>OZ020609.1:64715376-66004121 GCA_963971545.1 Philophylla caesio | reverse complement strand
TTGTGCATATCCCTGACAAGCGGTTACCTCAGCAATAAAGTTTTGGATAGAAGTAAGAAAATTAAGTATTGCCTTTAATGAAAATACGTTTGAAGGACGCCAAAATTTCGATTTTATTTTTGAAATGTCATTCAATAAAGTTTTTACTATTCCAAGTCAATGTACATATATGTATAAAAATATCTAATCATATGTTTAAAATAAATATTATTTTTGTAATAACACAATTATTAAATACATATGTTTTATTATTATATATTACTCCTTTTTAAATAAAATATTCATAGCTAGGTATATTCTTTTGCTTTGAAAAAAAAAAAGTTTAGATATTTTTTTCGAAAAATTTAGCAATACAATTCAAAATTTTCTGGCAACACAAATGAGCTGGTTGACTGACGTCGTGAGTAGTTGGTGATGGTATTTTAGCTGCTGTTCAAGAGGAGCGAAGTGAGACAGAAAAGGGTGTGTAAACGTGTTTGCTTCGTGAATTGTTTGTATTCATTTCTATTTTGGATGCGAGTTTATTCATACACACACACACACATATGTATGTATGCACATGAATTTAATTCACTAATACAGCTCACCGATATTAATAATTTTCTTTACTTGTGTAAAATACATACATACCGTGTAAGAGGCATTTAAACAACAAAAGCATACATAGAGTTATGTCAGTGTGGAACTTTAACATAAACTAAACTTTGAAACGTCATGTACCGTATATTTACAGTTACTACCGTGGTGAATTTCTTCGGGAGGCAACTAAGCTCTGGGTCTATTACAGTCTTGCTGGGACTTCACTTCTCGAGAGAGTAAGAATACTATATTCTGTCAGAAAGAAAAGGTATTTGGGTTGCCACAGTTTCTCTGAAATTTACATTGTGTAGTCAGTCTAAAGGGACAAATGCCAGAGCTGCACTGTCTGAAAGCATGGATCGGACTAGCTGTCATGACGTTCCCCTGGTATTCATGTTTCAAGAGAAATTCTACTTCGTTCCTTCGGGCCAATTCTGTGTGAGTTTTTCGTTATTTATTCCGTCACGGTATATACACTACAACTTTAAATTCTGATAATACTTATATGTACATCCGCATATACATACATAGAATAGTATTTAAAACATTGCTGGGTAAAATCCGCCCATAAGGTGAAGTCGCATACATATGTACGAGATATACTTATCTACATGTGTATGTATGTACATATCTATACTCATACACGGTCTGCGTACTTTTTTGTTATGGCTTAAGATAACACTTCCTCTTTTTTGCACAATTATGTTTTACTTTTGTTTTTAAAATTAATTAAAAGTTACTTCGAGTTTTCAGTTTTTTTTTTTAAATATTCCTCGCAAAGCACTTCTGATTAGCACTTTTATACGTACTTACGTTATAGCCGTAAGTTCTGCCAGCGATGTACGTTTTATCTCTACAACGATATGCAATAAATCTACAGCCTTTCATGAATCTCTTCAGTTTTTGAAACAGGAAAAACTCACAGGGGATAAGACCGCTTTGAAAAAATCGGCATCATTATTAACGTGTTTCAACAGATTCTGAGAAATGCACGTCGACCTTTCTGCTATTCGAAATTGAACACTTTAGGGACACACGTCTCATTACCAGTGTCCTAGGCATCTCAAGCCGGATTTACGGAACCAGCGCCTGCAAACAGTGTTTTAGGAATTGCTACCTTCTTATCTTTGGAGTGACGCGAGGACAACCTGACATGCTATAACGTACTTAGGTCGAAGAGTAACGGCGGCCTTAGCGCGAAAGGAACGCTAGCACGACGGAACGGTTGGCGCTGAGACTAAAAAGCTTCGCCAATTCACTTTCAGCTTAGCCAAATTACGAAAATTACTCATACCAAGCGATGACAGAATGCATTTTTTTTTTAATTTGACACATTTGAATTTTTTCCACGTACAAATTTAATTTGAAAACGACGCGGAATGTAAATTCGAGTATTCGCATTATTTCTATTCATACTCGGTGATTATTAATATCTTAAACTTTAAGTTACTCAAGCAGGCCTCTACAACATACGCGATAAATATTTTAGGGTGACGTACACATTTTTGGTCTTGTAATCCGCATATTTTATCTGCTTTTAAAGTATTTTAAATAAAATTAAAAACAAAATTTTCCCAATCATAATACAGTATACATATTTAATTATTTAAAAGAAGTAACTGTAAAAATCCCGAACAGCCACAACTTAATCTTGTCTGAGGAAATAAATACGCAAACTATTGCTCACAACTTCAAGGTGTGTATTGCCAAAAATGGAGGCAAATGTGCAAATGTATGTAAATAAGCTGCCAAGCTTCAATATGCAATATTACATTTGTACGTAAATACGCGCCGACAAACAGACATACATTGACGTATGCAACTTGAAAGTGGTGGGCGAATAACGGTTCTCACAACTGTGTGGTTAGACACACAGAACAGTGTTCCCACCTTACAGCAATTGTGGTAAGTTTACTGCTTTTTTTACGAACCATTTGCTACCCTGCTACGAAAATTTTTCATCTACGGCAACAATTTTTCTTGTTGTGGTCCCAAATAAGCCGTCAGCAATTCTCAAAAGAAAAAAAAACACCTTTTCATTAAGCCTCTGATGGTAATAAGAAATCAGGAAAGTGTAACATACTTCAGGTCAATAAAGGCTTTGGATATATGAGTACACCTAAGGCACCACTTATAAAACTTCAAGCTTTCAAAAGCACAATAAATCAGGTTCACAGAGACTGCCATTCGTGAAATGGGCACCATTGAAAAAATTTCTCAATCACAAACAGTACACATTTTTAGCGGTATTTTGATTTTCTTCTGATTTTTCGACAGGGTGGAAATTTGATGTATATATGAACGATTTTCCGTCATCCCTTGTGAAATCCATTTGACAAGCAAGGCGTATACATCTGACCTTCGAAAGACAATAAAGCTACATAGGACAAACAGGAAGGAAAATAAGAACAAGATTCCGCGAACATATAGAGAAAACAATCGGAGTATACTTTTCCTGAGTCATACTTCGAGAACATCTTTTAAACTAAGTTCTCACTGAAATGAGTTGCGTTGCGGGATTCTGAATGTCTTTCTATTTTTTCTTTCTACGCAACTTGATCGGCATCTTCCAAGCCGAAGTGCTTGAAATTGAGATCCTTCAGACTCGGGAGAAAATTCAAAAAACATATAGCGTGATGACACTTTTGGTAATTGTGTCTCCGGTAACACAAGTTAATGCGCGTTAAGTTCGACAACCGAGTCAATAGACATCTTTATCATCGGTCTTTCTGGCTATAGGAACATATACGAGAAAAAAGCTGACGAATTGGCTAAGGCTCAGGCTAAGGGCACATGGGGTTATCAGGAGCTGCATTTTCAATTTACGTGTACGGCTGATGTACATAACTTGAAGAAGAAGATAAAAAGACTCATAAAGATCTCCAAATGCTCCATCACAAACGTAAATACATTCATCGGCAAAACCAAATGGTTTGCAGTTGGCAAACAGAGGTCCCAGCGAGATTAAAACAGTGCTTTCAGCGCTGTAGGTGGATGTTCGGATGACGTAGGATCGTTACCAACCAACCAGCAAAATGTGGAAATCTTCTGAAATTTTTGCAATACTATTGCCCATCATAGCTTTTTAGAGCTGTGACGATTGGACAATACGCCTGCTAACGACATTTGTCGCTCCATGGCATCCGGCGCTGAGCAAATATTGATGACGTACTTACTTTTATTTATGTGGAATCACTCAATATCCTGGCACTCCCATTGAGTTTGTGTGGGTGTAAAGAGGGCTTTCATACGCAGTATCGACCATGAATATGAATATTTCGATTGGATAGAAAATTTGCCACTTACCACTTTGACATATCAGGTAGAGAAATGTAGCTTAAGTAAACCCACACCAATATCAAACACCGACAGTCCACTTGAAGGATTATTCGCACAAGCAAAGGCGGTTGGCAAACATGGGCAGCAGTGTACAATACACATGCACAACATTGATTCGCTTTACTTGTACCTGTTCACCTTGACATTTATTCTTGCGTTTGGTTTTGAATCTGGTTTCCGTGAGGCCAACTGGCACTAAACTTCTGCAAATATGCTTGAGCACACTGGCAACTTATTCGTCATTCAGTAGTTGAATGAGCATTTCAGGGCCACGTGCGCTACACTGGCTGCTATTATCCTGTTTTGATTTTGTTTTATGGTGGGTTTCTTTCAAAAGCTTATTAATAACCCTGAAACAGAGCACAAAGCGGGAGAGAAACTAAAATAACTGCATTAAAAATTGTGTAGGCAGTTTGCAGATTTAAACATTTATACATTGCATATGCAAAGTTTGAATGTGCAAAGTTTTCGCATATTTACATCATACGAGTTTGTATGTGTGCATGTGGGTTGGTTGGAAGGCAAGCATGTGCTCTATGTATAAGTGGGTATTATTTTTAGTAGCCCATGATGGGCGTAAGTAAATTGCCGCTACCGGCAATGACGTTATTTTGCTGCTGCTGGAGCTGTTGCTTTCGCTGTTGCTGTCATTGACTGACACTGCATATGCTTATTGCTCTGCTCCTCTTATTTTTAAGTTGCTGTCAAATACACTGCCTCGTGTTTGGAAATGTCTAAATTAGCAGCACATACGCACTTGAATATTTGGACTTGAAATTTTTAAAAATAAAATATTTCAGCACATGTTTGCTTTACATTAATTCCACACCAAACATACCAATGCATGTACATACTTATGTACATATGTATGTATAAGTATGATCTTTAAAAAAAAAAAAAATTATCGAATCAGAGAAAGCACATTTAAAATTGAAAACTAGACATTTGATCGAAAGCACTACAAATAAGTATACATACAATACTTTTTCTTTCAGTTTAAAAAAAGTGTTATTTTCAATAGAGAACCGGTTTTTAACCCGAACTCAACGTCCTACCTTTAAGCAACGTTCATCTCCCGGTACTTGCGTCAAGTATTTCGTCGGGACGCGGTTTGAGCGCTAAGCTCTACGTTTGCTATTTTCTGATACTCTTTGTAGTTGCATTGACCACCCGTGTGCGGTCAATTCGTCACCGCCCATAGTAGAAAGGTTCGCATGCTTTTACTAAGGTATTATAATTACTTTTAGTTTTTAATATTTTTATGCACTTAAGTACTTGCATTCAGCTTTTACTTCTTGAAGCCAGATATCAAATCAGATCAAATCATTACCGACCCACGCTTTCTTTGCGGTTGGAACGGCCTGGGTTTGTTGGATTAAATTGTTTGCTTTTAAAGCCTCACTAGTTTGGTGTTGGAAATGGACTTGATTCACCATCAAATATCGTTGAACTAGGTTTTATTATCTTTTGCTAGTCTGCATTGCATATATGTATGTTTGAGAAAGAAGACTTTTTTTGTTTTTCGAGCACATCTTTTCCATTTATTTTGATATCCGATAATTCAGCATAATTTTTGCTTAGGTTTTCGCAGCTTTCTATGTGCTGTTTAAAGATAGTCCCAAATGTTAAAGCTACAAACTTCTTAGAGTTTTCTTCCCGTAATAAGTAAAGCTTCGATCTAACTTTCAGTTAAGTTATGACCCATTGAGTCCAGCTATATTTCGGGGGCACTTTTGATTTTATTGGCAATTGCGAAAAAAAACGAAATATAACAATTTAAAGAAAATTAACACGTATTTGACACAGCTTTAGATGTTTTTTTTATTCATATTTAATAAGATTTTTATTTTTTCAGATAGGCCTTCACCAAGTTCCGTCCACAAATGATTTAGAAACCTTAAAAATCATCTAGATATTGTTTTGTACTTTCAGGGGAACTGTTCTGGAATAAACGATGAGCTAAGTTAAGCAATTTGTTAAATGGATTTTTAAAGATTACCATTATTTTATTTATATGACATTCATTTTGTTTTATACTTGTCATTTCTCTGTAAGTGTACATACATATGTTAGTATGCAATTCAGTTTGAAGGTAACTAAAAATATAAGGTCATGCAAACTTTTTGCAAAAAATAAGGAATTACATAATTTTTCTTGACATGTTGTTACTCAATATATTTTTCTTCGCAAACACAAACATTTTAAGCATCCTATATAAAATTTGCTTTAAAAAAGAACTGCTATCGGGGATGTGTAATATAATTTTAGTTCTAGTAAATTTGTATAAATTTATTCATATCAAAACGACACTGAAGATGGCACAACGCCGATACCGGTATGTCACAAAACCAAATTTGACAAGGGATGACGGAAAATCGTTTGAACAACTAAATTCAATCATAATTATGTCAGATGACGACACTACTGGTAAATTAAATCGAGATTTCGTTTTTAATAGCAGTGTTAGCATACATACATATGTAAATTAATTCATACATAGTGAAGAAATTGCGGAAGAGCGCCAGTAAAAACAATTTCCGATATAAACGGACAGTTAAAGGCACTTCAAATTTGCACTTTATTGTACTAGCAAAAAAGTTTAAGACTTAAGTTCTAATGGCTTAAGTAAGATAAAACATAGCAATTTAAATGAAAATTTAATATACAGAATTGTAAATCATTATAATTGGAAGGGATATAATTATCAGATGGAATATACATATTTGTGTATGTGTATAAAAAGATGCCTTTATATGATCAGCAACGAATATTTCAGTAGAAGATAAAAAATAAATATTTACAACAAAGTTGAGTTACAAAAATAAAAAATTTAAAATATTTTATTTACACATTTTATTTGAAATTATATTTTGGATTTGCTAAAAACTAGGATCACTCTAAACATTTTTTACAAGTAAATATTGAGCTAGAGTTTAAATATAGTAGCTCTCTTATAATTTCCGTATTTAAGATCCAACACAATTAAAATTTAAACAGTTGATAAATCAGTAAGCTTTTATGCATACATACATATATATCATAAAATCCAATATTAACTATTCTAAATTAACAACAAATTATAATTGTGACATCATCTTGTGTGTTGCGTGTAAAAAATATTTTAAAAACTACACTTGCGAATGCGACAGTAATGTAAGAAACAATTAAAGCAAATTGTTACGAGTTTTTGCAATTGTTATCTTTGCAGAACACAATTCAACTAGGCGAATTGGCTTGGATATAAGTTCAAATCCGATCGTGCCTCTACAGAAACAGGATGAAGCGCTAGAGAAAAGCAAGCAATCGGTTTGCTTTTGTTGACGTACAGCCTAGGAAGCTCACAGATAGAGAACCTGATATGCCTGTCTTCGATTTGGAAAGCCGTCTGTGTCAAAAGAGAACATTATTTGGGGGATATAGCGCAGCGAGGTCAGGAAACAGTCTTATAAGAAATAATGTAGGGCTTCTGGAGCTCAAAAATTTCCACAGCTGCTCCTCTACTTCGAATTGGTAGCGAAAGGCAACAGCAATTACATGGAAATAAAAATTGTGAACATAGCAATGAATCTCTCTTAGTTCTCGAAAGTAGAAATAATTATTTTGATATTTATTATCGAATTTTAGCATTTTAAAATTTTTTCGTGTCTACCCAAAAAATTCGTTTTGTCATAAAAAGAAGAATAACGGAGGGACTTACTTCAGATACCCGAAAGTTGCGAAAATTTTTATTTTACTTCAAATAAAAAATAGTACATAAATCAATAAATAAGCTCGTTTGTATTAATGTTCCTTATATAGCGGCCCTTTCACTGTACATAAAATGAAATTTTATAAGTCTTGAGAAGTTAAAATTGTTTCATCGATTGTTAAGCGATATGAATATCGAACAAGCATTATTAAAATTTTATTTTGATTGTTACCAGAGTTACGAGTACCAGTCGTATTACTTAGCTTTTCTAAATTGTTTGTATCTACTCGGAAAAGTTATAACAAAAAAAAAACATTTGTACCAGATTAGGTAACTTGGCTTTGCTAGTTATTAAAAACTAAAGCACGTCTCTTCGATTTAAAATTTTTTTTTGCTTAACATGTTCCTATAACCGCACGAACTTTTTTACAGTGAGCCTTGGTTTGTAGACTGAAAAAAGACGTCAAGTACTGTATACATATTTGCACGAATGATTTGAATCTTCACGTGATTATATATTAATTTATTCTTTCACTCAACTAATATTCGTTGGCCTTATAACGCCAAAGAAAACTTAAAAATTCTCAATAAAATTGTTTGTACAAACATACTTAATTCAAATATTTCATAAAATTTTTCAATTACCCAGCCACAATCACGAGATTTCATACATCTTCATACATATGTACATATGTACTTACATACGTCATCTAGCGTTAAGCATTGAAAAAAGAAAATAAACACTCTGTACTTTTGAATGGTGGGCTAATGGACTATACAATCAGTCAGTCACTCATTAAGCGAATGATTTGAGGATGGTTAGTTTTTCGCTGACAGAGGGCTGTGCACTCGTTAATATCGTGATATATAACTCTTGTGACATGTCTCACTATTTGACGTCACACCAGCTACATCTGCCTAGGCAACGAAAGCAAGCAAACGCAGAGGCGGCCGGCTTAATAATATCTACGAGTATGTATGTATGTATGTACTCGTACTTGTACATATGTATCTATGCTGCTGTGATTTTTACGTTGGTACTCGTTCACTCGTATACTCGTATCTATTTATTGCTTACGCTAAACTGTTAATGCTCAATAACAACAAAAACAACAATATTGCCAACAAATATGTTGATTGTGTGAATGAATCTTTGAATACACGTATTCGCTATGAGAGAAGGCAGGCCACTGCCTATTTTTTTTCAAAGGTGCAGCTATTTCGAAAAAGAGTCATCAGCTTCTTCTGTTTTTCGCTAGGAATGTGTAGACAAGTCTCTTTCCAATGAGCAATAACACCACATCCATTCGCCAGAACTGACATAGCCAGCGGAGCCATGGCATCTTAGCTAACTAAGTCTATGCTTTTGTAAAGCTCGTTCACCTATTTGCGGAATTTGCCGTCACAAAATCCCTCGAGTAATCATTTTCTCGAACACTTCAAGGGTTGTCTCATACAATGGACGGTGAATATCGTGGAGATCTATAAATATTTTGAGTAATCTCACTCTCAAACACTCCAAGGGCTGTCATCGTCAGCGCTATGAAAAAATGATAGTCATAATAAGTGACTTGTTGAGTTTGGTTTCTGTTCGCCGTAAGGGGACTTTAATGCTCATTTGCCTACTTAGTCTGAAGTAGCACTTGCTTAAGAATGATAAAATAGGGAGGTGGGCGAGGTTATGGTCCGATTTCAAAATTTTTTAACGATGATAACAGCGATATTGAGAAAAATTTGTTTACCAAATTTTGTGACGATACCTTACACCGTTATTGAGATAATGACATTTTTTTTAAGTGGGCGTGGTAACGCCCATTTTTCAAAATTTCATAAATACCGAATTTATTAGTTCAAAATCGCTCCAAATATCGAATTTCACACACTTTGTTTTAATAGATAACGAAAAATTAAGCTTTTATATTTTCCAAAACTTCCGTTATATGGGAGGTGGGCGTGGTTATTGACCGATCTTGACCATTTTCTATACAAACCTACCCTGTCCAAAGAGCAATCTATGTACCAAATTTCATTGAGATATCAATTGAAAATATTGATAATATTTTATCAATATTGAAAAGCCACTTAAAGAATAGGTCGCGAGAGTATACTAGCAAATCCGGTTTCTCACGAATTTAGTCTCTCTTACTTTTTTATAGAGCTTTGTAACCTTCCACTACAAATTTCCTCGTCACATTTTTTTGTCTGCTCTTGCCACAGTTAAATTTTATGTAGTTTAATTTAAATCTCGGTAGTACGATTGCTTTCTGAGTAATGCGATAATGAAAGTGTTAAAAGCTCTGCATATCGACTCAGTCAGGGTTTTTCCGAGAAACTCGATCAAACCTCAGATTTATTCAATCTTTCTTTTTATCAGAAACTGGAATTCAAATTATTTGATCTTCTTATTGGCAGTTTTTATGAATATCCTTACAATATACAGCCAGCTAGCATTCTACGATAGTCTGTTTTGCTCTAAATTTTGAATTTTGCATAGGCACATGCCTTTCATTGCCTACATACATATGTAGCTATACATATGCGTTTGCATGTTTGTGTGTATCGAGCTAGTTAGACACGTTTGTGGCCGCTTAACCTAAGTGGCAGTTTTTCTTGCCGAATGCCTCGGTTAGAGGCTAATTTTAGCTGTAGAAATTATGAAGAGCAAAGTGCATTTCTGTATATACGTGGCTGCGAGGGCAGCAGATTGCAATGCATATAATTTGCATGTAAACATATTTATAAATACAACATATTAAAATAGAAATGTGCAAAAATTTGTTAAAACTTTTTTCTCGAAAAGTGTCACCTGGGCGTATGAGCAATGTCTGACGCAAGGAACTTGAGGAGATAAAGTGTACAGAAACTAGAGGCCTTCGGCTGTACATACTTATAAACAAACTAACTCTTGAATATATTTTTAGATCTAATCAATTTTGCACGACTGTTGCAGCTTAAATGAACTTTAGACCCACAGCAAGACAGATAAATTTGTTTACATACATATGTACATAGATAGCGCGTTTTTTACGGAAATAATAAATTTTTCCTGTTGTGTATTGCTGTTTAACGCATTGATAAAGATAACGCAAACATTAGACTCTTTTACCATGGTAGTTTTTTGGATATGGACTCGTACATATAACTTGGAAAATGCTACTCTAGCAGCTAATGCGCGATAAATAGATGAAGACAAGTAAGAAAGCCTTAATGGAGAATAAATCGAATTTCTTATACATTAGCGATATATTCGGATACAGCTTAGAAGATCAGGGGAAATAATGCCAATTGACACTATTTATCTTAACGATGATTTTCAAAAGGGAAATAAAATAAACAAAAGTTGAGAAATAGATTAAACAAAATATATGCGAATTTTTTTTTTATCAAACCGTTTTGAACTGAATTTTTCATCAGGAATTGAGAACTTGGCACTTTTGCGGAAGGATACCAGATCTTAAACCCATCCAAATTGAATAAGTGTTAATGAAATTCATACATCATCTTACTAAAATTGAATGGGCTACAAAAATAAATACTCCAGAATTTTCTAAAACTTCTGCGAAAAAGTTTCAAATGTTTATGAAATTTTCTTAAATTATTGAAAATATTGTAAAAAATTTCAAACTTAGGTTTATATTATTTTGGATAGAGAAAGAACTTAATTTTTATTCCATCGTAAAGTAAAAAGAAAATTAATGGTTAAAATTTGTGCAAATTAACCGCTGGTCTTAAAGTATAAGCATGTATTTATCAAATATTTTTTCGTATACTCTTTTTCACACTGTGATGTGAAATAATGTCATTATTTTGTGTTATATTTATCTTTTAAATGTTGAGAACAATATTTTTATAATTAATCCTGTTATAATACCATACCTTTTCCATTAGCCTCTTCGGTTCAATAACACGATCGCTCTGTCACAGTTGAATGTACTTTAAAGGTCAATAAGCCAGCTCTGAAAAAACCTACCTCACTTTGGATGTACATACTCGTATACGAGTAAGTGAGTATAAGTGTGTGCAGGAAAAATACGAACAAACATTCAAGATAATTGTGTATATACATATTACGTTTATATATATATATGTACATGAATGAGTTTTTAACACCTTGCTATGCAAAAAAAAAGGCTTATTGCTACTAGTTTTTTCGTAATTCTCACAGTTGCTTAAAAAATGCTATGCGCTTGAAAGTTGATCACTGTACGACATTCAATGTATGTTTTGTAAGTGGTGCCCTTCAGGAAAGCTTCTTTTACTAGTACTCAAGTGGTTCACTGGCAGTCAAGCTAGAATTGCGGTGAGTTTGCTGTGTTTTTTTTCTCTTGCAAGTAACCGATGAAGTGTTTCAAAAAGGCATCACGGATATATGTATGTATTATCATGTATACACAGTACGTATAAAGTCTGCACCTAAATAAAATAATTTATTTAAGATTGGAAACAAAGTTATCCTCTTTGTGCAGGTCATAGCAGCAGAGAAAATCAGTTATTTTTCAAACTGTTTTGTGATATGATAAATGGAAATTAGACAGATCTAAGGATATTTTTAGCTGTAAGAAGCAAGAAGAATTTCCATAGAGACTATACCAACAAAAACTTGCTGGGAGCTGAGTCACATGTCCCCACAAACCTTTAAATCTAACACCCCTCCCTCTCCGGCGAAACAACTCGTTTGCGGGCTCTACTTCTAGATGATCTTGAGGACAACACTTCATCTTTGTTCAATCTTCGTTCAGCAGCTAAACTTCAAAGACTTTAAGGATACATTACGAGGGTAATTTTATTACGAGAGAAACACTTAAGCGTGGGATCAACTCGAATGACTTATTTATTTATTTATTTATTTGTAAAATAGTCTATGAATACATAATTTATTCTTACAGACTAACAACGAGTGGTAGAAAATTATTCAAAAATAGAATATAGCGTATTCAAAAAGTCGTTTTTGCAGACTGAGAAATCAATATCTCTACTGCTTGCTATGCGATTAAGATCAATTAAAGCTCTTGTGATGGGAGCATTAAATGCATATACAGTTTTTATGGAACCAACATAAAATGTTTCAAAGTGACGTAAATTTCGTAATGGTGTATTAAAGCGAATGCGTTCAAGAAGGGAAGCACAATCTACACCCGCATTGATGATATCGAACACAAAAGATAATGAGAGTATCACTCTTCTACTCTCTAGCGATTTTAGATTTATTAGCATACATCTAGCGTGATATGGGGGAATCGGGTCGCTAAAATGTATTCTTCGTAAGGCATATCGAATAAACACCTTTTGAATTTTTTCTATGCGATTAATGTAGCAAGCATGATAGGGCCTCCAAACAAAAGAGGCGTACTCAAGTCTAGATCTGACAAGGGCTGTAAAAAGTAACTTTAAAGTGTAAGGATCTGAGAATTCTGAACTATTTCGTCGCACGAAAGCCAGCATTGCGTACGACTTTGAAACTATAAAATTAATGTGATTGACGAAAGTAAATTTGCTATCGAAAATTACTCCTAAGTCCTTAATCTCGTGGACTGATTTAAGATAGATGTTTGAAATACTATACGACGTTTGTAAGACAGTATTACGCTTACTAAAAGTAACGTGATAGCACTTTTCGATATTCAGTGATAAGCGATTTGTCTCACACCAGGTGTGAAGATTATTAAGCTCCGCTTGAAGCATCTGTGAATCCTCAGGTTTTTTTATTGTAGAGAAGATTTTTAAGTCATTTTTATTTTTATTTTGCCTCTGCGAATATGTGTCTTATGGTAATAATTTTACTTATATCTTTCAAAGTAGAAGTCTTATGCATAGAACAATTTTATGCTGCGCTAATTAAATTATCTAGTAGAAAACATTAAAAAACTCCGATTATCAGAACTAAACCAACCTAAAATCGGAAAACTCTTGCCGAGAAAACAAGAAGTACCGAAATCAAGGAAAGAGAAAAAATATTTCCTCATACTGGTTAACAATTTAGTTCATTTTACATAAACACGATATTGCAAAACAAAACTTGTGTTTCAAATTTTATTCAAATTTTTGTTTATGGCAAGACAATATTAAATAACATGTTTAATAAAGTAAAAATGGGGTAGGATTCGATATAACGCCGCATAAGTTTGGTTTATTGTGGCTAAACGCGTAAACCAAATTGAAAAATTCAAATGCACATAGATGAACAAGAAAATAAACTTTTGTTTAACTATCATTTTGTAAAAATCCGTTCACAAATTTTATCAGAATTTTGCTTTAAAAATGCTCTTTTTTTGCATTTTTCACTTACTTATATGGTGTTTGATTTTCATTCACTGCACTTAATATCGACCCACTAATGCATTAATTTTATCACACACATATTATAAACACATTATGCTATTAGCTTTTACTGTTCTTGGAAACAAAAACTCTTTAAATACTTTGCATTTCTTAAATAAAAAGTTGCATTTTTAAGCCCCGCACAAAAGACTAAAATTCTTGCCAAATTCATCTGTCAAACTACTAAAACAACGAGCGAAGGAGAAACAAAACAGAAATTGATATAACGTAGTAAGCTCAAAGAACGCGGAAAGGAGTTCTGAGATACGTTTCAAAAATATATACACCACAATTAAGGCCTGTGGCATTTTTCAAAAATAAATATTTCGTGATATATTGAAAATTTGTAATTAAAAACCGCGCGATTTAACATATGTAATGAACCCACATTTTGTCTGGAGTTTAACAAAAAATGTTTACTAGGTAACTTTGTCTCCCTTTTTTATGGCAAAAGTAGAATTTTTGCCCATTTTTAAAGGCTTCTAGGGCCTCGACGAGCGTCAAGAGGAACCGGAGTGGGCTTATGGAAAAGTTTCCCCTTTCTAACGGTGTGCTGGGGGTGGTGCCACGCCCATCCTTCATCGCCCACCACCCCTTTTTAAGCGGCGCTATACCGAATATTAACCTAAAAATGTTAAAAAAATTGTGATTCAAATATGAGATTTTTAAAAAATTGTTATAAAACATATATTATTTGTTGGCATACTATTTTTGCTTCCAACAAACTACTCCGTCCTCAAATATACTTTTGTCTGTAGCCTCGTAAAATGTCTTGAAAATATCGCACTATCTATTTAGAGTGTTTTGATTGGTTTTTATTTCTAAATAAATAATTATTTTTTATGACAAAAGATGTTCTTCCCCATGAAGTCTATATTGAAGACTTTGGCTTTACTCAGCACTAACGACTTGATTTAATACTAAATAGTTGGTATTTACTCGCTATAAAATTAAAGAATTTTGCGTTTTTTTTGGATTTTAATATGCGTTTTTTTGGACAAATTTGAAATTTTGGATATTAATTAACGGGTTTCAAACCTTTTTGGAATCTTGGATACAATTAAAAATTTTCAGGATTATTTTGAAAATTGCGGAATTTCCGGTAGGAGTTCGTGTTTTTTGGGATTGTTGGAATTCACATAAACAACTGGCGTTTTGTACTTCAGAGTCAACCGAGTTAAGATGAATTTCGATTTGGAGCCGACTTCAAGTGTCGTGAAGTAAGTAAAATAAAGTAAGGTGAGTTGCGGTGGGTTGAGCTAAGCTGAGTCGAAATGAAGTCGGCTGAGTTAAGGAGAGATAAGTTTAGGAGAGTGTAAGGTAAGGTGGTAACTAGTTTTGCTGATTGTTAAGCTATCATGAAGTATTTGGCTTGTAAGTATTTAGCTTTTTAATTAGCTTGAAATGATCCCGATATTTACTGAACTATTTAGTAAAGTGCGGCATTGCTAGAATGGCGGCAATGGTACTTCTAAGTTCGTCCTTACTGGGCGAAAATCTGGACGCAATTGAGGTAATTTTGCATTAGATGCACAACCGGTGGAGTCAAATCTCAACATGACGGCGAGAAAGTTTAAAAATATTTATTTTTCTTCTAGCATCTTTAAGGGCGATTCAAATCTTCAAATTTCAACTTGTTCGACAAGCCACTTATCAAAACAAAAATAAAAAAAAATATAAAGCTTATATAATTTAAATTAGATCAGATTTTCCCTACAGGGTAGATAAAGAGAGCGCATGAAATTACCTGCTCGTGAGTCCAATGATGCGCGTGCTCGGCCATGACCTGAATTTGTAATTAATCTGGAAATGAGATTTACGGCGAAAAATGTAAATAAATATTTTGACTAAAATTCATAATAAACACTAAATAAATAAAAAAATTCAAGCAACACATTCAAGACTACGTTGAACCCGACTTGAGTGAATTGCTATGAGCGACAGTGATATGTGAATGCAATACAACCATACTCGTTACGTTAAAAAGCGGAAAAAGGTTGGTTGTGCACGGCCATTCAATGGAGAGCGTCAATTGTGCAAAACGCGAAACAGCATGAAGTTCGATACGATTCTACATTCTGATCCTCTGTCAAACTTTAAACATATTTCACTTCGACTTAAAATCTTTGTAACAACACAATCAAAACTCTAAAAAAAATACCCAACCTAGAAAAATATTACCAAAAGACGTTTAACTCGTCAAAACCTTAAAATTACATTTATTTTTTTTCAATATTTATCTCCATTAAGGTGCAACCACATACATATGTATGTACTTGTCGCTCATTTACAGAAGGTCAGTTTTTCAGTGCAAGTTTAACTCTGTTTGTCGTTTAAACTGAGTGTAAACTCAGTATGCAGATGTTCAGTCAACTTTAAACGGCCGATATTGAAGGATTGAATTTAATCTAACCTATCAGCTGTTTGTTGACTCATTTGTTTTGTTTGCAACCAATTTAATTGAACTGAGTATAACTAAACTTATTTTAAACTGAGTTTAACCAAAACTCATAAAATACAATAATCAATTTGAGTATGCAGAAATGCTCAGTACAGCAAAAAACATTTATTTTTACTATGGGAATATATGCAAATTTAAAATTTTCTTGCAGTTTTTCCCTGTTGTTGTTTTTTTGGGTTACGACAGTCTTTTAGTTAATGAGCCATATGTTAATAAGCAAATTTATTGTGCCATTGTAAGAAGGTTAAAAGTTTAAAATTTTTTAGTTTTGGTAAAATATTCCCAATGTGGCAATACTGTTCTGCCCGATTGAAGTTCACTTAAAGTGCAAACAGTCAACGCCGTGTACGTGTGCCGTTTCTGTTTGATGTGAGATAGACAAAATTTAACAAAACTTGTACCAGTATATATACGTTTGCTTGCATCAACTCAATCTTGCCATTCATTTGTTTGCATGCATACTTTTACACGCATCCGCTTTATCAATTACAATTTTTCATCGTAAAATAAATCAAGGCCAAAAACCAACAAATCAAAATGGTCAATTTATCTACAATTAACAGTTTAATAATGTTTTTTTTTATTTTAATAAAAATTTAAATTTTTCTTAGTTTCTTTTGTAAATGATTTTAAAATGCGTTGTTGGTAACGTCGTGTGGTGAGAGAGCACGGCTTCACGGCAAAAATCGAAATTTCTCAGAGTACACGCGAAAACGTCCCGCGGAGCCTGCCACTCGTACACGATGGTGAGTTTTCATTTACATGGCACCATCATAATTTTGATCGTGCTAGCTGACACGTAACGTACGGCTACGTCTGCTTGCACTATTACTTGTGAAACTGTCAGCTATATGTTTTCAATGACTACATGATTGAGAGTGTATTTGTTGTCGTTTTGGAATTTTTATTGACTCGCGTAGTCGGGGAAATTAAACAGGTCGAGCATCTAGCCGGGTAAATGACAAATAAGTTTTATGTATGTAGATACATACTTTTATATGTATGTATTCAGGCATGTACTTATTCAAAATACAAGCGCTAAGGCCTTTGCGTTTGTTTTTTTTTCCACGGGGCACGGCGGAGAGTTGTACCCGGATATTGCCCTTAAACACACAATTCTGTGCGTATGTATTTGAATAGTTGTCAAGCCTTAAGGTTCAATTAGAGGTGCCATAACCATAACCATAGAAAACAGCTGATCCAACCAACCTTATGGGTTACACTGAAATCGATTAGTGTTGCCATACCATAACGCCATACCCATAACCATAACCATAGCGACCAACTAAATTTTGGTTTTTGCCGTAACCATAAACAGGTGATTGCTGATTCGCCTCGTTTATTGTGATATTTTTATTCTTCGTGTGCAGTTTATTTTATTTTGGTGAGTTTTAATTTATATTTTGCGTCCGCGTTTTACATACTTTACTAAATTTTTATTTATCTTCAGTTTGTTGCAAATATCAGCTGTTTATGGTTATGGCACCACTAATCGATTGCTTAAATATGGTTATGGTTATGACTACGATTATGGTTATGGCGTTATGGTATGGTACCTCTAATTGAACCTTTACCCCTGGCCATGGCGAATGGCTTGCGTTAGCGTCAGCACGCTCCAGCTGTACACGCGAATAGAATGTGATCGGCATGTGTGTCCGTTTCCAGCCGGCTTGTATTTCCTAGTTGATATTACACTAGTTTAAAAATATCTTCTTAATAATTTTTTACTCACTAGACTTATTAGGATTCGCTTAACATGAAAACGGGTTTTAATTATTTTTCCAAAATAGCTTTTCCGAGTGAAAGACAAACAAAAGTTTTTTCTTGGTCTTTTTGAAATAATTGTCAAATAATAAAAAAAACTAATAGCAATAACCGTTTATTTATTTATATTGGTCGACAGGTACTTATGTATGTATGTAGGTATGTATACTCAGGTTCTTTGCGTATAAATATACTTAGCTTTTGTCGATTGATTCAGTCCTCTAAATTTAGAGATATTCAAATTCAAATAATAAGAACATTTTCCCTTTCTCTTTTTAATTTAAAATAAAGGAATAAATAAAAACTATATTGCGAATCTAAAGAGCGTTATAATCGGTCGGAAACTGTAAGGATTGAGGCAAAAGTTTGACAAAAACGGAAGAATTAAAGCATAATCCTTTTCTTCGAATTCTACTAACAGACATTATTGTAGTGAAAAGAGTGTTTCTGTTTTGGTGGAAATAAACATAAAATAAAATTGTCTGTTATTAGATAAATAAATTATTTGTAATATTTTGATACGAAATTATTAAACAAATTTAAAAAAAAAATTTTTTCGCTATAAAATGCCTGTAACTAAGAATGTACTATTCCGATTAAAACAACATTAACATTGAATGTGGCTAACAGTATTTTTCGAACGATTTCAATAAAATATAAGTTGCGTTCGCTTTTTTTTTTGCCAATAACTGCAATTCAAGTTTAGCCAAAAACTCAAATTTTTACCGAAGTCCTTTTTTTCGGGGTAACCAGTGCGATTATGTATGTATGTACATACATATGTATGCACAGTCGTGTGTGGAGTACGTGATAAGATGCGAAAAAGTGGGCTGTTTAAAACAATATCAACTCGGCGTCATTGTTACAAACACGCACACTTATATTTGTATGTTTGTATGTAAATAAATTAACGTAAATGAGAATCAATGACGAGCAGCCGTTATTAACCGCTTTTTGGCGGGTATAATACGTCATAGCACTTTTTTTAATGAAGTAAAATTTCTTACAAAGTAATTTTGCGACTAAAAAAAACCAAACAAGGTTTAATAATGTTACATTCGACACTAAGTATATGCTTTGGTCGGCCAGGATTCAAACGCGGAACCCTTGGCACCAGCAGCAAGATACCTTCCGCCGTGCCAAAGGCCTCGATATTTTTGTCCGTCTTTTGTTAAAGTAAAAACACCAAACGCATTGTATCTCTGTCTGTTTTTGAGATATCACAATGAAATTCTTAGCATATATATTTCTTTGTTTCAAAAATGCTAATTATAAACGCAGAACAATACAAAATCTCTCGCATGTGCGCCAATGGGCGCCTGGCATCGCAGCGGACGAGCAAAATTCGGCATATTGTTGGCGTATAACTTTGCACATAATTTTGTATTTCAGCGTACGCGTTTGATAGACAAGAAAATAAGCCTGTCATGATTTAATTTCACGCGTATACAAATTTTACTACACTCGACCAAAATCAAATAATTTTTTGAATATTGCATTGACTCGAGGTTTAAAATTTGGTGTCGGTTCAAGCCTCTTGCACCTAAAGGAAATCCAGGAAGCGCGTTAATAAAAACGTGTTAAAAAAGTGAAAATACTTTTAATGGAATGGTTTTTTTTTACTAATAACCTTTATAGTAAAGCACTAACAACTTAAGAGACAAACAAAATTAGAGTAGGCATTTACTAAGAGTACTTTTATTAAATCAAAATTTTGCACGTTGGCCGAGATTTTGTTATTAGTCGCATTTTAAACTCAATATTGAATAAGTATTGAACCTCAAGACGACAGCTGAAATACGCGGACGGTATTTTCATTCGTGGCCAATAATATAATGAAATTAATTCGAGGCATACCTACTGAATACGTAATAGCAGTAGAGCAGCAGATTAAATTTTTTCGTTTGTAGAATTTTGATACTCTAGGAACTAAAAGCAAAAACGAATCCACATCTCGATTGTAGTTTTTTTAAATTATATCTATAGAAATTTGTGATCTTTATATGTATGTAGTTCAGCAAAGGGAACTTTGATAATTTAGGTATAATTTATTTAACGAGTTATTTATAATATTGTCAGGGCTTTCAGTTGGTATACCGTCGACTCCAGACGGTTTGTTGTTTTTAAGTCGGCTTACTGCTGTTGTCACTTCGTCTTGGTCGAGTGTTGGGATATGCAGTTCATCCCTACGTTTGGGTCAGGTCTTATCTTCATCAAACGCGCCACTAAAGTTTCCATTCAAATGCGTAGTACTACCTCAATACCTCAAGTGTGCTTTGGACATCTTTTACTAGATTGTCTATGCTGGAACCATACCCGATCGTGAAACTTTTTGTTTATGATAGATTTGCAAGCCACATTCCTACCTACCAGCTGCTCAAAATTTTCGCAGTTTATTGGATTATATTTCTCTGAACTTAATAGGATTGTATAAGAAAAAAATATTTTACACCATCTGCTGTACGTAATACTCGTATCCTCACAAAATTATATTTAATAAAGTGGTTCAAATGTGATACATGTAAACTGAGAGCAACTGCTTAAAAAAAAAAATAGATTAGAAAACATGATCAAACAAATTAGTTTTTCTAAACTCGACTGGCTTCCAATAATTTTTCTCGAATTAAATTAAAGTCTGCTTCATAATCTTCTATCGGCAAAACTTACATTTTTCAACTGCACTCTTTTTACGCCTTTTCGTGCGTTCTCCAAATTTTTTCTACTACAGCTCAAAACAGAACGTTCGTAATATGTGTCTTTATGTAATTAAAAATGTATACGATTTCAGGTAAATCATTGCAATGCATAAAATAAAACTGTCGCGATAAGCCACTGTCCTGATAATGGGTAGACGCGTTTAATGAACTCACAATATATTTCAAAGTGTTGTGATTTCAAACTACTAAAAGAATTTAACTTAAGAATTTACATATGCAAGTGCGTGCAAATATTAAACAAGCTAAATTTTGGTTTAACTAGAGTAAACAAAAAAATAACAAGAAATAAAATTTTAGCCATGTTTAATAATATCGTATAGTGATATAATTTTGCAGATTTCTGCCGATGTGATTCTAGTCACGTCATCATTAAACAGTTGATGTTGTTGTTCAACGCTGCGTTTTCATACCCACGTGATCCCTAGTGTGTGTGCATTTATTGTTATTTAGGGAACAGGGTTTCATTCACTTCGAGATATGCAAATAAGACAAACGATAATTTTAATATATTTTCGCGAGCTAAGATCTATTTACGTTTACTACGTTTAAATATAGCTGATTTTTGGCGCGTTTGTCTGCTTTTCTGTACAAATTTTACGCTAAGCAAACAATGCGAGCAGAGAGGCGGTGAATATAAACCAGTAAACAATTGCAGTAGCTGATAATTATTTCGTTTTTGTGAGCTTTAGATTTATAGTATAACAATAAAGATAATATACATAAGTATAAACATGTTTATTTACATACATTTGTACATTATGTTTAAATTTTTGTGATAAGTTGTGTGCCACGACTAACAGAAAGTGAGTTTTAGTGAGGCCACTCCGAAGTATTCGGTTAAAGAGTCCACTAGAGTGCGCAGCATATTTTCACCCAGAAGTGCAACTACAAGCGGGCATTTATCTTGGATAAAGCGGCTTGCTATATAAACATGTAGTATCATCCATCATTTACTACCACCAGTAGTGGGTTCTGCATTGGGTTTGTGACCAGCCACCACGTGAAAGCATGGTCCAATGAAAAGACAAAAAAAATGCAAACATTAACGATTTACATTAACGAAACGAGAACTATGATTTAGGAATATACACCTGGCAGGTCACGACCCTACGCCAACGGAAGGTGTCTCTATCCAACAAACAATGTTCTCCACAAAGGCAAACATCACTGCAGTACAGGATATGCGAAGGCTTAGACATGTCGTGAGTAGGGATGATGATGACCCGATGCAGAGCTGCATTGACTCGGCGCCCAAAGAAAAGTGCAGATGAACACAATGGAAGCATCAAGTTCAGAAGGAGCTACATATATTCAGTTGATAAGATTAACTATGTACATGACTTAACAAAGAAGAGAGGCAACTAGCAAAGTTTCGGCTCAAGCCATAAACGGGTTTAGACAAAGATGTGCCTGTGGTCTGATTTTCTCCATTTTTAAAAGTTTTTAATTTTGTTCACGAATGTAATAATTCATTTTTAAAAATTTATTGTCACTTTATGTGTAAATAATACTTAACATAAAGGTTTTTATCAACTTAAAAAAAAAAGTATTGTATTTACTTGCATGTGGATATGTAGAGGTGGCCTAAAATACTCGTAGACTGAAATTACGGCCATAAGTGAGGCCACATAGTGCTTGAAGCCGATATTAAAAGAAGATATATCTTCATTGTTTACCAAGCTGCAAAGGATGGCACTGTACTATCGCCGATATCTAGAGAAGGGTTTCTGGTCGCAGGGAAAGAGGAGGAAAAACAAGGTAGACGTACTTGTAAGACAAGGCGCGACTAAGCAAATTCTTCATAGTTGAGAATACTTTAGTAAGTATTCTGCTACTTGCAATTTTGCAAAAACAGTTTAGTCAATTTAAATTTAAGTATTGCATAAATGAGCTTTAAAGCCCTGAGGTTTTTTTTTAATGTTAATTTATAAGTTTTAAGAATATTTTCTAAAAACATTTGTATAAAGTTGAATAAAGCACTTTAAATACACTAATTTAACAAAATGTCATCAAAATTTCGAACTTTTTACTAACTAATCAAAATTTGTTCTTTTAGGAGCAACACAATTTTAGTCTTTACAATTTAAGTGGAATATTGTGTAAAGTTCATGTAGTCAAGTAACATCGTTGATATTTAATAAACTCCTTACTGACACTCTTACGACGTAGCGCAACACTCTAGGTAATTTGTAGCCACTTTGTTATGCTAAAATTAAATGGGCAATAAAACCACAAACTCAAAAGAATACTAAATTTTTAAATTGTAATAAGACTTTGTTTAATAATTATAAATTTTGTATAATGTTTGCAAATGGGGTTAATATGGTTTTTTTTAGAATATCACTCTATTTTTACACAAAAATTTGAGAAATTAACTAAAAGAAAAAAAAAATAGCCAAAAATTATGCTATTCATAACTTAGCTGTTGTTCCATAAATTTTGGATGCAGATACTCGTAGGTACCTATTTTTTACTGAATAAACAGCGCAAAATATTTTAATAGCTTTTAGTTAAAATTCTGGTCATTCACCTTTAAAGCGAAGTGATTTTTTAAATACTTCAACAAAAAAATCATCATTTTGAGTACAATAGTGTTTTTTATACATATGTATGTACATACATACATACATACGTATGTATATGTTAGGGTGTTCAACTCAAACATATTCTCAAATTTTAAAACTTGAGATGATACCAAATTAACGTATTACACATTGAGCAAATTAAGCGAGCTAAAAGGACTTACTGTCAGTAAAGTGTTATACAATATTCAAGGTTTTGCCGTCCTCTTATGACATTTGTCTTAAGATATAAAGTCTTCTAAAATACATTTTCTGCAGATTACTTGAATTTTGAATGTATCATTATTGATAAGAACTTCGTCGTAGCCGTTTTAATAAAAATATAATGGATGTAAAATTAGTCGACGTGCTGTCGTATTTCTATTATTTCTCAAGGCTATATCTTCACAAATTTATTGGATATTCGAAACATCAAGATTTCAAAAAAACCGTACAAAAATGTATGAAAAAACTGGAGGAAACCGTTTTGAAAAAAAAAAAACGGATCAATCACCCTAGTACGAGTATGTGTCCATATGTTCATATGTATCTGGTATTAATTATTTTTAACAGCGAATTCGCGAACGACCTTGCCCGCACTATCGAAGGCTACTTACGAAATTCAAGAATTAAATACATATTTTGCTAGTTATTTTTTATATTTTATTATATATTTCAATTTCATTGCCATTCGTGTTATTTTTATATTGCGTAAAAAATTGTGTATATGTAGTACATCTTAAGGTACAGTGGTGTCCAATTGATTTGCAACCAAATTCAAAATAACATATGTACATATTTGCCACTTACATATATTAATTTCTATATTTTTGAGAATTTTCAATCAAAATTCAGTTCATTCTCTTAAATGAACTATGTTTATTAAATCAAGTTTGAGACATTGTAGAAAATTAAAAAAAAAGCTCAACAAATGTTTAGTTTTAGTATCATTTTACTCAATTTTAAGTATGTATTTACAGTGAATTGAGCTCCTTCAAACTGTTTACGGCAGCTGTACACGCTCCAAGCAAGTGACCTGCCCGATAACAGATATATTAAATGCGAGAAAAATGTTTTTATTTTTAAACTTTATACTTCAATAATATTAAAAAAAAATGATTTCCCTTCTGAAAAAATTAATTATATATTGCTTTGTTTTTGTTGCCTGAGATAAATAGCATGGAGAAGCGGCAAGTCATTTTGTGATAAACGCAATGAAAAAAAGCGCATTTATTTATCAATTTAGTAGTAAATAGTGAAAGGCTCTTGTATATGTATGAATTTACTCGTAACTGATAGCATATAAGTAGTTTTTCAGAGTTCACTCCCAAGAAACGTCTTTTCGATAAATGACAAGATGTATTCCTCAAGGTCGTATTAGAGTTGAGAGCTTACAAGCTCAGCGTTAATAAGACCTAAAACCCTTAGCGGTTATTGTTTGCAATTGCTTGTCATAAACTTTTTTTTTCGATAATTGTGTATAAAAATATAATTATTAATTTAATATGTGAATCAAAATTTCAAATTCTGAACAGTATTTAAAAAAATTTTTGGTATTTCATAAAGTCTTGCATTTTTTTATTTTGAACTTTAAAAAATATTTAATTTTAACAAATGTACGCTGATGATTTAAAACTATTCCTATTCTCTACAACGTAGAAGTATTTACATATTTAAAAAACCTATAATAGCTAAAACGCAATACCGGCGTACGACGAATGTTTCGCATTCGAGAGTGCGCACAATCAAATCTTACGAAGAAATTCGTTCATTGTCTTTTATTCAATCTGATTTTATAAGCTAAAACACATTGAAGAAAAAAAATGGAATATTGTCACTTTTGTCATGTTCTGCACAGCTTCCGATTCCGGTGATGAAAAATGATGATTTCTGGCGGAATATGCAGATAGATTCAGAGCGCAAACATGTCAGTAAGATTTTCAACAGAGCAAAAATATCACATTAGTCTGGCAAGTTCACCAACAGAGAAAGTCTGAAATAATTGTTCAAAACGCAATTCTCAAACGATTTGTTTGAAGCCGACTAAGTTTTTAATAATACTGCCAAATAATTTTTTTCGAGGGTTTTATTCCAAAGATCCGTTAATCTATATAATTTTAGGTGGATTATTAAATGAAAAAAAAAATAAAATATATGTTAAACATTTGCTAATATGTGCTTGTGCTATAGCTGTAAAACGAACTGTGTACGTAAATAATTTCAAATGAGAAGTTCTTATTCCCAAACAAAGTTAAATTGATGTAATATCACATTTTTGGTATGTTATAAGCTAAACGATTAATAAAACTTACCACGTAGTTGTGTCATATCGTGGTGAGTTAAAAGGGATTACAGCTTCTGTCAATATTTACAGAATCGAACTGTAAGTGGGAAATGGTTATACATAACATACATTACTTATACGCTATGTCATCGCTTCCATGCTGAGGTTACAACTCCACGAACCGATTTCGCTCTCAGTAAGTTTGACATAATATTCTGTAATGCTATAACACAATAGGTTTAGTTTTTTATTAAAAAAAAAGTTTATAAATGAAATAGTGCCAAATAATATTATTTTGAATTTCGTTGCAAGTGATACGGACACTACACCATACAAACATACATATATGTATGTATACAAGCGTATTTTGAAAATACTTGTCAACTGATAATTATTATTTATGAGTATGTAAGCACTACAAATTAAAAAAAAATATGAATATTGTATTGTAACATTTTTTTGTGTTTTTATTAATTATTTTTATATATATGTACATACATATCTAAATGAGCATAAACTACTTTTTCGTAAACGCCCTATAAATAATTTTCTGCTAGATAAAAAATTGTAAACAAATTCCATAATAGTTTCCAAAAATAAACTGCCGACGTGAAGGTCTGACACCAAAGGGTGTGTATAAGTAAATATACGAAAATACTGACAAAGAAAACAGAAAATATGCGCAAAAAAAAAAACAAAATAAAATTTATTATTGAACTTTGGAGTGTTTTCACTATGCAAAACAGAAGAAGTAACTTGTATTGCAACTGATTCAAGTGTTTCTTTTGGAGGAACATCGCAGACGCTCAGTGCAAGTTATAAACAAAAATACGTAACTCATGAATACAAATATATACATATATAAATTCCTTTGTACATACATATGTACATATATAATTTTGTATACATGGAGCCGGATTATCTTCGATTAAGTGCAAACAAATATATATATAACAATAATTGTCTTGATACCCAATCACGCGGTCCAAAAATGAAGCGTGCCATTGTGCCAAATAAAAGCCAGCTTGAACTGTATTTAAATTTAAAATTTTCTGTGCTAAAAATAAACAATAATTTCTTGTTTATCTTATTAGCAAAGAAACAAGTTTGCAGCGTATTTTTTGTGTAACTTTAATCTCGCATACGTTTGGGGCTAGACAGAAATTACTCAACTCGATTTAAGAGTGAGTCATCGTAGGCGGTACTTTCTAACTCGGAAACATATGTTATGTATATATGTATGTATTACGTTATAAGGGGAATTACGAATATATTTATGCGTCACCGTTTTTCTCACTCTAATCAAAAAATTGGTAAGCGCGTTATCACATCAAATTATATAGATATATACATATATTTACATATTATATACGTGCATACATATTTATATACTCGTACACATCATTTAAAACCATTTTGAAAATAATATTGTTTGCCACCAAGTACGTACGTGTGTATGTATATACATATGTATTATTTATTTTGTTTTAAATAATATTCAGCTTAAATACAGTACATTCTCTACAAAAACAACAACAAAAGTTCATTCAAATCTCCAACTTTTGCTCAGAAATATTAGAAAAAATTGGAACGAAATTTCAATACTCTATACTCAAATTTATCAAGGGTATACAATTTTTGTTTTCTTAATGATTTCTTAGTACATTAAATTTAAGTTTCCTAAAGAGCTAATTTATGGTGGCTAAAATTTAACTTTGATTCCTGACATTTTTTTTTTCTGAGTCTCTACTGAAATTTTGTTCCTTATTACTAAAGCCATGCTTGAGATTTTCCTATGACAATAAACCCCAGCTTTGAAATTTACATTAGCTGTGAATTTTGAGTTGCAAATTTTTGGAACACTCAAGTGTTAAAAATTTATTGGTTTTCAGCTAAATTCGTGAAATAAAATTTTTAAGTCCATTATTTATATTTTTATATTTTTTTTTACTTTTATCTCGAATTGCCACATACTTCCCCACTCAAGCAGCATTCGCGCTCTCTGAAAACTCTAATAAACGGAAGTATATTTCCGAGCAAGGGTAGCACATTTCCTGGTCGTATGGTACGTATCGTCGCTGAAGAATCTATTGGATTACTCAAAAGAACAACTGGTAAGATGAGGGGTGTTGTGCCGCTGCGGAATGGAAAGATGAGCCACGCTGCGATCGGGTATAACGCGAGAGGTCGATCCTAGGATAGAAAAAGATAGGAAAGATACGCGCCAGCTTTCTGACGATTTCAAAGCGATCAGTTCCGTTAAAATTGGGAGGGATCTCTCCGAGCACTTTGTTGTACATATGTACATATATCAATTGCTAACAATGAAAAAAAAAGATACAAACTATTCGATAGTGCCATTCGAGATATTGAAAACACAAATATCTTGCGAAATAATACATTTAAGGTCATAGTAGGACATTAAATTTTATTTACCTATGAGAACTTATTTAGATTTACATTTTTTTTTAAATATATGAAACTGATGAAACTAAATAAGTTTGATAAATTTGAATTTTACATATCTTGAAAGGTGTCTTAAATTTAAATACCCTAGAGCGTATCGATAAGTTGGTTAAAACTTGATCGCGTGTTCAACCTAAAATTATAAAAGTGTGTAAAAGTATGCATAGTTTTTTCATTTCTTTCAGGACTTTTTTACCACATCAAGCAAACATGGACAGGCTTTTGGAAAAATTTACCATTTTTCCTCAAAAAACTATTCGGCCAAACCTACTCCTTTCGTGTCTTCGCAAAATGTTGAAAATCATGATCCATTACAAATACAATAACGGCAAAAAGAATATTTGCAAAATTTAAAACCTTTTTTTACAAAAAAAAAATCCAAAAGTTTTATGTATTAAAATATAATGAATTTATTAGTAAATATGTATATTAATAATTTAAACTAAATTCGGCGTTGTCTCATCTTTAGTACCATTTTTCACAACAACTAAACTACTAATAACTAAACCAAACTTGTCAAAGAATGCAGAAAAATCGTTTTAATACACATTAATATAAGTAATTATCTATAATTTTAATTGATTCAATTAATTAATGAATGGGAATAATTTTTTTTTACAAAATTTTTATGAGCTGAAAATGTTTTATAAGTGGACAAAAATTTCGGTTCGATTATAAATATGTTATGCATTGGCAATAATCTCAACAATTGAGTTGTACAATTATGTCATATTGAAAACATATAATCAGCTTTTTTACTTACTCATTTTCATAAATTATGTCCGGTACTTTACTCTAGCGGAAGTGTGATAATCCCATTGACCTAGAAAAATATTAATTGAACAAACATTAAATGAAATCTATTAGAAAATATGTCTCTTTGTTAACTTTGGTTAGTACTTATTTATTGCATATGGCGTGCGAACCAAAAATAAATGAAACAAACATACTGTGTATGCATACTTATATATGTATGTATATGCATCCATCTGGCAGAACGCAAAAATTATTGCAAAATATAATCAGCATGTTAAATAACAACTTTATAAGAGCTCGCCAACTTAAAGTATATACTCGTTGATACATAAACATACATACATATATACATACATACATATAATCAAACATAATAGTGATAAACGCAACGATTTGTTACACATCAACTTATATGCATACATGCTCGTACATATTTGTGTGTTTTTACTTTTATGTGAGGATGTATGCTTGTATATTAGGGCGAGTCAATTCAAATACAACGCAATATGTAATTGGAAAATTCAAGTCATATCGCAAGAACATGTGAGAGTATATCCAAAATGTTAATAGTTGAATAGAAATTTGGAATAAAATTTAAATATGTAGTAAAAAAAATTATTTATTATTTTATTCTGAATTTTAGACGTAGGTACTTCGATTGAAAACGTTGGAAAATTTGAATTATTTTACTCTTGCGCACTTTGACCTAACTTTATTGAAAACGATAATTTCATTAATGGATTCTCAATACCAAAATATGACTTTCTTAAAAAAAATTATTTCGTTGCCCCAAAAAAGTTTTTTTTTCGCAATGTGGCAAACTCGTAATCTCTTTTAGAACTATGGTTTCCTTAGCAAATTTGCTTAAAACTTCATGTTGAACGCCTTTATAGTTAATCCGCATAGCCGAAAAATTCAATCGTGCAAATTGACTCGGCCTAATGTACATACATTGCACATATTTACGTACTTATTTGAATGACGGACTTTGTTTGATATCAAACAAGTATTTCTTCTACAGATTACATCAGCTGGAACGTTTTTCACAAATCGGTAGTAAAAGAGAAACTAAAATCGAAAATTAAAGAAGGGGTTTTGGGGTTTTTCTGACAAAGTTAAAACTAGCGGGTTTAACACTTCTGAAATATGAAACTTAAAAACAAACAGTGATTGAATTAATTTAAGAAAATAAGGATTTTGCTTTTAATAATAGTTTAAGGTAAAAGTTCTTAAAAGGTTTAACCCTTAAACGCATCTACAGCGGGAAATTAAGCAATCAGAAGCAGAGGAAATAGGCATTGTCCTTGAGACCATTATTCAAACTGTATCTACTTCTACATAAGAGTATGTTTTAATAATCACATCAAATATGTATATTATTTAAGTAAATTCTTTAAATTCGTTCACTCCAAGTCCATTTAAACCTTTGCAAAAATCGTTTAGACACTAAATTCGTCGACTTGACTGAGTTGTAGTTCAACCAAATAGTCCATTTTTTTCTTTAAATAATAAATGTTTACCTAATTTCACCACATGATCACTTTCTCTAGCGAAATTTTGAAAAACTTTACTTGCGAAACGAACTGAATTCAACAAAGTGATAAAAAATATTTAGTCGATCAACTGGTTTAATATTATCACATCTGATGAGCGATCTAATTTATGAGCAGCATTGGTAAGTTTTGTCACTTTATTAAACATCGAACTATATCGTCCTTTAGTTTGACAGCTTTTCCTGATCGTGGACATATAGATATATTTACATATCCCTTATCTACTTATTCAATTACTTAATTCACTATAAGCCGCCCTTAGCTGAACTCTAAATGGCAAACCAATTGTTCTTATACTTTGCTAACTGGTGTTAATAAGAAACTAGAAGTAAACAGCAGCCCTTTAAGCTCGAACTTGCCTCGAGGATGCCTTCCTTTTCCTCTGCTAACACCAACGAATACCACGAATGACACGAATGCCTGAATTAAGTATGCAGTCTCAGTCTCTAATAGAGATAAAAGTCACAATTTTTAAGCAGTTGACATTAATTAGTTTCAAAATTAAGTCTCTTGTCTGCAAATAAAGTCTCTAAATCGTGACCTGGTGATGAAGTATAAATGGAGAACTTTTTTTTTCAAATCAGCCACCCACCCACCAGCGTTTAAAAAAATATTAAATTTTTGTGTCCAACATGTTATACAAAATTATAACTTTATGCCTGTATTCTATAATTTCATTTAATTTAAGTTTGAGTATATTAACTTCTTTGCTCTGTTTTTGTTTTAACGTTTACGTATATTTTTTGTGACTTAATCTTAAAACTTTTGAATACCAACTGCTCTAGAAACATGATTTTTGTCTCTATTGCCGAATTCCGATTTTAATAATATGTATTGTCGGCCTCGTAAATCTATAGGTTGCCTAGCACATCCCAACTCGATTGTTCGAATCGGAAAGATATTCTATTCGAATGCCTGATCTCCGGATTAGTAGACAGGTAATAGCACTGTAGAACAACACATAAGTATGCAGTCTCAGTCTCTAATAGAGATAAAAGTCACAATTTTTAAGCAGTTGACATTAATTAGTTTCAAAATTAAGTCTCTTGTCTGCAAATAAAGTCTCTAAATCGTGACCTGGTGATGAAGTATAAATGGAGAACTTTTTTTTTCAAATCAGCCACCCACCCACCAGCGTTTAAAAAAATATTAAATTTTTGTGTCCAACATGTTATACAAAATTATAACTTTATGCCTGTATTCTATAATTTCATTTAATTTAAGTTTGAGTATATTAACTTCTTTGCTCTGTTTTTGTTTTAACGTTTACGTATATTTTTTGTGACTTAATCTTAAAACTTTTGAATACCAACTGCTCTAGAAACATGATTTTTGTCTCTATTGCCGAATTCCGATTTTAATAATATGTATTGTCGGCCTCGTAAATCTATAGGTTGCCTAGCACATCCCAACTCGATTGTTCGAATCGGAAAGATATTCTATTCGAATGCCTGATCTCCGGATTAGTAGACAGGTAATAGCACTGTAGAACAACACATATGATCAACAAAATCATTCACATATACACATCCATATGTACGTACTTCCTGAAATAAATATATATTTTTATTTTACCTTCTTGTTTTTCAGAGTATAGTTGTATGTGCAAACATAAGTGCTACTTGATTTTGCGTAATAAAAATGATTTTTTTTTGTCGCATTGCAATCAAAACAAAGTCAGAAAAGTCACATCTCCACCCCACAAGGTTATCAAATTTTGAGTCATTATGCATTGATTCCAATCGAAAAAAAATACATATATATACGAGTACGTTTATATTAGGGATGTAAATATTTTCGATAATTACTATATCGGTATTAAGATAGTTTTCTTCTGCAGAAACTTAAAAAAAAATCGTATGAAAATTCTTTAAGAAGCTCGCCTATCATAAAAGAAATAAATGGTTTACAATATACTCTTTGGTTAAGATGAAAATTATTTCATTGCGGGATGTTACAGAAAAACCGTTATGCAATGCTATTCATTTTCACATTTGGATGCGAATAAGAATTAGATCAGCTGTTCGTAAAAACTTGAGAAATTCTGGTAATTTTGCGTTTACAAATTGCAAGCATATTTTGTTGAAAGAGAATATCCAAAATTCGCCAAAATTGAGTTGCTGAATAATTCAGGCATAATTGTAATATAATTTACAGGCACACTCTTTCGGCGTCCCGTTGCATTACATTTTTCGAATTTGACAGCATAGTGACGTTAATAGTGATTATAAACAATCAATTTTACACCCGGTTCACACTTTTCAGATATTTGAAATTACACTTTGACATTTTTTTATTTCCTCTTTGTCTTTTGTGTTTCTTTTACATTTCTTCACACCGACAAATATGACGAAAATAAAAATTCGAAAGCAATTAAAAAACTTAAAGCAATGTAAACGGAGCAAAGTTTATTTTCTTTTCTTGTTCTCCACCTATTCGCTTCTTTGTTTTATCATTCTCTCTTCGCGAAGCTACATAGTTCTCTATCATTCTAAATATGAATATGTATGGTTTTTTTATCGTAAATAAAATTATTAATCTGCATATCTAAAAACATGTTTACATGTACATATATGAATGTACATAAATATGTTGTAATAGTTAACAAATATCATTATATGTATGTGCATACATACATAAGTAAGTGGTTGGCAAGCCTTTTAAATAAAACTAAAGAACTGATACCAGTCACGTACGACAAATTTTATGCCCTGCGGTCAATAATACACTAGGGTGTCGACATGTTATTCACATAAAGTTTCTTATAACGATTTAAGATAAATAATATAACTTTTCTCGTAAATATGAATGTGTGCACTCATCTGTCGTTAAGAGTCTAAAATTTTAGTTTCATACCTTTGGTGACCAACATCAATTATCTAATATCCAGTCACCATTCCCACCTTCGGTTCGTCTAATCCCCAAGAAATTTGCCTACAATTGATTTGTTGACATTTATAAGAGAATCTAAACATATTTTATATCATATGCGTAAAAAAGACATACATACTAAGTATTTGTTTAAAAATATACCTTTTGGTTTCAATGTCCTTTCGTTGCGACTTACAATAATTTCTATATTGCCGTTCAGAAAGAAAAAAAGTTTGAAATAAGTTAAGAGCTTGTTATAAAGCTCCAGCTCAAGTAGACATATCTAACTATAAAATGTTGCTGTGAAACATGCGCTGGGCTAAAAAAAAGTTGATTTCATCGAACCTAATCGAATTAATTTGTTATTATTTATGACGAACATTTATGTACTTCACGTTATCAATTTGGGCACCACATGCTAATTTCACCAGCCCGCTTCCTACCTTCAAAATGACAATCAGCAAATAAGTCATTCAATCGGAACTAGCTTAATCAGTAAATAATTATACACATAAATACCAACTTACACATATATATGTACTTATATATATGAACAAGTATATATAATATAATTTTGGCGCATACACTATATAGCTCAGTGTTTGGCCGAGCTTCTCCTACCATTTGTGGTGTGCGTCTTTATATTATACCACAAATGGAGGGACCTACAGTTTTGTGCCGACTCCGAACTTCAGATGTATTTAATGAGAAGCTTTTTCATGGCAGAAATACCCTCGGAGGTTTGCCATTGCCTGCCGAGGGGTGACCGCTATTAGAAAAAACTTTTTCTATGATTAAGATTTTGCTTGCCCTAACTGAGATTCGAACCTCGAACTCACCGGCATATCAAGTTGTAGCACGCACCGCTACCAACTCGACCACAGCGGCCAGTATGAACAAGTGTATTTCAATAAATATGAAATATGTAATTACATTTTACATATATTGAAATATTTATACAAATTAATGAAATAAAGCTAAGTTTATTATACTAAGCAAATATTCAAGGTTATCAAAGTGTAAAAAATCACGCAACAACTACATATTCGCAAATCTATTTTTAAAATAATTTTATTAATAAAAACTTTGGAACTTTGAGCATAATCAATATTTAATTTTTTTAACAATTGTGGTGAAAGTTTCTAACTGGTATTCACTTGAGAGGGGTCAAAGATATCCAAATGTATCGAATATTAAAATGTTTTAGTAAAAAAGCAAAACTCCTCTTTTTTGATTTTGACCAGGTGAAATGTTTTAAGAAAATCGACGAACCTTCACACGACTAAGACGAAATTATAAAAGCTATAGTAAAGCCCTCAGGACTAACGTGTCGCCAGTTAAGTTTTTCAAAGCGGCCAATCTACAAGAAGAGTGATCTTGCAGTTTCTAATATTGCGTATAGGATACTGTAGAGCGTATTGAATGATAGACTGAATCCTGTGGTCAATGAACTATTTGGAGCATCAAAGGTACGATAAAGAAGATATCTGTATAAATAGATTTAATACAATAGCTGATAGTGACAATTATGTTAGCGAAAAGAAAAAGAAAAAAATGTTAACCTTTCTGCAGTAAATATATACATATGAAGCTATTGTCGGATAAGAAATTCTTTGCGACTGAGATAAATTGAGGGTATGATAACAAAGAGTATACATAGCTAAGAAAGAAAGATCGAGTAAGTGTTTAAGTGCATTCACGCTTTAAATATGTATGCACATTTATTTACACATTTATTTATATATACTCGAATGTAAAGATCGTCAATAAACACTTCAGACGACGACACTACTAAAGGTGCTTTATTGTTATTTTGTAAATTTCGTGTTGTGTTTGTGGTAAAAATGGGAGCGTTTATGATACATGCCCGCATTTTTCAAAAACAAGAAAATTTTCATACATATTTATATTATGAATAAATGTACATATATATACAGACATGGATTTGTTAACAGGCATAAAAGGGGAAAGCCATGTTTTGTCACTCCAATAGTAAGATGGAACGGTTGTTCAACCTTATGTCAAGAAACTGGCACATTTCATCAGCGTTTTTAATTACAAACGTACAAATAATACGTATTTTCATATACATATGTACATATGTATATATGCACATGCGAGTAAATGTATTTACAAAATATTAATGCAAAATCTGTCCTGTTTTTTTAAAGTAGCTTAAATCAAAATAAGTGAAAATATCGTTTTAATTATGTTACTCTTAAAAAGAATACCCTTGACTTATATTTTTCTAATTGTAATAGTGGTAACTATTTTATGTTATAAATCCTTTAAATAACACCTTAAATCAAACGGGTAAGTAATGCATCAGGGAGTCTCTTTTCACTTTTTTATTGCTGCAAAATTTGAACTTTAAGTTCAGAAAAAACGAAGTGTATTTTAAGTGAAAAATAAATGAAATACAAAAAAAAAAAATTCCGAAAAAGCAAAATGAAGCAAGTGTATAAACAAATTAAAAAAAATTAATTCATGTATAATATGGTTAAAGTTTTAAGTGGCAGAAAATATCCGTTGATTTTTGACAATTTTTTTTTATTGAAACTTGTCTTATTGAATTTCTTTCATATACTTAGCGTATACTCGCGACTTTTATATGCAAACGATATTGGAAAGGAGCGACATTAAGAACTTTTTCAAAAATTAACAGTGATCTGTAGCCAGTTGAAGAGTACACTTTGTTATATTAAAATTAAATGGGCTACAGAATTAGGCACTAACAAAAATATAAAAGTTTTTTAAGTAAAAAGATTTGAGAAAAATTTGACTCATCTATTTATTATAAAGTTTTCTATTGCTTTTACTATAGAATAAACTGTGATCTACTAAAAAAAACAATGCAAATTGAATATGAGAATAAAAACACAGAAAAAGGCAAAAAGCTTTGTATCAGAAATTCGTTTATCAAAACCACTTAATACTCAATATCTATATCATATAGTATGTATGTATATGTATGCATATGTTTTTGTAATTTCATAAAAAAGTTTTAATTTCACTTATAATTTTTGCTAAGCTTGTTCAATTTTAAGTTGGGTGAATATTATTAAAAAAAAGTTTATCTGGTATAATTTTATTTTTTGTACTATATTCAATAAAAACACTTAAAGTTAAATTTTGGACATCAATTTTCTTTAATATTTCATCCATAACAAGCTGAACTTTTTTTACCTTTTACCTAATTAACGGACGTACATTAGGGAGGCTCAAAAAGTTAAATCGGAATTTTAATGGTCTCCCCTCTGAGATTCTTCTATATCGAAAAAAAAATATTCTTTTGTGTTTTATATAGTTGAAAAATTCTTAATATATATTTTTTAATCCACCAACTATATTTTCTGTTCAAGATACTTTAAAGAATAATAACCAATCGTTTAATTAGTAATATATAAATATCAATAATTCAAACAAAAATTCGTTAGTTATCATAAAATTAAATAGTTTATTTAAAATATGTAACAGTAGAAATTAGTTATTCACTCTCCTAAACAGAAACTGATCTTTCTACGAAATTTTTTTTTCTATATTAGGGCTTGAATACAGCTCTAAAAAAAATCACAAGAAGTCATTTAGTTTTTATGTTGCTTGAAAAAGTTCTTTGCAGCTGAAAGGTTTCTTGAAAAAATAAATGTATTTACGAACATATTTTGATCTTTTGTTGTTGTTGCTTCCAACAGGTTGTGAAATAATGGATTTTGGAACGAATTTTCGTCATCCTTTATCAATATTAACGATCACTTCTTTATTCAGAGCTTTATACTGATTTAAGACATTTTTATAGAAGAAACTTTCTTTTTCACTTCTTGAGTATTAAATTACACTAAATTTTTCGATTTACTTAGAGTTATGAATACTTTTTCTATAAAGTAGATGCCTAGGGGGTGTGAGCATTCATTTCGTAATTTTAGTATTTTCATCATGCATTTTTGGACCACCCTAACGTATGTACATTATATGTACATATATCGACGTTTAAGTACAAAACCGCGTATATTTGTAACTAATACTTGTTTGGTGCCATAAATGAAATTCGCTTACTAGAAACCTTTATCCTTTCATACCAAAAATATCGATATTAGGGAATTATTGCACATTTTCTAAACAACTGGTCAAGAAATAATACAACCGCAGTTTTTCATTATCTTGATACGCGGTTTTGCACTTTAAATGATGTTCTGAATTTTGCTTACATTAATGAGGTTTTTATTTTTTCAATTTTTTTCCATAAGCAGGCAGTTGAAATAAAAATTTTTCATTACGCAGATTTCCACCTTTTCTGCATAAATATCGTAAATATCGCAAATATTGTCAATTCGTTTTCGGCGCTTATACGCTTGTCTGTTGTTGCGTCGTTGTTATTGTCATTGCCCTTCTTGTTGTTACCATTTCATGTGAATCGCTTCACTTGACTGCATTTGCAATTTCGTTTTTATTTTATTGACGATTTAGTCGTATTTTACTCTTCTTCGCAAAAAAAAAAAACAAAATCGTGCTAGCGTAGCCGCAGACAAATGGGGTCAACGACTAAAATTATTAAAATTCACACCCGCAAAGAGCCCAAACTTGCTTATTAATTCGAGAATTGTAAAAATACGCACGCACATATGGCGTATACATGTTTGTGTGTATGTATTTTCAAGTGCAACGTTCCTTCGCTAATGCTAAAATCAACTTGTGCGAATTCGTGTGCATAATAAAATACGAATATGTGCGATTTCGTGTATTTTCGGCATTACATTACATATTTTTCGGCCGTGACGCTGCCGGTTGCTGACCCTATTGTTGACATTCTCTGATGTGGACACCGTTACAGGTGCTGCTTACTTTTTCGTTTGTAATTTTTCGCACAAGTTCAGAGTTCTGATGATTTTATGGGGGTGCGTGTTTTGAAGTGCAACACCCTTTCAGGGATAGCTACTCACAGCAAAGCACCAGCAGAGCGCAGCTGAGTAGCGAGTTCACTGTGCTTCCTTGCCAGTCGGCTTGGCTGCGGCGGGTGATTGGCACCGCCATGGCCTGGGCGCTTACTTTCAAGGTACATATGTATGAAGTTTTTACACACACACACAAACACATATTGCTACATTTTGCAATTTGTTTGTAACATGCGAAATGTTTTGATGGCGGTCAGTTAACCCAACGCATTCGGTAGAATTTTCAAATGTGAATGATACAAATTCGGTCGTTCGCATCAAGTGAAAGTTCAAAGGCTTTCCATACCAGCCTGTGAGGTACTTCCTAATTCATTAAATTTTACACAAAATTTATTGGATGAATCACAGGCCGACTGAACATTGGGCGTAATAAAGGGGAATTGTATATATGTACATTTACATTTAGTATTATTTGATGTCATTTCTGGAGTCCAAGTTGGTAATATATTGGTGTTAAATAGTTTAGAGGATATATTCTCCGAACTGGTGCTGGAAGTATGGAACGCATTTTTTTCAGTCAACGAAGGCTAGGGACAGTTGATAAAGCATTTAAAGCACTTATTCCCGATAGTTTAAAATTTCCGAATGCTTCACATTTTTCTATCACTTACATCGAGCTAACTTTTAGTATAACTAAAGTCTCTTTCACGAAAGTTTTTTTAACTGCAACTCGATGCGTCATAATCAGAGAACTTTTATTAAGTTCAGCTAGTATATGATAGCCTGCCTCTTTTGAGACTTAAGTTAGGTTATCATAAAATTTAATGAAGGGGTTTTCAGTAAAAAAATATTAGAACCCTTAAAAGCGATTAAATTATTCGCAAAACAATATCTCCAAGTGAAATATTAACCTTTTTTTTTCTAAAGCAGCTTCCACAAGAATTTTTAAAATTTGTACGGCTATACAATTTCGAAAATGGTCTTGTTCTTGGAAATAGGAAGAAGCACGAAAGAAGTGATTTTAGGGGGGTGCGGGGTATTTAAAAGCCGAACTACAATTTTTTACACATTTTGGAAATTTTAAATTCAATATAATATCTTTAAGCTACATATAAAGCCTTATATAATAAGAAATATAGATGTTAATTTGTATCAAACAGTTAAATATAAAAATATGTTTTTGAGGAAAACGATCTTTGGAATAATATTATTAAATCATTTGATTATAGACACCAAAGTTGTTAATATTAACAGGAAAATAAAAAATCACTGCATTATTTTCACGAGATATATATATATGTATGTATGTATATATAAATATTTTATTAAACGTAAACATTTTTTTAATGAAACTTTCTTCTTCTTGTATTTATGGTGGTCACCAAATTTTTAAATGAGAAAGAAGCTGCCAAGGTATCAGGCGTGACACGCTATTCTTGCCTAAACATTTATTTACACTTAAATTACTTTCGCTCATACCTAGATCTAAGGCTGGCTACGGCGCTTGGCAACGAGTTAAAAAGTTCGTGTATTTTTTCATTGATGTTTGCTCAGAAATATTCATTTAGAACTTAACTACATTTATATGGAGTGGATACTACATTTATATGGAGTGGATACTACATTAAGACCAAGCTTCGTTACCAGAAAATATTGAAATAAGTTTAGACGGGTAACCTTAAATATTAATAGTTCATCTTTGAAATGCTCTAGGCTTCAGGAATTCACTGGCGGGAAGGTGTTCTTGTACGATCCCGCTGCCAACCTTTCTATGCTGTGGAGCGCAAAAGGAATGAAGAGAACAGGGCTGTATAGCGCTCTAGGTAGAGGGCTAGATACAGCACTCTTGTTAAAAATGTTTATGGGAGAAAGGCAATGAATTGGCCTATGAGCAATCAATTACTATCCTATTATCGTCCTCTTACATTATCATATATCCTGTTTAAATTATTCACCACTCCCAAGAAATACATAGTAAGAAACATAATTACTCCATAGAAACTATATTATATAAATTTGCTTTAAAATTAGTAATATATTTTCAAATTTTAACCATTTCAATTTGAGTTGTTTAAGGAGCGCTAATTGGCTGACCACCACTGTTTGCTACTACGTTATTAAATGAGTTATTAGTCATACATTATGTATAACACTGGAAACGTATATTTCAATTGCGAAATTATTCTTATCAACATATTAAGATAATGCACTCCGAATGCAATAATTTCGCTCAAAGAAAATTCCTTTATCACAATGAGTTGTTATATACTATATACGTAGTGAACCAATCACGTATTGGTATATGGTATTATGGCTTTACGAGTTTACATAAAATGCAATGACTCGTAGTACTTGTTAAATTTACTTTCACAAATTATTTTCGAGTTAAAGGTGATTAACTGAGCTATTAAAATTTTTAAATAAATGTTTGGTAGTAAGAAAGTATTTTGGTAAAAAAATAATAGAAATTCACGGTGCTTGCTGGTTTTACTCGGCTGCTGCTACATGTACAATGCTTTAAAAGTAACAAAATTAACTATACAAAAAAATCTTCATACTCGTAGTTAGATTTCCACTAAATCTTTATTCGAAGTACTTAAAAGAGCTCAGTACTAACAAAGAAAAGGTGGTTTTACTTTTAAATTAACTGTTTTAATTGGCGTTTATGTTATTCCTAAATTGATTGACAGTCTTCTCAGGAATAATTGTTTTTCAATTTTAATATTTTTGAAAAAATTTTCGACACATTAAACATTTATTAAATTTTTTTATTTGCTTACAAAGTTTTCCTCAATTATTAAGGAGCGTCTGTGGATAAGCATTACAGTGGATTACAGTTTTATTGTAGAAAAAAAATTTCACATTTATGAAAATAGTATTGATAGTAAACTGTCAAGGATTATATTTTAGAAGATTGCGACATTTTCGTTCCCTTATCTTTTTTAGGTTTTGGTTTGGCTGCTTGAAAATAAGAAGTTTTTCTACTGCTGCAACCTATTAAATACTCGTATGCTAAGGAGCTACACAATTTTAAAAAATTACACTGGAGGTTTTTTAAGACAAAAAATTTTAAAATAATTAAAAACTTCAAAAAGTCAATAAGAGAATTTTCTTTATAAGACCTTAAATATAATATAGCCTCAATGAAGAGAGTTATCAATTGTTTGATCAAATTTATTCAATTTCTGCTTCGAAATAAATTTAATTTTAAAATATATTTGAAGTGAGTTGCCACTTGTATGAAATTCTCAATGCAGTTAAGATTAAAGAGATAAGTAAAACATTATAATATGGTTGTCAAACTTAATGGAACAAGAAAACCTTTGACCTAATAATTTTTCAACAGAGTTTTCACCAGTCTAAAAAGTTTAGTCTAAAAACTTGAAATTAAAAGAAATTTATATGTAAGGGTACCAAACGAAAGATGTTTGAAAAAGCTAATAAGAATGAAAAAGAAATTTACAAGTTTTTATCAAAACTCCTTGAACCATAAATTTTTCAAAAAGGTTGATTCTGAAATGGTTTTTGTATACTGAGGGTTTAAGTTGATATGCACATTTTGAAAAGTTTATGATACGAAAATATTCAAAAAAGCTACTCAAACAAAAGAGAATAAGACGGTCCAAATGCAATTTGACACGGTCTCCGATTATAGGTCAGGGTTTTTTTTGTTTTTGTTGGAATCAGACACGAAACAACGCGCACTCAGACTACATGCCGTCCATTGTACTGTTTTCATGTTCCTTTTAATCTGTTTTAAATCTGCAGGATTTACGAATAAATCTTAGCAGATTTTGGGGTGTCAAAGAGCTCAGGTGTTCGTCTCTCAACAGGTCTCTTCCTCTTCACAACAGAATGGGCATATGGAGTTGTCATGTACGACTATCATTGTCAGGTGTCTATGCCACGTGATGTGACCGGTCAGCAGTCCAACAAGTTGCCTGCAGTCTCGCCTGTTAAGCGCGAGCAAGTGTTTTGATAGTCAGGGTTAGCTGAACCTAAAAAAAAGTTTCGAAGTCAAAACTTTGAAAACAGAAGAGGATTGGACGGTCAAAATGAAATTTAAATTTAGAAATGAATCATCATATGGTGCGTATCACTTTATTATTTTCGAAATTGCCAATAAAATATACCCGTACGTTTATTTGAGTGGGTTCGTTAATTACCAGACAGTGCTTAATTGAGTCAATTAGTAAATTGTGTGTAATGTTTAGAATCGATATACAGTACCTAAAATGTGGTAGTTGGCACCGAGGTTTGTAGGTAATATTGGTTCCCGAGTCTAGAAGCTCAACAATTGATTTGTTTTGTGTTGTCGAAATGCAGAATTTGCCGCAGCAATAAATATTGTTTTAAAAATAATCATGTTCGCCATATTTAACCCCCGATTTAAAACTTTTGTCTATTTAAACATATGTACATATGAAAATCATATCCAAGTAAGTTATACGAGTACATACACGTTATTAAAAAGTGTACCAAATACATTTTCGTCCGCTTTATTCTTTTTAACTGGCTATTTCCAATTGTCCTTTTGGGCTACCGCATAAAATAAATGGGAATAAAACTAAAGAGTCTAACCGGATATACATTATTTCCGCTACTGTCAGCATTTTTTAAATGTATGGAGGTAAATATATATTTTTTAACGCAGAAAGTATCACCTTTCAGCTAATGGATTTGCATACGGCAATATTCATTTGGTGTGGAAATTACGATACGAATAGCATATGTATTTAAATATGCTAAATGGAAAAAATAAAAAAGTCTAAACTAATGAAAAGAAGACTAAAACAAGAATGCGCGTTTTGCAAATGCAATAAATGAAATGGGTTTATTAGGCAGCAAGCTGGAAGAGATTTATGCAGTAGAGATGGCGAAAGGAACACTTTTTGGCTCATTACGAATAAAACAACGAAGAAAAAAAACGCGCAGTTAAGAGAAACGTGAATATATTATAGATTTGTAATGTAATTTCCGTTTGAATTTTCATTCGATTACATATGCATTTGATTTTTTTATAGCGTCTGTGTAGAGAAAATTCGGGTGAAACATATTTTTTTCTATATTAGCATACTAATTTGCTAAAGTTTATTGCCCATGCAATTCTTTTAAGTCAACTATAATTAAAAAATATTTAGTCGCTACTGAAGGGTGTGGTACCTTATCAAGAAAAGCGTAGCGCCATCTATGCGTTCGTTAGTGAAAGTGCTAATACAATCCACATCACAGGCACACACCAAGCGTGCAGGTGTGTGTATTTGCTTATAAGAGAGAAATATCATTGCAACTTTCGGTTGGATAGGAAACTTGTTACACAGAAATAACTATGGAAGGAAATGTCGATAGAGTTAAGAGAGCTTACAGGTTAGTTTGTTTAAATGAAAAGCATCAGGCACTATTGAAACCGTTACCAATAATTTTAATTTTGGAATGGTAAAATATTATTTCGTATGTGTACCTACATATGTATGTATATGCATGCGAGGCTAACAAAAAATTTTCGGGTAGATAGTGACTATTAAAGTATTTTTTTTTTTTTTTTTTTTTTTTTTTTTTTTTTTTGTAGAGGTGGCACAAAGCATTGAAAGCCGAAGTGTGGGACTTGCCTTTCGACTCACCGCACTAAAAACCCACCCCCGCTCCGTTTCCCTCGCTCCGTGGAACTACCGTTAGGTATTACTTCGCGGAGGGGGAGCGGCCTATTGCCTTTCTATGAATCTATGAATTTCTGCGGAGTTGCTCCGCTTGACGCAGTTTAGTTAGGATTTTGTTCGCCATATTGCAGACAACGGACCAATTTTCTTTAGACTCGAGCATAGTATCTACCAGGTTTTTAACCGAAAGCATTTTCCCCAACTTCGTGCTCGAGTCATCCCTTTCAATCGCAAAGCGCGGACAGACAAAAAAACAGTGTTCTGCGTCTTCAACAACCCGATTTGCACAGAAGGTGCAGTAAGGGTCATCATCATGTTTAAACTTATATAGATAGGACTTAAAACAGCCATGCCCTGTCAATATTTGGGTAAGGTGGTAATCCACTTCACCGTGTTGCCTCTCTAACCATTTCTCTAACGAAGGAATAAGTCTACGTGTCCAGCGTCCCTTACTCGCAGCGCTCCACTGCCTCTGCCACAGCTGCAAACAGTTTCGCCTCACCGCCTTACGTTCTGTAATGCTCGATGGGGTTATCGTAGCCTCTTTTACCAGGATCTCAATTGGGCAGAGCCCAGCCACTACTAGGGCGGCATCTTCTGACGTTGTTCTGAACGCACTGCACACCCGGATAGCGCAAAGGCGATACAGTGATCTGATCTCTCGTGCGTACGAAACTTTCTCAATCGCCGCCGTCCAGATTGAAGCCCCATATAGAAGTACAGACCGTATTACGCTTGCATACAGTTGCCTACTTTGTTGCTTAGGTCCTCCTATATTTACCATTAGCCTCGATAGCGCTGCTGCAACTTTCTCTGCTTTCTCGACTGCGTATTCTAGGTGGGTCTTAAATACCAGTCTATTAAAGTATGTATGTATGTGTGTGCGTATGAGTTTTAAACAGTGATTCGCCGCATGGCACTTATAAAAGCAATATATATCCAGTAATTGTCCATCAAATTGGCGGAGTTTTGTTATCATTCAAAAGCAGAGTTTTCTTTAAATATTTAAGTCACTAATAATTTTTTTTTGAATATTCACATTTTCTTAAATATTCTTTTTTAACTTTTCATAAAGCTTTCGTAAAAAATTTTAATTTTTGCCTTAATTTCAAACGTTTTCAATTGAAAAAATGCGTAACATGTAAAAAAGTTCGTAATGCGATTAAAAAAAAAAAAAAATTTACTTTATTTTTCAGCCCTTGACTAGCACATTATGGCGCTATAATTGAAAGTGTTATTTAACTGCATACACCTATTTTACTAAAGGATTTGATTAAAGAGCTTTAAACTTAAATTAATAATTAAAACGAAGTTTTTTGTAAAAGCAGAGCCAGCAAGGAACAAAAATCGCCCTCTACAAATCCCTCATCATGCCTGTTCTTCTGTATGGCGCAGAAACATGGACGATGTTGATCAACGATGAGAAGGCTTTTGGAACTTTTGAGAGGAAAGTCCTTTGCAAGATTTATGGCCTTGTTCGCGTGGGCGACGCGTACCGAAAATGATGTAATAATGAACCCTACGAGTTGTATAATAATATGGATATTTTTAGTCAAGCATATACAAATTCAACGATTGCGATTGCTTGGATATGTATTTCGTGTGGATGATAATGCTCCGGTGTAGAAATCTTTCGACTTGGCACCGATGGGTGGGCAAATAGCAAATAACACCCTCGCCGATTTAGAACTCATTCTCCTTCTGGTCCGAAAGCAAGTGTTCACTTAGAACTCCACACCCTGATCAAGAGTTTCGAGAAGTTACTCTTTTCGCAGCGTACCACAATGAAAATAGAAAAAATATTAATTCTAAAATTAAAAATTTCGTAATCGTGCAATTCTTATTCGTTAACAGTGGCATCACTGCTGTGGACATTAAATTGCGCTTCTCACCATTCATCCACAAACCAACCATTGTTGAGGAATATATGTGTGTGTGTGTGCGTCTCGTGTCTCTAATAACGAACGGTTAGCAAAACAAAACCGAAGAGCGAGCAAACGTACTCCATAAAGCAGAGAGAATCCGGTTCCGGTATGCTTTAATTTGTTTTGCGAAATACGCTCGCGCTTCAACGGCACTGCCCTTCCGCCACTCCCTCCCCCCTCCCACGAGAGGTTGCGACCAAGGTTTGTTTTGTTTTGGCGTTGCTTCGATTTGACATTTCACTGTTGATTGCTGTTGTTGCTCCACTTTGCTCCACAGCGTGCTGTTGATTTGTTTTCGCCCCATAGCTCCCACACCATTCGTATCGAATTTGTTTCGATTTGTGCTTTGGTAGATTTGCTTCAGCGCCACTCGCGCTTCGATTCAATCGGTGCTGCTTTGGACTTCGGCGTTCAGTTGTGAGTAATTCGCCGCGACGTTTAGACGTTTTCATAAGCTTTATTAGCGTTTTTCCGGTTTTTGGCGCATTGTCGTTTAGACGTTGATTATCGGCTGGTCAAGTGTTGCTTTTGTGTTTTTTTTTTTGGGTGATTAACGTTATATAGCCTTATCGGACAAATGATGGCTCAAGTTGTGCGTGTGAAATAGTTTGGGGGCGAAGATGATTAGTATTGGCAGTTGTTGTTGCCGCCCACAATTTTAAAATTGCATTCTGAAGCACTTGGCTGAAGAGCATTTATTTACCAAAAAAAAAAAACAAAAAAAAAACTAAATGATTTTATTTCGCGGTCATCGACTAAGTGATCGCGTTGATACGGTTGATATTATTGCAAGTGTAAATTGATCTTTGACGGTGTCGTTGCCGCCGTCGGTTAATAGGTATACAATTCGATTCTGTAGCTGCGATTGGTGGTTATGCCACCGATACTCTTTCTAGCGCTGACTAATAGCATATACAAGCACTTTATAAAGTGGTAGAGTTCGAAAATTTCCATAAAAAGAATTAAGTTATTGATTAAATTAAAAATTATTAGTAAAATAATGCGTTTCTCGCTGGAAGTTAACTTACAAACAATGCATAATTGTGGATTTATAATAATGTATTTTAATGTGAAATAAAATATATATTATGAAATTGATTTAAAATACCCATTATTAATTGTATGTAAAATTTTATTAATCAAAGATTTTAAGCATTGTAAGCAAAACAGTTTGTGAATTTTTAAACCAAACAATAAAAAAAAATTATTAATAAATTGTAAACGTGTTTATATGAACAACCTTTTTTTTATACGCGTAAAACCCATAATAATTTCTTTCACGCAAATTTAACAAAAATTAAAAATAAAATATTTTGTAAGAAATAAAATTGTTGAAAGTGTTACACTTGTTGTTGTTATAATATTTGAGTTAAGTGGTTACATTTTTATTTATTTATTATATGAACAACGCCTTGTTTATTCAACTGCTTCCTCTCACATGCGCGCCATGTTTGAAATTTCATTGCAGCTAATAAATTACATTTTTTAGTAATTGCAACAAATTGAGGATTTGTCCGGCGTACAATGTCCCGACGAAAACAATTAAATCCGAAGCCGCTTAATAAAGGTGAGTCGTAAACAGCTAACTGATATTGGCTGTATTTTCGATAGGAATTAAAACAAATTTATAGAAAAAAAATGGGAAGAATAAAAAAGAATGAGATAAACATACAAAATAAGCATGTACATACTTATGAATGTATATTATAAATAAAAACAAAATAAATAATTTTCCGAAAGGTGCCTTTTTGAATAATTTCTCTATTCTCAAAATAATATTTTAGTTCAATTACATACATTTCTGTTCATTTACCAAAAAAGTGTCAGTGATCCCATTAAAATCTTTTTTGTAGTGAAACGACACAAAAAAAGTCTATATTTAATATAAAAAAATAAAGCTAAACTAAAATAACAAAAAATAAAAAGAAAAAATAAAGATTAATTAAAGCATGTATGTATGTATATATAAAACTGAAATTAAGAAAATATTTTTAATCAAAACTTCGTTAGAAAACAGCCTACATCTGTATTTACAATAAAACCATTTTTCTTTCATCCTGTTAAAAAAAAACATGTATATTTTGTTTCTTAGTCCCATTCGAAAATTTCGTAATGTTTTAATTAGGGCAACATTTTTTTTCATTAACAAAACATAATTTTTAATGCAAAACAGTAAAATTATAAAAAATTTAAATATGTAATTTTGTAGCCCATTAAAACTTAGCTTAAGAAGAAGCAAATTTAAAGCCACTACAAAAAAGCTGTCTAAAATTCTCGATTGTGTTTAATGACACTCAATACTCTCTTTAAAAAAATATATACAAATTCTTATTTTCATTCTTTTGGTATGGTATTATTTGAAAATAAATTTACTAAATTTTATTCCAGGACATCCACATAAAAAAAAATGTTCTTTAAAAATGAACATCATTTAATATTCTTGCAAATTCGGAACGAAAATATTAAACAAATTTTTTATAATGAAGGCCTTGAGTAGAGCTCAAATAATAGAAAACCACTTTTTGTTCATCATTTTCATTATCACCAATACGTCAAAAATATTCTTTAAATCACGTCAAAAATGTTTTAACTGTTTATACTTCTTTGTCTTTCTATATTTGTATTATTGTAGGCTATGCAACTTATGTATAGAAGTAAAAAATATTTTTATTAGGGTGAAAAGACTAAGTTAGGTTAGATTAGATGGCAGCCCCCAGAGGGTTTCTCTTAAGCTACTAATTTTTCCCAAAAAACATATTTCGTACTTCGCAGGTAAATAAACAAATTTTCAAATAGTAGAGTTTATATATTTTTGAGCTTAACGACGCATAGAAAAAGACAGGTAGGCATTTTTTCATTTATTTAAAAAACAAAATCATTTATTTTGCGAGTGCCAAGTGAAATATAAAATACTGACTAAATGTTTAAGTGTATAAAAAAGAACGGTATCATGTAATAAGTAAGAAAACGCCTTGACCGATTCAACAATTCTTTTTTTACTTCTTCGCTACAAGCTTAGCATTATTGTCATTAACTAATTTGATAAAGTATATTAAATATTACAATTTAGGTATTCAACCAATTAGATTTAAGAAAACTTACTTTGGAACATATTTTCTATTACTTTTGCCCCATTTTTAATTGAGTATGAAGATGGTTGTCATCTGCTTCAAAATTTTAATGAAATTCATTTAACTATGAAAAAGGTTTTATGAAAGTCTTAAAAATATATTTTTTTTTAAATAGAGCTGTCAGTTGTTTAAATTATTGAATCGTAGTTTTTAAACATCCTTAAGAAGCACAATGACACAAAGAAAATTGAACGACTTAGCTTTCTTCTTTGCAGAGCTAACTCGAAATAGTTATAAACAAATATCGTGCAAAAAAAAAATAAAGTCATTACTGTAATAATTTCTTGCAATAAATTATTTTTATTGTTATTAATATTATTGTTATTGCTTTTGAACGTTGAACGTATTTTGTGTTTACAGAATTTTCCACTAAAAATGATTAAATTCATTGGTTATTTATGTAAGTAGAAAACAAAAAATTATTTAAATACGTTAACACGAACATACATTTCAAAACGGAAATTATTTGCAGAAAATTGTCGAACATTTTTGGAGATTTATTTAAAGAATGGAGCCTTCTTATTGCACATTTTAGTATTAAGGAGAGTTTTTTTGCGCCACTAATTTTTTATTATTATTGCATTATCCTTATAAAGGATACTGTTTTTGTATCTCTGAAATGTGTCCCACTTTTTAAAATTCTGCAAGTATGAAACAATATCTCATATTTTAATAATTTTATATCCACTTGCATGTATGAGTGAGTACAAAGATTATCGCAAATAAAACGCAAACATAAAAAATGTACATTTATACATATAAATGTATACGTATGATGTAGATATATTTTTGTTTATATTTTCAACCATGCACTTCCGGTACTGCGTGCATACTCGTATGTATCTGTAAAGTTTTTATACGAACTCGCTGCAAAATACAGCCCGGAAATGTTATATCGCCAGCTGATATGTAATGGAACTGCTGTAGAAAACTTGATAAAGAACTAAAGAAAAACTTTCATGTTTTAACTTAAGCGATCTTTTTCGGAGCACGTTTTTATAATATGACAATTGTTGTTGTCGGCAAGGGGTTATAGCTTTTGTTTAAATTGCGAACGTTTATTAAACGTATACAATTATTCTTCTCCAAACATATACGATTTTGGTTTTTTCTCAAACTTAGTTAACAGTTTTTTATATAAATTAAATTGGCACGAATAAACTAGGCAAATTATTCATTTAATTTAATCGACCTTCCTTATGAATAGACATTTCATCTTAACACCATTTGAATTCTAAAAGAAAAATTGCATTTGTTTAATACACTAATTTTTAAAGTTCATTTTTACTTCTCTATAAAGAAAAATTGCAATTGTTTAATACACTAATTTTTAAAGTTCATTTTTACTTCTCCATAACAGTTTTATGTTGTCGTAATTTTGATTTTTTTCTTAAAAATTTGATGAAAGTATTTCAGTATATTTTCAGCAAAAATCCAACGAAAACAAGCTCTTCACCCTGCGATGTTTAGATTAAAGTTGGCAGCACTATGACTTTCGTAAATTTTCTATAAAAAACTGTAGGGCTATTCACACTCATCAAACGTACATCCATTTTAATGGAAAATAAATACTCTCTTTTCCTTCCTTTTTTATTTTTATATGACATTTAAAGTTTTTTATCTTATATAAGTTACAGCCAAAATAGCGAAATTGGTGTGAGGGCCCCTACTATTATTGCTGAATTAGTCGACATACAAAAATAGAATTTCGCCTTATGGACACCTCTCACATTTTGATTTAATTATCACAAAAAATCATATTTACAAATTTAAACTGTTTAGCAAAAGCAAAGTTATTGATAAAAAAAAATTTTCTAAGAAAATAAATGAAGCTTATTATATTTAAATTGAAATCTCTTCGCTCAGTAGAGCCGATAAATGTTAGTATATAATTTGTGTAGTTCATAAAAGGATTCAGACAATAGATCATATTTCTGAAGAAAAAATAAATTAAATTAAAAATTTACCAGCCTATAGTGGTAAACTTTTTTTTATAAAGGACCGGCAAACTTTTTTTGGGACAAATCGCAATTGTGGTGTCAAATCAAGTTTCTGATATGAAAAATATCTACTCAAATGCAAAAAGAACAGATTATCAAATGGAATTACTTTCGACGTCGATGTATGCGGTATTAAAATTGTATTAAATACTTGATCAAAGTAAAACAAAATACACAAAATATGAAATTTTCCAAGATAAAGTGATAAAAACTGGACACAAGCTTGTTTAAATTAAACAAATGTGTCAACATTTTATCCAACTCCTCTGTATGTTGTATACGTACCACAAATAAGAGGGGAACTTACATTCGTACGCCGCGCTGGTCACCCATACTTTAAACGTGGTATTCGTTCTTTCAACTCTCAATGTTCGGATTGGATATGTCGAAAGTAAATTATGTATATATTCCAAACATGAACCAAAGGGAGTCGGCATTTTTTTTCGATCCTGATTTGATGAAAATTAATTGTATAAACCTCCAATTATTCAATCTCTAAGGCATACTCATATAAAATTATATTCAGCTTCCACAATCTAAACCAAGGCGAATGTAGGCAAATTATTTATACTTGTTTCTCTAGTTATAAAATATAAACTGAGAATGGAAATAATCGAATATCTGCTAATATAAATATTTATTAAATAAATAAATAAATATAAACATATATATGTAACTATCTTACAGACAAACTCAGAAGCAATATTAATGGCAAACAGATTATTTTTTTCTTTTCTTAAAATTAGAATACCTAAACAGCATACTCAGAATTTTGAAGCAGTTTTTTTTTAATTTGAAGAATATTTAAATTAACGAAAGCGATACAATTTTTTTTTAATATTCAAAAAGTGTTCCATTCGATGGTTTTGCTTATACAAATATCTTAAATAGGAAATGAAAAGAGTTTAAAACACATTTCCGCACTTAAATAATGAGTGAGCACGTTAAATTTATTGCAAGCCTCGAAAGAATGAGCATACACACACACACACACAGCAACATATTTAAATATACACAATAACATTATAATTTTTTTTTCTTTAAGCTTCATGGATACTTTTTTTTTGTTCAGAAAACAATAATATAGGGCATACGCTGGTGCGCTTATCTGCATTAAGATATGCAAAAGTAAAATACGAATTGGTTTAGAAATAATTATATGGATATGTACAGACAAACAGACATACATATATATATATGTATATTATTCGACCCGTATATCCACATCATTATATGGAATACCTGTAGCTTTCATGCAGAGGTGCGAAGTTGAGTGGTCGTGAAGTAGTTAATTGAAATAGATTGCAAGTGTTCGATAGTGTTGAAGGTGCCATAAGTTAAGGCATTTAAATAAAGTCGTATTGGCAGCATAGCTTGATAATAGTGAATACAAAATATGCATACCTAAGCATACACATATGTATGTATGTATGTACACGCTGTTAGTGAGAAGCATGCAGTTTGCCGACGATACATCAATTTAAGTGGCAACAACGAAATGTAATTAACTAATAAGGTGTGACCAAGCATAAAATACAATAAAACAAATAAATTTGTAATAAATTTGAATAAAAAATAAATGGATTAATGAGAGTAAAACTCAAATAAATAGAATGGGTTATTTTTAAAATGCCACAGGGGTTTTTAGAGTTTTTATAGCAATAAATCCGCTTAAAAAATGTATACAAATATTTATACTACTTGATATTCAGATCAGTATGCTTGCTACATTGAGATGTGAAGGGCACATTAATATGATATATCAGGCAGTGAAACAGCGGGCAAGCTTTCAAGGGTGGCCACGTTCATTCCTCTTTTACCGCCCTGGATATGTTTAGGTATGCCGCTCGGTACCGGCAAGCTCATCTAACTTCTGTGACCGGAGTGGGACCTAAACGATTTGCTCGATTTTTTTAATCTTTTTTATTAATTTTACAAGTTATTTTGTATCTCGAGGTCAGCAAAAGAACCCTTTATTTAAAATGGAAAGGTCGCCAAAATCAATGTTCTTATTTTTGTATCTTAATTTGAGATTGAGCAAGCTTTTCAATTTTGGTATAGTTCTGTAAAAAAAATTGCCATTTGTATTCGAAAAAAGAATCAAATATGCACAAAAGTAATGAGAACAGGCGAATGGGAACAAAACCCTCGGAAATATTCCAAAGAGATCAAAAAGAGAACAAAACTCACAATGTTTCAAGAAGAAGGGGATGAGAACTTTAAGGAACGCTACCTATACGAACAAAATATCGAGAACATTTTCAATGATTAAGTACAAAAGGTCAGGAAACATTTTATCAGAGAACAAAAATTGTAAGAAAAATGGGAGGGGCGTCAACAAGAACTTTAGAAAATGTCTCGAAACACGCATGGGCGTCTGTGGTGTTTGCTTTAAAAAACCCAAAGACGTGCGGTATTTGTTTAACCGAAGAAAGCAGCCAGCGTGCAGTGGATAGTACTCGTGATGACGTTTGAAGCCCTACCATCTGTTTACAAATAATAATCGAAATTTAATGAGCTAAAAAACTGCACATTCAAGAAATTCTAGTTTCTTCTTAAAAAATGGGTTTTTATGGTTTTTGTTAAAAAATGAACAATACATAGTTTAATTGAAGATAAATTTATAATAATTGCAAGAAAAATAAATTGTGCAAATAAGTCTGTATATGAACTGAATTTGTAGAAAAACAAAGGAATAAAAATAAAAGATGCCGTTGCGTATACGTACCAGTAAAATAGTGTTGCTGGGAGGTTCGGAGATATTTCCATTCGGAAATAATTTATTTTGGAGAAACTGGTAGGAATAAAATAATAAAATAAAAAAAATTAAAAGAACTTAAAAAAGATTAAATTAAAATAAATTTTTTGTTTCTTCACACAGAATCAGTTAACTGTAGAGAACGAACAACAATCACTATCAAGTCATAAATTAAGAATAATGATTTTCAGAGGATTCATTTTAATATTCAAACATTTTTAACTCATGTAGCAATATATAAAAGAATTTTGAACTAGCTTCGTTTCTTCCAAAAACTTCAAAGAGGATTTGTTACCATTTCGTTCTCTGTCTCTTTTTTCTTGAGGAGAACGTTCTGCCTTCTTTTTTGAATTTTTTTAAATTTGTTTCTTATATGTTTAGTAAATATTTTACCTTTAAGTAATGGGTTTAAAACGTTTGAACAAGTCGTTTTCTTTTTTGCTATACAAAAAGGAATTTTTTAAATTTTTTCAAAAAAAAAAATTTTTTAAATCTTATATATCTCAAAACCCGTAATTTGTTATAAAAAATAGTTGCTACTGAATTATATGAACGACGAGTTCTCCAGGTATTAAAATTTTTCTCAAAAACTACATAAAGCAAATACAGTTTTTTCCCATTCACTGAAATCATTATAGACTAGTGTATTTCCTGTTCAAAAACTTCTCAACAATTTTGTTCTCGTTTTCGCTCTTTTAAAATCAGTTCCCAAACGTTTTTGCCAATTTCGGTGTGGAATTTTAGCTTCAAGGGCAAAAAGGACATTTAGTTTAGATAATTCCATTTATTCTCGATCGCATTCTACAATTAAAGCAATGAAACAAAAGTTGTAACAAAACGCAATAGTCACTTGAATTCTATTTAATTTATTACTTACTCACTCTTTTTTGCTACCAGTGGTCGAGTTGGTAGCGGTGCGTGCTATAACTTGATATGCCGGTGAGTTCGAGGTTCGAATCTCAGTCAGGGCAAGCAAAATCTTAATCATAGAAAATTTTTTTTTTCTAATAGCGGTCACCCCTCCGCAGGCAATGGCAAACCTCCGAGGGTATTTCTGCCATGAAAAAGCTTCTCATTAAATACATCTGCCGTTCGGAGTCGGCACAAAACTGTAGGTCCCTCCATTTGTGGTATAATATAAAGACAAACACCATAAATGGTAGGAGAAGCTCGGCCAAACACTGAGCTATATAGTGTACGCGCCAAAATTATATTATATATTATAAAGTTCTATATTTTTAAGCAATCAGCATCTGTATGTCTGTAGAGATAAAATATTGTAATTGATCTCGCTTACAAGCATACAATTTTTTATGTTCTGATCTTATTTTGTTGTTGCTTCCGACAGGGTGTGAAATGATTGGTTTTGGAACGTACCCCAGTATACACTAAAGCTGGCACAACGCCGCAACCGGTTTGTCTTAAAACCAAACTTGACAATTTATGACGAAAATTCGTTCCAAAACCAATCATACATTTTTTTTTATTTGTTAAAAGCTTTTTCATACATATTTTATTGAAAACAATATTTATCGCTACAGTTGCTCAAGCAGAAATGTCAATTGTTTAATTTTAATGTCGTAATAAGCTTTTTAATCACAATCCCGCATATCCACGTTTACATTACTTAGTACATTAAGCGATTACTTTTTTGAACGTTTGTTTCTACCATTACTCATTCGCGATATTCCAATGTGACTCACGTTTCAAAAGCGCTGATAAACAGAAGCTTCACAAACAGTTTTTTTTTTTTTTGTAAAGAAAATCGCAGTCCTAACCGCAACGCTATAGTTTTAGCGACAATAAATAAATTAAATCAAACAGAAACGATGTAAGGTTATCAACTCGTGTAAGAGTGTGATATTTTATTATTCATACGAATCGAATTTGATTTGCTGTAGTATTTTAATGGCATGGCGAATATCGTTCATTTATATTTAAGTATTTACTATATATATCTAACTTTAAATGCTTGTATTCCCAGCAAACATTTGAAAAAAAAATTCGAGGATTTCGTACATGCTCCAGTTGTTTGCGAGATCATTTCGCTGTTAAGAAATTTTGTAAATATATACGAGTATGTAAATTATAAAATCACACTAATTTTCTGATCATTGTTGCGACTCACTTTGGATTCGTAAGAATACGCACACCGGAGGGACTTTCTTCTCTCCCAGCTGTGTCGCATATGACTCGAAATGTAGAGTCTTCCGCGATTAGTTACCAATAAGACTTGCTAACGTGGCGCTTATGATTGAAAATGCTAACCGGGGTTTTCTCTTATATGTAAGAAAACAAAATGTTTTGGTTTTTATTGACTCAACCAGAAATATGTGTGCATGCATGTACTTAAATTCAAACTTCAAAGATAAACATTATTGAAAGTTACATTTTTTATTTACATACACGATACCATAAATTAAATATACGATTAACTATAAGTTTATGGAGTCGAAGACATACAAAAATATGATTTTGATTTTATGCAAGATCAAATTATTTAATACTATAACAAACAAAATCGCAACCAATAGTATAAGTTGTTAAAGACTTTTAGGAAAGTTGGAAAATATAAATAATGGGCACAGATGCTAATTGTATTACTGAAATCTTTTTAATAGTTAGTTTTATGTATACTCATATGGATTTGACCAAATTAAATTTAAATGCCATTGCTCAATAGAGTTTTTTATAACTTAAAATGGACTTAAATGAGTTTTACAGAAAAATCTTGATCCAACTTGAAGGTCCCATCATTTGCGGTACAATACAAAGATGCACACCACACAGGGTAGGAGAATCTCGGTTAATCTCAGAGTTATATACTTAGTGTAAGCGCAAATTTATTTTTATTATTATAAAATCATAAACAATTTAAATTTTGCTTGTGAGTATTTATACTATTTACGAAAAACAATTAAAATTTTGCATGTAAGTAGTTAGACTATTTACTAATTACTTACAAGCTAAATTTAAATGGTTTCTATTACGGTGTGAGCTATATATTAAAAAAAAATAGTAAAGATTAAAACTCTGAAAGAAGAAAAAAAACTTCTTTCGAAAACATGATTTGTATAAAACTTAATAATAATAATAATAATTTGGCGCTTACACTCAATAGCTCAGTGTTTGGCCGAGCTTCTTCTACCATTTGTGGGTTGCGTCTTTATATTATAGCACAAACGGAGGAACTTACAGTTTTGTGCCGAACCCGAAGCATTTTCATGGCAGAAATACCCTCGGAGGTTTGCCATTGCCTGCCGAGGCTTGCCCGCTTTTAGAAAAAACTATTTCTATGATTAAGATTTTACTTGCTCTGACTGAGATTCGAACCTCGAACTCAGCGGCATATCGAGTTATAGCACACACCTACTCGACCACAGCGGCCACAATATAATATATTTTATAAAACTTGCCATCAATTTACTATTTGCTTAGCTTAGGTTTTTCTGATCTACTAGGTAAGTGCAAATAAAAAAACATTTATTTGGCAAAAATATAATTCAATTAATAACGAAATAAGAGTACAGCTTGCAATTCTAAATGTGGTAAAAAAATGAAGTCAAAATACCTGGGAAGTGATGTTATTTTTCTTGTAGGTCTTATCGAGTAGAACGAGAATCCAACTTTGGAATTTGTCAAACACCCCCAAAATCTCGAGTTAAGCTTAGAAAAACGATTTTTCGTACTTTTGCGCATTTATTAACCCATATCTTAGCTAATTATCAACCTTCAGACCTTTCGAATGATATATATTTAGATGTCTTAATAAATCTGAAGAGATTTATTTGCTTTCGCTTAGCAAACTTAAACTTTCTTACCCCTTTTCTCCTTTTTTTGACTTAGGCGATATTTGGAGGGGTATTTTGGACTGTTAAAAATAAAAAGTATACAAATGAAGAAAAGCTTTTTCTCACGACGTAATGCGTGGTAAGGCAATGTTATAACCTATCTGCTATTACGTCGACAGACGGTAAATAAGCTAATTAAAACACAGTTTCGTTTTTATTTATTTTTTATTAAATATATATAGACATTTTTCGCTTAAGATAATCTTCCTAAAAACAAGAAATGTTTAATTTTCATTTTTAAGAAATTCTAACGCTTAATTGCGAAGTCCATTTCAATTTCTCTAAATAATTCCCCATTTTTCCCATTTTAATCAAGTTTTCCGTCATTTTAGGAAACTTTATTAGGGTGTTCAGAAGGGATATAAGGATTATTCCATTCTATAGTGAAACAACCAATAACTTCACAATGTCTAATGCTTTCTGAAGGTCGCATATAAATACGAATATATACGAGTATATGTGCGTATCATGTCTTACAAATATTAGAGCTGTAGCAAACCGTATGTATTCGTTACCGAGTAACGAGTACAACGCCTGACTCGAAGTACCGAATCGTTACTTACAAAATAAACTCGGTACTCGCATATTCCGTATATGTAGTTATCAATTTGATTGTTTATATTGTGCGGAATGAAATAGTCATGAGTAGACTCCTTTTCAACACAGCAGTATCATCTTACACCTTGCAAGGCAACGTTTCGGTATGATTCGCTTGTGCCGATTTATGTACAGGTTTATGTTCTTTCTTTCTCACACACGCCAATGTTGCATTCGCAATTTTGAACTTTTTGGAATTGTTACAAAAATTCGTTGCGTCTAAATATGTATATGTATATTTATTAAACATTTATTTAAAAAACTACCAATGTTCACACTTTTACATCTGAATTAAAAATGTAAATAAAATTTTTTAAACGAACTAACTAACCATTTGCATTTTCATTAAGATGTTAAATGATAATATCCTTTGGAATTATTAAGGCCATAAATGTACGCAAACATCGATGATTCTACATCTCGTGAAACATACCAGTGTTTGATTGTATCCAAAGTAACGAGTAACGATACGAAAGTAACGGGTGCTGATTGTTTCAGCAACGAAAACTTACGGGTACCAAACTTTTCGTTACTTTTACAGCTCTAACAAATATGCATAACTTTTTCCTTAGAAAGCGAAATACAACTGTGCCACGCTTTCATATAAACCATTTTGGGAAACACAATTTTAGTTGTGGTCATCTTCATTATTTAAACCCTGACGGAAGTTCATCTCTTTTTTATGTATCGCTATACACAAAATAAATTTACAATTTTTTTTAAATAATTAAATTTTAAAGAAATAATATGGATACTAAATGCTTACTTCTTATTGACAACATTAATAACATTAACATTTTATATTTGAAAGCATGTCTTCTGAAACGATAGCATATAGTAGCGCAGCTACACGTGCGAATGTTTCTACAAATATGTTATTTACATACAGAGGTATGTACATATGTATATAAATATATTTGTAAAAATTTTATACTTGGATATTATAAAAATATGTAAATTCACACAAATGCAAATACCATTGCTGACTATGTACGATAGTAAGCTGTTGGTGTAACTTTTTTTGAGGGTTGATGGTGGAAATAGCAGTGGCGGTGGATTGTGCTCGAATAGCTACTCATATTGCTATTATAGTGGATAACAAATGAAAGCAACCAGCCGATATATGAATGGATAAGCAGTGAACAGACGTGTCAATGGCGCAGGTGGAAAAACTTAAGGTATACAAACTACATTCAAACATACTACTTGTTTATTATTATTTTGTGCTTTCAGTTTATTGTTTTTTGCTCTTTGTTCCCTCTTTATAGTTTCATTTTTAGTTCATTTGTGATAGCGCGCAATGAGAAATATGCAGCGATAAGAAATTTCACAGTTACAACTGACAAATACTGAATTCATTCCGAGTAGGAACCAAGACTTAAATAATTGATCGTAAATGTTTTTCATGGCAAATTTTATTAAGATTATAATGAAGGTTTAATTTTGTTACCAGCATTTGCATTTTATGTTTTAGAAATTTATTTATTAACAAGCTCGAGGCCAAGTATTTACTAAAACTTCAATATTTGATTTAATGGTTTTTATTTGTCGAAATTTTGACTTCAATTTGAGACCATCCTTGTTCATACTTTAACAAAAATGGTGTCTAACGAATTTTCAAACTTTACGACGACCTTATTTGAATTTGAACAATTTCCTTAAAATTTTGTGTTTTTAGAAAAACTTTTAGTATGCAGTTTTATAAGCATCTATTTTGAAGGATCAAACTAAACATTTTACTTGGCTGAAATTTTAAACAAAAATATGAGTATTAAGGAATATACGAAATTTTTGAAAATTTTTTTAGTAAAATTTGTAAATTTGATTCAAGCCATTTTTGTTGAATGAAAAAATTTCTCTAAAATGTTAGCATGAAAAATATTTATGCTATTACTTGAATCATTCCCATAGCACAAAAAGTGTATTTAAATTTTACTAGCGTTTGATTGCAACATACTTTTTAAAAATATACTCATTATTAAATTTTAACATTTCAAATACCTTGAAGATACTTTTGCATTCGGAAATTCCGATTGTTAGTTGTTTTTCGTGCCAGCCATCCGTAAACTTGCACCTCTTTATTCTTCCTCTATTCAGGTTTTTTTTTAGCACTAAATAAGTGATAAAATTTTATCTCTTCGACAATACAAAAAAATGCAAAATACTTCGAAACAACCCAGCTCAGCCGCACTTGATACGGTTGAGTTTCCCGCGTTCTTAGCGATAAAATGCAAAACAATTCATTTTATACGCTATGTGCGCATGGAAATATTTCGCTACGTACACATATGTATGTATGTACATACATATATGAATGTATTTAAGTACGAGTACTTATGTAGAAATGAACTGCATAGATAATGCGCTAATTTATCTGTTATCTTATTTTTGTGCCAGCAATATTTTTTTGAATACTCCTACAAAAATACTTACTGACGGACTACCAATGTTGTAGACATTGCATGTTTGTTAGAAGAATAATGTATTATAAACAAACAAAAAGTAGTCCAACCGATCGTAAATAATTTCTTAATCATTCCCTAATTCTGAAGTATGACAATATACATACTCGTACATATGTTTTTAGTTATGATTTGGTTTACTTTCTGAGATGAGGTGAACTGAATTGAGCTCATATGAGGTAAGATCAAGGTTTATATATTGTACAGATCTTGAGGTAAGATAAGGTAAGGTGAAGCAAGTTTCGATGAGGTGGAGTGAGGTTTGCCATTGCCTGCCGAGAGGTGGCCGCTATTAGAAAACACTTTTTCAATTATAAAGATTTTGCTTGTCCTGACTGAGGTTCGAACCTCGAACTCACCGGCATATCAAGTTATAGCACGCACCGCTACTAACTCAACCAGATAGCATAACATAAAATTGTCTAACAAACATAACATAGCACGGTATAACATAACATACCATTACATGACATAACTTAACGTAACATAGCATAGTATGTCATGGTTTTAGGTGTGGTGAGTTTAGATATGATGAGCAGAATAATTAAATGTAGTTCTGTTGAAGTCTTGGGTTTCCAAACAATGTTTCAATGTTTTTCTTGAAAATTTATATACATATACATACAAGTCAAAATTTTATAAGTAAATATTTCAATGAACAAGTTAAATGAACCTAGTGTATTTTTAAGAATATTTTAATATTTACTATATTTTATGGGCCTTCTAAATCCAAATAATCGAAAGTAATCGATAAAGTAAATAGTTTACATTAAAAAAATTTAATTTGGTAAATTTCTTTTGATGTTATCTGAAAATAAACGGACTTTGTTCTTTGAGAAATATTGCTTTTCTTTATTACTATACTATTTATATGAAAAGTAGTTGTTTCCCGATATAAATTAAATGGAATTAGATATAGAACAACCCTACGTGTTTATATTTAAAATATTCCGACTTTATTTTTTCTCCTCTTAAATTTTTGGATCACCCTAAGTACATGAATAAAGGCATAAAGGCATATGTACGTATATACATGTAAACGTTTTGCATTTCAATGTATCGCCAGTCCAGTATTATTACTAAAAATTCGAACTAAGGTTCACGTGTGTAAGAAAAAAACATTGCCTCAGTGGGTGACTGGTCTTAATGCTGAGTCATCAAGCCACAATAATCAATTAACAAGCAAGAGTTTAATGTATGTATGTATGTATGATGACTAAAATCGTAATTTGATTGCTACAATGCTTACTTCGTATGGTATGCATTTTCGATATTAAGCATTTTTAAATTTGTTTCTATAATTCCGTGATCAGCACAATTTGAAATCCCCTTATGTGCATAAGTGTGTACTTTAGGGTGATTTAATTTTTTTTAAGTCGTATGAGAACGCTCAGATTCTTATAGAACATATGGGAAACAAATTTCTATGTAAACTTTTGAAAGTTCGTTTTTTATGTTTTTTTTTTTTTATACAATTCTTATGGGTTTCGCAAAAATTAAGTAAAATAATGTTATTATAATTATATATATATTCTAGGTTCACTGGTACGAACCGATCTCGCAGTAAATCCATAGTTTCCCCATTATTAGACCAATTATTCCACGAGTCCATAAGTATTAACGCTTGCATATACATACATATAAACCTTTTTTCCCGGAAAATATCATATACCACAGTTCAATTAACTTTGTTTAATTTTTATTTCCTTCCTATGCACATTGCGTTTATTCTCTTACAGAAACCATAAATACAGAATAAATAAAATAAAAAAATAAATAAACATTGCTTTCTTTAAAACTCAAAAGAGATGGTGCGCTGCAGATTTTTTGTTAATTCTCATTTAGTCAACTGAATAACATCAGCAGTATTCCTTCGCCTTTTTTACGTTTAACGGAAATGGTATATTTAGTTTGCTCCGATGTTCGTAAGTACCAGAATGATAAGAGTTAGACTCATCAAAAAGTATACCGATATGATGAGGATGATGAGCTGAGTCGATTTAGCAAACTAGTCCCTCAATTTTTAAGCTATTTGAATGAAACTTAACAGTCAGAAGGAGGACTATAACGTACGTATATAGGAACCGATTGTTCAAATATTGTATTCTGTTCCATAACCCCTTCATTTAAGCAGCTAGAAGCTTGCAATTTAGCAAGAAGGTCCGCTATTATTAGCTGCATATAAGCAGTGAATATCATATTGATCAAAGAAATAAAACATATAGCTCCCATAAAATCGATTTTTCAGATATTCTATTTAGCACAAAAACCGCTCCATTTAAGCAGCTAAAGTTTTGAAATTTCGCAGAAATAATAGTTATTATGCGGACTATTTTGTGAAAATCATTAAGATCGGATAAATATAACATATAGCTGTCATACAACTGACACTCCAGATATTGCATTTTGGGCTATAACTCCTTCATTTAATCAGCTAACGATAAATAAATAAAACATATGGCTCCCATACAATTCTTCCGTTCATGAAAGGTATGAAGCCTTCGGTATAGCCAAATACAGCCTTTTTTTTACTTGTTATTTTTATGTATTGCACAAAATTGTGCTAAATCTTAAACTGATTTAATTATATACTAGATACAAACAAATAATGTATGTCAATGCCAAATAAAATATCGATCAAAACGTGAAACGTGGTTGTATGTCAATTAATTTAAAATATTTGAAGATAATGATTTATTTTATTTATCACTTCACTGATGTCTGATATCTTTGAACTAATTATATACAGTGACTTATGGCGTTAAATTGAAAATTCGTTAATAAGAAAAATTATAAAAAAGGAAAAAATGGTAAAAACGTAATAATTAAAATCTACGCATTCTCGGTTTGATTGGCGATAAAACATACCGGCTTCCGCAAACAAGTATTTCTGTTAATTATTGCTGTTTGTTTTTTAATTATTGGGTTTTTTGACGCTGTACGTACCAACGTATTTATATGTATATGTAGTTTGTTTTTTTTTTATCAGCGCCCGGTATCGTTGATGTTGTTCGATGATCACACTGATTGGGTTATTGAAACAATTACGCAAATGCCATTGTTGGAGTGCTGATATTTTCCTGTCTTATCGTAGCTGCTGTTTTGCCTGCAGCTTGCTACATATTTGCATACATATGTAGTGTAGTTAGCTCGACTGCATACAATGTACACATTTACAATTGTCGTAATCACAAAATTATCAATCACAAAATCTCATAAATGTTTATTTATATTGTATGTTAATTGCCTACCTTCTGTACACAAATTATAGCAAAAACACATATTAACAAATTTAATAAATTTATTTTTCTTCTCATTATTTAAAATTATTTTTCAATTGAAATATCCTTCATTATCTAACAAAACCCATAAAAAATCTCTTTTGAATCCATGTACATTTATACAAAATTTACAATGATTTAACAAGATGTCATCCGAATTTCGATTTAAAGAAAAAAATTTTAGACTATTTTTGAGTATACACAACTAGGCAGTATATATAACAAGTGCTTTTTTTTTAACTGGCGTTTTCATTCACACAAACACGCGATTACTTTTTATATGAGATGAATTACGAAAGAGCGTCAGTAAAATTTTTTTTTAAATCAGCAGTAATTTGGAGTCACTTGAAACTTACACTTTTTGATACAAAAATTGTATGAACAAAAAAATTACATACTCAAAAAATAAATTCAGCAATTTGGTTTTTTAATTCGAAACTTTGATGAAATTTTGTTAAATCAGTCTTCATTTTGTACAAAGTTTAAAAAACGTATTGTATGCGTTTTTATGGCTTTATTTTGAGAATCAACGGTGTTTTAATTGATCATAATAATTACTTAGAAGTAAAATAAATTACCCAAATGTATCAATATACTGTTGTGCTATAGTTTTGTAAACAGAGTGTAATACATTCAGACATAAATATAAGTACTTTCTACAATGTTGCAAATAATATATTAAATAGTTTGTATTGCAGTCCAAATGAGTTCAAAATTGGCGCACGAACAAAAAGGAATTCGATTTTCAATATGATTTTGTTTTATAAATGTCCCATTCACTAATCTACTGAGCTACATTTTACAAAACTAAACTGAGGAGTAGCACAGACAAAGTAACCTTAATATAAAAGCCACCCTAATTAATATATAATTATATTTATTTACATTGTATATAGCTAGTAGTGTCCGCGGTTACATTGTCACTAATGCGGATTGTCGTGATTGTTTTGAAGTAGAAACGATATACAGCTGAACTGGTGAAAATGTTAAGCACGTGTAAAATTTTATTTAGCCTTTTTAGATAGTCTATTAATTTGATTGCAAATTATTTCTTAATTCATTTTTTTTTCATTTGTCGCTTTGATTAATAGACAAAGGTGAAGAAAACTAGATATTTAAAGGGAGCATAGCAGAAAAGTTCCTGACTTGAAGATATTCCAAGGGATAAGCAACTAAACAATCTAGCTAAAACAATTATGAAAAGATTTAAAGTAATTTTGCGTTGTATATTTTGTGAGTACGCAGTGAATGCAGATGCTTTCCGAAATATACATAAAAAGTATTATTACAAAAAGCCAATATGATAAGAAATGCTGCGCTGCCAATTTGCACGATGATTGAGGAAGCATTTGAGGCTAAAAATAAAGACACACACAATTTTTGCCGCGAGCACATATGAAAACATCGCAAGAGCCATCAAGGAGGACCTCACTTTTTTTAGTCTAAGACTTCCAACTGCCTAAGTAATAACATTTTGTGAATGCACCTACGACGATATGAAATCGAATTTAAAAAAAATGAAAGAACTTTATCTGTCGCTTAAAAATAGAAATAGATCTAATCAAACTTCAGAGACAAATTTATCTATTCGTCGGTGCGAAAATAATAATCTTTGCAAGAATACCTATGCGGAAATATAATTTGACAGCTGCGGCCTATTACCAGTGTTACCAAGGCAGTTGTCAAAAATTTTCTTTAAAAGAATCTTCAAATGAAGCGAGTTTAAAAAACTTATCCATAACCAAAAATAATTACTTAATAATATGGAATGAAAAACACAATAATGATCTATATACGAGTATTTAAGTGTTTTCACGTTTTTATTCAAAACTTATAAAAATAGTGAAATACTTTGTAGCGTTAATCAATTATGTGCGCAAATACAAAATTTTTAAAACATAGCCTTTTTAGATAAATATTTTTATATTTTCAAAACATATACACACAATAGATTGCTTCCCAAATCTTTGGAAATGCCTTAAACGCCATTGTCAAGCACATATATTGTCCGCTTATTATACATATTTACAAAGTGATTATTAGTTTGAATTTATGTATATATTGCACAGTTATAATTATATGAAATAAATTTATCAGATACCTGGTTTGAATGAATTTTTGATAATGAGCGATTTCAAAAATCGATTTCAATGAAACGATTTTAATCTTCATGCGTCGAATTCCAAGTACTACCCAATTTTTAGTTAGAAACAAATTGTTGTTTGTTATTCAAGTAATCAAACAAAAAATCAAACAAAAAATCTGAAGTGCCGTCGGTCGTCAGTTTATCGCACAATCAGATTGGTTAAATGTTAAGCGATATCTTTTAATCAATATTGACGGCAACAAGAATCCACAAGTGGGCCTAGGAGTTTGAATGAACTTAAAAGTACATACGAGTATGTGTATGTATGTATAATGCTACAATAAGTGATATCAAATTTCTTGGTCTACTTTTGATTTTACTGACAAGGTGGAAATGTGACGTATTTTAGAACGATTATCATATCACCGTATCGCTTGAGAATGTTAAGAGAGAATCCAGTAAGCGTGATCGTAACCGTAAAAAATGAGTATTAAACTTTAAAAAGAACAGTATGGGTTAAAATTAATGTAGTATACATGCAGAGTTTTAAACGATTCGTGAAAAAGCGGGAAAATAAAGAGTTATTCTCCATTTCTTTATATGACAAAAATTTTTAACAGTATTTGATAATATATATAAGCTGTAAAAAATGAGGAATTAGGAAAAGGAAAAAGCAAAAAGTTCAAAATAAATGGTCTTTCTGAAAAATCAGAAAGACAACGATCTCGTTAAGCTCAAATAGTGTTGAGACTAAAAAATTAAAACTATATCTGTGGGAAGTTTAAAAATCAATTTTGAAAACCTTGAATCAACTATGTACATTCATTTCAACCAAAAATTTTCTTTACATATGAGGCTTACTTCTTTCTTAATGCCTACAGCATTTAACAAGAACAAAACCAATACTTTACAGAGCAGCCATTATATCCAGTTAAAACTACTGTTTGTGTCTGGGTTATTTGCTCAAGGAATATTACTGTGAATGGCCAATATTCTATGCCTGAAATTGAAGTACGAGAGTTTGAAAATATTTGGTTGTAAAAATGTGGCTCCCCCTTGTTATAAAGCCCCTAAAACCATGACTTTATACTACGAGAACGATTCGGTGGACAATAATATTTTATGCTTCGGTGCAGTGGATTGGCCGCCTAGATTGTATGACGGTTGACCTCTAAACTTTAGTTCTCTTCGCTGCTGACACTGACATTTGAAATAAATTGTTTTTAAGACTTAATTGCAGTTAATGTTTTTTTTAGGACGTTTTCTTTTTTCGAACACCATTTTGCTGGGAATGGACACGCAACGCCTTGGAAGGGCTCAGTAAAACCAAAAGAGCAACAATATTTCACCAAAATAAAACGTTATTAGGGTATGTAAGTGAGAGATTCCACGAGAAACTGAGCCAGCGAAATTAAATTTATTTACTAACACAAGCAGAGGTGTAGAGATAACACATCAGTATGAGCTTGAAATCAGCCACAAATTGTCAAATTGAAGTGTAAAACGCATTTATTTGATATGTTTTACTTCCTTAACAGCAAATTATAGGCTAATTTTGAAAGCACTGAAAATTTATTTAATCAATTGATTTAGAATTTAAGTGTTTGATAAGAAAAATAAATACCACAACTAATCTGCATTTAACCAATTTCAATTAAATACATTAACATTTTTTTTTTGTACTCGTATAAATAAGCAGTACAGATCTTGTCCCAACCGTGACAAAAGCCAAAAAAAAAAATGTGTTATTTCGAAATACAGAATTTAAGATCGTATTTTCTGCGAGTTAAATATATTTTTAAATTCATTGCAAATATGTTTATGACACAATATAATTTTCGTTTCAAGTCTCATATATGTATGATAGCCAAGGAGGGACAGTTATGAGAGGTGGAATAGCAAGGCTAGTACGCCCCACAATAATCAATAAATTGAACAGTAATTGTATTTAACAGCAATTTTCATCAGAACGACATCTGCGAAGGTACTAAGGAAGTATCGAAAAAATACAAGGAAACACCTGGTGTAAGAAAGAAAGATGTATAGGAAGGGGCTATTTCGTGTCTTTATCTTTGGCATCCTTTATTTTTTATAAAATAATCATTAAATTTAGCATATGTACATATATGTATATATTGTTAATGCGTATTTTGTTGGTTTTAAATTTATTTACAATATTTTTTTTTTTATTTTTTCACAACCTTGTTTAATTGTTTAATAAATTCAAGGACTCTATTTTTAGCATTTATCCACCCAAATTCCACGTCTTTTTTATCCAACTCGTGACAGAGATTACAACTAATTTTTTTCCGAAATAAATTAAAGTAAGTATTTTATTGCATTTCGTATTTACTAATAAATAAGTGTGCTGCATATATTTATGTGAAAATATATTGCAGCTGCGATTTAATTAGGAAATATAAACAAAAATTTTGTTGTACAAGTGTCCCACCCGTGACGGTGGAATAGCCCATGCGTAATTGTATATTTATACATACACATATACGTAAGCTTAAATGATGAGCACGGAGAATGAGGTGTGAGAGTTGAGGTTCATATTCTTCAGATTAATTTGTTTGTTTTTGCTATTTGCATTTGTGTTTAATAAAACTAATAGTCAAAGTATAAAGTCACTTTGTTTACATATTTGTAATATTTATGGATTTTTTCGTTATCACTTAAATAATATTTTAATTTGTGCCTGCAATTATCAGTTGCAATTAATTAGATTAGATTGTATTTTAAGCAACTTTGTTGAGTTCGAGCGATTAAACTTTGAGATTGTTCATATGTAAATGAAAATGCGAGTATTAATACTGCAGAAATCAATGCTGTAAATGCTGGTCTGTCGTTTGAAAAATCATTCACCATTGTATTCTAATTTTCTTCATAAGTTTGCATAGAAAAATCAAGTATCTGACAAACAAGCAATTACCATCATCTTGAACTACCATGTTGCTTTGATTGGAAATTTTTAAATTAATTCTTATAATAAGTTTCAATATTTTTCTGTCAACAAGTTTAGAATATACATAGTTGCTTGCAACACTAAATTAAACTTTTTTTGTTGCTCTGTATAGCCTTTTTTTTCCCCTACCTATTTACTACAATTATAAGCACATCTACACGTATTGATGTGTAATTAGTTCCAACTTAAATTTAAAACATAACCATACATATATTCTCTCTGCATTAAAAATATGTGTCCGAATATTTCCAGGAACGCTAAATTAATATGAATTTGATAACAAAATATCTGCTAGATCATGATCATGCTGTTCGATCGTGAATCGCGATATGAATTTAAAGTAAAACTTTAATAAGCAAAGCCATTACTTCTATCACACACGTATTTCTGTTTGTTTATTTGTTTATTAAGACAATTTTTCACACGCATCATAACATGAAACTGTTGCTTGCTAAGCTTGTCAAAATCGTTTAGCTCTATCACACAATCGGTTTGTCCATCTGCCAGACGAACGCGCCAATTGACTAAACATTCTGCCTTTCTGACTTTGTGCTATTTCAGGCAGTCCATTGTCCATTCACTGAACTATCATCCTCTTCTTCATGCTTCGACTAACCTCTCCTGCATGTACATATGTATGTATGTAAGTATGTACATATGAAGCATGTGCGTTTGTCAGACAACGATAGGAGGACCTCGTGAACTTTCTTGATGATAAGCCCACGAAAGAGTGATAAGTGTTCGAGATTCTAAATAAAAATAAGAATTAAACTGATTTTATTTAATTTGTTTTTTATTCTTTTTTTGCAGTATAGGCTGTTTTGATGTTCCATGAATATATTCCTAGCAGCACATACATACAAAGGCATGTACCTAAATAAAATAAGGGAACTTCAGCTGCATGTGGATGTTATAATTGAGAAATGGGCGTGGGACTGGTAAAAATATTCGGGGCGATAAAAGTCCTTGAAGCGCACGATAAAAAAGTTCCCGAGACTTTATTTTTTAATAAATACCTTTAAATATTACTCTCTTCTTCAATAGAGATGAGGGCGAATAAATTCAAATTAAAAAAAAAAAGAAATTTGAGTTTTAAACGCAAGGCTCCCCATTCATACACATATTGTCCAACTTTGATACCATGTTGAAAATCCTTTTTATTATCCTTTTTAAAAATTCCCAGAATTTTATGTCATAGAAACTGGGAACTGACTTTAAAAATTTGAAAATATCAGTTGGGGTCTATCGTCTTCGGTAAGTTTGAATGATTTCTTTATAACTTTTCATTTTTTTCACACCTCACTCACACTTTCTTTTGTGGGATAAAAACCTGCCAATTTTTCAAACCCGGAACAAGTTGATCGTCAAGATTGCCTTCTGAAGCACACGAGGGGACAACAAAAAGATGGGACTGTGCGAGCTTTTTGTTGGTTGTACGTAGCAAAACTATGTACCTAAATCATTAAGGATTGTATGACTTATTAGGAAAACATCATTTCTCCTGAAAACCCTGAAAGTATACATCAAGGACAATTTAGATAGGTGGAAATTCTCAAAAGCGTAGCACGCTTATAACAAGACAGATCCATCGAAACGGCCGAAAGCAATGATACCAAATCGAGAATAGGTTTTAGCAGTGTTCCTAGAAAATGATGGAGCCATGAATAACATTTTCCATCAAGCTCTTATGGAGGACAATACCATACTATTAGAGCTTGAAAAAGTAATTTAAATGAAATCACACGGGATCTTTGACATTCCTTATTTCATAAGCAATCTATTTGCTAGGAAATACAAAATTCCGGCCTAGAATAAATCTAGACTGAAAGTAAGTTTTAGTGCAAGCACAATGCAACCTTCTATACGCTGCGTATACGTAATATCTTTTATCCAAAAAGTTTTACAGTTTACGTTTTGAAGCTTGGATAAGACTGGAGAGGAGAAAAACAATGAATTTATGTGGTGCAATTTTTCGTTTAATGATGGAGCAGGAAATTAACTTATTCTGCTCCATGCTCCAGCTCTTCTCCGCTACAAAACCCTGCATAAAAAAAAACGTTCCAACACGCATTGGAATAGTGCAGTTCGCTGGCATAGTACCTCGTAAAGGAATTCGATATAAGAAACTTTATAAAACATTTATATTATAATATATTTCAAAAAGTTACTGTTTTTCAAGTGAATCCCTTAGAAGTTAATGAGAAGATGCAATTGCTTCATAAGCTGCAACTTTTCCTGTTGAGTTTGGGGAAATTCTTCTGCCGATAATTGATACTAAGGAGTTTAGTAATCTTCTCGACATATTTATTAATATTCGATTACAGTATTGCGGATATTAAATTTCAGTTTTCTTTACTTTTTTCCTTTGTTTTGGTTTACTGTTTCCTTTGGTTTTGACAGCTGATTGCGATAAATTTACGATAAGAATTAGGGAAGGTCTTGCTCGTCACCCATCATACACCAGCTATCAAACCAATTTAACAGCGCAAGCGAAAAATTTTCTCCCAACAAGGAAAAAAGCAAAAACAACAAAAAAAAAATTGTTGAACTGAAAAATTTTGGGTTAAACTTTTGTTTGTATTAAATGAAAAAAATAAGCGGGTGTACCTACACTCTAAAAACTCTGTTTAAAAATGCCACTATTAAACGGGTATATTTTTGTTGATTTTTACAATTTTTTCGTAAATTTACACGACATGTATGTATTTTTCTAGTTTGCACATTTTCGTGTGTAAAAACCGGTTTTATTCGCGACTTTACACAATTTTACGGGTGAAATTGAACAACAGATGTGTATTTTGTAGATTGTACGCACTTTCGTAGTAAATTTACGCACACTACAGCAGTTGAATTAGATATAACGGTTCTTTGCGCAACAAAAAAAAAAAATGTATTTTTCATTATATTCCAATCCTTAAAACACTTGAAGTTCTCTTGCGTGACAAAATAGTTTTTAACCTATTTAATACCAAAAAATTGTCAAACGTGAATTGTTATTCTGATTATAATGATGGTTTAATTTACAAGCAAAACCCGCTTTTCAATGAAAATTCAAATAGAATCGAGTTGCTTTTATTTCAGGATGCGTTCGAAAACTGCAATCCTTTAGCTTCATCCAAAACGAAGCACAAGTTGCTAGGCGTTTATATGATGATTGGAAATATTCCAAAAGAATTTAGATCAAATATTCATAATATCCAATTAGTTTTGCTTTGTAAAGATACTCACATAAAGTTATTCGGATTTGAAAAAATTATGGCGCCATTAATATGCGATTTACGAAAACTAGAAGAAAACCGAATTAATTTAGTTTTAGACGGTTCTATTAAAAACTATCGTAGAAGTTTATTTTCAATGCTTGGTGACAATTTAGGCAGCCAACAAATAGGCGGCTACACTGAAAGCTTCCGCTCAAGCAAGTTTATGTGTCGATATTGCTTCTTCAAGAGAGACAATTTAATATCTTTTAATGTTGATCTCGGTGCAAGGCGTTCCCCCCAAAACTATGAAGCATGCCTTAATAATCTTTCAAATCCTCCTGATTTTGGTATGGGAATAAAAAAAAACTCATCCTTAAATGAATTAAGGTACTTTCATGTTTGTCAGGGACTTCCTCCCTGCTTATCACACGATTTGTTCGAAGGTATTATACCTTACGATTTGATGGAAGTGTGTAAATATATGTGTATACAAGCTGTCATTTCAATCGATTACATAAATATGAGCCTTTCATCATTGAGAAAGAAATTTAAATTTAAGCTGTCTTTCCCACATGTTAGCCTCAATATGGAAAAAATTCCAGGAAAGGCCGATGAAATCCTACATTTTTTAATGATATTTCCCTTTATATTTTTGAACAAGTCCTCAATAAATAAAGATCCGATTTGGAAGTTTCTCACTGCAATGATTGAAATGTGTCGATTGATAAACAGCTCGGAGTTAGATGAAAATCAAATCTCTTTACTTTCACATTGTATCACAGTATATATGGAATATAGAAAAGAATGTTTTCCATTTTCAAGGTTGCGGCCAAAACATCATTATATATGTCACTATCCGCATCTGATACGAGAATATGGCCCCCTTAAACATTTATGGACCATGCGCTTTGAACAAAAACATCAATATTTTAAAAAAATGTTCTTTATAAATAAAACAAAATATGTGCTTATGGAAAATTAAAAATTATTTACACATTTACTTTATTTCATGGTGCAAAGATTACACATTTGAATAGCAACAAAAATATAAAATTAAACACTCTTGTGTTTAAATGCTACACATTTGGCATTTAATTCCGCGTACTTTTAGCACACATTTTTAAACACGTTTTGTTAAAATTCAAACTTATTTTGTGAAAAATTAAACACTCTTGTGTTTAAATGCTACACATTTGGCATTTAATTCCGCGTACGTTTTGAAGTAAATTTTTGAACATTTTTTGCTGAAATTTAAACAAAGCTATCGTTGAATAATCGAGAATGTAATTTTGCGAAAAATAAGGTAGGAAATCAGTAACCTACCTTTTAGCATGCAAAATTACACAATTTTTTCTTAGAGTGTAAGAAGTAAATAGGTATGTAAATTATAGTACAAACAAATGCAATGCCCCATGATTTTTGATTAAATATTATTGACAATGATATTATACATATAAGTATACATATATACATACATATACATATAAGTATATATGTGGCTACAAGGAATAACAACTAAAGTCGATTTAGTAAGAAATCTATAGAAGAAGAAATAAGACTGTGAACTACGATGTTGAAGCCAAAAGCTTTCAGTAGTTGAGAATCATTGTTGGTTTCATATGCACAGCTGTTCGCTGCAAAGCTACACTGTGACTGGAAATACACCGGTGGTGAGAGGCATCGAAATATCGGGTTGAGTTGTCATTCGTTGAAAGCTATTAGACAGCGCCAGCCATCATCATCATTACAACTTATTTTAAAAGTAATCTTCAATTCAATTTTCTATTTGACCTAAGTACTTTTATGCTTGCACGCAACTTTATAAATATATATTCCTATGTTTTTTATCTGAATAAAGTAGAAATATTTTTATTTTATATTACTCGTATTATTGTTTTTAGAATGTTTCCCGGCAAACTTGTTTATATGAAATTATACTTTTAGTGTAACTTCCATTAAATTGTCTAAATTTAGTAAAGAAATATAAACTAAGTCTTGGGTTGATCAGTTAAGTTAGTTAATTGACAATTAAATTGGTATATTAAAAATACTCAAAATCGAGTTTGGCTGTTATTCTTTGTGACCGCACATAGAAGTACATATTTCAATTAAACAAAACCGAAATATTTCGAGATCCGTGTTTCAATGCGGCACATATGTACACAGAATTGAAATTCCATTGTGTTTTCACTGATAGTAGATAAGAATAGACGGCAAAGCACCTTTCCACACAGCCAGTGGGTGCGCACTGATTCAGCGTGATTTCGTCTATCGTTCGGATGAATCAAAAAGCACAAATGCTGTTTGGTGAGTTCAAAATCACAACTCATGGCAGATAGCTATGTATGTATGTATATACATACATACATATGTACACAGGCACATGCCTATATACAGACAGAAAAAATTTTTTTGTAAGATACTATATTACTCAAAATTAGAGTACCGCTGCAGTTGTATTAATGGCTAATTGCTTGATGCTTCGTTTTATTCAACTAAAAATCCTCATCGTGTGTCTGCTTTTTTTACTTGTGTACATTTTTCTTATCTACGCCATAAATTGATTTTTTTTTTTTGGCTTAATTAGTTTGTAGTTTATGTCGAAAAGTACATCAGCAAATAAAATCTATCACCGAATTTTATGGATATTTAATTGATTCAAGTGTGTGAGTGTGTTTGTGTATTGATCCACTTATAACAATATTCTCATGCACTACTGTGGGTTATGATAGGGAAAGATTTTAAATTAATAACTTTGTGTGGATTTTTTATATAAATACTTTTTTTTACGAAATATGCCTCAACAAATGAGAATTATAAGTGTGTTTTTTAATTTTTATAACAGATAGTTACTTTGTACCTGTTTTAATTATTTTTATATTTGTAAAAAAACGATAGAAAATCAGGATTTTGGAACAAATTCGGCTTATTATTTAACTAGAAATATATTTTAGATAAAAAAATTTATTTTTAAAGTATATTTTTTGATATATGTCTTTCTTACGTGCATATGTACATGTAAATGCATAAAGATTTTAGTTTGGCATAGCTTTTTAAGGTAATAACCGTATCGAATCAAATATTTTTAAGTTTACATAAAAAAGAGCGTAAACAATATTGTGAATTGACATACATATTCCGTGCGAAAAAGAAAGCGACTGAAATGCGTTGGTGCCAAAAATCCAGAAAAGAAGAACGTGGGATATTTCAATAAAAATAACAAAGGCGAACTGGTGACCGAAATCCACAGTGTGTGCATATATGTACTAAAATTAATAAAAAATGAAAAAGTAAAATATAAAAAATAAAAAATAAAACTTCATTCAAGAATATGCCTAGGTATATAGGCACATACATATGTACATATGTATGTATCAATATAATAACAAAACTTTCCTAAGCTTTAGAGGTGTGTTGCAGATTAATACAATAACAACTAAATTGAAAGAAAAAACTTATCGACCCAGGCTAATGTACATATGGAAGTGTTTTTCTATCTTCAATGATAAATGTTCCCAAACGCGAAAATAGTGGAAATGTAATAAACGAAATCATATCAAAATTGATAATAAAAAATCAGTAGCTGAGTTTTTAATTGCACTTGTGGTAGTTGGTTGTTTACCGATATTATTGTAATGTTGTTTTGGCTGCTGATTGGTTAGTCGTGTTTGGTAAAAGTTAGTTGGTTTTTCTGTTATGATAAGCTGTAGTAAATTGAACTGCATGGCATTTTCAATTACTAGAAGTTTAGTCTTGCAACACTTTTCTACGCACATATATTTGTATGTACATGTACACATATGTACATAAATATGTTTGTATATCCAAACGTATAATTAACGAACTCTACTCAAGCTCAAATTCTGCGACTAGAGACATATTCGAAAGACATAATAAAATAACTGATTACTAAATACTGGGACATGTCACATCGATTTGGTGATATCAGAAAAAAGAGCAATTAACACAAACCTAATACAGCCGTTAACATTATTAGATGAATTTCTGAGGTATAAGTATGCTGTGTTTGTTTACCATATTGCGCTACTTCACTGTAATGCTATATTTAAAAATGCTCCTTAATTGAGCTATTAAGGATGCAAAAAATAAGTAAACCAAGTTATTTTTATCAAAAAAAAAAATATCTCGTATATTCGAGCAAACATAGAAAATTGCCTTGGGAGCATATGTTCAGTGAGTCAATCAAAATCATTATTCGCTCCTCGGGAGGAAAAAGTGATCAAAATTTGTTGCAAAGTGTACATATAACAAGCAAAACTTTTGTTTTAAAAAAATATTTCTGAATAATATTAAAAAAGAGAAAACTTTATGGAAGTGAAACCTCTCTTGATTCAGTTCTTATCGTTCATAATAGTGATACATAAATTCATGGTTGGAATATACTTAAGTTAAAGTAATATACAAAAGAAAACATAAAACAATTTTAAATTGATTACAAGTATCAGAATTTAAGGTAGCAATATTATAAATAATTTGCTTAGTTAAGAGTTGAAATTAAATGAGGTGAGATGAGATCAGATCAGATGAGATGAGATGAGATGAGGGGAAGAGAGATGACGTTATGTGAGGTTAGATGAGGTAAAATGAAGTAAGGTGAGGTGAGTTATGATATGCAAAGTGAAGTCAGAGGAGGTAAACGAAGGAGACCTGTCGTGAAGTTAGGTGAGCTGAAATAGATGAGGTAAAATGAAGTAAGGTGAGGTGAGTTATGATATGCAAAGTGAAGTCAGAGGAGGTAAACGAAGGAGACCTGTCGTGAAGTTAGGTGAGCTGAAATAAGTTCCGATGAGTTTGGTCCAAGTGATTCGAGGAGAAGTGATATAAGAAACGTTGAAGTGATGTGCGGTGAGTTTTGTTTACGAGTTTAGGTGTGGCCAGTTTCGGGAGTGGTGAATTTAAATAGACTTTAATTAATTAAAGTGCGGTGAGTTAAGTTTTGTTAAATGAAGTGTGACAAGTAAAGCATTTAAAGGAGTCGGGAATTAGGTTGGGCGGGTTTTGGCACCCTAATTTTAAGTGTCTTAAGTCTAAGTACGTTTTTACTACATTAAACGAAACGTTGAGCCACTGTTCTATTATGTACATTATTGGCACAATTTTTCGTTGCATGTAGTTGGAAATATCGACCTTTTTCACTACATCGGAAACCAATAGGATCGAATTATATTACATGTTGTTAGCGGAACGAGTTACAACTTTTTCTAAACTAAATTTGTTGTTTTTAAATAGTATTGCAGCAAAGCAGAGTCCGAAAATCAAAGGAAATCAAAAGCAATGTTTGAATTGTCGGAAGGCGATCCTTAGAATTAGAAAAATGTTAGCAGAAACTTTGTACCTTTTTAAAATTTTGTGTAAATAACTTTTTTTGCAGATTTAAATTTGAACTGTAACTCTTGCGATTATCTTTCTTTCATGCAACTAACTTATCGAAACAAATATCCATACATACATACATACGTACATGGCTGCTGGTTAACATAATTTGCTTAAGTTTAACTGCTGTAAGTTCAACCGTTACGAGTTTGCGAACATCGTTACATCAGAGCCAGTACTGGAGCCCGATTGCCTCTTACATACATACATACATATGTACATATTAGCCGCTGAAATACATTGCCTCGAATCTTTTCCAGCTAATCCACATTCAATATGCAGCAAAGAAAAATAGCAGCGATGGCTTTTTAAAAAATTACTCTCTTATCTAAATGCCAGCCTCACAGTCTCGTTTTCCATTATGATACAAAGATACGCCACAGAAATCTCAAAGTAATCGAATGTCGCCAATGCATTCGCAATCACCTCCCCAACTTACCGACAGCTCGGATGCGCTGTTGTATAGTACTCTGCCTTATCAGTTCACTCTACTCGATTCCGATCCACATTGGGATCCCCCCAACCACGCACTTTGCTACACCGCTTGGCTGGCAAGCACTTCAAAAATCAAAGTGAACAACAAACAACTACGCCAGCAACGGCGGCAGCAGGTCGGAGAGAAATCAACGATATCATTTTAACCAACAAAAAAAAAAAAAACAACACAAAAACTGCAAGAGTCAGACGGTGTAGCTGCAGTTGAGTCTTATGGCTGAATTGGTGGAATGCGACTGGTGGTCGCACTCTGTGGTGGTTGTATGTATGAAGGGCCTGCTCAAATGGCAGTAACATCAAATTCAGTGGCGCAACTTACATGGCATCAAGCGCCAGCTGCCTGTAGACTTGCAGCACAGTATCGTAAAAGTACGAAAGTATTTTAAGAATTTTCTCGCATGCGAGAAATTTGTACGTGGGCTAAGGAGAGTAGCATGTTTCAAGAAGGTTTCCCTAAATATATTTAATAGTTAGACTGATTTCTGTGCTAAAATAAAAAAAACAAAACAGCTTCATTTATTCTGTCCTTAATTAACTATATCAATGAATAATTCGGAGTGGTTTGTCGGATGCTTAAAAGCCTAAAAACACTTTTACAAAAATCCTCATGTCTTATTTTAGGGAATACGTGAAAACTACAGAAAAATGCCATCATCTCACTGCTTATAAATACTATCTGCGCTTGAGGTAAACGGAAAATAAAAAAATTACTAAGTTACAATGGAGGGATCAAAAGAAACGAGAGTTTGTTTTTTAAAAACAATTATTTCTAGTAAGGTTCCCATTGAGCAGAACAAATTTAAATATTTTTAATATTTCCACAAAACAATAAATCACTTCTGAGATTTATATAAAGTACTGGCGTTCAGCCTATGTCTAATAATAATACAAACATTTGGCTTCTCCAACTATTTGTGTGGTGCGACTTTGCATTATAGATAAGCAGCATACCGATTTGTATTATATGTACATCGCTCGACACAGCGGTCATATTTGCTTTTCAAAAAAAAAAAAACTTCTCTGATTAAATCACAGTCTACTGTGATGAGTAAAAGATATGGACCGACGTTTTAAACAATATTCTGCTCAATTAGCTAAATACTTCTGCACTTTCTAGGAAGAAAACTAGTTTTGTCTTTTAGGTAGTGTTATCTGGACTTTTTTTGCATATCATGATCGTTCAGATAACTCAGTAATAAACGGATTAATTTATCTACCTTTAGTTTGGAACCCCGGACAACCTATCATTCGATTTTTCAAACAGCAATTTGTTTAATAGAAAGATTTTTTCGAAAGTAGTCCTCAAGCAGTAGGCAATGGAATGCCACTGAGTGTTATTCCATCATGAAATATATTTACGGAGAATATATCTTAACGACCATCGATTTAACGAGACATTATAAAGTCCCAGAATTTAATTATTTACCTACTAAACGAGAAATTTCTTTTTAATTTCGTTCTGGTAAAATTTTGTTCTGTGCCTTAATGTTGTTTATTTTTTTGTCTTTCGAGAAGTTGGAAAGTTGGTGTATTTTAAAATAATTGTTTGTCATCTCTGACGTTATAGCATCATTAACGTTGCTTTGCTAAAAACGCACAACGCCGAAAACAGTTTCTCTCCAAACTCAATTGAAAAAGGCATAAGGGAAAATCTTTCCAATATTTTCGTACATACAAAATTTCTTCTAGTTAATCAGTCTATTCTAAATGATGGATTATTCTTCGCCAACAATTGCGTTTGTGATTATTGAAAAGACGTTGGCAAGCCTTCCCTCGGCCATATTTCAGAGAAGCATAAAGCCGCTGCGGTCGAGTCGGTAGCGGTGCGTGCTATAACTCGATATGCCGCTGAGTTCAAGGTTCGAATCTCAGTCACGGCACGCAAAAACTTAATCATAGAAAAAGTTTTTTCTAATAGCGATCACCCCTCGGCAGGCAATGGCAAACCTCCGAGGGGTATATCTGCCATAAAAAAGCTTCTCATTAAATACATCTGCCGTTCGGAGTCGGCACTAAACTGTAGGTCCCTACATTTGTGGTACAATATAAAAACGCACTCTACAAATGGTAGGAGAAGCTCGGCCAAGCACTGACCTATATAGTGTAAGCGCCAAATTATTATTATTATTATTAAAAAGTTACTAACCACGAATATTTGTACTCCTTCCGATTTGCTTTTAACCCACTGTTCTTTGCCATATGCTGGAATGGTGTGTAAATTTCATGCGTGCGAACCCGTTTTCAACACGCCGAGTGCCGGCTGTCCATCAACTTGCGAACACTAAGGGCTGCTGTCTACCCATCGACGGCGATGGCTATGGCGAAAATGAAATGCGTGTCTTCTTGTTTTAGTGCGGCGCTGTTTGTTCAGTTTAGCATAATTGCTGCCGTCACCGCTGCCACTGCCATTCCCAAGCAAATTCCCTTGGCCATTGCTGTTTGTTGCCACCATGGACAACACGGATACGCATATGAAAGCAGTCGCGGACACGGACGCAAATGGATGCTGTTGTTACCAACTCTCGTTGCGTTCGGTTGCATTGTGTATTGCATGTGTGCGTTTGTGCGGCTCATTTTTCTTGTTGGCCTGTCGCCATACATTGCCGTGTGCGCCGACGCGGGCGAAAATTAATGTTAACAACGTGTTTTCAATGTTTGCGATGTTCCTGCCTGTGTTCCATTTCAGTCAAGGATCATGCATTAATGCCGCTGACGGGTGTTTGGTTTCATTACGCGAACGTGCAACTTGCCAACGATGTAGCGAAGTGAGTGTTGCATGTTGGGCGCATGCGCGTGCAGTCAAAGTTGTCTTCTCTTATTTTTGTTGTTGTTGTTGTTGTTGCTGCTGCTGCAACGGCGTTCTTGATGTGGTTGTTGTTGCTCTGGTTGGCAAACAAATGGTAGCATTAAAACATTTTAATTATGGTCTCGAATGTGTGCAACTGCGTGTAAGAAGGTGTTTTGTGCCGGCTGATCGTCGCCTGGTCTCTTCTTGCCGCTGTTTTTATGTTTTTGTAATGCGCACCACCGCTATGGTTTGCTTAAGCAGTTTGCATTTTAGCGCCTTTGCGGTTGTTTCTCTTTTGGTTGGCGGTTGGTCATTCAACCGCTGTGGCATGCAAGTGGAATGATTGAGTTGTGCTAAAAGGATTTCTTGAATGCGCCTCCTCGGTACCTTAGCATTTGTCGTGGCTTGTATTTTATTGCTGTCATTATAATTCTTTATGGGAGTTTAGTAAATTGTAGCATCTACACACATTAAGTAATGTAATGCAGTTTTGTGTTATAGATTAAATTATTGCGTTGGCAAATGTCTGACTAAGAAAAATTGAAAGCAGATGAATTGATGCAGATTAAGAGAATACGATTGGTCGGAATGTTTAATTACTATATTTTGTTGAGACAAGTTTTTAGACAGTAGCTGTTTTTATTTAAGTAAGCTATTGATTATTTTTTCAGCTAATATCTGTGAACTTTTTCTATGCTGTCAATATATTACCTTTAGGATAAAAAATAAATTAGTTTGAATCAAATAACACACCTCGGCATAAAAAGTCGATTTGCACAACGCTGCCCAAGTGTCCAGGTTTCCATGGGATATAATTTGCTAGTTACCTGAAGAACACGGAACACTTGTAATTCACTGTAATCGTTTTAATTATTGCCATTACTAGGCTGATTGTAGTAATATCAGCACAGCGCAACACTCAAAAGTTAAGGAAATAAATATGTATAAAAGAATTTGTAAATGTTCTCGGTATGGTTTAAATTTGCGTTTACCAAGCATTATTGCTTTTCGTATATTTTATATTTAAAAAAAATTTTAAATGTTTGTAGTGCCCTGCGATATGTACTATTATGAAAAATACTACTACGCCTAAAATGACGGTTTTTCATCCCTCATGAAATACATAGGTACATACATATGTACCATCTATGGCACCACTGGTTGAAAATACGAATATTGAATAGTGTTGACGGCGAATGCCATTTAAGTCTCCTAAAAAATTACCTTACACCACGCTACCGGAGTTTGTAAGTTTTGTAAGCCATACAAGGTTATAATAATATGAAAAGGATTATCATCAATTTGACTTAGGACTATTTAGGAACCGTATCTGGACTTGGGAGGCTACTATGAATTTCGATTCGAAAATAATATTTTTGTATTCGCTTTTCATTTTTTTCTATCGAGTTACCCCCTCTTCTGAATTATTTAAATTTATTTCCTGACTATTTAATTACCATATCGGGTCTAGTCCAAGACTATTTCGGATCCACTACGGAGACTATTTCACTTCAAGCCAAGAACACTTTAAAGCTGTTTGAGGACAATTCTAGACTATTGCAGGGTTCTTTCGAAATAAGTTTGTGTTCATTTCGGGACTTTTTCACGACTACTTAGTTCTGAATTATTTCGAGAAGAGAGGAGCTTAAGGGACCGTTTCGGGTCTAGTTTGAAACTATTTGGACTAATAAAAGACATTTTAGAAGTGCACAATACTTATTTGAGATTCTATCGCGATAAGTTAACGGTTTTTTCAAAACAATTTTAGGACCATATTTGCCAATAGTTCGAGGTTACTTCGAAGCTAGTGACAAAATTGTCGTGTTAATTCCTAACTTTACCTATTTATTTGTGTAATTTTACACGAATGCTTACACATCAAATTTCATGGGTACTCAGAACTTTTTATTTTGAGGTAGGTGATATAAGCTGAAAAAATGAACAAGTACGATTTTCATTTTTGCGATTTTGGCTAATAAATCGATTTTAAATTAATATAATTATTAACTTACATAATTGAAAAAATATGTGATGTAATCTAATATACGAGTACCTACATACATATATAAATATACATACGATAAAATAAAGGTATTTTCAGTTGAGTTAAGAGCTACGCCACTGCCAGCAGAATATTAGAATACCAAAGAATTTCAATTTCTCATGCCGCAGTCAGTGCCAACGAACGCCCCCCAATTAATAAAAATTTCAAATATTTATACACAAATAGTTATACATATGCATATTAAAGCACTTTTACATAAATTTTACAAAGAGATAAATCAGAAAATTATCAAAATTTAAGTGTTTGATTTCAATACACACACAAATGTTTTTTTATGTATATAAAATAATATAATTAACATTACCATTGACTAAGTGTACTTGTATGTACATATGTATGTAAATATATATACAGATATACGCATGGCGTATGTACATACCTACATACATATGTATTTTCTGAACGATCGAAGCTAAGCATTAGTAAACCAAGCAGTCTGGCAGTCAAGTAGTAAGTCGTCCGGGCACTTGTTTCCTGGGCTATCAGCTGCTATCAGGCCATGTATCACATAAATATAAAATAAGCAATTAAACAACAACCACTCAGCGGCGAAGTAATGAAGTGAACTGTGATGAGCAGCTCTCAAATACATACATACATACATACATTGATACATATTATTGTAATGGAGTTTCAATGCGTGGCAGTGAAATGTGAGGTTATGTGTGGTACGACTGTAAGTCTATGCGAAATTTTTCGAAACAGCACACCAAGCCAGAGATAGCAGATATTCTCTGTGTGATAAGCGCATTTTTCCCAGATGTAATGCGGACGCCGTAATCGAATGCGAATGGCTGTTTCGCTGATATCAGCAAAAGCAATACTTGTCGAACAACAATGTAGAAGCTTTGCGGAATAATAGATAGAGCAACATCATGAATCCCTCGAAATCTACGCTCAATTTGCAGTCGTGAACCAGGATACGTAACTTTTAATGCTATGTCTACATATGTTTTATTTAAAGAGTACCCCAACACACAAAAGAGGGACTGACTGAGGAGGAAAATTTGATTCAATTTCAAAACAAAAAAATTCAAGAAATTTTGGATTCTATCACTGCTGGTGAGTGCCAAAGCTTAATACCTCATTTCAATGACCCAGCGTTTGGAAGCAGTTTAAAAAAACAAAGGTGATGTCTAACAATTTTAAAAATGTTTAACAAATCCGAACGAATAAATAGTGTTGAAATATTTGTATGTTTATAAAAAAGTGCTTGTTTTTTTTGTTTTTTGTTTTTTTGTTATACTACGTATGTTCTCAACTCGTAGATGAATGTAGGAGAGAGATGGCTTCAAGCTCCAGCGAATACGAAATTACCTTGATATGGGTTCCGGGGCATAGGGACATTTATGGAAACGAAACTGCGGATGAACTAGCAAGGTGTGGTTCTGCACTGGATAGGTCCAACGCGGTGAATATGGGCGTCTCGCTTAGAGAAATAAAGGGCAGAATCGCCGATATCTACCACTGAAAAGCTAATCACAGGTGGAGTAATACAGGAACGTACAGGATTACTCGGCAGGTTTGGGTGTTCTATGATCCGCTTAAAACAAAGGCTCTTTTAGAAATGAGCAAAGAAAACATATACAAACTTACAGCTGTTTGCACTGGGCACTGGCCTGTAGGAGTACATGCTGAAAGGATAGGCATACCCTTCAACCGGTTCTGCCGTAGCCCAGGCTCAAAGGAGACGGTTGAGCATTTTATGTGCGAGTGCCCGGCCCTTGCTAGAATAAGGTTAAAGACCCTTGGCAAACCATTCCTGCAGAGTTTTTTAGAGTGCAGCCGCCTCTCTTTGTATGATATACTGCGATTCATAAAAACCGCCAAATGGCTGTAGGGTGCACGAGATGTGGAATCAAAATGGCATACTTACTAATTGCTTGCAATCCACTTAAACCAACCAACCGACGTATGTTATAATAACAGCGTATTAATGGAAGAGTATACATTTTTCACTGATATCAGTCGGAAGAAGGCATAAGCTTTCTGCGGGTTTATTATTTTAATTAAAAAATTAATTATATAATTTTATTTTACGAGGAAGAGCAACGAAATCCAAACTAAAAAAAAAAGAGTGAGAACTAATCTTAACAAAACCTCATACTGTCTCAGTATTTATCTCCCCTGTTATTACGGTCAAGTATTTCAGCGTTAGGTTACTGAGCTTACTCATTACTTCGTTATAGTCCTGATGCAGTCAAAAGAATGTTCCACCTGTTTAGAAAATTCTTCTAACTTATTTACGGTTGTTGCTGCTTCGTGTATCTCCTTCTTTTATCTTAAAATTTCTGCCACCTTCTTATTTATAAAAAAACTTATTTCCATTACGTATTTTCAATAAGTAAGGGAGTCATACAAAAAGTAAATATTTATGTATTCGCGTTTAGAAAGTTTACGTCTTTTGGTCAACGATTCCCCCCTTTGTACATTCTTATAGAAAGAAAACATCCTCACATTTAAGACAGACTATTCAGCAGTCTTATGTGATATTTGATGGAGAACAATTATGAATCTGATTCGTTCCACATAAAAAGATTTATTTTGCCGATATCTTCAAAACAATAAAGGATATGTGGAGTGATTAACATACACCCTATCCACTAATGACTTGCAGGACGACGAATTCTCGAAAAGTTTTGTTGGTGACTGGTGGTCAAAAAAAAATGAAAACAATCAAAAATTGTCTAAAACTTTTTATAAAGTGTAGTGAATTTGTCGATTAAAAAATTACGAAAAATTCTTCCAATAATGTTGTTGGCAGCCTTGAGGACAAACCCATGCAACGGTCTTCTGGAAGATTCGTGGACTTACGGTTTTTGGATACACCTCTTCCAGTTGTCTTTCAATTGTTGACTGGGTAGGTAATTATACATATATTGATCCTGTTAATATATTGGTTTGATTGCTTGATTTCTGATTAAATATATGTACTCCGAGTACAGTACTCATTTATGTACATACATATATGTAGTATTTATAACTTTGCAATTGTAGTTATTGGTTATTTGTTCTCTGACATAGCATTTTGATGTGACATTTTGCAACAACTGCACAAGGCGTACATATAATTTGTCTTATCAAATGTCTTAATATTCAGCAGACATTAATGGCGACAATCACAACCAAAACAAGAGCCATACATACATATAACAAGAAATATAATTTGAAAGCCGAAGCCTGAGGATGGCTACATAAGTTTATGCTGAAATTTTATACATATTTATACATACTACATATATGTTTGTGTATACAAGTATTTACCTGTCTACATACATATCTACAATTGGAAGTGGCATACACTTATGAATCAGTATGTATATACAATCGTTTTTATTCAAGTGTATGAATATTTATTCACGTGCACACGTATTCTCTCAACAAAGTCCTTTTGTTCATAGTGATTTGCTATTTGCTTTTTCTGCGCACTGATTGCTTCGGTGTAATTAACGAACGTTTGTAACATAAATTGTAAATCAATGGCTTGTATCAATAGCAAAAAAATTTATAAAGTCTTTCCATACATACATACATGTGTATTGTATACTACTCGTACATAAGGACGTTATTTTTAAAGAACTTTTTTCAAATATTAAATAAAGATGATTAAAACTGCATATAAGATAACTTTTATTGAAGCGAAAATGCGGAGTTTAAGTTTGCCTTAAATTATATTTTTAGTTTTAAGTATTTCTAATTAAAAGCACAACATTTCATTAAAAATGGATCCATCAAATATTAGTATCAATAAAATTGTCTTCTCTTGAAAGCAAGTGTTCTATGTAAAATACCAGTACATGACAAAATAACAAACAAATTCAAAATGCTATTTCTAGCTATTGGTTGTTTATTTCCTTTATCAGAACTTTCCAATTTAAATACAGTTTATTAACAAAAGTCATATAAGTTCAAGAATAAAACTTGGTTGCAAACTTAAAAAAAAATGCAGCGAATTTGGAAAATTTTTCCAGAGGTGTTGCAAACTTTTGGGAATGCAATTTTAGTAAAATAATGTGCAAAATTTCACTAGCTTAAAAATACGACTGGTTTTTGAAAATTTCTTTTATGTCGAATTTGCCTCCGTGCATAGAGATAATTTATTTTTAAAGGCAAGAAAACCACACATGTAAAAAATTTGAAAAAAGCAAAATTTGTAGTTTGTAGCCACTTTTGAAAGATGTACATGGGCTTTACCTAAAAAATGTTAAAAGCTTCTAAGGCACAAGTTTGGAATTATGACGAAAAGTTTTTGATTTATTACTACTAAAAAGCTTGAAGCTTGGGTCAAATGGTTTTTTTTTAGTTTATACTAACTTTAATTGTAAATGCTAAACAAAAAATTCCGTAGTGTGAAAAATTCTATTATTAAAAAGGACATGACGACCCTAACGTAGGACATTGCCAAGCGCAAAATATTTTCCCTTTAATCATGATTCTGCGCTATAGTCATATAGGACCTGATGGTAAGAGTTATTCGCTTTATCTCGAGGCCGGCTTTATATTCCCGGCTCCTTAATAAACTAAGTCATTAACTACTTTAAAGTTGCAACAGGCGAAGAGAAGTTGTTCGTTGCAACAGGATGCTCGAAGCGCGTCAATTTGGTTTTTCGTTCTTTGATCAGTTCACACAAAACTGGCTTTATGGATGCTTTGGGGCTAAAGTCTTATACTTCAACCATGTTTCGTGTGCTACGACGAAGTCAATAAGCCCAGTCTCTCTTCGTTGTCGAAGATAACCAGTAAATAGATTATAATCTCATGAAAGCTAAATTTCGGGTCATCTTTGTTTGGGCAGGCTTTTCGAATCTCATCATTGGACTTTACTTTCACGTGGTAGGTCAAAAATCTATACATACACTTGAGATTTAGACGCATTTTAGGTTTGAAAAATATTGCATTTAATACTTACAGATGCAAATATTTTGTATTTATGTATTATATATGTACATACTTACTTACATACATACGTTTTTTTTTTGCTGTGAGTTCGGTTAAAAATAGCATTTATTCTGTTAGGAAATTTCCACTAAAAAACTGAGCTACGATTATTTATTAAGTGATAAGCTATCGATTTGACAATGCAATTTATTTATTTGAGGATGTGTTGGTGGCAAAGACATTGAGTCTATTTTTATAGCTTCTCGAAGTGCAATTCTTGTCACAATGTGAAGGTTACCTTCAAGCATGCTCTGATACTAAAATCAAGTTCTAGAAATTGCATATGTGCATGCATTATAAAAATATTAAATAATAAAAACAACGTGACACTGAAAAATATGGTCATATTAAATTAAAGTCATTATAATTTTTACTTACCAACATTTAAAAATAGGTTTTTTATACCTTTTTTAAATGTTTCTTCTTTTTTTTAGCCAACAAAGTGGCGTTTTCAGCCGATTTCATCTACTGTAGCAGCAGATTATTACCAGTGAGATTTTTTATTTTAATAAGTGTAAATGAGGAGTTGTATTTAGAAATTAGGAATTATCATTGAAAGGCTGTACAATTTCGCTCAGTGTATTACAATGCCGGACACTGAGTTACTTCAACTCTTGTGTAATTGCATCTTTATATGTTAAAACATTGTTTAACAAGGACTTACCAGCATCGGGCGACTAAAGACACGTTCTAATTTTGAGGCTAAAGGCTCTCTCTTTATTTACTTTTGTTTTTTTATCTATGTATTCACATAAGCATTTACCTACGAGTATATATAAATAACATACATTTTTTTCCTTGATTTCAGGTTAGTATATTTTGGACAGATTCCGAAGTTTCCAAACACTTTACCTGCCTGCACACCCAAACAAGAATTTTCATTAATCTCAGATTAATTTTTAATTAATGTGACCATTCAAATTACGACTATGAAAAGGTAAGTCTAAGCGACAAATTAAATTGAGATCTAATATTTAAAGAGGAATTTTTTAAAGATAAATTTAAAATAGAATTAAAATAAAAATGTGGTTCAACAAAAAACTTTTACTTGAAATATTTTAAGCTTACCTTTAGTTACAAGTTTTTCTCTAATGTAAGGTGTCCTGGATAACTTTCGACTGCAATTCACTCAGCGCACGGCTTTTGTGTGGATTTAGCATTAGTTTACCAAATATCACAAGCTCTCTTTACTCCTGCACATCCGCCAAACAATTTAAAAAAATTTTTAAAAAAATAATAGTGTTATCTTAAAGCCAAATTTATCACACGTGCCCAAAAATGTCCAATGAGTAGGTGAAAAAATTTAGGAATTGAGACTTGTGAAAAATTACTGGCACACGGCAATAACTTGTCACCCAAGCCTTAAACATTAACAGCAATAAACAAATAAAAGAACAAAATAAAAACAGAAAAGAGCAGCGAGGATTTGAAGAGGCTCAATTTTTATAAACACCGACGGAAGTGAGGAGCCATAGCACTTTGCCATTCGGTGCGATTGGAAGATCTGATAAAAAACCAAAGCAAACAGAGAAGGAAGAAAGAGTTGGGCGACAAACACCAAAGGGGTAATAAACAAGCCGCCACACAGACGGCGGCGGTCAATGCGTTGATATGAACTACATACATACACACATGCTATATGTATGTATGTATGTTTGTGTATAAATATGTAGAGGACAGTCGAACAAACGGCCGATCTCTGGTGGACAGATGTACACCCAGATAAATAGAATACGGACAGAGGAGGAGTCATTAATTTTTCCGATATGAATGCGAGTTGTAAATGAGTCATATTATGCATGCAGCCAAAAGTAACAAAAAGCAATAACAAATTATCATTTATACACTTAGTGCAGCGTGAGCAACATGTCGCATACTCGTTCCTGTGCAGTGTTTGCGAGTTTGAAAAATATGTGCACAAGATAACAAGTCAATAAGCTCAAAGCTTGTCAGTTAATTGCGTAACGTAAAATGTAAAGTGTGTGCGAGTGATATGTCGACAAGGGGAAATCAAAATGGGGGGATAGAGTAATGTTTCATGGTGGCATCTACTTCGATTAATTGTATAATTATCGTTATTTGTGTAGTGATAAACGTTGAGTGGTTTGTAATTGACGATGGCATTATTTTTATATTTGGTTCGTTTTTGTTTCTTAATGTCAAGATGATTAGTCCACCAGGGAAATGACTAACATCATTGACTAACAACCATTCTAAATTTTTAATGTAAATACAGCGAGACTCGTGTTTGATCGATAACTAATATCCGGACTCTACGATCGCCAGAATGAAGAAAAACAAATTGAGAAAACGAACATTAAAAATAAAGGTTTCCCATTTATCGGATAATTTGTGTATTCTTGACTAACCAATTGATTTCCTTTTGCATTTGATTAATTTATAATGCCAACAAAAAAAAACGTTCCGATTGCGTTCTGTCCCAATAAATATGGCGACGATGCTTATAGATCATTGTTTATAGAAAAACGTACCGTATTAAAAATTGGAGTAAGGATTCGGTCTTAAAATATTAAAAAATACTACTAAAATATTGAAAGAAAGTGATTACGCAAAAACTACAAAAATGCCAATATCTACACCGGCAACAAGGACAAAAGCGATATTAAGCCTGTTGAGCGCGGTAATATTTATAACAACGCCCATAACGTTAACGATTACAGTAACAACACATAACCAACACCATAAAACACAATTTTTTAAATTATATAAAAAATATAGTAAACATTTATCCAAATTTCACACAAATTTCGGACTTTTTAAACAAATTTTGTAGAATTTTTTGCGATATGCAGATATGTATGTATGTAGTTCATACAATTTTAGTACGACAAAGTGCAAGGTTCAAGTCGCTAAGGATTACCACTGCTGTTTGACAATTTTTTTACTAGCGCTCTTCCGCAATTTCTTCCATATAAAAAATAATCGCGGTTTTGCGTTGTAAGGAGGAAACTGCCTTTAAAAAAAAAATCATCAAAAATCGCTTATAATTTATAGATACTCGTACTTTAAACTTGAGATTTCTCAGACTAAAGTTGAATGACCCAAAAAATTGCATACTCAAAAGAATCCTAAACAAAATTTTTAAAAACATCGAAATTTTGATAAATAATTGCTCATTTTGTAAGTAGTTTAAAAAATTGGTGTTTATGATTCCTCTTAGAGAATGAACCATGTTTTACTAGATTTTGGAACCATGTTTTACTTAAAAAATAATTTTAATCAATTAGAAGAAAATAGTGATCAAACCTATCAATATCTGGTTGTGCAATAATTTGTGAACATAGTTCAAATTTTGTTTATATTTTAGCGATCAAAAAGCAATAAAAAAATACATTTCGATTAATGTTCCTGCTCTACTGCTACTTTTGAGTAAAACTCAGTTATGCGAGACTTAGACTTATGCGAGACTTAGACTTATGCGAAAAGGAATACTTCCCTGCGTTGGAAAGATCAAGTGATAAATTACTTGGCCACACTTGGAGTTTCCAATTGGCGTCAGTTAGCGGCATAAGAATTTAGTTTATGTTTTTCAGACCATTTGATCGACTTGTTCAGTCGAATTTAAATAAATTTTAAACATCATTTCTCATTTTTCTCGGTCATATTATAAAATTTGAAAAGTAGGTTAAAGTGAATCAAGTCGTTCGTATTTCGTTTCTTAAAAATGCAATGCTCACCAAATTAGAGGAATATAATCGCAACTATTTTCAAGATATATATTTGTACGTAAATTTATCTCAATATTGATATATTTTAAATGAAAGTCTAAAATTCTGGTCGAAGCGTTTCAATACATTAACATAATTTTATATATGTAGTTCCTTGGCGACGTCAGAAATTGTTCACCAAGTAATAATTAGCGTACTCGCATCACCCTTTAATATAACGATCTATATTATCTAATAACGCTTACATTTAATACGTTTTTGTCGTCCATTTGCCTGCTGCGATAATCAAAAGTTTGTGGAAATTCTCTACAACATAAAACTTAGCATTTATTGTCACTGTTGCACATTTCCTTTATTGTTATATGGTTACTTGTGGATGTTATACTAACATAATAAAGTTTCATATGTGAACTTCTGTTCGTACATATTCGTGTACATATGTAGCTACATATGTATGGATGCACTCGTGTACTTGTATGTACATACATTGTACATTGTACGGTGATGCTTGTGTACATTGTACATACTTTGAGTATATGCAACACATGATGTTGCTTCTTAAATAATCCTTCGCGGATTATTGGTAATAAATAGTACAAATACTGTAACTAGGTAGTTACTGATTTTTACTTATACAAATAAGAATAAGAATTTGAGAATATTCTAAAGCAAGAAGCATGTAAATACTTCTTTGGCCAAGAACTCCATCAGCTGTTCGTGAAACATTCAAGATTTTGCTAATTTTGCATATTTCTATTTTTTATAATAATTTTGCCTTCGATAGACAAACATTCTTATTGGAAAAGATTGCGGACAGGCCTATTATTTGGTATTTTCGAATAGATCTATAGTAAATAATAGCCATTAGCAACTTGCAAAATAATAATGCACAATTCTTTCTTAAATAGAACAAGTAAGGAAAGCTAAATTCGGGCGAAACCGATTTTTATATACCCTCGGGATGTAATTTGTATGATCGGTGACCATAATATCATAAAATTTCCGTTTCTTTGTTTCAAATCGCTGCTATTATTAAACTTTACTAAATTTTTTCTAATATATGTATACTAAAAAACGAAGTTTTTTGCATTTTTCAAAATTTCCGTTATATGGAATTTGGGCGTGCTTATTGTCCGATTTAAAAAATTATTGACAGCGATGCTTGTGATATCGAGGACAATATGTTCACCAAATTTTGTGACGATACCTAACATCGTTATTGAGATGCCTACAGACGTTTCTTTTACAAGTGGGCGTGGTAACGCAAGTTCCTTAATTAACTATCTCTATAAATATTAAATTTTTATTAATATGTTCCAATAGATAAAGAAAAAACGAGAAAATTTCCGTTATATGGAAGTTGGGCGTACTTAATGTCCGATTTGAAAATTTTTTTACAATGATAACAGCGATACTGAGGAAAATATGTCCACCAAATTTTGTGACGATACCTAACACTGTTATTAAGAAACGGAGGCTTTTTCATATGGGCGTGGCCCATTTTTCAAAATTTTCGTAAGTACCTAATATCTGAGTTCAAATTCGCTCCAAATACCAAATTTCACTCCATTTGTCCGAAAAACCGAAGTTTTTGCATTTTCCAAAATCTCCGTTATATGGGAGGAGGGCGTGGTTATGATCCGATTTAAAAATTTTCTACGATAATTATTGCAATGTCAAGAAAAATATGTCCACCAAATTTTGTGACGATAACTAATACTGTTTTTGAGATACAGAAAATTTTTCATAAGTGGGCGTGGCAACGCCCATTTTTCAAAAGTTTCGTAAGTACCTAATTTCTTAGTTCAAAATTGCTTCAATTACCAAATTTCACTTGATGTAATAGATACCGAAAAAATGAAGTTTTAGCATTTGTCAAATACTTCCGTTGTATGGGAGGTGGGCGTGGTTATTAAGCAATCTTGACCATTTTCAATACCGATCTACCCTGTCGAAAGAGCAATATATGTATTAAATTATATTGAAATATCTCTATTTTTACTCAAGTTATTGTAATCACGGGTAGACGGACGGACAGTCAGGGCTAAATCGGTTTATCTTTTTATTCTGATCCTTTCAGTATATTTATATATGTCTATATCTCTCTCGATTTTTTTTTGCTGTTACAAACAACCGATATGCGAACAAAGTTATAATACCCTTGTGTACAAGTACGCTCGGCTATAAAATTAGAGGGTGTTTTTTTTAGACGTGTGGTTTTTAAGAAGAAATAAAACGCATATTATTCAATGCTCCAACCAAGAAATTAGCTAAATTTCCCCTATATATTTGTTTGGCAATATTGTAAATGTTCCTATTTCGTTGCAACAATATTTGCCTTTTATTCAATTCCCACTTTCATACTTTGCCACTCCTCTGGACTTGAAAAGCGCAGCACCTTTTAACTTCTTTCTTGATTATTTTTTCTTTTCTTTAATTTCCAATATTTTTACATAAATATTCAGTTTGCTATCGCTAGTTAAAATCATATAGACCATGGTTTAAAAGTTTGTATAAACAAAAATACAATATGAAGGCGCTGTCTCTATTTTTCAATTTAATTTCGAAAAATTTGCAGATAAAATGAGGTTCGTTATTTAACCAAAACTATATCACCATAAGTTCCAAACTTTAGACAAAATTTTTAATAATTCAACGAAATTTCATCAAAACTTCGAAATTAAAAATCAAAATCTTAGCTTATTTTAAGGTTCGCAGTTTTGTAGTCCCTTCAATTTTAATATAAAAGTGGGAGATTCAAAAGACTAACGATTTCCGAAGGCTGTAGATTTCCTATTTCGCATTATTTGAAGCGATTTGAATTTTTACTAACATTGAATGAGCAACAAAGCTGCATACTGAGAACAATAAAAACAAAACTTGTTTTATATAAATATGGCGCATTTATGATGCTAGGTATTTTTACAAAATTCTGCAAAAGTAATCTAATATTTAAAAACTGACATCTGATTCTTTTTGTGCGACCCAACTCAAAATCGTCTCATTTTATTTTATTTAAAAAAAAATATTTCTTTGAATTTTTCTGACAAATAAATTTCAATTTTGGTGACTTGCCTCTTTTTTCGAGGATACAAAAATGTTTTCCTACAAATGATCAGACGGCATTAAAAACTACATACTCGTATGTACACATTCCGGATTTGTGAAGCCTTCGATCACAAAAGAAGGATCGACAGAACGTCGATTTTACACAAGATATTAACAGACAGTAGGAAAAATTGTATTATCTACATTTGTGTTTATAAGATCATGCTATTAAAAATTTGTCAATTCCAAGGAGATTTCACGTTTTCCTCTTCCTGAAAAATTTTATATAAACAGTTTTATTTTACCAAAAGCCTCTTAACCTCAATTTATCATTTATACTCGTAGAACATTTCAGTTAGGCTTCAGTTAATATTTACACAAATTTATTACATATTTTTTTTTACTAAGGAAACAATAACGGGTAACAGGACTCCCATTTTATGTATTACAGCGACATCTGCAATCGGAATTATGGTAATTCAAAATAAATGCATTTCCCAAGAATATTTGTTAGTTTTAAAAAATAAGACGTAGTGATATGTAAAATATAGATATATGTATGTATGAGAGATTAAAAAAATGCTTGTAATTATTTCTATTTCATTCATTTTATTTATAACTTTTTAAAGCCTAATTTATTTTACTCATGGACTTCACAGTCGTACGCTTCAGTCGTATTTGTTGTAGGTGGTTAAGAACAAAAACCAATTTCACAAATTTCTGCATCAGTCCTTGGTGCATTTTACAAATAAATTTGTGTTACGCGAAAAAATCATTGAATTTTCTCACTCTATTTATTGATAATAATAATGTCGTAAGTCAAACTGTAATCAACAAACTCTGAATTGGAAGGGAGAAAAACAATTTAATTTAAATTAAAACCAGCAACACAGCTCGGGCAATGGTTTATGGGAGTGGAAAAGTAAAAGGATAATAATTTGGCCCAAAAACTAGTAAATTAAAAACCAAATCAAATTGGTGTGAACTAGTACATACTACTTCAGCTGAAATCGCTTAACAAATCAGGCAAGCAGCGAATTAAATCCAATACGCGTACTGTCAAAGTGGTCGAACCAACAAAGAAATCGCAAAAGAAAAAGCAACAAATGCAAAAAATTTGGTTTACTGCACAATTCGTGCATGTGAGTATTTTAATTCTTTCCTACAAATTGCTCAGCTGGCCCACAAAAACCATTGAAAGGCGTGCAACCGCATGCAGCAAGTTAAACAAGCTAGGCGGGAAAAGATTCAGCAAGTTGGCAAAAGCAAGAGAGGACGGCACAGCAGCCAAATCTCAGCCAACTAGCTAGCCAGACAGCCCAACTAACGACTCGCAAATTGGCCACAAGTCGTCTGCGAAGTCAACCAGCCGACATCCAGCTGTCTGCGCCTCACTCATTCGCTCCTTCACTCACCTTCCTGGCTGGGCATGATAGGCCGCGTTTGTTGAGACTGCCTGCCGTGCATGTTGACCTTTGTGAACCGACACGCTCGGGCTTGTGGTAATAACGTAGCGAAATATTTAAGTCAAGAAAATTAACACCTTTGCTGAAGATTTTGCATTTGTGATTTCTGTCCGCAGCACCCAAAAGACACGATATCGTAACTAGCGACAAACACACACACACACACACACAAACACTGAGTAGAGACAAGCGAGCGGGTAGACATCGCACAGTCGGTTGCACAGGCATACAGATGGACAACCAGATGGGCGATCAATGGAATTACAGTACAAAATCAAATTTACTTTTCCAAAAGCGTTCACAAGCAGCAACATGGTTGTGGGAGGAGCAAATATTGTATTCTAACTTGTTAAGGTGTTACATATGTAACGAATACATGTACATAAAAACATCTTGTATATTTTTCTAGTGTGTATGGGTATATTAAATTCGTTTTTCTTGGCGGTAATTTGGCTGCTTTACATGGCCATTTACAAGATCTCACACCAGCCGAACTAATGTCAACATTCCCACTCTTGGCGATACGAAAATCATTTGTAAAAGAAACTTCACAATCCAACTACTCAGGTGGGTAGAAAAAGTAATAGGAAAGGCAGAACCATTTTTACCAATTGGCAACAACCCACTAAGTCAAACCGCGGCTCTGCGAAAGTACAGTGTACTAATGTGGACAAGTGACGAGAAAATATTTTATATTTTTTTTGCACAGTTTGGATGCTTATCCGAAACATAGAGCCTTTGAGATAAAAACGGGGCCCAGAGAGGTCTTAGATTGCGCATTCATTGTTGTCATTTTCTCAATGCTACTCGTTTTTTAACCCACTCGTAACATCCTTTTTCTGTGATCGCTGTGTTCGACTGTGTAGCACATTAATCGATATGTCACTGAGTTCAGTAAAATTTAGCTGGGGCAAAAAATGTTTTAATAGGGGTCACCCCCCGGCAGGCAATATAACTGCCGTTCGGAGTTAGCACAAAACTGTAGGTCACTGCATTCGTAGCATAACATAAAGACGCACACCACACATGGTAGGAGAAGATCGACGCTTCAGTTTGATTTGTACTGCAATGATTCGGTAGTTTGAGGGACTTATAAATTCTGATCTTTTGTTGTTGTTGCTTCCGACAGGGTGTGAAATTATTGGTTTTGAAACGAATTTTCGTCATCCCTTGTCAAGTTATTGACTTATAAATTGCTTGCATGATGTGGTAAATTGAACCTTCGTTCATTTTAGAACCATCCGTGCAGATTGGCTTTGTGGTTTCTTGAATCTTTACGTTGTACGCCAGCCGTCAATTTCTATTGTAGCTTCTAAAGACCTCTCGATATTCAGATATGGGGAAACGTGTTATATTCCTCCCGTCAGAAGCATATGCTTGTTCTGAAATTAAGCTGCTCCACGAGAGAGACTTTGGATGCTTTCTCCTCGTAAAAAAGTGCAGACATGGAACTTCAAATTTATGTTTTTGTTTTTGTTTTTTTCTTAAAAGAAGTGTCTGTATATTTCAGTCAAATAATCATTCATTTATCATATGTATATTAGTCAATAATAGAGGCATTGGTTATACGATTTAATTCTTGTTACTTTGGAAAGCGTATCTAGTCAAGGTTAACATAATCAAGTAGTGAAAATTCACTTTTTTCAAAAGACAGAGGTGATTGATACGATCGTAGATCCTGCATGTGTAGTATGGCATTTTTGCAACATTTCGGAATTTCAGATTAGTCGATTACGTTCAGATTATCTATAAGTTCCGAATGACGAAACCATTTAAAAATGGTTGAAATGTACGTAAAAGCTTTTAATATCTAGGAATATTTTTTAAAATTTAATGTAAGCGCGAAGAAGAAAATTAAAACCTTTGTCATTTTGAAGAAACTGAGTGGTAGCTAGCTCTTTTTACATGAGACAATACTTTCGCTTTCAAAATTAATACACACAAAGAAGTTCGTCTGACGAAATATATTTCTTTCCGGTTTTGTCTGGACGGCATCGCTCCTTCCTTGATAAGCAATTTAGTTCTCTTTATATTTTAATTTATGTATTTAAAGGAATCCATTTAAACATAACAAGCGGGTTTGTCCATTCAATTCGTTTTGAATATTATGGTTTTGAAAAATGTATATGATCAAATATGAATTTAGTTTTCACAAGAATTACGTTCATTAATATAACTTTGCACTCGATTTTCTTTTAAATGGATTTTTAAATTTTTTTTTGTAATATTTCCGCATACTTGTGATTTGTTGAGGAACTTGTTAAAAATTTTATTTTGAAAACAGACAAAAACTCGTACTTTGGGATTATAATCGTGTTGTGAAGTGTATTCTGGGGATGAATAGGTGTAAACCACAATTTTTCGGCATTGAACATTTTCCTTGAATTCGATTAACCGATTCTCAAACTCGATGAAAAATTTCGGCCAAAAAAAAAATGAAAAAAAAGGTGGAGAAGGAGACGTTCACATTGTTTAACTAAAATTTAATTAGCTATAAAACTGCGTTCTAACACTTCTGAGAAAAATAATCAAAACCTATATAAAAATGTGTTGAATTGTTTTATTTTTTTCTACAAAGTTTTAAGCTTCATTTTATATAGTTAATGTAAGAGAAGGAACTAAATTTTAATTGAAAATTCTTAAAAAGAAATAAATGTATATAAGTGGCACATTATGTAATTTGAAAAAGGGTTGCAAATGAAATGGCCACCACTGTATGTATGGTATGCATTTATGTAGCTCGAATTTAAGAGCCAGCAGAAAAGATTCGGAAGTCTGTGTCAAGACCACGAGCAAACTAAAAGATCTTGCTATATTTAGGATTTCATAGTGTTTCCTATTGGGTCGTCCTTATGTTTTTGGTGTGAAATTATTTTTATAATTATTATAATTATTTAAACAACAATAGCCTATTGAAAAAATCAAGAAATATCGTTTATATAAATTAACTCGAAGCGACCACTTTTGCCTTGACTGTGGGGTTTTCAGGGTCAGAGAAGAAGAAGGTGATTTTGATGATGTTTTGGCACTTTTCTGTTATCTTTCATTCTTATTTCATTGCCTCACATATACTTTTGGCGACTAATAAAGTATTAAATTGTTATTCAAAAAAAATTGATAACAATAAACACCCCGAACCCAACACATAAAAATGTATGAGCATATAAAATCTGGTAAGGCTGATTTTTTGACTGCAGCATTTCAAATTCATCCCACTGCACTAACATTTGCGCATTAGCAATTTTATTTTCCCAGCTGTCGCTGCTGTTGCCACTGCCATTGCTGTTGTGTTGCTGCGAAAAAGATTGTTGTTGCTGCTGCAATTCCTTACTTCTGCTTAAGACTTTGCGCCGATGACGATCTCTCTGGGCGTTTACATTTCATGATATCCGTGCATTCTTATTAGCTTTAAATGCATTGCGAGTATCTACCAAAAACGACCACTACAATAATAATAAAAACAGCAAGAGCAACAACAAGAGCAAACCCCAAATGTGGCAGCAAAAGCAACACTTCACAAGTCGCAGTATGGAAAAAATGGAGAGTGAGAAAAACTGCCGCTTATCACACTTAACGAATATTCTTCACGAAACAATTGCTTACTTTGCCTTTTTGTTTAACAAGATCTTAACGCGATTACACACCAACGGCTAAAGACCAAATCCGTATACACTGCTCGCGCCTAACTAGGTAGTGTGTGCGGCTCAGCGAGATTTTGCGTTTGGTATTGCAATCGCTACAGCCGGAATGGCGCGGCGCGTTGTAGCAGCAACCGGCAGGCAACTTGTATAAAAAAGACAACAATCTTCTAAGAAGTTTACCTCGGGCTCAACGCTGCTGGAGCGGGTGTTGTTGGGTCGGAGGGGTGTACTGGTCAGCCGTGGACTTGAACAAAATAAATACATATGTATGTATGTATGCATGTATGTGCATAACGCAAGTCGTGTCTAGGTGGGGTTAGTTCGTTTACCAAATACTAAGATTGCATATGTACATACTTATTGTACTTATGTATATACAAATACTTCTATATATGTTGTAGATATATGTATGCCAAATACGAACGAATGCACCAGCGGCATGCGTTTGCATTGTTAGTGTGCTATATGCTGGCGAATTGTTCGTATAATGCAAAGATTTAGTGCGCATATAAGAGCACCTACACCTAATCCGGCTTCGTATCGGTGCACCCGCATCTGCTACATTTGCTTGCATCATTTAAATGGACGATTGTGATGGTGTGAAATACGAGAGTGATTTTTTTTTGAAATTTATTTTCAACACAATCGATTTCTGAATTGTGTGCCTTAGTATTTCTATGTATAACTTATGTGCTTCTACGATTGAGTCATATCGTACGTCCGTGTGTAAAAATTGAGGTAACTTCATGAAACTGTGAAACATAAAATGCTCTTTGTCCGAAGAAGTTTCTTATTTAAAAAAAAAAAGACGAACTCGATCAATTACCACGCTCAACTTCCAGTTAACGTAACTTTTGAAAAAGGGAAAAACTTTTTTGCCTCAGTGTCTGTTAAAGAAAATATTTGAAAATTAATTTTGGCAAGGAAACTGAATTTTTACAAAACTTTAAAAAATAAGTGGAGCCCCTCCCAATTATGAGAAAATGTTTGTATCTCAAAGGCGTTGCACCGCAAGATATACAATTTTGTACCCTTTACCTCATTAAAAATAATAGATACAATTTTTACGTTAATTTCTTGCAAATTAAATTCTTTATAAAAAAACTTAATTACCGAGGTTTTATCTGTTAAAGATCAGAGCTTTCGCATACATCATTATTTGTATTGGAAATTTTGTAGTGAAAAACTAGTCTGAAATTATGCAGAAGATTCTAAAAGAAATAGCGTTGTTCTATATAGAAAAGTGTCCATTGGCTTTATTTCCTTTTTATTGGGAAATAAAGTCATATGAATTTATTTGCATGGAAAATGTGAAATAAAGCCTACCTTACCAAAAATTGTACTTATGATAAATAAAACCATACCATTGATGTATGTTGGAACCATTTTCCATCACCCTTGGATTAAAGACAAACTGGTTTCGGTTATCGTTTTTAAGACATTTACCATTTTATGCTTATTTTCGACTGAGTTATATTCCACTCGGGTACAAAGTAATCAGTAAATTTTCAACTCGAGCAAATTCATTGCTTGTCAACCCACACATATCGCTTTTTAATACAATTTTCCTATTTTTGTTTTAATTATTGATTTGTTTTTGCATATTGGGTATAATTAAAAAAATTGATTAGTACTGACTGAACTCCAAATTTTTTTACCAAATATGTACATATATTCAATCAATTTATAAGGATTTGCTAACTTGTTGTTTGCTTTGTAATTAAAAAAAAAAAACTACGAATGGTAGAACCAATTATCAACGAATAACCAATGACTTTAATGTGAGAAATCAGATTAATGCTGATTTTTTATATTTTTGTCTTTCCATTTTTAGTATAATTATGGGCCCTTTGCAATTCGCGAAAATTTACTACTGCATCTTGACGTTTTTTATGTAAAATTTTCAACACAATGATTGAAATAAATTTATTTTAATATTATAAACCAAAGGTAGTCAATTGAAACTAGCGCTTTATTGATTGGGTTATTAAACAGAATACCTGGAAATTTTCTTATGCATTTTTTCAATTCGTTTTCGTAAATACTACCTAATCAACACCTACCAGACTTAGTCATCCGAAAAATCATCTCTTATCAAACTTTATATGCCTTTTTAAACGGTTTGTATGGCTTTCAGCTCAGGCCTTGTTCCACTTTCTTTTAGCTATCTTGCTTCCACTAAGTTAATCAGTTTAACTTCAACTCATTGCTAATAATCTCTCTTTTAATTTTAATTAAGAGGTTAATTATCTTAAAAAAAACTTCAATATTAAAAAAAGCCTATGCATATTGGAAAAAAATCGATGATGTTTTTAAATAATATTCAGAAACTGCTTAGAGAATAAATTTGAAGCCATTTTTTAGCCAACGAGTGTTAAGAAATAATCATCGCTGTTAATAAAAAAGTAAAAGGTGAATAAAATAATTTTAATGCTCGAATGCTTCTAATTTAAATCGACTTGATAATCGACTGAAAATGCTGCCCTAAAATTCCAAATGTATCTTGTGTTTCAATGCTTTTAACACTATAAATACTAAGGCTTTTGGGTTAAAAGCAAGCGACAAATCAAAATAAGAAACAAACTACTATATTTCTATTAAATGGAAATTTTTTTTAAACTTTTATCGTTTGACTTGTAAAATAGCAAATTCTAAAATAAAATACCGTTTTTTGCATAGTTTTTCAATTGTCTTTCTGCCTATATGTACTACATTTTTCATACCCATTTGAAGTTTTGTAGTGCCTTTTCCAGCCTCTTTCGCTCCTTTATTTCGTCTCTTTTTATAGGTGTTTAGGTCGTGCAAATCCGTTCTCTAAACAACACAAACAGCTGATTAGGTAAATTTCATTACGAGCGGAATAGCAATGTGATATGTACTATAAATTCATTCGATGAAGGTTGTTAAATGGTCAAAACTCTTAAAAACCTGCTGCTGATTTTACAAAGGTTAGAAACCAAAACATTACCATGGTATTTTGAAAGCTTTGGAAGTGCTAAACTTGAATTTGGCCCAAAATTGCCGTGGCTCTTCAAGTTTTTCACATATAAGAGAGAGGTTGAACAAGTCAGTGACTTTTTTAATTTCCAGCGCAGAAACTTTAAATTTATCACTGCTGCACTTAACTGCCATATATAAATGTATTACTCTCAAATTTTTGAGCAAGCTGAGTCATTCAGTTTCCACTTTACAGCAATTGAAGCAGATAACCCTTGACTTTAAACTTTAAGAAGGGTAAAAAGTGAATTTCTTGTGCTTATTAAGCATTATTTTTTGCGCCAAAAACAACATTATCGAAACCAAGGAAATGTCAAAAAATACTATGGGGACACTGCATCATCAATTTTTAATGGTTGTGGTTGTAGTTGAGTGCGTATCAGCACAAGTGACGCCGAAAATTCAAAGAGTTCGTTACACCAGAAGCCGTCGATATAATCTATGTAATGATATTGGATGACCGTAGAATGAAAGTGTTACTTGAGACAGTAAACATCTCAACTGAGCAGATACATCACATTTTACACGAATATTTGGTTATGATAAGGCTATCCGCGTGAAGTGTGCCGCGGTTGCTCATAAGTGCAACCGTGTGATCAAAGGGTTGGCAAAAATCAATGCATTGGGCTACGAACTGCAAACCTATCCGGGATATTCTTCATATTTAGCCCCGTGCGACTATTTCCTATTTCCAAAGGCTTGGGTCAAATGAAGAGGTCATCAAAGGAACAAACGCCTAATTTGAGAGTCTTGAGAAAAGCTATAATTTGGAAGGAATAAATAAATTGGAAAAATGGTGGACGTAAGTATAGATTTAAAAGAAGAATAGGTTAAGGAATACGCCGCTTTTTTGCCGAAAAAAATGTATTTTGTTAAAAATGCCAATGACTTATCAAACCCTTTAAACGAGCCTTTAGAAAAAGGATATAAGACGACGTAAACTTAGAACAAAAACCCTGCTTTTTTACTTGATGTTAGTATATCTCAAAAGGTTGAAATATTGATTCAATTCATGAAACAAATTCGAATACAGCATATTGAAAACATTGTGGAATCCTTGACCTGCGTTATTGTCAAGTTTGTTTTGGAGACAAACCGGTTTCGGCGATGTGCCATCTTCAGTGTCAATTTTATTAATTCCTTTAGTTTTACATTTTGTTATTTCAGCAAGCAAAATACAAAAATAACAAAAATGGAGTTAATCAGGGCTGCTCTGCATTTCGATATCGACAAATTTGGTCGGAATCGGAACGTATAAATCTTTTCTCATCCATCAGTTGTTAGTTTCTTTAGTTCTTTGAGGTACAGAATTTATACTTTTCTCTTCTGGCAATCGGACACAATAATTTAACTGAATTTCGGAACGATTTTCCGTCAAAAACGAAAAAGAAAAAATGTCGCTTCCGATATATAGCAATGTCTTTCTTTGCGATTCCGACCAAATTTTTCGGAATTGAAATGCAGAACAGGCCTGAATATATTTTAAATTGGCCTGGCAAACCTGCCATTGTATAAATGAGTAAATAATATGTCACTCGTATTGCTTCATGTCATTAAAATTGCCGAGATTCCAAGCAAATGACTCTGTCGATTGGCTACTTATTTTTTACAAACATTTCTCTCATTTCTCAAAGGCTCACTTACATTCATACATATGCACATACATACCTAACTCATGAATCAGTTGGCAAATCCATTTGTGAGACTAACCTTCTTAAATTGCCAAAATATATACAAAGTAGCACATACATATTTATATTAAATGCATTCCATATGGATGCCACATAAGAAAGCATAGACGAAAGCAGAATTCACAAATTTGTTATATGTACTCGCATGTATGTATGTATGAAGGTATTTTACAAACGTATGTAATGGTGAACGAAAAAAGAAAGATGAAACAAATTGAAAAATTATAAACCATATAGTATGATCAGCGCGGTTGGAGCGGAGTATAGTTGCATAGAGCCCAGTGTATCAAATACTGATGCGAATGGGAGTGCTTTCTTTCTTTTAATGCCACATGCCACATTTGTGTGGCGCTGTGCTGGCTCCTCACCACGTAGTAGTATTCATACTATTCGTAGACCGGTTATTGGGTTTGTCTGGTGGCACCCTTTTAACGTCTGCAGTGGCTGACTGCTCGTAACAATAACGATTGTTGTTGCCACTTCTGCTTTTGGCTGCTGTTGGCTCTATAATCATGGTTATTTGCTATTGTTGTTGTGATTGCTGGAGGACTGCAACTGTTATTGCTGTTGCTGCTGCTGCTGCGGTTTGCCATTTTCCAGCAGCATAATGTGCATTAGACACGATTCGTGATTTATGAGGTGCGAATTGCACTCAAATAATTTTTTACTTGGCAATTTTGCTTTCCTTCTTTCCGTTTTCTTTTTTTTATTCCTTTCCCATCCCCCCACTTTTCATTCGCTTTATTAAATTGATGTGCAGTGATTTGCTGTTGCACCTTCAATGCAATTTGCACTATCTGTTTGTGAGTGTATGCCAATGTGTTTGCTTGTGTTTGTGTTCCCCTTGGCGTGTGTGTGTTTATATATGTATATATATTGAGTGAGCTTACTCAGAGCTTTACAATGCTGCATGGAAGGCAAAGAATTCGTGGTGCTCTCGCTTGCGCGTTATGAGTAACGTGAGGCGTGAGGCGTGTGGCATGTGGAGTGTTGCAGCAGCAGCTTGTCGCTATTGTTGTCGTCATCATCGTTGGTGTCGCCGTGGGTTTGTGGGCGCTCTGCCATCAGCGTCCGATGGTCGATAAACATTCATTTTGTGCTTTCTGCAATTTTTTTTCGCAATTTGTTGTTATTATTTTGGATTTGCACCTTTTTATTGCCCAGTTAAACTCACTGGTTGACGTGCCACACGGAGCGTCAGATTCACAAGCACTAGGAATAAAATAAAATATCATATTGTTGCCACTGTACGCGATTTTTCTTGTTCTGTTTTATTTTCAATTTAATTTTATTTTTTTCAATTGTTGCCTGTCGTTGGCGATGGTAACGATTTTATTTCGTTTGTAATTTTATTGAAAGAGGTGCAAATTACTGGCGCAATGACAGTGTTATCCTTGTGGTTTTTCCCTCCCCCTCTTCTCTAGCACTACCATTCATACTTAGCTATTGTTTATTATTTCTCATATTTGTTGATTTGTTGCAATTTTACTTTGCTTATTATACGAGTAGAGAAGTGTGAGTTGGAAATGTTCGCGATTAACGGGTTTCCTTCGTTTCTTCATGCTACAGCCATTGAAATTGTTGTTGTTGTATGTAGTATTTGATGCAGTATCGTTCCTGGATTGCATGCTGAAAAATAATTGCGCTGCCAATTAGTTTCGGCATCTTTTGGCCATTTGCACTGACGGTTTTTGCTGAAACTTTCATCGACATGCCAAGCCTTTTTTTTAATAATCCTTCGCAATAATAGAAAAAAAATGCTTAAGTGAAGTGAAGGCAGGGCATAGCGCCTGACTTTCAGTTTAAATTGACAATTTGTTAGCCGAAATTGCAAATGAACTGATAATGAGCGCATAAATTGACAGTCTCTTACTAGAATCCAGGCGCATAGACAGGGTTTTTTTTTGGGAGGAGCTTGCCAAAAAATAACAAATCAAATTATAATTTTAATATTTCTTCCGTGCGGTATGGTATGATTTGCACAAAAAGCTCGCTTGCACATATGTATGTACATATGTATGCATTAGGGTGGGTTAAATTTTTGCTCGATGTTTGGTACCCCCTAGTTGTGTTTTATAAATCATTTTAAGCAACTTTTCCAATGGAAGTATGGTTTTATTTTGAATTCCGAGCCCCCCAATTTTTAAAAAAATTGACCCATACAATTTGACCCACCCTAGTATGCATATATGTACATACATATATCAGTACATATATATTATTCAAAATACAAATTTGTATGGAAATAAATCTTGATTTTTTAAAAACAAAGGAAAGATTAAAATAAGGAGCTTCATATTAAAACGCTATAATTCTACTTATACATTTTTTCGCCGCTTTCATAGAATTAAATTTTTTCAGACGATCCAGAAATTTTCTTACCATATAATAACATGCCTGTCCTTGAAAATGTCATGGTCGCGAGCTATGCGGTTGACACTGCAATGCTTGCGTCAAGCAGTTCTAAAATTGAAGCGTCGAAAATGGTTCAGAATCAGGTACGAGACAGAGGCATGGTTTAAAAAATGGAACATGGCAATTAGTACAGAAAAATCTATACATATCACGTTTACAATGAAAGAGAATATGAAAACAAAAGAACAAAAAAATATAATAACGACAAAATGACTTTGTTTAGAACATCAATTAATAACTTCACCAAAATACTTCTTAACTAAACAATATTTACATTGAAAAATAGTAAGACGACTTTGACACTTAGCGACGTTTGACAGATCTTATTGAAGCCCTCTATGTATCCATCAAAATATTTGTAATTACTTCAATAAATTGTAAAAAAATATTTCATCCTACTTTTGATCTTATATTTAAAATAAAGGCTGGAACAATTTGCTATCATAATAATAAAAATTTGGCGCTTACACTATGTATATATGTACTTCTGTGTTTGGGCAAGCTTCTTCTTCCATTTGAACTGAGCGCTTTTATATTATATTACAAATGGAATATTTCCTTAATAATCATTGTATTAACTTCGGTTAAGCCAAAAGAGTTTTAACTAACAAACAATTTTTATTCATCATACCCGCTAAAAAGCACCATAAAAACAATTTTTATTAACTGAAAACTATCGAATTTACCCCGTAAATAAGCTAAACCGGTCCAAAATCTGTGTTCCTTAGGTATATATTTCTTTTTAAACTATGTGCATATTTATTATCAAGTAAACAGGCTCTTAATATTTGCCAAATCGAATCCTGGCAACATAATACTAATAATAAAAATTTCTTTTTAACTTTAAGACCGATTGATTTTTGGAAAAAGTTATAAGAAAAAAACAACAATACTCCAAGTGATAGAAGTTATAGCAGATATTGCGGAGATCACCACATCTTTCTTCAAGGCTTTCGCGTGAATCGAACCCACGTCAGTACGCAGTACTTAAGCTAGCACCTACATATGCTGAGCTAAGCTTACGCTTCGTGAGCTGTTGTTATATTCTTCTTTTCCACCAGAACTATCTCCTCAAAAAAATTAATTAACGAAAAAAAATTATTTTGTGATAGATAGAAAAAAGTAAAAATTCTCATTTTTCAATAAGAAATCTCAAATAAATTTTTCCAATTTTTTTTCATTTAATACCCATATGTCTAAGTCATATACATACTTTAATAGATTTAAGATACTTAAACTTAAACAACGAATTCCATTTGTTTTCTAATGCTCTTACAATAATAGAATTTTATTGTGAATATGCAGTATTTTGCTTACATTCATAAACACGTTTTTGTAAAGTTAGTGGTTTGGAAACAATTTATTGATTATGCATTCAATAACATAACTCTTAAATTCACGTAAATCAGAATATATTCTCCTACACCAATGCACAAAACTACCCATCATCAACAACACTGCTTTCGACCTGCTCAGTAAAAACTTCGAGCAATACCGGAAAGCAGAACAAACGCTTATCCAAATATTACATCGTCAGAGAGAACGAATCAGCAAAACACTATGAGGATCGGATAAGGAGGCGGTGCAAAAGACGTTCGCTGCAGTACGTGTCGGTTGTACGATCGATCGGTTTGGCTGGTTGCAGCCTCGTCAATGTTGCACAAGCATAAAACGAAGGTGCATTATAACACTTTCACGGTTCGTTGCGCGTTGCCGCAAGATCGCTCACAATCGATCGTAGCATGCGATGGCATTAAAAAAGTGGGAGGATTTGCGTTTCGACGATGCCACAGTGTCACGTTCTCCTCTACCGTGTGGACAAAAATAGTAAATGTTGTTGAGTTTACTTAAACTAAAGAAATATACGGAAAATTTTGGAAATCGATTAATAAATTAATAAAAATTATTATTATAAGCGCACTTATTAACGTTTTCCCAGCATCAAAAATCCTTATATCAAGACTTCCATAACAAAATTCAACGTCTCTTTTTTTCACCGCTATATCTTTCTATATATAAAATGAAATGAATACAATGTTAATTGTACGTTTAAAAATTTACACTATTTGAATACTGAAATCTCTTCACAAATTCGTTTAAAAGCGCAGTACCCAAATTATTCTTTGTTTTATAAAATGCAAGGCTTAAAAGCTGGTATGAACATTTTTTTAATTTGTAGTAAACTGGTTTAAGCTATTTCTAAAAGACACTTACAGAAATTCTTGTGACATATCAAATCACTTCAATATAATTGTATTGCGAAGCTATGCTTCAGCGTTCTTTTTCTGTACATTTAATGAAAATTATTCGTCTGAAATTGATACATTTTATTTAAGCTTCACATATCTACATACATACTGGTTTTGATTACTTTGTGTTTGCCTTAAAAAAAATTAGTTTTTCTTTGCCGAAAAGTAGTTTGAAACTTTATTCCTCACTTCTTAATCGCTTAGAATATGTTTCTCTCTAAGTATTTCATCTTTTGAAATAAATGATAATCTGTGGGAGCTTAGCCAGAGCCCTGGGAAGAATTGCCTGCAATATGAAAGTAAGTGAATGAGAAAGCAATTTCGATAACCATCCTGTCCTGATGAAGAAGGGTGCGAAGAAAATAATATACTTACGTATAAAATTCTCTTAAATAGCTCAGAAAATAAATATTACTTACCAGGCCCGTGTGCCCACCACTGTGGGCAATTTAACGTATATGAAATGTAGTGAATCGTATTCATCAAATTTTATTCGTTTATGATATTTCAATTCAGAAGCCACAAAACCCCCCTCCCCCATGGACTGGCTCCTGCACACGGCCCTGTTACTTACAATTAAAAATACTCAAAAATTATTAAATAAGTAAAAACAGTTATATTGAAATTATGTTTACCAATTATTTGATTATTTTTATTTATTTTTAGTTATGTGACTATTTTTTTTTATTTGATAGTTTATATTAATGTAAATATTTTTAATTATGCCATTATATTTAGTATTTCCTAAATACGGGAAGATGGTTCCGCAACAAATTTTTTATAAGTTAGTTTAGTATTCATTCTCTAACCAAAACTATAGAAACCCATTTTTTAAACTTTAGCTTCAGGTAAATGAATTTTCAAAAATCCACCGTTGTCTGTGCTCTAAAATATGTATTTTGTAAACGCAAAGTAAAAGTAGAACTTTCAAAGACATTGTCATTTGCCTTTAATACTCGTTATAAATCAAATCATATCAAATACAAGTTTATTCAGATAAAAAAAAAAAAGTTACATTTGCTGAATGCAATAAATGAGATACTATAGAGATTAGAGAAATATTCTCTTTACAACTAAATTATAAATGTTTAATATAAATACATACAGGATTTTGATTACGATAGCTATTTACAAGGAAAATTTAAAAAAAAAAACCTTTAGGACATTTTCATCGTATTTACTGACTCGTTATAAAGTAAAAAATTGTGTAGAGGAAAGATTTGATTTAACATATACAAGTAGACATACTAGGCCAGTTTATTATTTTTGTACTGATTTGACTCTTATATTAAGTGCATTACGATATATTGCTCCCTGAATATGTTATAATATAAATCATGTAATTAAAAGAAGAAAAATAATTTAAAATAATAAAATAATTAATTTAATCAAGTGATTAAAAATTTAAAAAATCAAAAAATCAATATTTAATAGATTATAATTTTAGTAATTTATTACTTATTATTAAAAAGGTACGGATATTGGTATATAACCTAACAAAATTTATTTTACTTCATAGTTTTTCAGTATATTAATTTTTTATTATAAAATGCAAATTGAGTTAAGAGTTTCATAGGCTAAAAAATCAAAAGTTTACACTTAAAAATTATATTGTGTGCACTTACTTGGGCTATAAAACTGCATACTGGAAAACTTTGTATAGCTCCTCAGAGAAAAAATTTGATCGTTGAATAGAAATTAGTAAAATTACTACAAATTTGTAGAAAGTTTAAAAAAATGTAAACCACATAAAAGTAATTAAAATTTCTGAACGCAACTTTATTTCTAATCATCACACAACCACAACTAAAGCACCACCAACTGTCTCTTATCAACAATGAGATATCGGCAACATAGCTTACTTTGCAATGAATGCCAACGGCACTTGTGCAACAATCATTAGCAACCTATTAGCCATTTATGCAATAACTACAACTCTACTATACCCTGAACCTATTGCCATCGATCGTAGTGTACTCGTATATGCATAATTTTATATTCAAGTACTCACTTAAGCCAGACAAGTGTTTTTAAATGCGAAGACTGAATTGTGAAGGAACCTGTATCTGCTTCTTGGGGGGTAACACATGTACAAAGGAGAAGGCAAAAAAAGATAAAATTCATTATAAGCAAAATAAGAGCACGCTTATCAAAACTCAAACATTTTATTTGTGGGCGTTGCCCGGCCACAAATTGGGAGTGACTGGAATTTGAAATTTGTATATATGTACATACATACATACGTGTATGTGTGTATGGAGATTGATAAGAATTCGATAATAAACTCCCATTTTATAGACTTTAAATGTCGCCAACACTTTTACGAACTATTAATCTGTTATTTACTGCTATTTACATATGCGGTCCATTATGAAAAAAAAACCACTTTTGCATAACTTTTAAATAAGTGTATACGTTAAGAAGTGGCACTACGCCGGAAACGCAAAGACGAAGGAAATAAGCGAATGTCATGATTTGACAATGAATGATGGTCTGTGGCAGCATCACTTGACACTATGACAAAAAGGCACTGAACAAAGTAAAGATATCGGTATCAGCCATCAGCAAAAAATTGTGTGTGCACCTGCTCAAAACAGCAGCCAGCCAATTTGCTTTCACACGGCTCCGATTTAATGATGATTCTCTTAACACTGAATGCACCCATACATTTCTATATGTATGTATGTACTCGTATATACACAATTATGTATGTATGTATGTATAAAAATACGTACAGCTCATTGCAATTGGCCGCAGCACTTCAGTTGCACGTCACAGCGGTGGGAAGATATCATTAATAATGGGGAAATACCATTAAAAATTCTGTCATAATGATCCGCTGCTTGCAGAAAGCTTTTGTTTTTTTAATACCAGAATGCGTTCGTTCAGAAGGGTAGTTCATATAAATTTTGTCATATAGCGGTAGTTTGTAACAGCTTAGTGCAATCGACTAAGCCTTTGTATGTCTGCATACAAGGTAACTTGATTTTAAATTGAGATATCTCAACGACATTTGGCGCATACCTACATACAACTTATATATTATTCTTAAGCCCATCTGAATGTTAAAAATAATAACAACCTATAATCCATATAATGGTATTTTGTTAACATTACAAATTCGTCAGAGAAACCTTGATATGAGGAATTTGAATGAATCGGTGAAATGCTTAGTTATATCCATGATTTTGTTATATTTACTATAGATACTATAGATAGATTAAGACCTCATTAAGCAAAATCAAAGATTCTCGGGGACTCAGACACGTTAGGTCATTCTACTTAAGGATGGAGTTAGGTAGACGGAGTGCGATGGTAGTAATTTGCGTCACGGAATGCTTGACAAATACTTCAACGGACCTTAGCTGTTCGAGGTATAAAATAGCTTACCAATTCGCAGTATGTCTGATATCCAAAACTGTATTAGCCACCTAAGTATGTATAAAAGCTGGCTGTCCCTTCCTTCTCTGAGGAGGAGTTTCGCCACTGCCCTGTTCGATCTTTTCAGAAAGCACTTGGTTATTTTGATATATTTTGAGGCTTTTGTTCAACGGGCTCCTAACTATCAACATACATATTTAGTATTCGCTATGTGGAGGCTTTTGCTTTTTTTGAGTGATGTTAACCACCAATATATTGTCAAGGTTTTCATGCTCAAAATTTATTCGTTATATCTATGGTACATATTTGTAGGGTAAATTTTGGTATAACGAGGTATTTTCAAGGGACACTGAAAAACATATTTTATTGAATTTTTTGTATTTATTATAATCTTTCACCATTTCACTAATATGAAACGATAGTTGGCTTTCATTCTAACTTAAGATGTAGCAGATTAGAAAGAAATTGCACGTAATTACGACAAACACATCTTACAGCTGTCGCATCTGATTAAATGCTTGTACAGATCGTTTCGCAACTGAAATACAATCACTTATGTATTGACGAATTTGCTTAATATATTATTCTGTTATTTAATATCCGATATTTTTTAATTACAATATCGCGACAATCTAACATAAACCATGCATATTTTAATCTTTTCATAAAACTTACAAATACACTTCAACAAAATTGCAAAAAAGTTTCTTTTTTCTCTCAGAACTTTTAGAATTTTTGAAATCGTGCAATTTTATATTAAATTTTTGGATAATAAATTTAAAATTTTGAGTGCATAAAAATTTGTTTTGAATTTGTAGAATTGAATTTCCATAAATCGAATAAAAGAACGGCAGTACCCTCGGCAAAAAAAATTGTCTCGAATCAGAAGTACTTAATTTTTAGTCACTTGAAATTTAAAAGGTCGTGAAATTGCTTACACGCGAAACTTTAAAAAAAGTTTGTCAAAAATTTTAAAGTTTTTTGAAATTTATTTAATTTAAAATTGAGAATTTAGTGGAATTCCATAATATAAAACTATTGTAATACTTTTGTCAATATTTCGTTGCGCTTGGTAGTTCGGTGCAAATAATACTGTTACGTTTTTATCCTGAAATGCCGATGATTTCCCAAACCCTTCGGGTTCGACCAATGGATTGTTAAATACAACTCGCAGGGATTTTCTTAATAATAACATTATTTGTTTACAAATAATTTACAACACTTAACAATGCGAATACTAATATTTGCGCACTCGCAACTTTAAAGCTCATATCTTACTGTTTTAAAACTTCACTCTTCAAAATTTTATTACAAACTAAATTATGTACATAACGCAGTCGAAAAGCCCTTTTATAGTATTAGCTGCGTGCGTTATGGCAAATCTAGAACATTATCGATCGTTGTCAAAAGTTCTCGATTGCGATTGTTCCATTTTCGATTTCTCGAAGTTTCTATCTTTTTCTCGGTTTCGCTTGGTATGTCTTTCGTGTTTTGGAATATCGCCACAATACTGAGGTATTTAATAGTAGTATATCCACGCTAATATAACAAATTCTTGGGTGTTTTTGGCCTTTAACTTCATAAGAACGAAATTTAATTTTGTGACTGAATTTGGCTGTATTGATGAACAGTTTTAAGAAAATTCGGCCGAACAGCTGAAAATTTTGGTCACACTGTTACCTGATGTGACATTCACAAACTCTATAAACCCAGTGTGAACGCTTGACAGCTGTACGTAAACACGAAACCGTTTTGTACACATAAATTAGTATACGTTTTGAAAAAACATGCGCCTGATATACAAAGTTAATTTCTGATCAAATTTAGACGCTTCTCGATTTCTCTATTTTAGTTTTGTTTCGAATTTACACATTAATCTTCAATAAGTCCCTTTATTTCTTGCTTAATTTTTGCAAGTTTGACATTTCTTCATTTGTTTGTTGGTGTTTTTGTACATTCCCATCAGCGAAAATGCATTAGACAACTGGTATTTGACGGAAACTGTGCTTTTGGCATTCACAATTAACTTCTTACAACTCAATCGTATATTAAATAAACTAAGGTTTTATTGAACTGCTGTTTTTGGCATAGCACGTACTCTAAGATTGGAAGATCAGAAGAGATAGGTTGCGTAAGAACGCAAATCTAAAATTATTTTGTACATCTTTTTTTGTTCACTGTCCTAAAAACGAAGAGGTCGCGAAAAAAGGTTTTTCCAGTTCTAGTTAATCAAGACTAGAACGGAATTCTGAATACGTATGTTTAACAATAATAATAATTTGGCGCCTACACAATATAGCACAGTGTTTGGCCAAGCTTCTCCTTCCATTTGTGGTGCGCGTCTTTATATTTATTATACTACAAATGTACCGACCCCGAACGGCACATGTATTTTATGAGAAGCTTTTTCATAACAGAAATACCCTCGAAGGTTTGCCATTGCCTACCAAGGGGTTACCGCTATTAGAAAAAACTTTTTGTATGATTTAGATTTTACATGCCTTGAGTGTGATTCGATACCCGAACTCAGTGGCATATCGAGTTATAGCACGCAGCGCTACACAGCGGTCGGTATATATGTACTATATGCATATACAGACATACATGCAATGTATGAAGAGAGGAATTAGCAATAATAAAAGTTACCTTCGCAAATATTGAATATTTTACATGTAACATACAAATATTGATATCATGCTACTACAGCGCAGTCGTTGAAAAGGCAGTTCTACAACAAAATATATGATACAAATTCATATGTCAAATTCATAGGAATATATGATTTTATAAAGCTTATCTCTAATAATTTCTAGTTTTGAATGCTTTAATTTAGAATTGATATCTCAAATTTGATAATATTGTATTATACTCCACATTAGTTGCTTTCTGTTGTTTGATTTTTCAACAGCGATAATAATTTCTGAGATTGGCTTTGACGATAAAGTTTCACTTAAAACCCCCTTCGAATCTCAACGTTCAGCGAGTAATTTATGGATTTCAGGTGATTATTAAGCTTTGGACCGCGCAATCTTGGCGGTTGTGGAGTTTTTTCTCTACGTTTCTGGTCATTGTGTGCTTTCAATTTGTTTGACATTTATCAACTATAAGCATACGTGCATAAGTATGTATAATTAAATATATTCACAATGTTCGCAAGTGTACTCGTAGCGTTTATGTTTCGACTTTCAGGTTTATGGAACGCAGTTGCCAGTGAAGCAAGTATTGCTTGGTTTCAATGATAATAAAAGCATTACATTGCTGAGATATTCGAGTTCAATTTAACGTCGTAGAGCTGAGTTTATTAATTAATTGTTGCTTTTATTTAATTTTTATTAAGATTTGTTTTTCATTTGACTATCGTTATTACCGTTGCGCATTGGTGTCCACGTTTGGTTTTATGTGGAGCTTTGGAGGCTGGTGTGTATTTGTAACATTTGTGCTTATGTGTGCAGGTAAGTTGAATTAAAACATTAACTATAAAAAATATGGATGTAAGGCTATAAATATGTGTAAAAGATATATTCACCTCACACTCGATCGAATTTATGTTATTAAAGTGGAAATTTTTACACATTTTCATTTCATAACAATATTTCTGTACATTTCTTAGCTCTCTAAACGATGCAAAATAGGTTGGTAAAAAATTAAAACTTGAAAACATGTTTCATGAAAGTAAAAAATTTGCAATTTAATGCCACAAATGGACCGACTCCGAACGGCAGATGTATTTAATGAGAAGCTTTTTCATGGCAGAAATACCCTCGGAGGTTTGCCATTGCCTGCCGAGGGGTGACCGCTATTAGAAAAAACTTTTTCTATTATTAAGATTTTGCTTGCCCTGACTGAGATTCGAACCTCGAACTCACCGGCATATTAAGTTATAGCACGCACCGCTACCAACTCGACCAAAGCGGCCACTGGGTCTTAATAAAATTGACTTTCAGGCGAGCCACTTTCGTTTCTTTTTAAAAACATCAGAATGACAATGAGCCAAAACACTTACGTGTGTTGTCAACATAATCAATCTTTTTTTTTGAGCTTGTAATATCAGAGAACATCGTTCTGATGCATCTCATAGTGAGTAGTTTAAAAGTTTGCCTTAAAACTAAGATGTATACATATGTTTTATTAGATTATTATGATCTTTTTAAAGTAAGTTTAAGAGGAGTTTTGGATTCTGAGCTTATTTATATACATTAACCAATTACCTTAAAATCGCTGAACTATCAAGTTTTGACACATTGTTTCTTTCATTACAAAAGTGGAAGAAGGTAGGCTCTTTCATTGAACGGATTGAATCGTCCATTTCTAAAGATGGCTCAAAATTGGGTTTCGGTGTAGGCCTCGTAATTGAAATCGTTTCAACTACCGAATCGGACAAGTGTTTCCCAGGCTAATGTTTTCGCCATCCGTTAGGCGTGCGACATTTTCTAAGCTCAGTTCGATGTATGTACATAGAACGAGAATTTGGTTCTTCTCATAAAAATTCGTTGTAGCTTTTGCTGTCAGACATGTTGTTACACTGGATTGACCTAAGTTTCGTCAAACAATTGGAAAACATCCATTCCAGCGGCGTCGACAGAAGCTTGTGCAAAACGGATTTCAATCGTTATCAAATTGAACCATAAGGATCGAAATAGGATAACTTCCGTTTTCACAGAACAAAGAACATTTTCGGTGCAACTGCACGGCCCTGGCTAGCCGAGATTGAGATATCAAAATGATATACGAGTATTATGGTGCTAATTGAAATTATTTAAGTCATCTCATCAATTAATAATCAACCAAGAAAAAGACGCCTAGAATACGGCCGTGTAAAAGTACGATACTGCTGGCGTATGCGGATGATATTGACATCGTTGGCCTTAACAACAGCGCCGTCAGTGCAGCAAAGCAAAATCTCGCTTTACAAATTCCTCATCATGCCCATCCTTTTATACTCGTATGACGCAGAAACATGGACGATGCTTAACAGCGATGTGAAGGCTTTGGGGGCTTTCGAGAGAAATGTTCTACGCAAGATTCATTTCCTGATCGCGTTAACGACGAGTACTGAAGACGATAGAATGATGAACTGTATGAGCTGTATATGGATGTGAACATATGGATGACATATGTCGTTCATATGGATGATCATGCTCCGGTGAAAAAGTCCTTCGAAACGGCACCCTTAGGTGGATAACGAAGGCAAGGATGCCCACGAATACATAGGAAAGAGCAAGTGCAGAAGGACCTGTCTTCACTTGGTGTAAATAATTGGCAAAACCTAGCGAAGGAGAGAGGGAACTGGCGAAGCTTTTTGGTCTCGACACAAACCGACAAACGGTTGTAGCGCCATAAAATAAGAAGAAGAAGTAAAAGTAATTGCTCCGGTTGTCGATAATTTTATTTGTAACTACCGATTTATCAGTCCTCTAGTCGCTCCCGAGTACTGCAGGGATATTTATTTCTGTTTTAGAATGTATGTATTTTCATATATGGAACATGTATTGCCCTCGAGATGAATGTCGATAAATCGATGAATTCAGGTGAAAGTGAACCACACTTTCTTCGTAATCGACGTCCTCAAAGTGACGTTGGATATTTAACCACACTGAAATAAATTGTGCGACTTAGATCTAAGGAGAGTCGTTCTGGATTTGTCGCAAAAAGATAAAATCTCATGCGGACACATTATTATTATTTTTGATTTTTAAAGCGACTAGTTTTTTAAACCCTTCGTGTATCAAAGAGTCCAGTCCATATAGAGATATCAAAACAGAAATTAGTCCCATTTCATTCCGACTATTTCCGAGCTTACTCATTATAGACTAGCATCCTTTTTTACAGGGCTCTAATGACCAAATCACATATGTAGATACAAGTATGTACGTGCTTATGTATGCATGCGTACACACACTTAAACATGAATGTGAAGATGAAAAAAAAACTTAAACAACATGCATACGTTCTCCGATTCGCTGCAACGATAAGTGTCGGCAGCAAACATTGCAGCGCCGAAGCTATCGGCCAACAACTAACAACGACTAAGAGGTGGACGATGGACAACACGATGAAACAGCAAAAAGGCAACGGCAACGACAACAATATCTACAAAGCCCGACTGCGGTGGCAGTGGCGGTGAGTGCATCTTAGCCTACGAGATAAGGCACAAACCAGTTTGTTAACGCAGTAATGGGCCTCAACTTTCCCCCTCGGTCTACACTTCACAGCCCATTCGAAGATGACGGAATAGGGAATAGGGGAATCTACATAGACGGCGCTCTTTGCCATTTTTGCCTTATGAAAAATAGTGAGCAACATATGTATGTATGTATGTATATGTACGAAAAAGGGTAAAATCAGCTATTAAATGATGCAAAAAGTATGCTCGTAATGTGAAAATTGATTTTACGTGCACACTCTGCTGCCAGTAATCATACTCGTATATGAAGGTGTCACTTTGTGAGTGAAGAAGAGGGTTTGCTTTGCCAGACATTCTGAAATTGATTACAAAAATTCAAAATTAACAAAAACTTATTCAAAGTGCCAAAAAATTGCGAAAAATCGAGAGGAGAGAGCAAAAATTACAATACATTAAACTATTGTAGTGTATAACTAAATCTTTAATTTATTTAGCTGACCCTATTTTTAATACTTCCAACCATTGCCTAAAATCCGAGTTTGCCTTTTCCATTGGAATAAGTCCGGTCGTTTCGGGTTATGATTTAAGGTTTTCACGAAACTTTAAAATCTTGTTTTTTTGTAAAATTAAGGAGAAACGCATTTTTTCTATTGGACGACGAAACTTTTTCTTCCATTTTTCGAAAATATCGTTTGTACTGTAAAAATCGATTTTTCTCGTTCGTTCCACTTTTTTTTCAAACACGCATAACTTCGATAAATATCAACCGATTTAAGCAATTTTAATTATTTTTTTGTTTAACAATAAACAAAAAATCCAAAACATTTTCAAAATTTAATTTTCTAAAATGCTTTTTTTTTGTTTTTTCAAAAAAATTTCAAGGAAAATGCACAGCTGAAACTTTAATCTGGGCAATTGCAAATAGCCGAAATTTGTTTTTTTTAACTTATGAATTTTTATACAAAAATCAATTTTTTTTTGCAAATAGACCTCGATCACTCTTGTTAAAATTTTGGAATTAAAGAAAATACCTTTGACAAGTCAACAACTTTTGTCACTTGTCTGTATATGGACGTTCCATACGTAATCAAAAAAAAAAGTTTAATTTCGAATAAAAAATGTAACTTCATCTTTATTCTTGTAAACAAACTGGTCCAAAAATTATTCTGACTCAAAAAATACTAAAAATGTAGCGACCAGGAATGCTAATATTATTCAACCTTTTTTGCAGAGCTTATATCAAAAGGTGGCCGCTGTGGTCGAGTTGGTAGCGGTGCGTGCTATAACTCCATATGCCGGTGAGTTCGAGGTTCGAATCTCAGTCAGGGCAAGCAAAATCTGAATTATAGAAAAAGATTTTTTTTCTAATAGCGGTCACCCCTCGGCAGGCAATGGCAAACCTCCGAGGGTGTTTCTGCCATGAAAAAGCTTCTCATTAAATACATCAACCGTTCGGAGTCAGCACAAAACTGTAGGACCCTCCATTTGTGGTATAATATAAAGACGCACACCACAAATGGTGGTTTTACATAGAACTGCAAACTTTCGATCATCCAGGTAATACTAAACCAGTTTGTAGTTTATGAGAGTAGAATTTAGAGGATTTACTCTCTATATATTTTTCTGAAGCCTATTTGTTGGGATACTGTGGGATTGCCTTATTATTATAAATAAATGCCTGGCATGGAATGTCGTTCAAATAAGTTCGACATGTACTTGCAGGGCTTTAGTACCATCACAATAGTTGGCTTTTTCCAATACTTAGAGGTATGAGCCTCTTTTGTGAATTGCATTTAATATCATACAGATGTAAAGTGCAGCACAATTTGGTAGAAAATACTAGTTTTAACTGGTTTATTCTGTGTTTTTGATAAATTATCAAACATTTCAAATGTTTATAGTTTGTCAAAAAAACACTTTTCATATTTATAATTAAGCAAAGAAAAAAGCTTTTTATTTTTCATTGGAATATTTGTATCAAATTTAAAAATTTTTTAATATTGATTTGATAATTTATCCAAAACATAGATCAATAAGACTTGTTTAGTCGTGTCTTGTCCAGAAGCTGATATTTATTATCTCAGCTCACTATGATTCAGAAACACTTTTTACAATGAAGTTCTTGGGTGCGCTGATTGCGAATCAAAAACGAAATTTGGAAGATTTGTCATATTTATTAAACCTTAATTGTTTCGTAAAAAAATTCTTCAGATTAACAAAGTTAAGTTGAGTCAGTTTTAAGGAGCTTCTGGTCCTTAGAGCAGCAGACTGTTTTTTTTTTTAATATTTTCACATTTGGGTTTCTTTTTCAACTTTCCTTGGTTTATGTTATCTGTAGAGTTAAAATTTATATATGTGTATATAGTCAATAAAAAAAATATATTTTTTAATATTTTAACTTTGCTGGGTCATTTAATAATAATAATAATTTCTTTCCTGCCCAACTTGCACGAGGGGCGCATCCGCATGACGCACTTTTTTTTGTTTTTTTTTTTATATATGGTTGTGCGGATTCGAGAAAGAGTGTAAGTGTAGAGTAAGTGTCGAGATCTCAAACTGTTCAGCTACCGAAAAAAATTTATTCATCAGCTGGTAGAAATGTTACTATGTACTTACGCCAATCAATTTAAGAGGGAGGACAGCACATTATTCTTGATGTTAAAGAGCTAGTCTGACACAAACACCGGAATGGCTAATTCAGTTAAAAATTTGTTTTACATTGATTCAGAAAAAGGGGTTTAAAGTGCCTTGGAACACGAGAAGGGACATTATGCCTAGCATTTTTCTAAGATTTGAAAGAGTAGGAAGATTAATAAGTTTCAGCCGACTAGTATATGGTGGCAGTCTGTGAGTAGAATCCCAACTAAAGTGTCTTAAGGCAAACAGTAAAAATTGTTTTTAAACCTATTCAAGACGGTCAGACTGCACCTGATAATGTGGATTCCATATTATAGAACCATATTCCAGTATCGGTCTAACTAAAGTAGTAAAAAGCGCTTTCGTTATGTAAGGTTCGCTGAATTCTTTCGACCATCTTTTCACAAAAGCAAGAACGCTTATTGCTTTATTGACTGTAATGTTAATATGTACGTTAAAATTAAATAACGCTGTATTTTGTTAAAATAAAATTAATTCATCATCTAATATTTATAAAATTTTACTTTAAGCTTCTCATTTGCGGCAGTATTTTGTAGCATATTTTTCATTGATAAAAATGCTCGTAACAATATCAAAAATCTCAAAGAAGCAGATTTTTGTTTGACGCTGGGATAAATAGTTAGTTGATCTAAAAAGCAACTCTTTCTTGTAATATTTGGATTAAAAAAAAAAACAATGTGGTAATTTTTCTCAAGTAATTGATCATGATTTAAAAAAAAATCTTCGGATGTCAGACAACATATTCAAGTCATTGGCATATATGTACTTACGTACACATGTATGTATGTAGTATATGTATGTACATTCCATTTCTATCGCCATTCAATTCAATTTCCCAAACAATCGAGGAGCCCCGTCGGTGGTGTTGCATTTGTTTTTATTACCATCGTTATTGTTGCTGTTGTCGTTGCTGTTGCAACATCCAGCTAATCATGCAGACTGCACAATATGAAGCACTCCTGCCATGGGTATCAGCAACACACACACAAACGCATTTATTTGTATGAGTTTATCTGTAGCACAAAAATAAAAAAGCTCGTCCGCGCGCTCCACACCAAAGAGACGCGCTGATTGGTCTGGAGTATTGGCATGGCGCCGCCCATATCTGGTTTCATTTTTTACCCAACTTTGTTTCTAGCCTTTTGTTGTTATTGTTGTTGCTCCCCATTTGGAGGTGTGCATGTATGTATGTACATATGCAGAGGCATTCATTCGTGTATATGTTTGTGCATTTTGATATATTTTTTTTTGTGACCGGCTGAAGCCACTTATCTTGTATTATCTGGCATTTTATCCCGCGCCCAAACCTCATAGCATTTTCTCACTGGTCGCAGCGACTCGTACAACCACTTCTTTCTTAGCCGCCATGCCGATGGCGTGGCAGCAACTGACTGAGGCTAGTAATATATATGAATTTACATATATGTATGTATGTATGTATGTTCGCCGATATTGTTACATCTACATACATATGTACATACTATGTTAGTGCTGTCACACTGCTGTTGTTGTTATTGGAGGATCAATTGCTGTTGCTTTTATTGCTGCTTTTATAGTTGTTTAGCTACTTTTGTATTACATTTTGGGAAATGGCGTTTATGTAGTGTTGTTGTATGTGTTGCAGGTGATAGCGCGTGAGCATACACATCCATACATACATACATACATATCCATAAATACATGCACTTCAGTAAGTACCCTGCAGGAATAGCTCTTTCGTGCTACTGTGCTTTGGCTAGCGCAGCTTCCCTGAACGCAATCGTCAAGTGGCAAAAGCAAGGACTTACTATACGAGTAAGTCAATCCGTGCTCAAAGCGCAGGAAGCGAATATATAGGCTTTTTTTTAAATTAATTTTTTTTAATTAATTAATTTATTTAAAAACGTTTTTTCAAGAGTATTTTATACTAATATTTAAATTAAATTTTAGCAGTATTTTTATTTCGTATTTTAAAAAAAAAATTCTATTCTTCTTTGCTATCTATTCAAACAACTAATTGAAGTTTTATTCAATATTGAATCTTGAACTTAATTTTAATAGCATAAAAAATTGGTAATTCATTAATTCTCTTCTCTCTATTTTTTAATAATTTTTTAAGTTAATAGAAACTTACTTAACTTACAAAAACTTGATAATTATTCAATATTCAATATATGAAAATGTTTTAGTACTAATCAAGAACACAAAATTGGGCATTTAAACTCGTGACTTCGAAAGTATTTTTCTATTTAATTCTACGACTAAAAGTATTTTGTATTTAAATATTATTTTGAAAGAATTTTTGTTGTTTACGGCCTTATATATTTTTAATAATTGACAATTTTATGCAGCTCGAGGCCAGTTTACAGAAGATTTTATTTGGAAAAACAACAGAAGTTTTTTAAATGGTAGAAGTTATAGCACTATTTCGGAAATCACCACATTTCCTCATCAGACTTCTTAATTTTGTTAGTTATATTTTTTCTTTATAACCACTTCTCCAAAGCTATGAACCAAGGAGCTCGGAGTTGCAAAGCCAACACGCTAAATGCTGTGCTACGCTTGCCGAGTGGACTGCTGCGGTTTTCCCATCTTCTTCCTTAAACAAACCAACTAGTTACAAACAAGAGCAACTTATATGCTGCTATATGAACTTGTTTGTGTGTTTGCAATTCTGTTTGGAAATTTCATTGGTTGTTACCAATTCTTCTAAGGGACTCAACCCTTAAGGAAGCAGGAGATCGTTGGAAAAACGGAAACACCTGTATCAAGTCCAAGCTCTTGTGGCCGGAGTGGCACTTCAAGCGATCACAAGGTCTTCTGAAGCACACAAGCCTGAAACCGTGAGACACCTTCTATGTGAATGTCCTGCATTATGGGCTAGAATAACAAAATTCTTGGGATCAGAGTTCTTCGGAGACCTTAGCAATCTGGCCAAAGTAGAGATTCGCAAGCTATTGAAATTGGCAGATTCCACATGTTGGTTCGAGTAGGGGGATTTTTCAAATCCGCTTGGTACCACAATGGGCCTAAAAAAAAGACATACGTGAGCTGGCGCGATCGCTAGCAGCCACTTTAAGCTAACCTAACCTACCAAATCTTTGCAATTCTTAGAATGCATTTCAGGTGTGCTCATCCTTGCATATATGCATTTTTAATAATTGACAATTTTAAGTTGTTGTTTTTTCAAATAAAATCTTATATTAACTGGTCTCGAGCTCATTAAAATTGTCAATTATTATTATTTTCATGTCATCATATACCGAGTACGATTCTTGACAAGGTGGATTTTTTTAAAATTACTATTTAAATTTTTTTTTATTTCTGATATGTTATTAATTATTTAATTTTAAATTTAATAAAACAAAAGATATTATAATTTTGAACAAAAACCAAAAAAGAGAATTGCAAAAATCAAAGTTCAAATAAGGTGTTCAATAAAAAAGGATTTGTTTGTCGTTTTCAAAAGTTATTTATTTCACATATACATATGTATGTATATCTGCTCATTGACGTGAAATTTTGTATACTAGTTTGATTTTGACTGATGTAATTACCATCTATAAGAAGTATTTAAAATACCAAATATTTATTTAAATACTTTTAAACCAGAGTATTTTGTATTTGTAGTTAAAATACTTGTCAAATGCATAAAATTATCTGTTCCTTATTACATTCTTATACTTTTTATTTTTTGATGATATATTTTTTTTTTAATTAATAAGTTTTAAGTTAAACTCGTGAGTTCGAAAGTATTTTCAAAAGAATACATTCACATTTTTTTTGAATTTTCTATTTAAATACTTAAATCAAAAGTATTTTGTGTTTAAATACGATAATACAAGTAGTTTTCACATCACTGTTGCCAACATCGTTCTAGTTCCGAACTTGAAATTTTCATTAAATTTTATTTAAATTTTTCTAATTAAATTTTTATTTAATATAATTTTATAATTATTTTATTTGTAAATTTAATATACTAATGCAATTGAAGAAATCCTTATGCCTTCGAGCTAGCTCTAACCATCAACTGTAGCACTTACGCCATATTATAACGGTCGTCATCCGTTATCCGTTACCTTTTTGGTTTTGAAACTTTAACACTTTGACTGTAGATATTATTATTTTTGAACAAAAAACAAAGGCAAATTTTTAAATAATTTATTTTAAGTTAGAATTAAGTGCTCATTAAAAAAGACAGATATTTTGGCAAAATTGCTTGCAAATTTTTCTAACTGTGTACAACTACAGTCCATAACGAACTGGTTTGACTGCGCGATTAATTATCTGTTGATTAACAAGTAAGCTTTTCACCGCAGGGTGCACATACTCGTATACTTACACATATTTAGTTAACTTGTGATTCATGCCCATATGCTTTGGTGGCCGCCACTCGCTTACACCTGATCCATGCAGACACTCACCAGCACACTGATAAATTTCAGCATTCGTTTGTGAGTGTGCGTTTTGATAACGCACATACATACATACATAATCGAACATACATACATACATATTCATTGTTTCTATTAACACATACACGACTATTTTTACAATAGTAGTTGTTACTTTTTTCTCACTCTTTAGCACACCTTCTTTCTTGCTTTTATCGTATTTCGTATTTAACATGTTTTGAGAGCTTTTAACACATATGTATGTATGTATGTACATACACATGCTTGTACCTAGGCGTGCACACACACTAACTCGCTTGCAATCTAAGTCGATCGATTCGTTATTGATTGGCTGAACGAGCAAAGCTGTATGTTAAGTGTTTGTATGGTAAAAGGGTTTTGCGAATGGCGGATTGTGGTGGTCGAAAAAAAGACTCCTTTGGAACACAAGAAACTTTTGTTGAGCTAGTTACATCATTCTGTCTATTCCTAGTCGTATTAATTTAAACTTTAGTCGAAATTATTTACTTCAAGTTGCTTAAGCGATTCATAGTCGGTTTAGTTTCGTGATACTAAGTGCCAATTTAAGTTATAGCAGGCACTTACAAAGTCGTAACTAGTGTGTTTTATTTTGGAAAAATAGGAAGGAAGTAAATAAATATTATCTAATATTATTTTACTGTCAAATAAAACAATTGAAATTGCAAAAACCGTAATTTAATTAAAAGGAAAATTTTAACATGTTTTACAAGTTGAGCTTTTAAATTTATATTTGTCTCAAAGGAATTTCCTAATTTGAAGTTGGGTTTCGTTCTTGGATAATTTTTATTCCGTAGCGAGTGGTGTGCTGGACAATATCGCAAAATGTAATTGTAAGGTGGACATTAATTGATATTAAGATGTTTTTGTCTTCTAGAAAGGCGTGTCCTATTCTGAGACGAAAAAAGCATCTCTTGATCCACATTGCATTGCTGGTTGTGCGAGTGATAGCAACGTTAGGATGCATAATTGATGATTCTAATAAATAATAAGAAAACTATAAATAATAATACTATTATACTGGTGAAAGAGTTCGTAAATTCTAAATTAGCTGGAAGAGTTTTTAAAGAGGAGCGACCACTCAGCAACTTCTGGCATGAAAGATCGCGATGCTATAGATATTTGGAAAACAAAATTTTTTTTATGGGCAATTAAATGGGAAATTTTCAAATTCATTCGCCTTTGGGTGGATTTTTAAAAAATATTTTCAGAGTAATATTTCGTCGATGGTGTGATAAAACAGTCGTCTCAAACGAAGCACCCTAGTATTTATATTTAACGTTTGTTCCGAAGTAATTGAGAAATTTTTGAATTAATCGAAAGAGCATGCCTGATACATTTAAACCGACAATCAAAAGAAAATAATCAATTAATATTAATCATATTGCTTCTGACTTATTGAAATGAATTTACTTAATTGGCGCATCAACCGCCTAAGCGATTTTGGCATTTAAACGAACTACCGAAATATTTTGTCAATCTATTTAAAACTTTAAAAATAAATTATTTAAAAAACATATGGAAAACTCGTCAGTTGTTAGATTATTATCTGTATGTGCGCTGTTGTATTCACGCACGTATTTATTTAAATAATTAATTACTCTGCCTTTCGCCAAGCAGCTTTTGATCTTGTTCGAACATCAGTAATCATTTTTTTGTTTTACTTGACCTTTTATCAACTTTTCTATTTGCCTTTTCCTCAGATCATCAATTGCTTTAACGACTTTGTTTTTTTTTATATAAATTTAAGTACATTTCGAACATTACTTATCAAATCAGCACAAAGCAAGGAATATTTTTTTTTTTTTTCTGATTATTTGACGATTGGCATTCATCACCTGTCATTATCAGTGATCATAGCTGTAACCTTGTCAATGGAAATATGCCACTCTGTGAATATACCTTTGAGTTTTGCAGTTGCGTATAGAAATGTGATTTCAAAAACAACCAGCGTTCCGTTGCGGAGTTTAAACTTGTCCAAAAAATGTATTGTAACACCTACAAATGATTTATTCTGCATAAGTTCTGTCCAAGTATCATATCTAATGCAGTAATTTCAGCATTGTTTATATAGTATATGTTTAAAAAATATTACTAATTTTTTTCGTCATATTTGTCGTCAATCCAAAATTTTATTTTCTCTCGACTTGGTATTTTTTAAAGCAGACAAATTTCCGCCATTTGGTGTTAAAAAACCTTTACCCGCTACGGTGGAAAATGGTCTACTGTCCATGAAATTTATGTTTTTTAAGAAGTCATCAACAGTTGGCTGTGTATATTTCCTGAAACTAGGAAAAAACAGTGCTTGATGATGCTTTAGCAACTGAATTTTGTAGTGAAAGTATGCCTTTAACGCTCCCGGAACTAGTAAAAGGATTTACATATATACACCTTTCTTTGATGTCGAAATAAGTTCGAAGGCATTCGATTTACTAGACTCAGGCGAAACACGATCTGTTACTATAAAGTAAGTTATAACGATTTTTGCCTGCTTCCTTGGTACTTCTACATTTATCCAAACACATAAAGCTTTACTTAACAAAAACACAAAGCAGCGAAGCGAGAATATATTTACATAATTGACTAAGCAAACGAACGCTGTTGCTACAAATAACAGCAACAAAAAACAAAAGAACAACGTGAAAACGTGTCTTCGATCAAATTTCTTAATCTTGCTGAAACCCATAACCTAGTTATAGAAACAAAAGCAAAAATAATAGAGCAAACAAGGTGCAGTACTACGCGGTAATGTTGCCATTTGTCGGTACGAACGGAATGAATGAACGATGTCGACGATTTTCAAATTTCTAGTCGTTGTATCGACGATGTTCACATCGATGTTTATGAACGAAATATCGATGACTTACAAACATCCATGCACTGTTTGCATCACCAAAAAAATAACTAAAATAAATTTTGTTTATGCTTAATGTGGAAGAATTTTCGAGCAGCTCGAAATTGCACTTTATTGTACTGAAACCTAATCACGTGCAAAACCTAATATTTTAAGAGTTTTAAGAGTCTCCGAAAAAGTTAATGATAATTAAAATAAGAAATTCGCGTATTATTAGAATAAAAATGGATATTTGGAAAAGCGCAAGTAGGCCCAAAAAATCTTGCTTGCGTCTGTCAGGACATTATTATCCTCTATTAAGTGAAAATGTCCTACCTTCTTCACTAACTGACATATTTAATACATAACTTCAATTGAAGCTGTAAAAATGATGTGTTATCGATGAAATAATTATTTCTACTCTGCTACATTTTTTTTTTTTTAACGTTATGTAAACGAAAGATTTTCTCCAATCGATGCATTGCTTCATTTGCTTCTATCTAAAGTTGTTAAGTAAACTTTGTTAATATTCAAAATATCTCATTTATATGCATCTACCGAGTGTAATGCAGCAATTGTTGTAGTTGCTTCTGCTTATGACTTTGCTACCCACCAACTTGCATACTTATCTATGAATTGTTGTGCTGCAAGAACACTTATCGGTACAGACAATCGTGAGCATTACTTAAGTTTTATCACAACGAAAAAGCTAAACTCTAAAGTGAACTAAAATAACATACAAAGCGAAAAAGATAAACACAATACCTACGATATCTACATATGTACATAAATATACAAAAATACAATATTCGCGTGGAAACTAAAAAATACGTAACAAAAAATATATGTATGTATGTACATATATGTGTTGAAAGAGCTTCGATAATTGAAACTACAATAATACGCAGGTGCATACATATGTCTGTATGTTATGTCTGTATATGTACAAACCTACGGAGTTATACATGTAAAAAGATATATTTATTTGAAAATTGAATATAAAGTGAGCGCGATTTTGCCACTGGGCGCAAAAGTGTAGCTTGGAATTTCCGCCATACAGCAGCCTAAAAAAAAACCATAAAAAGTTGTAATATTATTGTGCAGTAGGCTTGCATGATGTATAGAAAAAGAAAAAATGTATATATGTAAGGAATAGTAGAAGAATACGCCAAGTGGCAATGGCAGCTGCAGCGTGTGTGCTGCTGCTGGCTGCTGCTGTGGCGTTATCACTGTGGAATGTGGATAAATGGTTGGTCGTTTTGCGCTGGCAGCGGATGGTAAAAGTCGCTGATGCTTTTACGGCGTTACTGCTGGCGCTAACAATGCTGACAATCACCACTGTGACGGCATTTGAAGGTGGCTGGCGTTGTTGCGGCAATACCCCATGTTGTTATCATCACAGACCGAGTAGATGCATAGTGGGTCGTTATTATAAATAAGTATGTAAGTACATATGTATTTTAGTATGTTATCTGTGAAATGTTCCAACTATTTATTTTTAAATAAAAAGAAATTAAAAAAAAAAAAAATTTAAATAAAATTTAAAAATGTGTATTAAAAATATCAGCTGAATTTCCCAAAATATTAAAAATTTGTCATTCAGAATTTAGAAGTTGAAGTGGCTACTATGTGCCATTGGTTTTTGAATTGTTTTTGTTTACTGAAGGCCCCGTCACAAAGACATTTTACGTTCAGACAAAAAAAGGCGTCACATTAACACCTTGATGTTTATAACAAACTCAGAAAAATCCACTTTGTCGAACAAACACGGATGCACTTGCACTGCCTCTATAAGTATCAATTCCAATTTAAACAGATTTAAATACGATTTATAATTAATTAAAAAAGCCGCGGGAATGCAAGAAAAAAGCGCTTCTTCAGTTGTGGTAACGCATGCGTTGCAAATGTGTCGTCTTCTATTAAAAATCACAGAGTTAACTTCAATGTCAGTCAAAAGCATCCCTGTGACGGAGAAAATAATTTCTATGTAACGTGGCCTTAATACTTTTCCGCATGTTTTTTTTTTTTCATATAAAGCAATTTCGTGCATCCGTTATATGTATACATACATATGTATATATGTACATAAATCAACTGCAATTTGCAGCCACATCAAATTACCTATTTTTTTTTTTATTGTGCTAGGAAACCACGAACTCAAAAATTTTTGTTTAAACTCATTTACATACTACCTTTGATATATTATTCATTTAGAAGCGGCCTGCCGTTTCGTGGCAAGATATAATGGAATCCTGGCAAGTGTCCCGTGATCCCTTCTGGAAGTCGGAAATATCCCTTTTTGATCTGTTTAGAAACACTTCTGTCTTTGATTTTTCGGATGGACTACGACTACTCTAGTGTTTTTTATTGCTATTCTAAAAGATGCATGCTCTTCGTACTCGTTCCTCTCTGATTTCCCAATCTCTCGCACTTTCGCACGCAGGGTTTGGCAGTCGGAAAGAGAAAGAGAGACGACCTGCATTTAGGAGAATATTCCGATCATCAAGGATAATTATCAAACTCAAATCTTTTCTAGAGATCTCTGATTTGGTCAAGTTCAAGTTCATACGTATTTTTTAAAAAATTGCATTTAAAATCAATAATTTTTTAAAAATCTCTTTCTTTTAATGTACCTACTTGATGAAATATGATAGCATTTTTTACTTCGCTTAGTGTATATATGTAAATTCATATTAGGGTATTTAGTGATATATTTAAAATATTAATTTTTCGATATTTAAATTAGTCAGTGAGTATTTTCAGATATATTTATATTTTGTTAAACTGCATTTATTGAAGAACATATTTCTAAAACAATTACATTACTTTGAAATATTGCAACACTGTATGTATTAATTTTGCACATACATATTTTTAAAAATAGTTTCAATATTTTTGGCCGCCTCGTTACACTGTGCGTAAACGCCATCATGATTAACACTGTATTTTGCGTTGCCTACTGCTTTTGGTAATGGAATCGTAGACGGGCTTTAATGCATTGATATTGTAAATTGTGGGTGATAATGTTATGTGCGTACTAATTACATACATCACCGTTGGCCGAAAGACATGGCCATTTTAAGCTTTAGATTATTCGATATTAATCATTCACATTCTACAGTGTCGTAAAGCCACAGATAAGTATGCTAAGACGTATTTATGTATATCACATCCATATGTTTTTTACAAAACTTTTAAGTGTTTTAATACATATGTACAAAAAAATGTACATACGTATGTTTGTATATAAGCAGCTTACTCATACCCGCAGTTTCTGAAGGTGTTATTGTTTTTTTTTTTATGTCGGTTTCCATTGGCAGTTATTCATTGAGCTTCAAATCATTCAGTAGTGCCGAGAAAGTAAGTTAGACTCTTAGCTATTAAAAACTTTACATAATCGAGAATTGTTAAAAAATAGGGGATGGAATGAAATTTGTATAAAAAAAAAAGTAATTCCCTTCATTTATGGCGAATTTGTTCTTGTGCTTTCTTCATTCCTCGAAGTTATTTTAAGTCCTTAAATAGTAGCATCAACGCTGTCGTTATCACATCAATTCATGCAAAATACCATCCTCTATTGTATCTCTTAATTTTTATATTCAGACAGTGCTTTTTTTTCTATAAGTCCTGGTGTTTTATGTAGTATGATTGCAGGTAAAAGCCGAAATTCCATGACATCAACCAACTGGTGTGCCAACATCCTCAACACCCTTAATAACGATTCAACTATTACATACGTATAACTGTATTATTTTCTACTTTGTCCGACAGGGTGGAATGTTGATATTTGTTGGAATTATTTTCTTCTTTCTATGATTTTCTTTTGATTTTCCGACAGGGTGAAAATTTGATTATATTGGAACGATTTTCCATCATCCCTTGTCAAACTTGGTTTTGTGGCATTCAGTTTTCGGCGTTGTGCCATCTTCAGTGTCGTTTTTATTCAACAATTTCGCATATTCAATGGTTTCATCATATTGGAGCGTTGCAAATGGCTATCGGCATTCACATTTCCTTAGATTTATTTAAAATGCGTGAAAGTATTACTCTGCTAAAAGTGTGTTATTTATAAAGCTTTTTTAATTCTTAATACAATATTTAATAAATAATACTTATTTGATCTAAGTTTTTGCCATAGCAAAGCTGCCCAGAGTACGCCATGGGACCTCCAACTTTTAGAGCTGTCAAAAATTAACTATCACAGTTTGCGCAAACTTTTTTACTGGATTTAAAATCTAGGTTAGTTATTCATATTCCTTTTTTCTTTTGGATCACTCCTTATTTTACCTATTGTACAATCAAGAAGGATTTCATCCGATTTTTGTATGGTGGATAAGTCTTTTTCTTATAAACGAGTACATCAGAAATGCCGTTCGTACGATATGAAAAATGAGAGAAGGAAACTGTTGGGCAGTTCAGCTTTTCTAAATACTTCGATGTTTTCCATGAATCACTTATGGGCTCGCTGTGTTATTTTATCTCCTTTGTTTTAAACTTTATAGAATGCAATTATATGTAGTACAATAACTTGAAAATTTTTCTAGAGAGTAAGTTGTTTTTGAGTGTTTTGTATTGTAGCCAATTTAATTTATGTATTTTTAAAATTACTGTTGATTTTAGAAAAAAAACAGCGAAAGTAAAAAATTAAAAAAATCAAATTATTTACCTACAAAAACTTGCACATTTTTATACTAAAATTGAATCGCCTACAAAACTGCATACTCCGAAAGTCTTTAAAATTTTGTTAAGAGTTCGAAATTATGAAAAAAATTTTGTTTAACACTATAGATTTTGTGTAAAGTTTAAAAATTGTGTTCATATTGTTTTGTTTGAGAATTAACTGCATTTTAATTAAAGGAAAATTTAAGAAAATAGTTAACCTTATGAATATGTGAGAGTTGAATTTGATTTTTGATACAAAAATTTACTATTGCTCTTTCACAATTTCTTCCTTTTGATATGAAGAAATAAATTTATTGATGTACAAAAAACCATACGCAAATAGCTACCAAACTTTTATTTGTCAAACGCAGAGTTTGTACTTATTAAAACATATTTTGTAAATATATATAAGCTAGAGGTAATATTATAATAATTGCATTAAATATTTGTAAAATTAAATTTTAATAATTATTTATTTCAATTGTGTGGTTAATTTGACATTGTAACTTGTAAAATTCGCCTATATCTAATTTGAGTTCTAAGTGCACTTACATACATATGTATATACATATCACGACCTGTGAAGAAATTAATTACGGCGATAATTAGACTTGACCACAAATCAATGGTCGAGTGGGAAGCGGTGCGTGCAAGCAAATTCTTAATCATATAAAAAGTTTATCTCTAATAGCGGTCACCCCTCGGCAGGCAATGGCAAACCTCTGAAGGCATTTCTGACATGAAAAAGCTTCTCATAAAATACATCTGCCGTTCGGAGTCGGCACAAAACTGAAGGTCCCTCCATTTGTGGTAGAATATTAAGACGCACACAACAAATGGTAGGAAAAACTCGGGCAAACACTGAGCTATATGGTGTAAGCGCCAAATTATTATTATTATTATAGATCAAAACAAATTATTTTAGACAATGAAAAACTACTTCAGTCAATTTGTATAATCAAAAGAAAGTATACAAGTTGTGTACGGGGTCTAAAATTATCCGGTTACATATACAAAACAAAGCAAAGAAGGTATTTCAACGATTTGATACACTTCTCCTGTTTTTGAACTCTTTTAAAATACTCTAGGTGGTTAAATTAAAAGTCTGCGGATTGTCATCACTTTCATTGGGCACTGACATCATTGTTTAGTTAGTTCCATTCGCTCTCTGTTTTTTTACTTTCTACATTCAGTGCGAATTAAAATTGCCAACATACAATATTATCGCAATTCCAAAGTTTACACATCAGTGATTTTAATTGTAACTGCCAGCGCCGACGGAACAAACGGTACGCATCGAGAGAAAGGTGACTAGGCTGACGTATGTTTGGTGCACTTGATGTCATTGGCGACCATTGCTGTTGTTGCACTTTCATTTTCGAAAAATAAATTAATTTTAGGTTTTATAAACTCACATAATCGTACATACCTACATACATATATGGTATGTAGTATATGTACGTGCTTGTTTGCGTTACGCAGTCGGTGACAATTTACGCTGAAACAAAATAAACTTCTAAATTGCTAAGCCTATGTTCATATTTTTATTTTGTTTATGCACACACAAGTTTACGGTCATATTAGGGTGATTCGTTACTTTCCATAGCACAATAAAAACCATTTTTTTTTGGATATAAATTATTTTATTTTATAACCAAACTTTGATAACGCGCAAAAGCTGCATGACCCGAGAGGGTGGCACCCACTTCTATTATACGAATACGTAGTCTAAAGGGCAAAGCGATTAAATATTTTTAGTATTGATCAGTTATCATAAGTAACTTCTCTCAGTGCGAATAAAAGCGATTTGCAATCGCAAATAATACGGCACCAAAGCTCGCATGTCAGCATTTCTACTGCAATACAATACCATTCAAAGTCAAACTGCGATAAAGATCTATATGAAAGTAAAGGCTTTTAAGAGTTCTTCGACAGCAGATCGATTATAATTATAATTATAATTATTTGGACTACAGACGTAGAGATGATAGATTGAAGTAAGGCAAAATAATATTTTGTATTTGTTTTCCCAGAAAAGGGTTTATTAGTTACATTGGATTGAACAAACCAAAGAGAGTCTCGGACAGAAAAAAAAACACTTTTATATTAAAAGTTTTATATTTTTATTGTTATACTTTCGACCACTGTGGTTGAGTTTTTAACAGTGCCTACTATAGCTTAACCAGGCCAAGTTAAATCTAAATCTTAGAAAAAGTTATTTTTTTCATTTGTGGTTCAAATGAAGACGCACAACACAAATGGTCGGATTAGGTCGGCCAAACACTGAGCTATGTATAAAGTGTAAGCGCCAAATGGTTATTGTATTCGATTTTACATCTAAGCATTTTTTTCTAATCGATTACTCGCGGTTTCCATTTTAAGTTAACCAATCATCCTATTGTATGTCAATTAAGGTGGTCCAAAATATGTAAATGCAGAATTTTAATGCTCGTAGGATTGCTGTGTATCGACAAAATTTTTAAATCAAAAAATATATTTAGAGCTACTACAAAGCTCGAAGAAATTGATATAGAATCTTTTAAAATCATCAAAATGTTTATTCTACCAACAATACTTGTTTCCCTTCAGCAGACTGAAAAGAATAATAAGTGAATACTAATTTTGTATTTTTAAATATTTGTCCTAAAAACCCAAAAAGTAGAAATAATCGTTAATATTAAAAAAGATTAAGTAGTTAACATTTAATTGTAAAATTTAAAATGTTTTTATAAACCAATTTTATTGAATTTGAAATCTCCAAAAGAGAAATAGAGTTTTACTTACAAAAAATATTGATTTCATTTTTGATACACGAATTCTGTGATGTATTAGTTTTCGCCATATACAACTTTGAAGTGTCCTCTAAACATATTTCAATATCGAATTGAAAAATTTGAATGTATAAGGTGAATGCATCAGTCCCGGAATCGACGTCAGTATCGCAATCGAAGAAACATTTTCGATTAAAGAAGTTACGCAATTAAAAAATTCGCGGTTTTTCAGCGAGTCGACCGTAAGTGGCGTTGTGCCTCACAGCTGTTTCCCTTGTTCTGGTTATACATAAGTGCGAAATAAATATTAACATCTGGAAGTGTTCGAATTACGTTCGCAAAAGTACGTCAGTGTCGAAACTCGCTTCTGCCATCAAAAGAAGTGACATTTGTTTTTTGCAATCCATTCGATTATTGTTTATTACTCGCCCCACTAACTTATTAATAGTAATAGATTCTTATACAACAATCAGTAGTACAAATATTAATATATCGACACAATATTGATGAACATGACGACTAAGTAATTGTTTTATAACTTTTTAAAATCCTCGTATTAACAGTTTAATAATTGTTCATATGATAATATTACGAATAAATTATAAGTGAATAAGGTATGTATAATATCAAAAATCGTAAAATGTTATTTAATGAATCTTAAGTTAAAAAAATTTTAATTATTTAAAGTACGAATAACAGTTAAATTGAAGATTATTCAATTAACAATTATGAAAACATATTCAATTATAATCTAATTTAATTACAATTTTCAATAAATTTTAATATATTTCTGGTGGTATTTGATATATTATTTGTGTATATTGATTGTTATTGCACAATGCAATGGTAAATGAAATATTTTTAGTTACAACGGTTTCTTGAGTGGAATTCAAAACAGTTTTCAAGTACACAATAAATATTTATTGCCTCAAGTAATATGGAATACATATATGTATATTCATATCATAGTATTATAATGCATGATTCCCCAGTCACTATTCCGGCACAGAAGCGTTTCCATTCCGACACTAAATCACGAAATTAAATGATCCGAACATATTCGTTAATAATGATTTTCACACTATTTTCATTCATAAAAATGAGCACATATTCAAAACATAGAAGTAAATTTGCTATCAAATCAGTATTATTTGTAAAAGTAACGCATGTCAGCCATAAATGTTTCGGTACGGATGCATTCCCCCTATTTTAGATTCAAAACAATTCTAGGGCGAGTGAGCAATGCATTTCCGACTCTACTTTTTTTCTCTCGCATTCAATTTATTACAACCCTAATGTACTTACATACATATATGTATATGTGTATGTATAAACAAAGTTTCGATACACAGAAGTTGCATAAATACATACATACATACCTATGCTTGTTTGTTTTGTATACCAAAAGGTAAAGTTGTATTGCGATCGCTTTTGATTGCATTTTAGAATTTCAATTTCGATGCAATTTATGGTACAATTATGAGATAAATATCAGTAATTGCAGTGCAAACATTTAAAATACACACCCGTTCGTATTTATGTAGTTGCACTTACATACTTTTAGATTAATCACATTTGATTGGAAACAACGAAACTCAAATATAACTACAATACTATATACACACATCTAAATTATTTGTAACTATTTTCCAAAATGAATAATAAATTGCATTGTTTTTTTTTTCAGGTAATTAACTGGATTTGTTGATAAAAATATCGAAATATACAATTATCTTCGATGCTACAGGTGATTAAAAATGTATAACAATTTTTCAAAATAATTTCTCATCAAGCATCGGTGCAGTTATTGTTCGTCATTAAATTAAATATGAACTTACTATATATTTACTACACATATGCATACATACATATATTTGTTTTCTTATCGTTTGGCCATTTTTTATTTATTTTTAATAATTTTTATTTGAAACTAGAGTTACCTGGCCAAGCTTTGTTGGGACGCAGTCTAATTAAAATGGAACTATTAAAACCAGGATATTTTTAAGCTTTGCCTTGTCTTGATCTCTGTCTTGATCTCTGTATCTACTTTCTTAGCCAATGCAATCTGGGATAAAGTTTATTGGGTTATGTTTCGTGAAACAGAACTTAAATCAACATAAGTAAATTCAACTAAAATCATTACGTGTAATGTGAAAAGTGAAAATCTAACTTTTCAAGTGATGTTAAACTTATTATTTTCAGCGATAACGATATTTTTAAATAAGTACTTAAGTAGAATATTATGAAAAACCTATATTTTTGTAGATGTACAGAATTAATTAAATAATAAATTTAAATAATTTAAAGTTATTGTGGTAGATCAAATCGAAATTATAGGAGCCTTTACATTTCAAGAGAACCGATCATGGTTTTTTTCATGAAACTCAAATATGTTGTTCCTTGGTCAAAATAATGAGGCAGTATTTTTTCTTTTGACCGAAAAAAATTGTCTACGATATTTTTCAGAAAAAAAAATGTTAAAGAAAAAATCGTATTGGGTCACAGCCGCTTGGCCAAAATACATTTCAAAGTGTCTTCTTTTTAATGTGAAAAAACTTTTCGAGAAAGTTCTGAAAAAAAGTTTAAAAATGAGTTAGCAATTTTATCTTTGCATTTTAATGTTTTACTAGTTACGAATATTTTGCTAGTTGAATTAGAGAAGTTATGTACATTTCTTTTCAAAAACAGTAAAATACAGTTTTTACAGCAAAATTTAAATCACCGAAAAATATCGTAAAAAAATTTTTTCGGTCAAAAGAAAAATACGCGTCTCCATGGCACAACATATTCGAGTTTCATGGAAAAAAAGGACATGCCCCGAATGAACCGGTTGTCTTGAAAAGGAAAGGCTCATAGCATATTTTAAGTCTGTAACATGTTTTCAATATAAGTACGGCAATTAGCTGGCGGGAGAAATGTAGTAAAATGGAATGACCTTAATTCACTTTTGCCCACGCATAAAACTTGCCTCAAAGAACTGTTTAGAGCATTATTTGTTCATGCTGCTACTTTCGCAGTCCAAATGTCAGAGAAACAAGATCTAAGCATTGTGTCAAGAGGGTAGCTACATTCGTTATTAAAAAAAGAAAAACGTAGCTAAATTTTTTCATACATTTACTGTCTGATTCTGTGTTTTTGATAAATAAGTCGTCATCTTTTGTAAGCAACTAACTAGCAAAAGAACGTCCAACTCGCTTATAATCGTCTCCCTTATACACTTTACAACACTAGTCTGTCAAAATTAATGGTCGTTTGAAAAATTTGCTAGCAAAACAAAACAAAATGAGTTAATATTATAAGAGGCGATTTTACTTACATCTTCTGTATCTTGGTTTTTTACTTATTTCCAATTTCTTCGGTACTTTCCAATGTTTATTTACAATAGCATCACTTTCTCACTTTCCAACACTTTCAATGAAGTCGGCTATTTTTTAAGCGAGTTTATTTCAACCCGCTTATTTCAACTCAACTCGCTTATTTTTGTTGTTGCTTTGTACGCAATACGATAAGCTAACTAGTGCTCTTTTGCAAGTCGCTTAGAAAAGACGACGGTATTATCAAAAATTTCTAAATATTTAAAAGTTTATAATTTGTCAATAACATTTTTCAAATTTATACTGAAGCAAAGAAAAAAGCTTTTTATTTTTGATTACAATACAAAAAATTTGATAAATTTTTAATCTTGAATATTTGAAAAAATTCACAGGTACGCATGGATAACATTTTTTAAACGCCTTAACAAAATATTTAGTATACGTATATATGTAAGTATGTATATACTCGTATAACTATTTGCATTTGTATCTAAAAACCTAATTTTGAAAACACAAAAGTTTATTTCAGTGAAATTAAGTCGTCGAGACGTTTTAGCTGCGAAGTGAGAAAATTATCGATGTTTTTGATATCGATATAACCAAAAAAATATGTCGGCTGTTCGATATATCGATATTAAATAACGATTTAAGATTATATGCATTTTTTATTGTATTATTGTCCATAAAAATATATGTATATAATTCGTTGCAGCTTTAGGTACTCTCAATTCTTTAAAACTTAAAATAAAGAAAATAGAACTAATTTGCTAATTGTGTCGATAAATACTTAAAACAAAACAAAAAAATCTAAAATTTCATACAACACAAAAAGTTACTAAAACCTTTATAAGCGTTAAAAATATAGGAATTTATTTGTACAATGTTTTACCCTTGACGACGTTACAAACTGTAACGAATTTAAAAAACCATTTGAGAAAACCTTTTTCCTATGAGACGGTTACTGTGTAATTTTAGCACCGACCTAAGAAAATAGACGTTTTAATGTATCCTTTTATAAGTAATCACTTGCAACAACACTGTGTATAGCAAGTATTTGATTTTGCTATTAACAAATAATAAAAGAGAGTATTATATTATAATAATAAAAAATATCGCCGATGTCGATATATCAGTTTTCAAAACAACGGTATAAGAAAATCAATATCAACCAAAAAATCATCGATAAATCTAATATCGATATATCGTTTGTATCCCTAGCTATTATATAATATGTTTCAAAATAAAATCGACGAAGATAACTAACTACGGCTAAGCTATTAAGTCGTTCCTCTCACTTCGAATTTCGAAAAAAAAGTTATTAAGAATTTCAGTGCTAATCTTTTTGCTGTGCATGTAGTGACCAGTAGTGCTGGGAATTGCTGGGAAAAATGCCTTTTACATTGATATTCATCTTCAATTATGGATGTTTGTTACTCACAAGTTTCTTCTCGGCTCTACTTATTCTTACACAAATCAAACTCGGGCGCAGATGTTGCCGTGTTAAGTTTTAAATTATTTTGCATCCAATACAATAAAATTTATTTCTTTTAAAGAGCAAATCGAAGGAATAAATAACCTAAAACAAGGTATTAAACAGTAGAAGTCCAATAAACCAAGGCGTAAAAACTTCTTTGGATTTAACTGGTACAAGTTTGATATTTTACAGACTAGTCTGACTTTTGTAAGAAAATACTACCATTGTACTAATACTTACATACATATATACATATGTACATATCTTGTATTTTTGTAACCTAAGATGTTCAATCTTTTCGCCTTCCTTCATTTCACACACTCACACACACATGCGCACGCAAATATGTGCAAATTAAAATCACGTAGAAGTGCAAATAAATGTTCCCATAAATACATATCTACATTAATATGCACTTAATCATGTGTGCGTATGCGCTTTTGCAGTCATGTGGAAGTGCAAAAATGAGAAACATGATGGAAATTATCAGCTACTTGCAAGCATTTTGTACTATTATGTGAATATGTCTTTCTTATGCGGCCGGAGATGTGGGAAATCTGAATGCAATCTGTACGTGCACTGGCACGAATGCCCAAACAAGTACATATGCACAGTTTTGCGAAAAACTTTTTGCTGCTATGCCAAGAAAAAGACGAAGCGAAGCATGAGTGGGCGGTTTGCCTTGCCACATACTTGTTGTTGCAGTTGAGTGACATGCGTTTGAGACGTCTTTATTGCAACACTAACACCATCATCGTCCATTGCTATATCGGCGATGTGTAAAAGTGTTAGTGTCGGTGAGAGTTTGGTTGGTTGTATGCACGAGTATGTTGTAATATTCCAGTCTTTACTGCAATATCGCTTTCTTTTTGGCTTTCTCCAATTTCCATGCCGCCCACGCGTCCCTTACCACCACAAACCACTAACAACGCTGTGTCTGGCTTATCGTCTGCGTTCGCTCAAATTTTGTTTCCTACTTTTCTTTGCTTGTAGCAAGAAGTAAGTAATCTTGTCTCATGCTGCTTGCTATCAAGATTCACATTAAAATGTATCTTCTTCTCGAGTCGCTTGTGCCAGCAGCTCCTATGAATGTAAGTGGGTATAAACATACATTTCTGCATATGTACTTATGTCTCAAACGTCCTTCACTCGCACATTAAATCCAATACTCGCACACACACGTGCGGTTCCCTTGTATGGTTGCCACAGCACTGTTTTTTTTTTAAATGAATTTTTAACACGGAATTGAGAAAATGAGAAAGTGAGCTTAAAAGTTAAATATCTACATATATGAGACTATTCCAAGGCGTTGAGCTAAAAGAAAACTGAAGTGAGGGAAAATAAAACTTAGGTCGGTGATTCTAATAGGCCCTTTTTATTATGAGTTACATTCGATCTTCGACGGTGGTCGAAAGTGCTGATCGAACGAATTTTCGTTTGGTATTCTAACGCTGCTTCGGTAGTCAAAGTTCTCTGCAAAGAAATTTCGATACTCAACGTAAATTTAGACTGAAGTGCATTGCTCATGAATATGTTCGATTCGGGTCATACTTTAAAAAATATTTCGCGCAAAAAGGAAGTAGATATACAGACGTCAAATTAAATAACAACCCAACAAAGCATTGTATTTGTTGCTTTATTTTTATGGTGCCACAAATTGTGCGGCATGCGCATTCTGGTAAACTTTTCTTTTGCGTGTCGCAACGAACTGTTCCAATGAGTCAATCATTGTGTGCATTTTCTGATATACATATGAGTAGCTAAAATGCTTCTGCCTCCCAGCAAATATAGACAAATTTGACAAGTGAAAAGACTGAACAAACAAATTACTTTCAATTACAAAAAAAACATGCAAAAGTTTTGCAGCATTGAAGTAACTAGCGATCAGCAGGCTTTTTTAATTCCTCATCATTTTGAAAGGACTAAAAATATATAAAAAAAAAAATTTTTTTGAACGCTCGAATTATTCCGTGCTTTGATAATCGGTTCGCATCTAATGTAAATACTTTACTTTGAAAACGAATTTTTGAAATGTATGTAAGTATGTAGAGTAACCGCAGCCCAACACATCAAAAATCGTAGTGAAACTTTGCAGAAGTTTTTAAACTACAGCCTTACCACCTTTCGTGCGTTATGGATGTCACATTCGGAGACACTTTACTCATCATAAAAACTAGTTATGGTCTTGATTTAGAAAATGTTCTTTTGTCATAAAGAGCTATCATCTATGAGAATGCTTACTCATAAAATGTGGAGTTAATTAATCAGCTGATTTGTGGGCGGTTGTCAAATTTAATTTCTAGAAATTTAAAAATTTGGCTCATAAACTTTTTATATTAATATTTCTCAAAATATATACTATGTTTATGGAAAATAATTTTTAAACGCGATTGAAGCATCCTATAGAAGAATTCTGCCTAAATTATTTATTTGTTTTTTATTTTTTATATTTTGATTTCGATATTTCTAAAAGAGCTTGCAGAAGGCTTTGAAATTTTTTTTCTTCTTTATGTTAAGAAGAAATATTTGTATCACTTCTCAAGAAAATGTTCTCATAGTATTTCGTTAAAAAAAAAAGTTAATACAATAGTAACAATAAATTAAGTTTATTTCCAGAGTTTTTATGTTATGTAGTGGATTTCAACAAACAGTTGCATTTAAACGGATTTCAAATGGTGCACAAATTTTAAAAGTCCAAAATATAAATGCTCTTCTATTTAACCGATTTCTGTATTTAAATGGCGAAATTTGTAAAAAGAATTTTAAATAAAAACCTGGCCAGAGTTTCCATGTGAATTAAGCAGAGTTTTCGGTTATCCTGATTGCATCCCGCCATTTGACTGAACATAAAAAAAGAGAAAAAAGTCAAATATTAGAGAAATCGTTAGCTCCAAATGCCACAAATTGCATAGATAAAAAGTAAGTTAGCCGCCCAAAAAATCTGGCAGCACTGAAGTCTTCATGCAAGGACACGAAAGGCAATTATTCATTTACACATTTACTCGCCCCACCCTAATTAGGTATTGCCACGCAATTGCCACTTTTTGGCCTTCCTCCTTCTCCACTCACTTTCTTACGTGCACCTACACATAGTAATTCACCATTTCATATTCTGTTTAAGTATGTATGTATGTATGTACATACGAGTATGTATTTGCAGTAATACGTTTGCATATTTTTGCATGCAAAATTCTGTATGTGATTTCTGCATTGCACATTTCTTATCCCTTATTTTGCTGAACACATCACACTTTTTACTCCTTTTTGCATTCAATCCTTCAGGCTGAAACGATATCTTAAGTTTCACGTTTCATAAAATTTTTGGTAGTAAAATTGGCTTACTGATAAAAGTAATAATTTTAAATGTGTGCAGTTTCTTTGTCCTGCTGTTGTAGTTGTTGTTGTTTTATTTGCTTTATACTCGTTTATGCATTTATTGCACAGATAACATTAATGTTGTGTGCATTTGCTCGTCGTTTTCCCCGCAGAGCTTAGGGCAAGATAGTGTGCATGCAGCAGTTTTATGCATTAGTGGGTAACTAGTATAACTAAATTCCTTGTTTTTGATTATCGTTATTAGTAAATAAAAAAAATTTATCGTTTATAATTTGAAGAGAATTGAAGTAATTTAAATCTCTTGATTTTTGGTTTTTTTTTATTTCGGCGTATAACTATTTTTTATCATTAATTGTTTTAGAGCTAAAAGCCAGTTTAAATGGAAAGTCATGAAGGAAACCACAACAAAACTCAAAGAGGTTGATTTTTATCCGATTTATACTAAAGGGTATCAACTTACTTCCAATATGTTTTTCTTATACGGCCTATTTCTAAGTATCATCGTCGTCTATGTGTATCTAAACTTTTGTCTATGTTTGGGCTTACGAACGAAAACGATGCGACAGGAAGACGATAAGGCTGACGAGCATATCTTTCTAAAGGCTTTTGCATATATGTCGATCAATGATATTTTCTTCATCGTTTTTTGTTTGATGCAACGTGGGCTGAACGACTACATGTCTGCACATTCGGTCTTGAAATTGAATTACGAATTTAAGTGTAGAGACTGGATTTTGCTGGCAATATTAAAAAAAATTTAAAATGCTCGAATTTAAAAATAGATGCGGCATTTAGTTTTTTTTTGTTCAATAATATCTTAAATATTTTCAAATATTTTGTTCTATCATCTTAAATATTTTTTTCGCACACTTCAACTATTTTTTTAATTAAAAAACTTATAATAATAAAATTTTTCACAAATTCTTCCATCAAAAATGTAACCAAAAGCCAACGCAGAACTTAGACCGAACAACGCTGTCGAACCAAACCATTTTTGCATATTTTACAATTAGTTCGCGAGCACCTGAATTCGTAAGGCGATTTAAGAGCGATTATATTTTAACTTAAATAGTTTAAACTATGTACTGCACTGAGTCCAAGTGATGATGAAACATCAACTGATTGTTTTAAAGTCCATACTTGTAAGTATCTATTGAACACTAAGTACGGAGTTCTAGGAGTATTTTTTATTACAGAGTGCTTCCGAGAACTTTTAAATACTGTCGAGTTCTTTTACTCCCGAGAGCGTGTGAGTGTTTTTGAGTACTCAATATTTATACTTTTCTGAAAAAAATAGTCAAACTAATAATCATTCAAGAGAATGCATTTGGTTTGATAAATGGTGCCTTCGCAACTAATCGTGGAGCTTTGTCTTTGAAATCCATGCGTTAAAATTCATCATAAAAGTCATCACCAAGGCGAATTCATAGAAGGTGGTATATTCCCCATCAGCTGATTGCTTGTTCTATCTATGCCTTAAGCGACGAAAGTGTCAACATGTTTTTTTTTTGTTTACATTTTAAACTTCTATTTACGTTCGTGTTGGAAAACTGCATGTGTAAGATGAGTAGAACATGAAATTATGAAGAAATTCATTTGTTTATTTTTTCTATAAATCCTCAGTACGTCTGCTTTTTGTGTCAATTTTGGGACACCACCCTTTCTTAAATTTTTTTTTTCTTATTTCCTCTGACATTTTCTCCGCAAACTTCACACAATTTTTTACTTATATGTGGATTATACCACCTTGAATGAATTCGCCTTGGTCATCACAAACCCATATTGCCATTATGGTTTAAAGAAATTATAAACAAAAATTATTTCATCACAGAAGATCGTCATAAAGCTATTTTACAATGCAGAACGTACAAAAATTTTCTTTGGAAATTATATCATTTATCTAAGTTTATATTTTCTTCGAGAACTGCTTTTAATAATAAGTGTCAGTTATTAAAATCAGAAAATTATCTGTTCTCTCTTCTTTTTTGGCTTCATTTTGTGCATAAATAGAATGTTTGCAGAGCTACTCAGTAGGAATGTGGCAACTGTTATCATGCAAGTGCCGTGTGTGTCCTTTAAATATGTCTTGATTTTCTAAATTTTATCAAGGCTGGATTTATCTTGCTTTTAATTTATTTGATTTCTTAAAAAGTTCGTAACTGCAAGGAAGTCAAAATAGTATTTTATCAGGCTACTCTCGAAATGTGCAAGTATGAATATATGCATGTACATACATATGTACTATATGTAAAGCGAAACTTTAAATCTACTGGAATATTCCTTGTATGCACTCTCAGTAATAGCGGAACTCATTCACTGGCCATCAACTTTCAGTAAATGATGCTGAGGCGATGACTAGAAATATGTGCACACACACACACAAGCAAATAACGTGCAAATTTATGTTTATAAACTCCCGCACAGACTTAACTATAAGAATGATTTATCGGTTGCTTGCGTAGACAAAATAAACGCTTATCGCTGGCACAGGACACTTCTAGCTAGCGACGATTGTTGTTTGCTGCTGTTGCTCGGTAGGATATATATAGATATGAAGTAGAGTGTACAAGGATAAACCAAATAGAGGTTCATTCTTCAGCGAAAATATGTATGAATAAAAGATCGTTTTTATCATAAATGGTAGAACTGAAAGTTTGTGTAGAAAAAGAAAATATTGGCTTAAAACCAATAAATGAAGGATATAGCCTTTTAAATCGTAGAACCATTGATTGCTATTTTAACTGAAAAAAAGAATGCGACAAAAACGACGTTCAATTTCCATTAACGTTAAAACAAAACCTACATTTACAAGGCAATTATAATAACTCTCTTGACAGTTCGCGCAGTTTTACGAAGTTCAAATTTCTTTCGCACGACAAATTTCTTTCTGTCCATTATTTTGTAAGCTCGTTTTGTAACTTTCGAAAGTCTAATAGAAAGATGTAATGTAATTTTATATTTTATTATATTCCGCTTGTGAATAATTAAATGATACTCGTATGGCGTTTCTCGAAACAGATTTTAGATATAAGTTATGGGGACATAAATTTACACATCTACTTTAAAAAATTGCAAGTATTAAAAGTATTAAAATACAATAAAATCTACGTAACCAGCATTCACAAAGTAATAAAAGTTTTTAAAATAACGTCTATAAATGTACAAAAAAAAATTGAAGGTTTTTTTAGGTTAAAAAATTAAAAAAAAAAAAATAGTGGCACTGAAGGTGACACAACAACAAAGCGGGAAGTCATTCCAAAATATATCAATTAAGAAAAGACGTTTATCATTTACGATCATCGAACCTGTGAACTACCACCGAATGATAGTCGAACACGAAACAACTGCAAAGTAAAGTAAAGTAAATGAATCTTATCGTTTTTCTACCTTCAATTATGTGTTCAAGTTTTGAATCACGTGAATACAAACAAGGCTGCTCTCAACAGTATTCATGAATGCACGGAAGTTCTAAACTAACGAAAGACTCTTAACTAAGGTAAATTTAATAAGGTTAAGTCGTGAATAAGTGAAGAGTCGAATTCATTTGCATTTCCTTTACATACACTCGTTTTTGCTTTTACTGTGTGGATTGTTAAAATGCCAAAAGAACATGTAAATTTGGTTTTTGTCATTTCTGTACCACCTATGTTTATATCTGAATTATATTTGTTAAGATTGAATTGTTAAAATAATATGTTAACAAGAAAATTTGAGAATGGACGTGGCACCGCACTCTCTGGTCAGGTGTGGATTTCCAAAGCAATTTCATCAATGCTCAACAAATTTGACATACAACATTTGGTATAATGGAAGATTTTTAAATCGTTACATCTCTCCTGTATCGGTAATTCGTAAAGATCAGTAAAAAAAATTGGAATACCAAAGAGAGCACTATACTTAAATGCTAGGGATATCAATTTTGGGCATTTTATTGATAACGGGTTTTTCGAGATCTCAAAACAAAAGGCCGGGACAATCACGAAGTGTTGATTCGTAAATTTTAATTTGTCAAAAAATGTAACGCGTCTGTAATCGTTGTATTATAGAATTATGCAAAATAACAATAATAGAACAAAGAGCGATTTTTTGTATTTCATGTATGTATTTATTTACTGGTAATTTCAAGAATGAAAAGGAAATAAACGTAAAATTTGACACATACAAAATAATTTATATTTCAAGTACAAATATAAATATTTGGTACAGAAGCAAATGTAACTACATAAAGTAAAATTATTTTTAATTATTGTTTGAGAACAATATTAAATATTAATGTATTACCATCCAGTAAAAAAAAGAAATACATCCAGTAAAAAATTAAATACATCACCCATTACATTTTGAGCGCGGCAGAATTATTCCTTATTTTGTTCAAAATGCAATCTTAAAAAATAAAAGCTTAAGTGTGTTATCCTCCAACCTTTTAGATCCAGGTTGTTGCATTTAAAATCTGCTGAGAAAAAGCATGGTTGGATTGTTGATAAAAAGTTAAATGCTCTTTGTAGGAATTAGCTTTTATCGCCCTCATTATCAAAATTTATTTTACCAAACCTTCTGATAATTGCATATTATTGGACATAGCGAGCTGCTCTTTAAAACTTGATGATGCAATTTATCTTGGAAACTTTATGCCTTATACACTTCAAGCACCTCGTCGTTAGTTCTATTAACATCGCTTTCCTAGAAAGGCTCATTTTCTACTCGAGGTGGATATTCCCCAGCTCATTTATAATGGCAATGGCAAAACAAAGCCTTTAGGGAGTTAACAAGCGGTGTTATTTTTCGTATTGTGTTATCGTGATACAACAGTTGTAAACTTTTTTATTTCAATACAATTCTGAAAGGTGTGTTTAGTGTGTTATTAGTTTCATTCAATCGGCTCTTTTTGTTTAAAATCATTTAAAGTTAATTTTTGTTAAAAAAAATGTACATTAATAATTAAAAAAAATGGCTATTAAATTCACTGTTTTTTGCAATTCCGGGATTTAAATAGACTGATCCCGGAATATTCTGGAGTTGAAAAAGGCCGGAATCACGGGATTGACATGCCTATTAAATATGTACGTATTATAAAGTAAAGCCAACATTTTTAATGCGTTAATCATACAAACTACTGCGCGAGTTAAAGTTAAAAATGAATATTGGCTTAGCTGTTCCTGAAATAGCTACATAAATACATATGTATGTACATACATACATATGTATGTACATAGGTGTCGAGTATGCCGTTTGCCGTGGCGTATGAGTAACCAGTGGACATACTCGTATAATAAAAAATTGCATTCATATTTCAAACTTATTCGATTAGTTTTCATTTGATATGGTATTCTAGTATGTTTAGTATATTTTATTTAAAATATTTAAGTGAAATAAATTTATTTTATTTTCAAAAATATAAAATTATATACAATTCAGTTTCGCCCGAATTTAGCTCTCCAGTCGCATTTTAGAACAAACATTCGTTTGCTTGCTTTCTTGTGTTGTTGTAAATTTACAACAAACGTAGAAAGAATTATACGTCTAAATAAATTTAATATACAAAACTGTGTACGCCTTTTTGTGCTCAGGCGATCATCCTTTCAACCGGCGACGTTTGCCTTGCCTTTATTTGTTTTTCCACAATTGTGATTGTATTCGCGCTTCAACACCATTAATTCACCAATTTTCTTCTCTGTTCGCCTGTCTCCGAATACACACAAAAACTAACAAACCAAATGTTTGTATGATTGTGTTTAGAAGCAATGCGCGCTATACACTAACCAAAGAAGTGAGTGTAAAATCGAGAAATATTTTTAAAGGACAAGTAATTTTTGCAAACACACGAACAGTGCGATATTTATTCTACTCAGCCTCGGAGAAATAACTAAAGTAAACGAAATATTCTTAATAATCACAACACAATGCAATTTCGAATTGATTCCCTTTAGATGCACTTTCAAATTTGTATTGGGGTAGGGCGCACCGAGAAAAGAAAGTCACCAAGTACTTACAATACATGTATGATACGAGTATACATATGTATGTGTGTATGTATAAATACAAATTTTAAATCTAGATGAGCGTGCGTTTTCGTTCCTTTTCTGTTTCTTGTGCTAGATGGTTTAGTTGGCCGAGTTAATTTCCTAACAAACCACTAATGTCTCATATGGTCTCCTTTTCATTCTTCCGTTTTTCCCTTTCGTAGTTTCTATTTTTCCTCTGCCTGTACGGTTAACATAAGAGCTTTGCTTCTCTCATCTGTTGTGGTTGTCATTTTGATTGTGTTTCGCTAAACTGTTGCTGTTTGTTTTTTTTTTTTTCTTCGTTTGTCCACCAAGACGGATATTGCGAAATTCCCATTGAAAACTGTGTGTTCCATTTACACGTTTTTGCTTCTATGAACTTCTACTTTTTCTTCATTTATGTATACCAAATAAGTATTACACATACCCTTTCCATTGGCAGTACAGCAACTGTTTTTGTTGCTGTAATTGCGTTAGCATGCCTTGTCCTTGATAAGCATTGAAGCAGTTAAATGAGATTCTTTCCGAGCGATTAAAATATGAAATTTTAATATTTTTATCATTACTTATGTCAGCCATTGTTTTCGGAAATATACTCGCCCTTACTGGCTGTGTATTGATACCGCGCAATTTTCTGCACAACAAGCATTGTTTGCCCCTTCTTTTCATTTCGTTCTCATAAATCGGTTTTATTTGCTTCATTTATAGCTTGAAAATTAGCTGAATTCGCAATAATATTTGTTAGTGCTCTATAAAGTATTTTATTTGTAACGAAGTTTTCATTGCCGTTTTCTCGAACGAGTTGTATTTAAATGCGTACATACAAATATTATATCTACTAGATGTATATAAATATGTACGATTGTTGTGCGGGATACAATAAAATCTCTTTTGTTTGATAAATAATTGCTTTACTAGCTGCTTGAGTCCTTATCTAGAATGTTCTCGAAACTTCAATAAACTTTTAAAAATGAATCTAAATGTTATTAATTTGTGACACTCAATGTGATTTAATAAATAAAGTATGAATTTTGCTGAAGGGGAAATATATACTACATACATATAAGGAGGACATACGACCATGTAGAAGGTTGTTGCCAAAAGAATGACTTTCATGAGGAATCTGAAGTACATTTATTTTTTTCTAAAGAAGTTCAAAAATCTGAATTTGATAACAACTTCCCTGCTAAAAGCATCTCTTCGACGTCAGCTGCGTTCCCTAACCCGGCAGAAGTTGCAAGTATTTACGATAATTGAGGAGCACCGTGACATGAATACCCTTTTCAGCACGAGAAAATTTTTGTAGCATTTTTCTAGTCTTATAAAATCAAGTCTTATTTCTTAAAAAGAGTGTAATATCTGATATACATTTATGTTACGCAATAATTTTTCTGATACAAAAACCATTGCTTTTTTCAGGTACTTATTTTCTGCATGCGGATTTTTCTGGTTTGACTTACATGCATGCGTCAAAATCTCTCCATCAAGCTTTATTTCTCGTTTCAACTGAAGATGTGTAATCATAAGAAACAATTTTCTTGCCTTTGATTTTGCATCGAAATTATGAGCTCTACTTTAAAGTTTTCGAAAGTCAGCTTTTGTTGAATTTGTATCCCCTTCTTTATTTTTTTACTAGAAGACCCGGTGAACTTCGTATCAACTATCATCACAACATTAAAACTCTCCCTTCTGTAAAATGGACTCCCGCCGAGCAGAGTCCATACGACTGGTTTACTTTCGCCGTCAGATTGATCGATATGTCGCCAACCGATCAAACTTTATCTCACACCGTTTTGATTTCGTTCTGTTATTAAACGAAACTTGCTAACAATTCAAATGAAATGCGTAAATATATTAAGATGATGGTTTTCCGACACGCGAACACGTGACGCATAATCGTTCATGCGTAAAACAGATAACCTTCAACTTGATTCCGAAAAGTTGCAATAACTGACCTTGCGATTTATTTATGGTTATCGCAAACGCCAGACGCACGGGAAGTTGTAGCCGCTTAAAATCGAATTGTAAATCCGGAATCATCGGTATACGCGGGATCAAGACATACTCTTCTTTGTAATTTCTCTAGATGATCTTGGCACGATGACTTTATTCATTAGCTTTTCCACAGCCAGTCGAGGTTGATTAATGTTACGCAGCATGATCACAACTGATCCAGTAAATTTAAAAAAATCGAGAGTTGACTACGTCGTGTTGGTTTGACACAGCTGATTTGTAAGAAAGCAACTCTCCTGGAAGACAATTTTGAATATTCGCAATTGAGATCATCGACATCTTTATTTTTGATCGACAACATTGCTCTTTCACTAAGCCAATTAAATATGGTTGTTTGCGTATTGTCAATTTGCATATTTGAAGAGTCTTCGCCATGCGCTGTTTTTGGCGATGTTGCAAACTGGTGCTTCGTTGATTTCCATGTTTAGTGGTAGAATGTGCAGCTCGGGCACCTTCTAATAATGTTGCAACTATTCCAGATGAGCTAGAGCTACTTTATTTAACGATCTGATCTTTGCCAATAGCAATAAAACGTTTTTCCAGTCCTCCGGGAGCATCAATGAAGTAAATTCCAGCAGATCCATGGTTTACAGCTTCTATCAATGTATCATACGCAGTATTTTGTTGTGCATTCAATTGCGGAACATCTGAACGAACTGTTTAAGTCAATACTTCAGTATCGTACTGTTGTTCTCTTTGTAACTCGTGGTTAATAGCATCGCGCATGTGGCTATTTGGTGCTGTCATGCCCAAACACGAGCCAACTTATTTTGCCATCAATGAACACATGTCTTCTACTCGTACCATGATCATGGTAGAACTGTTTATATGAAAACATGAAATTGTTATTTTTGATATCTTCCTTCAAAATTTTCCATATTTTCTCACCTTTTAAACCTTCCCTGGACTACGACAAACATTTCAAAATAAAAATCTGCTAAATCGGCCGAGCCATTCTCGAGTTTTAGCGAGACAAACGACTTGCAATTGATATATATATAGTACTATATCTATACTATAGTTTCTCACAGTCCACCTCCTTCACGTTTCTATCACAATACAAACAACTTCTCGCTTCACATTACCACGGGAGATTTTTAAATTCATTCATTAATAATGTGAACTGAATTAAACCATTCTTTGTGTTTTAATCAACTCAAAAGAGAGAGGAGCGGTCAAGCTGAGTGGGGTAGACGGCCCACTTGTTGTTTAACTTCTCCTTAAGTTCAGACCTTAATCTGTATTTTTAAGATGCTACCTTGAAAGTTGTACCGTAAGAATTAAGATATTTATTAACAACTTGCCATAAAGAGCCGCCGGTGTAAAATTTAACATTACCTTCGGAGATTAGACACACAATATATTCTGGCTCTGTACAGAGTCTGGCTCAGCTTTGCCCACCACACGGTGACCCGGTAAAAGAGAATTGGTATTCTTACAGCTGTGAACATTCAATGTACTTTATGAGGTTTTATTCCCCATTTCTTCCCTATGGCCGTCTTACAAGCATAAAAAGCAGTAATAGATTTACTGGAGTGGTCTTCGATATTCCGCTTTAAGTGTATTTTTTTTTTATCTAGAATAACTGCAAGGTACTAAACATCGGTTGAATTAGTATATAATAGCTTATTTCATATTTCCTCGGGAAGAGCACCATCTCAGACGCGTTAGGAGCGTTTTGTAGCGAATCACTTAAGACATGGAGGTCATCTGCATATGCTACGACTTGGCAACCAGTGCCCTTCAGATTTAAAAGTTAGGCGTTAACGGTAAGATTCCACAATAGAGTGAAGAGAACGGCTACTTGGGGAGTGCCTCTGGCCTCATGTTTGGATTTTGAACCGTCCCTTAGTATGGAGAAAAATAAATAAATTTTTGTGTAGAAGCCCCATAAAGTCCACCAGTCGCTACTGCCCTCCCACCATCCGGAGTGATTTGAAAACAGTTTCGGGGTAGACGACGTTGAAGGCTCCCTCGATATCGAGAAAAATTCCCAGCGTCGGTTTCGCGTAAGCGTCCCAGCCTGCCTCTGGATTGGATTTTGAACTCGTAACAAAGTATCAATGCATTTGGTTTTGCTTATGAATAGTAAAATTAGCGGTTTATCCGTCGAGAAATAGGACATCCTTCTTGTTTGGCTGTGAGTTCTTTCTCAGTTGCATATTTATATCTGATAACTAAATCTATTTTCGATTGTTCACCACAATGTGTTTATGTACTGATTTTCTTAATATTTTCTTACTATTTCCATACGTTTGTATATTTTGATTGGAAATGTTATTGTTTGGCGTCTGTTTAGTTTTCCCCGAACACGATTTATCATTAAACCTAATTTCGTTTACATTTTCATGTTCGTTATTCGATTATGCGACCAATTGACTAACTGCCCCACACTGTCACCTAATAGGAATGGAGATATCGTTGTGTATTAGGGTGGCCATTATTTTGCGAGTAGGATTTTTTTTTTGCTAACGAAATTTATATAGAACCTAAAATTTTTATTTTCTATCAGTTTTCATGCATATGAAATTGTTGTAAAAAATGTTGTAATAACTTGAAACTGGCTGTTAAATTTCACATTGAACACATATAATTAACATAGGATTTTTTGAACTTTTTGTATCTTATTTAAATTTTTTTTGAAACAAATCAGAGTACAGCAAATTGCTTATTTTTATGGAGAACACTTGAAAAATTCACTGCTGCGAAAGTCTTTCATAATTGAAATTTTATATTATAATTTTTTTTTAATTCTTTAAAATCTCCTTAAAAGTATAAATTGTTGATTGCTTTACTTTTCTTACTTCTGAAAACAAGCCGTGTTTTTTTAATTTTGGATAGATTTAAGGCAAAAACTAAAATTCATAAAGTGGCAGCAAAAAAAAATCACTTTGGGAATAACGCACACCCTAACATGTATGCATTTATGTGTATAAGAACATAAGTCTGGCACTTCAAGGTGCTCCTTTGTTCATAGCCGCCGCCAAATTGCTATCATCGATGCCATTCGTCTGATCACCAATGCCGGCGCCGCTGTAACCGCTGCCTAAGACATCGTAACATTTGATAAATCACGATAAAATAAATGACAAATTTTCTTTTCGAATACAAGTTTTATTTTCATTATCATAAAGTTAAGTAGTCAGTCGTGACGTAAGGGTGGACGGCAGTCAAAGTGACAAAGCGACAATCCGGTCAATCAGCTTGCGGACGTTTTACATATATACATACATACATACACACATTTAGTGGTGTTCGGTAAGTATTAAAGGTGTTGCGCAAGCAAATGAATGACTGTCAACATTTAGCCTATTTATGCAGCTTGATAATTACACTATGCAACAAAGTACATTTTTTTTTTCACTGTGTTCACAGTATGTTGTTATGATTCGCCACCTTAAAACTATTTGAAATATTGAAATAAAATTGTTCTATCACGTCAAGTTTAGTAGTGAAACGCATTTATTTATTTTACATAAAATTATATGAAGCGGTGATATAAATTGTTATTCTATATTAAAAAAACGTTTTTTTTTATCGATTGACTTTCCTCTTGCAGTCAGTAGTGGCAGTATCCCTCTGGAGGCTCCAACAATAGTCTGCAAGCATTTCTGTTTCCCACCTACCCTGATAACGCTTCTCGTACTCTGCAATTTATTGATGAAATCTTTCACCGTGTTCATCAATTGCAGACATTAATCCATAAATATTATTGCAGATTACTAATCCTTATCCTTTTGTATATAAGGTCGCTAAGGTAATGTGACGTTTTCGATAAGCTGTAATTTTAACTCCAGTTTGCAATAGATTCCATTGTTTTAATCTCGAGCCTAATATTTCAGATTTTTCTTTGGTCAAATCTAAATCTCTAACAAGGTCATTTAGTTCTAATTGACTAATCAAATGTGGTTCTGTATTCTTTCATCTATAAATACCTGTTCGCTATTAGAAGGGCCTACTACGTCATCTTCTTCTACAATAGGACTCTATAACCTTGATGAAATACAAAATCTTTCCGGTATTCGAATGTCTGGAGAATGTAGTAGCGGCATTGACACTGATGACACAGTAGCATATTTCACCGAGTGTTTTAAATTTTTTTGAAAAACCTTTCACAGTTGCCAAACAGAAGTAACAGTCGTCTACGTGACTTTTGGGTTCACGTCACTGTATTGGTACACCAAAAGGCATCTGTTTAATATTACCCTTGCACCAACCCGTCAAATATTTAAAACATTTTTGCAAACTAGTAAATTTTTATAAAAAGTTCGAAATTTGTATAAAATTGAATTATTAATTTTATATAAAACTTTCAACAAAGGTTTATACGCATAAGTTTAGTTACTGGTAAAAAAATAAAACTGAATACTCGAAAAAAAACGTTTATTTTAATTCGGCATTTTTAGGAATTTTTAAATTTAAATGCAATTAAAGCGAAGAGGACTATTCATATGAACATGTTGCTCTTGATCAGATTATGCAAAATGCCATAAAAGTTTAACTATGATGGTGGCTTATTAACCAATTAGTATCTAAGTGTAATAGTTTCTCCGCATAATTAAATTTTATAATATCTTATATTATTACGTTAAAAAGGTACAAACAAATGTGTTAGAGGAAAAACAAATTGAGTTTCAATTGTTTTAAACAATAAATAAAATATGTTGGAGCTTAAGGCCGATCGGTTGAAAAATTATTAGAAAAAAAAAAAAAAAGTTATAGTACTATTTCGGTAATCACCGCATTTCCTGATGGGACTTCTTCTATTTTTTTTTTGCTTCTGCGGGAGTCTAACCCGCAACAACATGCGCAACTAAACGCATTCAGCTAAGCGTCTGATGAGGAAATGTGGTGATTTCCGACATAGTACTATAACTTCTACCGCTTTGAGTATTGTTGTTTTTTCCTAATAATTTTCAAAATAAACAGTTTAAGGCCGCTCCAAAATAATTAAAATAAGTAGTTATATGGCCAAACAATAACCAAAAAATAAAATGGTTTATAAGATAATTTTTATTCTAAGGAAATTGTTTGTAGTAAAAACTCCTCTTAAGCTAAATTTCTTCCAAGGAAGTGAAACCAGTTTAAGTTCGATTTCTATTTATTTTTTATTTTTTTATTTTTTGTCGCTCAGACAAACGCTTCGCGAACTCCCGCGATGATCACGCGCTGAAAACTCACATTATTTTCGCCTTTATCTTCACATTGCTTGCGCTTATTCGTTTTCAATGCAAAAATTTTTAACTCAACCATCGATATAAACAAACAAAATTTTCGTAATTCGATGATTACTGCTAATTGATAAGAGCCACTGCATATCTGCGCAACAATCCAACTCAAACCAGCTACTAACAGTCACCGTTACTAACATATGTATGTACAAACAAATGTAAATACGAGTATAAATATATATATGTACATATGCTACATATGTACAATACAAACAAACATTTCATGCAAGCAAATTCTACGGAATCGTCATCGTATCTCAATCAGCATTTGCATTTCTTATGTTCGCTACAGCGAAAAGTTTCTGCAACAAAAACATACGTACAAATATCATTACAACATACTCATATGCAGTATCACGCATTCACACAAAACCCCCGTGAATACGTACACACGAGTATTTACATACATTCAACCATGTCCGCTTTAGTGCAAGGTGCGCTCCAAACTGTTCAAAACTTTTACTGCCAGTCAAACGGTTTAAAAGTTTGTTTTAAAAGGCTGGTACGAGTAGCATAAGTGTGGCAGATAAGCGAACGTTGTATGAAGCCATATAAATACTACAAATATATATACATAAATATACACATACATATATAAATATCAAGGCTCTTAGAATTTCTCGAGTAATTCGGCTATTCAATCAAATGACTACCGACTAATCTCGAATAGTCGCTATAAGTCAACCACTCGAATACTATAACACATCGATTTCTATTAATTGCTGTCTTGTTCCACAAAAAAAAATTGAAGAATTGTACCAGAACCCGAAATAGTCTTACTATTGGTTTTGCGGTCGTATAAAAATAAACCCTGATAATTTTTCGTCATCTCATCGAGATTTTCTTTGACTTCAAAAATTAAGCACCAAGGCCGGCAATTTCGGTATTCATTTATCTCCAAATCCCCGAACTACTTAATCACTCAACCCTACTAAGTACTTTCGACAAGCAACTGAGAGACGTATATTCTTTGTAGGAAAATAACTAGCAGTAAATAAACCTTAAGGGACTGAAGAATCTTGACGTAATGGAGAAAAACTAAAATCGGATTTGAATTCACCCCAAAACCTGCGTTGCCATTTTGACAATATAAAGAGTCTCGATTTATCGTTCACTATACATTTTTTTTATCGCTCATCATATTTCTTGTTCGCAGCAGCAAAAGTAGTAGTGCGACAGAGAGTCGTCGTTGTGCATAAAACGGCTCGGAGAGATCGTTCCTAAACCTTACGGAGCTAGTAGTGTTGCACAAAGTCATTTTACATAGCCGTATTAGTTTTGAGGGGAACCAAATTGAGACATAGCGGCGTATATGGCAGCTTCTTCATATGCTTCTCAAGTGGCTTGAAATCGACGAAAATATATTGCGTGTCTATTATTTTTTCTTATGCACTCTTGAACTCCGATCAGTCGCCATAAATGCTGAACTTACTTTAAGCTCGGGCATTCATTTTTCGGGCACTTTCTCTATCGGGTAGCATTCCAAGCTCTTGGCACTCACGCATTTAGATCTCTTTCTTTTCTCACGAATAAAGCTCATGTTGCGCTCAATCGCAGCGTCTGCCTACAGGCCCACGTCCCGTAGGCGCATATCATTGGCGAACTAGTATGTTCTATTTTTGAAAATGCAGTGTCATTTCTCGGAAATATCTGTCAGAAATCAGAATTGCGAGTCGGAGAAGTGTGTTATGATGACAGCCTCACGACGTCTAGCTTTCTTTGTATCCATTTGCTCGCACTTTTTGCCGCACAGAGGCATGTGTGGACCTTGGATACGTCGAGATTATGCTTCGATCACTTTATTCAAAATATCATCAAATATATTAGTTAGATATACTCGTTTACATATATATTTTTGGCTTCATAATTTTAAAACATGTAAGTGCGCTATTAAACACAGGGCAAGCAAAATAATATTCGTTTGGAAAAGTTTTTTGATTAGAATGTTTCAGCAAAACACTAATGCAATTTTTTCCGTGTCACTAATTTGGATCGGAATAAAAACTCCATCAGCTGTTCGTTAAACCTGTAAGTTTCTGCAAATTTTGCATTCCCGTACATTTTAAGATATTTTTCTATTCGGAAGAGAATTATGTAAGCGTTACTCTCTTGCAAGTTGCTGCTGAATTTTTTTTCACTGAAGATTTATTCAAACAGACCAACGAACATTGTAAATAAACACTTAACAAAAACATTACATAAACGTTTGGAAAAATAAAACTGAAGTTTCTACTATTTCTGACCGAACCAAAAATAAACCAAGTCGAAATTAGTTCGGCCGAAACTGCTGCTTGGTCGATCTGTGCCGAATATTAAGAACTCAAGTAGATACAGTCGTATGTATGTATGTTTATATTCGAATGTGCTTAAGGTGCTAGACGTGTAAGGCAGGTGTTCAGTGAATTGCTTTTAGGCAAGAAGCAACGGACGCTATTAGTAGTCACACACGTACTCGTTGCAACTATTGCTGTTGCTGCTGTTGTTTGTTGCACGTTGTTGGCTCGTTGTATTTGGTTGTATTGCAATATAGCAGATGTGCCACAAATGATAATAAACATAATTTTAGCGTTTTATCGCTGAAAATAAAAGTTTTAGCAGTTTAGCGCACACATCCACATAGCGCTTATCATCTGCAGGCTGATATGCAATATTTGTTGGTGCTGCTATTGCATTTATTGTTTTTGCAGTAACTATTTGCCGTCAGTTTCATTGCCACTTTTAACTGCTACCACGTTTTGTATGTTTTTTTGTGTATATCTATCTATATGTATGTAGATACATATACATATATTTGAACTGTTTGGCACAATATCGATTTTTGCATCAAAAAGGTGAGAGTTTAAGTAAAATTTAGCTCCATTTTATTCAAACACATATTTGGCATTCTCTTTCGCACACATTCAAAAGCTCTCCACCAAACACCAACGTTGACAACTACATCAGTTTTGGTGTTAAATTTATCGATTTTCATTTGTGCGCATAGCCATTTCCTCATATCTTCAGATCTTAGTCAATGATTAATTAAGATTGATTGATAATAAAAAAAACCCCATTACGTCTAAAAAAATTGCTACACTTCATGTTGAGTGGAAATATTTCTAAGAAGTGCAAGAAATTACTGAAGCAGTTAAAACCCACAATATTATTATAATTTTTTTAAACGAAAGTGTAACGAAAATACTAAATTAAATAAGGGTCAATACTTACATATTCAACCACATACATATGTCAAATATACATATATAAAAATATTCATCAGATTGAGCAGAAAAAAGTTAATGTACTTTTTCTTCGCGCCTCTTGTCTTTTTAGTTTCCATTATGAAAAGTCTTCCCTGATAATGTAACGCAAAAATATTAATGCCTAGAGGTCTCGCCAGGAGTTTTTGTGTGAAAATTGCGTTCAAAAAGATGATTATTTCCGCAAAATAATTGTCAAGATTTAGTCGATAGTGATATTTACAGCAATGTCTTTGGCAAACAAAAAAAGCCCTCGCCGAGTATATTATAACCAATTCTTCGCGAGATATTACGACCAGGAAACTCCCAAAATTGCGTCTCTGAATTAATTATTTTTTAGATATTTTTTTTAATTTTCACAAGCAGTCGCAGAAAATATCACGTTAGTTACTTCTCGCCATATCGTTTTACAGCTGCATTCGTATCTGTACGTATTTTATTATTTTGTGAGTAAAATTATTCTCTTAATAATGTACTCGTTCATATAAATTTCTGTCTCCCACACAATTAACATTAAAAGACTTTAATATTACTAATCTCAAAATAAATTTGTTTGAAGATTTACAATATTTAGCTCGCTGATAATTATTATGAAAAGAATTTTATAACAATAGCCTACATACAAATAGTATTTATACATATACGAGTATGACTCAAAAAATTATACCTTTCAGTTATAATCATTGATTGAATTTTATTCTTCTATAGGTTTCAACGTGGCGTTTAGATGTAGGTTTATAAATTTACATATTGGCAGAGTTAATAGGAAAAGGATAAATTATGCTACTGATAAGAAATTTTCTAAAAATAAATAACTATTTTCATGTTATTTAAATGACCAGAGGCATATAGGGTTCCTTAATCTTTAAACTAACAATTTTACTGTAGACTAACAATGATTTTTGATAGTTTATTAATTCTAAATTAGTTGTAAGAGTATTCCTGTACAGCTACGCTCAGTGAAATAACATAGCAAGGATTAAATAAATGGAAAAATCGCAAATTCATTAAGTGTTTACTAAAAATAAAAATTAAGAGAATTTGTGAGATTTTTAAAATGTTTAGAGTGATATTTCGCCTACGTAGTGCAAATAACTATTCTCTTTAATGAAGCATCCAAATATATATATATATATATATGTTATATATGTGTGTTTATTTTTTAATGTATAGAAAAAAATACTTCAGTGTGTGTTTGTTATTATTTACAATCTAGGAAATTTAGTCTCAGGTGAGTACAAAAATATGGTGTTTAAATGCCTAGTTGCACACTTTTTCTCAGAGGTTAAGAAAATTATGTTTTATGGGTTTACAATAGGTTGATTATTATTGTACGGTTTTTTTGCAATCTTGATTTTTCGAAAATCTAATAAAGAGTTTTTAATTTTTAATCTCCAAAACCGGTTTTTACCTAGTTCTTAAGTTAAAGACTTTGATAAATATTAGAAATACGGCAGCACATTTACTAATTTCACATCCATTATATTTTTTTTGAAACGGAAACCACAAAGTGCTTATCAGTATATACTATATATGTATGTATATGTATATGTATATATATTTGAAATCCAAATAATTTTCAGAAAAACAAACGCTGCAAATGTATTTCAGAATATTTTATATATTTAGACAAATGTCATAAGTTGACGGCAAACGCTTAAAAAATGTATAATGCCTTACTCACAGTAAGCTCGCTCAATGTGCTCAATGTGGATTTCAGTAATTTGGTATAACCGAAAGTTTTAAAATTTAAGACTATGTATGAGTAGAAGATTGTTGCCTTTCCTCGCTTTTACGTTTTTATTTTTTGTGTTTTTGTTAATTTTTATGACCTGTTTATCACCAAATCACAATTGATAGACTTTTTTTTGTGAGTAGAGTACTTGAAACCAATTAATGCCAACTTATCAAAAATTGCTTACTGAATTCCAAAATTGAACTACATTTCAAAATTTCTTTCAAAGAAATAATTACATTTAGTTGCATGTTCATTAATATAGGTAGATATTTTCTTACTTGGTACTAGAACCAGTTTAGCCGGTCTTTTCTTGATTCAAAAATTAGGAGCCGGGTTTTTTCATATCGCTATTTTGCGAATAATTCGAAAATCGGTTTTACAAAAAAGTCGAATAATCGAATTCACAACCACATAATCCCAACAGTTATTGCAAGTTCTCTGCAGATATGCTTCATCGAACTCTTATTGCTATTTATTTTCGAATTCGCTTTTGTATTCGCATTCAATAAATAAGTCCTTTGTTTGATTCTAGACAAAAACTTTGGCAATTCTGTGAATACTTATGTTCAGTTTAATACACTGTAACGACTTTACGCCTCCAACACTTTCATACTTTTAACAACCACCAGTTTGTTTTGGCACAACCATTAGCGTTTTTTCCTGCTGGCAAAGGGCTTGGATTATGACTCTAACTCCGATTCTGACTGTGGCGATCTATGAGACTATAAAAAGCTTATAAAGCACTAAAATGAGATTTCAATTCGCGATAAATCCATTTGGCTTTTAAAGATTCATAGATATGCGCAATACAGCCAATTCAATATATCGCATTTTGTGATATAACGTGAAGTGGATATCGTGCGATAGTAGCGGTAGCGGGAGCAGCAGCAGCAGGAGCAGCAGCAGGGTCTGCGGTTACGCCAGCACACACCAAGCGCTTTGCGTGTGGATGAGAGGAGTCGGAGGTTGTGGTGACTTAATGAAATCCGATTGTTGTTATTGCTTTGTATTTTTTTTTTTTTGTTTTTTGTAATTTTTTTAACGCAGATCAGAATCGATGATAAATATCTTTATATAACCATTTCATACCGCTTAGCTGAGGTATGAGCATGAGAGTGTATAGTAAAGTACATACACACATACATACATATGTATGAATGTAAGTACGCTTTTTAAATATTCGTACATACGTATTTTAACGAAAATGATTGCCATTTTTACGTTGATTTTAATTCAATTGGCAATGGGTATCATTGAGCGCGAAGTTAGGGGAGATCTCATTATCGAATATGTACATTTATATATGTATGTATGTGTATGAACATAGCGGCGATTGATTCGAACACATCAGAATGTCCAATACCACAATCTGCCAACAATTGTAAAAATCGAAAGCAAACAATGCAAAGTGGAAAGAATTAAAAAAAAAGCAAAAAAAAAAAATGTGTTGCAAATTCGAAAAGATTTCATTTTATGATATTTCATTGTTGCCAATCAGGTATTTTATAGGTATATATATATATGTATATACGATTGGCATTACTTTATGTAAATAGGTATGAAATTCTTTTAATTGTTTTTATACGAATTGAATTCATATAGATATCGATGTATGTATGAATGTCCGTCGAGTCACTATTGTTATAATCATTATTGCTATCGTAGATTTTTAATTGTGTTCGATTCGCTTTTCAATTTTATCAAAAATTCGCTTAGTTCTGTTTCCAATTTCCAGCTCCCATAGTTTTGACAATACATATTTTTAAATCTATATATTATTTTATATGTAGGTACTAGACATGTCAATCCCGGGATCCCGAAATCCCGGGATCCCGGCCTTTTTTAACTCCCGAATATCCCGGGATCAGTCTGTTTAAATCCCGGAATTGCAGAAAACAGTGAATTTAATAGCCATTTATTTAAAAAAATTTTAATTTAGATTTTTTCAAACAAAAATAAACCTCAAAAGATTCAAAACCAAAAGAGCTATCGAAAAAACAAATAACACAGTTAACATACCTTTAAGAATTGTATTGAAATAAGACAATTTAACATGAGAAACAAAAACAACAACTTTACAACTGTTGTATTACGATAACACAATACTAAAGGCTTTGTTTTGCCCTTTATAATGATAAATGAGCTGGAGATTTTAATAGAACTAACGACGAGGTGCTCGAAGTGGATAAGGCAGAAAGTCTCAAAGGTAAATTTCATCAAATTTTAACGAGCAGCTCGCAATGTCCAATAATATGTAGAAATGCATACACTGGTTCAAATTCAAAATGTTTGATAAAAACAATTATGTATGCGTTATTATTTATATTTTAGGATTTTTCAGTAAAAAATTAATTAAAACTTGACTTTCCAAAGAAATCAAATGCTGTTTGAAAATAAAATACCTTTGCGATTGCATAGGCGAATCTTTTGCAACTCTCTAAAACACTTTCAGAAATTCAAGTGAGTATAATAAGAATATTTAGGCCCTTCTATGTACTATATACAACATTGAGGCTGGAGCTCGTGCTCGACGCTACGCGAGTGTCGCAATTATTAGCTAAATTGGACGTTTCACCAGCAAAATCATTGCATGTAAATGTTAAAATAAAATTTTTTTAAATTGTATGTTGCAATACCCTTCAAAAAATTGTGTGACTAATGTTTAAAGAGAGTATTCCGAGATAAGTATCTATCGGGTATAACTATTATTAGTCGCAACAAGTCTGGAACGGGTATTCGTCTCTTTCGGGTATAATAAATGATGAATTGATTTATACACGCACGAAGGCAACGATATTCCAAGAGCGTCGTTGGCATGTTGGCAGAGCGTTCGCTTAGCAACCCTCGAGCAACCGGTTCTAATCTCACTCAAAGCTAAAATTTTAATTTTTATTTTTATAAATAGACTGGCCTTATTTAACCCATTCGGGTATAAGAGGAGACAATTAGTCTCTTCATAGGACAAGCTCGTACAAAAAGTGAACAGTTCATTCCATATAAAGATATCAGAAGTTGTATTAGTCGCATATTTCTTTGCGCATATTCCCGGACTTATTCTAGACTAATCGTATTTTTTGCGGGGTAGATGTACTACATATGTAAGCTTTTCAACACATTATCAATTTTGAAGAATGCTTATCAATTTTTCACTTAATTTCTTTGGTTTTCATTTGCCAAAATGAAATAAGATATGCCCATCTTTGCGTTGAAATCCACGCTATATATGAGCAGCTGCGTTTAAATGCATTTATTCACGTACCTACATTTTTTTTTCTTTTTTTTTTTTTTGCTAGAGGTGGCACAAAGCATTGAAAGTCGAAGTGTGGGACTTGCCTTTCGGCTCACCGTACTAAAACCCCACGCCTGCTCCGTTTCCCTCGTTCCGTGGAACTACCGTTAGGTATTACTTCGGGGAGGGGGAGCGGCTTATTGCCTTTCTATGAATTTCTGCGGAGTTGCTCCGCTTGACGCAGTCAAATTAGGATTTTGTTCGCCATATTGCAAACGACGGACCAATTTTCTTTGGACTCGAGCATAGTATCTATAAGGTTTTTAACCGAAAGCGTTGTCCCCAACTTCGTGTTCAAGTCATCCCTTTTAATTGCAAACCGCGGATAGACAAAAAAACAGTGTTCGGCGTCTTCAATCACCTGATTTGCACAGAAGGTGCAGTAAGGGTCATCATCGTGTTTGAACCTGAGCAAATAAGACTTAAAACAACCATGTCCCGTAAGAATTTGGGTTAGGTGGAAATCAACTTCGCCATATCGCCTATCTAGCCATTTCTCCAAACTGCGATTCAACCTAAATGTCCAGCGTCCCTTGCCCGCTGCACTCCACCGACTCTGCCAACTCCGCAGGCAACTCTGCCTCGCCGCTTCACGTCTTATTTAATTTGTCGGGGGTGCCACAACCTCTTTAGCCAAAATCTCTATTGGACAGGGCCCTGCCACTACCACTGCTGCTTCTTCCGACGTTATTCTAAACGCGCTGCAAACCCTGATCGCGCAAAGGCGATATACTGATCTTATCTCTCGTGCGTACGAAGTATTTTCGAGCGCAGCCGACCAAATTGGTGCACCGTACAGAAGTACAGACCGTATCACGCTTGTCTGCTTTGTTGACTAGGGCCTCCTTTATTCACCAAAAGCCGTGATAGGGCCGCTGCAACTTTTTCTGCTTTCTTAACTGTATATTCTAAATAAGGCTTAAATATTAACCAAGCGTCGAAAATTATGCCTAAATATTTAAGGGTAGGTTTCGAGACAATTTCATGTCCCCCAACTTTGATTTTGATGACTTCACGAGCTTTTCTGCTACTTAGGAGGCCGGCATCTTCGAGTCATGTCTGAATTCGGTTAATTGTTGGATTTGCTTTTTGCTTCAGATCTTTTAAGTGCTTGGCCACGATAATTAGAGCTATATCATCCGCAAAACCGATAATTTTCGCACCGTCGGGTATTTGCAGACGCATAATGCTATCATACATTATATTCCAGAGTAATGGACCCAGAACAGATCCTTGTGGTGCTCCTCCGGAAATTTTGCATTGCTTGGTGCCTTCATCTGTTTCATAAGTAAGTACCCTATCTTCTCGATAGTTGCTTAATATTTTCCGCAGCTTGCGGAATTGAACGCATTTTTAATATCTAGCGTGATTCCCAGGCAATATTCTTTTGATCCACCTTTCCACCTTGTTCCACTGATTGCTTCTTCTGCAATTCTCTTCATCAGCATAACTGCATCTACAGTTGATCGCCCTTTTCTAAAACCGAACTGCGCTTCTGAGAGGTTTCCACCTTTTTCGATTTCATTTATCAGCCTATTGCAAATTGGACAATACGCTGTAGCGTCCCCCTGGGGGTTTCCCCGCCCTAGGTAAGAGTACCAATTCGTTGGCGCTTCCATATTGATGGAAATATACCATATTTGAGACATTCGTTATATGTACGAACAAGGGCTTCAATGTTGGTATTAGCAACTAGCTTTAAAAGACGATTTGGAACGAGATCTGGACCTGGTGCCCTTTTGTCTTTTAAACTTTTAACGGTCAATTGAACCTCTTTTGCTGTAAACGCAGGAATGTCATTTATTATAGAAGGAAATTTTCCTCGCTCAAATGGCGAGTACGTATGTATGTATGGCTCGACCTTTGGTAAAGCGATAGTTACATGAAACTGTAAATGCAAAAACACGTAATTCGAAAATTTTTCAGATATATATTTTCTTCAAATCACATGAGATGAAGTTTTATAATTATTATACATTTATTCTATTGTAATATTGTCTATTTACACACACGTACAAACATATTTGCTATATGAACAATGCATTTATAAATATACAAGTACATGTATAAAAATAATTATAAATATTTACGTATGTAACTCACATTACAAATTGCTTTATTTTGTTTTAAAATATCTCATTTAAATATGTATACATATATACACATACATACATACATATATAGTATAAATATGTAAATGTACTGTGTTATAATAAAACAAAACAACGCTACCAAACGCATAAACAACCCAGTCAACCAACCATCTGGCATTGCTTATCAGGTGAAGAAAAAAATCCATCAGCGTTATCTGTATTTGGCATCGGACCGTCGGAACGCCGCCACTGGCCGATTAAAGCGCGTTTGTTTTTTGGGTCAAATCGTAATGAAAAAATTAAAACAACAACATAGCAAAAAATAAATAAACATACAAAGTAACCGGTGAGTTAAATACATACATACATACATACACACATAACTAATATATCTACGAGTATTATTTAAAAAAAAAACCGAAAAATGTGAGTTGCTGCCGTCGCCGCTGGCAGTTAAAAGGCTGGGCCGAGTGTTGGGCGTGGGCGGTGGAAGGCGGTGGATGGCGGTGGTGGGTGGTGTGACCATTCGAATGCAAAGTAAAATGTTATCAATCAAAAGCAATCATCATTAAAAAGTCGCCACACTTCTAATTCATTTTTCATGACGTTTTTCACCTCGCGCGCGCTTCACCAGTCAACAGCAGCGTTTTGTTTTCGATGCTTACTGAAAACGTTCGTCTAGTTATTCGACATTCCGCCAGTTTGTTCACTCGTCTACCTTTCGCTCCATTTATGTATGTATGCATGTATGTGTGGTTGTGAGCGCTTGCACGCGCTTTGATTTTTCGTTCGATTTGCTTTGTGGCGCATTTGTCACAGCTCAAAATGACACCAAGAAATAATCGATTGCGATAAAAAAGTTTTTTTTTTCCACCATTTTCTACCGACATGGTTTTTATCCGCTATCCATATATAGTGATGTGACAGCACGAACGATGAACGTGCTATTTTCAGTTGAATATTTGCGATAAAAATCGCCATCGCCATTGCCGTACCAAGCGACAAACGGTGAGCGCTAAACGCGTAAATATGGCGCATTGAAATGAGATTAAGGGTCCTACTTATGCCACAACATCTTACTGCTTCGAAGTGTGTAGGTTCTACGGAACACGTTTGACGGTTTGCTCCCGAAATTGTCCTACTTCTGTTCAAAGCCTTGATACTTCTCTTTTGAGAGAATTATAAATCTATTAAACTAGCAATTTATTTTTAATTTTTTAAAACGATTATTTGAAACTTTAATTGCACTATCCTCGTTCAAAATATGTACATCTATCCATTCTAAATTCTGAAGCCTCTTGCAACCACACAAAGTACACTTGTCGATAACACAGTTGTCTTTCTGTACAAGAACTTTTTTCTTAGTGTATTTGATGTCACTCGTCGTTTCGCATCAATGACACATGCAAATGAAATATCAAAGATAACCGAGGAAATATGTGACAATATGCATTCACACACCATGCGACGAAATTGGGGCGTAAAAATACAAAGTAACCGGTGAGTTAAATATATACATACATACACACATAACTAATATATTTACGAGTATTATAGCAAAAAAAAATGTTGTACAAATGGACATATTGCAAAAGAGGTACAAACCGAAATTTTTCTTGGTCCTAAAACAGGCTTTCTCAAATCACTCGATTAGTAATATAGCTATTATTGAGTATGGTACATTGGTACATTGGTGAATAAAAGTCTTTGATGATGACTTTAAATATTTATCTCACTCATATTTATTTCAAAAAACCTTTTTATAAATCTCATAAAAATTTGGAAAACTTGTTCAAAACTACTCCATGAAATATTTATTATAATGGGTCTCTGTACAAAACATCTTTGAAATTGCGTTTTTAAAGAAAGAAATTAAAAATGGTAACTTACAAATCATGTAATTTGCAATTAAGTAAATAATGGCAATTGTTATGTCTGCATTATATTCACAAAAAAACTTGTAAATATAACTCAAACGTTTATTATACTTTAGACAATAAATATTTTTCGATACAAAAAAACTGAAGGTTTGTTTTTCAATAAAATCTTCAAAAAAAATATATATTTATAAAAATAGTTTTTTTTTTCAAAATTTGTATAAGGCTTTGTTAATATTATTATTATTATTATTATTATTAGGGCATAGTAGCGCTGCGACCTAACAAGATCTATTGTGCTAACCCTTTAAGTTTGTCACTCCATCCTTAGGCTACTTGAGAACTTAAGCACTTTGGAGGGTGTAGTTGTCCATATTCTGGATGCAGATAATAATCGCTCCCCCAGGTGTATAAGTCTGAGTCCGCTTATTCTTAGGCATACACAAAGTATATGTATGTTCAGAAGTCTCCGCATCTAGGCAACGAAACCTACAATCTGCAACCTCAGACAGTCCTATTTTATGAAGATGGTGTCTTAGTCTGCAGTAACCTGTCAAGTACCCGGTGAGAGTTCTAAGACCCTCTCTGCTGAAATTAAGAAGTTTTTCAGAAATTTCACGGGATGGACTTATGAACCTTTTACATTGTTTGTTCCCCTTTGCTAAGTGCCATTGGGCTGCGATTCTTGAGTCCTCCCACTTTCTCAGAATTTCTCTAGAGGGGCCGCAGAACGATTGACGGCCTTAAAAGCTCTGTTGGGCCACTTTTTTTGCAAGAAAGTTCGTCATTTCATTGCCATCCACGCCCTTATGGCCAGGAACCCACCACAGAGTGACTCTGTTGTTGGCTCCTAGTGAGTCCAGTGCCGTTCTGCAGCAGTCTACCAGCTTTGTTTCCATCTTGAAGGAGTCTAGGGCCCTAAGGGCTGCCTGGCTGTCAGACATAATGTTGATTGTGGCTCCCTCCATAGGTCCTTCTGCGAAGACTTTCGTGAGTGCATAACTCTATTGCGTGGATTTCCGCCTGGAAGATGGTTGGGTATGACCCCAACCGTCCGAACACCCCAGCCCCAGTGCTTCGTTGCCAAGTTCGGATCCGTCAGTGTACCACACTTGTGATAACTTTTACCATCTCTTTACTTGTGTCACTTTCAAGTATTAAGACTTTTTATTCCTTGGTTAAGTATAGCTTTGGCAGCATGGAGTCTGTAAGTTTGACAATCGAGTCAGCGGTTGTAAGACCCCCAAATACCCTCTAAAGTCTCCACCTTTCAGACAACTAATGCTAGGAAGTCTTAAAGCGCTCTGACAGGCCTTCCTCTCAATGACTATAGCCAATGGTGGGATGCCTGTGATGATGCCAAGCGCATCCGTTGGACATATTATTTTTGTAGATTTAATGTTCCACTGACACACAAAATTTCTGTCAACACTGGTGACATGTGCGCAGTTCAGCGGGCGGATGTTTGACAGAAGGGTGCAATTGCTTATAGGTAAAACTGCAGTACAAACATGTGATGGACATTTTTAACGCTTAACATAAATTGTTTATTTGTTTATCCTCTTTCCATTGCAGTATTTTTCAATAAATACTCAAAATTTTTCATGATATTCGTTTTTCCATTTACATATGGCAACACTCGGTAATGTGAAGTGATAGTTTACAATTTATTTCATATATTTTTTAATATTTTTCAATTTAAGCCCAAAAAATTCTCAAACAGAAGTTATATAAACTCTTACCTCAAACTTCGTAAGACAATTTTAAAAATTTACACAAACTCAAAAAAGCGCCAAAATTGTATCGAAATTTTTCGAGAATGCAATTTTGTAAGCCATTTTATTGTAGTACATACAATAAAGTACAAGTTTTATTTGGATATAATTTATCATGGATTTTTGATAATTTTATTTACAGTAATTGCTTCCATCAAAAATGTCTCGAACACGTTTTGCACACGACGTATTCTTATTCAAATCGAATGGTTTTCGTAAAAAATATAGTGCCATGCCTTTGTTTTGTTTCAAAATCGGTTAACTGTTTATTTACATAAAATATAGTAACACTTAACCGAGGATTTATTTACAAAAAAAAAAACTTTGGAGATGTGAACAAAATTTCTTAAACGCGTAGACACATAAAAAACGAACTAGTGAATAAAAATCAAGTCATCATCAAAAGACTTTAAGTGGGTACTAAATGAGCTGAATTCCTTACTGGGAACCTGAACTGTGTGCAAATGTATTGAAGGCCTAGGTTTCAATTTACTCTCACCCCTCACATTAGGTTTGTCAAAGAATCGCATTGGCATGGCGCATGGATTTTCACACTATACGCAAAATAAAAATAAACATATGTATGAATAAAGCCTGAAAATATGAGAGAGGCTGCTTTGAAATATCACACACTAACGTAAATATATAGCTATGTAAATATGTTTTTTAGGGCGTGGGTGAGTATTGCACTTGAATGGGAAAAACAAATGTGACACTATCTTGACACGAAGAACAAGCAACAAACAAACTAACATAGCCAGTAGCAAAAGTAACAAACAAAGTGGCGAAATGTATCAAATAACGCGATGGAAATTTCGAAATTTCACTTAGCTCATTGCAAAAATAAAAAGTTCGCCGGACAACTACCGATTGTTGACAATATGCACGATAAAGAAAAAAAAATTCCAAACTCTTTACTGTTTTTTTTTTGTCGAAAATCAATTAATTTGCTAACGGAATTTATATGTGCATAATTTGTTCGTAAAACTTGTTTATTTAGCTGTTTATTGGCTGTTATTTCAAATGTAAAAAAATTGCTGTACACTGTAGGTTATTATCTCGAAATAGTTCCCATCACGATTGTTAGCGTTTATTGTTTTTTAAATATTTTATAACAGTTGTCTTTGATTAGTACATGTTTTAGAAGACGCTAGTTTCATTTCAACAAAGAGACCTCAAAATCTGCAGCATAAGGTCGGCACAAATGTTTAAATAAAATAAAAATGTGAGTCAAAATTTTAACGCTGTATATTCTATATTTTAAAAAATGCTTACATATTTTTTTTAATCAAAATACATTTAGAGTGTGATCAATGCAAATTAAATTTCAATAAAATGGTATAGAGCCATTTGAAATCAATAATTTTCAATTGGCCAACTGTGTTTTTCTTTTGGTTTTTATTAAAAACATGCTTTATTTCACCTTTTTTACCTCTTTTTAACATTTCTTTACATATTACAATACATGGGAAACTTTTAGCGCTTTGAACGCCCTCTTAAGTGTTTGTTTTTTTTTACTCTCAAAACAAAAAATTGAGACAGACCCATTGCTTGGGTATGGCAGATTAAAATTGCCTTCTTTCTTTTTTTTTTGGATCACCCCAATGTTTCATTAATTGAATGCAATGGAACTGAGCTAAAGTACAAATAAACGTACTATAAGTCTACAGTTGTAAGGGAGCTATAGAAAAAGATGGGGTCTCCCGCTCAAGATCATCCAATGCCCAGATACGTTAGAAAGCACGAGATAAATGTGTGTAATCAAAGAATGTTTATTACAAAGAAGTTGCAAGACATTTCGTTCCCTGCTGTGGCAAATCGAATAAGATTCTGATATCAATCAGCGAATGTCGAATTCGTTCCAGTATGGTAAAAATGGCTGAGATATTTTGTTAGTGGAACTTGCACCTCCTTGGTAATATACGTTCTTTGTTGTAATGACTTGCGAAGGTGGTAAGAGAGAAAAACAATCAGATTATAACATTAACTGCAGATACAAAGTGTTTTATTATTGTCAAACTTTTTAATTTGAAGAATTCCTCAATTAAATGCCAGGAATTGTTATAAAAAAAAGTAATTTTTGGGCTTAAATTAGGCAAAAGCTTTCAAATTAAGTTTATGTTAAACATATATACAAGTATGTAAAGTAGTATTTGTGCGTTCCTATTTCTTTGTGCAGTAATTTCTTATCGGAACCCGCCAACACCATTCACTCACAAAGCAAAAAACAAAATCAAACAAATCCTCTGACAGGAGTACACCGCAACGTCACTCGCGCTACCTCACTTCTAAAGGCACGCTCAGTTATCTCCATATTTCTTCTTTTCGACGATATCCTTTCACTTGCTGTCCGCCTGGTCAATGTATCGATGTGAATGTGCACCGACACCGACATTGGGGCACAGCATAGGCGTTTGTCAATACGCCGAAAAGGATAAAGCAACAAACGGCAAGAGTGTGTTGCTTTCCAGTGACGACCATAACAGCGAAGGCAAAAGCAATCACTAACACATCCACAAATACCAAATGCTCTACAAAATAGGCGCTCTCAAATTTTTCGACAGTAACAGTAACATTTACCCAGTGGAGCTCAATACCGCATACTTCCATTGGGGCGCATGCAATTTTTTTCGGCCAAAACTTTATTTGTCCATTTGTTTCGACTGCACCTCCGTCGTCCGTTTTTATCCTTTGATGACTAACACAAGCGGACAGACACACACACACACACACACCTCACCATTTACCTACTATTTAACTGTTCAAATAACTATCGAATCGCTTACATATTTCTATAGTAGTAGATGGAGGTGGAGGTGGAGCTTTACCAGCAGCGTCCCTCCTACGCACATACAAATGTATACTTACCAACTGTGTTTTGTTCTGGCGGGCCTGGTTTGCTTATCTATTTTGGCATATCGCTACGAGAATGAATGGCATGGCACGCAGCGCGCGATAAGCAAAATACGAGACACTCGACTGCAATTCAGCACAAATACACAGCACAAGTACGGAACAAGCGGCAAACTTGAATGTGGCAAGGACACACCCACCTTCAGCTGACCGGTGGCACAAGTTTTGTAGGACGCTCCAATTTGCGATCCGATGTATGCTAATACATCCATACATACAAACATGCTTACATTCTTATGTACATACATACGTGAATTCCTCTTTTGTGACTTTGTGTTGGTCTTCTGGACTGGGCATGTATTTAGTAGATATTTGAGAAAAAATGTTAAAAAGCTTTTTAGGAACTACATAGAAGGTGTATCTGTATTTGATCACTAAACACTAAATACTTCTGAAAGTTCGCTGACTTTGATTTAATTAAAAATATACTCAAAAACAAGAAAACTATACCATTCCTCTAAAATTACTTTGAAGCAACGTCGATTTTCTATATATACCAAACATACCACGTGGCAAATGTCACGAAATAGCTGGAAAACATGACTAGTAACGATGTCTAACTATTTTCGCTACTGGGTGCTTAAGTATGTACCGCCATCTAAAATATATTATGTGTCCCACTGAAGTGTTGCTCTCTAATTTAGTGTGCCAAACATCCCCTAACGTTCCTTATTTCTTACTGTTGTTTACTCTGTGGCTACAACTATCGAATATAATCAACTAATTTCGTAAAATAGTTCCGTTCCTAAGTAGATAGACGATGAGCCTGTCATAGCCAGTTTACCACTGAGCTTGTTTTTTTCGCTGCCTTAATCCGTTAGTAACCGACATGGTGTTAACTTGTTTCTCGTTGCTAAGAGTTTAAGGTTATAAAAGCACTCTCTGACGAGCTTGGAATTGATGTACCTATTGAATATGCCCTTGACCGCCCATAAGCTTATTTTCTTCTCTTCGAGGTGTATTCTGGCACAAATTGAGATTGTTAGAACTTTGGCTTTAGATCCGAGTACATAGAAAATTGCATATTTTCACCCATTCAACTTATACTAATGAACGAATATACATTTGGAATTAATTGGAAAAGGTTCATTTGACCAGACCTCTGGACCTGAGATTCAGTACAAAGTACATGTTCCCAACGTTGGTATTTTATTCAAACATAGCGGCAAAGTTATTGGCCACCAAACATTGGAAATACAAGTAATTTATGGATACTCAACTGTACGCTTGCGATCAGAAACTTAACTTCAAATCCCACTTGAGTGGCTGTACTAAGGTATTGCAACTATAAAAAGTTCCAAATAACTATAAACTATAGAATTCGATAGGCTTTGTTTGATCCATTGCTTACAGAATAAAGTTTTTTTTTTTTGGCCGGGAATGGAGGGATAAAAACTGTTGAGGTTTTTATTAATATAATATTTGTTTAACATTCGCGTTGCGATTTCGCATTTCTATCGCAAATTTTTAATTCTCCATCAGGATATGAAAACTGCTGCTATTTTGGTAAACGCATGCACCACCTTAAGCAAATAAAGTTCAAACACACCAATTCTATATATAACCTGCAACAGGCACATAAAAAAACTAAGGAGTTTCTAGAGTAAAAGTTGCGTATTTTGAAAACATAAAACTTGGTTTAATAATAAGATAACAAATCTACGGTAAATAATACTTAACATATAGTAAATAAGACGTAAAAATTGAAAAAATTAAGAATATTAAAAAAAAATCAATGTAATAAAACTGAAATAAATTTTACGCAGTGTGATAATGAAAAATAGTAGAAAAAAGTAATGTATGATGAATTCAGCAAAACTTTAAATGTATAAAATTTTGTTTTATTATACATTAAATTTGGAGATTTATTTATCATAATGACTAATAACAGCGAAAAAAGAATATGTTTCTTTTTTTTTTGACCATAGTTGGAGTTACTGTACGTTTTTGGCTTTGTTTTGAATGCAACAATAAGTACTTGCCTGCATTTATAAAAATTAAAGTAAAATAATACGAATTTCCTTCTGTACGACTATTATTCTGCCTTTTGAATAACTTATCCTTATCTTCAGACACATCTTTCATACTTAAATAAATAACTATTATTCCATGAATAATACAATTTTTTTCATATAGTAAATATAAAAAAACTCCAAATTAAGCCCTTCGTTTTAGATTTTTAAAGATCCTTTGAATGGCTTCAGGCGCTGCATCCAATAATAAGGTGTGTCTGCTTCATAGTGACAACCACCCCTCCTACAAATTTCTTTGCGAGTACAATGCAATTTGATTCAATGAAATTCGCACAATCGCAACATCGTCCTTGTTGCCCACGCACTGGCAGCACCTACTACTTTCACACATTACCTGCAAACAAAAACATACACACATATGTATGTACGTAAATATCAGCGTACTTGAAAGTGCCAAATTATTTCTGTTGTTGCATTCACCGTCGTCAGCAGTGCAACTAACTTATCGCATGGCTGCCAGGATGTTATTGTTCTCTGCGCGTTGGCTTCGTTACCAACCCACCCCATCAACTAGCGCGCATATTCCTGAATGTTGCCTCCTTATACTCGCATGCACACACATACATACATACATAAATACAAATGTGTGTTGCATTGAAATTGCAACACAGCTTGTTGAAGGATGTGCGTACAGTTGCGAGAGTTTACTCGGGAAACAGGCACATGTTCATACATACATACATACATGCAAACGTACAATTTTTGATAAGACGCAGCAAGCCTGGGTATGCTCCTACGATTTCTGTTACGTTGGTAACTTGCAAGCGCACTGCATTTGATATGGAGGGGCGTGGGTACTTACTGTAGTACTCTGTGCGAATGTATAGGTTTGCATACAACAAGAAAGGAGAAATGTAGAATGTATTTAACTGAATAGTGTGGGAAATACATACAAAATGTATTCAATTATTCATGAGGAAGTAAGGCATCTAAGAAAAATTGCGCTGATTACAACAAACTTGAATGTTATCAGTAAATTTTTTATTTATTTTTATTTTTTTCATTTTGTTGGCACAACAATCGTAGAAAACACTTTTCTTTGGCAAGGGCAGAAACTCAATTTATTATTCATCCCGATTTTCATCGTCTCTGTAAAGTTAAGCGCCCATCGCTGCTCACAACAAGATCAAATGATTAGTTTTTATTTAACTCCTCTAGCTAGGCTGGATAATGGTCGTCAACTTAGCTGAGTTGCATTTTGCTAAGTTCACTTCTTTTAATTATATATTTTCCGCTCTACGTAGAAATACATACACGTACATACATATATACGAGAACATATACCTGTAGAAAATGTGTCTAGGCCAAAAATAGTTCAAGGTGGGTGCGTATTTGCAAAATACTAGTTCCCGCTCAATCGCCAAGCAACTTTCAATTCAACTTTCCATTCTAAATGCAGTCATTGTTGCAATGTAGATAACAGCAAAAATGCAACAGGAGCATATTATGCTCTGCCAACTTCAAATTATTTTTTTATGAATACCGTATCTTTCATCATCATCATCATCACTAAGCAACTATTTAGTGAAAGTTTTGTTCTGTTTGATACTACAGATATCTGAAAGATACACTATATAATCTTTCTCATCCTTCATAGAAGTTGGCAGTTACCTAAGTAATGAAAAATTCTACTTTTTCGGAAACCACGTACCCCCTTCTTGTCAACCGTACCCATACTTAATCGAGCAGCAGCAGCAAAAAAAAAAAAAAAACTGCTACCGCGCACCAAACCATTTGAAATCTTTTTGCTTATCGCTGCTCGCCTGATTGATGGTCATAGATAAGAGTTTATGCCAGTCGCTCACTCGCTCACTCACTCACTCACTCACTCGCTTACACGTGGTTGCGTGCTCGTTCGCCCACTCAATCGCTATCGCTGCCACAGTAAGTTGCTCTCTTCTTAACACCTCCTTTTGCCCTTTGCCCTAAATTTGCTGTATTTTGGCTCTTTACTTTATTTGGGTTAACGCGCGTTCGCTCGCATATCCTTTTTATAGCGTTCAACTACGACCGCAACTGCTGGCATCTATACTTTCGTAGCGTCACAAACCCAAACCAACCCACCACCACTCTTCTTATTATTCTCACCCACTTTGTCCTTGCAATCGTGCAACATTGCTAGCTCGGCTATATGTATGTAGTCCATTGTTTGGTCCCATTAGCGCGGGCGTTATCAGCTCTTCGTCGTGCTGCTGATTCCTTTTTCATTGTGTTGTTGTTGTTGTATGCATATAGTTGTTGTTGTTGTTGTTGTTGGCGGTAGTGGTGTTATTTCCATCTCCAGCGTAGCAGTTGAATGGGTGAGTGAGAGTTTGCGATAAGAACGTAAAATATAAAATATAGTGCGCGCTCTGAGGAATGTCCTTTTGGTGGCGTATTTTGTTTGTTTTTTTTTGTAGTTCGCTGTTGTCGCAGCCGCTGCGGTTGCCTTCTTGCTCTTGCTGATGTTGTGCTGATTTGTGGCGCTTTTTAGTATGCCCCGCCAACGTACACTGTTAAAAATATTTTCTTTTATTTAATGAGAAACAAACCTGAATTGATTTAAAAAGTATGCAAGTTGTTGAAAAATGAATTAAATGTTCCCTGCCAGCCATGTTAGCACAAAAATCTGTGGAGTGAGGAAATCTGAAAGAATTTTTAAAGACATACGCACTCTATTTGACGATTTTTCTGATTTCATCCATTACTAAATTTCGGAAGTTAATCTATATGATTTTCGTAAGAAATTCAAGCAAAATTAGAAGAATACTTCAGGTTGAAATCTTAAACAATTCTTGAAGAAATCATTATTTCTATTTACCAATAATTTTTTGCATAAAATTTCGGTAGAAGTCATTGAAATTTAAAAAAATATTAGCTGCTGTGTATGGTAAACTGTTAAAAAAAAATTGTTTATCAAATTTATTTTGTTTCGAGCAGTTCGCGGATTTTTCAGAACCACATTGTGAAAAGCTCGGCACTGTTTCAAGACTATTCGGCGACTACCTCCAAATGCTGGCAAGGTGGTCGTGGAAATGCGAAATGTAGTGAACGTGATTCTATTCCGCAACGAAACAACTCCCAAATGGTTACTTCTTAACCCCAAATAGATCCCAATCAAGTCCCGAAAAATACCTGAAATGTTCCCAAACGGTACTTTAAATAGACCTGAAAGAGTATCGAAACGGTACAGAACAAGTCCCGAAGCAATCTTCACCTGTGTCGAACCGGTGGCTGATATGGTCCCAAAATTCCTGTAAAACATTTGACGATAAGTTTTTCTTTTTATACTTTCTATAAATTAGTTCAACTATAATTTTTGCATGTACGTAGTACTATTCAGCTATAGTGTTTTCAAGTAACTCATCACGATCGATTCATACTCTCGATTTAACGTCATAATAGCGTCACTCGAACTTATTGCGTTTCAGTAAGAAAATTAGTTATTCTCACTTTATTTTGAGCGGGTGACAAAAAATTTGAATTGAATCGATGTGATGGAACAATAATTAATCAATTACAAAATGTATCTGCGTGGACTCACGAAAATTCGTTACGATTATCTTTATACATATATTTTGCTGAATTCCAAAGATGATTTCAAAAAAAAACTTTAGAAAACATTAATTTGAATGATTTCGATAAAAGAAAATATTGAACTTTTCCGGCGCTTGTTGATGTACCAATATCAATACATAGAAGTCTTGGAAATGTGCATTGAAGACCAGTTTGAAAATTATTATTGATTCTAAGTATTGCTCCCTGCATGATTAAAATCTTTCCAGAAATTCTGGATAAATACGCTCATATTTTGCCCAATTATATGTTTCTTAATAGAGTTTTTCTCTCTTTTTCAGGTTAGTTTAAACTGCAACTACAAAATATTGAATTGCAAACAGAGTAAGTTCTTAAATTGTTTTTGGCTCTATAGCTTACTTAGTTTTAAAAAAAAAACCACCTACAAATGGCTTCTAAAAGCTTTTAAGTGATTATCTATATAGTGATAAGTAATCTCCTCTGGACCGTAATTGTTCTCTTCGCGCATTCTCTGATTGCCACAAGGGAATAAAATTTGCCACCAACATTGGATGTTGATGATAAATTCAGCATTTCTGAGAGAGTGAGATGAAACTACTGCAACATGCGATAGAAAGCAAATGGGAAGCGAGAATTGTCGCGAATACATTTTTTTTTCGATATGGCTGCAACAAGATAATGATTCGAGTCTACTTCGAACTTAACGGCCATAAAGCACGCTCGAAGCATATCTCAGCTCTATAACAGCGCCATTCAAACTAAGAGTGCCAATGAGTGTAATTTTTAGCTCCGTCCAAGGGACATCTCCAAGCCGTTCGAGATTAAACGGGGTTTTGTGAACGCTTCTCACTTTTGTGCAAGTTCTTCAATGTGATGTTGGGAAGCGTAATGCGAGCTTCTACTGGCTTATGTGAATGATATTCATATCATCGGCCTTAACAACAACGTCATCAGTGCAGCATTTTCTCGTTTGGAGATGGAAGCAAAAGAGGTTGGTCTAGAAGTGAACGAGGATAAAAGTAAGTACCTTGTGGCACAAACACCACCAACCACGCTGACATTAGCCTTGAGATCAAGCGACTAATAACACTCCCCCAATAGGTACTACTTTGGTGGGCAATTGAAAAGCAGAGCCATTTCTCGTCGAAAAAAAGTCTTTCTCTACAAATGTTTCATCATGCCCGCTCTTTTATGTCGGCGAAACATGAACGATATTGCTAAGCGATGAGCAAGATATATGCCTCTTTTCGCTTGAATGACGGCTACAGATAACGATGCCAACATAATAATTCAACGATGGCAAAGACTTAGTATTAATGAAGGGATGTTATGCTCGGTGCCAATGTGGGGTCTACAAAGGGAAGAGCGCTCACAGACACAATGGAGGAACCAAAGGCAGAAGGATCTGTCATCACTTGGCATGAGTAATTGTCGCAAGGAGAGAGGAAACTGGCGAAATGGTTAGGTCTCGGCTAAAACTGACACACATTTGAAGTTCCATTTAAGAAAAAGATGTAGACAAATTGTGAGATGCGCTTTATCTCTTGACACTTCCAAATATGCCTTTCCTAGTTCTTGTATGCAATATATAATGAAGTTGTTCTTCTACAAGCATATTATGACACAGCTGACAATCACGGCCTTGCAGGGTAGTTTATGGCTTAAAGGTATTTATTTTATATACAGTTCGACTCTCAAATAGTACATCCTCAACCTGCTCACGCAGAAATCGGACTCATTTATCTTTGTTTATTTCGGGCAGTGCATTGTTTACTCATATTTTATCATTAGTCCACTCTTTTTTTTTTTTTGCTTACTATCAATTTTATGCTGTCTTGCTGTTTTTGTTTGGGTTGCAATTGTTGTTGTTGATGCTCCAGTTGTTCTTGCTGATATTTTATGCAACATCTTTTTTCAACCCACATCTCCTGTTAGCTGGTTGACTGGCTGGCTGGTTGGCTGATATCTTTAGTAAGCATACCGAGTTGCGCTAGATATGCACGCCAGAGCGACCAAAAAAAGGTAGAGCGCAGAGGGTGGGCACAAAGTTCTACATTGGGAGGTACGGCATTGACACTACTGCCACACACACACACACGCACATAGAAGGTGCAGATAGAGCGATGTGCCGAGCTACTGGCTGATATGGAATACAAGCAGACCTGCAAACAATCACACACACACACACACACAACACAACACAAAGAAACACACCCACACATAAACGCACTAAACATGGCGAGCATTTGAGCTTTCGCTTCTTCGCATTTTGTTGTCATTGCAATTCTCATTTATCATACTACGGCGAATGCATAAACATGATAAGGATTTATGGGCGCATAGAGTGAGTGGCATTGCATAGTTCAAGCGATGCTGCTGCCTGATTCTGCTCCTACTGCTCTGCTGATGCTATTTTGCCACTAACACATACATACATATGTATGTAGCTTGCGTTTTGCCATCGTTCGTTCTTGTCAATTCTCCAACAGTCAACGTTCGCATACCCACCTCACCGCTTGTCCCCTGTTCGCCTACTCCCCTAACAGAACCCACTGTGATTGCCTGGCTGTTGATAGATTTCCAAAGTATTGTCAGCTCACTTTGTGGGTGTGACGTTCAGATGCATTGTCGATTTTGCATTGGTATTGTCATCGCAATGTTCAGGTTATGTTGCAGTCAGTATGATAAGCGACAGTGGACAGAGATATGCGCTGTTGTACAGTTCAATAACTATTTGTAATGTGCAGTTAAATACTTTCGAGAATTATAGTACCGAAATGCAATAATTTAATATTTGCACAATTTCAACCAGCTTATAAACATGCGTGTACAAATAATGCTTGATTATTTTTATATAGTATCCAGATATGTAAGTAAGTATGTACATTGTAACCATTTTCCTAAGTAAAATTTAGTTGAATTACGCAAACTGCTCTCTTGCGTCAAGTCGTAACCTTTTTCCCAATTCTCATAATGTCTCCATATTTATCCAATTTGTGAATGAAACTGTAAGTGTTGTTATCCTTTAACCTACTTACACCATCGAGCAATGTGTACTGCATGCCACAATAAATGGTTTTATTTGCCTGATAAAATCTTTAGCTGGCCAAAGAAGGACATTTATTGGACGCAACTTAGTGGCGCATGTGAAAATATACAAACATACATACCTGTGTATTTGTATTGTGTGTATATGTATGTGTAATGCGTGTTAAAAAACAGCGGTCAATATTTTGAGAACCGCAGAAAAGAAAGAATGCACGCGTTGACGGCATAAGATGAGATTTAAGAAGCCGTTGTACACAAGGGTATTATAACTTTGTTCGCATATCGGTTATTTGTAACAGCAAAAAATAATCGAAATAGATATAGACATATATATACTCAAATTATCAGAATGAAAAGAGAACTCGATTTAGCCCTGACTGTTTGTCCGTCGGTCTGTTCGTGGTTACAATAACTTGAAAATGGTCAAGATCGGTCAATAACCACGCTCACCTCCCATATAACGGAAGTTTTTGAAAAATGCATAAACCCCGTTTTTTCGGTATCCATTAAAGCAAATTGAGTGCCATTTAGTATTTGGAGCGATTTTTAACTAAAAAATTAGGTATTTATGAAATTTTGAAATATGGGCGTTGCCACGCCCACTTATGAAAAAATGTCTATATCTCAATACCGGTGTAAGCTATTGTCATAAAATTTGATTAACAAATTTTCCTCAATATCACTGTTATCATTGTTAAAAATTTTTGAAAACGGACCTTAACCTCGCCCACCTTCCTTATAACGGAAATTTTGATATATGGAAAAATTTCGTTTTTTCTTTATCTAGAAGATAGTTAATTAAGAAACTTGATTTTTATGAAATTTTGAAAAATGTGTCAACAGTGCGGCCTTATATTGGGGCAAATAAGGGTTGCACTCCATAAACACCAAATAAAAGTGGTGTTTAAAGCGAGTTAGACGAAAAAAATTTGTATGGTAAACTCCGAGTTTATGAGAAGTGTTTGACGTTAAACTCCAAAATTGCTCATAAACTCGAGTTAACGGCGCAGTCAGAACATAGTGTAAGCTTATGAATAGTTAGCAATAGAAATAAATTAATTTTAGCATTTAGTGAACTTCATAGCAACATTACCTGCAACTTTGTAGAAATTTAATGTCAACCTTAAATTTCAAATTTTAAAGAAAATTAAAATATTAATAAATATACTTAATTGTGGTTTTCAAGCTAAGAATACAAAGATCTTAAACACGCACCAACACTTACCAAACTTTTTTCGCGTCATTTCTAAAATGCACTAAGCAGATTTTTTAATTTAAACTTTATGCACTTATCAAGAACCCGTGACAATACAATGATTCGATAAGTTCATCTCATTATCATGATCAGGACAGCCAGGATTAAATAATTTCCTCACACAGCCTCTGTGCAAGAGCAAATGAGACAACCGCGCAGTCTGCGCATGCGTACCGTCTACATACATACATGCATACTTTTAAACCACATCAAACAAAAAAGTGAAAAATAATTCTTAATACTCGTATGGGCCAGCTTCTTCCATTTCAAAACGCCCGGTCGTTTCGGGTCATGATTTTAAATTTTAACGAAACTTGAATATGTTGTTTTTCGGTAAATTTAAGGAGTCACGTATTTTTTTTGTATTGCCCAAAAAATTTTTTTTTGCAATTTTTGGCAATTTCATTTTTTCGTAAAAATCTAGTTTTCTCGTTCGTTTCACGAACTTTATTTTTTAAACATGCATACGACAAATATCAACCGATTTAAGTAACTTTTTTTCAAATGTTTGTAATTATCTATTCTTCTAAATACAAGCGTCAGAAATTTCATTAAAATTTAAAAAAATATGTATTAAAAAATTGCAAAAAAATTTCTAAATTAATTTTTTAAAATGCGTTTTTTTTTATTTATTTTTATTTTTTTTTAATTTCCAAAGGAAATAGACAGTTGAAACTTTAATCTAGCCAACTGCCAACTAGCCAAAGTTCGTTTTTTTTTTTGAAGTTATGATTTTTTATAAAAATTTTTTTTTTTTTGCACGAAACGGGGTATTTTCTGATATCATGTAAACCAGGAACGCTACATTTTTAGTATTTCTTGAGTCGGAATAATTTCTGGATTAGTTTATTCACATGAATAAAGTTGAAGTTCAATTCGTCCTTCAGCCAACATATTAAAATTTTGGTAAAATCTAAAATGATGGCCCGAAACGACCGGGCGTTTTGAAATAGAAAGGGCAAGCTTTTTTCACAATAATACTAGTAGATATTTTTCGTTCATTATATTATTTTCAGCTTATAATACAAGGAATTATTTTTCACTAAACTATATTTATTACTTTGAAAAACTGTTGTTTAAACATTAAAAAGTTCATCATGCGTAGACGGATTACAATTTACGTTTTTTTCCGCGCTTGAAACATTCGCCAAAACATACAATAGATTTAAACGAGCGATTTGTTTCACTACCAGAGATTTACACTGCAAAACAGCTCTGAATCAACCATTTATTTTACTAAATACAGTTTTACCAACCAGCCTGTGTCATGGAGTTCATACACATGTGCAATGTACATATGTATGTATATATTTATGAATGTTTCGGTATGCATTCCTTAAATTTTATATTGCAAAACAAATATATATGTATGTACATATGTAAGTATATATTTTTCTCTGACTTTATAACTTAAACATCCCTTATATAATATAATTTTGGCGCGTACACTATATAGCTCAGTGTTTGGCCGAACTTCTCCTACCATTTGTGGTGTGCGTCTTTATATTATACCACAAATGGAGGGACCTACAGTTTTGTGCCGACTCCGAACGGCAGATGTATTTTATGAGAAGCTTTTTCATGGCAGAAATACCCTCGGAGGTTTGCCATTGCCTGCCGAGGGGTGACCGCTATTAGAAAAAAGGTTTTCTATTATAGATTTTGCTTGCGCTGACTGTTTTAAAATGCTTTTAGTCATATCTCTCTCACTTTTAAGACTCCACGGAACAGATATGAATAGGATATAAGTTTTCGTTATCAGTTGAGTAGTGATAAAACACACACAATTATCATAGCAATTAGCCTGGCGACATTTCGACGTCTACACAAGTTATCGCCTGCACGTTTGCTGATGTGAAAATAAAAATAAATGAAAATGTTCCAAATGAGTTGAAGTGTATATTTTATCAACAACAAAAGAAATATTTCGTATTCAAATTCGATAACAAAGCGAAAAACGTAAAAGGCAAAAGTGCACTTAAATGAGGCGCCGCCAAAGGCAGTCAAGCAGGCCAAGTGCAGGTAAACGGCACTGAAACAAATATCCATATCAAACACAAGTATGTGTGTATGTATGTATGAATGTGTGTGTACATATATTTATATATGTGTATTGTAAATGTATACCCTACGGGTAGGAAGTGAGTGAGTGAATGAGTGACGGAAGAAGATATGCAAGCAAACCGGAACGGGCGAAGGAAGGGACACAGGAGTCAATGATCGTTGAAATGGCTTATGACATATTTACATGCATACTTAGGCAAAAATTTGCCGATAAAACTGTGAGTCGGACAGGCAAAGAAATGCGTTGCAGCGATTTCAAGCAGATGGGAAATTAACAAAAAAAAATTTGTAAGATTTTGTGACATACTGGATTCAGCAAAAATTTTCACTGTCCTATAAAAAACAAAAATCTATAGAATTTTGACCTAAGCAATAATCTTTTCTACATAAAAAATGAGTACTTGAAGCGTGTGCTCTCAGGTGGCGTTCTGTCGCTTCTATTGTGAAGTCTAATAATAATATAATAAAAAATATTTTGGCCCTTACACCCAGCCTTAACGTGAGTTTCGATCGAAAATAAATTCGCTCGGTTGTTTTTTTCATTCGTCCATAATGAATGCGAATATTGCAAGTTTCACTCGAAATAGACTCCGCTTCAAAACAGCAAATAAAATTCGACCAAAGAAAATATAACATTGAAATTTTTTTACGAAGTGTATAATTATCAAAAAGGGCAGAAAAAGAAGTTATTTGAGAGATATGTATGTAAACATGTAAATCTCCATGGAAATGCGTAATATTTTATAAGAATTTGTTGTATAAACAATTATGTAGCTATTAAAAAATTTAACTTTTTTGCAGGTTTTTGAGAGTTAATCATGAAACGTTTGCATTTTCTCTTCTTTTTCCCTCTCTTGAGGACTCCACCTGTTCCTAATTTCGTGCACTTTTTCAATGAAGTACCGCCAAAGAAGGTGCAAGTCCCGTTCCGTTCCGCTAGCAATATATCTCGCACATTTTTTTCATACTTGAACGAATGGGACATTCCGATAAAACTTGCCGGAGGGAACGAAACGCCATGCACCTTCTCTAAATAATATACGTTCTCTGGTACCGCTATTAAAATTGCCGATCATTTCCTAGAAGCCTTCGAGCTGTTCATTTCCAATTTCAGTTCTTACCGAAATTCACCAACATTTTTCCAACTAATTCTCTAGCAATATTCGTCTCCTCCTGCGTTCTATTTAATAGCATTATTGAATTTCATGCAATAATGTATGTATATGTACATAATTTGTAATTGTTGTTTTAAAGAACATTTCATGCAAAATAGTAATCACTTACATATTGGATATGTTTATCTCTATATAGCTACCTTTTTCGACCGAAATGCGGCATTTTTACAAAGCGAATAGCGAAAATTTAACAATTTTGGTGGGAAATAAAACTCATAAAAAGGCTGATCTTCTCCTACCATTTCAGGTGTGTGTATTTTTATATTGTATCAAAAAACTAGGCCCCTCTACCTACTGTTATGTGCCGACTCCGAACGGCAGATGTCCGAGTAGTTTATGAGAAACTCATATATACTCAGAGGTTTACCATTGCCTGTCGACGGGTGACCGCTGTTAAACAAACATATTCTCTGATCCCATTAGCGGATTTGATTTCATTTTAATGCATTTTTCTTATTCGACTTTTATCATGATCGGTTGACGGTACGTTGATTCCATCATTATTGATTTAAGTTTCAAATGTATCATCTTCTCGACTACGATAACGATGTGTAAATATTGCGTCCATTATTTAAATGAGATCTGATCAACTGGTCAATTCTGTCATTCTAACATAGGCTTGGGCAAAATATATCGATATATCGCATTATCTAAATTTTTTCAAAAAAATAATGGATATTTTTAATCTCGCTTTATCGATATTCGATATTTGTTTCTGAATATCAAATTTATATCAAATTCGTTAATTTTTAAGGACTCTAAAACCTCAGTTTGATTTGATTTGAACGTAACTGTGCGTAATATCCCTTTATACCTTGTGAACACAAAAAACAAATTAATGCCAATAGAGTTTTTGGTGAATTTTCGTCATATCACACCGGTTCTCTCTAAAATTTCTTTAAAATATTTAACTAAAATTAATTAAATGATTCAAGCTTCCTCAGTATCGTCCGAAAGTCTTGCTTATGCTGTTAATTTATGTAGGTGTGCCGGAGAATAGAAGCAGGTTAACAGGGCAGCACATCAAAGAAAGTGTACTTCTGATGTTTATATCTGACGTATACTGGTTTTATGAAAATTTTAAAATAAAATCATTGTATAAAACATTTTGATTCTAATGATAATTTAACTTAGCTTTACTCCCTTAAATATGTATTTTAATAACAAATAAAACTAATAAAACTGTCATAGCATAAGTATAATCTACTTTAACTATCGAATATTTTAGCCAAACTTTAAGTAATTGCGCCTTGAAATATATATCGATATATTTTTTTCATGGGCACCTATTCTAACACAAATTTACTTTATTATACGTTTTTTTATTGAACGTTTATATGAAAATTACAATCGTTTTAGGATGATTTTGCTTTACTGTATTTTTTCTATCATTGCTGTATTAAATTATTCACCCTTATCGTGAGTTTCGCCCTAAAAAAATTCACCCGAAATATTTTCATTCGCCCGAATTGAATCCGCCTATTGTGAGTTTCACCCGAAATAAAATTCGCTTCGAAAATTCGAACATGGAAATTACAACCCTGATATGTGTTTAATTGAAGTGTAAAATTAACAAATAATTCAAATTCAATAGTAATTTAACACAATTTATCAATTTTCCAGATCTTAAGAATATAACATACTATAAAAAATCGTTCTAGTATTTGTTAGATCTGTGCTAACATCTTCAATACCGCCAGCACGGAGCGATTTTTCGCTGAATGTGGATACTAAAAAGGTGTAGGTAACAGTTTTGAAATTGGATTGGCGCAATCGTCTTTTAGTCAGATTATGCTGGAAGACATAACGCTTTCGGCCAGTCCAAGTCTATTTTGCATAACACATTTTTATTTATGCGCACATTTAAATATAAATTGTTTACCCATTTTCATTCGGACTAATTTTTAATTGGAGGCCCCACACAATACAGCCTTATCCTTAGCTGTTTTCATAACTCTGCTACATTTTCCTTGTTTTCTTTGACAAATCCACTTGCAACATCCGGCTTTTCCTGCAGTCTACCTAATATTATCCCTCTTTGAACTTTGTTTACTGTTTTGTTCCTGGAATAGGCGATCTTATGTAAAAAAATTTAAATAAAATTAGTTATATTTTGAATTTGCGAAATTTTTCGCCTCTTAAAAAATAGTCAACAAATTCAACTAATCCGCCAACTATTTCCGCTCGAAATAAGTGTTGCCAATAAGGGGAAACAATATTTAAAAGTGGAAAATTTCTGCCCGAAATGTATAATAAGCGAACAGTGATAAGTGAACTATGTATATACATATGTCGGGCGAAAGCGAAACTCACAATAAGGGTGATGATCGCCTCATCAAAGAAATTTTAAATAGTTGCAAAATCACGCATTTTTTTTTTAGCATATTAAGCACACTCGTTATACTATGTAGCTATGATTTGTTTTATTTCCATATAAATATCTAAATTTTTTAAAGTCAAAACAATATTTTGGCTGATTTCTTGTGAATCAATTAAAACTATTAATTTTACGGAAATGTTCTATAACATTGTGCTTTGCTATTTTCAATTCGGAAGTAAAAACAAAATACGAAAAAAACGTTTGCTTTAGATATTACAGTTATTATGCATTTTTGTTATACTTCTATAAATACAAATCACGTTATGTTACCCTATAAAATGCAAAAAGAAAAAATTCTGCTGTCAAACCAACAGGATATGTAGAGAGAAATTATAAAAGACGATACATTTACATAGCTATTGATACAGCACAATTTAATAATGCACTAACTGATAAATGCAAGTGTGTCTATAAGCTGATAAATGCACATTTCTGTCGCTCCACTTTTCTTGTCCTTTTCAGCGCTTACCACAGTCGACGCGTATCGATGAAACTAATCAGCAGTTCGAAAGTGACAACCGATGAAACAATAATGGGTAATTGCCAAGGACCTTTTTTTTTCTTACCGCCAAACAACAACGGCAAGGCATTCAAGAGATGAGCACAGTTACTACGTTGTCAAAGACCACAACAACACGATTTGCAAAAATGGGAAAGCAGTAAATATAAACATGTCATACTTAGCACATGTATGTACATATGTATGTATGTGAGTGCATGTTGACGTTTACAGTTACCATGATCGGCGCGCCGACGACAACGCTAATGACAGCACTGACTGGTCTGATGACGTGCGATTGGTTCGAGGCTTTGATGTCGCTGCCACGGTGCTCCTGCTGATATGAACAAAATCACGTGGCTGGATGGCTGGCTGTCTGGCTAGCTGACTGGCGGCCTTGTCTGCCATCTTATGCGCCTGATGAGTCTGGCGTTTATCGTCATCTTCGCTTGCCACTTGCCGATGCCGCTTGTGTTTTGCCCTCAATTGCGATTGTATGTGTCACACTTTGGCGGATGGCAGTCCTGTCGTACCTGTGCTCGTGTATAGGTTAGTTTAACTGTCTTTGCGCTTTCACATCAATACATGCATTGCATACAAACATACTCGTTTTCACTACCTTTGACAACGCTATTCTCTGCTATTCTCGTTTGTTGTCAGCACTAGTCAGTGTGTGTTATGTCACTGCGCCACGGTGTTGATGTAAATGATTTCAACTGCCATTAAGGAGCAAGCACCTAATTCAGTTATTCTCGCTTATTTCCATGTCGCTGGCATATTGTTGGGGTAGTTGTTATTATTGGCGCAAAGATGGTGACATCACTCAAGTGTACGTTGTTTTCTTCGCAATTTCTTTGCAACACCCGCATACTTCTTTGTGGGTATATTTTTTTTTTGTCATCATTTTCATTGATCGCCCAGATAACAACGTACCGCTATGTGAGCGAGTAAAGCAAGTGAAATGAGCAACTTATGAGGAGAATTGTGTAAGTGAGTGGATTCAGCAGCTTGTTGGTTATCTTGAGGGCTGCAAAACGTCCGAGTTCCACGCTAGTCGCGAATGTTAAGTCACACCAACATTCATACATTCGTAGGTACATATGTACACACTTTCAAGTACATACAATATGCATTATATGTAAAACACTCGAACACCAAATGCACTTGGCGCCGAGTACTTGGTTATCGCAACCGGAAAGGCAGCAACCGTAAAAGGAAGGTGCAATAAAATTTTTTTACTACATACTTACTCGTATGTATAATGCATACTTTGTTGTTGCTTTTGTCGAAAATTTCCGTGCTACCCGCAGCTCCGTGTAGCACAGTTCCCCTTTAGTTTTTGAGGAAATAAAATTGACTTGAAACTTAAAAAAATCGTACGTATATATGAAAGTTTTTTTTTTTTTGTATAAATACTGAAATTTAACGATATGACTATCGAGTAAATGCTAATGCAGCGCATTGAAAAAAGTGCTGATAAAATAATGTTGAACTGCGCTGATATTTAGCGTGTATCGGAATATACATAGGTGTGTACACTTACTAGGCACCTCGGGATCGTAGTATTTTAAAAGTTCACAATCCCGGAATCTTATTTGTCAATAACGCCGGGATTTTCGCGATATCTAATTTATTGCGCTTCTTGCAAGTCTGTTGTAATATTTTAGTTACTTTTTCGTTTCGCAATCAAACTAGATACCTGCAAATTAATACTTTAGTGTTTTTCTGAAATAAATTTTGACATTTCTGAATTTCATTTGTGTTTTATGAAATACAATTGATCTCTTCTGAAATACATTTGAGTTTTTCTAAAACACAATTGATATTTTCTGAAATACTGTTGGAAAATGTGTAGAATTAATATTACAGGTAGACATTTTTGCAATTGTGATTTATGGTCACGAACTCTTCGCAGAAGGACTTATAGACATCATGTCAGACAACTAGGCTACCTCCTGATCACTAGACTCTTACAAGGCAGCGTCGAGTATGGCGGATAGTTACAAAGCGTCACTAGATGAACTCATGGCCAAGAGCAAAGTTACCTTATGATAGGTTCGGATCATAAAGGATTGACTGGTAAAACAAAGGCTACTTTCCTAACGAAAGGTCCTCAATTTTTTCGTGGTCCGTCCACACACGGCAGAGCTTCCAATAAAGTGGGATGGCTCACAAATTGCAATACAATAGCACACGTTGAAGGGTAAAAACCAATCAAAAAAAATTAAATAATCCTTCTCAAAGAAATACTTAGCAGAGAGGATCGAAAAACTCTCAATTGAATACCTGACAGTACATTACAAAATGGGACTCTCCTTAGAAACGGACTCAGGTATTTTGGGCTAGAGAAAGAAACCTCTAAGCATACACTTATTTTGTCAATGACCAAGTATAGTGTTCGACTTATACGCCTTGGAGAACGTATATCATCAGAAATTGGAACACAGGAGAAATTCCCTACAAGAAGAAAATTGAAGAGAGTGATATACGATTTTTTTAGGGTGGAGGGTGATAAATAATTTTTTGTTACTTCCGCGACTAAGCCCGGGTATTGTTATAACAAAATCCCGAAAATATCAGCGTTTGGAAAACTCGCGAAGATTGACATCACTAATACAGAAACACATACAAAAGTTGCAAAAACAGTAACGGAAACATTGAGCTCTAAAATTGTCATAATCACCCTTACTCCCAAACATAAAACACGCTCCACACAGGCACATACATACATAAGTATGTACATACATATATACGAATTTCAAATATACCCAACAAGCAGGAAATCATGTGCTGGAATATTGAAAATTTGATGATTATTTTACTTACCTAAAAATTTCAAATAAAAATTGAAGGCGGTCCTAAGTTTAGCTGCAATGATGTGTTGCCGTTTACGGGTCTATTCCAGTGTTGCCACCGAACGTATTTTTTAAACAAGAGTAGCTTTAATAAATAATAATAATATTAATTTGGCACTTACTTTATATACATAGCTTAGTGTTTGCCCCATTAGTGTTACATTGGTAATTTTAAAATCCACCAGGAAGATTCCTCCTGAGTAACGTGTACTTTCGAGACAGCTGGAGCTTTTCTTTTGCTATAGGCGGGGGCTGGGACCTTAACATACGTACATAGCGCTCACAGATCGGGTGTACAGAAAACTGGAGACGGAGTCCCTATGAATTTCGGCAGCTTCTAAACGTCGTTGGGTTTAGTGGTTGACAAATGTCAGTCTGAACATCGGCCGCCAAATACAGTAGGCTCCCCTGCTATGCCTGCTGAGGCGGCTCAAGTGTGAGCAGGTTTCTCTAGGGTACACAGGACGCTTTTCATGTGACATCAAGAGGCACCCAGTCGCTGCCCGAAGTGCGGCGTTTTAAGAAGTCTGCAGTCTTATCCACCGTGTCCTGCGTATTTTTTCGAACTGACCCCATTCCATCGATTCCCTTTTTAGCAAAGGCTCTTTGGTAACGTCGCCAATAGTAATTCAATTTAGTTATTTCTATTGACCTTTACAAAGCGACAGAACAGAGAACAGTATTTCACTCGTTTTGAATAGCGGAATCTTTATGTATCCAACCAATATTTTAAACTATATTGTTTTCTTCTTTTTCTTGTCCGACATGGTGAATTGTTGATATTTGTTGGAACGATTTTCCGTCATCCCTTGTCAAGTTTGGCACAACGCCGAAACCGGTTTGTCTCCAAACCAAACTTGACAAGGGTGAAGGAAAATCGTTCCAACAAACATCAATATTTTAAACAGTAAATACAATAATCAAAACTTTTAATCAATTTTATTACCTCAATGCGCAATTCTTTATTAGTACAGAATACGAGAAGATTTTTATAAATTTTTGTTACGCCAATATTAAATTAAAGTCATGCTGTCTATTGGCTACAAACTCAAACAGTCACTCTTTACATGATCAGTTGATGGAAGGAATCTGGAAAAAGGGAAGATAAATAACAACGTATTCTAGGATTTTTAGCGTTACTCTTTACGAAACTGAAGTCTATGTTTAAAAACTTAAATGGCGGATTCAATATAACCGTTGGATGAAATAAAAAATTGTCGGCTTTTTATGGAATTTGATATCTTAAGGTCCTTTGAGTCGCCGAATACGAAACTAAAGTAAAAATTTGTTTTCTTCTGTAGAAATATTCTTTTTTATGTATTTTGTCTCACGTTGATAATTTTTTTTTGCCTTATTTCAATAATTTCATGACAATGATATAAAGTCTTTAATATTTCTTTCTAGTGTTCGAACAAATGTTAAATGTTTATAAGGTATAAATGTGTAGCTCATATTGTGTGTGGGCATGTGCATTTTTCTACATTTACACCCCACCTCATTGCAAGTGAAAAGAGTTCTCATCAATTGTGTAAATGGGTGCCAATGCAGGAGTACTTAATGCACCTGTCGCTTACGAATCAATAGGTATCTCACTTTGCATTTGCCATATCAGCTTGAATGTACGGTAGTTGATTGTACTCGTATTGTTGTACTGGTTTTATATAACGAAGAATGATATGACAGCACTCTTACGAGTAAAAATACAAATGCACTTGCAAGGCACTTGAAGGTTTCCTGAATGATAAGAGGCGTTCTTCTATTGGCAATCTTTATGGTATTCCGCAATCGATGATTTGGGTGGCATGACGCAGTGCCTAGTTTGCAATCAAACGAGTAAGGAATGAAATGCGTTCGCATGCACTTTCCAAAGAGTTTTATAACGAAAAATGAATATCAGTTTACGTATGGTCAAGTGCGTAACTCTTTGAATTTCTGAAATTTAAAGCCTTAAACAAATTGCTACTAATTTGTTTCTGATTAAAATATCGAAGCAACTGCCCGCTTTAAAAATAGTTAATAACTTTTCTATACTTAACACGATTTTCTGGAAATTTTTTACAGAATGGCCTGAAGCTTAGAGCCAATTTTAGGGGATTGATAAATAATAAATAGTTTTTTGAAACGCGATATTTCGATTTCACTCAGATCATTAAGTTTCTCACGCAACTGTACTTTATTTATGACAAAAATAAAAGGAGAGAAAGGAGGCGCCTGTACAGAAATTCATTGATATTCTTATGTTACGTTCGTACTTTTAAAAATATTTTTTTATTTTTTATTCGCTAATAACATTTGTAAACGATTGGAAATAAGAATGTAAAGCATGTTTATGACGAGGAGTCGAAAAAAATGTGTGGCGAATTGATTTTTCTGGTTTTAATATTTTTTTATAATTGCAAATTTTATCACGTAACGTACCTTAAGTTAGTAAGTTAGTTACAAATAAAAATCTTAACAATAGTATTATAGAAATTGAATAAGAGCTTTAAGAAAATTCTAGATATGCAATTTTAAACCTCTTTAAATAATTAATTAATTAGATAAGTACATAAAATAACTTAATTTAATAATTTTCCATTCCTACTATAGTTTCTGAATACAAATTTTTGTTTCGTTTTCCACACTGCTGCAGATATTCTAGACAGTGCTTCTAAAGAGCTATCCAAAAGCAAAACTCCGAAAAGAAACTTTATATTAGTATCTGCTTTTCTAGACGTTGAATTCGTAAATGTCCTCTGGTTAGCTTGCGAACAGCCTTTTGGTAGTGAGTTAAATTGAAACGTAGAACCTAGTGGAAACATTCTGAGGTACACCGTTTAATGACAGCGTCTGGTTAGCAGCTGGGGCGGCGAATTACTGTATAAATGAGGCATTAATTAAAATGGTGCAGGATTTGGTTGCGAACAGGCCTCGATAGTAACCCACCGTTTCGTTGTAAAGGGGCACACATTCGGAGACAGAAGTTTGAACAGTGAACCCCTGTAAGGATATTTTTTGTTCGCACAGTCGAGAAATTTAAACTTCATGACGAAACCTCCTGAACTGAGTGAGGACAAAGAGCTTAAGATGTTTTACGACAGTAATAAAGTCCAAAACTTCTTTAAGAAGATGCGTCCTACCGAGGATAATTCCAATAAGAGCAAAAGCCAGCTTTTGCCTGATATCAGAGACATACTTTAAATTATAAATGGCGGCCTTAGACTTAGTAAATATATTTCATCAATCAGGTTTTAAAAAAGGTTCAAGAAAGAAAAATCGCTACGCACATTATGTTGCTTTCAACAACGCAAGAAGTATGACTGGGTTTGTTGTGTTTGAGCATCACCATCAGCTTTGTTAGAATTGAGATGGACCTATTTGAGCCATCTAATATCAAAAGAGTCACATATTTTACGTTCAACTTTTTTAATATTATGATAGAGAAGATAAATTGAGCTGCCAAATACAGTCGGTCTTAACAACAGTGCTGTTACTTCTGACTTATCCAAACTGGGTAAATACGCGAAGTGTATGGGTCAGGCGTTGAATGAAGACAAACGCAGGATATATCTCTTTTTATCAGATTAAGGGTCAGTGCATTGCCACAACACTTGAAATCCAAAATTTGTTTATCGAGCAGACATTACAGCATTAGGTGAGAAGGTCGTAGGAGTTTTCGAGTGAAAGATCAAAATAAACAACTTATCCAAATAAAAAGCTTAGGAATACTTTGTTGCAAATTAAAAAAAAATCAGATTTGAAATCAGTTAAAAAGCTTATACATATGTAACCTCATGATCATCTCCTCTCATTTTAAGGCTTTTAAATCCTGTTTATCTTAAAATTCAAGGGGTACAACAACATAATTGTTCACTTGATTTTGCTCTTACACAAAAAAATAAGCTAAAATTAAAATGGTTTCTCATTTCGTTAAGCGCTGAAGAAGCAATACAAATACCAATACTAACAAATATTCTTAAATTGTCTTAACACAGAATACGACAGCAAGTGCCTGTTCTCTCTTGCAATTTCAAGTACTGAAAATTTCCTTTTTTACGTATAGTAAATAAGTACGCTCCCTCCCTTACCGTACGCAACACCTTATCGGTACTAAAAATCCAAAAATTACGAAGTCTGCAACGCGTAGTATCATAAAATATTTATATGTATGTAAGCAAGTATTGGAGGCATTCAGCAAGCTCCAGTCTACCAACAGCGACTAAACACGACACAATCTAAGCTGTGCGAAAAGAAGATATAAAATTTAAATTGCGTGATTGATTGCAAGATTAGCTATCATAAATCTAGTGGAAAAGTCAATGAATCCAATGAACTTGCGGAAGGAAATACACATACATATGCTAAGGTGGCAGTACTTAAAGGAGCAGTGTTAAATTTAAGACGGGCAAGACGAATATCATAGTCGAGATACTTAAAGTAGAGTGTAAATTAAACTTTGAGTTAATATATGAAATATGGCCTACAGACGTTGGTGAAGAATGGAATACGACCTTTCCAGGGCTTAATCAAAAAATACTTGACTCAAAAGGAGCAGGATATAATGACGTTATGTACATAATCCACAGAAAGTAGAATCAATAATAAATGTCATCGGGTAAATCCGGAAAAGATGGAGTATAAAGTATAATTTGAAGTATAAAATTTTTATTTTAGCAACTTGCTGTTTTGCATTCTTAATTCGATGTTCAATAATTTCTTTCCCTTTACATGCGCCCTGGATATCTCCTTCACTCGCTCCTTACTAGGCAATCGGAAGCTATTTGGCGCGCAAGAGTTACTTACTCACATCTTATTTCATATTAGAATCCCCTAGTCCATCGCCCATTCTTCCTCAGACATTCAATAATTTAAGACCCATTTTAAGCTATAGAATTTACTTAAATGTTACGCGATGGTCTAAAGTGAATGTTAGTTGAATACAATCAATTTTTAAAATTTTTAAAATATCCGAAATATTAAAGTAAAATATAACTAAAGAACTTATTTTTAGACGAAAATATCGTGCAAATTCGGAGTGGACATTTTTTCTTAACGAGTTATGAATAAATCTTCAGAAACCACAAACAGGTAGACAAGACGGGATTTGAGCTTATCGTAAGAATTTGATAAGTTTACTGATAAGCAAACTTGCTAAACCATAAAATATCATCGAAAAATGTCGAAAACATATATCCATTACCAATGAAAGAAAGAGAAGTCTTAGATATATATTTGTATAACAATTGTCCAAACGTCAATATGTTGTTGAGATTTCAGCACTGTTTCCGTATTCCACTTCCACCCCGGTAAGACGATTTTCTTGTTTTGAAGTGTGAAACCGACGAAAGTCTCAACCGCTCCGATACACTTAATATGGTTGAAATTTCGCGAAATAAGGCGATGCCTTCACTCGCCGTTCGTCGCACTAAGTCACCTACTATAACTTAATTCGAGTGGCAGCTGAAATAGCTAATGACATTTTGTAACTATAGTGACCATGCTTTAAATAAAAGAGAATTCTAAAATATCTTTTAGTTGTATTATTTTTGGAGAAGCAGTTCAGTTTTTATGCAGTGCTTGATTAAAATGAATCGCGGAAGACGGAGTTTTAAACACAAAAAGAATTTAGCAGAAATTCGACCGCCTCACAAGTTTCTTAAGTTTAATCTCCATATTAAAGCATACATTTAGGCGTTTCCGTCCCGTACATTTCCGGTGCAGCATACACAATATGACTGATACGTAAATAAAAAAAATTTGCTGGATTTGGACAGTCTCAGATGCCTTCGGACTCCGCAAATATGTTTCTTAGTAAGGGCATTACCAATGTTCTTGCCGAATTCGGTAAAGATGGGCGATACCAACCCATCATAAGCGGGCGGGCCACGCCTGTGATCCAATATTTTACAATAATCATATTATGTGCTCAAATAATGCTTCACACATGAGTTTTTACAAATTAAAAAAAAAAAAAATTGTGGCTCAATTGTAACCAGGTGATAAGCAAATCACACAAATTAAAAAACGAAAGCCTTTGCTGCTAGCGCTGCGTTTGCATAGTTTAAGTAATAATTAATTATTATGTAAGCTTTGTATAAAATAAAATAAAATAAATAAATAAAACAAATATAAAAAATTAAAACGTAAAAGTGAGGAATAGCAATAATCTTCAACTCGCCTTCCTCTTATGACATTTGTATAAATACAAAAATCTTCTAAAATATATTTGCTGCATTTTCTCTGTAAATAATTTGGATTTCGAATATATAGAATGGTATTATCTAAAAGATAACAACTTTGTGATTGCCGTTTCAATAAAGATATAATTGATGTAAAATTAGTCGATGTCCTGCCGTATTTCTGTTATATATCTAAGGCTCTATCTTTACAACTAGAAGAAAACCCGATTTCGGAAATTAAAAAAACCCATTTATTCAATATTCGAACAATCAAGATTTAAAAAAAAAACGTACAATAATTTATGAAAAAGTCGGCAGGAGGGTCACGTAAAAGAGAGCTTTTGTGCACATTCTGTATTTCATTGCGTCAGAATATGCTGCTTTCGGCTATCATCGGCAAAATAATATAAAAATAATTTTTTTTTTTAAATACAGCGACAATTAGAAAACTACATACTTATGGATAGGTTTGACATTTTTCTTCTCCATTTAATTATACTGACTTATGTATAGCAAATCGTGCTTGAGCGCCTCTAATAATATTTACATATATGTATATTCAAACACACTGGTATATCGACTGTATGTACATACATATGTATGTATGTATGTTAATGCATAAATTTTTGGTTGTAACCACAACAGTTAAGAGCGATACAACACGCTTTGCGATAAATGTTTGTAGATAAACAAATGCAATCATACCTAAAATACTCGTACATTTATATGTATGTATGTAGATAAATATAAATTGGTACATACACACAATATTTATAATATTCGTATATGTTTGTATGTATGTATGTACATACATTGCTGTTGTATTTGATTTCATTTGTACATTTACTGTTTGTTTACCGCAATGCATATCGCGTCTGTGCATCGCTGTAGTTCGCCGATGGCGGCAATGCCAGCAGTAGCTATAATAATATTTGAAACAGTAACAACAGCCGCAAATAATATAATAATAACAATAACAACAACACAGAGTCGAACAACAAATAAAATAAAAAGAAAACTGAACCATTATCAGCGCCAGGATCTTATCCACGGCAACAATCTAAGAGCGACCGACGACGCTGCCGCCACTGTAGCCGTTGCGGCCCGCCTGGCTTGCTGATTTTAGGTTGCCGATAAAGCGATATACACGCGTGAGTATTTGTGCACAAACACACACACACACACATATGCTGTATACATGTACGAGTACTCGTTTGCTTTGTTAGTGTAGTGGCGATGGTGGCGGTTGTTTGAACGCCTGTGGCATGCAATGCCGCAATGCTCTGCCAATAAATGTGTATGTAGGATGTACTCTCTATGTCTATATATGTATGTATATATGTATGTATATTTGTATGTATGTTGTATGTACGAATATATGTAAGTTCATGCGACATTGCCTTCCGTTCAGTGCTGTTGTTGTTCCAGCGTAGGTGTGGACCCAAAGTTAAATACGTGCTACCTTGTTATTATTGTTGTTGTTGGTGTTTTTTTTTGCTGTTATTGCATTATGTTCCAATGCTCTCTTATCGGTCGCTCAGTTTCAGTTGGCTGGCAGTTTTTAATGCTGTGGCTTTATTTATTTCATTGCTTATCGCACAAAGATCAATTTTAATGTTTTTCTTTACACAGCACAATTACAGTACATACAAGCAAACAAACGAATATAAATGTATGTATGTATGTATGTGCAAATGTATGTACATAGTGACATCGACGAACAACATTATAATTATGTACTCGATATTGTAGAACTCAGGCTAAGATAATAAACGCTGGCGCATGCATACATCAATGTCTGGCATCTACATAAATGCAAACAGTAGCGAATTGGAAACGAACAACTCGGGCAGAATTTGAAAAAGTGTCCTCAAAGGATACAAACATTTTGTGAGAACGCCGTGCACGTAAAACATGTAAAATAGAAAATGACCGCGTTACAATTTTCAAGATCGTCGCAGAGCAGAGCTGAATATCTGTTCAGTGTTCGACTGGAAACGAACTGAGCCGAATATTTTCAGAGGTACAAAATTTTTTAATTTTAAACCAAATTTTATTTCAAATTATTGAAATTTAACAATTCCGTAACCAAAACATAATTAAAAGCAAGCAAAACAAATAAAACAAAATTTTATACGCACCTTGATGCAACTGCAGTTGTCAGTTGCCACCTCTAACATCATTTCGGCAGTTGGCAACGCACATTACCCAGGTTCGGTAGCTCTCGATTGGATTGAATTGGTTCGGAAAACTATTTACAAGTTTTCCAAGCACTCAGGCAAATACTCTCAATGTACCTAAGACCTGAAGGGATTGCTAGGCGGTTAAGAAAAGTGTAAGGAAAATGTGTGAAACGGGAAAAATTTACTACCAGACACTTTGAAGCATCTTAACAGCTCGTCGAGAACGAAAGAATGTAACTTGTCCATTCTCAGTTTAACTGATTCAAATATACGCCAACACAGACTGGAGAACGGCAGCGAAAATGAGCTGTAGTATATTTATCTGTTCTACAGACTAAATACGCTCAGTGGATCGACGATTGCGATTATGTATCCGTCAGAGGAGATGGGTCCTTCTTTCTATGTTTGAACAGGAACTTTGCCGCGGTTCGCCTAATCATCAGTGTGGTTTCTAAAATGTCCCAGCACCCACACAATTTTAATACATTTTCTTATGTAGATCAGCCTGAACTTAAATTCCTGGATGATATTCGAAGAGATACGAGGCATACGACATTAACTTGGTCTCCACGCTACCTTTCACTGACTATCCACTCTGCCACTTTAAGTATTGGAAAGAGTTCCTCTTAAAAAACCGTTGCAATATTATCTATAGCAGCGCGATACTACTGAAGTTGCCTTCCAGATACCCACACCCTAAGTTCCACTTTCAGTTTTGGAGCCGTCCGTTTGAAAAGATTTTGTTGAGTCGTTCGTTTATTATTCTTGCAATTTTCCTTACAAACCTTTGTGCCCGGAGCTCCGACCATAGTAACTCAAGCAAAAAGCGAGCAACATCGTTTTCAACACTTTTTATTGATTTTTAGCACATACGAGTACTTTGATTTGTCTTGCATGGAAATCCAATACTTAGGCAATTTTTTGATTCAGGATTTTTTTGCCTCACTATTACCGCTGTGAATCGCCATATAAAAATTTTGCTTAAGAGAGATAGGAAGTTGTAAAGCTTTTTATGTGATTTTATGTGATTATCTTCAAATTTTAGGAAACCCGCGTTGTGCGTTTTTTAGCACCATAACCATCTTATCCAGTGAGTCACCAATTCATGGAATTTTTACCGTTTTCTTTGAACAACCGAGTTGTATGATTGAATACCATTTTATTTTCAGTACCATTCTCATATTTATATGGATACAAATGAAAATAAATATATAATTTTTTACTAAAAAGCTGGCCTTGCCATATTATCATAAAGTGGTTTTAAAAGAATGAAAAAAAATTAAGCCAATGGCACCATCATCAACAAACTACGCTATAACTTGCAAAAGCAGGCTGTCCGCTCCATTCATTTGAAATAATTTGTGTACCTTGCCAGTGCTTATTGTACTCGTTTATATATCATTACAAAATCGCAAATTATAGCTTTCATAGTAAAAGTTTTATTTCGAGGACTATTTGTGAAAACAATTTTCATCCGTAATCATCCATTTCTTGTTTTCTGAAAAACATGTTTTAATCGTCAACGGTAAAGTCACATCAACCAAAACAAGAAAAAAAAGATTAATTAAGTTTATAAAATATAAACAACTGCCAATGTTTTATCGCAGCCATGCAGATCTCGCGATAGGCCAGTAACAAAAGCAAAACTCTTGAGTAAATTGCAATATTTTATCTTCATATTTACATAGATACATACATACATACATATGTATGTACATAGTTCAATGAGCTGCTCTAATCCGCCCCTGTGGCAGCGACTTACTTCTTATCAATGCGAAACAGATACGACCATAGGATGATGTGTTTATCGCATAAGTGGCAAAACAACACCCACCAGCCAGCCAGGCATAGTACAGCAAGCAAGCAGCTCGCCTTGGCTGTTGGCGGCTTGAAAGCGAGCTTGGAAGTTGAACCACATACAGTCACACATATTTACATATGTATGTACATACAATCACTCATCTATATATGAACATGTTTGTGTTCGTATATACACCGTTGTATGAGAAAGGATGGCGGAGAATGCGAATAACAACCCTAAATGAAAATTTCCCAATGAATCTAATTAAAAGTAAACATTGAATAAAAGCAACAACAACACCACTGATTCACTGATTGAAGCGGGAGAAAAGTTTGTCGAAGGAAGTAGCAAAATCAACGGAAACGAAAAATGTAATTTGGTTGTTGGTTAAGGTCTGATGGTAATGGCGATTTTGAAACAACACTGTTAATCATCTGTGCTGGTGACCGTGGTAGCTTTGAAGGATTGGATTGTAGAGTAGCTGGTACAACGCATGCGCAACACATAACAGCTGATTGCTGTGAAAAAACACACGAACGAATAGAATGCGATTGAGCTTAGATAGCTGTACAAATATTTGTCTAAGAATAGCAGAGACTATGCTCCACTGAGAGTGATAGAGAGAGAGAGAGAGACAGAGAGTGAGTACCGTGAGGCGTTAAGCGAGGCACACAGTCACACATAGATTTGAAATAAAAATTCGGAAAAGAGTAGAACGAAAATTTGAGAATTGAGTATGGAAGAAATGAAAGCAGCTCAAGTGCAAATGAATAAACATATGTATGTTTGTATGTATGTATGTATGTGCATAAGTGTACGAGCATGTGAGTAAGTGTGTATGTGTTTGCGCGAGATGTGGCCGCCAAGATACTGACATTATTATTATAATGCCAAGAAAATGCAAACCGCGATAAGAGTGTTCGTTGTGGCGGACAAGCGAACGCAGAGCAACATTAAAATTGATCAGAGAAATTTGATAAGCTGCCCCAGCTAGGCACAGCTAAAGCAAAACATAGCAAGCAACAACATGCCAACATGCCCGTTCATTGCAGGATATGAATGCGTCACATGTGTACGAGTATGCATGAAAGTGCATAGACCGCTGTTGGTGGGGCCCGGCAGCCAGAGGAAGTACATAAGTAAGGCGGCAATGAGCGCGCACTATCTTCCCGCTCACGCGCTCACACACTTCACTCTGCCACTACTCACTTGCTACCCACAATCAAGACGGCTGATTTGTTGGCTGAATTGCCGGCCAGTCAGTCGACTGGCTGATCGACCGTCCGACACAGGCAGATAGATAGATAAACATCCGTCTACGGTGGCGGCAGCAGCAGCAGCAATAGCAACAGCAACATTAATAGCCGCCTCAATATTAGCAGCGCGCCAGCGATGTGTTGCCGACCAGCCAAGTATATGTACATACCAACTCGCCCGTCGTCCGTCGTCCGTCGTACACTCATAGTCAGCGTTTGCTTTGACTGGTTGGCTGTGGCATTGTGTAGCGTCAGATACAGATACAATTATATGAAACGCCTTATCGCCGCACAATAATCAGAATTCCATTAGCTGTAGACGCGCTATCGCACAAAAGCATCGCTCATCGTCTCAACTTGCCACAGACATACAGCCAGTACAAAAGCAAAAACTTACAGATACAAAGTACACAATACACAACTCATTTCGACTGTGTTTTTGTTTTATTTTACTTAGTTCGGTTTGGTTATGGTTTTTCGTTTGGGTCACAGTTCGACACAAAATGTTGCGATTGGCATTGGAGGTATGTAGTGACGAGTCATTTGTGCATGAGTATGCAACAAATATGTGTAATTGTATGAGTATATTCATTTGTAACTGTCAAAGTATTTGAAAGCTACAGTGTTTCATTTCGACAAATAAATTATGTTGGGTTTTTAAACACATACATTAGTGGAGTATAGATAATAAAGAGTGGAAACTTTGTGCTGCAAAATAACTAACTGTGACGAGGTGTGTTGAGTTTAACTGAGGTGAGTTGTAGTTAGCTGAAAAGCGTTGAAGAGTTGAGAGTTGTGGGTATTTCAAGTGCGGTCATTTATGGTGTGGGAAGTTTAAATGTTCGGAGCCTGGATGTGGTGAGTTACACCTAAGTTTAAGGATATAGATACTTTAGGTGGCAAAAGCGGCTATCTTAAATTCTATCAATATTCTATTAGCTTTGCCTGGTCAGTTAAAAATATAAGGTCCTATATGTTTGAGTCGTTTTGACAGAAGCCCAGAGAATCTATATAAAAAGTGATAAAATGATACTTTCTCTTATTCATTCTGATGACTTCGCTTCGGGTTGTGTTTTTTTTTTTTTACGAATATAAAGCATCGAATGCCCAATCCCAACAAATTATTAAATTTACGACTTTAATTTTTAGAATTAGGGATGTCAATTTTGGGCATTTTATTAGTCCCGGGATTTTCGATATCTGAAAACAAATTCCCGAGATCCCCAATTTCACGAAGTTTTTATAAAAAAAATTTGAAGTTGTCAAAAAATTGTACACGTCTGCAATCGTGCAAAGAAGACGATTTATTGTAATTCATGTATGTATGTATTGGTATTTTAAAGAACAAAAAAGAAATAAACGTAAAATTTGACACACATGCAAAATAATTTATACTTCAATTACATATATAAATACAACCATATTTGGTACAGAATCAAATGCACCAACATGAAGTCAAATTATTTTAAATCAGTGTTTCAGATCAGTGTTAAAATCTTACATATACAAAATTTAGTAAAAAAAAAAAGATGGTAAAAATTAAAAAAAATAACCCACCCAATGCAATCTTAAAGCAATTCAAGCCTTAAGTGTGTTATCCTCCTTGGATTGTCGACAAAAATTTAAATGCTCTCTGTAAGACAAAGCCTTTATCGCCGCATAACAAAAACTATCAATTTCTTTTACCAAGCCTTCTGATAAATTGTATGCCTTTCGATCACTTATTGGACAATAGCGAGCTGTTCGTTAAAACTTGACGCACTTTGTCTTTGAGATTTTTTGCCATATCCACTATAGGCAACTCGTCGTTAGTTCTATTAACATCGCTTTAACAGTAAGACTAATTTTCTACTCAAGTAGAATACTTTTCAGCTCATTTATAATGACAAAGATCAAAATAATGCCTTTGGGGAGTTTACAAGCCGATTGTCAACTAAGCAAAGGCTTTGTTTTGCCCTTGAAATGGAAATTTTTATGAATGAAAAAAAAGTTAAAAAATAAATGGTTCCTATATTCACTATTTTCTGCAATTTCTGCATTTGAATAGACTGATTTTGGGATTTCGGGATCCCGTATGTATGTATATACATATGTAGCTTAGTATTTGGAACCCACTGTTTTGTGTCGACTCCAAATGGCAGATGTATTTTATGAGAAGCATTTTCATGGCAGAAATTACTGAAGGGTGACCGCAATTAGAAAATCCTTTTTCTATGATTTAGGTTTAACTTGTCCTATCTGAGATTCGACCCCAAACGCAGTGAGTGACAAAGCGAATTATAGCACGCACCGCTACACACTCTTTTTGGCTCTACCAACTGTATGTTGCTTTACTAGATTATCGCAGCTATTATGAAACTTTTGCTTTTGAAGTGTTCATTTTAAACTCAAAAGGTCCAAGATTCCATCCGTCCGCTCACTGGTTTTCATATCATTCAGACGATACGATATCTAGTTGGCTCTACTCCATACCGATGCTTTGGTTGCAAACTTTGTAAACTCACAAAATTTCTATTTCGCATTTGCGAGGCGATTGCAACGACCTTGGTTCCATTCCGCACCGACGTATCCGTCGAAAATTTCTTGAACTCCCAGGATAGTAACATGTGAATAGTGTGTAAGGAAATGTATACTCGTATGTCTAGGAGTGAAAGTATGGAATCGCTCGGATAATGTACTATAACTGGCGGCTGATGCTATCTTCAGTGATAATTTGCTTCAATTGAGAATGAACCATGACGCTGGCAAAGTCATGATTTTTGGCTAATCGTGAACACTGTGCCTTCCTGTCCGTCCAACCCGCTGGCAGACTGTTTGTTTGGCTACTACATACAACTGCAAGTAAACACGATTCGGGCTAAATATATGTACATATCTGTGTGTTATTGTGTAGGAATGATGCATTTGTATGCTCTTGTGCGCATGACCAACTAAATGCACGCGTATGTGTGGGTTTTTCACTAAAGTTTCAGCTGTTGTAGCTGCTTTTCAACGATATTATCTAACTGCGCTGTGCTGCGCGCTTATCAGCGTTTTATCAGTTTTTCGTACCCTCTTTTTGTTTCGCTCTTACTGTTCAGCGTATTCGCCTGCTGATTTTTCGAAACCGAAAGCAAATAAAAATAAAAGAAGAAGAAAAAAATATATATACACAATAAAATGCTGCAAATGAGTGAACGACACGCCGATGGGGTAAGCGCGGCTGAGTGAGTGTGTGCGCGCGCGCGAGCGTATCAATGAACAGGGATACAGCCGAGCAGAGCCAGCGGATGGGCGACGAAAAGCGGGTGGGCGACTTTGAGAGTTGGGCCGCCTGACCGCTACACATTCGCTGAGGCGATATTTTATTTGATTTGATTAAACAAGCTTACAGCTCACAGCTAAGGAATGAAAAAGCAACCGCAAGAAGCTCATGCAGCAGCATGCAGCACAATGAATTCACAAGCGAGTAAGCTTGTCAGCAAGCAAACAAGCAAAGTAAACGGCGGTCAGAATGTGAGAGCAGGCAAACCGCAATATCTAGCGAAATTCGCCACGCTAGAAGGTGAAGGTGATTAAGAACTGGACGATGAAGCGTTTTTGTGGGATGGAGTAAGTCAAGTTGATGAAGTACATATACTAGCGGACAACAAAAGCTCACTTGCTGCAAAGAAATAGTATTTTCATATTATTCTATCACTCTACACTTCCTGCGTTGGCAGTACGAAATCAACCCTTTCGGGGGGCTGCAATAAACGCGCCCCAAACGAAGAAGCATTAACATTGCTCAGCTGCTATCAGCTGTGCAGTAACATTCTCTCATGCCTTTGCTGCGCGCTCACCAGCAAAGAGCACACTTTGAGGCGTAGAGAGCGCGCTTTGGCGCTACACAAACGATTGCGACAACGAATACAAAATACGAGGAATAGTGTGTGTGTGTGTGTGTAGTGTATTTGTAAATGTGTGTGTAGCGGTGTAGCGTACGGAAATAATTTCATTGTGGCCGTTTCAGTTAGTCAAAGAACGCGAAACGGGTAACATAAAGTGTTTTAGTCGGCGTCAAAGTAGCTAACTGTTATACTATATCTCGAAACGCGTTGATTCCGCTGCAGCCGCAGTAGCTAACAAACTTAACTTATCTGTTAAAACAGTGTTATTATGGATATACATAAGTGTGTAAAAGTTATTTAGTTTAAACTTTAGAATGTGTAAATTGCGTTTTTGAATGAGCGTAAGTAGTTATCGCTAACTTAGCGCAAGAAGTTTGTGGACTCAAACGCGCGCGTAAATGTTTTTTTGAAAGATGCTTTAATATTATCTTTGGCTTTAAATGAACTTGCGAAAGAAAGAAAGAAAAATTCAAACAAATCAACAACTTAAAGGTGCAGCATATTCTGTGATAAAAAGCAAATGTATATTACATATGTACTATGTCTGTATATGTATTCTTTACAAGAAATTTCATAAAACTAAATGAAACGACAGTCAATCAAAGAAAATCAAATACCTACCTGTTAGTTCAGTGTTTAAAATTTAAGATTGTGGTTGATTAAAAATTTCTTGTACGAAAAGTTATTCAGCTTAAGATTTAAAAGTATTACATATATTTAAAAAAAATCATATTACAAGTATTTTGGAACGATGAAGATGGCACAACGCCGAAACCGGTTTGTTTCAAAACCAAATTTGACAAGGATCGACGGAAAATCGTTCCAAAATACATCAACTTTCAACCTTGTCGGAGTAAAAAAACAACAAAAAACATATTACAAGTGTTTTTCCATCGCATTAGTCAACTACATATTTTAGTGAACAAGAAAACAAAGCCAACAAACAATTGTTAAGTCCACCAAATCGCCATTCCGTCACTCTACAATACATTCGTGCATCGTATACATACAAACAAATTAACATTCATACATACATAAATAGGTGTCAATCTACATACATACATATGTACATACATCGAAACATTCAAATATCGGCGCTGAGTTATAAAATATGCAGCGATAAAAATCGTCAACATTCAACATTGTTACTTCACTGCTACTGTCGTGTTTTTTTCGATTTTGTTTTTTGTTGTGATAAAATCAGTGTTTTTTTTTCGAGTGTGTTAGTGTTTTTGTTCATGTGACTGTCGACTGCTGCTGCTTCTTCTGCTGTTACAAACACGTTCGCACACACTCATTCACTCACTCACTTAGCTAGCGTTTTTTTCTTTTTTTGGCGGGGGTGTACGCCCCTAACGCTCGTAGCGGCGTTTGTCACTCACCAAGTGCTCATTATCGTACATTCGCTTATCGCAAGAGTGTTAGTGAGCGCGTGAACGAAAAAAAAAATAAAACAAAGAGCGAGAGAGAGAGTTTTGAAATAAAGGGCGCATATGAGCATGCATTCATATTCACAGCTGGCGCCTAGTGTTGGATAACGAATTTAAAAAAATATGTTTGGTAATGAATATTTTTATTAAAACATTTTTATTAAATACTATTTTATTAAAATTATTTTTATCAGGCGCATGTATTTTTATAGAAGCCCCGGATTTTTAGAAAATTATGTTTACTAATTTCATATTTTAAAATTTATTTATTTGGTGCTTACACTATTAAGTTCAGTGTTTGGCCGAGCTTAACTAACCTTTTGTGCTGTGCATCAGTTAAGATTTTACTTGCCCTGGCTGAGCTTCAAACCTGGGACTCAGCGGTCTATTAAGTTATAGTACGCACCAACTCGACCACAGCGGCCACCACTGTTTTAATGAGATATGTATGTTAAAATTCGTAAAATTTATTTATGTAGAAAAACTATAAAAAAGCTTTTGGCACATTTGTACCACCATAAAATGTTCACGTTGCGCCATAAACTCGTGTTTAAACAAACTCGGAGTTCAGTTTGACAATTGTTAATTACTTTCTATTATGTGAACTGGGAAAGCAGTCAACAGTGCAGTCAAATTTTGCAGCCTTTCGTTCAATTCCAAATGGCAGTGAGGTTACGATTTTCAATAGTGCGACCAAGTTCAAATAAAGTCGTATATAAAGTAATTTAAAAGGAAACTAACTGTATGATAAACACCAGAGTTTATGGTGTAAAATGCATCATGAAAACAACATGAACGTAGAAGGTATAAAAGTAGGTTAGGTTAGATAAAAACTACTGATGGTAGGTAAGCCAAAAAATAGACCGGTTGATCCTTGAGGATGCCAGATAAACTTCGATTTGAAGGATTAAAAGCAAAACTATAATTCTTAAGAGCCTAAAAATTCGATATGGTAGATATATTTTAGGATGTCGACACTTTTCCAATAATCCAATAGTATTTTCAGTTCTACTTTTGAGATGTTTTCTTAGCTATCGAATTGATAGGCTCCCAAGAATTATAGTTTTGCTTTTAATAGTGCAGGACATTGGCAAAGACGACGTTCTATGGTTTCCTTAGTTTCCTTCTTTCGACATTGCGGTGATCGAGATTACCATATTTTGAACATAAGCTCATGGTTGGCTCGTTCCATCTAGCTCCAAACTGCCTTATTATACCGCCGTTTAATCCATTTTATACGTATGAGATTAGTCTTTGAATGTGATTTTCCCGTTCGAAGTTCAGCACTCCTGACAGTCTTATCCGCTATTTCATTGCCGACTTTTACTTTGTGGGGGGGGGGGGGGACACCCAATAGATATGCTGTTTAATGTAAGTCTGTCAATGGCTTCCCTGCTGTGAAGGTCACCTTTAGATGAAATGCTTTACGAAGTAGCTGTCTTAAAAAATTATTGCATTAATTTTGTTCACCATACACTGTCTCCTTGGGAACAATCTCTGCTTGTGAAAATATTGAAGGATCTACGATAAGGTTTGATTTTCTTCCACCATCTCAATTGTTACGCGAAATTTTCGTTACCAACTAAAATAAGACGTCGTGTAGTCTGGGTCACCATTACTCTTTAGGCCGATTAAGCTGTGCACGAAGGTTCCAAGCTTGAATTTCCCAAAGACTGAGGTCCTAACCTGAGTACTGGGGACCTCAAGAAAATAAGTAACCCAGTTATTGATCTAAAACTCGTTCATCAGACCGGTGCTTCCTGATCGCGACCTGATCAAATACTTTAAGAGAGTACCCGAGGAAAGAGAATGATTTTTTTTTTCAAATGACTTGACTGTTTTAGAAAGATGGTTATTATTTTCAGTTTTTTTTCGAAAAAAACATTTATTTTTTGGCCCACACTTTTTCACATTTTTTTAAATGTTCGGCATTTATGACTAAGATCCTACTAAGATACAACGACATTTTTTCTCGAGGATACGAAAGCGTCGATTGAAGAACCGACAATAAAAGCTGAAGATGTAGAAAAATCCTAAAACGGCGGAAGGAAGTGTCGCCGTTTGCAGTTTCTGTCTACGAACCTCAAATCCGTGACGCCAGTGAAGTTAGTAAACTTAGAAGGTTAAGAAGCGAAGAAGTGGAGAATGGCAAAACAGTGACCTTAAACGCTTTTGCATTGATCAAGTTTCTTATGGTTAATTTGATTGCATTTGATATTGCTTCTACACATTTAAACGTTACTAAACCGAAAATATTCTTGCTGGGGACTCCTTATAACTGTGTGTGTCTGTATGTGCGTATTTCTTATGCCAATCATAACCAATTCAAATTACTGGTTAGTAAATAACTGCCAAACGACTGACTTAACATCTGCACGAATACTTAAAATGTAATTGTCTATATTCACGCCTGACAGTGTCGAACTTCCTGCCTACCGTGTCTGCCTCTGCGGCTGAACTTGCCAAAAGCTGAGTTAACAAATAAACCAACCAGCCGAATCAGCGAACAAATAAACGATCAGTTGGCTAAGCAGCCTTACGGCCAGGCGGATTGTCAGCCTACCAGTCATTCAATCGACCTGCCTACGTACACAAATATGTATGTATGTATGTATGTATGTACATATTCTTACACCTCTGTGTAGGGGAAAACATTGACTGCCGCTGCTGTTGTTGCTGCTGCTGCTACTCAACTCGGATTCTTATCATCTTGCTATCTGTTGGATACATTTATTTATGAAAAAAAAAACAGATACAATCCAACCCCGAAAACACGTGCACATGTTAATACAACAACACATACATACGAACACTTACAATTACACGGATATGGCTGTAGTATGTGTGTATGATCATATGAAAGTATGAGTATGTGCGCATACGGTATCTACAATCTAGAAATGAAGAAGGAGGAAATAAAAACAAAATTGAAGCAACGAATTCTACGGATTGTTGTTATTATTGTTATTATAATTCCTTGAAGTGAATATCAGCAAAATTTAATCATATTCTTAACAAAAAAAAAAAAACACACAAAAAAACTCTTGCCAGCAAAAGTAACAGAAAAATACGCGGGCAAATATTTAAGCAAAGACAAATTGCGGGGTAAGAGGCAACGAATGAACAGTCAAGTTACCACTGGAGATACATTCATACATATGTGCATATGGTAATATAGATTGTAGCTTTAAGAGTGTATGAACTTAATCCAACTTTGGTATTTACATATACATACATACATAACTATAGAATCGTACAATCAACGAGTTAACTACACACAATAATGGGGTATGATACAGTACAATACCAGCAATAAAAAATATACATTGTTTCACTTGAAACAATTATTATTCCCTTAAGATATCAACCAACAATAGCAACTTTAAAGCAGCCAACCATTCATTTGCTAAACTTATGCAAACATTCATATATACAGCGTAGGAAAAAATAATAGGGCCGGCACGTTTTTTTTATATAAATTTGTGCTAATCTTTTTTTTTTTAATACATATGCATATATATTTTTTGAAAATTAACTCATTATCTAACAAAAATTATGTAAGTACAAATTACCAACTTGGTAAAAAAATTATAAAAATTTTGCAAAGTTTACTCAAATTTAAAACTTTTTTCTCAGAAGTGCCTAAATTATTTCGAGTTTGCAGTTTTGCCACCCACTCAGAGGTGTAATTAAGAAAATTTTAGCAATTTATATCCTAATTGTACGCAATTTACCATACAACAGAGCAATTAACAAACTGCGACAATTAGTGATAAATTGCCAATAAATTGCATCAATAGTACTTATGCAACCATGTGAAGTACTATGTTGAGTGATAGGAGAAAAGCGTTTGTATAATAAGAAAACGAAGTGACACCAAAAAAAAAAAATTACAGAAAACAAATGTCGGGAATATCGAATACAGAAAAATTAAAAAAAGAAGTTTAATAAAATCGACGGTGAGTAATTCTATTGAAATTTTAAATGAAATCCGCAAATACGAAAATGGGTTTTAAAATGCTGATCATCATTGCAGGTGCATAGAAAATAGAAAAAGGGTTTTAAAAAACTGGTCATCCTTGCAGGTGCAATTGACCTCCCAGAAGAGAGATTTGCAGGTTTTAAAATGTGCTTAAAATCTGTCAAAAATTAATTGTTTAAGCTTAATTGAGTATGTTTGAATACCACGATGAGTAAATCTACATCTTAATTGCCTCATCTAATTGACCTGTTTAAACATGCATATTATAAGCCTCAACTGATGAGCAATTGCAACTGATTTCTAAACATTTTTGTCGCTGAGTGAAACTGCATACCCAAAATAGTCTAATTCTCTGAGAACAAAACTGGAAATTTGGGTGAATGTTTGTAAAATTTTTATAACTTTTTACGCAGTTTTTGAAATAACAAGTTACAAGGTTAATGTTAGAAATTAGGGTATATTAAATTGACAAACGACCCTGTTAATTTGTTCGACACTGCTATATCTAAATACATGCACACATATTTTTTATAAATGTATGTATGTACATATGTTTGTATTAGCTTGAAATCTCGTATGTAATTTAAAAGTAGCGATTGTAAATTTGCGCCCGCAACAACAACAACTTGAAGAACTCCACCATCATTGGCGCAAGACGCGCTTAGCAGTGCACTGAGCCGTCGCCATTTATTCGCTGCTGGGAAGTTAGTGTTTATCTGTGGATAACCTCAAAACTGGCGAACGTTTGGTGTTTATGGGTGCGTGAGTCGCAGTTTGATTTCCATGGAAAGCGTGTCGTTATCAACCTATTCTTAGTTCTGCTGTGCACTTATTGAGAAAAAGATACATATTTTATCTTGAATTGAATTGTAAGCGTATATTTAACACAACTTCTCTTTAATTTTAACATAATTAACTAATGAAGCTTTGATTGTCTTATTAGTCATTCGATCAAATGTTGTGGAAAGAAATAAGTTTGCTAAATAGCTACTGATTAAACTACGCAACTTTTTTGTAAGCCCTTTTTTCGAATTATTTGGCAAACGCCAATTTGAAAAAACCCGTTTCCTAATTTTTAAATTAAGACAAAACCGGGTGAACCGCTTTTTATGAGTAATTTTCAATGATAATAGCTAAAAACAATAAATGAAAATAGCGAAAGCTAACCGGTTTTGGAGATACAGATACCCCATCAGCCTGCGACAGTGAGACAAAAGAAAAAACTTCTCACACAATTTCATAAAAAATCTGTGTAGAAGGGAATACAAAAGATCTCTGTCATTTGATGTCGAACATAACGAAAGACTTGTAGGATGTTCTTTTGATTTAGGATATTCTGCATTGGATTTCAAAGCTCATTTTTTCGGTCTTAATGCAGTTTCTTAGATACCCGAACCTCTCTATTCATGACGATGCTCTTATAAAATATGGTTGGTGCCTGAATGAATATATTCTGTGGCTCGACTTATCTTCACCAAGATCCGGTTAAAGGAAGCACACGATAAATAATCACCTTGTCTGAGATCCCATTTTTTCGAAAGAGCCGAGTACATTTAGCAGACACCGCCGAAGTTCGCCGAATGTTCTTCAATACCTCGTCGCCGACTTTAATAAATCAGCTCGCATCAGTCTTGAGTCTTCAGCCATATGTTCTCAAACGAAATGGCCATACACGGAACGTCCAAACATTTTTGCTTTCCGCTGGCATTTTCTTCAAAATATTAAATTTAGTCACAGATCGATACTGCATTTCATGCATTCCCCATTTTTAATCGACAGCCGGTGTTAATTTTTATTTTTATCTTCTTTATATTGTCTGACAGGGTGGAATGTTGATGTTTTTTGGAACGATTTTCCCTCATCCCTTGTCAAGTTTGGTTTGTTTTTGATAGGTAATTTATGGAGATTAAAGTTTTGTATATCCAATAGATTCACGTACAAAATAAATATCCATTTTTATGTATGTAAGTATATAAAAACACACTTAAGCAAGCATTTAAAATGAAGTATACGATAAAAAGTGCTCACATAAAGAAAGTGACCGGCACGTGAAGTACAAATAATACTCGTATATTTAGATATTTATAATCTATTTATAGTATACTTTTGTAAACACACTTATATGTAAATGCACGTACTTAACTGAGGTTCAGGTGTTTCGTGTTAAAATTTAAAATGCAAAAAATGTAAGGCATGCTTGAGATTTACTATTTGAGATAAACTCTTCAGCACACTTTCGTTCTCTACAGTGCTGATATAAACACGAGTATGTGAAGAGTGTTTATTTTTTTGATTAGGACAGTTCTGATAGGGATTTTTTTTAAATTTCAGTTCGAAATAAAATTAAGATATATCCAGTATATACTCATATTTATATGCGTCACTACAAGTACAATACTACAATCGGTCAAACGGTCATATTATACTCGTGTGTATCTACCCTGTCGGAAATTAAACTACTTAACAACGTTTTTTTAACATGACGATGTCCTAGCAGCACGTCAATTACACTACTTTAAATGAATTTTTCAAATACTTTAAATATACATTTAATTCAATGAGTTATCAAATAATTACTCTTCAGTTATTTTATATACATTTTTTTTAATTTTTTCCGATTTTATGTTTTTGTATATTTTTTATGCGTTATAAAGATAAGAATGCTGAGAAAATTGTCTAAAATTAACGCAAACTTTGACTAATTTATTCTTAAACCCTCCATAATCTTAATTATTGCACAATGAATAAACCATAAATTATAAAAACTTTGTTGCTAAAGAATTTTTTATTTTACTATATATGTATGTATGTATATTGATATAAGTTGAAAATAATTTCAAAGTGATACGAATTGGGGTAAATATCTCCGTTTCTGATGAAAACAGTATTAAACTAAAGTTAAAGAAATTCCGAAAGCTCTGTTATTACTTTATACATTAAATTTTAACAATTTTTAGATTTCACATACACAACTAAATGACTAAAATTTTATCAAATAATTTTTTTTTTTAAATTCTTCTATACATTTAAGTGGCGCTGTCGTACATTTTTTTAAATTTCATTTGGATTTTCATAGTATTTTTAGTGTTTTTAAGGCTTAAACCTTTATTTATTGGTGTTCATTTGAAAGTAGAACCTTTGTTAGACGATGCTACAAAGATCATTTCTTTGTTTTTGTTAATAAAAATAGAATTATCATAAGAAAAAATCTTTAGAAAAAAGATTTTATAATACAATTTTTTTTTATATAGGCTTATCTTTAAAAAAAATTAAGGTATGAACGTACAATTTTTTTGATGACGCTAGAAAATATAATTTCTCCTTTTTGGGCATGCAAATTTACATTGTCACTCTTAGTCTGAATTACCATAATATGGAGTACCAGAATTACCATTTATGCAGCTTTGTGCATTTCTGCTACTTGTTAATTATTAGTATCATCTTCATCGTTAGTTCTGTTTATCTACCAGTATTCTTTCTTTATACCTAGTTTCTATAGTTACAAGTACCTTAAAGTTGCTTCTACCCATCCATATTAGTGTTTTTAATTTTTTAATTAATTTAATAAATTACAAAAAAGTCGCTTATTATCATCATAAAACACTCGCTTCTTAGTGTTTATCATATAAATATTTTTACGTTTTAAATTGCCAAATTTGTTGGTATTCAACGCCGTAAACTCATTGCGGCATAAAATGTGAACATATTAAAAAACGTCTGTAATTTATTGTTATCAAATTTCGTAGCATACAAGGTCAAGGATAATGGTGTCCAAAAACTGCATTGAAACGTAACTCATAGCTTTATTTGCTGCGAGGAAATTTGTTCACATAATGGATAAAAGAGGTACAACCAAAAGCTTTTACCTGTTGTACATGGAACAAAAATAAATGTGAGTGATTCAAGAATGTATGGGGAAAAAGTGAAGTCGAAGTGTTCATGCTGGCTCCACCTAGGCATTGTTCTTTACCGAAAATAAATTTTTTTTTTTTTTCAAATTAGAAAAAATTTAAGAGTGCTTAGAGCTTTAAAAGTCTCCCAATAAATTTAACATAGGAACAAAACAGTTTTTCGTTGAATTGGCGAGAATCTTTGAGAATCGATATTTTTTCATCGTCCATCTTAGCTTTGCTTTGGAGACATTCTTACATTTTAGTGGTTTAACCTTAAAAAGCAGTATTTGAATAAAAAAATAATATTACTTTTTATGCAAAATAAAAATATCAAAAGTCAGAAGAATACTATTTAACTCAAACTTATTGAAAATTTATTAGTAAAGGACTTTTCTTTCAGCCATTCAAATTTTTTGGCCTAGTTTAACTGTTACTTCTGGACTAAGAAATAAAAGTCCAGTCTCTTCAGTAACTTTTGCACTTTTTTCTTAAATATTGGAAAAATAAAAACATTGACCCATTTTTATTGGCATACAAGTTATATACAGACGAAATATTGAAGCCCTAGGTTGACACTTTCTAATTGTTCCCGAAAAATAAATAGGGTTGTACCACTGTGCGAGACCATACAAATTTGAACCAAGTTGGCTGTGCGACTTAAAATGTAGTACGTTGTATAAACATATATTTTATAAGAAGTTCCAACAAATGAATACATATGTTTGTATTTCTAAAATTAATTTTTTTTGGTCCAACCAACTTTAATGTTGTATGTTGTAGGTATAATATTTAATGAAATTTACTTTTTAATTATTAGTATTAATTTTGTTTTCATTATTTTTATTGCAGGTGATTGTTCTGAAACAACAGACGAAATGACAGCCGATAGCAGAGGTGAGTAAATTGATGTTAATTCCTTTTATAAATGATATGCTTTAATTAAAACTATATTAGAAACTTTGATATTGCATTAAAAAAAAAATGGTGCACACATACATACATATTAGTATAGCGTAGAAAATAAGATGCAATAATGGACACATAAAATTTTTATTGGCTTTTATTCAATATCTTCCATACAAATATTTACGTTCACCGTGAAGGTTGCTATCAAAATAAGCCATAAAATAACGAAATTAAATTTCGCACTCAGTGTGGTGAAGAGTGTTCAGTGAAATCGGTAATCGGAATTAATTGGAATGTTTATTACCAACCGCCACTTTGGAAAAAGTGTGTGTCTTCATAAAAATCGATCAATAAAAAAGAACGATGGTCAATGCTGCACCAAAAAAGGCATACAACAAAAAACCTACTTTTTTTTTATAGAGAGGGATGTGAAAATGAATACACATGCACACACACACACACACGCACAAATTGTGTACTAATAATAGATTTATGTAGTAAATATATGCGTCCATGGGGCGTGATCTGTCCCGCTGGCCGTTGAGTTGCCGGTGGCCAAAACTTGGCATCAAAGTCGCGTGCTAAGCAACAGATAACGTTTTATGCACTGATTTTTAGGCTTGTGTGTGAGTGTGTGTGTGTGGATATTTAATAGTATGAAAACCCAAAGTTTATCACAATCAGCAGCAGCAGTGACACTAACTACCTATTATTGGCCGCCGTTGGTATGTTCTTTACCCAGCATCGTCATACTCAGCGATGCGTCAGCGCTTTAGTCGCATTATGTTGCCAATAAAAATTTAATCTCCTTCGATCCTAACGCTTGCTGTTGGTAACCCCCAGCCGTTTGCTCTTGACAACCCCTTACTTTCGCCGTATTTGCCGATATGCACATTCGCAGCCATTTGAAGTCTCTTTTTTTATTATTTTAATGCTAAGCTTTATCTATCGTAAAAACACACCAGCCAGCAATGATGTCGAGCGGCCAATTGCAGTGAGGCGGACTAGTTAAAGGTTGCGAAAAGTGATGTGGTGGTGGTGGTGGGAGCGTGTTTGCTGATGGTTGCGCTGCGCTGCGCTGCGCTGCTCTGCTGTGGCCGTTCACACGCAACCCTTTTTTCGTGTGACAATGGGCTGCTTGTCCCACCCTTGAATCTTTTGACTTTTTGTCATTCGGAAATTGATTATGATATACTTGACATAAGCTATGCGCTAGATCCCTTGTCGACACGTCGCCATCGACTCCGTGGCGTGTGAAAGCAAACAATCCTAGTCGCCACGATGATGCTCTTTTTCTCTACATTTTTTGAATAGACAGCGCAGTGGTTGAGGAGGTTTGTGTGCAGGGCGCTTGTGTGGGCTAACATGGGTGTCAAATCGAATAATTTTCAGCTTAATCAAAAAAAGATATCAGGAACCAAAGTGAAAATTAACACTGAAGTTGGATTTGTGGTGCGTTGGTTATTTCGGTTGGTCATTTTATATTTCAATGTGAGAAGGGAGGGGTATGTAATTAGATTACTTTAAAAGTAAGGCATTAAAATAGTTCAAACTTAAATGAGTTTTGAAGGCGTAATCCGATTAAAAACCCAATTTTTCATAATTAAGGAAGGAAGTTAAAAAACTGTGATCCTCCCAACTTATCCTCGATATCGAATTGTAAAGGCCTGATATGACTGAAATTATCATTGGAAATAGGAACAACATGCACCGGAGTATATTAAAATTTGTACTGTATGCACTTTTAGTGTGTTCGATTTTTTGAAGCTTTTGTAAAATCGGGTTTCGAGTTATTCGTATTTCAAAAGCGGTAAATTTAAATAAACATTTTTTTTGATAATATCTAAATGAGCACTTGTCAGAAATGAATAAAAATTTATTTTAATTAAAATATCTACGGTCAGCGAAAGTCCTTTTTAAAATAGATTAAAAAAGCAATTATATTTTTATAATATTTAAAAAAATCAGATAAAGTCTATCCCCTTAAGTACTATGCTCTCTCTTAAGTCTGTTTAATAATTTAGTTCACATTTAGCAAAAAACTAAAAGTAAATTTTGTTTTCTTTAAATTAATTGAACGATAATGGACACTGCAGATGGCACAACGCCGAAATGTATCTAAACCAAACTTGACAAGGGATGATGGAAAATATTTCCAATTTATATCAACATTCTACCTGTCGGACAAGAAAGAGAAGATCAAAAAAAATTTTAAATATTCACATACGAGTGTGCCTTTAGTAAAAAGTAGACACCACTTAGACGATGAAACGTCTTCTTCATTACAATTCAGACCAAATTATACTATAATACTGAAGTTAGGTAGCCTTAGTTAAGTTTTAGTAAGATTTTTTTCTGTATACTCTTATTTCTAGCCTTTGGACACTGTGTAGAAAATGGCAGATACGTCTAGTTTTCTAATAGACCAGTTGCTAAAAAGTGTATCGATTAGAAAAAAACTGCCAATTATAATTATTAGTTTTAAGCTTTTGATCTGCTTTAAAATCACTTGCCCTGAATATTTTCTTGTATACTCCATACAATTACTCCATACAAATACTAATAAAATTTAATTTTATATTCATGCGACAATACTTGATTTACATAAATTTGTGGATATCTATCAGCATCGTAATATTAAAAGAGAAAACTTTCATATCACCCACCAAGCGCGAACTTTTCCTCTCTTATCCCTCTGCCACACTAAAAAGGCTAACTTGTTGCTAGCAAAATTTTCATTGTATCCTACTATTATATTATTGTGTTGTAGCTATAATGTAAAGTTACTTTGTGGGTGGCGTTATTTAAGAACAAATGTATGTTCACTAGGGTGGTGCAAAATGCATGAGAAAAAGTAACATCGCACTTTTACTGCTTTGACCACATATCGATAAAATAGGCCGTTTTATTTATTTTGTAAAAGTTTCCCATGAAATTATAATTAAATAATTTTTAGTAGAAAGATAAAAATATTTAATTAATATTTTTCATATGAAAGTCAATTTCCACTTTTTAATTAACAATAACTTAATCTTATTTAAAGTAAGCGATTGCTCATTTATCGGGTTCCTGAAGAATCCATAAAAAATTTTTTTTTTAAAGAAATAAAAAGAAAATTGATCTTGGAAGATTCTACACCATTTCTATGAAAAAATAGCTTTCCCAATATGAATTCATGGAACACTTTGAGCGCCTTGGGCGCCCTCTAAAAATATTTTGATAAAAAAAAAATAGGGGTATATTTTTTCGATATAGAACCATTATAGTGATTAGAGCATTTATATTTTGACTTTATCTATTTTTGAACCACCCTAAGTTCATGTTTTAATATTAAAACGCTTATCAATAGCCACAGCATTTCTTGTTAATCTTTTTGGAAGTTCTGTTGTATAGGAATAGTTGATAACATTTTGATTTTGTTTTGTTTGCTTTCATTTGTATAAAGTTTTTTGGAGGTTATGATTAGGTTATTTTTAGAAGTTTTTTAACAATCTGCGTAGTGTCATCCTTATCAACTGGTGCCACTCCAATCCAGGCGCTTACACTATATAGCTCAGTGTTTGGCCGAGCTTCTCCTACCATTTGTGGTGTGCGTCTTTTATGTTATACTGCAAATGGGGGGACCTACTGTTTTGTGCCGACTCCGAACTGCAGATGTATTTAATGAGAAGCGAGGGGTGACCGCGTTTAGACAAAACTTTTTCTATTATTAAGATTTTGCTTGCCTTGACTGAGATTCGAACCTCAAAATCACCAGCAAATCAAGTTATATATTTTTTTGAAAATTTTGGTATGAAAATTTTGATTTTCGCATAACGAAAATGTTTAAAACTGCGAAATTTTTAATTATTATAAATAACTAATATAAGATCATAAGATATAAAGAGCAATTTTCTATGTTTATTCATTTCACTTCGTTGATTTTCATATCACTTACTTACTACTTGATTTCTTGTCTGCTCCTTGAAATTATTCTTACATTTTCTTTTGGTTCATTCTGCTCTGGGCACCTGATTGCTTTGTGTTATAAACGCAGAGTTGTATTTGCATTTTCCTTATTTAAATAGCTATAGTTGCGTATTTATGTGGTTTCATAAAAAAATAAAAATGTATGTTAATCAACAATCTGCACTTAAATAGATAATCTAAAATTAACGCTTGCTTATTATACAAAAACATGAACACACACACAAGCGCAGATTTATACCATGATATACAAATATGAGGATTATGTTGCAAGTTGGTCTTCATGTTTTTATTTGCAACAAATCGGCAGCATCATTATTATTCACTCGAAATCAATAGACCACTCAACAAAGTTGACAGTTTGACAGTTCGCATAAATGGCGATGAAATGTGATGACTTTTAATATTGCGTACAAATGTTTGTATGTACATAAGTGTATATTCATACAATGGGAATGTATATAAATACATATGTATGTATGGTGGTATGGTGGAGATCATATTATTAATAACCAAATTCAATTGCTTGCCGTTTTTAGTATTAAAATAAATTTAATAATTTTAAAATAAATAAAATACATTCTCTAACAAAAAACATACGAGGCCAAGTTTAAAAATTTGTAGAAAATTTAAAAAATAAATCAAAAATGTTTACGCTAACTTAAATTTTTTTCAGAAGTGTTTGGAATTTTTTGGCACTTGAAACTTACTTATACTACATATTTGCACTTATATTAAAAGCTATCAACCTACTTATTAAAAAAAACAGCTATAACTTTTGAGAAACAAATTTGAATTTTAAGTGAAAATACATATGAGGCATTTCACACTATTTCAATTGGTCAAAAACTACTTTTGCAGAATTTTTTTTTTTCAAAAGATATTAAACTTTAATATACAAAGGCATAAAAAGTTTACTTTAAAAAAAAAAGTTTTATAAATCTCTGACTCATGACTCTGAGTAATGGCTTACGCCAATGTATAACTTAAAAAAATTATTTTTCCTAATTTCCGGGGTTCTGTCATTTCTAATGAGTTTTTCTTTAACATACTCAATTTATACGAAAACCTAAAAGTAAAACTAAATTTTTGATTGAAATAACATGGAATCCTAATATATATAATTTTTATTTTGTTTTTACGAAGTTTGAAACTTGAGTGTATATGGTTTTTGTTACAAAATAAGCTTTATTTTTTTGAATTTTGTTTTTAATATATAAATAAACGAAGTGGACAGACAATGTCATTTTGGAAAAAAAGCAACAACTTCTGAAAACAGTTTGATATTCGAATGAAAATCTGTATTTTTTAATTTTTTTTCTACAAGGTTTGAAACTTACCTTGAAATGGGTTACGTTTGAAAATGGGCTCGATATGAATTAAAAGTTCTTAAGAATTTATAAATAATTATTCTTTTGAATTTGGTCACCGTTGTATGTCTGCTTGGCGAATTTGGCTTTGTGTAATATATAATTAAATAAAAGTCAAAATTTTGTACGGCTATTAAATAATTAAATAAAATTTATAAAAATTAAATAAAAGTCAAAATTTTGTACGGCTATTTAATTATTTATCGCTTTGTTTTGTTTTTATATTCACATAAATAAAATATGTAATGCCCCATTTGCAATATTAATTTTTTAAATTAGACTTTGGCAGTTTTTACAACAACCATTTTTTATATTTTAATATGCGCAAGATAATCAATGTTTTTTAAATGTTATTTTTGGCTGCGAAAAGTTAAACTTACATATTATTTTTTTAATTAAACGGTTTGTTTTTCTAAAGTTTTACTTCCATAACCGCAACATCTAAATTTGTAAGTATATCCTATCTCTTGGTAGAATTTGCACTTGTCAGCATTTTCGCCATTTTTCCCAAAAAACCTTTTAAGGCAATCATAATTTACGAGCACGATACCCGCAGACACTACTTTTCCCTTTTTTTCCAATATCACCAAACAAAAAGCATTTGTGGTTAATCCAACTTTTCGTTTTCGCCGTACCATTTTATTAGCTCACCTCCCTCAAACCAAATGCAGTGATTTCGCTTCGAATATTATCATCAAACATGCTCGTACATTTAAGCAGAGTGGTTAACGGAAAGCAGCGAAATTGAAGGGAATTATTATGATGTACTACTTATGTGCATATAACATTTATGTATATACTAGGGTGATTTACTCGTTTTTTTTTTCAAACCGGTTTACTACGATTTTTCATAAATTTTTGTACGGTTTTTTTTAAACTTGATTTTTCGAATATCGAATAAATGGGCTTTTTTTAATTTCCGAAACCGGCTTTTCACCTAGCCTTTGATATAAATCAGAATTAGTGCTTATTAACTAGATAAGACCATTTTTATATTCGAAATCCAAATTACTTGTAAAAAAAATAAATGTCAAGAGGACGGAAAACCCTTAAAAAATTTTGTAACGCCTTACTGAAAAAAATAACGGAATTCAGTATACAGTCTCAGTCTCTAATATAGACACAAGTCACAATTTTAGACCAGTTGGCACCATTAGACTCAAAATTAGATTTCTAAATAGTAAACTAGTGATGAACAGGTCACAAAAAACTAAAATGAAACAAAAAAAAAACCGCATAAGCGAAGAAAGGCAATAATCTCCAATTCATAGTCTCAAATTTTGAGACTTGAGATTATACCAAATTACACAACACGAGCATGAGACTGCTTACTGAATTTGGACATGAGACTACATTTTGTTTTCAAAAGATTTCTTTCATAGAAATAATTGCATTTAGTTACATTTACATTGATTTAGCTTTTTTCTTACTTGGAACAGGATCCGGTTTACCCAGTTTTTTCTTGAATTAAAAGTAATCAACCGGTTTTTTTTTTCAAATTGAAATTTTTCAAAAAATTCGAAATCCGGTTTTACAAAAAAATCGAATAATCGAAGACCCTAGTACATACACATATATGTATGTAGATGTAGATATGTATGTGCCAGCAAGAAAAGTGATGCTGGCATAAACCCAGAACACTAAATAGAATGTGGAGAAAGGAGTAAAGGAACAGAGATGTGGCACTAAGTGCAAAAGGCGCTAGTGCGTCAACTTGAAATTGTATTATAATATCGTCTGGTCGACAGAGATAAGAACATTTATCCAACGGATTGTGCTTAACATAGTAGTCGTAGATGACACTTGCTGGAAATTATGCTTGTGAAATATGTGCGACTAGAGATGCTGTTAAGCAAAGACCAGCTTTATGTATCTTTGCTTCCGACCACTGCTAGTTGGCCAAATAAATGTATGTGCATATATGGTATATATGTATGTGTGTATGTAACATATAAGTGTGTATGTAACATATAAGTATGTGTGCAGTGTTAGCTTGTTGGCCAACTGTTCCTTTATACATAGCACCCCTTTAGCTCATCAACTGCTTCTCGCTGGCTTAAAATTTTGTTGTCACCAAAATGGTGTTGCTTTTTTTTGGTGCTTTGATTTTCGGCAACGATAAGCTTTATTATTATTATTTTTTTTCTTCTAAAAATAATATTTCATATTTTAAACTAACATCGCCATAAAATGATAGGATTACGACTATTTGTCAGTTTGTATGTTTGCGCAAACATATAACGTAATAGCAGTGTGTGTATACAAAAATGAATTTGTGCGTAAATTTTCATTATATTTGTGTGTGCAAATATGTAAGTATGTTTGTTGGTACATACATATATACATACATTCATGCACATTTATATCCGACTTATCGCCTGCAAAGTTTTTTATCCCATTCAAATGCTTTTAAAACATTCACTCGCCACAAACGCCTCAGTCGCTATTACTGAAAGGAAGTTAAATGTAATTTATTGTTAAATAAGTATGAATTTTTATTTACACATCGCACCATAAGTAAATAATGAAGCCAGCATAAATGTATGTACATATGTACGTACGTAGTATAGTACAAAAGTTTACGGCTTAACCAGGTTAAATATTTCGCAGGTATACAATTTAAATACATTTCTAAAAAGTACTAAGTTTCCGTAATAGTTTTCCCATTTTGCTGATCTATTTTATTACGTTTTTTAGTGTGCGTTGGAGACGGAAATGCTTTATAAACTCACTAGTATTTCCGGATGTGAGACGTCCTTCTGCTGGGCTACCAAACTTTGGTCCTAACATCCCTCGCTCTACAAGTATTTATTTCCCATACGATAACGTGCTCTATAAGTCTCAGAGCTACTCTGTGTATTGAACGCTTTCTTTGATTGCCCTCAATAGGCAACTGTCTGCCGGCTTGCATGGGAGTAGTCTTCTTAACTACCCTGCTATAACTTTCCTCCCTTCGAAGTAAAGCATCATGACTCCAATGAGACTATTACGGGTTCAACACGCAGTGCCCCGGAACGAAGACATCGGTCTCCGATATTATTTCGTCAAAAGCGTCAGCCCACATTTTTTCATCGTATAAAAGAATTGATCGGAGGACCGTGGATATAAGCAGCTTTCTCCATCTAGCTTGGGCATGTACCAAGGGATACCAGATCCCTAGATCTCTGGCGAGCAGAACGATCTTTATTTTGACTATCCCCTACTGAAGTCTGTGATCGTTTATCCATATGTTACGCCAAGCATGACTTGATAGCATCTTCGAAGGCGACAATCGTAAATCGCTTTGCTAAGTTTGGTTTCAAAATAAGATCCATGAACAGCACCACCAGTCACGCGCTTCTTCCCCATACAAAAGTCAACGTTCTCAGATGTAATCCCAGAGATTCGGTCATATCGGGCCATCTTGCGGAGCCAAATGCGTTTTTATAACCCGACGTGAATAAAAAGACTTTGCACTATACCTCGGGGCAAGCCTTATCGGGTCTGCTTTTCGTACTAATCAAAAGTTCTCAGAAATTCGTACGTTCCAGTTATTAGAACCAAACATTTTGGACGTTATCTAAAAGTAAATCCTAGCTCTTCGCTTTCAAAACAATCAAAAAAGTCTCAATTCCCTGAAAAGATTATGTCTTCATTCTTTCCGGATTCCAAAGGAATTTTTCTGTTCAACACAACATGGAAATACGATTACTATGCTTCCTAGCTACATCAATTTAGGATATTTTACAAAAAAAGGCAAAAATTGGCGATACACATCCATACATAAAAAGAACATTATATATATAATTTTGGCGCGTACACTATATAGCTCAGTGTTTGGCCGAGCTTCTCCTACCATTTGTGGTGTGCGTCTTTTATATTCTACCACAAATGGAGGGACCTACTGTTTTGTGCCGACTCCGAACGGCAGATGTATTTAATGAGAAGCTTTTTCATGGCAGAAATACCCTCGGAGGTTTCCCATTGCCTGCCGAGCGGTGACCGCTATTACAAAAAACTTTTTCTTTTTATTAAGATTTTGCTTGCCCTGACTGAGATTCGAACCTCGAACTCACCGGCATATCAAGTTATAGCACGCACCGCTACCAACTCGACCACAGTGGCCACCATTGGTGTTAGGAGTTACTCCTAATTTATTGTCCTGGCCAGGAACTTTTGGACCTTAGTACACACGGCCAAGACATAAATATATGTATATGTATATGTACATGCGCGTATGTGTATGAGTCAGTGATTTTGCGTTGATAAGGCACATACACGAACGTGGGTCGTAGTGTTTGTCTTCATGATTGTGCCCATACATACATACATACATATATCGCTTATATGTAAATATGTTTATTTATATTAGCTATGTGTGAACATATGTAAGAATAAGTATGTATGTATGTGAGTTTTTGTGGAAGCAAGAAGTAATATTTTGTGCTTCGACGCGCTGGTTCCTTTTAAATAAAATTCTTGCCGTTTTTTGTTGTTCTCCCCTTGCTGTACGAATGGACGGACGTACGATGGCCATGAACGATAAAACTAAATGGAATTTCGGGTTTACCAAATTTGGGACTCACGCTCACGCATCAACATACGCACGCACGCATGTAAACTTGGATTTCGATCGTGATTCTCGTTTATGTTGCTAAGGAGCTTGTTGAAAATTCCAAAAATGTAGCGGTTGTCATTTTTGCGTTTGCAAATTGCCGAAAGGATTGAGTTAACAACACTGGAGGATTTACAGAGTAAGGTAATTTTTTTTTTTTAAATTGGGAAAGTAGGTTCATCCTCTTTTAAAAATTAATCACCCGCGAATGGTGAAACAACAGATGCCGAGTAGAGGTTGATATTTGAGAAACCCGCAGCCTGGTTTTCTTTTTGTAACCACAATGGATTAGTCATATAGAACTTGAGAAAAAGCGGAAAAGTTGTCACCCTTCCTGTTTTTATTATAATATTGGCAAATTACTCTTTCACCACCCAGTAGATTGGTAGCTCTGCTGGACACCCATCAGCTCCAGAGGCTTGCAATTTTTTTGCCGTGCTATTGCGATGGGTTATCATTATCTGCAGTGTATGGTCAGACGAATAAATGTTGGCCGACTGGAATTAAAGTATGCTTTGTCCAATGCACAATAAGTCGAGGCACTAAAGCCCATCGCTGTTAAAATTTCGATGTCGTCACTTTTGCAAACTAGATAGAGAAGCGAAGCGAATTGGTATGGAGGTAAATGAAGGCAAGATGCAGTATCTACTATCATTAAATTGACTCTCAGCCCATTCACGATTGGGTATTCATATCACTCTTGACAGTTATAACTTTCCTCCTATAATCTTCACCCATATCTCCCCAATATCCTTATCTCTAAAATCACATCTTACCCTGATCGTCTACTTTCCACCAGGCTAACAATCCCCTTAACAAAATTTAGCAACTCAATTGTTCATAGTCTAACATTTCTGCATACTAAATGTATTCCCATTTGGTTAGGCAACTCGACTCCAATCAAAGTCCCAATCAAAGAAAAAACTTTTCATTTACTGGATTTAATTTAAATCCTTTTCGTTTAACTTGTACACAAAAATCTAGTCAAAAACCCGTTTTTATTTATACCTAAGTTGTCTTTTATTGTCTTCGCTACGAACAGAAACTTGATTTCAATAACCCGAAAAACGTTTCCAAAAACGGTTTCCCGAAGGCCTGAAAATCGGTTTAGAAGAACCGAAAAATAAGTACGTAGCCCTAGAAAACCTTTTCAAATAAACCGATAACTGTTCCTGCAGAATGCTAAATCGGCTTCTGATGAAGAAAAAGAGGTGGAAAACTCGTTCTTCAATTTGGTACCCTTTTGTCGACCGGTTGTTTAATCTTGATTTTAGAAAATGGGCTTTGTTTCAAAGTGGTATACCAGAAAAGTTGCCACTATCCGGCGCCATATTTCATAACACATTTGTCTTGTTTTTTAATAAACATTGTCTTTTTGAAATTGTGTATCCAGTAACTCCATTTTTTGCGTTATCCTATTGCCCCTTTTGGGTTTCATGCAACTATTTAGAGGATCCCCGATTTATAATTTTTAATGATTATTTTATAAGATTTGTCAATTATAATTGAATCTGTCGCGTCTTAGTGGCCCGATTTTTTGTTGCCAACGTAGCATACATACTTATGTACTTATACATTAAGTTTATATTTATTTGTCCACAATCGTATTGTATTATTTTTGCCTTTTGTATATCTCTTTTTTATTTCTTTGCTTTGAGTTGATGGTGAGCCTGCATTCCGGCACATTCTGCTTATTTGTAAGATATTTATTGCCTTCGATTGTAAAACGATAAAAGCGCACACGTAAAGTGTGCACATTTTCGTTTGGAGTTGAGTTGGAGGTTGTGCCACGGACGTGGCAGCAACAACAACCGCGCTATTGTTATTGTTGCTATTGTAGTTGGCCGAAAAAGAGACAGCGGTAAACAGTGACTTTGGCAGATTTTTGAGGGCTGATACGTCAGAGGTGGCGCAGCAGCAGCAACAAAAACACTGACAGCGTGCTATACTGCTTCTACCGCTACAGAGGCGTTAGCGACAATAGCAGCCACGTCTAGCGCTGCTGCTTTTCCCTCATCTTCTCCTCCTTCTTCTTCTTCCTCATTTTCTATCTCATTCAAAGGTTTCATTGCTGATTCTGCTGGTCGGCTTGTGCCCGTTGTGATCGCTTTACGAAAAGATTGCTTTGAAGACTTGGCAGGCTCTACGCCTCCGCCCTCACTGTGATTACGGTTGCTATGGTGGGCCTGTCACGCTGTGGCCAACAGCGCGCAACGCACCATCATCAGCAACAACTAACAATTGGTATAACAATGTACGCGTGTTATGTTGTTAAATTCACAATAAAATTGTACAATCAGTGCAACTCGCTGCCTCGCACAAATGGTTTGTTTTCGCAATTTAGCTGTGGCGTTGGTGGCGGCGCACAATGGGTTAGGATTCGTGGTTAAGGGGGTAGAAACTATTGAGATTTAACCTAATCTTAAAAAACAGTGAGGTAGACTTGTTTGTAATAAAATCGTGTCATTTATTTTAAGCATGGAGAAACTATTAGTCCGTGTATAAAACTATTCTCTAAACAAAATGAATATCTTCGATTGATATTCAAAACGGTTGCTCAGTATTTACAAAGCGGGTACTCTGTTCATTTTATTTACTTAATTCGCACTATAACCCCCTAAACGATCTTGGCGGAGCTTCTGATAGTATTTCCAGCTGACTGTCGTCAATTGGAAACACCAAATGTAACGAAGGCTTTAACCGCTTGAGAAGATTTTCCTATTCCTCGATACCTTTAGCCCGATACCTTTAACGACTTGACCTTACCAGCAGATCCGCTATATCTTAATTATCTGCACTATTTGTATGTCCTTGTAAAGTTCATAAAGATCATCGCTCCATCGTCGGCGGTATTCGCCGTGGCACAGACGAAAAGATTTATAATTCTTGCGAAAAAATCTTTCGATCGAACATTCCAAGAGCCCTCTCGTCTGATGTTGTCATCGTCCATGCTCATGCTTCTGCTTTATGGGAGACTAACAGGATAGGGATTTTTGTTCACTGATAGAGGATTTAATTGTCTACTTATACCCGAATTCAGTAAGCATTCTCAGTCCATAATATAGACAAAAGTCACAATTTTAGACTAATTGGCATTCATTAGTTTCAAAATAGGGCCTCTAGTCTTAAAATAAAATCTCTAATAGGGGTCACAAAAAATTAAAATTAAAAGATAAGAAAAAAAACGTGAAAGCGAGGAAAAGCAATAATCTCCAGCTCGTTTTGAGACTTAAGATGATACAAAGTTACTGAATTCGGGCATTAGTCTGAAGTAGCTCGTAGTGGCAAAAGAGAGATTCTCTGTTGGAACTAAACATTTACTAAATAATTCGCTACTCACCAACGAGTAAATCACCGAAAGAAATCCATATAAGTTCATAAAGTTTCGAAAGCAAGCGAAACAAACGAGTTGCGCTTGTGATCGCTTTAAAATTTTTTAGATCCAATAAATTTATCAAACTCCATTGATCTAAAGAAAAGCAAACTTTTTTATTATCAAATGAAAAATTTAAAAAAAAAATTAATATTATTTTTTATTAATCATAATTTATTGTTTGTCAGCAATAAAACATTTTTAAAAGTTCGTTCGGTTAAGGCTCGGTTTCTTCAAAAGATTTCTTTGCTTAAATGTTTGATATTTTTTAGTTTAACTCAGATCAGATAGGATCAGAGACTTGTTTTGCATGGAGTTCAGGTCTTGCGACATTCGATATGGGGAGTTCAAGTATAGTGAGTTTAAGTGTAGTGGGTTTAAAAGTGATGAGTTTAGTTAGTGAGTTTAAATATGGTTAGTTTAATGTGTGGTTAAATACAGTGAGAAGAGTTAAGGTTCGTTGAGTTTAGATGTACTTAGTTTAGGTGTGTTGTGTTAAAGTACAGTAAGTTTAGGTTAGCGGAGACCGATAAGCATTTCACATATAATACAAGCTAGCATAACATAATATAACATAACATAATAAAACATAACATAACAACATGGAACAGAAGATAACACCACATTACATCATAAATCCGGAAGCGCCATGTAACACAATATTTAATTATACAACATAACATTAGTATAGGCAGGATAAGTTGAGGTGTGGTAAGTTTAGGTGTGATGAGTACACATATGGCGAATTCAGTTATCTATTGTTCAATTCGGGTTTGCTGAGTTTATATGTGGTCAGTTTAGTTTATGGTGGGTAAAATAAATACTTTTTGTCGTCTACATCCTTTTCCGTTTGCCACATTCCATTCGATACAATTTCTGTCGCATCATCTTGTTTTGTCTAACCCACAAAAATTTATAATAAAAAGTGCTGATTTGAATATCGATGAACTGTAATATGTCTACGCCGCCGCTAAATTTGTGTCATTCATGGCAATCTGTTTTCTACTGTGCGGCGGTAGCGGCTTTTATAGCGACTCTCACTGCCAAACTTGGTGCGATGGCGGTGTGATGTTGATGACGACAACGTGAAACCACCAAAAGCGGTGCGAACTGTGCCGCTATGAGGATTGCTTAAATTGCTTTTCGTTTTTGTTGCTGCTGCAATTTCTTATCACTTTACAGAATCAGCGGTTGCTGCTGAGCGTAGCGCGTCTTTGATGGCAGCTGATAAATATTTCTTCTGTACTCCCCCATTTTTGTGTTAATTTTATTGCATTTCGGCTCATAATCGCCAACCAAAGCTGACTTTTCAACGCACTCAAACGCAAATAAGCTTTTGAAGGCAACTACTTACTAACCAAGTTGCTGATGTGTAGTGCAAAAAACAAAAAAAAAAGCCAAAAAAAATATTAGAGAGCGCGCGAGACGCTGCTTGCTGCAAACGTACACTGTAGGCGTAGATTGCAATAAACAATCGAACAATTTGGCATTCCCGCAGCAATTCGTACGCAAGCGATATTGTCGCTCACCTCGTGCATTCGTGGATCAGCACATTGTTATTGTAGCTATGACGGTACTTCCTCACCTCCTACTTTCTGCAGCACTCTGTTAAAGAGTTTGTGTTGGCCAGCCTGTTTGTCTACGGTAGGCGATCTTCTGCTTCTACATATTCTGCGATTTGGCCGACTTCACTACACCACAATCGGACCGTTAATCGTTATACACGCTGCGGTCATTTTGCACCATCAAGCTTGGCAAACGCAACACTCAGCCCTATTAAAATAATGCGCATTATGTATGCACGAGTAGTATGTGCGCCGGAGACTCCAAGTGTTTGTGTATCGCCAACTGCTTCGCTGCTTCTTTGTTGTATTTGCAATTGCTGCTTATTTTCAAAACTGATCGCGCACTGATAGGCGACCAGCAACTAGCAACTTGCACTTTTGTGCAACGTTCTGGCTTAAAGTTTATTTTCGCGATATCATTTGGTTAGCCTTCCTGGTATTCCTTCTACATCTGCATGTGAGTAACTATGTACATTGTGTATATATTCGTTTAAGAGTTTTTCCACTTTTTATTTTCGATTGTGGTTTCAGTTTTTTTTTTATATTTTTTTATCAAGGACTCACAGAGTCTGTTGCGCAAACGGAATGAACGCAGCAGAAATGGTTACCTCTGCCGCCAGTGTGTCTGGTTGGACCATCGATAAATGGGTGATTGTCTAAAGCTAATATTTGAATGTACAGAGCTAGCATATAATCGATGTGGGAAAAAAGTGGCAAACTTTAATAATTTATAGAAGTTCACAAGTCTTAAAATTGCAAAAAAATAAACACCTGTCATGTTATATAAAAGCTTTGGTATTCATCCCGGGCTTAAACTCCCTGTCTGTCCGCTACTGTACTAAATCTATGACCCCACACACCTACATATTTAAAGACTTAAGTCAGAGTTGAGAATATGTGTTTCGACGTTCCGACACTGCTTCAAAACGTTCTGTTTTTGTCACATTCGACGATCGCAACCTCTCCGACTTTCTTGCTTTAGCAACTAATGCAGCTTCGACGTTACTTACACTTCTCAGTTGGTCGGGTGTGCGATCATTATTTTAGTCACACATTTCACGATGGCCGTAGTCTTCGTGTTTTTTTTCATGGCCAGAATTTTTGTCATTTCATTCTTAACTAGTTCTATTGAAAGGGGTTTTCAAATGAAATAGTGAACTAAAGGAAAAAAAGGGGCACTAAGCTTAGTACGCTAGCCCTTCTCTTAATTGCGCCACCTTATTGTCAGCCTTCTCAGAAATATATTGAATGTGCTCGTAGAACTTCAACAGGGTATTTAATTCAGTACGTCATGTATACGATACTCCCCTTTTGTTGCGAACATTAACCACATTTCACTTTTCGACCACTGATCAAGTAACAACCCCGGACTCTATTCAGTCGGTAACGGCTGATACTGTAGCATCTGCTCTCTCCTATGCACATGTATATTTAAAAAAAAAATATGTATACGTGTATAGTGAAACCACGGTTTAACGAAATTCTAGAGGTTCTAGCTGCACTCAAGCGTATTGCCAGTGCCTGTTTGAGAACCCACAAGGCTGTCAGCAAAATTAGGTTTTTTTCGCAGAGTCGTAGTCATTAAAGTAACCGAGGTGATATTGTCCGTGATACAGGCTTGGCGCTAACCCGCTTAGAGGCCTTTATCGCTCTTTATTTGAACTATATAAGGGATTTTTAAAATATCATTTCTTCAATGAGCCATTAAGGCCTCTAAGCGGGTTAGCGCCTTTTTTTATTAAAAAAGACATGGAAAACAAATTTCCATCAACCCTTGTTGTAATAAACAACCACAAGAAAATCAAAACTAAGACAGATGTATTGCCAATTCGTTATATGCAATTTTTTCATTATCAAAACGTTGTTTTTCAGGAGCTTGAAAAAACAGAACCAAGTTAATTCAATTGCAGACAGTGCGCAACAATAAATTAAAAACGTGAGTTTTAACACGAAATTAAAATTGCTGTTTGGGCCAAGCCATGTCATTATCAATTTTGTATAAAAACGCAACGAGATTGCAAAGCAATACTATATGTATGTACATATGTAGCTTATTGGAGTGGGAGAAACTGCAAGCGACAAATACTTAACCCAGAGCTCAGCGTATTCCAAATGTGTGGAGCGAAACACGCGCTGGAGCGGGCGCGAACATTTTGCCACCTTGCGATAGAGGCTTTTTTTTTGCCCGAACCGTTGCACGTTGTAACTTTTTTGTTTTTATTATTCTTCACACTACTTAGCCTGCCATTCTTGCATTTTTTTTTTGTTCTTGCCCACTCTGACTGTTATCAGTTGTTATTAATCAAAAATAAAAGTAGCAAAGGTAAGAAATGCAGAGAAGGCGCGTGCAAATGCCGTAAAAGCGATACTTAAAACCAACAGCAGCCACAACAGATACAAAAACAAAACCACAACAATACGGGCAATGCTAAAAGTGGGAATACTTTTGTGGCGTTTTCGCACTTGGCATCCAGAAATCAGCAAACAGCCAACAGCCAGCTAGGCAGCTAAGCAGCTAGTCAGCCAAACAGCTGCCAGTATTTGGCTATTGCAATAACAACAACAATAACATGAGTAGCAACATTAACAACAACAATGCATAATAAGTTGCAAACGGCGTGAAGAGCAAATAATCAACGTTGCCATATCTTACGCTCGCCAGCTATTCGTGATTTACTCGAGGTTGAATATCGCCCAGCGTTTTTCGCCAAATGAAATGAAATGAAATGAAAAGATATAGGCTAAGTGTAAAAAAAAAATTGCAATGCACCAGCTCGATAAAAAGTCAGCAATCGCAAAGTGGCAAACAACTAAAATAAAAACAAAGCAAAGGCAAAGTGGCAGCAACAATTGCCAAGTGTGGAAAATTACATTGCTGAGGAGCATTTGTAGCGTCGTTGTTGTTTTCAATGTTGTGAGTTTACTTTATTTCCATTTCAGTTATTTTGTTGTCGTATGGTTGTTATGCTGTTGCTTTTCAGCCGTACTTTTTGGTGTTTCAGCACCTATTCTTCTAAATTCTTTTGATCCCTCGATAAGCTTTCCACAGCGAATTCGCAGTCGCAGACAAATGTCCCAATGCTGCTCTTGCTGTCTTTTACATTTTTTTTTTTCACTTTACCGTATTTTTGTGTTTTTTTCTTTTTTTTTATCACATTTTGTTTTGTCAATTTGTGATAGTGTCGATGTGATTTGCTTGCTGCTAACCGTATTGGCGAATTTGGCCTTTTCGTTGATCTGATATTGACTATGTGTTCGTTATTCGATATATATTATTTGTTTGTTTATTAGTAAAAAGGTGTTAATTTTTCACAACCAATTAAAAGTTTCGATTCTGGGTATTGGCGGAAGGCACAAATGCATGCATGCAAACGTTTAGATACAAACTCGGATATGTTTTTCATGGCAAATTTGGTTTCGCTAACTTTTTATACGAAAATGGCTGATTATAACTGCGAATATTATACAAAGGAAAGATACAAAGTTAAAATTAAATTTCCATCTAAATATCAAAGTTTTTGAAAAAGAACTTAAGACACTTTTTGGTAAAACAATTTTGCAGTCTGGTCAATTTTAGTACAATAAAGTGCACATTTTATGTGGCCCAGACTTCGCATTGATTTATTCTAAAAAAAAATGTATTCGCTGTTACGCAAAATACGTCATGTGAACACATGCTAGAGGTAATGTGCATAGAACTGAATAATAAAATTCTTGTATAACACCAATTATAAAATATAAATAAAAAAAGCACATCTCCTACCATTAGTAGCGTGCGTCTTTATATTCCACCACAAATGGAGGGACCTACAGCTTTGTGCCGACTCCGAACGGCAGATGTATTTAATGAAAAGCTTTTTTTTCAGAAACACCCTCGGAGGTAGAAAACGGTTTTTTCTATGATTAAGATTTTACTTGCCCTGGCTGATATTCGAACCTCGAACCCAGCGGCAATTCGCGTAATAGCACGCACTGCTACCCACTCAACCACAACCATCATATCTTTAATAACACCCAAGCTTTGGAACTCCTTCCAAAACTAATATTAATTTTAAAACCTGTACAGTGGATTAACTGCACAGAAAGAGAGAAATTCAGTCAAATTTTCGAACTTAAAAAAATTTGGAGTTTGTTATAATTTGTGGCATTGTATGTAGTCTATTAAATTTTACTAAGATATTGCAAGAGTTTTAAGTAGCTCAAAAGAAACGTAGATTTTTGAATTTTTTTTTTATAAACAAACTTCTTCAATTTCTTCCATATAAAAAAAAATGTATGCATGCTTAAGAAGAGCAACAGTAAAAACAAATTGATAAAAGTCAACAGAAATTATACAAAAATGTATAAGATAGAACCGTAGAAGCCAATTTTGAACAAAAGTAATGAAGTCTGTTCTGCAATTCGATTGCCACAAATGTGGTCGAAATCGAAATAAGTTGCAATGATATATGTACATCGAAAGCGAGCATTTTTTTGTTTTAAAGTGAAATATAACATGGACCGAAAAGAAAAGAATAAATTCTGATCCTTTTAGAACTGAAGAACTAACAGATGGAAGAGAAAGGATTTATACATTTCGATTACAACCAAATTTGTCTAAATCGAAATGCAGAACAGACAGCGCTACCTGCAGTTCTTGTATCCTTTTTGGTCGTGTTCGGTCTTTTTGCTTGTTTTTATTTCTGCGTTGGTCTGCATCAAAGCAAGGTAGTAATATATTTGCTCATCACATGTCCGCTTGCTAATATCTGTAATAAAATTACTTTATTTTAAAAGAAATGAAAAAAAAAATAAAAAAATTCAGTTAGTTTACAATTGCTTACCCTATTCGGTCCTTTCCAACAAGAGAGCATTGTAAAGAAATACGACATCAATCGATAGTTCGCTATTAAAGTTTCGTAAGAATTTCTTTCCAAAATCGATTCAGATAAAATGCTTATTGTTATAAGTGATTAGTAATAATCAGTAACTTTATATTTTAAATAATTGAGTTTGCTCTTAAATGCATTAAAATATTCAATTTTCGTATGTAATCCAACTGGATCATGCTATCAGCTGCTTGTGTCAGTTTGTTTTCACCACAGTCTTTGGTGAACATTTTTGAGATTGTCGCTTACTGAATACACAAATTGTCTCAGGTCACAAAACATGTATCTAATAGAAAGTGTCAAATTTAGTGATTTCAGATCAAATTTAGTTTAGGAATGTGACCCCGGGTCAAAGTCAAGATAAATCGATTTTGATGAAATAATGGATACTTCGATTTTTTATACGGAAAATGCTTATTCGTGAAAGTATATAATGAACAATTGATTTAAATAAAAATTATTTTAAGAAAATAAGTATAACAATATAACAAAAGGCCGACTTTTAGATTATAAATACAGATAAGAATTGTATACGTATATACACATTTTCAGTCTTCTTAAACATTTGATTGCAGTAAAAATAGAACAAACCAATAAGATCAAGAAATATAACAACAATGGCTAGGTCTCAAAACTAAAATACAAAACAAATCACTTTAAATCAAAAAACTAAAGATAACTTTAAGTATAACAAATGTTTTCTTTAAACTTACCCGTTCTTTCTTCCATAGGAGAGATGGCATTATTTACAAAAATCAATTTAAAATGTAAAATTCATATAATCGATTTATTAAAAATTGATTTTTATCATTAATAAAATGGATTATAAAAAACTGAGTGACTGAGTTCCGGCATAAGTTAACTATTAATTTTTCGTTTAAAATATAGCAAGATTCAATCCTGCAGGATTCCACCCACAAGCCACACAATGAATTCAAAACAGTATTTAATTTGTTCAACGAATACAATGTGATGATAAAATTATTTGAAAAGTTTATAATTAAAAAATACTACAGACACCAAAATTTTTGTCACTTGTCTTCGACTTCTCAAACGCGACTCGACTTTATAATTCTGTCATGAACACTTTGCTGATGCTGCTGAGGGTTACCAGATTTCCCTGTTTGCATTAAACCATTACAAGATTTCCCTCTCCCCACATAAATACTTAATTTATTCTTTAAAATACATTTAACTTGAGCTTGTAACTTTTCAATATTATAATATTTGCATTTTCATATATAAGTTCATAATATATCAAGTTGCATATAGTAAGTATTTAAATACAAGTGTACGTTATTTATTTTATTAGTATGAATATTCCGTGTTATTCATATTGAGTTAAGCTTTTAATATGCAACATGGAGTATGTAGTACTTGTCACAAAATCTCGCATGTGTTAATATGCAAATGCTGAACAACATAAATTGCCCGTCTACAACAATTGGTGGTGCTGTTTCTGCCTCTTACCGCCTCATGCCGCCGGTGAACAGATCAATCTGTTATAAAGGAAAAGCTAAATAATTGTGCACACACCTACATATATGTACATGCATACATACATAGCACATATGTATAAGTGAAGAATCGACTTAGGCTAACTTAAATTAAACGGGTTCCGAAAACTCAATTCGATTTTCGATTGACGATAAGCAACAGAGCAACAGGGCACAACATTTTGCGCCAGTCGGGTCAGTTTAATTTGCGCGGGAGTTTAGCAAACTAAATGTGATTATCCTTCTTGAACGATGCAAACGAAAAGGTCTCATATACATAAGTGAGTTTGTTTGTGCAGAGAGACAGTGGCTACACTTCGACTTCCAGCAGATCTCAATTGATCAAAAGTGAAACTCACTCTCGTTATATAAATATACATATGTACATATGTATGTATGCTGATTCTGTTGTTGCACATATGCGACGAGGATCGCACAGATCTACATTAAATAAAGAAAAGTTACCATAAAGCAGGCAACATCAGCCATATCAACATCAGCAGCAACAGCAGCTGTTGCCGTCGCCGAGCGTGCTCACACGAAATTCACAGCCAATCGAATCGAAAAGAAAACAAACACATAACAAAAAACTAAAGCGACAATTTTTCAGTATTCAAGTTATACGAGCAGAAAATTAACTAAACGTGCCAGGATGGCTACAGAAGGCATGGAAAAAAAATGTAGTAATAGTCACTTATCAGCTGGTCATATCCCGATGGTAGAAACCAGGCAACAACTTTGTTGCATGAGCAACACGCGTTCACCAAAACAGCACCAGCAACAACTGGCTACGTTGTCGTCATTGGAGTAGCAGCAACATCAGTTGGATCAATTGCTCAGCAAGGCTGAACTCTACGCGAAGTCTTGACTTTGCTTTATAGCGCTTACAGTTGCATAAAAGAATACATATGTCTGTATGTATGTACGTATGTTGTATGGGCTATTTTTTTAATTAAGACATCAAAAGCTTTTGACTCGAGCGATTTCTAAGAATTGCTATCGAATGAGAATTCCACTGCTGCAGTTTTAGGGAAATTTAACACAGCCAGCTAGAATATACTTAATGCAATTTTAACAACGACGACAGCAGCACAATGAGATCTTAGATATTGTATACATATTGACAATTGTTCCAGCTGAACATATGCATATATGTACATACATACATACATATATACGTTTATGTTTCCCCTACGTCTGTGTCACTGCTTTTTCCACATTTTTGTGTAACTTTTGGCTTTGCTTGTGGGAGCAAATTAGTTGGGTGCAAGGATCAACTCTAAGGGGCACAAGATGTAAAAACAACTTGGCAACAATGAGACTTCCATGTTTCTACAACTGCAACATGTTGTTAGGAAAACTAAAAGAAAATTATCTTAAGATAACTAAAACGAATAGTCTTAGTATGAAATGTAGTTACAAATTCTCTCACAAGGACTCACAAATAAGAATTTTTGATAGAGCTCATTAAAGACGCAAATTTCGGCGGCAGAAGGCGAAATGATCACTTACAAAATTTAATATATTTACATATCAGTAAACTAAAATTTATCAGTAAATATTAAATATGTACTTCAATAGCTACAATCTGTACACAGCTCAGAACAGCATTAAATAGAAATAAATAAAAGTCAGCAAGTGAAGTTCAGCCAGCGACACAATACGCCAGATACTAATAAAACCGAAAGGTTGAGTGAAATCAGGGAACAAACAGTAATGTAGTCGCCATCTACTTGAACAAAAGACTTAGAAATTGGGGAATTTCATCCGCCAGGCCCAGTGGAGCTAAAACGAGTCCTTTCAGCAAAAACCACAAGGACGTGAGACCTTTTTCTTTTTCAGTTTTCGTTTAAATAGTCGAACAGGACAACGGTAGGCGGAGATGATGCTTCTCGACAAGAACGATGATAATTCGATGAGGATGGATTATTTCACGTTGATGCAACTTTTCTTTGGACTGCATGAGAAAGTTACGAACGAAGAACCTAGTGATACACCCCACTCAACGAAATACTTGACGTTAGCACCGGGAGGCGAACGGTACATGATGGGAGGAGGTTTGGTTCGGGTTAAAGTCCTAATCTGAAGAACCGGTGAGTGTAAAGCTTTCGATACTTTCTTCTCATAAAAAACCGCAAAAGAGTGGATTTTTTCCACGTTAGTACTCCCATTCAGTTTGTGTCGAAAAATATTTATAGAACTTCATTTGAAATTAGCGTCTAAGTACGTCTAATACAGCAGAATCAGCAAACTTCGTCGGACGAAAGTTCGTTATTAAAATAAAACAGAGATTCAGAGAATGCCTCAAAACAAGCACATCTTCGATGAAAGAGTGGAGAAATCATGGAATATTGGGTAGGCAAATGTTCAACAAATATCCCCGACTGAAAAAAGCCTCTTATCGGACCTTTAAACGAGGTTTCGATGAGGACCCTTAACCTCTCACTGGGTGCAACAAGGGACACTCAGCTCAGCGATTTTGTTCTGTCTAAACTTTTAGGAGTTCAGAAAACGAATTCAGCAAAAACAAATTGACAGACAATAATGCAAATCCGAATAACCTACGCAATAAATCCGATTAAAATAAGACCCTGATAGGCAGCACCATTGTGGATTAAGTGGACTTAAATGTTAACTAAAAAGTAAAAAAAAAAACTATAAATTATAAATAAATATCATTGTCAGGCTCAACAAAGTGTTGGTCAATTCATTTACATACTATACAGGTTAGAAATTAAATATTAATTGCTTCTCATATTATTTTTTTACGGTAATAGTACCTACATGACTGTTCCAGAACCACCCCTGGGGTCAGTCACGAAAATGTTCTTTATTAGTCTCAAATAATTTTAAGCTAGTCTCGAAATTTCCCTGACATAGTCCTGAACCGGTTATAAAATGTTCGGGAAGTGTTCACAATCAAGTCCCGTAAAGGTTGTGCAAAACAGTCCGGAAATACACCTGATTCAATCTGGAGCTAGTCTTTGATTATACAGATTAGTCATGAAAAGTTTCAGAAAACGTCGGTGCACCAGTTTCGAAATAAACCTTAATTGTTCCCAAGACTGCCCTGAACTCGAATCTGGACCATGATAAGTCCTAGCTTTTCCGGCATAGCCTGAAGCAGGCGCCAAAGTTATACCGAAATAGACTTTACAAGGCCCCGAACTAACAATTATGGAATTAATTTAATTTAATTTATTTTTAGTTTCAAATTTTTTATTAAAGCATAAAATGAGCAAATCCTGTTTCCTTAAGACGGACAGATTTTAAAGCGAAGAGAAAACACTTAATAAATATTTTTACGTTGTTTTTATCGTGCATTTTTCGGCACAATTCAATAAAACGCACATGATGAAAGTCTCAGATAACAATAGTACAGCGAACTAAATGAAGACCAAAAATTGTACTCTCTTGTCCAAATTTACATAGTATCTGTAGTAAACGTCACAAGGGTCGATGGTTTTATTTCCTTGCTTCTGCCATCGTATCTCATTGATAAAGGTAATGTCAGCCTTTACTCTATCAAAGTTGAGCCCAAGCATCTGCCCTATTAAGGGTTTGGAGTTTCATAAGCTTAAGTGATAGTCCCTAAATCGTTTGTTCTTTTCGTCACCATACAAAGAGGGTATCACACCATGTTTGTTTATGGATAAATTTATAAAGCGATCAGCTACGAGTCAGATAACCACTCGCATTCCCAAATTTTTTGTGCACAGACACGGCAAACCCTTTTGAAAATTGCCTATTGTGCTTTTTCTAAAATGTGCCATAATTAATTCTAAAGTGTAAAAAACCCAAAACAGTAATTCAAACTGACTGTCCCACTAAATGCCTTCAATTAACCATAAACAATTACGAATTGTGCCACCCAGCCAATTGACGGCCGGACAAAAGACACAGCAATGCCGCCAAAGTAAGTGAATGTGAAAAGGGGCGAAAAAATAACAGCGTACAAACACAGGTACACCATGTTATTATTGTTATTATTATTATTATTATGTTGTACAGGCCACAAAGTGTTGTCCTTGCCAAAGGTGCCACTGGAGCATACTCGTACAATGTGAAACGCGGACATGAACCAGAAGAAGAGTGCATGATGCCACACAGTGCTAAAAAGACGCACGCGCTGCAACAAAATTCCAGCAATCCGCCAAAAAACTTACATATGTACATGTGTATGTACATACCGATGGTAAAACACACACTCGTCTGAATCTCTGGCTGATGCGAGCGCGACTACAATGCGCCAATAAAATATTTAACAAGCATTTAACACACAAAAACATCCTCAACGTACCGCAGGCAAGTAGAAGATTGCTGGCCAGAATGGGATATTGTTGAGCTTGTGCGGACATTTGGCTGTTTGTTGCGTCGACAGGCGAACAAGAGAAATAAAAAGTGCATAGTTGGCATAAAAATGCCGACAATAGGCGTCAGGCAGCAGGCGGACATTGCTAGTGTGGTAGGCCACTTGCGACCATGTACAACACGTCATTACCCACCAATTAGGCCCAAAAGTAGTGGTGGTCAAGTGGCAAACGAGGCGAACGAGTTTCGCGCGATGGGTATGCGACAAGATGAACAACCGTGTCCATACGATGTACACATACATACATACATATACTCTCTTGTTATTAAATATACCCGCTCATGCATTCACATAATGCTCACATACTCGTACGCACCTCAGGAGAAGTGGAAGAGTTTTCGCGGCCGCTAAAGTCAACAAACAAGTCTAATAAAAGGCTTACGGCTGGACCGCTGCTGTTGATCGACTTGGCTGTGTACACTTGCAGTGTGTTTGCGCTTTTGATGGCACAATGAGGTCTACAGCAATGGCTTGCCACCAACAAAGCAAGCGCACAGTATGCTGAGCAACAATCTGGTTGGGCTACACTTGAGTTGGGTTGGACGATGCGCGTCTCTAAATATCCAAAATTGGTTAGCAATTGGCGCTTGTTTGTTTTCTTCTTTTTGCCATTGGATTGTTAACTGCTCTTTTTTTTTGTTGTCAACGAGTTGTCGCCTCATTACGTCGTGGTTTATATACATACATATTATTAATGTTCACTGTTGCAATCAAAGTGTCGGCGCTTCCGAAATTACCTGCAAAGCAACGAGTAAAAATACAACAGGCAAAAAAAAAACCGAAAAAAAACACAGCATGAAAGTTTTGCGGAAGCATTTAAAGTAAGCAATAAAAATTCAAATAAAATGAAAATAAAACTACTTCACGCTTTATTTACAAGTTTGTAGCTCTTCAAATGCCGACCACCAGTGAAACGCTTGAAGCGATCAAGAGTCAACAGCAAAATGTTTCTCCTTACTTGCATTTTTTTTTTGTACAGCATCGTATTATTCTTTCAATGTTTTTGTAATTGAGTTAAGTGATTTCGTTATGCTAAAATTCTTTGTTTGATGATTTAATGAAGCGTTGACGTGCAGCGCCGCATCGCCTTTCAACTCGATGCCATATAAAAATGGAATGGCAGCTTTGCTGATATTGTTCCCGCAATTCAAGCTGATTATGAAGGCAAGAAGGCGGCGGTTGCTTGCGGTTATTTGCAGTTTAGTTTTGGACGTGCTTTTTTTTCTTTCTGTAGTTTTTATCTCAATCCGTTGATGAGGTGTTTCTCTGTGTAACATGTATAAATCACGACTCGTGCATCTGGTCATGTTTGTTTTCTTTTTTTTAGTGCAACATTTTTTATTTGATCCTTATAATTCACATTGCTTTTGATTTCGCCTTTAGCGAAACTTAATGTGCTCGTTTAAATTTAGTTAGAAATATATATTTTTTTTTCGTCTTTTCGGAAAAAAGCTAAAAACGGAAGACCAGAAGTATTTCAAATAAGAGTTTAAATTTTGAACTATTTTCTAAAGCCGAAGTCTTGGCATTTAGATACATTTTTTGTTAATCGAGACTCTAGCCCCCGAATTCACTAAGCAGTATCAGTCTCTAATAGACACAAAAGTCAATAGTTTAGACCAGTTGGTATTCATTAGTTTCAAAATAAAGCCTCTAGTCTCAAAATAAAGTCTCTAAACGTGAAAGCGAGTAAAATCAATAATCATATTGAGACTTGAGATAATACAAAGTTACTGAAATCGGGCATAAGTAACAGTTAAGGGCTTCTGTAAAATAAGTTGGGCTATGTCATCAAGAAACCCTCCATGTCTGACTAATTGCCAGTAGCGCAAATTAGGTCTTGACGGCCGATTTTCTTTAACGAAACTATATATTTTTTGTGCCTCCTACTTTCGTTTGTTTAAATATATGTATCTTCGTTAAATAAACTTTAAATAAAGCACTAAATCTTTGGAAATCGGTCGCCGCCTTGTATTAGATATTTTATGGATCAGAACATGTATGCTTTCCTTCTCTGAAAAATTTACAGTATTGTTCCAGATTGGTAAGGTGATAATTCAAACTGCAATGTCCTGTAATACTACCCATAAATACAATCAGCTTGTACTTAGATAAACCCAGCCCGTTCTTCTTTGCCCGTTTTCCTGCTTCTGTTATCTCTCTAGTAAATACCATTTAAACTCAAATTTCAAATTTTGTAGAAAACTTAAAAGTCAACAAATTTTCAGCCAAATTTAAACATTTTATTTCAGTGTTAAAATTTTTTTCAATATGCAATTTTGTAGCAAGTTCCAAATGGCTGAAAACGACAGTGGATTTTTGAGATTTTTTTTTCGCATTTTCTGTAAATTTATTTTTATTAAAAATTAATGCTCTCCTCTTAAAACCTGTACTTAATTATACTAAAAGTGAATTGGCTAAAAAACTGCGTACTCGAAAATGTTCCAATAGATACATCTGAGAAAAATGTTTTGAAATTTAGATAAAGTTTTTTTGAGTTTTATTTCGATTTTCTACAAAATTTATAATTTGGATTTATGTACATGATTTTTGTTAACGAATAAAAAATTGTAAATACAAAAATTTCTAGATATACAGCAACAAATTTTTTATATACATGCCTAGTCTAACGATATTTAGCGAACTTTATAACAACCATTCTCAATAAAATAATAATAAAAATTAATGTTTATAAATAAAAAAAATTAAGGTAATAAAATATAATTTATTATTAAAAATGTGAAGGTTTGTGAGTGAGTGAGTTCTTAAGTTTTTTACCATTCCACACCGAAACGGCTGAAAATAATTAATAAATAGTTTATAGTCCGGACACTGAATAGTTTTGAAAAAGATTATTAAAATTTAAATAAAATAGAATGAATAAGTTCTAGCAAATATTGCAAAATGGGCATCAAAAGAAAAAATAAAAAAAAATGGTCAAACAAGATTTGCCACATATTTAAAACGTCATATTATATTAAAACAATAAATTTAAACAAATATTAATGCGATTTAAAAATGTATCATTCGGAGCATATTCTGAAATAGACTTGCCAACTGTTTAAAATAAATTAACTTTCGAAGGATGTGTTTCAATCAATTGAGAATTATAAAAACTTCTATTTAAAAATATTTCTCAAAAAAGTTAGCATTTTTTTTAAAACGCTTGAGAGAAATTTAGTTTTAGATGAATGGAATTTATCGTAATAGAGTGCATCTGCAAATAAATTTTTCAAGGGGTGGAGACTCTCTACTTAATTATTATATTCCCGTTAATAAATGTGTTAAAGGAAATATTGTAAGAAAGGTTTTCAAAGAGAGTTGACATTGTTAAGACATCACATTAAATTAATAAAATTTAGAAAAAAAAACTGCGTTGAAAAGATTTGCCATTTGTTTAAAAAAAAACTAAGTCAAATTATTTAGGTAATACAAAGTTTGTCTTTTTATCGAAAGGGGCTTAAGAAGGCAATGTTACAGAAATATTTTTTAAGTGTGTTAATAATTAAATTTAATTCATAAGTTAGCTGACACTCTACTGTATTTATGTCAAATGAGAGAGCTTTAAGACAAAATTTTTCCGACCTGTTTGAAGGCTAATTACAAATATAATAAAAAATTAAATACTTGGATACTGGCGTGTAAGAAAACACCCAATGAAAGCTTATTTTTCAGAATATTTATGAAGAAGATTGTAATGGCTTCTTTTCTTACGAAATAAAAACTTTAAAAACCAAAAATTGTAATATAACAAAACTTTTTGGATTTCGTATATACAGGGTGGCCCAAATGAGACCTAGTGATGTTAAATACGTGTAACTCTTGTAATAACGGTTTTTGTAAATGATGTATTATTATATGTTAAATACATTTTATGGAAATTTAACGTGAATATGTGTGAAATGTGACATCAGACAAATTACCACCATTTTGCTCGATACAGGCATTGGCTCTTTTTAGCGCATATTGCATTACAATGTTTATAGTTGCAGGCGCCGTATTTCGTCTCGAATATTCTGCTTGAGCTGTCCAAGTGTCTGTGGTTTGTTAACATATACTTTGTCTTTTAAATATTCCCATAAAAAAAATCGGGCGCAGTTAAATCTGGTGAACGAGGAGGCCAAGGGAAATCTGAATTTCTTGAAATTATGCGTTCACCAAAAATGTCACGCAGCATGTTCATAGTTTGCCTAGCAGTATGCGCTCCATCTTGTAGAAACCACAAATTAGGATGTTGCTCCACCATTGGCCGCAAAAAGTTGTCGATCATTGTTCTGTAAGAGCCCCGGAGACCGTTTCTGGGGTTTCATCCTTATTCTCAAAGAAATATGGGCCGATGATTTTTGTGGCCATAACACCGCACCAAACAGTATCTCTGATTGGGTGTGACTGATGCTGATGTATTGTCCTTGAATTTTCAGAGCCCAACAACCTACAGTTTTGTTTATTCACATAACCACTTAAATGGAAATGCGCTTCATCCGTCATCAAAAGATTATTTAAAAAATCATTTTGTGTGGCTAATTGTGTAAAGCGAATGGCGTATTGTAGTCGTTGTTGGGGGTCTTGCGGTAAAAGCTGTTGCACAATTTAAACTTTGTACATCTTAAGATTTAACTTTAAAATTCTCTGTAATGCTGTTGTGGGTATACCCAATTGGCCGGAACAGCGACGAGTTGAGACAGATGGATCATTTGCAACACTCTGCTGCACAGCTTCCACGTTGTCTTCAGTACGAATATTTCGATGAGCACCTCTTCCTGGACGGTCGGCAACTGAAGCCAGTTCCTCAAAACGGCGAACTAAACTTGTAATCATGGAAGATGTGGGCGCTGATCTTACGTTCAAAAAACGGCGATAATTTTGCTGCGTCAGAACAATTGATCGTAACAATTGATAATAAAAAACTGATAATTTTAATGCATTGTTGTGGACTGTACGTATTCGTTTTAAATTTCCAAGAGTTCAGTTATTTATTTATTTATATTAGCTGTTGTCAGAGTTTGTAAAACTAAGGTAACAGGAGAAAGATAGCTATGACATCTGAGGTCTTAAGCTATGCTCTAAAAGCGAATGTGTAGTTGTTATATGAGCTTATATTAAATGTGTAGGTAGGTATGTGTATGTTGTAGATATATGTACATTGTACATATGTAGTTATTGTGGATTGTGTATGTGTGGTGTTTTTATATTTGCTGATAAAGGTTGGATAGTTTTAGAAATTTGAGGATTAGTTGCATGTTTACCAGGATGGGGTTTGAAAGGAGGAGGGTAGGGGTGTCTTGTTTAAATATCTGCTCTCTTAGGTGTGAGAGAGCTGGGCAATCATCAAAGATGTGTTTTATGGAAGATTGAGTGTTGAGTTGACATGTGGGACATGATGGTGGAGTGTTTGTGTCTATAAGGTGCAAGTGAGTGAGTTTAGTGTGTCCTAGTCGGAGTCTTATAATTTTTATTTGGTCTAATCTAGTAAGTGAATTTTGTGTATATTTTAGGTAGTTACAGTTTATGTGTTGTTTTTGGAAAATTTGTTGATACCAGTTTGAGGCCAGTGATAGAAGTTCCATTTGGAATACGTTTTTGATGAACAGTTTGACATCAGCTACATTAAAGTTTGGTGTGGTTAAAGTGGGGACCGAGTTGCTTTTTTAGCGAATTGATCTGCTAGCTCATTGCCTAGGATGCCGGAATGTCCGGGTATCCACAGCAGTTTATAATATGCAAAAAGAAAAAATAAATTATGTTAAAAAATAAAAGGGTTATTTGTGTTTCACATCAGCTGGTCTTATTTGGGCCACCCTGCATATTTAATTCCATTTATGTGACTTTTGAAAGCATCACTTTAAACTGCAAGCTTTGCGGGTGGACCCGCTGTTAAAAGTTAGTTACCAGTAAAAGTAAAACAAAACTCTAACGGGCGATCTAAAATTAATAAAATCGAGTGTAGCGTTACTGATGTTCTTAAATTAATTAATTTATACCGACAATATGAATGCATTTGCAAATGAAACAGTATGCTTTCAAAATACCCAATGAACAAAACACTATCGCTAGACCGCCCATAAAGGACACTCCTACATATTTTGCTAACGAAAAAATTCTTGAAAATCACATATAAAAACACTAATTTAAGATTTTATAGCATCTCCAAAAAAGGTCACTCATGGTGCCCATTTACTTGTCGTGTGAATTTATTTTGCATAATTGCACACTTAACAATGCTACCGCAATTGTCAAATGTACCGTCTTAAACACAAACACACAACCCACAATTTGATCCCACTGAATTGCATACATGTGTTCCATTTCAAATATGGCAAGCCGAGGTGACACTGCAACAACCAAAATTGGTATTATAGCACCGAGGCGATGAGAGAAACAAACGAGCAACAATCACCGTTGACAGCAGCGAATTCCATACCATACAAAATCGATGATGGACATATGCATACAACTGCGAGTAAATACATACATACATACATACATACATACACATACATAAATACGTAGTATGTACAAATACTGGCCCGACGCTTACTACAAACTGGCGCAAGACAACGCGCCATCGCAACAACAGCAATACATACGCTTTGCACTCAATTACGAGCAATGGCCAGCGAGCAATGAGCATGCGCGCACACCTTTAGTGCTATTGTTGTTGTTGCTTGCTGTGGCAGCGTAGTACGATTATGCAGATACAGAATATTGTAAGTTGCAGTTAATGCAAAGTGCTGACATTTCAATAGTTACAAATTGACAGGTCAACGCGCAAGCGCAACGACAAAACGCGTTGTGCACAAAAAAATAAGTGAGAAAAAAAAGTGCAATTTTCTTGTTGTTGTTGTTGTTTTGTTGTATGCCATTGAAATTGTAATGCCAATGCAATCTGTATGGTTGGTGGTTGGTTGCCAAGCGGGTTGTCCAAGTGATTGCGACAGAGATTGTGCACCAAATTGAATGCGTCCAAGTCCAAGTATGCACAAGCGGTGTTGCGTGCCATTCGCAATAGTACAACCGGCCTGCTCCACAAATGCTGCGGCCACACTGTCGGCGTGTTGACCGCCACTTTGTTTCTTTTGGCGCTGAAAATGCGATTTGTTCTTTCATTTCTCTTTTTACAATTTCTTATCGCAACTGTCATATCAAATTCATATCTTTGTTTGTACATACAAACAGAGGCCCAACGGTTTTCAAAGTTTTCTTCTGTAAATAGTTCGAGGCTCCGCTTTTTGCATTTTTAAGTCGATTTTTATTTTATTGACGCACATCTGTAGTCGTTTTAATATTTTGTAACTTACAAATCAGATGTCAGCCACTTTTCTAATCGTTATGTGTTTGCCAACGAACTGTCAGACCAAACTGTAAAGGTTCGCTAAAAATTTTTAAATCCTTCATTTTTTTTTTATTCTTACGACCTGCAAAAATTGCGATTAGCCTAGTTCACTTTTCTTTGACCGTATGCCAAGGAGAGCCTAATTTTAAACCGACTCACAGTGCTGCGTTTCCTTACAAATGGTTGATAAAAATTAAGGAATGGCCCAAATTGAATGAAACTCAAACCAACGTGTGGAATCAACGAATTTTGCTAGCTTGCATATCTCTACTTTGGCCAGATCGCTAAGGTCACTGAAGAACTCTGATCCCAAGAATTGTCTTCTTCTTTTCCATAGCTCTGGACATTCACATAGAAGATGCCTTACGGTTTCAAACTCTTCCTCATTTCTACAGCTTCTAAAGAAGTCATTGCAGGGGACACCTAGTCTCTCGGCATGTCTACCAATCAGTATATGACCTGTTATTATTCCTAAAACTATGGACAGGTCTCCCCTATGGACAGGTCGCTTACGTTTTTCCAACGGTCTCCTGCTTCCTTAAGGGATAAGTCCCTTAGAAAGTGCTTGCAGGTAGCGAGCGGCATACCTAAACCCTTCCAGCGTGATGAAAGCGCAATGGATGTTCCCCTTCTTGCAAGCTCATCCGCTGTTTCGTTGCCCGTTATTTTACTGTGTCCTGGCAACCATACCAAGTGCAACTGCTCCGTCATCTCGTTTAGAGATTTGCGGCAGGTTGCTACCGTTTTAGAGTGCCATTTGACCGAATCAAGTGCCCTTAGCGCTGCTTGACTGTCGAAAAAAATTACTATATCTTTGTATCCAACCCCTTTTTATTCCACCGTCTCCTGTATTGCAACGACCTCAGCCTGAAAGACGCTGCAGTGGTCAGGAAGGTGGAAAGATTTTTCTTGTCCTACCTGAGCTGAGAAAACACCTCCTCCCACTCACTTCTGAAGCTTTGAGCTGTCAGTGTAGAAGTGTCGTGATTTCTCCGATCCAGGGGGACCATTGGACCACCAGTCTCTGAGGAATTAGTATGCTGAACTTCTTTTTGAAGTTTTCAATAGGGGTGCAGTAATCCGTTTCTTGCGAGCCTAGTTTGTTTACGATTGTTGTGTGTCCTACTTGACTAGAAATCCATACAAGCAATTCTCGTAGTCTAAGAACGACAATTAAAAAATTATACAACAATATTTAATTAACTGCAATTATTAGCGAAAACATTACTTTTGTTAACCATGATTAATTACCACTATTTGTACTTTTGCAAAATCAATGATCGATTACTATTAAAAATAATAAACAAATTATAATATTTATTGAAAGAAAAGACTAACGAATCAAAAGTAGTCAAAAATTCTTAAGTAATTACTTTCCCAAATAAATTTAACTTTTTCGATTACATGTGATTATTTATAATTGTGCTTGTATTTTTAACGAAAATAAATATGCTCTGTCTAAAATTTTATACATTTTATGTAAGTATGTATGTACATTATGAATGCAAACATAGTAAAAGATACAAGCGTTCAGCAAAACCATTATTAAGTCTCGCTTCGTTTTTAATAATACAAAATTTTCAAAAGATAAGTTAGGTTAAGAATGGTATTAATGGAGTACTGAATAATGTGGCGCTACCTTCAATGATTTATAGATTCTACTCCCGTCACCTAAACAACTGATAAACTAAGTTTAAGTAAGATTTATTATATCGACTTTGTTCGGAGAAAGAAGATGAGTTTCAATAATTTCACGATTGGGAAAGTAATTCCTAATTTAATTTCGAAAATTTAAAATTGTGACTTCTGGACCATCTGTGGCTGCTTTGCTACTAAGTATATAGTTTTTGGCAAAATTGTATCGCTCTCATTTACTGTCATTATAAGGTTCGAATTTTTCACGTCGAAATAGTTTAGCAAATAATTAAATATATGTAAAATAAAAATAATTAAATATAATAAAAAAATAATTAGATAATCTTAATTCTGTTATATTACTTGCAATTATAATTGGTTAATGTACTCGTATGTTGGAACGATTTTCTGTCATCCCTTGGTAAGTTTGGTTTGAAGACAAAAATATATCTTTAAGCATATACAAAAATTCAAATTAAAAAAAACCGAGTTACTGTTTTAAATATATGCATACTTTTTGAGAAATTTTAGAAAATCATTTTTGAATGACTTCTGAAATATAAAAACTCGTCTCTTTTCAGAAAACAATCTTAGAGGTCAAACGCGAATAAATTTTGTTTAATCAAATTTTTTTTTTTTAGGGTTGGCTTTTAGAACGATGGCTAAAGTTTCCAAACGTCTAAGACTAATTTTTTTTTGTCTTCGTTTAGCAATAAACGAACGTCTTTTACGTATTTCTCCCGAACGACTATTCGGGAATTAATAAGCGTTCTGTAAAGTTGTCTACCTTAGCCTTTTTAGTCAAACATTTTGATTAATTTATAAACTTTCCGAAGTCATGGATTGGGTTGCTGAAGGGTCCGAACCCTCTATAGGGAAGGTACCTATCCTTGAAGAGTGTCATTATGAGTCGAATCGTCTGAAAAGCTAAGAAAATGTAAATATATTTTATTGACGGTGATTTCTCCGGTGGCCTTAGTAGTTTTAGGTCGGTCACATTGGAGTTTAAGTGCCGAAGAGTAAATATTTTCCGGGAACGTATAAAGGTTTGGTGGTTTACCCACACATTGGGACCGTGTGACCTCCGCGCGAACTAGTTATGCAAATATTTAAACAACAACTTAGACTTCATAGTCTCATCTTCGATTAATAGGAAATATTAGGAGTTCCATAACAAAACGAATAAATTTGGCTTTTAAAAATATTTAAAATTTTGATTTATTTTAACCCTATTATATAGATATATCTAATCACTACAAACTACAAATACAACTTACTATACTTAGGATAATGAGACTTTCTGGTAGAAGATGATAAGAAAGAAACTCAGTTCTGGGAATGTCTTTTGCAATGAAAGCTAATATAATCGTGGTCGAATAACGGAACCTTAATAACGGAAGATCCACTTAGAGAATAATGCGAGACACATTTAATATAACGCACTTTTAGACTTTTTCTCAGTTATGGCCAACGTTTGCAAGAATTCATCCCTAAAAAATAATAGCTCTTTTATATGATAATTGAGATGACCAGGTATTTATTTTTTTTGCCTCTAAATGAATCGTCCTTTATTTACTCAGTTCCACCACTCGTTTTTTTTCTCTACCACATCTCGTCTCTAGAAAGGTATTACACATACCATACCTACTAGGTATGTCAATTATGGGCATTTTGTTAATCCCGGGATTTTCGAGAATTGAAAACGAAATCCCGAGACAATCCCGGGATCCCGAACTTCACGATGTTTCGATTCGTAATTTCTAATTTGCCAAAAAATGTAACACGTCTGTAATCGTTGTATTATAGCAGTATACAAAATAACATTTATACATATAACAAAGTAGAACGATTTGTTGTAAATCAGGTATGTATTTATTGGTTTTTTTTCAAGAAAAAAATAAATAAACGTAAAATTTGACACACATACAAAATAATTTATACTTCAAGTACAAATATACATATTTGGTACAGAAGAAGCACTGTTGCGCCTAAACAATTGTTGGTTGGATTGTCGACAATAAGTTAAATGCTCTCTGTAGGGCATAGCCTTTATCGCCTCAATTTCTTTTACCAGGCCTTCTGATAAATTGTATACCTTTCGATTATTGGACACTTGCGAGCTGCTCGTTAAAACTTATGACAAATTATCTTTGAGACTTTCAGCCTTATCCACTTCAGACACCTCGTTGTTAGTTCTATTAACATCGCTTTCATAATGAGGCTCATTTTCTACTCGAGTGGTATATTCTTCAGCTCATTTATAATGGCAAAAACAAAACAAAGCTTTAACGGAGTTAACAAGCAGTGTTATTTCTCGATTTTGTACTCCCTTAAGGCTTTGTTTTACCCTTGAAAGGGGAATTTTTAAGAATGATACAAAATTTAAAAATAAATGGCTAGTTTTCTACAATTCCGGGATTTGAATAGACTTATCCCGGGATATTCGGGAGCTAAAAAAAAAGCCGGGATCCCGGGATTGGCATGCTTAATATCTACGTAAATAACTACAAAGTTTTTGCCAATTCATTCTAAGTATATCCGTCCTTATGACGGCCCGCCTGACAATTTGTTCGATAATAATTGTTAACCTTTTGGTCAATTTGACACATAGTCAAAGGCATACATGCATTCTTACGTAAGTGGTATGTATGTATGTATGTACACAAAACCATTGCGTAGTCAGTCTATGGTCAGTGAGAATTTCATGTGAAACGGCTTTGTCTGCTTTCTGCGCCTAATCCATTCTTTGCCATTCCCTTTTACGCTCATTCAAATGTAGCGTATATAAGTACGTACATACATACGTATGCACATCTTTCGACTGTCTTCTGTAAGTAGGGTTTCAAGGAATTGCATCTTTGTATGCGATATTGTTGTGCCGATAAGCCACCAAAGAGCGAAGCTTATAAATGTACACACATATTTTGTTTGTTTTGTTTTGATTCGAGTTTTGATAAGTCAAGATTGCGTTTTTAATAAGCTATGAAAATCGTGAATATTTTTAATTGCAAGCGCATCGCATTGTCCATGGTGAAAGATTGGCAGGAATGATGTCATGGTAAATGTTTTTGAGCCGCAGTGTTAGTAGATAATCAAGGAGACTTGAAGTAGTAAAAAAGTTTGCAATGGTAATTTATTACATTGTAATTGGAATTGTAAAATTACTGAGCTTCTAGAAAACTCTTTCCGCTAAAACCGTTAACAGATTTTGAGAGCTGGGCAGCTTGAAAGTGTGGCGTACTCTTTGTTATGCCTTTGAAAATTTTACTAGGCGAATCCAAAATAAGAAAATGTGCCTATCAAACGGGTAATTTGGTATAGAAAGTGAAACGAAGTGATTTAGTGGAGTGAGATGCAAAGGAGGGATCTAGTGACGCAGATAGCAGAGTCGAGATAGCTGATTAAGAGGATTACAGAATTGAGAATGAGGTACGAGAGTAGCGTTCTAGGTAGCAGTGTTGAGGTAACAGAGAAGTGAGGCTAAGTTGAATAGTGGTAATTGAGTGTAGTGTAGTGAGAGGTGAAGGGAATATGAAGAGAGAGTTGTGATTAAGGCGATTGAGAGTTGGGAGTTGGGAGAGGTTATCGGTAGGTGCCAGGATTGAGAGAGAAGTAAGAGAGACCAAAAAAATATGATTGAAGCAAACAGCATAGGTGAAACCAGCATTTTTTAAATTGGGGGAAGTTGGTTTTCAATTTTAATTTATACCTTCTAGGAAAACGTTAAAAACGGAGAAGAGTCCTTTAAAGATGATAATTACTTTTACCTCTTGAGATTATGGTGAAAAAAGTATTTATATTCTGCAATGCCGCACTTGAACTGATTACCACTGAGAACAACCTATCACCAGCAAAGAAAACTACTAAAAGTATATAGATTCATATTAAGTCCAAAGTGATTGATTCTTTTTAATTTCAGAATCTAAAATAACGTTTCTTAATGCTTGAAACATCATGTCTCTCTAGAAAAAAAAAAAAAATCTTTGTCTATGTCTCTCGAGTGAACTGTTTCGAAAAATATAAAGAATTAATACCGTGGCTGGAAAAACTGGAAGAGCAAAAGGATAAACATATGATCCTACCAGTAAGCTTTATTGACCACTGCCTTAGTAGGAATTATATCAGTTTTACTAAACTCGAAGCAATTTGAAATTTCTTGTTTGAAAGCAAATGTAAATACAAAAAGTACTTAGAAGACATTGCCTTAAGCATAAGCGTATTATTTAAGTGAAAACTATCTTGCTAGATTAGGTTTAGCAAATTTATATAACAACATAAGTATAGAAATTACTTAAAACATTTTCTACTTTATTGCAATTTTAGATTCCAAAGATCTGAGTCCCACCGACTTATCAGATGATCAACACCGTTTAGATCATGATGATCATCGAACCGAAGAGACTGACATCGAAATGGAAGACGACATATGTACAAGAGTAGACGACGATCGAATATATTCCTCAAATACAGATCGAATATCCCCAATTGCGAGAGTGGAAAATGAAGCAAGTCGTCCACCGAGCGCCCTACAATCGAATGAGTCAAATTCTGGCGATATATTCCGCAATTGTAAAGATACCACGGAAAGCAAAATGGAATTAGACAGAAAATCTGAAAAGTTCGGAAAAAAGAACGATGAGAATGTGGAATCAAATTCGTTTAATAAAATCCACAAACGTCCCCTTAGCAACAGCCCACAAAAGGACGAACTGAGAGATGATGAGACGCCACCAGTATCTTCACCAACAAGCATTATGCCAAAGTTGCGCTTAAATGCGCTTCTGGCATCAGATCCGGCCTTGAAACCGGATGCAAAAGACCTCAAAGTTTTACATGAAGAAACTCAAACGAAAAATCGATTAGCGCAATTGCCGCCACCACCGGCACTTACCAAACAAGAAGATATAGAATCCTTGATGAATGCTTCGGTAGTTAATGTTGTGGAACCGGTAATGAAAGTGACGGCCTCAACTGCGCCAACGCCAGCCACTGGCGCCGAAATCTCGCCACGCCTAAAATTGTTCATGTGCTTACCATGTGGCATACACTTCAGTTCACCGTCAACCTTAGAGGCACATCAGGCCTATTATTGCTCGCATCGGTAAGTAATCAATTCGTATTATAAGGAAGAAAGCTGATACCAAGTTGTTTGTTAAATGCGCCTCCTTTTGTTATACTTAGTAATAAAGATATGGAAGTCGATGGTACATCGCTCTCAACAGTTATAGCTGAGAAAGCATCTGGTAATGTGGCTAGCGCGTTGAGTGGTTCCGGTGGCGCCGGGACAAGCAACGCCAGTGGTGAACCAACCGCTAAATCAATTAAGACTGGAAAGCAATATGCGTGTACACAATGCTCCTACAGCGCTGACAAGAAAGTCTCCTTGAATAGGCACATGCGGATGCATCAATCATCGCCGGCTAATAGCAGCAATGCGCTATCGTCAAACGGTGCAGCCGCGCTAGACGACGGTGGTTCTAGTCAAGTGAGTCAGTTGTTGGTTGATGATACCAAAATTTAATTGCATATCAAAAGGAGAACAGAAAGTTTTTTATTTAATTATTCTAATTCGGATTTTAGCAAACGGATCGTTACTGTAGCAATTGTGATATAAGATTCAATAATGTGAAGACGTATCGTGCGCATAAAATGCATTACTGCAGTTCACGCCGCACTGACGGGTAAAAAATTAAAAAAAAAAAGTTATTAAACTGTACCTAGCATGCTTAAATACTTTTATATTGTAGACAACTAACGCCTAAACTAGAAGTGAGCACAGCTAATGTAATCAAGGCGCCAACAGGTAACGCCGCGATTAGTCCACAGACGCGCACGAAGACACCGACGCCAGCAATGGTGGCTGCAGCAGCCGCTGCCGCGGCCGCATCATTACAAACGTCGCCACCGCAACCGTTCCTGGCGTTGCCCACCAATCCAATACTGATAATTCCCTGCTCATTAATTCGTGCAGCAAGCTGGATACCAGGACCACTGTAAGTACAAACAAGCTTGAGATTATTATCTTACTTGTATCATTGCATGAGCTGCCTTTACAAATACATACATATCTTTAAATCAAATGCTTCTTACACCAATTACAGCACCTCACCATCTTCGAGCATTCCAAATCCCGACAGCACTTGCTATATGTTGGATAATACAAATTTAAAGCCACTAGCCACGGCGTTGAATATGAGCGCACTAAATCCCAGCGCAGCATCAACTAATAATAATCCTGTCTCAGCTGCTGCCAATCTCAACACCTCACAAATGCCTACCGTCAAAACACCACCAGCACGTCAACCTTCGTTCCCTAGCAATAATAATAATGATACTTTGATAGGCGAAAGCAATGCTGGACGTAACCTAGAGAGAAATGAGACATCAACACCAAAGCGAAAGGATGGTCTACGGTAAATAGAATGCAATATTTTTTTAACGTTTTATCCCTAAAATATCAATACTTATGTAAGCGAGATGCAAAAGTTTATCAAAAATCGTTAGCAATGTGAATAGGGCATTGTTATCTATCCCATCACACTAAATGGTACTGTAGTCCTTCTAGCAATGTTTTTCAATTGAAGCGAAATTTTTTGTTTCCCTTAATTCTCCTTGTCAGTTGAGAGATGAACGTTTCACAAAGAATTGTAACTAGTAGCTCATCTAGCATTTTATTTCAGTAACTGATCCTTCATAAGTTCAGTTAACGTCGAAATTACTCCCTCTATTTCCGTTGCCCATGTCAAGATTTTAATGTAATGCTTTCGATATATTAGTTTAACTATGGTTAGTTTATTAATTTCTTACATAAACTATGTGTGACAGCTGATGAGCAGCCTTTTGCAGTCCTTATTAACATCATGCCCTCAAAGAATGCAGTTCCATTATGGGGACTGACTAATTCGAAGCGCCTCTCTGTGAGTTAGCCGGAAGATGAGAAGGGTTCAAGAATTTTAATGCGGCATAATGTCCTTACCTATCTGCATCAGTAATTTCCATTTCTGCAAAACTGATGATCTTTCATTTATTTAAAGTCGGTTATAAGGAGTAGAGAGAAAAATCTGTACGCTTTGCTGGTTGCGAAAGCAAAATGACTGCCATCGCAAATTGTCATCCTATCTGATGCAATGGCTTCTAACGTATCCAAAAAAAACTCTGATCACTAATCTTGTTGACTGACAGACCGAAATTTTACTTTCTGCTCTCTCACATTCATATTCAAAACTATACATATGTATATATGTATATACATATGTATGTATATAATAGGTTTATAATTTTTAATAAAAAATACAATCATTTTCCACCTTAGTGAATCTGCGCCATTGGACCTCTCACTACGCCGTTCACCCACCTCCTATGCCAGTCTGCAAAGGCAACGTATACACTCAACTTCTTACACTGATTCGGAACAACACCGGTTAGATATGGAGACCCTACTGGAAGCGGGAAAGGAAAATGTATCAATGGACGAGAGCGGCACCGTCACACCCGAACAAATCGTTTGCGCACCCTCTCTGCCAAATAGCCCTTCGATGAGCCCTTCACCAAAACGACGAACGATCAGCCCACGTAGTTCTGGTGCCGGCAGTACGTCCTCCATGTCTCCACCAGTAAATGTTTCGACCGCATCCCTGGTTGCCGCAGCGGCTGCCGGTAATATGCTTGATTTACCATTGAGGTCCATGTTGCCCGCCGATCTGGCGCTAAAACTTTCTGAAACAAACATAATAAATCCACTTATTGCCAAGCAAAATTTCGAAATTGCCTTGAAGCTCACTGCCGCAGCAGCTGCTGTAAATAACAGCTCACCGACAGGTGGCGTGGGTTGTGGCACCACACCAGCCGAATTCGCAGCCGCAGCCGTTGCGGCGGCTACAAGTAAGTCATCTCTACTCAACTTGCCTGTTTTGGGGAACGCACCACCGCCAGGCAATAGCGCCAATCTTGGCGGACCAAACACTGCAGGGCAACCACAAATTTATGTTAAGCAAGGTGTCTCCAAGTGCAAAGAATGTAACATCGTATTTTGCAAGTATGAAAACTATCTAGCGCATAAGCAGCACTACTGTTCGGCGCGCAATCAGGACAGCGGCGAGGGTGAGGCAAAAGTTGGAAAGACATCGCCTATTGGAGCTGCGACGGCGAGTGGCGTTGAAGTGACACCGGTTGCGTATCAACAACTAATTTGCGCCGCCTGTGGCATCAAGTACACTTCACTAGATAATTTACGAGCTCATCAAAACTTTTATTGTCCCAAAGGAGGTGGCACAGCAGGAGCAGCTGCCGTAGCGGCTGCAGCAGCGGCAGCGGCAGCCGAAGCCGGACAGGTAATGGACGCTAATAAATAAATATTCGGTAGCGATGATTTCTTTAACTTATGTTTTCTTTTAATTTTTTATTTTTCCATATGTAGTTACCATTAACCAAGGATAAGTGTGGCAAATGCAAAGCAGTGCATGAAGTAGGCCTGCCATGTACACCACCGCCGGCACTGCAACAATCTCAGTCTGTAACGAGCGCCGCTAGTGTCAACATGACAACGACATCGGCGATTGCAGGTTCAAATCAAAATATTTACAAGTGCCCCGTTTGCGATGTGGTTAGCTTGACAGCGACCGAAAGCCGGAAGCATATGGAGACGCACGGTACAGTTAAGGCATTCCATTGCAGCATTTGCGGCTACAGAGGAAACACATTACGGTAAGTTGGAAATTTAATATCGCATATATAAATACGTATGTACATATGCAGATGTGCATTAGGGTGAATACCAGTCCATCCTAAACAAAAAAGGGAGTTTGCTCGGGCCGTGCTATAGAACTTAAACTCCTACTAATTTCCTGAACGGTTTTTAATCCGAAAACATAATTCTAGGTTGCAATTAACACATCTAACATAACATTAGGAAGTAATGAGTAATTTAAAATTGATCAAATCACAATTGAATAAATCCATTTTTTTTATGATTTGCTTCGCTCTTTTTGATACGTAGAAGTGATGCGAATCGGATAGGGTGAGTTTAGATGATGGGTGGTGAAGTGAGGTGCTTAGACGTAACAGGAGTTGATTAATGGACAGTTCTGGTTAAGTAAGTTTACGTTTAAGGGCCGTTTGCACCATCTCCGGTTAAGCGCTTAATCGGAACTCAAAGCTCCGATTAAGACCATCCGTCAATTAAGCAAGCGCTGAATAGTAAGCTGAATTGCTGCTAACCGCCGGTAATTGTAACCAGAGATGGTGCAATCGGCCCTAAGCGTGGTGAATTTATGTTAAGAAGAAGCTCTTGTTGCGGTCTCCAAATATTTCCGTGTAAACTTTTCCTATTGGCTGCATTTCCGTCACATTAGTCATGTTAATTTTTCAACCGAATTTTGTATCCAGCATTATATGTTATGTTATCATAACGTTACATTACATAAATACCTTGGAAATACATAGAATTTTGTATGTGTAGTAACTAGAAAAAAACTTTTTTGTAAAAAAAATATAATAATAAATATTTTGGCAGAGTTCTTGAAATGTAATATTTTATAAATCCAATAGAAACGCGCTACATTCCTGGGGAGGCAGCCTAATGTACGTTCTTAACTACAAATATTTAAACCGACGAAAAAAATGCTGACAGTCGAATTGAAGTTGATTATCTTAAGAAAAGTTGAGATTATCTCAGGTTACCGATTGCAAAGATCTTGTAACGATCATTAACGCTAAACTGTTTACAAGTTTAATTTATGGCCAACATATCAAAGTCATATCCGCTAGTCTAAGATTAATTGAAATACCTCTTTCTCTTTATTTTTATATTTTTGTCATTACAAACTAGATAAGTTATTACGTCATCTATTTAATTTCGGTTGCCGATAAACGATAAACTTCGTTTATTGCAATTGCAATTATTTTATTAATCAAACTTTATTTAATCATTATAAACGATTGTCATATTTTTTACAGTGGCATGCGTACACACATTCGCATACATTTCGACAAGAAAGCCACCGATCTGAATGAGGAGCGCTACATGTCGTGCATACTAGAAGATGAAGGTATAGAAATCCCAAGCTTTGCTTCGACGCTTAATCAAGAGCAATTGGTACGGCAACAGCAACAGCATTTGCAACTGCAGGCACAGCAACAGCAACAACAAATATATAATTGCGATTTGTGCAATTACTCCTCTACCTACAAGGGCAATGTGGTGAGTTTAAATAAAAAAATAATTTCATGAAAAAATATGTGTAAGAAATCTTCGTGTTTTTATTACTTGGATAGCTGCGTCATATGAAACTGATGCATCCTCATATCAATATCAACTCGCCATCAATTTCACCCGATGCGAATGACTTAGATGCTAGTGATGGAACATGTGTGAATGGCGAAAGTGGGTAAGTAACTTTAAGAATAATAGCTTATTTGATTTTTTATAGTCGAGCTTGGCCAAAAATATGGTATCGTCTATGTACATATGTATTATTTCAAATATAGAGATGTACTATTTCATATCAACCGATGCAGCGTGAAGATAAATTTATCTACGTCACAATAAAACGAATAGGAAAAAATTGTTAACTAACAAAGTTCAAAGATAAGGCGTAGTCCTTTATAAATAGAATTGATTGGTTACTAAAGATACGAAAAGGACTTGGTTTTAAAAAGCTTGTCTACACATTTTCCAATAGTACTTCAGAAGCATTAAATGTACTTCAGAACAGTTACTACTACTTCAGAAACCGTCAAATGTATTTTAGAATAGTCAATTGTACTTTAGAAAACTTAAAATTAATTTCGGAATAGTCAATTGCACTTCGGAAAACATAAATTGAAATTCAGAATAGTCAATTGTACTACATAAAATGTAAAATGAAATTCAGAATTGTGAATTGTTCTTCCGAAAATGTAAAATGCACTTCAGAATAGTCAATTATACTTCAGAAAATGTTAAAAGTATTTCAGAAGCAGTAAATTGTACTCCCGAAATTGTAAAATATAGTACTTGGGTGTCGTAGGCGATAACGCCGCGTACCACTCCCACTTAGAAAGGGCAATTACCATTCGAAATAAAATTTCCAGTTTCTGAAGTACAATTAAAACTTTCTGAAATATATTTCACAATTTCGGAAATACAATTTACGGCTTTTGAAATAATTTTAACATTTTCTGAAGTTCATTTTACTATTTATGAAGTACAAATCGGATTAGACCGAATTTCAATTTATGTTTTCCGAAGTGCAATTGAGTATTCTGGAATTAATTATACGTTTTCTAAAGTACAATTGATTATTCTGAAATAAATTTAATGGTTTCTGAAGTAGAATTAACTGTTCTGAAGTACATTTAATGCGTTCTGAAGTACTATTTGGAAAAGGTGTAGCTTTAGTGGATTGTCAACCGGGTAATTTAGTTATGGCAATATTTGTAATTTTTCTTGCTTATTCCTTAAAGAGTCCTAGTTTTAAGGAGGTCATATGATACACATAACTGCCGCGAATTCCGGTTCAATTCCACCTTTGTCTAGCTTTGCGCTTGTTTATCCAGCGTCACATTTCCGTTAATGTCATTAAGCCCCGCTATCCATGTCAGGCCAGTTTTGTCCGAGGAATACAAATCAAGGTCATCTCCTCTACTCATTAAGATCTGATAGAGTTCCTGGATAGCAGCTTGGCTATATGTGAAGACTTTTTCGCGGTCGCATTATATTTAACTTACTTTTTTGCCTCCTTTATTGCAAATACTTGGAACCTTCTGCAAATACTAGCAAGTCATCCATTGACGTGCCTCTTCCCTGAGTCGAGTCTTTATGGCTCTATGGGAATTGCATACGAATTATATGAGTAACGTAGGTCTGTTAAGGATGGAGCATCCCATTGCTTGCAGTACTGAACTTCCCATATAACGGCAATTGTCGAAAATGCAAAAATTGCTATATTTCAGTAGCTATGGAAGCTAATATGCTCAAATATGGTATGTATTGTTGTATTCGAGCAGGAAATCTGACTGTATCAAAATTTTCTACAGGGGGCGTGGCACCGACGTGTGTATCTCTGGAACCACCCACCCGATTTTGTTCAAATTTAGTATACGTATTACACTATGCCTATTTAAGCGATATTTATCAAAATCTGACCATAATCCCGCCCACCTGCCATATAACGGTAATTTTCGAAAACACTAGAAATCGGACATTTCAATAAATGTTGAAGGAAAATATCTTGAGTTTAGTATGTGGTGTTGTATTGCAGCCAGAAATCCGACTATATGTAAATTTTGGAAAAAGGGCGTGTTACCGCCCACTTTTGAGATCATATGTATGTATATGTCTGGAAGCACTCTATCGAATTCGTCTGAACTTGGCACACATGTTAGATTGTACCTAGCTAGGTGAGATTATGAAAATGCATGAAATCGTACGAAAACTTCGCCCGTCTCCCATATAACGGTATTTTCCAAAACTATGAAAATTTGATACTTCAGTAACTATTGGAATTAAGTCAACAAATCTATTTAAACGAACATCTTGGAAAAGGTACATGGTACCGCCCACTTTAGAGTTCATATGTACATATATATATCTCTGGAAATCCTTTATCGATTTTGCCCAAATTTAGTACATATATTTTATTATGTCTAAATAAGCAGTATTTTTAAATCACTAAAATTGGACCAGACCCAGTAAGTTTTTGAAATCAGTAAAAATCGGATACTTCTGTAACTAGTAAAGCTAATGTGCTCAAATTCGGTATGCGGTTTTGTATTTAATCAAGAAATCCGAATATATGAAAATTTAAAAAAAAAAGAGGCCTACATCAAGTTCGGTTTCGCCCGAACTTTGTCTCTGCTTTATTAATTTAAAAATTTAGCTGAAAGCGTGCGCCGGGTATATAAAGTTCGATCGAACTTAGCCACTTCTTTACTTGTTTTTTTATTTACATTTGTACTTATGAAATTTTCGATTCATTTATATTAACCACTTTTTCATTTTAATATTTAATATCTCCAAACTTTTTCAGCAATTTCAGCATAAAAACCGAACCACTCGATCAGACGTCCAACGTTTGTTTACAAAATTCACCACAAATGCTAGACAATAACAACTCAACAATATTAGCTTCCACCTTAGCGGCTCCACCACCGCTAAATAGTCTCAGTGCTGAACAAATGGCACACATCAAAACCGAACCTTTAGATATTGGAGTCGATTCATCACTACCAACAAACACAGCACTACCAACACTAAGCTCTCCAGCTATTGGCCCACCACCACCGCTCAATGCTACCACCGAAGAGAATGCCACCGCTGCGGCAAATCAGAAATACTGTCAAACTTGTGACATTTCTTTCAACTATATGAAAACTTTTTTAGCTCACAAGCAGTACTATTGCAAGAATAAATTACGGCGGCCCGATGCCAACGATAGCCCTAGTCCGAATACTGGACTTACGCCAATGTCGGTGGCATCACCCAATTCACTGTTGTTGATGCAAAAAAATAAGGAGAACTTACAGCAAGAAGCAGCCATTTGATAGAACGAAATGCGACAGGCCCGAAAGCAGTGGGAATGGTACTACAAGTGCTTTTGAACGAGCCAAGTGAGAGTGTAAGCTGGACGATGAAATAAAGGGCGAATGGTAACAATTTGAAAGCTTAAAAAATACTTATGTAGGTACAAGAGCTAAGATAAAGTAATAAAACGTGCAGTATTCGACTGGAATCTCTGTAGATGGAAACATTTGGAAAATACTTGTGTAAATAAAGTAAAATAAAAATGTTGGAAAATCCAAAAGTGTCTTTAAAAGCGCACGATTTTCTATTAAGTTTGTACTATGTAATATAAAAATTTAAAAAAGAAAAAAACTGTCACAAAACACTTATCGATATAATCATGACTAAATATGCATGCCAAAGTTAATTATTAAAATATTAATAATAATGAATTAAAAGAAATATTCACTTAATTATGTACGTAAGTACACATGTATTTAATGTAAATATTTATGTATTTATCTAGGAATAAGGCATTTCCTCAAGTAATTCGAATGTTTTTTTTTTTATTTTTATTTAATACTAATGCAATATGATAGAAATTTAATTTGGAGAATGCAGTTCATAAATATCTAATTTGGTAACTCTATTATTATTTTCTATTTACTATTTACAAACGTATGTACGTAGGTACACATGTAAATATTTAGAAATAATATTTGAAAATATTAAAAAAAATCGAATGTTATGCTTTTTCGAAAAAAATGCAATAAAGTACTTTTCATCATTTAATTTATAAATTACATTTTTGAACTTTACTCAAACGTGGAGTATGCAAAGCGTTATTACAATAATTAATGTTTAAAGCACAAAACAAAATATTCAATGAAATCTTATAAATGTACATATGTACATGCAAATGTAGTAAATGAACACATTGAATGTGGGTGCAATAAAAAACTTTAGATATACATATGTAAATCCATAAGCGTATAAATACGTAGTGTGTATGTACAAGTAATCTTAGATATGAGACAATAATAATTTATTTAACATATACTATACATACATATGTATGTATATTCAAACATTATTTGGGTATGTGTGTAAATACATAGATATCAAACCTTAAAAATTAATAAATGTGTAGTTATACAAATGCAATAATTTATCTCAATATGTACGTATGTATGTATCTCTTTACATACATATACATATATGAATGTATGTATGTGGTTAAAACAAAAATTATAATTAAGTTTATTTCAATATCAAAATTATAAATCTTAAAGCGTTTTCCTTGAGATAATATAAAAGTTAATGTATGTATTAACACATACGTACATCTATTATGAATTAATAAAGTGCAACAACATATACATACATATAAATACATACATATTAACAAAAATATGGTCTTCATTTACATAATTGCAAAAAATGCTCATTGTTATTTTATTAGGTCTGCTCAAAATTGACTTCATTTGACTTTCAAGCAAATTCCGAATAGAAACTCTCCTTTTGACCTGTTAAAGCAATGGGAGAGGTAAACAAATTCTATGGGAGTTTTTATTCAGAATAGAGCTGTATTACTATTTTTAAAAGGAAAATTTGTCATTAATATTATTGCAGCATAAAATGGGTAGTTTTTTTTTAATTCACTTAAATAAATCGTAAAAATATTAATTGCAAGTGCTATCCTACATACCCATGCAGCCGACATGAGAATCATATATGCTTTTTTTTTGTCACTTATCATCTAAACATCTTCATCAGCTGATTGTCTTTATATTAATGATAAAAAGTTTAATATTAACGTAGTAACATCTTCGTTCTTTTATTAATAGAAGATAATATAGTTATCTTCAATAGTCAAATTTATACAAGAAACAGCGAATTGGTTGATTTATGACAGTTTGCATCATCGCCAGTTAAACGCTTAATCGGAACTAAAGCCGCCGGTTAAGACCATCCGTCAATTAAGGGGGTATTCTACTTTAAAGACCGGAAAATTACTTTTTTTATGATTTTTGTCAAAACAAGACTATTGAATATTTTTGACGCTATTTTTTGCAAATTTAACTAAAGGGTATAATCAATAAATTGACGGTTTTACTTTGTCAAAAAGTTTATTCAAATCATAATAGTGGCGCTTCAAAGTTGGGTCTGCAGAAATACGCTGCTTCGATGTTGCCACGATTTTTCTCGTTTAAATCATCTGAAACCGAAAATTCAACTTTCTTTGTATTCAGTAGACTTGTGATTATATCTATCGGGAACCAGAATATAATCAATTAAGTTAAAATTTACAATTTTACATTACGTTAAATGACGATATAAGATTTTTACCATGTTTTCGAGTGTATATTGTTTACGTAAAAAATATTTATTTATTTTTCTGTTGGCCTAGTAAATGTGAATTTTTCAATTTTTATGAGGAAATGTGGTGATTTCCGAAATAGTGCTATAATTTCTACCAATAAAAAACTGTTGTTGTTTTTTCACAAAAATCTTCCATAAACTGGCCTTGAGCTCAATAAAAAATGTAATAAAAAAAAAAAAAAATTTTAAACAAATGCGTTTTGCATAGTTGTGGTTCCGGCTAGTAATATGAGATTGCTGAGTAAACTGTAAAAATGTCAACGCAATCGAACTTGTATTTTTCTAGTTATCGTGGCGATCGTTTTGAAAATTGTGGTTCTATGAAAAACGCGTTGAAAGATTCATGAAAGCACCACCGTGCATCGTGCATAATTCAATTTGTACAATGGCTTTGTACCTCAAAAAGAATTTAAGATCGAGTTATAATATTTCGCAGACACATTTTACATATAGTGTACGACGAAAATAAGAAATACAAAAAATTCTAATTTTTGATCCGTCTAAAGTAGAATACCCCCTTAAGTAAGCACTGAATTGTAGCTTACCATCTCTACTTTTAATCCTGCGACAGGTAAGTGTAGGGAGATTATTAAGCTTTGAACGACTGCCTTAATCTCTTAAAAAAATAGTTGGAATTGTTTTTGTATAAAGTACATATATCCTGTCGGAATAAACTAGATAGCGCGAATACCAAATAATGTGGCCATATTTTAATATTGGTCGGACTTAAGTTGTGAAGGAAGCTTAAGTAATATAGGAGTCGCGAAATTCCTTAGACCAACACTTTATTGGGTACCCATTGTAAATCCCAGGTCCCCAAAATTAAGCACCGGCGTGCAACCACTCTACTAGAGGAGCATATAGTTTGTATATTTTACGATTTATTGGAATGACATTTTTTTAATATACTACATTTTTAATATGCTGGCTAAAGCGCCCTTTCTTTTGTGAAAGAAAGTATTTTAAAAGTTTTACATCGTCCGCACATAATAAGAATTTGGACCACTTTTTTTTAGAAGAAATGTTGTTTATAATAAGCAAAGTAAGAAGACTGAAGAGATATTTTTAACGTTGAAAGAAATATATTTTAAGATGTCCTTTGATGTGCTATGTTTGAGGTCAAAGAGGTAAGCTTATGGATTAGTAAAGAGTTTTATACTTTGTGGAGTAATTTACGGTGTAAATTAAACCCTTTAAGACATGAGATGTAAACTCCAATAAATTAGTAAATGTACATTTTCCACAAATCCATGATGGGAACTTACAAAACTTCAACAATTACTTCGAATAAGCTATAAATAGCAGAAAGCTTAGCTACGAGTATACCCCAAAAATTGTCTATAGAATACTTACTTCCGTCTTTGTATAAAGGTGAAATGAATTTGGACTTCTTCCCACAAAATCTGGGCCAGTTCAGTGATGAACAAGACGAACACTTCCACCAAGAAATGGTTACGATCGAAAAACGTTTCGAAGAAAAAAAACAAAATAAATGTGATCGCAGAATATTGTTGGTCAGTACAACGTGAAACTGACGATGCTGACCTAAGGTTAAAACGATCAAAAAAGCACTTTTGCTCTATATATTTTGATTTAATAATATTTATTCGTTAATTAAGTTCATTGTAAAGAAACATTCGTTAAACTCGGTATTAAACGTACTCTTTGAATCAAATCAAAACTTATTTAGTTTTCTTATAAAATAGTGTGTGAAAATACCGCCAAAGTCAAAAAAAAAGAGAAAAAGGGTAACAAAGTTTAAGTTTGTTGTGCAAAAGCAAATAAATCTCTTCAGCTTTATTAAGACATCTATATATCATTCGAAAGGCCTGAGTTTTTTCTTACGTAAACCGTTCTTAAATTTGCTATAATTAGCTAAGATATGGTACGAAAAATTAGTTTTTTCAGCTTAACTCGAGATTTTTGGGGTGTTTGACAAATTCCAAAATTGGATTCTCGTTCTACTCGATAAGACCTACAAGAAAAATAACATCAATTCCCAAGGTATTTTGGAGTGTAACATTGTGTTAATTTACAATATTTAAATATTATTTTACTTCTTCAGCAGATATAATTACAATGATAGCAGAGTTATTCGAAGAAAGTTTATACGGATATTTGATATGAATAAACCGGTGTATCCAAATATATCACTCGGTCTTATGTAAAATGTTCAGCTGCATCGATATTATTAAAGTAGAATAGTTTTCGGGATATTTTAAAATTATAACTTAAACCCATGTTATGTTTTGTAACCTTACGTCACTTTACGTTCTATTTTATTTTACTTTCCGCTATGTTATTTTCTATAACGCCGGTACTAAGTTAAGTGTCAGTATAGCGAATGACACGGAAATGGTGCTGACGGTAATGGTGTACACGGAAATTGTTGGAAACGGCTGCAAGTTCTTCTCATCTTACCCAAATTTATCACATTCAAACTTCCGACATCTAAACGCACCACTACTATGTAACCTGAACTGACCACTACTTACTACACTCATCATACTCGTACCTTCCTTTCCACATACCAACTAATATTTTATCTCACCCACCTTATTTTACCGCCCCTCACCACAACTCGCTTCATCTTATGTTACTTTACCTATCCTCACCTTCCTTGCCCCTTGACTTTGAATGATTTATATATTTCTTCTGAAGCGTAGAAATTTAGTGAAAGGTAGTGTGATGGAACCACTCAACGTTATGATATCATTCCACGCTTTTTTTAAGGCTTGATGTCTCAATAGTTTGACCATTAAATTCTTACATGATTTCTTTAAAAATCGTACTCGTATTAGCTTTTTGTTGTTGATGAGATTGCGCTCGAATAGGTTCCTACGTTGTGTTTTACAAAGTTTCCGCTGCTTTTCTTGGAACAATTTTGTTGTTTTGTTTTTCTGTAAATATGACGTGATCTTTATGAGTAGAGGGAAATGGTGTTATGTTGTGTGGGTTCTGGTAGTTTGTTTTCGGGGTTTTTTGACTTAGTGCTTGGGAAGTTTATATTACTAAGTAGCTCTTTGGTCGAGCTGTTGTATATTTGGCGTGTTGTTGTAATTGAAGACATGCTGAACGTAAGTGGGCTAAATTTCGTAAGGTGGATGTCAGCTACTTTGATATTACCTAAGTCCTGCCAAATCTTTGGCGGTTATAAATTTTAGGGCGGCAAGGATGAAAGAGACTAGTGTTTTTTTGTATGTGTCCTCCGAGAGCTAATCGACGACTATGAATATAACTTAAGCTTATACTAAATACAAACATGACAAGGAATGACGGAAAATCGATCGAAAATTCAACTTATACTAAAGCTCTCGAATAATCCATGATTCCCCTTTTTTTATTTAGATCATATACAAATAAATCGCATAGACGAAGCATTTGTTGGCAAGAGAGATTCTGCGTTGGATTTCAAGGCTGACGCTGTTATTGGTGTTAATGCTGGTTCCTAGTAAACGAAGTTCTTTACTTTTTCATAGTTGTAACTGTCAACAGTGATGTTTAATCCCAGTCGCGAATGTGCCGACTGTGTATTTGATGACAGGAGATACTTCGTCTTACCCTCGTTCACCCCCAGACCGATTCGCTTTGCTTCTCTATCCAGTTTGGAGAAGGCAGAACTAACTGCGCGGTTGTTTAGACCGATGATGTCAATGTCATCGGCGTACGCCAGCAATTGCACATTCTTATAAAAGATGGTGCCTGACCGATTTAGTTCTGCGGCTCGAATTATCTTCTCCAGCATCAGGTTAAAGAAATCGCACGACAAAGAGTCACCCTGTCTGAAACCTCGTTTGGTATCAAACGGCTCGGAGAGGTCCTTCCCAATCTTGACGGAGCTGGTGGTGTTGCTCAACGTCATTTTACATAGCCGTATAAGTTTTGCCGGGATAACAAATTCAGACATTGCGGCATATAGGAAACTTATTCTCGTGCTGTCGAAGGCGGCTTTGTAGTCGACAAAAAGATGGTTTGTGTCGATTCTTCTTTCTCGGGTCTTTTCCAAGATCTTGCGTAGATATTCTGAATATCTGTTCAGTGGTAGATTTACCAGGTCTAAAGCCACACTGATAACGTCCAATCAGTTCATTGACGGTGGGCTGAAGTATTTTACACAATACACTTGACAGAACCTTATAGGCGATGTTAAGAAGACTAATCCCGCCATAATTGTTACAGGCCTCAGGATCACCCTTTTTGTGGATTGGGCAGAGCACACTTAAGTTCCAATCAGCAGGCATGCGTTCTTCCGACCATATTCTAGAGATGAGCTTATGCATGCACTTAACCAGCTGCTCTCCGCCGTACTTAAATAACTCAGCTGGTAACCCGTCGGCCCCGGGGGCTTTGTTGTTCTTCAGCCTTGCTATCGCTTTCCGAATTTCGTCATAGTCGAGTGATATTACATCACGTCCATCATTATTGATTGGGGATTCTGGTTCAACATCTTCTCCAAGTTTGTTGTAGCTCCTTCCATTAAGCAGTGTGGAGAAGTGCTCCCTCCATAATTTAAGTATGCTGTGGACATCAGTCACCAGGTCGCCGTTGTCATTCTTACAGGAATTCGACCAGGTCTTAAAACCTTCCGTTAGCCGCCGTACTTTCTGAAAAACTTTTCGGGCGCTTTTCCTGTTAGCCAGCATCTCAAGCTCTTCGCACTCACGCATTTCGGCCGCTATATTTTTCTCACGAAAAATGCGTCTTGTTTCCTTCTTCAACTCACGATAACGCTCCCGCACAGCTCGCGTTGCGCCCAAAAGCAGTGTTGCCCTGTATGCGGGATATTTATGTTCCGTAGCGACGCGACATTCCTCGTCATACCTGTTGTTCTTTCGGGCTTACTAAAATCCGATGGATTCTTCAGCGGCGGTATGTAGACAGCGAGAAATATAGTTCCACTGTTCGGAAATATCGTTCTGTTGATTATTGCTCTCAGAGAGCAGGAGTGCATGTCTGTTGCGATTGCAGCTTTCCGACGTCGAACTTTCTCTGTGTACATTTGCGCGCGCTTTTTGCTGCACAGAGGCGCGTGCGGATCTTAGCTGCCACAAGAAAATGATCCGAGTTGATGTTGGCTGCTCGGATCGTGCGCACATTTAGGACACTGGAAGCATACCTTCCATCTATCACAACATGGTCGATTTGGTTTCGTGTCTTACCATCTGGAGACAGCCACATAGCCTCGTGAATCTTCGTATGCTAGAAACTGGTACTACAGACTACCACGTTTCGGGCCCCCTGTGAAGTCGATCAGTCTCAATCCGTTACGGGACGTTTCGTCGTGGAGACTGAATTTTCCGACTGTGGAACCAAAGATGCCCTCCTTGCCCACCTTGGCATTGAAATCGTCAAGCACGATTTTTATATCGTGGTGGGGGCACCGCTCATACGTGCGGCCAAGGAGATCGTAGAAGCGATCTTTGGTTCCATCGACCTTCTCTTCCGTCGTGGCGTGGGCGCAAATCAGGGAGATGTTGAAGTATCTCCCCTTGGTGCGGATTGTGGCGAGACGTTCGGAGTGAACGACAGTACTTAACGGCGCAGTCTCTCTCCCACCACAAATCCGACACCGAATTTGTGCTCCTTTACATGACAGCTGTGGTAGATGTCGTAAGGGCCTATGGGGTCTCATCCGAGGCTTTGTTTTCCTTTTCATTGGAGGATATTTTTTACGTGGCGGATTCCAAGCCCTGAGCATAACCCATTGCTGGGGGTGGTGGTCACCTTCTGGTGAATAGACGCTGCGGACTTTAAAAGACCCTTAAACCGAATATGTCGGAGTGGTTCCACTAAAGCTATTAGCCGTGACCCAAGGCTTGGTTACCGCATCTCGCACATGGGTTGCTCACGTTGCCTAGCGTGCACGAGCGTGGAGGTACGAATAGGGATTGAGTGCAGCCGTGCAACTGTAACCGCATACCCAGAAGCACCACTGTACCCTGTTACAAAGTGAAATAGTAGTTGCAGTGAGGAAGTGAACGGTTATCCTAACTGCGAAGGAGTGCAAATTTTCTAATATCAAAAACATATCATTACTTGCTTAAGGGTGTAAAACCATTCAGGGTTTTGGAGATACACTTTGGTATGCACATACATACATATATGTACATATGTATGCATGTATATGACAAAAGTGGGAAAGATTCGTGAAGGGTAAATGATGACTTTTAAAAGTTGTTAGCAATTCAACATGGTTCAGTAAGTGAGGTTATGGGCTCAGCTACAGCCCTTGCTTAGCAATGTTCTTTGATAAAGCTGTTGTTCCCAACAAAAACACGGGGTTAAAACTTCGTTCATGACGAGTTAGCTCCAACTACATTTTTATATACATATGTAGTATGTAGGACTAGTTTTTTTTTTTTAATTTAAGCAATGAAAAAAATCTATTAAAGCCTTGTATTCAATAAAAAATAATTGAGTTAGTTTCAATAAGTATTTAATGGATATTTATTACAAAAATTAAAAATTTGCTTCCGAAGCGCATGTGATTATGCCATTTGTATGTCGTTTCAAAAATTGATTTTGAAAACTACCCGACTTCAGTTATATTAAATTTCAACATAAATTAAAATCGATTGCTGAATCCAGACATTAAACTAATAGTTTATGACGAAATTACAATCATATATTCATTTTATTAAGTAAATTAATACTAAAATAAAAAAAAGCATTAGAAAAGCTACGTTGATATGCCCACTTAAGAGTGCATCATTTTAAATTATTTTATTTATTAGTTTCTTATCATTTTTAGTACATATTTATATGCAAATACAGTATATTTAAATCAATTAAAAGTAGCGGCATATTTAGACAAGTATAGTAATGATTTAATTAATTGGTTCCTGCTTTAATTAAATCACTGTTTACATCTTATCGCAGTACAAATAAGCGAACCTTGTTTCACCTTCTAAGGTACGCCACAATATTTCACCTCATTTCACGTCTTCCTAACTACTAATATATGTATGTATTTTTATGTGTGCGAAATGCATTTTATTTGTCCTTCTATTCAGTGGCAGCCATAGCACGTGCCTGTGCACGCACACGTTTCTCGTACTCCAAACGGTTTTGACAATAGATTGTATATGCCTCTGCTTGCGCCGGATCCTTAATGTTTGGTTCATTAAGCAGATCTTGAATGCCTAGTAAAATCTGTTTGATGGTAATGGCGGGGCGCCAATCTTTTTCCTCATCCAACAAAGACAAACAAACCGTACCAGAAGGATAAACGTTGGGGTGAAATAGCGGTGGTTCGAATTTGCACTTTGGTGGCGAAGTGGGGTAATCGTCTTTGAATATCATTCGCAACTTATAGAGGCCACCTTCCCAAGCAGTGCCCTTCTTACCGGGAATAGCGCATTCCCAGATCATAAGATTTAAAGTACCATCTGGATTTTTGGCTGGGCGAGCCACAAAACCGAAGGGGTGATCTTTACGCCAAGCTTTACGTTCTTCGCCTAAGCGCGTAATTGCTATTCCAGACATTTTCTGTTTTTCACCTTATCTCGCAATCAAAGACTCCTCGTCTTTCGCTTTTGTTCAGATTCTTTACACGAACGTTTGCACGATTTTCTCCTCGTTGATGAAATTATAAGTCCCGTCTCTTCAGTTCTTTTTAAACTTCTGAAATTCGAGAACAAATATAATTTTAAACAAAATCCATTATTAAAGGATCATACCTCAATTTTCCTTTATGATTTCCAGATTTTCTCTAGTTTAACACGCGGATTTCTTAGTTTTTACACTACAGATTATTAATTTGACCGCTTAATTCGTGCGTCGAAATATAAATGTCAATGTGTGCGTTTAAGGGGATTGTCAAAAATGACAGGTGCAAGAAAAACTGCAAGAAAACGCTGAATAACCGGCGTCTCTCCAGAGTTGCATTATAATCTCCACTATTTGGACAAATGCTGTGTTCTCGCATTTAGCAGTAAAAATATATACAGCCCTATTCTGAATAAAAACTCCCGGGTTAATTTGTTTCTTTTTCCAATTGATTTTAAAAGAGAAAGGGAGAACAATTCTCCGGGAGTTTCTATTCACAATTGATAGTAAATTATTCGCATCACAAAAATGATGAAACACCGACAATAATAGCGAACGTAAATACACCTTATCAAATATTTTTATATGAAATGTTCGCTCGCAATCATAGCTCGTCGGCCTAGGAGAAAGTGAGTACACAATTTTCCGTACTCGATTAATAAATTTAAAATGCTTTAAAACTTTTCTAGGCAAAAATAGAAACATTAAAACAACTGGAGCATTATCTCGAGAAATAGGATTCATAATATATTGAATTTACGAGTACTTCTTTCTTATATACATATTAACATTTATAAATTTTTATACCAAAAATATTTTGCTTATTGTCGATTTTTTGAAAGAAGTTTTCACAAAGCCCAGGGTTGTATCAAATATCTTGTTTTCGGGTTTTTGTGTGTATATAACGTTCAGTTTCAATATTAAAAAAGGTGAACCGAAAATCACGTACGCAATTTGATTTCGGTTGATCAAAATTTAAATATTTATGTGATGTTGAGCTGCTTAAAGGATTATTTGAATATATCTTGACTTGCTTTTACAACAGGAATAATTTTTGTTCCGATATAAAGATTCATTTGGTTCAGATTGCTGATCATTGTGGATATTTTTTAACAGCTGGGTTTTCTTTTACTTATAGATATATCTATGCTCTAACTCTTCTTCTGTTTCTTTACGGGCGGTCTTCACCTACTTCCAATTATCGCTTGCTTTCTGCTTCTTGTCGTCGCAATCGAGAGAGATATTGGTTCACTGGGCATTTTGAAAGCATACTTTTTCATTTGCAACATGTCGTAGAGCAAGAAGGTTCGTGTCTTACGTGCTGTTCAATCACCAAACCCACTCATATTGTCGGTATAAATTAGTTAATTTAAAAATATCAATAACGCGACACTTGATTGTATCAATATATCTTAACAAAAGGCTTTTTTTGTGCTTGAAAATCATATGATAAACGATGTTGCCACAATGAAAGATGCTACGAAATGCGGAAATGGGTGTCAAACTACAAAAATAATAGTTGAAAGCAAGCGATTGCTTGCTTACCGATCGGTTTGCGAGACGAAGCATACTATCTTCTTTTTGCGAGCTTCACGTGCGACATGTCGCTTGCTTCCAGAAGTAACTTGCTGTCTTGACCTGCTTTCAATGTTCGCTTACTTCTGCAAGCATCTTTCATTGTGGCAACATCGTTTATCATAGGCTCTTTGAGCACAAAAAAGACTTTTGTTAAGATATATTGATAAAATCGAGTGTCGCCTTACTGATCTTTATAAATTAATTAATTTATACCGTTAATATGAGTGTGTTTGGAGTTTGAATAGCACGCAGGACACGAACCTTCTTGCTCTACGACATGTTGCAGAAAGCAAGCGACAATTGGAAGCAGCTGAAGACCGCCCGTAAACGAGAATTGAAAGCAGGTGAAGCAGACAGTTCAAGAATTAAACACTCGATATATGAATCGACTCGAATTGAAATAGTATCGATACAGAAGAAGATAGGGCAATTATATCGATATATATCGACCCGCAGATCGTTTCGTTTAAGAAAAAATAGCAACGTTTACAAGTTTTTTTCAACTCCGTGCAGAATTATTATTATTATCCCATTTAGAAAAGTTAGTTAGAGTAAATAATTAAGTAATGATTTGATTATGAATTGAAATTCTTTTAATATATGTAGGTAATAATTTTTAGTTTTTATCTACATATTTATTTGGTAACGCATTAAATAAATCGTTTTCTTTAATGTATATTTTTACAATTCATCCAAATTAAGTGCGTTTATATCTAAAAAGCAGTTTCAACTCGGTCAATTTTTATTATAAATAAACGTTCTTTGTAGAGAAGACTGCGCTTTCGAGGGTTCCGTTACTCAAAAATTTTCTGATTTGACAGATGAGTGACGTCAAGATAGTGAAACCCAAATTTTTTCGTATAACTGAGATTCGTAATAAACACTTACGATTATTTCAGTTTTCTGTGGTTTTTAAAAGGCTAAAGCAATAAAATGAAGTGCCGAGTGCTACATTGTGATTCCGATAATGATGGGAAAGCCTCAAGCTGCAGTTTCTTTCATTTTCCAACAGACCATGAAGTAGCCAGAAAGTGGGTGCTCTTCTGCCGCCAGGATACAGAGTTTAATTGGAAAACGAGCGTAGTGTGCATGAAGCATTTTAACGACGAAGATTTTGCAAATTTTGTCCAGTTTAATATGGGTAAATATTTTGTATTCTGCTTAAAGCGGTTAGTTGTAATGAAAGACTTAGGTTTTGCAAAAAACCGCCTTCTGAAGCGCGGAGCCGTGCCTACAATATATGGTGATGAGCCTGCTAACGAGCCAGTGGAAAATGAAGGAAATCGGTCGGAAGTTTCGAGTATTGATGCATCGACAACAGCGACCGAAAGTGAACTCTATTACGACGCCAACATAGTGGAAGTGGACGCTTTGAAAACCAAATTGTAAGTTAAAACTACAAAATGTGATATTTATCCATACGTACATGCATATGTACATACATACTATGTACATGTGTATGAACATATGCAAATTAGTCTACTACTTTCAGAGCGACTTTACAACGCGAAAACAAACTCCTTAAAGTACAAAATAGGAAGCAGCGCATCGACTTTGCAGGATTGAAGCGCAGGTCCGACATGCAGCGAAAGAAGAATGTCTTCGAAATCAAGTCGCTTCAAAAGCCATTGGAAATAATGACAGATAATTTGAGAAATATGGAAATAAAATTAAGTTCCATATTCACAATCGGCCAAATAAAGAAAATTAAGTCTGGGTCTATAAGACGAAATTGGACACGGACGGATATTGCGCAAGCCATAACTTTATACGCTGCTAGTACAAAGGCCTACAGGCTTTTGTATAAGCAGAGATTTCCGCTTCCTGGAGTTCGTACACTACAAAAGTGGGCGCAAAAACTGGACGTTTCACGAGAGCGAATTGGGACAGTCTTCCGTTTATTGGCAGCTTCTACTCATATGGACGAGCAGCAGAAGCGATGCGTCTTGAATTTCGAAGAAGTGCAGGTGCCTTGGAATCCAAACTAATATACAATACAATATTGTATTCCTTTAAGAAATATAATTGCTTTTGCTAAAATTTCTGGTGTTTATTTATGTTTGCAAGAAAAACAAGGCGAAAGTATGCCTTTGACAGCTTCTACCTTTACTCTTCTTTAACCCCTCTTTCAATCACATGGTTCGCTACGCATTTTGGGAAGGCGAAATCTTGCTTCGCCATTATAGAACCCTTTCAACACCACTGCCCATGGACTTTATCATTAAACACAGCAAAAAGTGATCTTTGACACTAATGACAGCTGCTGTCAATAATTTTCTCAAAATGTCGTCGAGTTTAAGAGTTACACACTAAAAATTTACAATTAGGTTTTGGCAGATAAAATTATAATCTGTATTAGGCTAAATTTATTGAAAAAAGTAGTTTAAGATGCGAACGACGGTTTGTGATATATGAAGACGAGTGATTTTGAAGACAATCTAATGAAACAGTGTTAAAAGTTTGAAGTTGTTAAACGACAAAGGTATTTGGGCGCTGCCCCAAATGCCGTAAGTGGGAAAAATCGAAGTCTAGATATAAATTTTCATGTATTTGCAAAAGGGGTGTACAACAAGAAAAGGCTAAATTTTTTTGTACTTGCCAACTAAAAATGAAGGCGAAAGGCTTGAAATTTGTATTAGTACACAAAAATTAATGTGCTACAACTAAAAGTACATACGTACATTTGTAGTGTGATATGTGTGGTTCGAATATTGTGATAATCTTTTTCTTTTGAAAATTTACGACTGATCATCGTAGCAGTAATTAAAAAGAAAAAAATCGACTTCAAGATGGAACTGGTTGTCGAAGACTCAGATAACAACTTCGGCTTCGCCGAGGCGGGCAGCTGGAACAATACCAAGTTACCTCTGGAGAATATGAAAATCGACGCCCCGATGGTATGTAAAAAAATAAATCAACTTATTAAATGGGCAATGGATTGTTTTTTGTAGCTTATAGAATCTGTTGGCAGACGAATTCATTACACACTATGACAGCTTTTCAATTTCTTTAGTACCTTGTGTCCTTGAATAGGTATTTTATGCCTCTATGCATTTCCAATGAGCTTCAACTCTGAATTTGAAACCTTTTACAATAAAAAAATAAAAAATAAAAAATTCGCTTGTCCAAGGAAAAGTTTCGTTTTTCCATCCTTTCAATAAAATTTATTTTAAAGAAATGAAAAGCTCATTTTGAGAATTGAGATGATACAAAGTTACTGAATTCGGGCATTAAGTAGTTAGATTTGTTTTGTATTTTTAAGTAATAATAATAATAATAATGTGGAGCTTACATTATATAGCTCAGTGTAGTACCACAAATGAAGGGACCTGCGGTTTCGTGCCGACTCCGAACGGCAGATGTATTTCATGATAAGCTTTTTCATGGCAGAATTACCATTGGAGGTTTGCCATTGACTGCCCAGGGGTGACCGCTATTTGAAAACACATTTTCTATTTTACGTGCCCTGGCTGATTTTGAAACCCTGAACTCAGCGGCATATCGAGTTATAGTACGTACCGTTACACACTCGACCTCAACGGCCACTATTTTTACCTAGTCTGTAAAAAGTTATTACTTTTTAGACTATGAAACAAATAAATAATTAGGTATTTCTTATGATAGATAGATAGATTGATTGAGGGAGAAATGCACTGCGACCGATGGGTCTATTGTGCCCTCCACGGCTCTGATCATAGCACCTCCGTCAGCCTCCAGGAAATCCAGAATGGTTGCCGGGGACAGAGAGTGTATGAATTGCTTCTGCGAGCCACTGCATCACACTCTAAAAGGTAGATGCTGTGGTGTTTCTTTCCCTGCGTCGCAGAAGCGACAAAGGTCACCTGACCAGATTCCCAGTCAATGCAGGTGACCTCTTAGTTTGCAGCGGCTTGTCAAAAAGCCTGTAATGATTCTTAGTTTCTCCATGGGCAGATTCAATAACAACCTGTGTCTTCTCAGGTTGTATCCCCCAAGGAGAGACTTGGCCTGTCTGAGGCCTGTTGCTCCAGTGTTGACTCCTCAGTCTGATAGTCTCCTTCCTTAGCATCTCTTAAATAGTGCTTGGACCCACTGCTAGGATAGGCTCAGGTGCAACAGGAGCGGAAGCCGCCGCCGTCCTGGCTAGCAGGTCAGCAGTTTCGTTTCCAGCCACCCCTTTGTGACCTGGTAACCAGAGCAGTTTAATCCGGTTCTTCTCCGCCAGGGCGTTCAGTCCCTCAAAACACTCCATGACCAACGATGAGTTAATTTCATAGGAGGAGAGAGCCCTGAGCACTGCCTGGCTATCGCTCGAAATGAGAATAGTCTCGTTGCTGTATTTCTTAAGATAAATTCCTTCCATGTTAAATCTCAATATTTTATTAATTTTATTTTCCCTGTTAACCATTTTTATTTATAATAATGTTTTTATTTTATTTTTTTTAAATTGGGGAAGGGAAAGTGAGAATAGTTGGTAAATTAAGTAGTAAAATTTTAATTGAAGTGTTAAATTATATTATTGAAATATGTAGTTCAATTCGCTGAATAACACAGTACAACATTTTTCAGTTCATTGATTGCCAACTCAATTCCGAGTACTGTATGTGAAATTAGACCCACAAATAATAATTTCTGCATCATTCGTTTTGTCTTCTTACCTGCCAAAATAATTTTAATATCGATTTGAAGTTAGTACTATCGTATAGGGGAATTTATCACGTTTTAGGCCCTGTTGTTTGACATACATATGTAGCTCGACAGCCACTATCCCGATTTAGTTGAAATAAACTTTAAAAAATTTAGAATTACAATTCCCTTAATCTGCTCATATATTATTTTCATATACAAGCAACAGTTTCCAAGTTAAAAATAAGCGCATGAAGAAAATTTTTTTTTTTTTTTTAATTCACAAAAAATACAAAACGGAAATAAGTTTCAAGTCTAGTTACTTTTTCCCAAAATCACATAACCTATGAGCAAAATGAGACAAAGATCATTAAAATCGATGCACGCGTTTCGCTTTTATTCGCAATTGCGTAAAGGTATGATTGGTGTGCATATGTCGAGCAAATTTTTGAAATTCATTACGTTCAGAGCTTAAAGAACTACACCTTTTTCAAAAGTATTTCAGAAAAACACAAATGTATTACTTTCATCTCTTCTGAAATACATGTGTGTTTTTCTGGAATACTGTAGAGACCCAAGTCTTAAATATAAGAAAAAGAGTTTATTTTACAACAAATGACACTTAAATCAACGCTTCAAACTTGGTACAAAATTTGAAAAAATTTATACAATTTTCAGCAAAATATAGTTGTTTTAAAATAGAGCTTTAAGACATTATTTAGAGTAGCATGTACCATTCCAATTCAGAATAATAAGTTAAAGTTTCAAGGGGGTCAGATTTCCAACTGATTGTAATATTTTGAAAATCTGATTTTGCAAGTTTTTCTTTATTTATTGACAAAATTTTTTTTTTTGAATATTTGTAAATGTTTGATAATTTATTAAGAACACTGAAACTAAAAAAAAATTCCAACAATTATTTCGGTTGAGCTCATTAAAAAAAATAATAAATTAAAACAAAAAATTCAACAGGATTTTGAACTTTTTTCTTCAGATGTTTTAGAATTTTTTTGAGTATGCAGTTTTATAGTCCTTGAAATTTTAGTGCCCATGAAAGTTTTTCGTGGCTAGGAATTGCCGTTGATTTATTATATGTGAAAATAAGATTTTATTCCTAATTATGTATTTACTTTTTAAAAAAGGAAAACACATTCTAATTCTATTCCCTTTTCAAGACTTCGTAATTTTATCCCTATGTAAAGGGGTCTCAAAATTCGAATAACATGATTTATCAAACCTTTTGTTCAAGGCGAATTCACATAAGGTGGAATATTTCCATCAACTGATTGCTTCTTCTGTTGGCGCCTAGTGCATTGAAATTGTCAAAATGATTATTTTTACTATAAATCCTTAGAGCGTTTGCTTTTTGTGCTTGGAGTTCCACTGTTTCGTTTTTTTTTGACATTTCTAACATTTACACCGCAAAGAATACAAATTTTAATGCTGGTTTACCTTACGCCAGAAGATTTATTTGAAATGGTTAAATACGAAGTGATTTAATTTGATGTGTAGATAAATCTTTGAATGAATGTAACAAAAAGTTAAAGCGGAATTCAGTAAGCAGTATCAGTCTCTAATAGAGACAAAAATAACATTTCCAGATCAGTTGGCATTCATTAGTCTCAAAATAAAGTCTCTAATGCCAGAATCCAGTAAGCAGTCTCATTCCCGAGTTCAGTAACTTGATATAATCTCAAGTCTCAAAATGAGCTAGCTTTTCGCTTTAACGTTTTTTTTGTTTTATTTTACGGGCATTCATATAAAGATTATACCAAATTACTGAATTCCGGCATAATTTAAGTTATAACTTTATCAATTTTAGGTGTAGTTATTTGTGTTTGTGCTCTAATTTTTCTTGATTCATCATAAGAGTGTTCGTTTTAAAAACCCAGTAAAAAGGCAGTACCAATTTGTACCAAATCGTGTTCGTTTCGCCAAAAAACTTGCAAAACTTGCAAGGAGAGAGCGCAATTTTGACATTTCTTTTGGAGGGGAAGTTGCTAATTCGTGCTGGGAAAATTTGTCCCAGCACAAATTAGCAAGCAAGAAAGAACAGCTGATTGTAGCATATGGTTGCATTTGAGTCAACAAAACAATTCAACATTTCAAATTATAAATTTGAAAAATCATAATTATGAGTGATTTATTAACAAAAGAAGTAAGTAAATACATATTACAAATAGTAAATACATTATGAAATTTGGTTTCTTAATTTTAATAACGCAATTAAAAAGTTGGCAGATAAAGGCAAATGTGTTCGTGATCAGAGGGCGGTAGAGTCATCGCCATCAGTATTAGATCCCACAGTCAGTAATGAGGAAACACAAATTGAGAGCATTGAAGGTATACGATTTTAACATACTGTTTGTAAAATTAAAACACATCTTCTTTTTAGATTCATTTATTTATTAGGGAGCGGTGACGACCAAATGCAACAAGAGGCATTCCGAAACAAAGTTATTGCTACCGCCATAATGTCGATAATGGACTGTTCATCATCAGATAGCGACGACGATGAAGAAAATGAAATGTTGCTGGTATTAAAAAGAAAAAACGAAGCTCTTACAGAGTGTGCTATAAAATTATTAGTTTTATTATAAGACTTACCAAAAACTTGTAAGCAGAAAACAAAAAACCAACTGTATAAATAAAAGCAACTGTCGACACACACAGATTTAAATGCAACTGTGCAAGCAAACAGCTGTTATTTCAACTTGCTTGCAAGTTTTTACTAAATCCTGTTCGCCAAAAACTCAGTAACTTTCTGCATTTGAGAGAGTAAGACGCCTTACTCTCTGAATTATTTTACTGGCTAATTTTTACTGGGTTTTTAAAACGAACACACTTCATATCTGAATCGTTGATGAATCATATGCAAAGGGTGAATAACACAAAAGCGTGGCATTTTGTGTGGACATACACATATGGTCAAAATAATAAGTACATTCCGTAAGCATTCATTAGTGGTCAAGTTTTGGGAGTATGATGCAGCAAATAAATGAAACTATGGTTTAATTTTAATAATTTCAATGTGGTGTATTGTTCAAATATTCTCAGTATATTCGTCAATATTTGTGAAAGGTTTGGTATTTTATCTATGTATTTGCCTATTTTAAATTAAATATCTAGGTCGTTCATTGTTTTTTGTGAAGAATGCTCTAAAAACTAAAAAGACAGCTGAAAATTACGGAAGACAAAAAAACATATCGACAACAACTGATAGTCGCATCGTCACTCTCGCGAAAAAATTATCCATTCATATCTTCAAAAGCCATTTCGTCTGACATTGGCAATGTGAATTCGTCGTGAACTGTTCGACGACGGCTGCAAAATACAAATTTACCTGGCCGAATAGATAGAAGATTTATTTTATTGCAACAAAAAAATTTGAAGATGAGGCTAGAATTTGCAAAAATTCATTTGAATTGATCTGGATCAGAGAGTGAAAAAAGTGGAGTCATATTTTGTGGATTGACGAAACCAAAATTAATTTGTTTAACAATGATGCTCGCGGAATGTTCGACGTCCATAGGAAAGATATTTCACGAAGGCTTTCCAAAAAAGGCTATTAAGCACGGCGGCGGTAACATTATGGTCTGGGCCTACTTTTCGTTGGTTGGCGTTGGAACAATCTATAGAATTTCGATTCCAGTTAACACTTGCCGTAAACTTATTTCCAACATGCCGAAATGATTTACAAAAGTACTCTAAAATAAGGGCGGATAAACCGGATGTTGGGTCATAGTTGGGAACATCTGCTAAACATATTTGACGTATCATTCATTTGACATATCATTCAATAATCACTCATAATAAGAGTGTTCGTGTTGATAATTGTTAAGAATTGTTACAAAATATCACGAAAATATCAAATCGTGTTCGCGGTGACCAAAAACTTTGCAAGGAAGGGGAAATTGAGAGCGCAAAATGACATTTAATTTTGAGGGGAATTTGCAAATTCTTGCTAAACAAATTTTACCCAGCACAAATTTGCAACTTATCAAAAGCAGCTGATTGCATTTTGGACAAATACAAAATTTTTGTTTAAGAGTTTTAAAAGTGAAAGTTATAAAATATGAGTATTAAACAAGCAAGAAGCAAGTAAAAGATCGTTTAGTAAAGTTTCGTTAGTGGAATGTTTCAGGAAAATACTAATGCAACGTTTTTCATTTTGCATATTTGGATGCGGACAAATATTCAATCATCTGTTCGTTAAAAATGCAAGTTTCTGCAAATTTTGCGTTCACGTTTGAGAGAGAATACTTCACAATTCTGAGAAATTTGGTTGCTGGATAATTCTTACCGGTCTTTTACACGAAAGGTCCTAATGTGTTCCTCAAGTTTGTACTCTTATCTCATAAGGCTAAAGGCTTAGTTAGTCAAGACTTAACTTAACTTATCTTAACTTTACTTAAGAATTGGCGATGATTACTCAACGTGTCAACTTAATTTTTGATGATTAGTTTATGTTGCATATTGTGTTGTGTGATTATTTTTGAATCGCATATTTCTTGTAAAAATGTCAAGGAAAATAAAATTGTGTCCAATGTTTTTAAGTTTAGCACAAATGTACAAAATGTGCAAGAAGCAGTCAGAGGAAAAGGTTGCTGGCAAATCCAATTGTTGTGCCAATTTCCATCCAGGGCAGAAGTTATCGTACTTTTCGTCATTCATTTTTATGTTTAAATTTTCTTTTTGTCTATAATTTTATTTTCAGCTATTTCACGGTTCGCCGCCTATGCCACCACATCAAATAAACTCGTTTTATATGAAATTTTTTGATACATTTACTTTTAAGAATCGTAAAAATCAAGATCTTGTAAGCCCGATTCTCTCACGGCTCTCACTGCTCTCAATTTACGTAAGGCCGAAACTTAAGGGCCGTACACATACAACTTTCCTGACTTTACTTGCCAATTCGAAATTTAACAACAAAGCATGAGGTGTAGAAGGTTTGCTACATAGAACGCTTTGACAGATTCTGCGCTAGTTGTTTTGAATTGCGATTTGTGTTTATTCCGAGTATTTTATTTAATAAGCGGATAAGAAATGAGCTTTACTGATATAATTAAGGAAGTAGTAGTTATGCTACTAATGTTTCAAATTCGCGAGTATAATAAACTTTATTAAGACCGCGATGTAAAGGTCTCCTTGCAGCATATTTCGAAAAGATAAATAAAAAACGATCCAGTTGAGTTTAAGAAAACGGGGAGGGTACTTAACAAAGATGTGTATCATTTGCTATTTGGACTTGTTTAGGAAGGATTGACGAAAGATTCGAATGGACCACCGATAGTAGCAAAATGCTGATTGTTTATCACGCTTGCAAAAGGCAAAAAGTAGATATTGCAATCGTAATTTTAAACTTTTATACATATGCTTTAAACAACAGATATAAGCCCTTGATTGTAGTCAACACATCTCCATTCAAATAGGCGTGTTTTATTAAACAGGACACTGACGGTTAATCGCTTCAATTAATATTTCCTCAATATTATTCTGTCTATGTAAAGTACATAACAATAGAATATGCAATATTAATAACAATCATAATTCATATTTATCTTTTTTCGTTTTTAAAAGTAAATATACCCGCAAAAGTTATGAAATACTAGTGAATCGTATGCATATGCGCGCAGAATTAAACGGGAAATATAAACATTTGGTTGTCAAAGTGTACAAAAGTTGAGAGTTCGCCATGATTTTGCTTCGTCTTATGTGTACGTCCCTTTAAGTATCTAATAGTTATCAACAGATTCGTAACTTCTTACGGTAAGTTAAGTGTTGACTAGTCGCTTGCACGGCTTTTCATATAACAGGTTGGCTTAAGTTAAGTTAAGTTTTGACTAACTGAGCCTTTACACAACATTTTTTATGATGTTGTATTTACATTGTATGTGCATATGTACATAAATACAATCATCTACACATGCATAAGTAAGCATACTCATTGTAATGTTGTTAGAGAGCATTAATTAAAATTGAATTATATGGTCACTCGTTTTTGGAAGTTAAACGGAGTGCATCGGCTGACTTCAATATTTATTGAAACAACATAGCTATTTGGTATATTTTTTAATATATGTAACTCTCACGATTGACAAAATATATTAAAAAGATGACAAACGGCTAGCGTGAATTGAAATTATAACACATATGTATGTGATGTACCTTCTTATTATTTTTTCCAGTCATTTTAGTAGTTTTAAGCTAATTTCCAAAAAATTGAAATTGATTTAATGATTTCAATCGGGTTGACGTAACTTATGCAATTTAATATTTTTTTACCCGCACCTTGAATAAAAATAAATTTATCAGTCATTAAAAAAATGTGTATAAATGTACTTATTATTTTGACCATGTGTGTACATACGTACGTACATATGTGAAATCACCATAGGAAACTCAACGAGAGCATTGGGGAAATGCATAAGTATATGTGCACACATTTATTCCTTAGACGAAGTGGGGCTACCAACCCCAATTGCGGATGTGTTTAGCTTACACTTGAAAAGCCAACTAAACGCAGCAAAATGAACAGCTGCTGAAAACATCTGATTTTAGCAGAAGCAGTTCATGCGCAAAGCTTTGTTTTGATTTCGTCTGATTTGTTTGTTTACATTTTTATTTTTGGTATGTAAATGAGAAAGTTGTTTACTACGCCGCTTAGGGAATTGACCTCAGACAACATGTTGGCCCATAAGTATAAATAAAATGCTGGGGTAAAGTGGGAAGAGATGCTATTAATAATCAACATGTGGTTGAAAGGAAATATTTAATTAAGGGAAGTTAACTTAGGGTGATTCATGTAGCTCTAAATTTGCACGATAATTTAAATGCAATTTTAATAATATATTTTTGTTTATATATTTTGATAGATATGGCTACTTTGCTCGCTGTTGACGTCTATAACCTGGGTTACGTACATAACTTTCTACAACTCACGCCTAGTTGGAGTCTTTATAACGAGAATTTTAAACCGCTGGTATATAAAAGGCGCATATTTTAAAATTGGTAAGCATATTTAAGGAATCAAGCTAATTGTGCGTACTTTCAAACACAATTATTTTTATTACTAGGTTCTGTGGCTTTGAATCCGTTGGCGGGCAAAATTATGTTTCGTGATTTCGTATACATAACATTCGATTATTCTGTGCGCGTACAGGATGGCTATTTCATATTTCGTTGGTGGCGGTCGTATGTGCCTAAGGATGTTTCTGAAGGTAAGATTATTATTTTGAAATTAATATAAATAATAAATAAAATTAGATAACAATTCATGCTTTTTTAGATCTCTCTCATTCCGACACACGCCTCTCTGTGCAATTAAATGGCTTTGAGATGCATACATACAATCGATCTGCCCTATACGATGAGTTGGAAAAAACTTTTGGACTGAAACCATCGCTTCTAATTCCGGTAAATGCTATAAGTGATGCTTTTTGAAGGGACTTATTACGAAATGATTTCCGCGTTCCCTTGTCTAGTTTTTCTTGGAGGGTCTTTTTAAAAATGCTAGAATACAATTTTCTTGACCTAAAAGTCGAATTCTTATAGTAGAACTAATAATCTGGTTTGACAGTGTTATTACACGTCCTCCGGGACGACGAATGTGTAGCGGTTGGAGCTTTAATTCGAAATTCCTCGATAACCCACGTAAAAATCTCGGGATGTAAAATCAAAATCACATATAAATGTTTTTCTATCGCGGTCGCCTCTCGGCAGGCAGTTGCAAGCTTATCTGTCTGTAAACGAAGGGTTACGATCACAAATAGTCCTCCTACCATATCGAGCAATGCGTATTTTGGAAGTCCCTAATTATTTAGTTTTCTTAAATTATGTTTTGTAAATAAATATTACTTTTAATCGCATCAATTTACACTAATTATGTTTCTGAGTTTTAATAAATTCTTTTGAAGCGAGAGTTTTTGCTTGGATATAAGTTTTTTTTGATCACTTTGAATTTAATTAAAAACATCCAAGGAACCTAAATATCGCTGGGGTTATGCGAATTATTGTTTGATAAGAGTTGTGAAATTTAGTACACTGATATATCTACTAATAACTTACACTTTCATATATTTACTTCAACAGACTGATAATCTATCCGCCGAAGAACGCTCAAAACTTAAAGAGCATACAATGAATATGGAAAATGCACGCCAAAGCAAGCGAGAAAGCGTTAAAAACTCAGAAGCTATGAAGGCAACCACTTGGCGTGATTTAATACCGGTGATAAAAATGGATATATGTTCAGGTCGTTTTGTGTTTGGCAACCGATTGACACCCACAACCCTGTCCATTTCAGTAGAAGAGGCGCATTGTACGTATAGCACTAAACCAGCGGTATGTCGACTCGATCATTTTATGCATTTTGTCAAGGCAAATATCGAAAATGCGAAGGTTATGTTTGCACCCAGTCCCAAGTATACCGGCTTGGTTGATGAACCGCCTCGCTACATGGGCGAGGGATTCGTCGTAATGATGTGTAATCAAATGGAATTATACTTTTACATGGATGAACCGGGTGCGGTACCGGAAGAGCCGGTGCTAATTATATTGGCCAATGGTGATGTCGTTGAACCTTCGCCACCAGTATGGGGTTTAAATATAAAATGCTTAAAGGGCACCGATTTTAGTTATGGTCCCTGGGCGGACCGGCAACGCGATCACCTCTTTAAATTCTTCTATCCACCCGATTGGCAGGAGATGAAAGTTACGCCTACACCTCGTCCTGGTGAACTGCGGAGTTATCAGTCTTTCGATGTAACACTATGTGTTTTGAGTGAAGCCACTATTGATATACTCTTCTCAAAGGATAAAGAAACGAATGCTATGCACATAACCGTCGGACCAGCATCATATGTAGAGGTGACCATACCTTGGGTAACTAACGCCGATGGTTATACCTCGAAAATTCAAGGACAATTATTTCACGTCGAGGCCACCACTTCGCTGCAATATCGCAGTCTGGCCGAGTTGGAATCGCTCGAGTACAAAGTGCGTATACATTATCCAAGGCGTTGGAATGCACCACAGGATTGGAGTATAGCTTTGACCGGCTGCAAGGCCACCGCGTACATCGTGTATAAACATAAATGCTTTTTTCAAGATCTCATCGAAGATTGGGCTAGCAAGGCACGACCCGATATACTCGCATTTGTGCCATACACCTGTAAATTCAATATACTTTTGAACGAGTTTGAATTACTAACGCTTTGCAATGAATATAATTGGATTGATTGTTCTAGTGCAAATCAAGAGAATAATCACTTGGCATTCTGTGGCGACGTATTTGACATGAGTTTCGCATTGCCCTTCGACGATTTTCTACCAAAAACGGTCACTTTGAAATTTTGGATACACGGCGAAGGTTTGGATTTGAGTTTGTATGTGCCAGAAGTGTCTTCTACACGCCCCATTGTCTTGGCTATTGATGAAAATGCACGACTGCTGACGCGCGGTGGCAGAGTTAAAAGCCGTCCCGAATTGTATACAAAAAAATGGCGGAAAATATGCCAACGAAGGTGAGTAAGCGCAAAAGCTATAAAACATCAGAATGAGGTTAGGTTGCGTTTTAGATTTGTTCGGCATAAATATACATTTTTAATCTCTTGCATTTCTCTATAGCGCCGGTTGGATAGATTGTTGGAGTGTGCCCATAGTAGCACTTTCCATACAGTACGTTTATCATCCAGTACCACCTTTGGGTCCAGATCCACAAGCCGATATCACTACACCTGAAAAGGAAGAAATTTTGCTCAGTCCGATGCGCATTCCTAAATTAAGAAAATCGCCTGTATCCAACTGGCAAAAACCGGAGCAGCATAAATTCGATCCCGCTACCTTAGCGGCGGATCAAGTCACAGTCGAGTTGGAGATCGGTTCATCGGTGCTCATGTGTTACGGCAATGTTTTGCGTAATTTTATAAATTTAAAAGAAAATATATTTGGCGAAGATCAAAACTTCACCGACATGGAACAATCGAATGTACAACTAAAGGAGAGCAATTCAAGTAGTACAACAGCAAATCCAAAGGATCAATTGCTGACGAAGGAAAAAGATATAGCGACCAAATCCATATCCGAAGTGACTGTGCCCGAAGAGAAGCAAAAGCCGTTCGATCCGCGTTTGTATCGGCCCTTGGAAGTTATAGTTTCACTGATCATACACGATATACAAGCGCATGTAATGAAGAATTGCAATGAGAATGATCCGCCGTGTCCGGTTGTGTTGATCGAACGATTCGGCTTTGAGATGAATAAGCGTTATCACGAAACCACACTCCAGGTTTTGGTTAGTCCCTCGTACTTGATCACCTCCGATCTGGTAGTGCGACCAAATAGAGACAAGCACATTAACCAAGGACATTTATTGCTCTCCGCAGTGCAGGTAATTTCAAATATGAAACAAATCAATGAATATGAATACATTTCTAAAAAAATCAATATTGCAGGTACGCGGCCACGCTATGTTCAGCAATGAAGGTTGCGCGCTTGACGAAGACACTTTAGAATATTCTTGGCTGATTGAAGTGCAGCTTGGAAAACTATCTGGTAAACTAACATTGCCTCAGCTTTGCAATGTGGTTGTCGGCTTAGAGACATTGGTGTTGTTGGCAGTCGATCCAGAAAACTGTTTGAAATCTCCAAAAACCGTACGAAACTGTCATCACGGCGTGCCAAGTAACCAATGTCCACACACTAAGGAGGAAAACAAATACAAATGCCCCTCGGCTGAAGATATTAAATACAAAATGACACGCGTCTCCATAGATGCTGTTGATGTGTATTTGATTGAAAGTGGCACAGCCTTACATGCGTGGGTAAGTAATTTGTTCTCCAAATTGTATCAGAGTCTCAATTTTTCATATTCAATTAATTAGGTGTCTCCAATTCGATTGGCAAATTGCAATTTGCATGGGCAACGTGTCAAATCTGGCATATCTGGCTTACTGCCATCAATACTACTGCGTCTTTTCATGCACAATGGCAGTTCATATTCAAATCTTACAAACTCTTATAATACCAACACTACTGGCAGCAATCGTTCGGGCAAATTGCGTCGCTCTGAACAGGACTCAATCAAATCTGAACAGCAGCTGTCACAACAACACATTGGCAAGCCGAAACGTAGCTCGAATTCATTTTCACAACGACGTGATTCGCGTGAGGAAAGCAATAGAAAGATGCGCGATAGCTTTTCTGAGAGCAAACGCGCCTACGAGACTGAGTTCTTTGAGAATTGGGTTGAGGTTGGCTGTACTTCGTTGGGACCGATTTTATTAGAAGGTGCCTCGGCGCTGCCTATTCCTGGTCATAAATTGCATATTGTGCAGCACAAGTAAGTCTTTTGAATGTGAATTTGAATTTTCAACCCCATCAAGTTTGTGTGTTCAAACCGAATCGACTGGGGAATTTGTGAATGTGAAATTGGTAGTACGCCTGATTTATTTTTATAGGCCATTATAATAAAGTGCAGGGGTCAGAAGTGACTAGAAATTACTGTTGATACATTGGAGATTTTCTGAAAAATCATGGCAACCGGATTGTATGTAATATTCAGAACCTGCATTTAATTTGGTGCACATTGATGCGATAATCTTATAGATAAACCGAAGTTTTTTTTATCAACACCAATTTTTTCTTCTAAGAAATGATTTCAAAAGTTACATATTGTCAGCAGTGGTATACAAAAATTAACTAATTGATTAGAGACAAAGAATATACATCTGCAATGTACAACTGAATACGTTTTTAAAGTAGTGGCTTAGAGAGAAAATTACTGTTTGAGGACTTTACGATGGCCCTAGAACAAATTCCATATTTTCTTATATTTTTTTTGATTTCTATAAAGCAAACATCATTGAAACTATAGACGAAATATTTCTATATAACATTCTGAGCATTAAATATCCTTTTAATGTTTAAAGATTACTTGTTGTGAAAAAAAAAAAAAATAATCCATTGAGCTTTTTTCAGCTTTCTTCGAGAACACGACGCCAAGTACAAGCGTTTATGGTTTTTGTGGAATGCAAACAATTCCAATGCCACACCGGTTCCACCAACCTCAAATTACACTGAAATTTCACGCTGTGGCTGCATTGGTGGCTGTGCCTTCTTTGGCAGCAATCGCAATGGTTTGAAATTTTTCAAACCCTCCGCTCAAGATGTGCAGGACAATTATAATATTGCACGCTACTTGTAAGTTAATAAATAAAAAATATTATTCTATTAAAGAGAATTCATTGAAAAAATTCCCAGTATCATTAACAACAACAAGGACTATGGCTTCGGTGAGAGTATACTACATCAGGGTCAATTAGTGTTCCACACGCCACCCTATAGTTTGCATTCGGTTTCGCTTCATGATAGCGCCGATTTTAATGGCAAAGGCAAACATTATTGGCCTGCTGTCGAGTTGCGTAATGGCAGTCTCAAGAAGTCGGAATTGTGTAGCAAAGATATTGGCGGAAAACTGAAAATTACTAATGCCATTGAAATATCCGACATAAATGGACGCAAGTCGCGTGAGAGCATAGGTTCGCCGAATACGCTTGAGCGTCGTAATAAGCGATACTCATATACCACAAACAGGTGAGTAAGTCTTAGGTAATGTTGTAGTGTTAGTGCAGTAATACTGTTTTCGAATAGCAGGCAAACCTCTGTGGAGGTACCTTATGCGCGACTTTTGGACAGCCCATCGAAGAAAGTGCTGAGGCAGGATTCCAATGAATCACAGGTGCAGGTAGCATTGAGACGCGGTTCCGATGCAGCTAAATCGCAATCTCACAACAGTACGCTACGCGTTTCTCCACCAAAAACTAGTATATCCGATTCACGCTTAACCGGTGAAGCGGATGTGGAGGATGAATTGGAGGTGAGCTAATTTTTTAAAATCCGTTTACTTATGCAAATATTCGACATTACTATTTGTATTTTTTTTTTTGACCAGATACCCGATGAAATGTCACATTCTGCACCGCATTCACATCCGCTTGAATTTGAAATTGCTGATTTACCTCTGCAAACACAATTTTCCATGGAAACGACCCTCACCAACGGCGGTGATCACTTGACTCGTGAAGTGCAGCGCACAATATCGCTAACCTCAGAAAATCCGTCAGAGATGTTTTTCTCAGCCGAGGAAGATATATCGAATGTGATGTCGCAAGGTGGTTCGATTAAAAATCGCAACGGTTCGATAGTCTTCTCTGGCAAGAAACGGTTTTCCTCCGATTTGAGGTAAATTTTTTTCACAATTATAATTGACAAAATTCATGCAACATTTTGTTCTAGTATTGGTGCACAAAACGAAAATGCTGGCCTCACACTCTCCACGTATCGCAGCGACTTGGAAATACATGCGCCGGAATCTAAGACATTACCAAAGCGCCCACAAAGCACCACTGAATTGGTATGATTAAGCTTAAGTGTTGGGCGCGTAATGCACAAAACAAAAAAAAAAGAAAAAAAAAACTATATTCCAACATGCCTACACCATTCTCTAACTTGATTTAGTATTGCAGCTTTAAAGCAAATTTTTCTCATTATTTTCATATAAAATATATCTTCTTAAACAGTTGCAACAATCGAAATTCAATTCAGTCAAAGCTACATACATACAATTTCAACTTTATTAGCTTACATATTTTCGTAAACGTTAAATATTACTCAACTTAAACTCAATTTTAATAAATCATGTATAATGTGCTGAGCACTCATAAATATTATTTATAATATTTTTGCTATTAATTGATAGAAAATCGATTAAGTATTTATCTCAAGCATGTTTTTGTGTATAACTCAAGTCGTGACTAAGAAACCTTAAAAGAAACAACCCCTGAAATTTTTCTATCTATATTTTTATATAAAAAAATGTTCCACATGCAATTCTTTTCAAAATTCATCAATTTCATAGAACGAAGACGTGAGACGTATTCATGGTCTTGCCACACCAATCAGAAAACTATCAAATATTTCATCAAGACCTGAGTATCGACATTTTATTCATGATGTGAGTAGACTTAGCGCCAAATTACATCTACTATCCTACTACTATTTCTACTAATTCTTGCTACCAAAGTCTTACTATTTCCAACTTGAAATTGTAAAAAATTTAAATTATTATGAATACGTTGAACAACGTCTGCTAAATTTTGTTTGTAGTGTTTTCTTCATAGCGATTCTGGTTCTAATTAGATTATTCTAGGTTATCTGTTTCTTGGTGTTGATTGTATTTTTGTTATATTGCATGAAAACTCAAATGCATGTTGAGCATGTCTTTTATATACGTAAGAAACTAATCACAAGGGACTGCCCGGTTTCACGAAATCAATATAAGACAGAAAGTGAAAACTTCATAATAGAAACTTTTACTTACCTTAAACTTTCGAAAAAAAAACATTCTGGTTGTAAGGTATTCCTTTGGATTGACGAAATATACATAGATACATTCAATTGGGACACGAACTTATTAATGTTATGCTGTATAACATATTTGTCTAAAACTTTGTAGTTTTCTAGTACCTGGGGTGTTAAATAACTGGTAAACTATTTTTCTGGAATTTTATAATTTTTAAGACATGTCTTTATAACAAAATTTATAACGAAAACGATGAGTCCTATTAGAAAATCATAAAATTGTTTTCGAAAAATGCAAAATTTTTATGTTATTAAAAAGAAAAAAAAATTATTTTCTTTTAAAAAATTTCCTAAACCTAGAAAAAATAGAGAAATGTTCAAAGGGCTGTTCAATGTCTTTAAAAATATCACCGGGTTTTTTAATGGTTCCCAAAGTTATCGAATTTGCTCAATTCAAATGTGAAGTCAGCGGGAACGTCTTAGGGCATGACGTTCATAACAAAGAAGTTGCACAGAATTTCTTTCCTAGTGGTAAGAAATATCGGCTTATGTATATCTTTACAGCGGGAAACAGATCTTCCGTTGTCGAAACGAAGGAACAGTTGAAATTTTGTACTCGACTTTGTAGTGGTTCTTATAACAATAATTCTAACAATTATAAAATAACTAAATTATTTTACTGCAGCATAAAAGCCTTGCACCCAAAAACTTTTAGCGACACCATTTCAGTAATATTTAAAAAAACATTTAAAACTTAAGTCTTAAACTTCAAATTCGGATTCAGCGGACCCAAGCCATTTAGGAACCGTTGAAAACCAGACGAGATTTTTTTGTAAAGTCACAAATTTTCGTTAGCCTAAAATTTATGTTTGTAGTTTTTATTGCATTGCACAGAAAAAGGAAGTAAAAAATACAACGTGGAATTTAAAAAATTTTATAATTTTACGACACTTACCAACACCTTGTGAACACCCTAATTATATATACATAATAGCAGAATCATAACTATATTCGTATATGAAAAAAAAAAAAAGCCAATCAATAATTATTATTAGTTCCGGACCATTTCGGGACTTTTTGGGCATAAGTTCGCGACTCGTTCGGCACTAGTCCAATACTAGTTCGGGACTAGGTCAAGACCGGTTCGGGGCAATTTCGGGACTCGTTCGGGACTAGTATGAGACAGTTCGAAACTACTTTGGGATCTGATTGAGATCTGTTCGAGACTAGTCACGTCAAAACACAATAAAAAAACTTAGTTTGTAAAGTCCAGAAACAATCCCGATCTGATCCCGAAATGATTTCAAACCAGTCCCGAGCCGAACTAGTTTCAAACGAGTTGAGAATTGGTCCCGAACTAGTTTCAAACTAAACCCGAAATGGCTCTAAAAAAGTCCCATCCTTCAAGTCTTAAAAAATTTTCTCACTCATAATTGTTATTAGAAGACTTTTATAACATACATAAGTCTCAACATAAAAGTTTTGAAAGATTAAAAAAAAATTTTTCGAAATTCTTTTGTAGTTCTGACGAAAATTTCGATGACTTTAAAAACTCTACCATGAAATAATTTTTACTGTGCGTCTCTGTATTAGAGGTCTCTTAATCTCCGTTACCTAAATACCAATACAACTTATGGAAAAGTAAAACTTTTTAAACCCGTAAAACATACAAAGTTTATAAAACATACCGATAAGTTCCTTAGTTATATACTCGTACTTGTAATTATTTAGCTAATAATTTTAATTTTTGGGATGGTCCTATTACCTATTCACAATATCGCCTAAAAAAAAGGTATCAATAAGTTACTTTTAAGTTTATTAGTATTGTATTAGCATGAAATACGATTGAAATAAGTGTTTCCTTAATTTTTTTTTTGGCTATAGCTTATTCTGCTTTCTTCGGTAAACCAGCGCTTGGCTTATTTATATCGTTGTACCTTTTAAAATTAATTCTAATTTTCTTTTTGCTAGCCGTGAAAAAATGCAGTATTAGAACTGCCGCTTTAGCTTTGAATGCTTCTTTTTTTGCTTAAGACTTTTGCGAATAATTAGTTTGTCGCCAGTTAACTCACAACACAGTAGCTCTGTTACATACATATGTATCCCCTACATTACACTTTTAGTAAAAAAATGTAAAACTTTTTGTTTAAAATCGCCTTCTACAGGTTGACTCTCGTGGCTCCTCCTCCGGTACACCATCGCTCTCGTCAAATTCTTTTATCTCGGCTATGTCGTCGCAAGAAGATGTTGCGCTTGTTAATTTGCACCAACAAGTGAATCGACCCATCATTGATTCACCTCTACTGATGGCCAGTTATTTGAATCATTTGTCACAAGTGAAATGCTTCAATTGGACCGCTTGCTCCTTTCCCCCAGGCCCAGACGTTTTCTCCACGCCCCTATTTCACGAGAACGAAGATGGTGGCTTGACCTACATTGGCAGCAAAATGCTGCCACACTTTGATTTGTACGCCAGTTGGCGGGAAATCAAAGTAGTGCCTCGCTATGAAAATGCAACCGGTAGCAATAGCTCCGCCACATTTATGGGCGGCCCAAAGTCACACCCGTGGGACCCCAGCGTGTTGTTGAAGGAGGAAGAAAGTGATAAGACGACAAATGGTTTCGACGATGGAGAATTTATGAGTTTACAGGCAGAGGGTGCAGCCTGTACATCGGTGGTGGCGCGTTTAAAGGGACAGGTGAACGTCTTCCTCACACCACTCATGCTGGAAGGTTTGCAGCGGTAAGTAGTTGTAGAATAGTTTTTCCACTTAAAGTCATTGATAAATATCGTAAATTTCAATTTTATTAAATTCATAAAATATATGTAAGTTTGAAAGTAGTGTCAGTATATCTTTAGATGTTTCTTTGGGCTTTAAGCTTCCTCAATCGCGTTTCACGCGTATATGCTCTTTCTTATCGCCGCTCTCCTCGTCATTGTTTTGCTCTTGATCACGCGGAAAGGAATTTTCCAGTTGACGAATGTACTCGTCGTCCACTGAAACGAACTAGTTAGTGCATAGAAAAATGTTAGAGACACAATCAAAAGTCTGAACATGGTCGCATAATCAATATCTTGCCTGTTTTGTTTCTTGTACATTTTCCCGTTTCGTTCGCTGATTCTCTGCCTTATCCGACATGGGTAACACATTCTGCCTTGACATCTTGTAATACATCAAATTGCGCGCATCCCGCGGTGGCTCATCGATATCGTCGTAGTAATTTTTATTAACCTCATCATCAATTCGGTTATCGTCGAAGGTATGATCACGTGGTGGTCCCAAAGCATAGTTTCGGCTATATGATTACCAAAAATAATTGTTAAGTGCAACTTTTCAATTAATTTGTATACCTATCGTAATCAACATAATCGTAATCCGGCGCATTCGGTCTGTCGATCAGTTTGCTCAAAACACCCAAATCCGATAGTGATAGATCGTCCAGCGCCATCTCGATTTCAGCATCGCTTAAGCCCTTTGTTGGATCGCTGGCATCTATTTTGGATTCCGTATCTCTTCGCTATTATTGAAAGTTTACCAAGTCAATAGAGTAGTTCTGACAATTTTCTTGACTACACTTACTTTAAGTATATTATTATACTGTTGTGCTTGCCCGTCTAGCACGCACATCAAAAATATAAATACGAAGTAAATTGTTTTTCTTTGAAAGTTTATTGCAAATTGTTTTGAAAACATCTTGATGTTTCTATTGATTTGAAACACCTTTTGCTTGAAAATTTTCATGTGAAACAAGTACAAATAATTCGTATTAGTGCTGGAAAATCACCCAAAAAAACTATAATTTTATTCCACGCCAAACATTAGATGATTTTACGGAGAAAATTCTTGAAATAAATATATTCAGAAGGTTAATTGCCGGCCGAAGATCGCCCGCTATTATAACCAAACTTACTATGAATTAGTGTTTTATGCATATAAATCGATAAAGACCAGAGCCCAGTGGGACTAAGTTGCTTCCAAAATTTACTTATAGCACAATTTCAAAATTTTCAACTCAGAAGAAGCGCCAACAACATTAATATTTTAACATTTATAACGTCTTCAAAACTACTGACGTTAAAGTTCATCGTATCGAATTTAATGCAACCAGCAAAATTCTGATAAAAATAATTTACCGTACTAAACTGTATTATAAGACCATGAATATTATTGCTTTTTTAGAAAAGCATTTGATTAAAATTTTTTCGATTTCACAAAACTTAAATTAAGTTAATAATTGACAATTTTATTGATCTCAAGGCCAGTTTATGAAAGATTTTTTGTAAAAAAACAACAACAGTTTTTAATAATTGAAGTTATACTACTATTTTGGAAATCACCACATTTCCTCATCAGACTTCTTTTTATTAAATTAATTCAATTAATTCTTTATAACCACTTCTCCCAGCTAAACATTTATTAGGGCAACAGAAAAATAACAAACATTTAAATTAAGTTTAATAAAATTTTATAACGATTTCTTCGGAATTACGAAAATTTAAATCAGCTCTATTTTGGAATTTTATCTCAAAGATTTTTAATTAAACATGTAAAGTTTGGCACTAATAATTTTTATAATCAAGTCTTATAACCGTTTCATATACAAAATATTCAGACTTTTTATTAGATATAACCAAAAAAATAATTTTAACAAATTGAACGGTCTAAAATTTTCTAATTCGTGAACAGGCCAGATAATTTAATTTACATTACTTTTCAATAAAAATTATTAGTTAATTCCCAAAAAAAAATTATGGGTCTAAAACATTAGTTTATCTTTAGTCTCCAAATGAAATAAAATTCATAAAATTACAAAAATATTAACAGCAAATTTTTTTTATGACCCAAATATATTATATGGATTAATTCGCAAGCTTGAATTAACGGTTTCTTTATAAGGTTATTAAAATAAGATACGTCAGATTGTTGTTATCTCAAGATCGTAAAATGGTCGAGTTTTTCTTCTAGTAACATAAACTATCATATTTTCGTAATGCATTTTATAGAAAGAAGAATTTCATGTCCATTTGATCGTTCCTGATCCGTTCGCCGAAGTTTTAGCGAGTTGAAGTCACTGTGGTTGTCATTATATGAAGATATTTAGCCTTTCAAAGAATTTTGTTAACAGATATTAAATTTGCAAAAATCAGCTTCCTCAAAGGCTTTCTTTAGCGAATTACATTCTACATGGTCCGACTAGGAGCGTACACACTCGTCTACTCTGATTGAAAGCATAGTAGGTAAGATTATTATACGCCGTATGGCGAATACGTTGAAAGTCGTGTGTTCAGTACAGCCGATTTTAAATTTTGATACCCAGTCCGCCAAAAAGCAAAAATAAAATTAATGTAAATTTTTATTTAATTATTTTTATTTATTAATGTAAATTTTTATTTAATTTTTTAAAATTATTTATGTATATTTTTATTTATATATGGTTGTCTTCATATTCTATGATTTGCCTTGAATACATACAATCAATAAATGAAATTTCACCGAACACGAACAGATCGAACAGTGAAAAAAGAGCAATTCTTACTTGTAAATTTTTTGAATCTAGAAAATTTTCTCAACGCATATTTGATGCTTAAGATGCTGGCCCGTTGTGAGCTTGCTGTGCTCACCTTGCTTCCTTTGTTTTACTTTGATTTGCCTTTACGCATTGAACTGTAACCGGTCTTTGGTCTTTGGTCGAGTGTCCCATTCTAAAGCTTTGTTATCGTTCGTAAGTCGACGCGAGTCGAACTTTCAGGAAATCTACCACATCTTGCTCGGGAGTTCGTAGCATTGATAAGGTTCAAGTTCAAGTCATCCTTGCCCTGGGATACAAACACAAGTCGTTCCAGCCAGCATTAGAATGGTATCACCTAAGGCATCTACTATGCATTTTCAGTAAGAGTTTGGTCGTTAGTCTCATTGCCTCTGCTGATACTTCGTCGTGGGTCGAAGCCTTGCCTGATTTCATGTTACTATAAATACCCTTTCATTTCACAAAGGTCACGTTTTACATTTATTTATTTACGTTGTGTGCCATGTTTCGATGTCATTCGCTCATCAATTCAGTAGTTTCAAACTTCATAACGATATCTCCGATTACAATAAGCAAACTATAAAGGGCAACGGACTAATGTGATGGTTAATAAGCATATTCACTTATTGATTCCTACATTGTTGTACATAATGTTTTTTTTTAAATCGCTTTAATCAACAGAATGGTGGAAGCCAGTATACCAACAATATCATCACTGCATCTGCTCTCAGTGGTTAACCACATACACGCCTCTTGCATTGCGAAGGTGCAAAACGACAATATACTCAAGCGGGATCAAAGTTTGAGTTACTGGTCACAGGTGATTGCACGCGCAACAATAACCCTGTATTTGCAGAAATAATTAGCAAATTTTTTAGGTACATTCTAACTCGAAACGTTCAACCACCGAGCGTAATTTGCAAGGACCCGGTGACTCATTCTTGAGCGATGTTTACGAAGAGAGTATATCGACAAAGACCCAAGGCCTTATTGTACTACCTAAGGTGAGCATCACCATGTTGCAATCGTCAATCATTGAAGAGGTCATTTCGGTCGCCGCATTGGATAATGTACAAGTAGGAAAATGTTTAATATTATTTTGTAGCGATTATCGACAATGACGAAAGTGATTTCACATTTGCAGGATCTCAGTTGTGTGTCATTACTCACATTCTACATCGAAGGTGTATCGACTAAATTTCATTTGGGTAAAACGACACGCGCTTCGATGCATAACGTTTACATACAACAAACTGTGCAATCAGGCAATAGCCACAAAAAGGGTGGAATTATGAAGGGTACACGTGCTCTACTCGCACATTTGTCGTCTCAAACGCGACCCGATAACATACAGGGTGAGCCCATATTAATTGAGACATCCGAAAAACAATTGGAAGAGTTGGTGATTACGCTCGATGTTGGACGTGCGCATGCGCAGCTGCGACGACTTAAAACTGAATCGAGTTGTGGTCAGGAATCGCCTTTTATTGTCACAGCTATACCAGAACATAAAAGTAAAGTACTTTTCGAGCTGCTTAAAATGCCCGAAAGTACCAGTGGCATTGATGGAATTGGTTACATAATGTTCGAATGTGGCCTGGAGGGTGTAGGTGTTAAAATCGTCAAACGCTCACATTTCGAAAAGTCGGAAAACACTAAAGAAGATCTTGCTGAAATCGCTGAGAGCGCTACAGAGGTAGCGAGCATTGCGCGCGGTGTGAATATAAGTGATTTGGTGGGTGGGGCAAGTGCAGATGTCAGCGCAACATCGAAAGCGGAAGCAGCTTGGCGTTTAATTACCAAAAAGCCGCCAACACCAAAAACACCCAAGGAGAAATTTCAAAACGCCTTGGAAAGTATAATTGTGCCCGAGCGCACAGAGAGTATGAGTGAAAATCGGAAATCGACTACGAAAACACAGGTCGAAGATGAACCAGAGAAGGCTAAAAATGGTGACAAGGAATCATTCGAGCAGAAGTTACCAAATGTAAAGGAAACTGAGAAGAACTCTTCCTGCGTAATTGATCTTAAATCGGTGTGGTTTAATTTCGCAGCGCCTCCTTGTGTGCCGATCACACGGAAAATCGATCTAACAAGGTAAGCGAGTAAAAAAAAACTGTCTTCGTTAATTTAGAATTAAAGTAAATTGCGCTTTTCAGACTTGATTGGAATCTCTTGAGTACCGCTTCGCCCGCCATCACTGCTTGGATGAACCCCAGCAATCGTTTGGCCATAAAGATCGTATCTCTAATGCGCGCCTTACATACACGCCAAACAGCCATAGCTGCCTGTTTAATGGCAGATGCGCTAGATGACGAGAAAATAAAACGTAGTCCCAAAATCAAAAAGGTTTACTTTTATTCAAAATTCAAGTGGCGCATGTTTACATAAAATATATATCTTTTTTTATATTCATAGAGCCGTTATGCCAACAACTATACGCTGCTTTCGAAAACTCTACAAGAGGATCCAAGTTGCCAACTTTGCTATATAATGCAAAAACTAGTGCTCGATGAGGGTGTACAAAACGTCGAGCAATTGTTTAAGCAAAGCGATATGCCACATTTGAATACATTACGACAGGTTATTTAATGTTTGACTAAAAATAACAAAATTTATATAATGTCGAAAAATTCTCGCCTATTAGGGTGTCATTGTGCTGAGCCGACAGTGGAAGAATACACTCTATAATCCAATACTTTTCGAACATCAATATAAGAATAAATTGGCACGTCCGATCAATGTGACATTTTCCTTTCCACAGCAGGAGGAAGAATGTGATGACGTGGAATGTGAAGGTGAAGCTGATATGGGTGTATATGCGGGAGTCAGCGATAATCCCGAAGAGAGTGAGAATGCTTTATTACTTGGGCAAACACAGCATCATCGAAATCATATTGGTATTTTTGATTAACCACCTCTCAACAAACACTATTACGTCTTCACCTCATGCTATTTTTTACTTTCGAGGAGATTACGTCTACACTCTTTTCTATAACTCTATTCTTCTTATCTTGCTATTAATCTACTTGACAACAAATAATTAAAAAAAAACCACATTCCGTTGTTGTGTGCATATTAAGCGCTCCTTCGCGTTTGAAAGATGTTTTTTCAATAAATAATTGAGTACATTTCAGTGAATGGTTAAAATGTGTTAATTCCATCTACTATCATTATTTTTAAATTATCTGAAAATTCACATTCTATGTTACCATACGAATATATGTTTTTGTTCACTTTAGCTTGGTATTATGGTAGGCGGCCATTTTGTGTGTTTATTGTTTTATTTTGTTTGTGTTCAAAAACATTGCTAAGCACTGTTTCAGTTACATACATACATACATTCAAATTCTGTGTTTATTTACACTTTGTGCTATATTTGTTCACATTCATTACAAAACCATGACTGAAATGTGCTGATACAATTTTATTAATACTTCAAATTGTTTAAACTAATATGTACTATTTATTTTCAAAAATTCTAAAGCTATCTCGCCAAACTGTATAGTTTTGTAATATACACATGACTGTCTTTTAACGCTTACATAATTTTTGAAATTCTGGTTTTGTTTTAAGTTTTGTTCTGCTACAATTTTGCACATGTTATTAAAACCGCGTTTGCAATCCGACCAGGTGGCACTCATGTCTATAGCACAAACACTATCAGTGAATTGTTTTTTAAATGTGCATACGATTTTTAATTAGAAACTCCATTATATATTTAGATAATTCACAATTCGGCATGGGCTACGCCAATGAAGCGTCGCTGCATGGCGCTGCACAAAGATCAAACTCCACCTCTCCAAATATTCATTCAACGCGAAAAGGGTGAGTTTTGGGTTTTTCAAGAATAACTGCGTACATTTAAATTTATTGCTGTGTGTATATTTTAATATGTTCAATTCCAATTTCATTTTTATTGTCATTTTATAAACTTATGTATTTGTGTATGTTTACACGTTTAATTGGCTCATATGCATTCATGTTCGCTGATGTGTAAATATGCCTTCTTCTATTTTATTATTGCGATCGCTTTCACCAACGATAATTGTATACGTAAACGCATGCGTTACTATTATAGCAAGGCGCTTAGTAAGTGCTCGAATATTTCACATGGTAATTCATCTCGTTCTAGCATACAAATGTTGCCGATTATTTCGGGATTGGTGGAGAAACAGGTGCCGGAATTCGGTGCGTCACATTTAAATAGCTTATTTATTTTATTTTTTGAGAACATCTCTCATAAATTGCTACTTTTTTTTGTTTTGAAGAGTATGGCGCATTGCAGGAGGGTTCATTGAGTTCTAGCAATTCGGTAAATAAATTTTGGCTAGATCCGGAAAATCAAAAAGAGGACTTATACTTCTGGATGGCCAAGCAACAGGAAAATAAAAAGAAAGATAATTCCATTGAAAAGGAAATCGTACGTCCAGTGCCGGTGAAAGTGCCAGGCGCTGGCCAAATGCGCGGTGGCATTTTGCAGGACTCAATAAAACTGCTCGATGCGCATTTGATCTTCGAACCATTACTCACATGCTTGGGTGTAATGCCGCAGCAGATGATCAATAAATTTGCTAATGCGGGTAATAGAACACATTAAGCATCAAAAGCAAATTAAATTGAAAAACAAAAACCTCTATTCAAAATTCTTGCAGACATTTCATCCTTGGAGAATTTCGGCACCAATCTCTCGCTCATCGGCACCTTTGACTCGATACGTGTTGATATTGTCGTTAGTGAGGCGGGTGACAAGAAAAATAAATGCTCTAAATTAAATAAGAAAACGAATGGAACAGGCCGACAATCGATAATGTTGGATACGCCTTTATTTCTGTGCGAACGTGTAGGCGTTGAATTGGAAGTGTTGAAGAAGTCCGATGGCATGGTTGATCAGGCACGTCAAAATGTGATTTACATGTCACGACGACAACTGAAAAAGCACACCAGTACTGTTATCAATTTGAGTCTCAACATACGTTATATTTCACAACAAGTAAGTAATAAACTAAATGTACATACATATGTAGATATGTATGTATATAAATTCCAACAAGGAATTGCATGTTTAACCTAAGAGGATGTGTTGAAGTAAAATTTCATATTTTATGGTAAAACATTTTGAAATCTTTCTCAAACACATTGTTTGATACCAGCAATTTTGTATTCGAATAAACTTACATTTTTAATTCATTAGTATTTCTTAACTCTGTATGTAGGTCTCCCATCTCCAGAACAGGAACCTTCATATACTAGTTCAACTAAGGCGGAGTGTTGTGAATAATAGAGTTCACAATAGATCTCTAAGCCTTAGTACAAACTAGTATGTTTGTTCAAATATTTAACATTTTTCATTGTTAAAAATAATATTATTTTGAGGTTATGAATCGGTTTTGGGCCTCTTTCTGCGTAGCCTTTAAATATATTAAAAAAGGTGATTTTTGTCGAAGTCTGATAAAAATGAGAGCGGTGTTAGATAAGTCAGTTTAACAGTTCATGTGAAAAGTTGAATGATTACTGCAGAGATAGTACAAACCTTTCACATTTAGCTGACTTCTACGGTCCGGTATATTTAAATAAATACCGACATGACTTTCCGTTTTTGCCTTTTTAAATAATACTCTACATTTTTCGTTAAATTTCTCATCCGTTTTCGTAGCTTCCTACATTTCTTTATACTTAAGGCAGATTTTCCAAGTTAAAAATTAAGGTTTAATGAATATTAAAGCAATATTTCGTTGTCCTAGTTAAGATATATAGTTTTTTGTAAATCTCGACTCCAGCGCTACCAAGCAACATATTTTTTTTTGCAAAACCCATTTATCATCATGCAAGTAAAATACAACATGAATTTCATCAAAATCGGTTCAGATATACGATTTTTTTTAATAACTCAACTTCAACCCCACCTATCTGATAAATTTTTTGCAAATATATTTTTCTTTCCCTTACGAATACATATATACAATATTACTTTAAACGGACTATAAGTATGATTTTTAGTTATAACTTGACAACAGCGCCACCTATCGAATTTTTCTCTCCGTAACATTTTTCGTAGGACAAAGACAAACGGACAATTCATTCTCGAGTTATACGTGCGAAACTTTGTTTTATACATTGCATATTGACAGATTTGTTGTAATTTTAATAAACAATTGTGTTTCCCGATGTACTACTTTGCTTGCTTAGCCGGTTGAGGTTGCAGTCCGCTGCAGTAGAAGCTCCAAATCTTTCTAAAAAATATTTTAGTTAAAAATATATGAAAATATTTTTGGTCTCAAATAGGTCAATATGCCACTGTTGAGATTACTACATCAAATCACAAACATGTATCAGAATGTTAAGGATGCACAAAATGAGTTCCATCAGCAGCCAGATTTAACTAGAAAATCACATGCCAAAGATGAGTGTAGCTTAGGTAAGTAAATGAAAAGAGATGTTATATGAAATACAGATTATTGCATTATAACTGGCAGCATCCGAGCCCAATGATATTGCACCCTTCGGTTCGGTATCGGATCGCTTTGCGCATACTGAGAACTCCTCAGATGAGCGTTATGACAAATTCAACGAAATGATATCCATGACACATCCCATTGGTGGCAGGTGAGTTTATTTTTTATTTTTATATTTATTTATGGAAGCAAACTGCAGTTTAGTACTCACTTCAACTTTACTGCTTGTTAAAATATTACAGAGTACGCCCCAGTGGCATTGGCCCCTTAATACAATTAACACCATCGCCAAATGCTAGAAACCGGCCATCTAGTTTTGCCCAAAAGTTACGCTCCACTAGCAAATCAGTTAAAGGCAAATTGGGTAATTTTTTTTTAATTAAATATTCAAATAAAAAATTTGCTAGCACTTTTATTTCCTTTGACTCAGGCTATACAAATCTGAATGAGACCAGTTCCTCACCACTACGCGATAGTCCCACAACTTCCGTCAGCGAGCAGCATATGTTTAAAGTATCGCTAGAGTCGAAGGCATCGCTAAATGGCGCTTGCGCAACCAGTGTGAGTGGTGACTATAATACGCTAACCAAAAATGGTTTCAATGGGCTACAACCGTCGATGCAGACACCGAATTGTTGGAAAACAATTTATAATTTGTTAGAGTTATATGGTACAATGCCTGAGACTAAAACAGTGCAACGCACCTCCATGTCCAATGAGGCGCACGATGCTGCTAAATATGGTGTAAAGAAAATGCCTGTGGCCGGCTATGTGCGACAGGACACACGTCTTGATGAAGATGATGGCACGGGCGCGCCAACACCATTGCCGCAACATCGCGAACTTGTTGGTACGTCGAGAGATTGGTTTGAATTTATAAAAATACTGTCTAAAAATAAATATCTCCACACTCTTTTGCTTGTGTATTTCTATATTATAGAGACCTTGTCGCAGGAAAAGACGCGTCTTGTTGTGTTCGGTGTAGCGAAAATTCACAAAACGCGTTTAATGGCCACACTGAGTGGTCTTAAGCTGGAGGCTGAAATTACTACGTTAAATGGTAGCGCTACGTGGCGTAAAAAAGCACGCCCAGTCTCGCTAGAATGTTCACTTACCGGTCAAGTAGGACGCACCATGATCGTCTTACTGGAAGGCGTTGCACCAAATCAACAGTAAGCTTATTCGCTACTCTGCGCATTCTCCCAAGCGTAGGGACTTAATGAACTGAACACAATCTACATATTTCTCTTTCCCACATAGGACTGTTGTAAAAGTGACCGTGGGCAAATGCCAAACGCTTTACTCCAGTTTGACAAAGCGAGGTAAAGATAAAAATAGCGGCCTTCTCTCTATCGGTCCTGTGAATATCGAAATACCACAACATCCCGTCGCACTGCATGGCATGATGACGCGCAGCTCGAAACAGCTCAGCTCTACATTGCAGGAGTTGCGTGTCGGACGCAATTCGGGACGTTCTACGTCGCGTGCACATAATCCTGATGAGCCCGAATCGCCATATCATTCGCGCACCGCTGGCAAAAGTGTCGATGCAAAAGAGAAGACTCAACCGCAACAGCCACCAAAAAAGAAACCAGTGCCACCACATAAGTTACCAGCACAACAAAATGGACTACTTCAACCACTGGTTATGCAGTTCAATATTCTATTGCATAGTTTGTCAATAAATGCAGCATTGCTACCTTCGCTACAAGCGCAGTATCGCATGAATTGTGTCAGCTCGACGGGTGTAACGGGTAATCGCGCGAAATTCGTTATTGATTTACCAACACATACGCTCAGCTTCAATACGAAGATACAGGTGCGGGTGAGTAGTTGGATTCTCTTTATATTATACTATGCCAATTGAGTAAAACGTGACCTCGAGATTACTTATGCATATTAAATATTTGCTTATATGTGTTTAGAATGAGATGAACTTGCCATCTGAGGCCTGTATTGCTCTGCCGCCAGTTCATGTTAGTGCTGAATATATACCAGAACACCGTCAAGAGGTAAGGAGCGAATATTCTATAAATGCTCAAGTTACCTATTGATTCGTTGTCTTCTTTCTTCTAGGAGCCAGAGCGGGTTGAGGGAATTATATTGCGACGTGGTGGCTATGTAAATGCATCAGCTGAAATTGGTGAATTCGAGCGTTGCTTAACAACAGATCTGCTGAATCATCTTGTCTTTGTACAGAAGGTTTTCATGCGCGAAATTAATGAAGTGTTGCAAAAAGTTTATGGCGGCGAAAAGCCAGTGCCACTTTGGTCCGAAGATAGCGTAGACACAGCCAGCGTACAAGAGTCTTCACTAAAGCGTATACTCTTTTCAATCAATATATCAATGAAGCGCATACAATTAACTGCCACAACACCATGCTCATCAGCTGTGCGCTTTGAAACTGGCACTCTGGAATTGCATTTGTCTAATCGCGTAAAAAATGTGGGAGAGGGAAATGATCGAAAAATGTTTGGCAAAGCGCATATCGATTTTAATCTTTCGCTTGGCCAAATTATACGCAATGTAATTTTTGATGAAGCTGAACCGGAATTCCAGCAATATGCCTTCTTCCACACAACCATCGGTTTACGCAACGCATTCCAGGACGAGTTGTTGAATGAGGATAAAGAATTGATACTGTTGAAGCTCAAGCGTCCACTGCTCTATATACAACCGATCGCGGTGGATAAAGCTATTTTAGTGTGGCTGAACTACAAAAATGCTTATGAATATTGGGCAGAGAAGCGTGCCAACTTAAATTATGACAACTCACAGGTGAGGTGACAATAAACTGTCGGTAGATATTTGTTTTCTATAAATTTATTTTTTGCCATCAGACATTCGACCGCGTAGACTTTGGGCAGATAAGTAATATTGCCGCCTCCAACTTGTCTACATTGTTTCTGCAACTGACAGTGGAGGATATGGGTATATGTGTGCCATTAAATCAGCCAGCAAATGTAAGCAGAAAGTTATTTATGTCAAAGTTTATAGAAATGTTTTTTTTTTAATATATACATACATACATTTGCATGTGTGTTTTGGTTTTCTTTATCAGCCTTGGAGCACTCGCACCTATCATGACTTCGAAACCAAAGGTGCTGTTGTCATTACCCTCGAGAATACAATCATATCGGCTTGCAATTCGGGCTCATTGGTATCTAAAGGTAAATTTCAGGGCTTGTGCTTAAGATTTGCTGACGATTTCGAAACAACACTTGATGATTGGAAACCAAATGCTAACGAACCCATTATGAATGTGTGTGTCGTGTCTGAGGGGACTTACGAGGTATGTTCACGTACTACTGCTGCTAAGAAAATGGAGAATGCCAAGTGGCTGCTTAATGTAAAATGGCAAATGGAAGGCGTTGATATACATCTCGATATCAATATTGGCAAGCAACTTTCGTCTCTTGGTCATACGCTTACAATGTTGACTGGTTTTGAGGAGGATGATACCAATATGGAATCGCCGGATAGTGATGAGGGTGATCACAGCTGCCGGGATACCTATGTGCGTCGGCGTGAATTTGATAATCTGCCATCGTTCGTATTCGATCCGACCATCGATTCGAAGAAGCGTTCTTTCATGATGGAAAAAGAAATGGCGGAACAGCTGAAAATCATTAATGACCTACGCACGCTAGGCGCTTCACATAATACCGTGACACATGAGGAGCGCCGATTACAAGAACTGCAAGCGATTTGCTATAAATATTTCCGTCGCGATATGATTCAAAAATGGAAGCGCCCTTCGATCCGTCGCCCCATAAAACCTTCCAGTCGCTCCTATTCATTTATAGGCTCGTCAGGAAATCGCGAACCAACCGATGAAAGTCTAATGCCTGGTCCATATACTGGTCGTCGTTTGGATCCAATAGCGTCTAACGATGAAATTTCTAGTTTACAGAGCACGCCCGTTTCAGGTCACTCGAGAAGCGCTTCGTTGAAAGCTTGCCCGCCCAATCGTGTCACCTTCTCCGAATCGATGCGTCAGACTTCGTTGCCAAATGCCGACACGGACAGTGAAGATATCGATTGGCGCACACAGGAAGGCCAAGGCGAATCGACGCCAAGTGAAATGGACATTGACGGCACCTCGGTGGAAATGCGCAAAAAACATGGTTACCAACAGAAACAGCAAGAACCCAATATCGATTTTGAGTTGGACATTAAAGTGCTTGTCAACTCAGGCAAGTGTGTACTTCATACCAAAGAATCTACAGAGGATCGCCTACATTTAAGTGGCCCGACAACAGTGAAAACACATAAACGTGAGCGTAGCCTGGGCAATGATTGGGGCAGTCCGACGCCATCACGGCGTCAGCGCGATAAAAGCAAGTTGCGCTACAACACATCAAGCAACGCAATGTTATCTGATCTCACAATATTCCACATTCCCGGCTTGGATGTTAAGCTGCACTATCAGTCACGCACTCTGAGCGATTTCGCGGAGAATACTCGCAGCATGAGCAACGAAAGCCATCACTTAACCGCACGTCGTTTGGGTAGCAAACGTGCATCACTGTTCGCTTGGATGACGTTGCAAAGTATACCCGAAGAGACTATAATATCGCCACACATTTTAGAATTCCTAGAGCAGACTCTAGAGCCGATACCAACAAAAACACCGGACTTAAGTGGTGCACAAACACCGTCAGCGAATCCGGTTAACTTGGATATACTACCAACGAATTATGTCACCTATGCATCGTTCCCGGTAGATGTTATTGTTTACTTCCACATGCAACCCAGCACCTTCCGTTTCTCCTGCCTGCCAGTGTCACGTGTGGAATGCATGTTGCAATTGCCCAGTCTGGATATTGTATTTAGCTCTAAACGTTCGGGCGATGAGGAGCCAAATCAACAGGAATATCCCCCAGATAAGAACGCAACCGAAAAGGATAAAATGCCCACTGGTGGTTTGAGGTAAGCAACTATTCAACTAGCTTAGTCAAATAATTATAATTTTAGTTGTGTTCATTCAAGTGTTACCGGCTGTTTGGCGGATTTCAATGTGTACATCTTCCATCCATACGGTGGCAAAAAGAGCAACGTCAAAGAGGCACAATTCTCGCCACTCTCCGACAGCGAACGTAAAGATTCGTTGAGCATAAATGTAGAATTTGTGAAATTTCAATTGACACGTTGTCGCAAAGTGTACGTTGAGCCAGCTGTTATGAGCAAACGTTCCGTGGATCAGTCGCGTGCGGTCATTCGTTTTTCGACCATTGTAGATATTGGCAGCGCTTCATTCAAATATGATATGCGTCGTTTAACCGAGATCTTAGCTTTTCCGAAGGCTTGGTATCGACGTCGCATAGTGCGGCGATTATTCCTTGGCGATTTGAGCATGCAACACATGGCTGGCACACAGCCTGCCACACCAACTGGCACACCATCTACGCCGAAAGAGGCTGGCGGTAATATTGGTGGCACTTGTAAGACATCCGGTTACGACTGTTCAAAATCACCCTCGGAAACATTTTATAATAAGGAAAAAATGCGTTTGGACTTCGAATCGCAATCATCGCCACCACAGCAGCCACCAAACTCAGGTGCTGTACGTAAACTGCGCTCATTGGGCAAGTCATCTAGTGCGGAGTCATCAAGCACACCACCTTCAGAGAAAAATCAAATTACCGCTTGGGAGACGTTGGTTTTATTCGCTATAAATTTTACAAAATTGAATGTACAAATGAATATGGGTAATGTAATGGGCAATGTGGTGTGGTTAACTAAAGATTTCCAGTCGGATGGCAGGCTCTCTATTGGCAGTACAGGCTATAAGAATATGTACATTGGCATATATTTGGGTGGCTCATCACTGGACGCCAAAGGTGGCATAGTCGGTGGTAGCTTTGAAGTGAATAAAATCAATACGCGCTTTCACATTAAGGAAGAATCTGGCGTGGAACCCTACCACACCATACGTTTGAACTTTATGGCTTTGGAGCTACGACTTGACTATATGGGTACGTCGGTATTGATGACGCGTATTAGTTCGTTTTCGGCAGCAATGAAAGACGAGTGGAAGACATCGATAAATGCGCTAGCAACAACAGATTACGGTGGTAGTGTAGTGACAATTGATGGGCATACCACGAAGCCTCGTGCCATCATTTTTATACACGGAGATTTATCTTGGGACCAGGTAAGCGCTTAAATTCAAACTTTCTTCTAAATTAATTAATCAGTAAACCAAACACGCATAAGAACGTACTCATGTGTCGAAATTCTGAGTAAATCAATCGTCCATTCTTCGATTCCCGATATCGAAAAGCAGAAGCTGTAGCTAGTAAACCTATGCAATGCGACAAATGGGTGAGCCGTTTAGGCTCTAGGCCCAGGTTAAATTCTTGGCCAACATATACTATAGTGGTCGACTATTGGCACCGATAGACGGAACTTGTTGTTAAAAAAAATTTCATCAACGGGAGTAGAATATCTAACAGGTTCTCAATCTGTTCAACGTCATTCGAGGTATTTTATGCTTTAGGGTGCTCCTATTTTACAATTCGCGAAGTCGGTTCATGGTGCCAATTATATCAAACGATTTCCCTGCTTTAACCAAATATTTCTGTTGTCATAATTTATTCAACATTTGCTTCCCGCCGAGCATAACTATAGACCCTTCGAGGGCGATTCCTATCCACCTATTTCCGTGCTTGCGCCAGGATTCAAGATTTTTGAGGCCAATCTTCCTAGGTTGTTAGAACTTGAAACAAAGGCAAAACAAGTAAGAAAAGCTAAATTCGGGCGAAACCGATTTTTATATACCCTCGCGATGTATTTTTGTATGGGCGGTGCCCATAATTGTATAAAAACAACGTTTCTTTGTTTCAAATCGCAACTAGTACTTTACTCAATTTCTTCCAATAAATACTAAAAAACGAAGTTTTTTGCATTTCTCCAAATTTCCTTTATATGGAAGTTGACTATCTCTCTAAATATCAAATTCTAATTAATATGTTCCAATAGATAAAGAAAAAATGAAATTTTTGAATTTTTCAAAATTTCCGTTATATGGGAGGTGGGCGAGGTTATTGTCCGATTTCAAAAATTTTTAACGATGATAACAGCGATAGTGAGGAAAAATTGTTCACCAAATATTGTGACGATACCTTACACCGTTATTAAGATACAGACATTTTTTCCTAAGTGGGCGTGGCAACGGCTATTTTCAAAATTTCATAAATACCTAATTTCTTAGTTCAAAATCGCTCCAAATACCGAATTTCACTCAATTCGTTTTAATAGATACCAAAATATCCGTTGTATGGGAGGTGGGCGTGGTTGTGATCCGATTTCAAAAATTTTCAACGATAATAATGGCGATGTCAAGGAAAATATGTCCACCTAATTTTGTGACGATAACTAATACTGTTATTGAGATGAAGAAAATTTTTCACAAGTGGGCGTGGCAACGCCCATTTTTCACAATTTTCGTAAATACCTAATTTCTTAGTTCAAAATCGCTCTAAATACGAAATTTCACTCAATTTGCTCAAATTGATACCGAAAAATCGGAGTTTTTGCATTTTCCAAAAACTTCCTTTATATGGGAGGTGGGCGTGGTTATTAACCGATCTTGACAATTTCCAATATCAACCTACCCTATCCAAAGAGCAATCTATGTACCAAATTTCATTGAGATATCTCAATTTTTACTCAAGTTATTGTAACCACGGACAGACAGTCAGGGGTAAATCGATTCCTCTTTTCATTCAGATCATTTTCTATCTCGATTATTTTTCGTCTATCTCGATTATTTTTTGCGGTTATAAACAACCGTTATGCGAACAAAGTTATATACCCTTGTGTACAAGTACGCTCGGGTATAAAAATGTTGCTGACAACATAAAATCCGATGGGCCGGGCGATCGCTCACTATGTTCCGCTAGTTTGGTCAACGAAATGGTATCGTTTCGTTTGTTAAGCAGTCCTGATATACATATACATACATACATCCATATGTACTCGTATACATACACAAAGGAAAGAGTAAATAACTTTAAATAACAAAAAACCATTGATCTGTCTCTTTCAGTTGCAAATAATGATATCGAAATCCACCACAGCAGATTTGTTAAAAATGTATTACAAACTCGAAGAGTTTTTCACTCAACAATTCAAATCCTCGAAACGCGTTTTCTCCAGCCTTGAGCCGCGTTTACATGAGCGCAATGCAAGCATGAAACGCAGACAGAATCGTGATAAGAAGAAAGTGCCAGCAAACGGAACAACAGATCCTGCAGCTGCTAATATACCGGACTTTAGCAATACCGACGCGCGTCATCATCGTCACTGGCAGAAACCGCTAGAACAGGCAATCGGTCTTGTGGTGCCGACTTTGGTGACGCGTCTCCCACGCAATGGCAACGTACTTGGCGGTACAGTTGAGCTGCATGGCAATAACATTTCACTGGCCTGCTTCCATGGCATCAACTTCAAATCGAAATCGTGGGCTTTGTTCAGTTTAAAATCGCCTTCAATTAATTTCGCTACGGAAGCGCATCAAGCACAGGATACACATGATGTATTTGTAACGCAAACGTTAACATCCTGCTTGGGACAGACGACAGAGGTGCAACAGCAAAATCACTCTATGGCCATCGTTAGCAGAATAACACGCACCATTATCTTTCCGCCGCAATTTAAGACGTTGAACGAATGGTTCCACTATGCATTCGCCAATAGTGAAATTGATTGTGAGTTCCATTGAGATCATATAAAAGAAAATCGTTTTTTTTTTAAATAACTTTTCTATTTTCAACGCATTTATAGCCGTTGATCGTTTTCCCATACTGGAACGTGATCGTGAGATTGCTTCAAACTCGATAGAACGTACGCGTGCCACAGGCGCCAGCTCAAGCAGTTCCTCAAAAACGCAGGAACATAATCACAACCGCGAAGTGATATTTGCGCTGCCAAGTTTACAGCTGAATTTCAAGACTGAACACAGACAAGGTGCAAGTACACCCGAACCGACAGGTATTTATTTAAATCTACACAATACACTCGCAAATTACTATAACATATTCTAATAATATAATGTTCACAGAAATCAAGCCTGAAGTCCTCTGTAGTTTTATAACAGAATTCGATGATCATATTTTTGTGACTGTGGATGCGGATGCATTTTTCTTCCTACACGATTTAATAACATCGTATGTGAAGGAGAAGGAGAAAGTCGTATGTTGCCACATACAAATTTCTTAATTTTCACGTTTTTATTTTAAATTCCTGTTTCTTTTTCTTTCTTAGATCGGTGCTCAATCGGCACGCGCCGCCTCACCGAATCTATCACACAACTTGAAGAGCCAATTGAAACCGTATGTCGCCGACGAAATACTCAAAGATGCCAGTAAGGCATCGCCGTCGTCGTCGTCGTCTGCAAGTGTCAATCCAGTGGCTAGCCATGCCCCGTCCAGCAACGCGTCCATCAACGTTTCAAAAACTAAATTAGATCAGAGCAATCTAAATAGCATTAGCAATAGCAAAACGAATGTGTCTGCCGCTTTTTATGTTGATAATAAAGATGCAGCTACAATCGCTTCGACTTCGACATCAACAGCAGCCGCGACTGCCGCTGGCTTAACTTCGCCCACTAACACCACTGGAACGGGCAATTCGGCCAATGGCGGAGGTGTGGGTGCAAATGGTAACCCTATAGATTTGGAATCATTTGTGCGTGATTGGCGTCATTTTGAATGTCAAACTTGGCATTTAGAACCGACTGTGCGACTGCTCTCGTGGGCAGGCAAATCTATCGAACCATATGGCATTGATTACATATTGAATAAGCTTGGTTTCGCGCATGCGCGCACAACCATACCAAAGTGGTTGCAACGCGGCTTCATGGATCCGCTCGATAAGGTGCAAGCGTTGATGATGCTACAGCTGCTCACAATGGTGCGCGAAAATAAAGTAGAGAATACGCCAAAATCGAAATCGACGAATTAATTTGATTTAAATTTAAATACAATTTAAGTTCTATTTATAGTAAACAAGGTTATGTTTGTACGATTGAACTATGCGCGGTATAAAATAAGGTTAAATAGTTTTTTTTTATGTTTTGTGTGATAAAGGGTTTTGTAAATAATAATTGGCACGTTTTCGTTTTTTCGCGTTTTATGTAAATTATGCAATACTCGAAGTATTATTGAAAGTGTAATATTTTTTTTTTATAATTTTTCTAATATTACCATTTTGTTGGAATTTAGTATGTAGTGTTGTAAGCAAATTGTTGATTATTGTTTCGAGAGTTGTGGAATGTGTGGGCGTAAATTTTAAATTTAATATCATTTTATGGCAAATTAAAATAAGTGTGTATACCAATAATCGATAAACGGTTCATGACATATACTCGTATATGAGTATATACATATTATAAATACATAAGAGAAAATTTAATTAATAAATACTATGCAAAGGGCCATATGAATACATGCATATATAAATAAAATTTGTCTTTTTAATGTTTTAGATAAATGCATACAAAGAATTGCCTGCAAAAAAGATATTATTATTATTATAAAGAAAACAATTAATGAATCACCAACTTACATTAAAAGAAGCACTAGTGACACACAAATTCAGTTGTTAAAAACGGATCTTTTAATTTTCAATAAGTAAGGAAGAGTTTTAACACCAAAAAGTCAAAAAGTGTTTATTATTAAAAAAATTGTTGCAAATATTACCAAATTAAAACAAATTATAAATTAAAACGCGATTTCTTGTGGGTTTGGAGGATAGGAATTCATGCAATCCGAAATATTTTCCCAAACTGCTTGGCAAAAATCCACAACAATTTCACCAACAGTACTGCATCCTATAGACTTGGAAAAGTTATATATTCGAAAGTGAACAATGTGATAGCCACTATTTTATGAAGTGGAATACATTGCCTCATATTGCTGTTCACCTTTTCAATTCGTAATGATTTTTTGCCATTTAATTAGCTGCCAATCTTATTTTCCTTACTTTCCATTTTCAGCTCAATTTCAATTGTCAAATCAGCTGATGTCGAAATGAGATACATAAGTAGGTACGTTCGTTTACAATCTCCAACAGAAAATATCCAACAGCAAAATTCAGTGGAATTGTCTTCTCTTCTCTCACAAAAGAAAAATATCCGAAACAGTACGCGAACGCAAAATTTGCAGAAACTTGCAAATTCAACGAACAGCTGATTGAATTATTGTCCGCATCCAAATATGCAAAATGGAAAACATTGCATTAGTGTTTTCTTGAAACATTCTACTAAGGAAACTTAACCAAAATAACTTTTTTACTTGCTCTAGTAGCATGTTTTTTTTTCACCTTTAAAATTCTTAAACAATAATTTCGTAATTATGCGAATTGCAATCATCTGTTTTGCTGTTGGTAAATTTCAGCTGGCAAAAATTTTTCCAGCAAAAACCCACAGCTTCCCCTCAAATTGAAATGTCACTTTGCTCTCTCAATTTCCCCTAATTTGTTAGTTTTTGGCGTACGCGAACGCTAAAAGCTGATAGTTTTCGAAAACTTTCAATAATTATCCGTACCCGAACTTACCTAGTGTCGTCTGTCCGGCCTAAAATATTATGCAAATATATGAGCTCGTTTAATTGCATAAGTGCCCCTGTCTGTCAGCCCTTTTAAGGTAACCATAGTTCTTTTAACAAGTCAATCAAGTATCTGTTGGTGAATTTTGTTCATATTCAAGGCTATCACTGAATCCATTGTACTTAGTCCAATTTCAATGGGTCAATTATGGAAAGCAACTAAACTTATCGGCCATCTTGGAAGAGTTTGTACTACTTGTAAATTTTTTTTGGTACTTATACACCACTGCCAATATTTCAAGTGTTTAAGGGCACTTGATTCCATTTTATCACGCAATGTTTGATGCAAATTCTTTGCTCCATTTTTATAATAATAGAAAATCGCCGAGCACAAATAAAAAGGTTAGACGTGTTTTGTGTATAACCTTTTTATTTGTCTAAAACAAAATAACATGTACTTGAAACATAATAATCGAATGAACTTGGCCCGCGAAATTTGAAGTCACCTTATTTTTTCAACAACCCTGTTACACATATAGGCATAGTCTTTATAATGGCATCTCGCAGAATATACCTGTGTTTATGTATGTATGTATGTAAAATAATACATTTTTTCAAATTGCTTTTATTAAACTACGAGTATTAGTACGAGAGCTGGCAAAATTTTCGAGGACAAATTTTATGGGAGCTGGATTTTCTATATAAGTACATATTATTCCTTATAAAAAAATAGAGACAGTCCAGCACATGTGAACGGTTGCGCTTATCTTTAGTCACCCTTTCTATAAGCGCAAACTGTCGATTTTAAAATAATTTTTAGATTAATAACTTTTGTTTTGTAATCTGTTACGTTTCCTAAAAAACCCAACTTAATTTAATTATTAGTTTAATTTAGTTCAACATTTCACTCTATCCTTGAAAATAATCCACCAAATAAAAGTTATTTGAAAACGAGGCTTCCCATATGACAGGAAGGAGCTTTATGTTGAATCTTCCGATTTGGGCTAATTAAGCAACAAGATTGATATAATTTCTATACTTGCGGAACTAAAATTTATTTTATGTTTTACCTTTTTGTTTCAAAATAATAGCAATGAAATCAAATTTTTTCTATTCTAATTAAAAAAAGGGAAAATATAAATACATACATATGTACATAATCAGGATAATTTCATATTTCTGAGTCCAAATTGTGCTTATTTATGATTATTTTATGTAAGAACTTTAAAGGCCTTCAATATGATTAATATATATTCATACTATTTGTTTCAAAACCTCAGAAAAGCGACATTTTCCTGACTCTAATACGGTAACTTAATCGAAGTCTTTAATAAACTGGAAACATATTAATATTCTTTTGAGGGTATAACGCACAGTTTGAAAACAAAACTTCGACACTTTGCTGAGAATGTTTACAGGGATAAACCTAGTAAATAAAAATAAATTTCAATAGAAAATTCTTAAAATTTTTGGGTATTGTATTTTATGACCTCTATGTATCGGGCATTCTATTTTGTAACATTCCGATGATTGAGTACATTTATCTCTCTTTTTAGTTTTTGTTTCTCCTTTAAACTTGACATTTTAGCATTACGGGTAAACTGGTCGACATCTTAAGAGTATATGCAAAGTTAAGTAAAAAACTACTTCACAATTATAGTTAAGGCTTAATTTATGTTAAATAAAAAAAATATTATTTTTTGAATTTATTGTTCTCTTGACATTTAAAAAGCCTCTTGTTAGATCACAGTTTGTTGTACATACATACATATATATTTGCAACTAGTTAGCAATGCAAAGTTACTAAAACAAAGTAAATGTGATATTTTATGCGTGACTGGTGAAAGAGAAACACTTTTACTATCACATTGCCTTTATATCAAGATAATTACCTTCCGAAGTGGCTTTCATTATTCATTTGAATATTTTTTTCACCGATGTCCTTTTATTTCCACACTTTTTGCGCTTTACAGTTTTTCTAGTTATTATTTTAATTTATGCAGTTTCTTTTTCTTTTAAAAAAAACTTGTGCTTAAGTTGATTCTCTTTTGTGGGTTGGACTTAAACGAGTTTGGATGAGGTTGAAAGGGGTAAAAATAAATGTATGTCAAATGGTGGCTCTGCATACAAACGCACATATTCATATGCGCAACGTAAGTCATTTACTTATTTCTGAAAAAAAAACACTGATTTAAACAACAGTTGAGATTATAAAAGATTCAGTTCGATTGTGAATAAAATAGTGAAGGCGGATCTTACTCTCTTTTTGGAATACATCTAGAGTATATGGAACCATATCGAGTAGATTCCAAACAAAAATTTATATACTGCCACCTAATACTCGCACCACTTAAGACATCTACAAACTTTATAGCGAAGCTCTGGGCTAGTCGCCTATAATAATTTCTTGGTTATTTTGATTTTTCTGTGTAAATACATACAATGTAAAAATTGACACTGAAGAAAACGCAAAGCAACATCCAGCTTTTTTTTAATCCAAAATTACATCCAAAGCAGCATTAAATAATTTTTGAATAGTGGCAAACTCGGTTTGCGAAGTCATCAATTGAAGAACGCACCTTACGCATTAGGGAATTTCTCCTCGGTCGAACAAAAGCCATTAGAAGATACTTAACATTCATTGGAGTCCATGGGATTAAGGCCTGGAGGTGGATTGATGTCAGGATGTCGAGTCACGTAATGGACTACGTTCTCAATAACCTTTACGGTTCCCAATCTGCATTTGACCCATCAGAGATGCAGACCAGTATCCCTTGGAATTTCTTTCCGAGTGTGTCGTCGACCTAAATCTCAAACTAATCCCAGCCAAGGTTGTTTCGAGAAAGTTTCTTGCGAACATTAAGTGACCTCCGACAAGCGAACCGGACGAAAGGTTGTTGTACAATGGAAACTGATAAAAATTAAGATGCCAAAAATGTCTACAACAAACAAGTAATAGTAGAGATATGTCCGGAGTCTATTGACGCAAAGGCACATGCAAACCACCAGATCAGAGAGACCAGAGTAGTGATGTTTCTTGGCGATATTTGACCAGTAGAAAAGGATCTAGAGGTAGGCGAAGCAAGTAAGCTTCTTAAAGGAATATATTAACTTAACCATTTTAAGAGGCAAAAAAAGGGTGATGAACAAGATTCCTTGATGAATTTCTGGAAACTCTGGTCGAATTTCAATTCCCCAAAAAGTTGAAGAAAGCCAAAAATGTAGATTCAACAGAGCCTCCAGCTCAATAGGCGATATTGAAATCTTCTGCAGGCAAAGAAAACTCATCGCAAAAGCACCTTCCTTGGGGACACAGCAAATCACCACTACTATACTATGACCTGTTTATCAAGCTAGTTGAAGCATTTCATAACCGTCAGATCTAGGTAAGTTATTGTTCCCTTCTTTTCCATTTCCATCGTAAACATTATACATCCATGTTGTTTGTTCAGGAATTTTCTCCATATATCATAATCTTTGACTCTGCCAATCACAACTTTACTTAAGTCATCCAATGGAGTACCCGGTATAATGCATGAATGTAGGTAATATTTTCATATTTAAGTCTTCTTAAATACTACATTCCATAAGCATGTAGGATGTGTTTTTCATTATTTTTTGCTTGCCTTCCTTTTTTTCTCTTTTCTTTGAATCAACAACTGCTAACTTTTACATTACAGTGATTGCTATGTATGTCTTCGGCCACTTTGGTACGATTCGCGGTGCTGAATTCTCCTTTCTGGGATTTCTGTTTCTTACCTTACTTTTGCATAACTTTCTTAGGAATTCGCTGACGTACGTTTTTTTTTTTGCAAATTGTTTTCATTTCATTCTTTGTTCATTTGCCTTCATGATAATGATGACTTTTTCATCAAAAGTCCGGAACTCAACAGTAGAGTGGCAGTGTCGGTACATTACTGTGGAGCAGCGGAAGAAATTTTTCGCAAGGCATAGATATGGTGGGTGGTAGCAGGGGAAAATTGAAAAGAGAGTTAAACTTGAGGAAATGCAAAAACAAAAAAAAAATCAACTGCTGCAACGGGCGGTTGGCATCTTCTGGCATTGGTTTACATTGGGGATTAGTGCACGTTAAGGTTAATGGGAACTTAAATCGGTGAAAACGTTGAGAATTTCAACACTGCATTTGCTTGCTTTTGCAATAAAGGCGATTGAAATTAGAATTTGAAATTAATTAAGTGCAGGGTGAGCGGTGTCAACAACTGAATATTGAATTGAAGACATTCTCGAACACCTGGGCGTTTGATAAACATGAAAATTATAATTTTTTTGGATTAAGTGCAAGGATCCAGAAATATTTATAAAATTGTGAACTTTTCTTAAGTAACAGATATTTCGTAGAACTCTCGTAGAACTGTTTTCGGGATTATTTTTAACAACCACTGCAACGCCCTGGAACATTAATAAATTTTAAAAGCTATTAATTGAGCTAAGATTATCACTTTCGCCAGCTGATGAATAATGAAATTTATTTAATAAAAGGCGAATAAAAATCATATAGAACACTCCAAAAGTTGTATGTATGTATATAAAATTTGCTTGACATTTTCATATTTTAAAAGGAAATGATACACTTATTTAATACAATTACAATGCTATACATACTCGTATGTAAGTTCATACGCCTAAATTTTATCCAGCCAGATCAGTAGATGTTCCTGGTAAATATTACATTTCCCATAGCAAAATTAATTTAAATATATTCTTCTCTGATTTGTACGGAAATGCAATTTCTGAATCTGAGAGAAAGTAGCTGATTTCTTCATAGCTGTACAGCTCTTTACAACAACATTTCTAGGGAAACGGAAATTTACGGCGATTAGACACGGTAGAAAGATTTGTCCTAAATACATAAAGACTTTGTAACTTGGAAAGTTTTTAGTTAATTTAATTTAGTTCATCTAGAAATACAAAACTTTTTTCAAACAACTTGGGAACACTAACATCGAATTCAACAAGTTTTACCATAATATGTAATCATTATCTGAATAGTTTATACTAAATAAAGGATTACTTCGAACTCGCTTCAAGAAAATCAGCCATTAATTTACTGGCTTTTTGGAGGATACTCCGAAGGGCAGATCTTTAATGATAAGATTTTTGATGGAGTACAAAAATCTGTACCAAAGCGCTAAATAAACGCAAGTTTAGAATACTCTCAATGGTAATTTGAATGAGTTAGAAAAAGGAACTTTAAGCCAAAAATTACACCCAGGTCAAATATTCAATTCTGCGGGAATTCTTAATAAAAATGAGGCAGAGATAAAATGCTGAGACTTAGATAATGACATATGAGAATACTTCTCAATGATTAAAGTTGTTTTTTATCACAACCAGTTAAGTTTTGAGATCTGACTGCAGCTTAAAAGAATTAAGTGGATAGTCTTGACATTTTTTTTATTATAAAAAAAAAACCAAAAACAAAACAGCTGGGATAATAAAGCTGTAAAATTGACTGGGAAAAATATTAGGTAAATTAACGAAATTAGTAAACGAGTACTAAAATACTCATTTTACAATTATTAAGAGTATTTGAGGATTTTTGATCTGTAAATCACTCGTGATAGTCAATCGCAACGAAGCAACAGCGGCAGCAACTCTTGCTGGTCCAGAGCCTGTCCTGGCGGTAGGTCCCAGACTGAGGTATCAATACTGGCGCAATATAGCAGACCTTAGGCAGGCCAAGTCTCTCCTTGGAGGTTACAACCCGGAAAAGACACAGGCTGTTGATGAACCTTCCCAAGGAGAAACTAAGAATTATAAGAGGTATTCTGACAGGTCACTGCAGACTGAAGGGACACCTACACAAGCTAGGGATCTGGCCAAGCGACCTCTGTCGCTTCTGTGACTCAGATATAGAAACCCCGCAACATCTGTTCATGGAGTGTAATGCAGTGGCGCGCCGAAGGGGGTCGGCCGAATGAGCTGTACATACACTCACTGCCCCCGGCAACCATACTAGGCTTCCTAGAGGTCCTTGGGCTAATGGAAGTGCTATGATGTGAGCCGTGGAGGGCAAAATAGACCCATCGGTCAAAATGCATTCCTTCCATCTTAATATTTTTATCTATCTATGTAGTCAATGGGGAAAAGGAAACCTAAGAAGTTTATTACTTCCTGCCAAAACCACAGTTTTGATCCATTTAAAAACAATTGTCCTTAAGTGACATTAAATTTAAAGTCTATTCATAGGTTAATAGCAGTTTTTTGCGATATCTGTACTACAGCATAGAATGAAGACAACTGTTGACAACTGGCATTTTTATCACAGTGAAAAGGAAAAGGAAAAAAATTTAACTAACCAGCGGAATCCATCGACTCCATTTGCTTGTCCTGACTACTTTTCCATATGTACAGATTAAAACTTACAGTGCAGCTTTGATTTATTTAAAAACAATGATTCATAGCTCCCATCAAACTTAAAGTCCATTCTAAGTTTCTAATATGATTGAAATCTTATCTCGTCTAAAACATTTAAAGTATTTCTAAGACTACATTCAATCTCCTTTTAACGCGGTTCTTTTTAACGCGATTTTTTTTAACGCGGACTTTTCTACTCCCCCCTTGTCTCTTTTTACACGGTTTTACTTTTTTAACGCGGATTTTTTGATCACAAAATATTCCGCAACCACCCTTGCCTTTTTTTTAACGCGGTTTTACTTTTTTAACGCGGTTCGCGATTTATTCTGATTTTGCCCTTTTGTTTTATTTTTAAAGCGTTTTGCTAGCGCTAATAAAGAACGTTTAGCGAAATTTCGTCAATATTTTAAAAATGCCATGGAGTGCTGCCGGTATTTATATATCGACATGCAAAAAGATAAACCTCAGCGACTATTAGCAGATTATTTTAGGAACTGAAGTATGGATATATTCGTCGTTTAATATATATTAAGGTGATCTCAGTATGATTTTTTGTCAGAAACCTTTAAAACAGAGGTTTTTTAATATGAATCAAGGCATAGCAAAAATGTAGATATGTAATGAAATTGTCTACTTTCCCAAATTGGGGTTTCGGGTGGAAACTTGGTTATTTTAACGCGGAATTATTTTTTTGCAAAATAGGTACGAATAAACAAATTTGAATTTAAATGCAGTTAATTTTACGCGGTTTTTTTAAGGCTTACACATTAGTGTCCCGGTCAACCGCGTTAAAAAGAGATCGACTGTATTTCTTCCTAAAATGTTTTTTTTTATTCTTCGATTGTATATACTTGTACATATATGTATGTACATATATATGTATGTATATACATTTTTTTTTCGGCTCTACTATCTCTTATCGCTTTGAGCCGAGACCAAAAATTAATGTATTTGAAGTAAATTGGACCTAAAAAATACCTTAGCGTATACGACAAAATAAAAATAAATGAAATAAAAAATTCAAAAAATTTTATTTAAAATATTTATGTTTGTATGAATACAATGTATGTCGGGCTTTCATACCCGCCCACCTAACCTCAAACCACCTAAGGCAAACAATGGATCTAAAATCTCTAACGTTTGACCGGGTCGCATAAACATACATGTGTAGATCGCCTGCGTAGGTAAGCGCAGAAAAAGCGTTAAAGAATTTTGCCTTCATCAAACAATTCCTGACTAAAAGAACGTTTTCTTGCTGATTTATTGCAATATTTGTAATACGCATAATGCTGCACTTATCAACATTGCTTGCTGAACGAAAACATCATTTTAGATAACAAATAAAACTTTGATAACGTATGAAAAAGTAAAAACAAAAACAAAAAAAAAAACTAAAGGAAAGAAATCCATTAAGAAACTCAATAAATTTTCCATGGCCACAACAGCATCAATGCCATTGCTGAAATTCGAAGACTTTGCAAAACAAAACAGAGGCAAAACGACCAAAAAAAAAAAGAAAAAAAAAAATAGCAGAAAAAACTTTTGTTTTATTTTGCTTTCCACTTTTAACGTTTATTATTACTGCCTTTTGTTTTTGAAACTTCATTAAATCACTCAACAAGTTTGGTGCAACACTTTTTGCGCTGAATAAACATATTTATTTATTTGTGTATGTACATATGTATGTATGTGTACACACGCATAAATACGCACAAAGAGTAGAAATAAAACTGTATGTGTTTGGCAATAAATAAAAACTTAAAGCCACCAAAGTAGGAGGCAAGAAGAATAAAACTGAAAGGAGTATAAACTTATTTTCACATCGGCAGGCAACACGTGCGTTTACTCGTATTGGCAATTCGGTAATTGAAGTTTCGCATTTAGGTACTATGCACCTGTATACAAAATGGCACTATATACAAAAATCTCTACAGAACTATTTCCTCTCGATACCTAAATCGACAATGAACCATTGTCAAAGCTTTCTTGACCAACCGTAATTTTCTCGTTCGTTTTAATAACGAAACGTTCAAATCCTATCCTTTACACAATGGAATTCCTCAGGGATCTCCCTTTTCAGCAGTTCTATTTACCGTTGATTGAATTGATCAATATCTTAGACAAATACAAAAAGATCGAGTATGAAATCTATGCGTCCGATCTTATTATCTATATGAAACTTTCTCACTTAACTAGCGTCAAAAGAGAATTTTCTAAAATTCTCACCGACATAGACATATGGGGTGATGCTTCTGGAGCAGCATTATCGGTTGAAAAATGCAAAACACTGCACATCTGTAAAAAGCATAACTGCCCTAATCTAAATATATCATTTAAATATGTAGAGATTGACCAAACTAATAATTTAAAAATTCTTGGTATTATTTTTGATAATAAACTTAGTTTTAAGGCTCATTGTACATAATTAAGGAAAAACTTAGCTGCCACGCAAAAAATTGTTAAATTCTTAACTTCAAAAAATTTCAAATTTATGTTAACACCAATGCAACAAAAGCGCCCATTCTATCAAAAATTGATTACGCTCTGTCAATCAATGTATGTATGGTTGTTGCGTAAATAATAACCTTCAAAAACTGTATTTCCCATATCACAACGCAATTCGCAGCCTCGATGTAGTCTTCTCGTCAATAAAAGAAAGAGTTAAGGAACCAACATGGAAACTAATACCGCACCTCATAAATACAAAAAACTCTTCAACTGCTTCAAAAATTATTAGGACACAGGACAAACAGATATCTACTTTAAGACGTTGTGCAACATTTTCAAAAAAAAAACCGGGTATAATTAAACAAAAATGTTACGACAAAACAGTTCACCACCCTTGTTGGACTTTCATTGCCATACAAATTCTACAACAAGGCCCGAAGTCTACAGAACAATTTTTCTGGAGGAGCTTTTTAAATACACTCAAGACAATTTGAACAGGAGGTTGGGTTTCAGCAAATACATCGCTCTTTACAGCTGAAGCTCTCGCTATCAAAACTGTTCTCGACTTTGCCACCATACACAAAGGGAAATATTTAATCTGCACCGATAGCTTTTGCTGCTTACACGCAATCCTTATTGCCAATAGCTCTAGCAATCTAATTCAGTAAATCAAAAACTTTCTGCAAACCCATAACAAAAAGCTCAACATTCTCTGGGTGCCCGAGCATTTCGGGATCAAAGGCAATGAAGCAGTCGACGAAGAAGCAAAACATATGTACATATGTATAACCAACCCTGTCGACGGTCGAACACCCCGCTTATAACAATGTGAGGAGGAAACGATTTAATGACACTCAACCGTCTACACTCCTAAAAGTTACCGCAGCGGAAAATATTATTGTGATGTACACAATTTTCTCAATTAATGTAAAATATTAAAATTCATAAAAAAAAATCGTATCAATGTCCTTCGACTATCCTCTAATAGATATTTATTGTAAGACAGAGTCGAAAGCACCGGCAGCTAGTACTCTCTTTCTTTTAAATTAGGTATAATCATTTTGTTGTTCTAATAAATAATAATAATCATAATGCAATCATTGTAGGGATTGGATACATGCCTGGTTGAATTAAGACCTTCCTTCGACAATGATGTAGCATTTTTCAGAAAACCGTCATAGTTTTGGCTTCCGCAATACATATTTTATACATTGGCGGCCATTGTTGCCGAATATGTTCTGTACCTCGGGCTCGAGTATCAGCCGGCTCATGTACGTAAAATCTAAAATCATAGAAACTTTTTTTTCTAATAATCTTCATCCCTTCGAGTGTACTTATGCCATGAAGAGGCTTCCCACAAAATAAATTGCGCATTCAGAGTCCACATACATCTACAGGTCCCTACATTTGTGATATAACATAAAGACACATAACACAAATGCTGGAAAAGCTCGGCCAAATACCCAGCTATGTTGTGCAACACGAAATTATTATAAAAGTGAACTAATTTTATAAAAATAGCACATACTTATATTCAAAACATTAACAGAAAGCATACAATTAATTTTAAAACTTTGTTAGAAAAACAAATACAACCACTATGTATTGGCATCTACGAGTACATACTCGTATATGTGTTTATATCTATTGCCGCGTCATGCTGTCAATACAAACACCTCATTCGCTTTGATATGGGAAAAATTTCGCGTTTGCTTTGGTTGTTTTAAATTTTATAAATATATGTACATGAGCGGTTTTTTATTTCGACAGCGGAAACTTCTCTATCCTCCGGTATTCAGAAATGTTATGTGAACGTAATGATTACTAGAAATTGAATAGCAGCTGTGCATTTTGTGCAATTTATACTCTGCCAATACTTTAAATTGAAACTCGGTACGCCATATGAAATAAGATATGTGTCTGCTTGTTAAAAGCTGCTATGCATTTAGGTACACTTAACCTTAATCATCTTGCGATATGAAATATGATGCATACCTAGCCCGCCAAATATCAAAACCACTATGTCAGGTCAAAGTCAAGTGATAATGTTTACTACCCCATCTTCCCTCATCTGATCGATACTGATCACTTACAACTCCTCCCTAGAAAAAGTGGTCACATGATTAAAGGACCATAAATCTTAGAGAAAACTTACGGTACTTCTAAATTTTTATTAGCATACAAGTCAATTGAAGACGCTTTTTTTTTTGTTAAAAATTTCTTGTTTCCCAGAAGCTTTAGCAAATTATTTTTAGCCCATTTAAATTGATTACAATAATGTTTAGTTTTCAAGTGGCTAAAAATGTTTAAATATTGAACAAGCCAGATGCTAAAAAGAAACAATATTATGTTATGGCACAATATTATATTACGATATATATAAGTAAAAAAAAAAATTAATAATAATAAGAAAAAAAATATCCAATAACATCTATAACCTGACCGCTAGCGTCGCCTATCGGCTTCAGTTGTGAAGCTATTTATGTAATCCATTCAGGCACTCACAAGATGTGTATATACATATGTATGTATGTACATGTTGTGAAAAAATCACTCGTAATTTATTCAAAAAAACACAGTATTTTTTGCTATTGTTCTTGTAAATATACGCCACGCATCAACGCCACGCTCATAGAACCCAACACCGAACGGCCAAATGCCCGCCGAATTCTCGACGGGAAACCACGGCGTATACGAGTCATTCAAGCTTAAAAATGAATTATAAACTCAACTTTTATTTGTACAATGTACATGTACATATGTATGTGAATGCATAATTGTATATTTCGTTCAAATATTTCTAAGTTCTAAGGCATATCCGAGTCAAGGTGGTTCCTTTATGATTGGTTAGCATTTCTCGTAGTTGACAAAGGCAACGTTCTCCACACACTCACTTACACAAAAACATTTTGCGTTTACTACAAACATCTACATAAATTGCCCATACAACTGTCATAACGAAGACGAGACGTAGCCATGTGTGTTTGCGAAATGTGTAAGCCGCATATTAGTATCGTAAGTTGTTGGTGCTGTTTATGTCTTTTCAAATTTTGTTTTAGTACAGAAGGAGTTCAAGTAAGCAAATTCTACATTCACACATATAAAAGTATATGTATGTATGCATGTATATACATGGGAACGTGTGTTATATGTACCTTAACAAGCAAATGAAAATATATACACTTTTATGCATTACAAGTACTTATGCCAAATTACATTGCAAGAGTTATTGAAAATTATTTCTATTCTTACGTAAATGTAAATATGTGGAAGTGAGTGCGTTTGTACAGGTAAGTCAAGCAACTATAAATTATTGTAAATTCTCAATTTTCACACGTTAACACTACATAAAATTTACTGTGTAATTTTTCATTATTAATAGCTGCAACATAATATATTTACTCAAGTCAAAGTTATTTATTTTCTTTTATAGACTTCATTAGTAAAGGCGCAATTTATTACATTTTGAAAGTGTTGCAATATTCCATTTCATCCTGCATCTCAACTCAAGCACACCTGTTTCTTATTACTGTTGTACTGAGTAATACCTTGGTATGTGTGCACTGTAACTAAGTTCATTTGCACCCAGGCACTTACTTTCATTTCTTATTATTTGCCGTCGCATTCGTGTGCAATTATGTTGATGTGCATTGCATCTGACTTGATGAGTATTTATGATTAAAGTTTACTCAGCCATAACCGTTGTTGGTGTTTTCGCATATATATATATATACATATGTATGTCCATATGTATATATTGAAGTACAGCAGATTTCTGCATTTTTTATTTTTTGCTTTGTTACTTTGGCTTTCTCTTTGCTATGCATTGAGTGCTTTTTCATGTTGCACTCAACAAAGTTAATGTCAACACGCGTTTTTACTTTGTAATTCCTGTGATTTGTTAGCAACTATAAAGGTGGAAAAATATGCTCATTTAGGGGCAATAGCAATTTGTGTTTGTTCTTCGTAATGATCCGTTTGGATTAAAGCTCGTTGATTATGAAGTTAATAAAACTTGTCCCTTGTCAGAATGTCGCACTTATTTTGAAGGTAGTGAAAGAGATATTAAATACATATTTTCCAAATGAAATTGTAAGCCTTTCAACATTTCATAAATTAAAATTGATGTTTTTTTTCAATTATAGAAATTACTTTTTTTTAAATTAATTTCGCGTGCAATTATTAGAGCTAATAAATTTGGTATCACCTTAGTAAATATTTCGCCGCTCTACCGTGGGCCGGCTCATGCCATGGTTATATTTGGTTCTTGCTTTTATGTTCATGGCCCACACATGGGTGTCGTGTTTATATGTCGTGTTGCTATATGTTTAAATATGTTCATATTTACATCTTTCGAATTTACATCTCAAACAAATTCATGCCAAAATAAATTTATTAGAACACTCAACATTTAACAAGTATTTAAGAATAATGAAAAATTGGCGGAAGATTATGTAAACTTTATTTTTACTAAATCCAAATATATAAAAAAATGCACTATGACTGGCGAACCATATATTTCAACCTCCACTTGCCTTTGCTGCCTGTCTACCTATTCTCTCTGTTTCCTCCAACTTCTTTACAACCTGTCGTGTTCACTCCCATTTCTGGTGCCTGTATCACTACTCTTTCTTCCCATCGAATAGGGGTGCAGGACCCAAAAATTATAATTTACCAAAATTATGTAAAAATTTATTAAAACTAAAAAAAAATTAAATTTTTTTATACAGTTAAAGTATAATTAATTTATCAGTTTATTTTAAATATATTCGCAATGTTTTTCGTAATACGATTTTTTCAATATTTCTTTATAAAATTATTGTCCATAATTAAAGAATCGCGTGGATTATATAATAATAATATATATAATATAATTTTGGCGCGTACACTATATAGCTCAGTGTTTGGCCGAGCTTCTCCTACCATTTGTGGTGTGCGTCTTTATATTATACCACAAATGGAGGGACCTACAGTTTTGTGCCGACTCCGAACGGCAGATGTATTTAATGAGAAGCTTTTTCATGGCAGAAATACCCTCGGAGGTTTGCCATTGCCTGCTATTAGAATCGCGTGGATTAAATTTGCAAAATTTGTATAAAAGTTGTATGAAATTTAAAAATATAAAATTGTTTTGAGAATGCAGTTGTTAGCTCTTTACGTCTTGGATATTAAATGGCGTTACTTAAAATTTTTCTGATGTGACAGGTGATTGACGTCAATTTAGTGTTCCGCCTCTCTTCGCGCTTTGTTGCCGCTACTCTTCTTATTCTCCTCTTTCACTCATTTACTATGCTTACGTCAGGAATTTGGGAAGCCACAATCTTTCATTCTGGGCCCTACTACTCTTTTCTTTGTGGTACTTAATTTTTATCACATATCAACCACGATCCCCGCTATCCCATACCTCTGCCAAAAAATAATGATGATTCAAAACTCTTTGATTCGTGATAATGTTGTTTAAATACGAATTTTCTATAACATTTTCGCAAAATTTGAGGTTTCGAGACTTTTTATTGCGTTTGCTTTTAATGCAAATTTTGCAGTTTCAACACCACCGTTGAGGTATGGAAATAGAATAAATGCATATGCAATAAAAATAAGAATAGCTATTTAGCCAAAAAATTAACAAATTTATGAAATCAGCAGCAAAGCAATATAAAATAACATAAATTTAAATTTTTGCAAAGCCAGCATATGCATATATAAATTATACGATACAAGCTTGTTTAAAAACTATTACTTTATAAAAAAATAAAGGCATGAAACGGTAATTAAAATCAGATTTAATTTTTGTACTTTGAAAAACGGATTGAACTAAGAATGTAAAACTGTACTTAAAATATAAACACAGCTTTCAATTCTCTTTGAACTCTGCGTCATTTCTCCCTCTCTTTCCCACGATTCATTCTAAAACCTGCTACCCAAGATCTATACGAAAGTTGTCTCTCTCTCTACGTCACAAATTAGCAAATGAGTGCTAAGTTTTGTGAGAGAAAAAACGGAACTGCGCAATTCGTAATCTGGTATGTACAAACCTTGCCTGTAGCCCAAGATTGATGAATAAGAGATTGCGACTTGCGCAGGTCTGTTACTTTTTACATTACGATATTAGCAAACAGCTTTTCGTGATAACGTCACATAATCGAAGTTCCTTTAAAACTGCATTACGAGTGAAGTGAATATTTGGTCTTCTATTATTTTAAAGCTTTAATTAAAAAATTTTTTGTGAAGTGCAGCGCGATTTTTTTATATTATTCGAATGCGCAGATCGTAAACAATTTTTGTTAGCAGGTCCGTTACTTTTTACTTTACGACATTTGGTCTTGTTTTATTTTAAAGCATAAAATAAAGTTTTTTGTGAAGTGCAGCCTGATTTTATTTTATTATTCAAACTTATAAATCAATTCTCCAATCCATTTTGTTAGCTGTCGGCGCAATCTCTTCTATATAAATCTTGCCTGTAATCTACCAATTATCTCTCTAACATCTACCCCCCACACCTTGCTCTCAACGTTCTAACCTGTCAATCACCTCTCTCAACAGTCATTCACTTATCATTTATAAAAATTCTGGCCAGGTATTAAAATCATTACACATTTTTGTTGGAATTCATCGAACATCAACTTACAAATGCGGCGTCCTTTCTCAAATCGGACTCCTAAGTTGCCATCACACTTCCTATTGGTTTCGAACTCGATTTACGTGTTCCTTACACAAAATAAATTGACACATAACCAAGGATTTTTTTTGGATTTTCTTTGCAAATATGAGCTGTCCAAATATATATAAGATCAAAACTTTATAATCTGGCCTTTAACTTGTCGTAGAGATTTTATCCTAACACAATTTCAAAGCTAAAATATCAAACTGTTTTGTTTTTGCAGACGGTATACTGCAGCGAATAGATGGCGGTAATGAAAAATTCGAGTAAATAGTAGAAAACGTAGTTATAAAAAATAAGAATAAATAAACAACGTTTGTAAAGAAATACATTTTTTTGTTTTGTTGTTGATATGTACATATGTATGTATGTATAAATACCATGCCATTACCGCAATTTTGCTGTAACTAAAAAATGTTCGATTTTAGTACTTTAACTTCGATCGACAATCCAAATAAGAACGATTACGAAAGCACAATTTGGAAAATATACTAAGTTCCTTGTTAATAACTCTTCCTTATTTGATAAAAATTAAAAAAAAAAAACTTCTCTTGTAAAATTTTGTCTCTGTTGGTAACAACAAAATTGCGGTCAGAGCTCGATATACTCGTATTTAAATTGAATATTTCTGTTCATAAAAGCTTTCACGCAGAAATTGCACCTACTTCACAAAATATTATTGCAATTTTAAAGTTCTTATCACCTCATTGATTGTGCATTCCAAGCGCCATACCCGAACATGCATATCACTTTATAACCTTGCAAGAAGTGATAGATTTTAAATTGACCGAATCAGTTCAGAAATTTTTTAAACCGCAATATTTCAAAATATATAAAACGAAGTATCAATTTGTCAATTGATTGCACATGTATGTTCATATGTATAAAAAAAAAAAAGATTTGGCTGAGACCGGTAGCTGAACGAGTGCAATTTCTTGCTGGGTACCTCTGGCGTATTAAGTTACATTGTACTATCATAGTCAAGAAGTGAGGAATAAGAAAAAGTACAGAGATCAAATTGAACTGAGCACATTCAATTTTCAACTTTTTAAAAACCAATACGATGCCGATGGATTTCATTGCAGTTACCATTTATTCTCCTCATTTTTTTTTTGTTGTTTCTATCTTTCACAGATTATTATTATTTTTTTTTTTCTTAACTTCCATCAATAGTTATCAGATACCCTTTTGCGATGGGGTGAACATTGCGGTGCTACAACGTGGTACTGGATATCAAAAATGATAACGATTGAAAAAAGGAGAAAAAAAAGAAGAAGAAAAAAGAAAGTAAAACACATACCAGAGAGGATGTGAAAAGGGAAAGGTGTTTTGCTATTGCTGCGGGCGGCATACAAAAGCAAATAGAGCGTAGAATATGAGTACAATGTGCTTGTTATTAAGTGAACATCGAATTTCTTCTGCCCCAATAAATAACGTTGCTAGGAGAGAAGAACTTTCTTTATATTTTACCTTAGTTGCTTTTGTAGTTGTTGTTGTTGTTGTTGTTGTTGTTGTTGTTGTTGTTGTAAATTTTTCATTTGTTAACCATTGACAAGAATGATGACAACTATAAAGCAGCTGGGGTGAATGATTTCGATGATGATTCTTCTGTCCAATCAGCTGGTTAAAAGTTTATGCACACCATCAGTATCAATGGAATTTCTATGTACTTAGTGTATTTATTGTTGTTATTGTTGAGTTGTGAAATTTTATGAAATTTGCCAATAGTAGAAATATCAAAAAGAAATTAAATGAAATGAATTATTTAATTGCGAATCCATATGCACGTTTGTATGTATTGTTTCTGCATAAAATAATTAGCGCGATATTACAATAAATAAAACATTTATTTTTAAAAATTATAACAATTGTCAATTAAAGTTTATAAAATAATATATATACATATATAAATATATTTTTATCTAAATATAGAAAAATTAATATTTTTTTGTTAGAATTCTTTAAATATCGAGACCATATATACAATTGTAAAAAACACGCATACCTACGTGTTCACCCCAGGCAGGAGAAGGTTTGTTGCTATATTTTTTTAATAGGGTTACCATTCGTTCGAAAAATCAAATTTATATGCATAATTTATACTTAAGATTTATAAAATATAAAAAAATGAATTTTCAGCGGATCCTTTAGGAGGGCAGAAGAGAGAACCTACATTTTTGAGGAATGCTAAATATTGTTTAGGATACATGAAAAATTAAAATGGGTATGTTTAACAATTCAAGTCGGTGAGGCTATATTTTGAGAAGGGTTGCCACCGTTTTTAAAATTCAATTGATTAAGTATTATTAAAATGATACATTACATATTAAAGTATGTACATTTAGGGACTCCTCAAAGCGAATGTTCATAATTTTATTTTAAACATACCGCTAGCTTTGGCGAGGAGAACGTTCATACCTATGAATTGAATAGGGCTGCCAGCTATTTAAAGAGTCGAAATAACGCACAGCGTCAAAATTTATAACAGTTGTAGTGTGCTACTGATTTATTTATGTCATTCATTTATTGTTATTAATTTTAAATTAAAAATCAGTTCGTTACTTTAGATTAGATCTATTGTGCCCTCAGTGCCTTACAACACCTTCTCTAGTCCGAGAGCCTCTATAAACTTCAAGATGGATCCCGGGTTTAGGGAGTGTATGTGTTCATCCTTAGGCCATATTTGGCCCAGCCACCTTTCCCTTCTACGCGCTACAGCCTCGCACTCCAGGAATATACAGAGGGGGTCTCCCTGTCCATATTACAGAATCGACATAGGTCATTTGACCCTTCAACCTGCAGTGACCAGTAAGTGTACCTGTGAGAATTCTAAGTTTTGCCTTAGGGAGGTTTATAAGTAGTTTGAATCGTATGTTGTTATAACCTCCCAATAGTTTCTTGGCCTGAGCAAGACCTTGTGCGTATTTTCACTGTTGGTCTCTGAGTCGATTTTCCTCCTTCCTAAGCGCTTCTTTTATAGCACTTGGAACTATCGGGAGGAAAGGCTCGGGTCCTATAGGGTTAGAGATGGCCGCCATTGTGGCCTATTGGTCCGCCACCTCGTTACTTGCAAATTTTTCGATTTTTTGAGTATGCTGTTTTATAGCCCATTTAATTGTGGTATAACAATACCCAAATTTTTAGTGGATAAAAATGACCGCAGATTTTTAAGAATTGTGGCGCTTTTCTTTCATATAAATGTGTCAAAAATAATGTAAAAATTTAATGGTAATAATTTTAAGAAATTTGGAACTTACATATTATTTTACTAAAATATAATAAGCCACTGGTATTAAACTGCTTAAACATAATTACAAATTTGCAGTTTTTTTGAAATTTGAATGAAAATTTGTAGGGTTTTTTTTAGATTTCAATAAAGTTTAAAGCTTTGGTTTATATTCATATGTAAGAAAATAATATTTATCTATGTTGGAATGCTCTTGAGAAATTTGGAAGAATTATTGTGTATGTATGCTTTAATACTTTAAAATGGGGTTTGGATAGAATCTACTCAAAAATCGTTTATGCAAAAATTTCTACCGGAGTAGGAAAATGTGTAAATTCTACTTAAGAAAACTTAGTAACACAATTAAATAGAGTGTTTCTGCATGTAGCTTTAATTGACTCGAATTAAATGAATGTATGTAAGTATGTATGTTAGGCGGATTCTATTTTTTCGAAAAAGTTTCCATCTTTTGAGTAAAGCTCTAAAATAAGTAATAAATATTTCGGAGTTTTTGGAAAAAAAAAATTATTTTTGATTATTTATTTATTCATTATTTATTAATATTTATTTACGTAAACTTATGCCCTATCGTCATTGGCGAGTCAACAACGAATCAACCACGCGCATGGCTGTTTCGCTATGTTTCTTGTAAGTATGTAAGTATGCTATGGGCTTTCGGCTTCGAAAGAATATTCTGCGACAGCTGTAAGTTTTCAAAATTGTATGGGCGATAAGAAAGCTACTAAGTTAAATAATATAGAATATGTGGGAAAGACTACCTTTGTTGCAAGTAATGGATTTATACTTTGAATACTCACGTGCGATATACAAAAAATAACAATTGTTCCTATTGATACGAGCATACGGGAAGTCAAGTCAAAATTGAACTGGAAACAAAATTCATTTTCAAAAAAAAAAAAAAAAAAAAGAGTTTGACCACGTAGAAATATATAAGAGTCATATGAATACCATTAGGATATTTGATTTACTAGGTTCATTGCGTTTCTTCACAGTTCGTGTTAAGCTAAAACCCACAAAAGTCTTTATTACAGTTTTGCAATCAATATTAGTTAACGAAGGCTAATGAAAGTCAAGGTTAACTTCGCTATATATTACTTTATTGCAGGTGTATCTATTTAAGTGCAACTTTTCTTACTTTAGCCTTTCTTTCCCAGCTTTCATTCTCTTGAATTAGTGTAATTTAAAACGACAGTCATCGATACATACACACATACATGTTCATATCGGATGCTACAATGCATTGAACTGGATGCACACGTATCGAATTCAGCTTATACGCGAGTATGGGTATCTTCTACTAGTCAGTCAACTCAACTGAACTCTCTTCAACTTAACTCAACTCGGTGCAGCTCAATGCAATGCAGCTCAATCGTCCAAGCTGTCATTTTGTTGTTTGGCTGAAAACATCGGTTGGAAACGCAGACAACAACACACCGGGGAATAAATAGTAGGTGGACAAAGTGGAAGCGATTTATTGGAAATCTGATCATTGTGAAATAGAATTCGCTACAAACATACATACATACATATGTGGATATACATATTTGATGAAATGTATTCGTGAATGTTTGTACATAAACGAAGTTTTAGTGATACGTTCCCATGTGCTCCAAGAACATTTCAGTTTTCACTTGCAAGGGGTGTATAAATGGTGCTCGATACTCACCAAGGTGGTATTGATGTGTGTGGATATCCCAAAAGTATAAGTCACTAGGAAAAAAAATAATTGGGTGTGATATTTCTCGCTGTGGGTATTATATTAAATAAAATAATTTTCATGCTTTTCACCAAGATCGAGAATACTCAGTCAATCAGAAGGAAAGCAGGTTGACCTAATAAATGAGAAGAGTTAAAAATACATATTTTCCAAAAGCATTTCAGAAATACAACCATATATTTACAAAAGTGCAAATTCATTTCAGAAAAATTTAAATTAATTTCAGGAAATGGCAAATGTACTACAGAAAATCAAAAATTTATAATGGAGAAATTAATTTGCATTAAAAAAAAAATAATTTGATAAAATCCCATTTGAAAATTAAGAAAACCTAAAATCATTTAAAAAAAACATAAATTTATTTCAGAAACATTTTTTTGAGTAATTTGATATGCTGATGGCCGAGATGAGATGAACGTTTTGTTCTTTAAAATAAGTATTCTTAACAGATTACATAGGTTGTTCAAAAATTTGACGCAGTACGTACTATAATTTGTAACAATTTATTCCTCACTTTTTTCTCCAATAGTTCCAATTTTTTTTTTCGAATTTACAAGACTTTTATCGCATATTCATATAGCGACATTGCAAATCGGAATTATGCAAAAAGAAGGTGTAACTCTAAAATATATCTTTTGTGAGAAATGATCAGTTTTTAATGAAAATCGAATGGAAGTCCCAATACACCTAACCTTTAAATAGAAGTCCAGTGAAAAATGCGCAAAAGCAATTGGCTTTGGCATCATAGAATCTAGTACAATTAAAATATTCATGGGACTTTAACATTTTATTAAATGCGAGCAACACTGAAAAAAATATTTATTGTTTAGGAAGTGAATACATTAATTCTAAACGGCAGATGTCATCGTTGTTCCACCCGTCACTCTTAGGAAATGTTCATTTTCTGTATACTTGTAATGTAAATACAATTTTTTAAATTAATTAAAGGAAGTCAAAATCCACGGAGAAAAAAATAAAAGTAGCGAGCCTTACACCATTACTGGCTCCATTACATATTTGCTTAAATCGCAAATAGTCTCCGCTTGCAATCATCTGTACCACTTTTTGGCGGTTCTTCATTTAGTGACTGTACCAGAGTTGGTAAATTTAGAATGAAAGACATTTTTTTACAACTAACATAGCATTGTGCTATTCTTTATTAACTTTTTTAGTATTTGTATAAACCAGAGTATTGCCTTACACAACAAAATGTAATATAAGGTATGCGATCAGCCACCGCTTGAGTAAAATTAAGTTTTGCTAATACTATTTGTTATTAAAAGCATTTGAAATACTCGTACAACATAAAACATACCAACAATTTTAGAGTCTCGACACCCAACAAACTCCTGCCTTTTATGACTCGGCAGGCAAAAAAAAAAAAAATTAAATCAGTGCGTCACGCCCCTCGCGTCGGTTGGGCGGGAATCGAGGGTTATAACCGTTGGGATTATTATTATTAACTTCACATTGAGTGCATAGAGTTGGTGTGAAACTACGTGACCTTTTTCTGACTCGAAATAGAAATATTACTCTTTGAATTTTATAATTATAAGATTCTTCATAAACGAGTTTTTTAATTCAGAGGATAGTTATCGGAGAGTATGGCTATCGGAACTTAAAAAATAAGGTCTGCGGTATACTTGAATGCATAACAAATAATTTTCCGTCGTTATTTTCGAATTTACGCATTTGCCACTTTATTCATTATTTAAGATATATATTTTTTATAATTCGGACTAATAACATGGCAGTCGTCGGAAACCAAACTACTAGGGAATCTATCACTATTCGTTTTATGTACCTACAATGAGGCAATTTCCGGGGCGTATGAGTAACCTGTTGACATTTAATAAAAAATGGCAAAATTTCCCCATGTATGCTGTTGCCGTTCTCAACCATTTTCTTGGACGCGACTCCTTTCGGCAAAAATATAAACATAATATAACATAATATGACTCAACATAACAAAACATAACGTAACATAACATTACATAACATAAAATAACATAAGAAACATAACATAACAAAACATTTTATAACATCACTTAACAGAACATGAATTTACGTAACGTTACGTAATATAAAATGAGAGTTACTACCCAGGAGGATAACTTATAGCCGTTTCCAATCTGTTTGGTAAAGATGTTTCACTTAATTATATATTTTATTTTTCAGATCACCACATCTTCTCATAATAAATTTTTTTTACCATCGCTAGGAGTCAAACATGACCCTTCGCGACGTTAAGACATACGATGTGTTCAGCAGTTATATTTGAAATTTGAGGCGAACATTCCTGTGGCATATCTTTGCACCTTAGCTCTGCGAAAAAAGCGTATTTTTGTCACTATCTAAAAAAGGCAAAAAATGCACATAAAAAACTTTAATAAGAGTTTCAAAAATTTCTAGACAAATTTCTTCAAAGGTTTCAAATATTTGATGTGTGTAAATAGTAAAAAATTGTGCATTAAAACACTTTATGAAAAACTCGACTTTATTCCCAATTTAGCTGAAACAAAACGAAATTGAGAATGAGGCGTACCCCTTTCAGAATATAAGTAATTTGTAGGCAGACTGGGGCGTATGAGTAACATTATTACCTTACTGAGTAAGGTTTTATTCTTTCAGGTAATAATTGAATTTAGAAGTAGATAAATACTTAAGCAATATGAGGAGCAATCAGGGTTATTGTGAGAGACAAAAACAATTATTCTTTTTCTACTTATAAATGAAACCTAGTTGAAAATAATTGTGGGATTCCGCAATGATAACTGTACTCACAAAATTCCAGTCAGAAGGAATTGAAGCTGAACTATTTTTTAAAAATCACGTTTACGGTTTCATTTGGACCTTATTCGAAAAGCATATTGATAGCGGGAGAGAAATACTTTAGTTAAAATATTTTAATAAAAATGTGTACAAACATATGTTTGCATATATTGTAAAAACCTTTACATTAACAAATTTCGGCGCTCTTTTCCTATTTACGAATCATAATAAAATATTTATTTTGTTTTTTATTTTCATGGAAATGCCCTTATGTTATTTAAGATAAACTAGTAGCAAGCAGTCTAATACTAAAAACTTTTATACATTCATTAATAAGACAATTTAAAATATCCGTTAACCTGAAAATCGGTATTCTGAAACTTCGTTATACTGCATTCGTAATGGAACTGGGCAAAATAAAATGTTGCTTTGAGACTTACAAATACATTATTATGACACTTACTTTTTAAATTATTAAAGTGTTTTCTTCATTATAATTGTAAGAAAAAAATACTCTAAGTCGGCGGAGCTTTCGTGATAAGTTCGGAACATCTTTCATAAATTTGACGTACTTCGGTGCATTTTTTGTATTATTTCGGCACAATTTAGATAGCTACCGATTCTTTTTTGATACATTTATAGTATTTTTTCGGTACACTTTCGTTACTTTTTCTATTATTCTATATTCGAAACACCTACATAGGTGCATATTTAGATACCTTTTTGATACGCTTTTGATACTTGTTCGGTGCATTTTAGGTATGTTTTGGGTACTTTTTTACAAACTAGTACTGAACTGGACCTGAAGTAGTATTGAAATATTCCTGAGCCTTTTCTAAAGCTAGTCCCTAAAGAATACCGAAAAATTCCTGAACTAATACCGAAAAAACCTTCAATTATTTCCGAACTAGAGCACCACCAAGCCTGAAAAATTTGCACCGAAGTAATTTTCAAATAGTAATAAAAAATGCCAGAACTAGTCCCACAAAAAAAGAAAATTCAAAATGGTCCTGAAAAAGTTCCGGGCTAGTCACGAGATGTTACTGTCCTATCCATCTATAACGGTTTAAAAAAATGTTTCTTTCTCATAATCATTACTGAAAGTGAAAAAACAAGTTTTTGAAGATGTTAAAATATATATCTCACTTATAATTTTTATGAAGAAACTTTTATAATATAAGTTTTAAATAATAGTTATCGATGACTTAGAATATTGAAACTTTCTATAATAATTATTAGTTGACTTCAATTTTTTTCTCTTATTAATGTTATGTTTCTGCTTGTACTTAAACCAGGCTTTCTTGAAAGTAAGTAAAAGCTCGCAATATGGGGTTCCTTTATTTTTATCCTACAGGGCTTTCTAAATCACAAACACGCACACACACACACTAGTACTGACTTCACTCATGCATTTGCACAAATAAATATAAATGACATACATATGTATAAGTATGTAAAAGCTTGCTGTTTTCCTTTCTTTGCTTACGGCCTGAACGCCTAGGCCAGTGATATATGGCCAACCTCTGACATCTTTGCAACAATTGACAGGCTGTTGCAGATTATGTTTTCTGCTTTGTTGTGACATTTTTATAACGTCCACAATAATGCCTGGGCAGCTAACTCTTATAGCTACATGAGATATGTGTATGTGTAAATAGATATTTACCAAGTAATATATTGCAAGACTAGTCTCTAAACCGAGTAGTCTTGGATATGTCAGAATGCGTCGGTCGCCTACATGCTTTGCGATTAGGCTGCGAAGCGTTGGGTTTCCTCTCCGCTCTCGAGATATTTCGGTTTCACAACGGAACAAAAAAATCGGTGTGTCCCGTTGACCGGTCTGAGAGGAGTAATAAAAGATGAGATGGAGGGAGATGGCCTCTGGTGCAATGACTCAGTGAATATATTTACGGATAGATCTTTGTTGTACAGTATGAGGAAACTGTTTTTTGAGATAGTTACACCTGATTTCTGTAGCGTAATTTGAGCCGAAATGTTTCCAATTGACGAAGCAGCCAACTGACGTAAATTTACACCTCATAGGTAATTAACTTACATGACAGCCAGGCGACGATCACTGCCCTTTGCCTAATCTCTTCGCCGACTACATCGGACTTTTTTCGTATCCGGTTGATTTGATTTCCATTACACAGTGTATTGGTAATAAATTGAACCTGCAGAATACCATGAAGGTCATAACAGCGGAGAGAAAAGGGTATGGAGATTTCGCTGCCGAGATGTGAAAAATTGTACCTTAAGTCTATTTAGGGAACGTCTTCTTGTTGGTGGTTGATCGCGGGCGATGTTTAGCGAGCCACAACTCACAGCCTTGATTGGGGTGGTGATCGAACGTGTTAAAAAAATTTTATCGTTTCAGGGAAATAATTATATTAGTACCATAATGAACTAATGAGATCAGTGTAAGCGAACCTCTCTTTTGAAAGCAGCCACCTAACCTATCTTATCGATTGATAAATTGTGAGTACATAAAATGATTCATTGTTATAAGCATGCGGTTCGGATCTAGCCTCTTCCTAGGATATACTTATTCCATGTAAATAGATCAAAAGAAGTATTAGTCGCACGCTACTTTGGTGAATATTCCCGGACTCATGCCAGCCTCATCGCATTTTTTGCAGGGTATTTATCCGAGTGACAGACCTTTCAGCTTGCCTGTTTGACAATTAATATATTTTATAAATTTTGCTGCATTTGCAACATAAATTACAAGTAGTAGATACATATTTTGGCCTGTTAGTTTTTCAATGTGTCTTATTCTTCTTTTGCCTTTATATTAATGTGATTATTTTGTGAAGAGTGTGTTGTCAACTGTTATTTATTTGTTTTGTTCTTACATGTTGTTTTATTTTTACTCGTATTTGTACTATACGAAAAAAAAAACATTCTTTTGTTTAGTAAAAAGTTTCCATAAAATATGGTAATAAAATGTGAAACTTTTTAATTTATTTTGTGCGTTCATCTTAAATGAAAGGAAATGGATTTGCCTTTGTTCAGTGGTGGTTGCGGCTACAGCGACGGTGGCGTCGAGTCAGACACATCCGAGTGTGTTCGTATATAATCGTACATATGCTTACCTAACGAGTGCTGCCAGTTGATAATTTTTGAAGCTTAATTTCATTTTTATAAATTTTAATCTTAAAATTGTATGCTCCTAGCTTATTTCTGCTTCTGTTTTAAAATAACTTTTCCACATTACAAGGCTATTTGAAGATTCAATGCCTCTTTTTATTGCCCAAAGATTTCTTCAGGTTTGGGAAAAGTCTTTTGAATGCGATGGATGATGTGAAAATTCGTAGTGAAAGTGATGGATTTTTCTATGCTGACTACGCACGTGTGCAACCGTGCATCGAGCTGAGGAATTCGCACTTTTTTCACAACTGAAAGTGGTCGTTTCAATTCAATATCGAATTTGTCGAAAAGCATGTTCGGTTGGGAAGGCAGAACAGTACTGAATAATTTTTAAGTCGAATAAGATTTTTTTTGCTTGCTTCTTCACAGCCCAAAAAGCTGAAAAAAAGAACATTTTTTAATTTAAAATTTTAAAATTGTAGTGGAGTTCTTGGATCTGGCAATGAATAGTTTTCGTATATTTCAAAGTTGCTTCGAAGTCTGTTCCATGTTCGAGGACCTAAGCAGCGAAGCAAATTACACATATTGATAAAAGAACACTCCTGAAATCAACGACTAAAGTCATTGCGGTCATAATAAAACACTTATGGATTTTAGAAGGCGCATTCGTGTTAAAATAAGCTGAGCGGCTTTAACAGTAGCCCCTTCCATAATCTACGCAAATTGCATATTGGGTGACTCACAAAAACTCCTATCCGATCGTCAACTTAATTTTTTGTAGTACCGATCAGTTATGCCAAGTAAAGCAGCTCCAATTACATCTGCCCTTCTATTGTGTTCAATGTTTTCTTAGTAATTGTTCGCTTGATCTCTGGACTCACATAATTGGTGGTGTTCTTTTTTTTTTTTGGGTCCTAGGTATACCAAATGGTATTAGTATCATGTTGCTAAATAATATTGGGGTGAAGTACAGTGGGTTATCAACAAAGTTTCTTCTATCTTCTCCATTGATTCTTTGATGCGGTGATTTCTTGTGAATGCTTCGTTGCAGTTTATTCGCCCTTTTCACAACCGTGTTCCCTGCAGCGGCGAAGTCGGTAAGCCGTCCTTCATTGCCGAAGGCATTTTAAAAGACGCTGATGTTTAAAACTCGCCCTTTCGGATTGCGTTTGATTTCAAAGATAGTAACTTTCCGAAGATACACAAAAAAAAGATAAAAACAAAATAATCCAATACTCAATTAATATAAAAAAAAAAAATTATTTGGCGAGTTTTAGAATCACTCGTTATTTATTTGGAATCAACGCCCTCTATACTTCTTAATATCATGTATATATACAATCATTTTTTTTTTTTCAAAATTTAGCATGACCCTCGGCTAATTAGTTTCAAACAATCCTCGGCTAATTAGTTTCAAACAAAATAAATAAAAAAAAAATTGTTTAGCTTTTATTATTTGTTATACTTACTGAGTTTTTTAAACTCTGTAATTTTGGTTTTTTTATCCGTCAGGGGTTTTAAGCCTGAAAAAGTTTATTATACAACTTTGTATTCCTGCATTGATGCTAATGGACAATCATGGTGCACCCAAGTTATTTACAAATTTTGACACTCCCGCATTTAGCTCCAACATATAGTGCATCTGGAACGGGATGTAATATTTTATAAGTAAATAATATTAAGAGCTCGTTTAAAGCACTCAAAGGTTTCCACGTTCTTCACATATAAAAAAAGTAGTAGAAATCAAAATTTTTATTCGGTTAACCCGGTCCTTCCTCTGAACTTAAAATTATTTTAATTAAGAAAAAAAATTACATTCAAAAAACGCAACTCTTCCCAAATCATGCTTACATGCTTACTTTTATATTTAAATTAAAAGATTGTTTTGTTTTATTGTATTCCATAAAGTTTACATAAATGTTTTTGAAAGCCACAAAAATTTTGTTGTAATTGAAATGCAACAGGGTAGCAACCTTTTTTAGAAATAAAAACAAAATATGTGGCATCACCAACACACGCATACGCATAAGATACTTTAACCTTTTAAGTTTTAATTTCATACCATTACACATATGTACATACATACATACGCTAGCAAGGTATGCTGCGGTTGTTATTGTTGTTGCTGTTGTCCGCTACAAAACTTTTCCATCGACGCTTCGATGTATCGTTGCAGTTTTTTATGATTTACGTTCGACATTTTTCACGCTTCATTCGGCGGCGTAGACAGCGATGGCGCTGTTCAAGAATGTAGTACGGGAGCGACGCTGCTACATTTATACGTATGTATGTATGTATGTATGTACGTATGGTGGCAGAAAAGTGGTCGGATGTTGGTAACGCCTTTTCAGCAGCGTGTCCGTTGTTGTCATCATGCAGGCGCCACCGATCTCACTGCTTGGCGCTGCAACGCATATGTATGTATGAGTATGTATTGCGCAATTAATCATGTGTGTAATTTATTGGCTTTGCGCGCTGTTCACTGCTGCGTTGAACTTTTTTTGTTTTGGGTTTTCGAAAAAGTTTCGTTTTCCAATATTTTAAAAAAGTACAATTCGCGTGCTATGTCCATAACTATGTATATGTATATGTATGTATGTATGTATGTACGTCAGTAAGTGTGTATATTCGCATTTGCTTGAACTGCCAACTTCGCGTTGCAGAGTTCGGTGCGGATTGTGACACAGGCAAAGTCAAGGGATATGTGATGATTTGTTTATGTGTATATATGTTTTCATACTTATATATGTATATGTATTTATGTATGTACATACTCGTATGCAAGAGTATGTGTATTAAGGGGTAAGCTTAAGTAAGTACCGTTAATAAGTTACTGCCACAGTTGTATGTAGGAAAATTATTTGAATTGTGGATTTTAACCAAATGTAAACGTTTGAATTCCATGATTAATGGTAGATAGTGCAAAGTTTTTGAACAGCTAATGCGTTTGAATTTATTTTCAAAAATTACTTTTAACGCCCACTTTCAATCATCACAAATTATGAAGAGTTGCTTTACTGGCACGACGCTGATAAACAAATATATTTGAATGATGAGTTCCCTAAAGGCTTCAAGTTGATCTCAACAAAAAAAAACAGTATTAGTAAAATTTGAGATATTTGCACACTCTTATGAAATTCTTATTTTTTGTGCGAACCTTATTTTGCATACGACAACAACATATTCTAAAGCTGACTATTAGCGCTATTTTAAAATAATATTTTAAAGAAAAAAATTTACAGATCAAATTTATAGCTGTCATGTAAAGAAGTAAAAATTTGGTGTCGGATTTGTGGTGGGAGCGAGACTTCGCCGTAAAGTACTGTCGTTCAGTCCGGTAGACGAAAGTCCCGCCACAATCCGCATTAAGGCGAAATTCTTCAACATCTCCCTGATTAGCGCCCGTGAACGAACTCCTTGAGCGCACGTTCGAACGCTACCCCAACACGATATAAAAATGGTGCTATGTGATTTTAATGCCAAGGTGGGCAAGGAGGGCGTATTTGGTTCCACAGTCGGAAAATTTAGTCTCCACGACGAAACGTCTGATAACGGATTGAGACTGATCGACTTCGCCGGGGCCCGAAACAGAAGGCATGCTTCCAGTGTCCTAGATGTACGCACGAACCGAGGAGCCAATATCGACTCGGACCATTATCTTATCGCAGCCAAGATAAGAACGTGCCTCTGTGCGTCAAAAAGCTTGCGGAAATGAACACAAGGAAACCTCGACGTCGGAAAGTTGCAATCATAACAGACAGCCACGCACTTCGCTATTCGACTCGCATTCCTGCTCTCTGAGAGTACTAATCAACACAGCGATGTTTCAGAGCAATTTAACCACATATCCTGTTCTTTACGTACCAGCGCTGAACAATCTATTGGCTTTCAGCGAGCCCGGAAAAACGACTGGTACGATGAGGAATGTCGCGTAGCCACGGAACCGAAAGATGCTGGCTACAGGGCCACGTTGCGATCGGGTGCAACTGACTTTTTTAACCTTATGCTGGAGAAGATAATTCGAGCCGCAGAACTAAATCGGTCAGACACCATATTTTATAAGAGTGTGCAATTGCTGGCGTACAGCGATGACATTGAAATGATCGGCCTTAACATCGCGCAGTAAAGTCTGCCTTCTCCAAACTGGATAGAGAAGCAAAGCGAGTGGGTCTAAAAGTGAACGAGGGCAAGACCAAGTATCTCCTGTCATCAAATAGACGGTCGGCACATTCATAAATAACAATGTCAGCCACGAAATCCAAAGGAAGATCGCTTTTGCCAACAAGTGCTACTTCGGACTGAGTAGGCAACTGAGCAGTAAAGTCCTCTCTCGACGGCTAAACACCACGCTTTATAATTCTCTCATTATGCCCGTCCTGATGTATGGCGCAGAAGCATGGATGATGAAGATATCTGATGAGAGGGCTTTAGGAGTGTTCGTGAGAAAGATTCGCCTTTGCGATGGCGAATACCATCGGAACGATGAGCTGTATGAGCTTTATAATGACATAGACATAGTGCAGCGAATTAAGATCCAGCGGCTTCGGCTAGGTCATGTCGTTCGAATGGATGAAAACGCTCTAGATCTGAAAGTATTCGACGCGGTATGAGCCGGTGGTAGCAGAGGAAAAGGGAGGACTCCTATGCGTTGAAAAGACCAAGCGGTAAAGGACTTTGGTACCCTTGGTATTTCTAACTGACGCCAGTTAGCGAAAGAGAGAAATGACTGGCGTGCTATGCTGAGTTTGACCAAAATCGCATATGTTATTGAGCAAATGAAAGAAGAAGAAAGTAAAATCTTAATCGTAGAAAAAGCTATTTTTCGTAAGTTGTAGGTCATTTCTTTTGTGGTATAATATAAAGAAGCACACCACAAATGGAAGGAGAAGCTCGGCCAAACACTATATAAGTATAAGCGTCAAATTATTATTTTTACTAATGAGAAAACTGTAAAGAATATTGCGGTTTAAGGGCTAAGTAAATAGCATTGGTTTTTCTATATCTCGACTATAGCACAAAAGAGGAGGAAGGTGTTTAGTCTCTTAATCTTCAAAGTTTGCCAAACTTATGAACAGATGACTTCATTTTACTGTAAATTGAATCTGTTTTTTTTTTTGTGAAGAAGCATACGAAAAAGAATGAATGCGAAAACGCTCGTGGCTACCGTTGGTATTGAGAAAATTATTGCGGTGAAGGAAACCTCCTTTTTAATAAAAGACTTTTATATACTCGTGCCCAATCTGTTTTAATGTTTCCAAAATTTTTAATTGAGCCACACACTTTATTATACTAAATGCGCTCCCGGTCAAAAGTGTCTGCTAAGAAAATCAACATAATCATTAACGCAACGCGCATTCACTTTTCAACCGAAAAGAATAACGAAATGATTAACAATTGTGGGCGCAGACCATCGTTAATGGGATAACAGTTAAAAACGGCAAAGCGACGAATGGCCAACACATCTCACCAACAACACATTCATCCTTTGCAGAAGAGCAATGTAGTCAACAACTCGATTAATGAGGATACTATTTTGCAAAAACGGCGGAGTGAGTCTTTATGGCTGTGTGTGTGTTACATTGCTGTGTTGGACATTGTGCTCGTATTGTTGGTGGTCGGCAGCGACGGCCGAATGCCAGTAAGCATTTTAAAATATGCAACAGGGGAGCCATTATTATTTCGTTAAATTGACATTTCCGCCACTAACATGCGGGCAGCTAGCTGGTCACAAACTTATACGCCGGCCCAATGCCGTCGCAGCAACAAAAGCATCAAAGTAATGACTATAGCATGGGAATTGAGGTTGATATATTGGGGGCGCATTGCAGGAGTAACGGCTCAAAATATCAACATAAGTGACTTCTTGGCCACAACTTGAAATGGCGAAAGCTGAGATGGCAGGAATGTTGTTATTGCCGTCGCTTAGTTTGCTCCACAGCTACACATCCATTGGGCAGATAAGAGTCGGGCTCGTCTTAATTTGTTTACATGCTGACGAAGAATCGTCCTTCTTTCTTCAATTCCACACTACACACAGAGATTCAATGGACAGACTCATCAGCGTTAACACACCCATCAAACAATCGCGTGTTTCTCCTTCTTTTTTTCTTCTGTCCGCCTAGCGTTCAGAGTGTGCTTATTTCCGTCGTTTCGTATTATCGTTCTGGGCCCATTTGAATTTTCTTCAATAGTTCTCGAGCTGTTGCTTGTTCGCATGGCTTGCTTGTTGGATTTCGTTTTTCTTTTATTGTTTAAGCTTTTTATTGCTGTGTGCGATTGTTATTGCGCTTTGTTGCTGTTATCATTATTTTCACATCGGCAGAGAATTGCGCATTGCAATGAGCCTCATGAAATTCCCACAGCTCCTTGTACATATGTACATCAACTTGGATTCAACTTTTTATGCTTGGTTTTTCTTTTGCTTCCTTCAACAGATACTTTTTCTTGAATTTATATATATGTATGTATGTATGTATGTATTTATGCGTGTAAATGTGTATGTATATCTTTCCACAAAATCCGTTAGCTTACCGTTTGTGCTTTTATTTCACTTTTATTGAGTTGATTATTTTGTTGTTTGTTGTTCTGGGACTTCATAAAAATAAAACTTAAGTGGAAAATGATTTTCAGTTGCGATATACATATACAGACTGTGCAGCGATTTGTATCGAAAGTAAAATGGTACAGCAATTGAACTAAATACAAGTGCCACAAAAACAAAAAAAAAAAAAAAACAAAAGAAAAACAAAAAAAAACATGAACTCATTTCCTTCTCCACTTGGTGCGCCAATTCGCCAATGTCCAGTTAGGGATTTATTCAGTACCTCTGCACCGTTTTGGTTTGACTGCAGCAGACGGTCTCATTACGATTCAATCTAAAACAAATACAAAGAAATTAGACAAAAATTAAAATTCATCGCCACATTAAATTAAGGTTGAAATGAATTAAAAAGCAGAGGCAACGAATCAAATGGACAAAAATTGTATTACTTGTTTACTGTTTGCTTTTTATGATTATTTAACTTTTCATTGCACTTAATTAATTAAAGTAGACAAACATTTTTGCTAGACGGTGTGTAAACTAATGATTTGTTTATTGTGCTTGAAATGTACATATTCCCAGCTATAAAAGCTGTACGCACATAAGTAAATAAGTTTGTACATAAACGAATTTTAGGTTGATTACTGTTTTAATCGAATGTCGAAGTTCTGGCTAAGTGCACAGTTGTAAAGGCACTGTGTTCGTTTCAGTACATTCTAACCAAAATATCGGTTTCTTAATTAGGAAAGGCTCTAGTTTGGATCATTTTGTGATTTCACCGGAACTCTGCTTTTCCTCAAATAAAGTACTTTAAATAATGCTGAAATAGTGCTTAGCTTGGGAACTCCTTGACTGATAAATTAAAAATATTGGTGCATAAAAATTATTGATTGAATTCAGCTTATACACTTTGAAAATGCCAATTTAAAAGGCAGAGAAAATATATTTTTTAACAAAGTTAAAAAAATAAACACCCACCCTATAAGTCGTTATGGTTTATGTCTTCTAATGGTAATTGGCCTTCTTTAACACATTTTGATCGGCATCGAAAACATATTTAAGACATTAGTTGTTTTATTTTCAAACCAACAAAAAATAATCGTATGTTATTTTATCCAACATAGTTGTACAAATTTGTTGTATACTAGTATCGGAATCAATAAATATTGAACAATATGGAAACTCTATGCAATTCAAAGGACGGTACAGACTAGTATTTTTATCTGAGAAATTTTGAATCGCAATACGGAGTATATCTTTATTGGGATTTTCACTCAATAGTATAATAATAAGAGCCAATGGGAACCGTTCAAAAATTGAGCAATTAAAAAAAAAGAAAAAAATAGAAATCGGGTTGTAAAAACTTCGTTTAGATTAGTAGAACGAAGTTATGGCCGGATAAAAAGATTTGATTGTATAAGTGGATATTTTACAAAAGTATTTATAACATTTAGAAATTATTTACAGATTTATAAAAAGCTTATGAATATCCCGTTCAGTTTTCTGGACATGGGTTACACGGCAGAAGACCAGCTGCACCAGTGTGCAGAAGCCCGAGAAATACAAAATAAACTAAAATCGGCAAGAGTTGTACGATTACGCTCAATGGTTTTACAAACTGAGCCATTGCAAAGTAAGAACACGTATTTGGGCTTGTATAGTCTGGGGTGTATGTGGTTGAGTGTTAGATTTTCAACAAAATTGCAAAAGTGCAAATTTTGGATAAATTGTATAGGCGGACCTAAATTTTTTTTTAAAGTTATGCCACTTTAAAAATGGAAGGTGTCTCGACAAAACATTAGTTCTATCAAACAAAATATTAGGTACTTCTGATGCCTCATATCCATATAAGATGGATAAACCATAAAGCATATTCAGCATACGGGTCAAAAATTGTGGAAACATCGAAAATTTACCCTTATCAAATGGTGAAATTGGGTTATAGGTATACAGCTGCCACTCAACACAAAAAAAAATGTATACATTTTAATGTATTTTACACAAATTAGTCAAAAATGGACGTGTCACGGAAAATAAGTCTTAATTTATTTCGATCGGCGGTAGCTCTTTAAAATTCCTGTTAGCTTTGCAAACAAATGTCTAACTTTAATTTTATAATACGAAAAAGGGATCTCCTTGCATTTCTTATTCTTCATAGAATCAGCGAACCAAAGATACGTCAGAGAAGTATAAAAATGCATATATACATATCTAAAATATTTGAGGCTACCAATTCTCTTTGGCATATCATTAATGTAGGAAAATACAAACTAAAAAAAAACCTTTTTTAATGCCAAAAACTTTTTCGTGTTTTTATTCGCTTTTAAATTTTTAAATTGGACGACATTTTAAAATGTGCTTTGCTATGAATATAATTTACATAAGATAAATAAAAATTAGTAGGTCTAAACTTTTGATTACTACGATATATTACACTGTGAGGCAGACCTAGACCATAGTTAACCAAGAGTGGTGAATTGGTAAAACTTAGATCGAGTTTTTTATGTTCACTTAAACTTTTTTAACTCGAACTGCTTTTATACACCTACATTTTATTTTTTAATTGAACATTTTTAAAATTATTCTATCTTCGTCATCATTATTAGACGCAGAATTGTCTTTCGTCTAAGCAAAACGCGAACAAAAGCTTTGGGAACTTAACATTAATTAAAATTCGAAATTTAGAATTGTGAATTCAAGTGGGTTTGATGCTGTTTGCATTAAAGCTAAATAATCTTATGAGATGTTTGGTTGAATGCGACAAAAACCGAGATTTCACAGCGAAGGATTTGTGGTAACGTAACATTCTTTCAATTCACCAGAAAAAAATGTGGTATCGGAATGCATATTTATTTTCTTATCAGTATTAAGTTAAATTACTAAATGTTTTTAATAAAACGGGTTTACCAAGCCATTAAAAACTTGAGTGGTATTTTAATCTAAATTTTTATTCTAACTGAAATGGTGACATTCTTTGCTAGACCCTTTCTAGAAATTTTGTTCACAAATTGTACCTCAAAAGAAAATTTTTGGGACTTTGGTTCTTAGCTAGTCCTTTGAGAGAACTTTTCAGATTTTATATATGATTTTCTTTTCGGAAATATTTTCTTGATTTTTTTTCTTTAATATCGTTCTCGTCAGTTTTTTCACATTTTCCTCCATTTAAAACTTAGGTATCTAAATTTGTTTTAGTTTTTCGTTGAAATTCTAATCGACGTGTTAGTTTTCTCTTTTTTTCGTTTACACTGAGTTTGTTATACTAATTTTCACATTCGTTATTCGTTGCGAGAAAATATATTTCCTTTGCATTCACTATACCATATATAACATTTTAGAGACTTTTGTTCCCAATTTATTTTTGGAGGGATCGTCCCTGAGTATTTTGTTCTTAACTCGTTCTTCGAGAGAAAGTTACTTACATTATTTTTTTCTGTTCTGTTCTTTGTTATACACACGATATTTGCAGTTTATTCTCTTAAACAATTTTTTGTAAGTATTTGTTTCTTTCTTGTCAAAATACTGCGGCAAACAAATGTTTCACATTTCGGTTTAGACTTTTAAGCGGTTTTGGGAACATAATTACGAGAACGAAGTTTAGTTTTGATTAATACCTTTGCACAACATCATAGTTAGTCAGTACGAGGCAGAATAGCAAAAACTTGTGCAATCGGCCCCTGATTTACTTTTATTTGCTCTGACTCACGCTAACGTGCTTCCCTGCACTAAAGCAGTTTTTGTGTTTTTTTTTGCTTTGCAAAAATACGCCAATTTGTCTGGATAAGAGTAATGGCAAAGTACTTGTTATGCGCTCAAACACAGGTGCATAATTACCTCATTGCATAGCTGGTTACTTGAAAGTAGTCGATTACACTTGTTTAGATTGTGTGCAACGATTTGTTGCCTCAGGATTAATGTGCAAGAAGCACTGGACTAATGCTCGACTTACCACGTGTCCAACAACAGTCAAGCAAAATGCAGGCGGAGCACGTACGACTGCCGATTCGGTTGCACAAAAGTTGCCGTGCCTCTATAATTTACATGCGCTACCACATTTTCTAAACCAACTAGAGTGGCTGAACGAATGAAGTTGTTTTGTCATGCAAACTTTAGTTGCCTTGTTGTTGTTGTTGTCATTTAGGGGATAGTAGTTACATGTGGTAGATGAATCTAATCAGACCACCAACTGAGCTGTTAATATGGGAAGTGACATTGACACTGCATTCACAAATATAGGAAAGCACATCAGGATATGTTCGTATATGCACTTCAGAAAAGTTCAGCATAATTATAAGGACTTGTAGATAGGGGCACGTCAGTTTGACGAGAGAAAACAGGTTTGTTTTTATCCGTGTTAAATTGTGTACATGTGTGTGTGTGAAAGATAATTTCGCGTTGGCTGTAGTTGACGTTAAATAAACAACCTCAACCAGGTGCTTACAAAAGACTTACAATTGTGATTAAAAAAACACGAACTTATTAGTGTAACTTTTAAATCTTAATAACCTGAAAGGTGTTTTTCCAGACGCATGTAAGAAGCAAAATCTAATTCTATTTTCAATATTTGGCAAGCTGCTATACGAACCGAGATCAGACGTCGCAACTGTGTCCTCGTCACTTTGAACGAAATTATTAGAAACGGTAACTGCAGCTCCGGATGATTGGACGCACGCCAATTCGACTTCTGAAAAGGTCGTTAAAGTTTGAACACAATAAATCCAGCTTTAACAAATATTTTTTGCAAGGGTCCGTCGCAAAATTTTAATACGAGGTTTCACTTTAGGGAGAGTCGTTTCTATTTATAAAAATGTTGCATCGGATGTCATTGATGTGTGGTCAGGAGTTCCTCAAGGCAGCCACCTCGGCTCAATTCTGTTCCTGCTATTTATCAATGATAAAACTATTGTATTAAAATTTTCAAAAATTCTAATGTATGCTGATGATATTATAATTTTTAGATCATACAACACTGTTGATGAGAGATCCTTGCTGCAGGATGATTTAGAAAGCATAGTTCTGTGGTGTAACGTCAATTTCATGCCTTTAAATCTTGAAAAATGTAAATATATGTGCTTCTCTCGGAGATCGACACTGCCGGCTTCTTTTGAGTACAGTATTTGTATCCAAATACATAATTTTGTCGACCTGGCTGTCATAATGGATCCCAAACTAAATTTTAACGTACTTATTAACAATACAGTCAATAAATCAGTAGGCGTTCTTGCTTTTGTAAAAAGATGGTTGAAAGAATTCAGCGAACCTTACATAACGAAAGCGCTTTTTACTACTTCATTTAGACCGATACTGGAATATGGTTTTATAATATGGAATCCGCATTATCAGGTGCAGTCTGACCGTCTTTAATCGGTTCAAAAACAATTTTTACTGTTTGCCTTAAGACACTTTACTTCAGATTCTACTCACAGACTACTTTTTCTGAATCAATGTAAAACAAATTTTGAACTGAATAAGCCATTCCGGTGTTTGTGTCAGGATTTTAACTTGCTTTCCAACACCTTTTATGTGTCAGACTAGCTCTTTAACATCAATAATAATGTGCTGTCCTCCCTCTTTAATTGATTGGCGTTAGTACATAGTAACATTTTGGCCAGCTCATGAATTAATTTTTTCTGTAGCTGAACAGTTTGAGATCTCGACACTTAAAAAACTCTTTCTCGAATCGGCACCCAGTCGGAGGAAGGGTAACTTTGACGATGTATGTTCGATGTGCGTTCTGTGACTGTGCGAAAGAAGACCGATACAGTCTTGATAAGCAGAAAAGAAAATTCTTAGGCTGACACATGCAAAACAAAGTAAGTTCCGTAAAAAAATTTGGTTATTTTTAATTTACTACAAAAACAAGAAAGAGATTATTATTTTCTCGGAATTCTTTTTCCTTGCTTTTTTCAACTTTCTTAGCAGCGGTAGTAACCTAAAATTCATTATGGCGAACGAACGAAAATGGTATGTATGATTATCAAGTTGAGAGCATAAATATCAAGAGAGAACTGAAGATTAAAAAATGTCGTCTCAATTTACCATCTAAAACAAAGCACTTCATCTGACTTTAACTCGCTTTACCTCACCACATTACAGCTAAACTCACCATATCTAAATCAATCTGAATCCCCAAACAAACCTATATCACCACAAATATAACTTCTCATACTTAATCCCACCATACTTATATATAACCCACCTTAACTCACTATACTAAAACTAACCACACTTGAATACTTTTAATTTAAACTCCCCACACCTACACTCACAGTACACAAGCCCGTCACACTACTTAACTGTATTAACCCGCCTTATTTCATCTCACCTTGCTTCGCCGCATCTCACCTTCCCAACTTCACCTATCTTCTAACATGTTCTCACCTCACTATACCGCACCTCAACTTTACCCCATTTCACCTAACTTCATTTATCCTCACTCGATTTTAGTCGGTTGTTGCCTAGAACTAAGAATTAAGGAACGATTAAGAGAAGAATAACAATATAACGGTATGTACAAAGAAAGCTGAAAATACTACGAGTAATACTGCGGGAAAGAAAAAAAAATTCCTTCCAAAATAAAACAATTCTAAATAATATCAATATATAAAATTAATCAACGGACTACTTGGTATTCCGTAGAAACTTGAAGGTTCGTTTCCCCGCTAAAAAATAATGGAGCAGAAACCAATCTTCTTAAGGTCGCATGATTGACTGTGGTGTGGGGGCAGAAGTGTAATGTTTGTTACGTAATCATTATTAGTTAATAATTTTTATTTTTAAAACCCCTTTAAGAATTAATAACCATTATTTTTAATTGCGTTTTTTTTAACTTTTATTTACGAGTATCATCTGAAGAAAAGGAATCATTGATTATAATGTAATTGATTACATTACATCTTTGTGAAGTATGACTTTTTCTCAATTTTTCACTTTTTCGTGCGATTAATTTCATTCATCGTTTTATTTCTCTATGAAAATGTATTAAAAACAAGTAAGAAAAGCTGAATTTATATACCCTCGCGATATATTTTTGAATGGTTGGTGCCCATGTTTTCATAAAATTCCCGTTTCTTTGTTTCAAATCGTTCCAAATATCAAATTTTACTTAATTTGCTTTAATGGATACCGAAAAATCGGAGTTTTTGCACTTTTCAAAAATTTCCGTTATATGGGAGGTGGGTGTGGTTATTGATCGATCTTGACCATTTTCAATACCAACCTACCCTGTCCAAAGAGCAATATATGTACCAAATTTCATTGAGATATCTCTATTTTTACTCAAGTTATTGTAATCACGGGCAGACGGACGGACAGACAGACAGTCAGGGCTAAATCGATTTCTCTTTTCATTCTGATAATTTTAGTACAAGTATATATATGTATGTCTATATTTCTCTCGATTATTTTTTGCTGTTACAAACAACCGTACAAGTACGCTCGGGTATAAAAATACTATTAGAGCAATGGATTGCAAATAAAAAAATAATTTCCATAGCATCTTTTCATCAATTTAAACACAACAACATTTTGATGATCCTTTACGGTAATAAATAATTTATTTAATAGCAATTTTAAGTTATTATCTATCCTCTACAAACAAAATAAGTTTAAGTTTAAATTGAATTTTAATAGGAATTTTTTTTTCGTGGAAATGCGTACGAGATGCACCAGTGCAGGGCATTGTGACCTATAGACTTATTTTTACGCTTCTTCAAATGCAAATGAAAATAAAATCTTATTATTATTATTTTCTGCAATCACAACTACTAAAATCCGAAAATAAAATAGATGCCGTAGAAGAAAATTTCCGGAGAGTAGGCAAGCTAAATATATAAGCTTTAAATGCCTTTTTATATTTGATACTTATTTGTTTTATTTAAAATTTTCTTTCGCTTCGCTTTGCCATGTTCCAAATAGTTTAAAAATATGAATAGCGCTTTTTAAATTCATATGAAGGGTTTACCGAAAACCGGCTTTGTACAAATTGGGGTAAAAAGAAAATATAAAAGAAATCTACATTCTTGTATACAAAGTACTAAAAATGCGACATACCAAATACAAATAATAAACTGTTTTGAAAAATTTTCTTTCATTCAGAATCTTGGTTTTGTTCCAAATTGTTTCTGAATAAAAAAAAAACAAGTCCGTAGTTTTGACTCATTTAAGAACCCTTTTTTGCACACATTTTTAATAAGGCCTCGGTTACACTGGTGCTGGACATCTGCGAAATATTAAGATACAAATCAATTCTGAGATACAGATTTCAGCTAAGTTGAACTATTAACGGCCCCTGTTATCAAGTTGAGACTAGTGAATCAGGGCGTGACGGAACTATACTCTGTGGCGCGATCAATGAACATTTTTTGTATCTCTCATTGCAGCCAAAAGGATATTGACGGTGAAGGACGGATGTATTCGCTAAGTCGGGGGTACAAGCGCAGTTAAATGTACAGTTCAGTGGTTAGCCGACTTGAGATCTTCACTCCATATTTAGCCAATTGCACTAGTCAATCGAGCTGGCTATATAATCAAGCAAACAGCTACTCTCATCGAGCCGTAATATCCGCTTTGTAGCGAACATAAACTTATCATACACACACACACACATACACACACACACACACACACACAAACACAAGTACACTCAAGCCTACTAACGCATTAATATTTTGTATGGAAAGCACTTTGGCAGGTAGCAAGCTACCAGCCGTGTTTATGCATAATTCACCAGAACGCTGCGGACATCATTAATGGCTGAGAGTGTATCGCAGATGGAGTCTGAGTTCTTTCTCACTTCAAACTCTACAACGCAGCTAAATAAGGATGCATACGTACACATGTGCATGTATGTATATTTATTGTATGTCAGTATATAAATATGTATGTTTATATGTGTGCTTTGCTTTATGCCACGATAAGTGCATTCAGCTTTATCAGCGTATACCGTATGGAAACAGGACACAAGTTTGCTACAGCTTGCCTTCCTTCCGCTCATTCGCTATATGCCGGCGTAGTTGAGTTCAAGCTGAGCGTTAGCAAAACCACCTGCGGTGCATAATTCTACAATAATTTTTCATTTTATAAGTTTATGCACTTTTGCACGTTGCAACAACAATAGCAGCAGCAGCAGCAGCAGCAGCAGCATGATCCTTTCAACCTAAAAATGTTGCCTTTGTTATGCTGCATCTGACGGTGGCAAGAGAGGGTATGTTGCCACTTTGTCCGGTGTTGTCGCAGCTGGTGTTGCGAGTTGGTGCTTCCTAGTGCCACTGCATGACATTAAATAATTTCCGCTGCACTCTAATGACCTTCGTTAACACGACACACCGTATATGGCATATAACTACATGTGTACTTGCCACACATGACTTACAAAGGAGCAATTGCTGTGAGGGAGTTTGAAGCGGAGAAGAGTAGTAGTAGGAAAGCGCTCACTCGCCGATGCAACCGTCCAAACGACGAGTTAACAACCAAAATAAATGAAAAAAAAATCACTTTGTATATGTACATACAAACTTATAAACGCTCTTGTGCGCTGCTAGCTTAATACATACTCGTTCATATTGGGCTAACTGAATATCTTGTTGTTTTTAAGCATATATACATACATACATACATATATGTATGTATATACGTTCGTGCATTTGTGCGTGCGCTTGCCATAGAAAATCCCACCTTGTTTTTCTTCCATTATGCCACTTTGCTTGTCTTAGCTTTGCATGTGTTCCGAATTGGCATTAAGTTGCCATGCTGTTTGTTGTTGGCTTTTGGATTGCCTTTCTCTACTCTGCTCCAGGTAGCTTATTTTTAATTTTACAAAACAGCTTTTGATGTGAGTTTCACACTCATACGCGAGTATGCACAATGCACATGCAGTATTTATGCAAAAGCTTACCTTCTACATTCATATACATACATATATGTATGTTTGGCATTCACATTCATTTGTTTAAGAGTTGGTGTCAGGAAGTTGTTTGCCATTTTCCATGAATTTTGAATTTTTTTTTAGCTGCAAATCCAACATCCACGAGCGCAAAATTAAAAATATGGAAAATTGCCCTTTGCAATTTTTCTCGTTTTATTCGTAATTTTCTACAGTGATCGTATTCTTATAAAATTCCCAACTAATCAGGTTTCTATTTTATTATTTAAGTATTAAAAATGCAAATTGCAATTGCAAAATGCTATGCTCTAAAGCCAAAGAAAAAGGCAAAATTGGGAGCAATGTGAATATTTTCGTATACTAAAATAAATTTTAAAGCACTAATTGCTTATTTTGCAAAATGCAATGTGGCGGCTTCCATACAGTCCATAAATGCATTTAAACTGTCGATTGATTAAAATTAATTGAAAATTTTAAGAATACACAAAATATTTTGAACAAAGTTGTAGTGAATAAAACATTTTCCTCTTTGTAACACATATTTTAATGGCAAACGATGAATAATTTTAAACCCTTTTGGAGCATCTGTGGTGTCCAATTGGAGTATATTTCCATTGCTTGTTAAAGACATTACAACGCGTGCGATTTCTTTACTTGCAGCCAAATATTTTATTTTCAAACTTCAAATATCTATTTTTTTTATTACATTACTGCACTAAGCATTCTTCGTTTGCTTGTGAGATGCCAAAAAAATGGTAGGAAGTATTTAGTGTGATGGGCGATTTTTTGCTGTCGAATGGAACAAAAATCTAGCATCCAATTTTGCGTAAAAAATGGAATTGGTCTACTCTTAGCAGGGACAATTTTTATACGTGAAGACCCTGGCGATGCTTATAACGAAACTCGGTCTGGATACGTCAGCACACCAAAAACAGGCGAAAACGTTGAAGAAGTAAAGAAAATAGTGAGGTGGAATTACCAATTATAGAAGTGGGTCTTGACGAGCATTGTCCACAAGCAATGGATTATTGATTATCGTGATTTGTTCAAAAGTGTCATAACTGGCGACGAATCATGGGAAAATGGTGCTTGCATTAAAATCAATGCCACATGAAATCGGGAAAAGCGCTTTAAGTTCGATCAAATACCAACTTTGCTCGCTATTTTCTTCGATTACCCTTGCGTTGATCATCGTTACTCGTGCGACGTAGTCGTGCCTCGGCCACCGTGTTCAACAGATTTGGCTCCCACCGACTTTTTCCTGTTTCCAACACTGAAGAATAGCGATGAAAGTACTTAAAAAGTTAAGGTTTTTTTTGTATAAACATGGCTGGGCCATAAACTATTGGTTTTATGGAAAATAGTTTTCAACAGGCCGAAAATGAATACCAGGCGATCGTAAATATTCTTGTCAGTTCAAGAGCTCTCTCAACACTCTCTTTCTAAATGTTGAAAAAAGAGAAAAACAAACAATCCAAAGTGTTTGTCATCGACAACTATTGTTTTTAGATCGTTGTTATAAAAGTATTTCCATTATAAATTACTGTGAGATAAACGAGTATACTTGCGGAACTTGTTCAGAATCAATAAAAGATGAGGTAAGTTTTTGGGGGTTTTCTATAGATTTAGATACATTTAGGTATATTTTAGATATATTTCTGAAAAATTTGGTACAATTTGGACACATTTTAGGTAAATTTTCGATAAAACTTTGCTCGAAACATTTTATGTACTCTTTATGTACCGTTTCGGAGCAATTTCGTTACTTTTCGGTAACTACTTTTTCGGTTCACTATCGTTATTTCTTCCTTACATTTTAAGTATACTTGGGTAATATTCTCGGCTCAGTTCTGAATGATTCCAAATAAGTACTGAACTGTCACTGCAGCAGTTCCGAACTATTTACGAATTTGTCCAAAATTTGTTCCAAAAATATGCTGAACTAGTCACGAACTGATGACCTTAAATGTGCTTATCTTATTTTAAAAATTATTGATAGACTTTAATTCTTTTCTCATATACATAATGTTTATTTTACGGAAAACTATCGAATTTTCTGGAAAATCGCGAACATATCTAAATTGACATATCTAAATATACATACAGACATAGTTTACCTCAATGGTCTGTGTATATTTTCTCTCTTATGCTATAAAGGCTCTAAATTTGGATGATAATTAAATAAGCTTCGTACACACAGAGCATCGAATATATCAAATTATATGTAATTAGGCGACTAGGCCGCGTGCGGATACATTGCTCATATTTGCCATCTACTGAACTTAACATAAAATTGAAGAAAACAACATAGTGAATGGACCAAATGAAAATTTAAGATATAACCTAAATGTATTTTTCTCTTTGTTTAGTTGTGAGATGAACTGAGGGGAAGAATGGAGTTGTGAAATGAGGTAAGGGTATGTCAAGTCAGGTGAGTTGACATGAAGTGAATAACATTGACGTGTGGTCAGTCAGACAGGGTATAACGAATGATATAGCGACTTAAAGAGTACATAATTAAGGTGTGGTGTATTTAGGCGTAGTGAGTTTATGTTTGGTGAGTTAATATAAAATGAGATTAAAAGTGGTGGATTAAGTTTTAGGTTTATACATTTTTGGTGTGGTAAATTTGGATATAGTAAGCAAACAGTTGCTGAGTGAGTTAGGGTAAATTAAAGTTTTTTTTAAGTTTCGGTGAGTTGGCTTAGGTATGGTGGATTTTGTTGGGCGTGGTAAACTAAGAAGTGAGCTTTTTTGTGTGACAATTTTAGATGGTGTGAGTTCAAGTATGTGTAGTTTACTTGGTTTCTGTATGGTAAGGTTAGGTGTGGGGAGTCTAGGTGTGGTGAGTACAGACACATAAAGGGAGAAGACAAAGCTTCGTTGTCACATAAAACCACTTCCGCATAAACAATTGCCGTGAGCATCATTGCCGTCGTTTTTTCAACTTATTTCCGTTGGTCAAGAAGTTTTACTTCAAATCTTTTTATAACATATTGAAATTAAATAAAAGCAAAATCCGATTTTAAGAAGGTATTCTCAATTTGTTGAAAGAATATCTAATCGAATGCAGGTTTTCCTAAAGACACAATTTAACAAAATTTTTTGCATAAAATCTTGCTCGAAGTGAATACTTAGTTAAAATATGTAAGATTAACTTATCAAGCATTGTTGGTGCCGGGTATCACATCTACATAGATTGTGTAAGGATTTATTCCTAGTATTCTGAAATGTTCTACTATTCATTCCACTGTCGTTCACTTTGGCTTTGACTTCTGTGTTATTATTCACCTTGCTAGCCGCTTGTTGTTGACCACTGTTTCCGCATGTTGCTGTTAGTGCAGTTGGTTTGTCATAATGACTGTGAACCGTTATAAATATTTACACACCAACGCACATTTTATACAATACATACATACATACATACATACATACATATGTACATACATCCATAAGCACGTATGCACACACACACTCTGACTCTCTAATGCTTCCTTTTCGCCAAAACCGCGGTTGCGGATATGGAAAGTGGCCCTCAGGTGGCATGCGACGCCAAAAAGCGAGTCAAAGTAACGTTTTGCTTTGCCACAGATTCTCCGCTTCACAGTAGTTCAGTTGCCGCAGCGGTGACTGAATGCCACACTTGCAAGCAGAGCAGAAGCGGCACCTCTCATGCTACACTTGCTTCGCTCGCTTGGCTTTTGTTGAAATATGTACATATGCGTGTACTCCCATTGAAGTTCCAAATGCCGCTAGCACCATTTGAGTTAACACCTAAAGGGGAGTGTATGGCAAAGTTGGTGCCACCTCGCAATTGGCGTCCGTTGCAGTTTCCTGCTGCCATGATTCATGTTTCCTTCGCGATTTTGCAATTTTCTATAATGGAATGCTTTTAAAGTATTCGTGTTTCCAAGTGTAAATACTATTTAATGAACAATGAGTTTTTAGTAAATTTTAGGAAATTAAATATTTAGAATACTATAAGAAAGTTAATGAAATGACAGCGTTGTGAAGACAAATTAAAATAATAAAATTTAAATAAAAAGGCAGAGAAATAAGCATTGGAAAAAATGTAGTAAAACACAAGCTAAAAAAAGTTGTATAAGATGAGCAAACTCTTATTGTTAGTTTATGAACAGATTTTGAATAAAGCCTCAATTTTTCGATTGCCTATTGCAGTTACAAGCAAATCTATTGATACTTCTATGTTACAATTTTCATAAGATATTTAAAAATGTCAGTTTGTTGAACGAATTGAATGATATTTTAATAATAAAAACCAATCGAATCGGTTTGCGAAGTTATGTAGGACCCAAATCTAGTTTTGATACAACTTTTACTATTCCTAAGCGCTCACTCTTCGCTCTATGGCGAACAAATAGTATAACATTCTTAAAATTTTTTTTTATTTAAAAACTATCTATCTGAATAATGATGTACTGTTTTTCAGTCGGAGAAGACAGTTCATCTTTAAGATATATCAAATATCTGTAATATAAACACTTTATTAATAACCATATATGTACATATAAATGAATATCAATGATTATTTGTTTTCAGGGATTTTGGGGATCCACAATAAAAATTATTATTGAGAAAATAATAAATAAAATAATAAATAAATCGAACCGAAAAGAAATACAACCATATCATTTGATATTCTTTAATCCAATAAATAAACCAGGCACCATCCATCATAAAGAGTTGCAAAATACGTTGGACACATAACGATTTTTATAACCAACAATAATTTTAGGCGAAGGAAGCAATTTTATTTTTATTATTAACTTTTTTTTAAATTAAAATCGTATAGGACGACAATATCGTGTGGAAGTGGTGGTGAATTTTAGCAGATTATTTTTAAACTGTTCTAAAAAAAGTAAGTGAAACATACGATGTGAGAAACAAGTCAGTTTGTGTTAGTTGTGTCCAGAACTTTCGTTGAAACCTCATTTTCCTATAATTTTAAGGTTGCTCTTGGGATCACCGAAAACATCATTAATTACATTATCCTGCAATTCGAAAATACGCTTTGTGGTGTAGTCCAATAAACATTGATGCTCAACTTCAACGTGCGATAACTTTTGTTTCCGTTTTAGATTATTATCTAAGCTGGGAAAACTTCAAACAACATGCTCTGACTAGAATATTTTGATGCTTCCTTAAATTTGTAAAAATGATAAGCGTAAACATTTGTGTTTAAAGGTGAAATTATTGTGTTATTTGCTTGTTCAGTAGTACAACGCAAACAGTCAATAGCAACAACACATCCATTTCGGCTACCTCTGATATTCATTGTCTCTTTGTTCGCTTGAGGATACAGCAAAACTCATTCAATATTATTTTCAGCTGTTTGTACACCACAATTGTTGTTGTAAGCCAATCACAATGTTTTGTTTTTAAACATATGATTTTGTTCGGTTGCAATACTATTGAAATCCCCTTGCATAAATAATTTACGCTTTCTTTCAATTGCTCCTTATATTTTAGACGTGTGGTTTTCAATGACGCTATACTTTTTTGCGAGTTGATCTTTTACACAGCTGTTACTTGATTTATACTTAGTTAGGTTTGCCATTTCAAGTCGCCTTCAAAGAGAATATTCGGCGCGTTATTGCTGACTTGCGGCCCAAATTGCTGCAAAAAGTGGTCGATAATTGAGCCTCTCGGCTGGAATTTTTTCGAGTCACTCGCCCGAAATCATTTTTAAAACATAATGGCATACCCTTATCTTTATAATGAATCTAAATTCTTGGCCATAGCATTAAATTACATATATTCATTTTATTTCTTTTTAAAAACCACATGTCTAAAAAGCACCCTTTATTTAGATGACTTCTAGAAAAACAAATAAGAAAAGCTAAGGGAAACCGAATTATATATACACTCACGACGTATTTTTGTATGGGCGGATGCCACGCCCATTTCGAAATTTGTATAAATAAACAATTTTAAATTTTTTGTTTATTGTGCGATTACAAGAATTTTGAAGAATTAGTTTAGTGATGTCAAGGACAATATGTGTACCTACAAAATTTTGTGACGATATCTAACAATATTGTTGAGATACAGACATTTTATCATAAGCAGGCGTGCCAACGCTCATTTTTTTAAATTTTATAGAAATCCAGTTTTAACTCTGGTTTTTGCATTTTTCAAAACTTCCTTTATATGGGAGGTAGGCGTGGTTATTGACCGATCTCGATAATTTTCAATACCAACCTACATACCTCGGCAATCTTAATTTTTACTCGAGTTATCGTGTCTACTCACAGACGGACAAACAGTCAGGGGTAAATGGATTATTCTTTTCATTCTGCTCATTTTGGTCTCTATTTAGTATTTTGATTATTTTTATGCGAACTTAGTTATTATACCTTTGTAAAAAGGTATTTGTACATACATATGTAAGTTTATAGCTTATTTAGCATAGTGAACAAAAATTCAAACCACAAATTTAAATTTTCTATAAAATTGTATTAATTTAATAGGAGGCTCAAAGAATTTCTATTCGTAACAAAGTTCTTTAATTAAAATTTGATTTGAATTGCTTTGCTACCCATTGTGTTCTGCAGACTGCTGTGCGGTAAAACCGCTTAATGTGCAAAAATTTTGAAATAAGTTTTCTTCTAAAAGGTTTTTTTCAGTTCCTAATTTATCCATCCTTTTACAAAGTCGTGAGAAAATATGTTTTCTATTTTAGCTTTTTCATGTATGCTTTATGGTTATCTAATGATCCTCATGCATTAAAAAGTATTTCTATGGAAGTTTCATGAAATGGAAAGGCATAAAGCAAGGGTGCAAATAATTTTGGATACAAATATTCCAAAAGTTTTAACTTTTTGTGTTTGAAATTGAAGCTGTTTATAATTGCGTTGCAGATAACAATGCATTTACGAAGTGTTTTGATGCTTATTTGGTAAATATCTTCAGATTCAAAAAACACAGTAAATGCACTGACTGACTCTTAAAAACATTTGTCTTCGTTATTAACAGTTAGTGAAATATGTTTTGGATTGAAAAAAATTTGAAGAATTTCTTAAAAAAAGCCTTCATGTGACGAAAGATACGGTTAATCAACTTACATTTCTATTGATAGGTTTTTTGAATGCATAAAAATTATATGAAACAAAGTTTAGCCAAATAGTTGATAGATAAAATTTTAAAGTTCCTGTACCGATTATATGTTAAAGTATTTGCTTATATGCACCTTTCACATTAATATCAACACATACATATTTGTGAATTCAACGCATATTTTCGTGGCAGGTTGTAAGTTAAATGTAAATTCTGTTCAAATAACTTGTAATTTCGTTGATATTACAACATTTTTTCCCTAAGTGTTTATATTTACATTTGCACTAATATACATATTTTATTAAACCTAAAAACTATGAACAGAAAACCTAGAGAATTCGCAATTATCGCCCAATCGCCAGCGTGATGGCACACTAGGGTAGTGAATAAATAATCGATTTTTGTTTAATCGATTGTTTTTTTCTTTTTATCGATTTTTTATAATCGATTTCATTAATAGCAATCATCGATTTTTAACATATGGATTATTTTAATTTTACAATTTAAATCGAATTTTGTAAATAATGTCATCAGAGCGATGGATGAAAAAATTTGTAAGTTTAAGGAATAACTTATTGTATTTGCTTATTTTTTTTGATTTTGTATTTTAGTTTCTTGCTATTATTTTTTTGTACTATTTTTACTGCAATAGAATATTTAAGAGAACTGAAAACGTGTATATAAATAATTCTAATTTGTATTTACATATAGATAATCTAAAAGTCTTAATATAATATGTCGAATAAGCATTGTTCGTATAAAAAAACGATTATTCTTCGATTTATCTTGAAAAGAAGAAATCGATTATTAAATAACCGATTTTTCCGACGCGGGGTTACATCCCTATGGCACACTAATCAAATTTAATATTTCACTGAGTTTGGCGTGCTATGTTTTTTTGGGAAGGCAATAACAGTTGTAAAATATTCAATAAGTCGATTTTACTGAAGGTCTATTTTGTGCGTACAATATATGTATGTGAATATGAATATTTATATAAATATAAAAATATTTTTTTTTTAAATGGGCTTAAAATTTGTATGTAGACTAATGTAGGGTAATAAATACGCTATAGCTGCCTTTGACCTTCTGTAATGGAATGGAATAAATTGTATCATCGTTTTTTGCATTTGATGTAGGCAAAAATATTTAATTGCACATAAAAAATCTATAAATTTAAAATGAGTTCTATAATTAAATTGGCTTCTTTTTATGATTGCTTTTCGCAGTTTACTTGAACGGATTGGTGTAGTAGTTAGCAAATGTTAAATATGCATTTTATTTTTACATGCTTAGTAAAAAGGTGGTTTGATACCAGAAAGTGCGAAAAATCGACACATATATCTACGAAGGCCTACATTTAAATTCGTTTTTGCTATTGAAAATTTATAATTTGTAGCAAGAAATGGTTTTTTTAAATCTCAACGATTTTGCTTTTTTAAGGTAGCTAAAGGAAACATTTCATTCAGTTGGCTTGTAATAGCCGGAACTATAAAATATTTGATATGCTGATACTTAACTTACGCTCCTTTTTGTTCTGAGTTCAATTTTTTTCCTGTTTTTAAGAGTTTTTTTTTATTAAAGTGAAACTACTTGTTCCGTTTTTTAAACGCTACATAATTCGGATATATTCTTAATGGTAACAAAAGACTGAGCTTAACATAATTGTAAAGAAAATTGATCTAATACTACATAGTTAAATAAATCAAATTTATTAATGATTTGCTTTTTTTGTTTAAGAGAGATAAATAGAGGGGTGAAGTGAGATGAGTTGTGGTGATGCTTGATCAGGTGATATGAGAATAGTTGAGAGGAGGCAAACTCAGGTGAGGTGAGGTAAAGGGAGCTGACATGTGATGGGTTTAAATAAAACACGTTTAGATTGTGTGAGTAAAATTGTGGTGAGTATAGATGGTTAGTGTGGGCAGTTAACGTGTGTATATTTTAGATAAAGTGTTTTTAGATATGCTTAGCTTAACGTGCATCCCAAGAGTCGTCTCTTTCGATAACTTCATCATCCATAATGAAAGATTTATAGAATGTGTCCACCGAGAGAAGACTTTACTGATTTTAACTTGTTGGATTTCAAACCTGACATTTGTATTAACGCTCGTTTCTACTTAATCGAAGTCAGGTAGGATCCAATTAGTTTCTTGAGGGTGAAGTTAGCCATTCCTCTTAGCGATGTCTAAAAAATTAATTCCGCAATAGTTGGCGTAAATTGCAGAATAAATCTTCTAGTAGACTGGGCAGAATACACGCAAATTCCTATCAGCACGCACGCATTCATCCGACCATACTCTGAAACGATCTCGTGCATGCAGTTAAACAAATGCTTTTCACCTCATCGCTGTATTCAAAGAGCTCAGTTGACAACCCGTGAGCTCCCTGGGCTACGCTTTTCGAATTTTAAGAAAAATTTAAATGAAATTGTAAGAAATTCTAAACCAACCAATAATGTTTGCTATTTCTTAATTTAAACGATTTTTCGCGTGTCTAAGTCACTTTGTATGAACTTTAATCTGCTGTATCTGTCCGTACAAACCCATTAAATTAATTTTTGATTGGCTTCTTATAACTGGGCAGAATACACGCAAATTCCTATCAGCACGCACGCATTCATCCGACCATACTCTGAAACGATCTCGTGCATGCAGTTAAACAAATGCTTTTCACCTCATCGCTGTATTCAAAGAGCTCAGTTGACAACCCGTGAGCTCCCTGGGCTACGCTTTTCGAATTTTAAGAAAAATTTAAATGAAATTGTAAGAAATTCTAAACCAACCAATAATGTTTGCTATTTCTTAATTTAAACGATTTTTCGCGTGTCTAAGTCACTTTGTATGAACTTTAATCTGCTGTATCTGTCCGTACAAACCCATTAAATTAATTTTTGATTGGCTTCTTATAAAATAAAATTTAAATCATTTCAACTTGGTGGACTACTTGGATAAGCCTAATCAAGCAAAGTTGTTTTAGGTGTGTGGAGTTATAGTGTGGTGAGATGTACACCAGCGCCGACGGCACCATTTTCGCTTAATGTTGATTTTTTAATTTAAGTCCGCCTCCCATTTAATTACCATAACAAAACAGCCATGCTTTTGCACATAAATTTGACAATAACTTTAAGTAAGTCATAAGAACTTAAATTTACACGCAATTATTACAAAAGAGGTTCAACATTTTACGTCGAAAATAATCAAAAAAAAAAAAAAAACTACCGAGCACTTTACTGCACAATTAAACAATAACCGCCTTAACCGCAGCTGAAATAGCAAAACAATTTGGTTTCTTTTTTTTACTGTGCATTGCCACTTTGTCGCTAATAATTGTTCAAGTGATGGTAAACACATTTTTATAACAAAAATATTTATGTTTTTAGTTAAGTGAGTGTGTATGGTAAGTGCGTCGACATGCGAACATAATTTGTGAAATACTCGTAGTACCGCCCGTCGCACACAAGCCAAGTATTTAAATGCGCAACTACTGTGCTCTGGCACTAATAAAATAAACAACAGCGCTGAACTAAGCGTGCACCCGAAACTCCAACAAAAATACAAACGAAAAGCACAAACACATGTTGCATTATTAACAAAATATCCGCGAGCGCATAATTTTAAGAAAAATATTGATGCAGCAAGTAGTTTGGGTTGCGTAGCTGTGGTCGCGGCAACGGAAACGGAAGTGGATGTGGTGTTTAAGTACACTAGCACCAATTCTATTTGCAAATTGTACGAGCAACTGTCGGTCGTATGATGTTGAGTGTGGCGTTAAAATGTTGTTCACTATTGTTAATTTTGGAATTTTACTACCAATTAAAATATGCATTAATGGCATCGAAACTATTTGCAACTTAAAATAAAAATCAACCGCCGATGCAATCAAGTAGCGCGGGTCAAGTAGCGGCGTCAGGAGAGTCGTATGCTCCGCTATTTTACGCAGTCCACACCCAATGTTGCTGTAGTCATAGTGGATTGCCAGCGAGAATAATTGACGCTTATAAAGTATGCAAAATTAAAAACAGAATGTTGAAACTATTCAGTAGCAAATATCCATATGGGAAATATTTTGTCGGTTCGACAGCCATTTAAAAATTATTTATTCACAAAATTGTTGCAAAGCCATTCGCTTTTGAAGCGATATTGAAAAAAAAAAAAAAAATATATATATATTTTTTAACAAGGTGCTAAGTTTAAAGTGAAGGCAACTATATATCTATACATTAATATGTATGTAGGAAATAAATTGAATGAGTATTTCCATTGATTAATGTTAAATTTCAACGCTTATAACTTATATTCATTCAATATAGATCATATTATAGTATAGATCAGATAAAAAATAATTTTTAAGGATACAAAATAAAGCAGGTTAGAGTGCTATTTTTAAAAGTGCTAATAATATGAAGTACCGTAATATGACATACAAATTTATATCGTACTCGTATATTAAATTAAGGTTCGATTTGTTTTGATTTTTTAATCACATAAAGGTTATTGCATTTCGTTATGAAAAATTATTAAAAAAAAAAAATAATGCTGATATTGGTATTTGTATGATAATAAAATATTAATGAATTAATATTTACTCTTTTAAATTATCTAAGGAATAACTAATTGTGGATCATGCTAATGCATCCATTTAGTGAGATGAATCTAAACTGGATTGTTATTTAGATGCTTTGATTCCTTATAGCCTTAATATTTTTATATTCACGCTGGCAAGTTGTCAATAAACCAATTTTTAATACATGATTATTCACCTATATTGTCTTACGGAGTGATGATTCTGGGAATCCAGGTACATTAACACAGCTGTACTCAATTTCTACTCTTACGTCAACATTAATGCATTCTGAACAACGTGAGCAATCAAAGTGTGAGATGCGGTAATCAATCCATGCGGCCAATAGAGAGGAAACCCAAGTGGAGCCACTTCCTTGTGTTCGTTCAAAAGATCTACTAAAGTAAGCAGCATCTGTTCGATAGAAGATGAGACTTTAAAGTAGTAGTCGGCCTTGGATAAAGCGGCTTGCTATAAAAACATATATTTAGTTCTTTTTAAATCCCTTCAGTAGCTTGTGCGTTGGGTCTGGCGCCGGTAAATTGAAAACAAATTCAAATAAAAATAATTAAAGAGCCTCGGATGTCAACAACCCAAACTTAGACGACCGCCGCAAACAAAATAAGAACCACGATTTTCCAACATTTCCCTGGTCCGTCCGAAACCTTTATAGGGAAAAATTGTGGACTTGCAGAGCCTGTTTAAAATAAATCGACAATGTGTGTATAAGAGAGAAAAATCCTGTTTTTTGTAGCTTGGTATAAACTAGAGTCTTTGATTAGTAGACTTTTTTTGTAAAAGCGGTTTTCGAAAACTAGCATTTTGTAAAAAACCTATTCCTAATTTATAAATCAAGAAAAAACTGGGTAAACCGGTTCTTGTTCTAAGTAAAAAAACTGCATCAATGTACATAAATGTGCCTAAATGCAATAATTTCTATGAAAGAAATCTTTTGAAAATAAAATGTAGTTTAATGTCCGAATTCAGTAAGCAGTCTCAGGCTCCAATAGAGAAAAGTCACAATTAAAGGCCAGTTGGCATTAATGGGCCTCAAGTCCTCTTCTCTCAAAACAAAGTCTCTCAATTGTGTTCAGGTGATAAGCAGATCACAAAAAGTAAGACAAACACAAAAAATAAAAACGTAAAAGCGAGGAGAGGCAATAATCTTCAACTCATACATAGACTCCATTTTTAAAATTTGAGAATATACCAAACTACTGAATTGCACATTAGGCTCATTGAGGGAGCTAGAAGGACTTACTGTCAGAAAGGCGTTATACATTTTTTTAAGATTTTACTCTCCTCTTAACACAATTTTCTAAATATGGAAAAGCTTAAAAACATTTGCTTCATTTTTTCTGCAAATTTTTTGGATATCGAATGTAAATGATGGTAACATAGCAAATAAAAAAGTTTGTCTTTATCAACTGTATTTGTATCCACCTGAAACTTTCACTTTATATAAAACTACACACGTAAAAAAAAAATTTGAATTTTCTTCAATGTACTTTAATAAAAATAATAATTAAAAATTGAATGAATGCTGCCATATTTGGTGTCTTTATAGATATAAAATAGGCAAAAATAGATAAACGTCATACCTAGTGATTCAGTAATTCGAACTTGAAAAAAAAGAAATGATGCCAAAGAAGTGCCATTTCTTATCCAAAATTTTTAATTTCGTTTCATATTGATTTATGTACTCTTTTCCTGTGTACACTAAAGCTGCATAAGTAAAAAATGCTACGAGTATTTAATCTGTTGAAGAAAAGTGATTCTTAAGCGAACAAATATAGCCCGTTTCGGGGGCTGTTACGTTACATTCGTACGTGTTTTTCTAATTTAAATGTTTGAAAATAGTATTTAAATTTTCTTCTGATTTTCCGACAGGCTGGAAGTTTGATGTATATTGGAACGATTTCCCGTCATCCCTTGTCAAATTTGGTTTTGTGACATACCGATTTTGGCGTTGTGCCATCTGCAGTGTCGTTTTCGTTCTAAGTAATTAGTGTTGGGTCTGTTGTATTTATTGATTTTCAGGTATTGGATTCAGTTTTGCGAGATGCTTGCAATTTTGGTATTTTATGCTTCTTTCATACCTGATAAAATTCCTCTGTATTAAATTCTGTTGAGTGAGTTTTTTATTCTTCGGTTCACTTCGGGTTTCCTTTATACAGGTAGCAGTCGGTAATTTTAGTTTTGTGCAACATTTTGTTTGAAAAAAATTTGCTAGTACATCATTGAAAAAGTCTGCTCCTCTAATAGGCTATTCACAACTTCAAGTATATAATTTAAGAGCTTTAAAATGAATTCAATGATGCTGAAAAAATTTTTTTTTCCATTTCTAATAAATAAAAATGTGTGGACTGTTACGTTACACAAAAAGACTGTTACGTTATATGTGCGATCGAGTCCTGAGGAATTAAGCATTGAAATACATAGCTTATATTGTTTATTATGATTATTTAAAATATTTTATCATTGTACAATCAATAATAGTGCATAACTGACATGAATATCGGAAAAACAAACAGTACTTGAATTATTCGATTCACTACCTTTATTTTGTTAAAATCAACTTATAAAAAACAGTTTAAACTATAATTTGTATCCTTGTTTCGACGTGTAGAAAGTGACAATTGATCCATCAACTACTTGAAATTGGTGAGCCGACGCTATGTCGCGGATACTTTTTGCACTATTGAACAAAGCAGGTGTGTTAAAAATGTAATTTATATTTTGTTAAATTAAATGCAGACACGAAATCTGAAGCACAATTTATAACGCATTTACGCGACCAAATTTGCTTTCACACGATCATCTTGGCAGCTGCGCCTATACCACCGAGAGTAGTTGGAAAGTAGATCTAGTAGATTTTTACACCAAACTTGCATTCAAAAACATGAATAACTGCAGCAATAAACTTATTTTTAAATTGCGATGATGGCCCATCTATCAACATTTTTTAGTATTTTTACTGTTTCCGTCAGTTGTGAGAGCAGTATGTACATGCAAGGAATGATTGTTTCTTTTGTGTGTGATAAGCTGTTCGACACGAAAACTTTTGATTGAAATTTGTCCTTGTGATAAAAGGCAGTAGTAAACAGAGTCAGCTGTTTTTGATTCCAATGCGCACTTTGCACTTCGTCTTGTCCCTCACAGACGAAATTTTCAGCAAAATCAACTTGCCCTTCCTCATCCAACTGATCGTTTGATGCTCTCGGGCGATTATATTTGTTGAAAATATCCGATGGCTCGCATTTAACGTAGAATGCTACGTCTCCGATTTTTCTTGCAATAACTTCGTTTTTAAATTTCTTCTGTGCTTCTTTACCCTTTCGTGAATTGCTACAGGACGATTTTCAACAATACTTTTCATTTTGGATATCGGCATTTCGTCTTCTGCCTCTTTCATCTTCTATCGCCTCTCCTTTTGGGAAGCTGCTCTTTTTTCCTTGAACTTATCAAATTTTTGCTGGCTTTTCAATTTTTGGATATAAATATTGTTCCTCTGAGCTTTACTCAGCTTTCTTTTAACACAAAACATGTTTTTGAGGATAGAAAAACGTCGTTGTTTTAATTTTTGATTATGAAGAAGAAATGACCGTTACGTTACATACATATATTGTTTTTGGCTTTAAACACTAAAGTGAAATGAAACAGTGCTGATTTTATATCATTGTCGGAAAATGTACCAAAATTTCTCGAAGAAAATTTGGAATTTTTCTATTTGTAACGTAATTCCTTTTTGGTGAAAAAAACTTTTCCTTCTTTTGGACTGTTACGTTACATGAAAAGAAGCGGTTGATTACTTTTTTGCTGAAAATGCTGTTAACATTTTTTGCCCTTGAATATTTTGTTCAGTCACTTTATATGTAGCCAATTCTACAAAAAAAAAACCAACAACACAAAAAAATAGCATTACTTGTGTACTACTTACCTTTTGGTTCCCCACTATATTTTGGTTAATTTTTATCTATCAAGAAGTAAAAACGAAACAAATAGAATTCTCAAAATACACACAGCGTCTTGCTTTGACAATTATGTTGCCTTCTACTGCGGGAGTTGTATAACGTCAAAATGATCAAGAACCAAGCGAAATTAAAAAAAAAAAATTTGTTTGTCTGGTTTCGTTTTTCGCGAAACGGGCCATATGTAATATAACCTAAGTGTTCCCTAAAATGTTATAAGGTCTTTTGGCCTTTTAACATGTCTTTCATAACGAAGATAGCAAACTCAAATCCATAATTTCTTAGACGAATTGTTTATAAAAATTGCCATCGAAACCCCATTTCCTGTAAGTTTAAGGTTTTTCACAAGATCACCGAAAACATCATTTATTACATTATCAGTACCAAAGCCAGGGAAAATTCAACAGAAGTTTAACTGTTATTTTTAAATGTTCAGAATAAAATATTTTGATGCTTCCTCAATATAAATTATTGTACTATTTGTTTGTTCAGTAGCAAAAACGGCAAACAATCAACAATAGACACATTCGGCTGCCTCTGCTAGTCGTCATCTCTTTGTTCGTTTTGTGGATTCAGTAAAACTTCTTTCAGGACGACCAATATTATTTTCAGGTGTTTGTACATTTCAATTGTTGTTGTGAGCCAATCATAATGTTTTTTTCAAAACATATGATCTCATTCGGTTGCATTTTCTCTCAATTGCTTCTAATATTTAGCTTCAACTACATTTTTAATTTCCCAATATCAAATATTTTCTTAATATTCTCTAGTTTTTGCTCATAACATAAATTATCAAATTAACACACACAAAAACAACACAATTAGAGATACCAGAAAAAGCAAAAAAAGTCAGAAAACGGCGAGGCCACTTTGATAACACAGCATCTGACATATTTTAATTGCGATCTTTACTTTCAAATTGTTCCCGCTGCAAAACCAAATTAATTCCGTGGTCAGACTTAAGCAAAAGCAAGAATAAATTTTACTTATTAGCGATCGCTATTAGAAAAAAAAAGTTCTATGATATAGATTTTACTTGTTGTGTCGAGTTATAGCACATACCGCTACACGCTCGATTACAGCGGAGCATACTTACTTATACAAATGAACCTTTAAAGCAGCTACACCTTATCAATTATGAATTTAGCAGTTTTGATTCGATAGAAAAATTATCTAATTTTTATAAATTCATCTTTGGCGCTTTAATGAAGGAATTCTAGAACACAAAATGAAAATCTTCCCAAAAATTTCGCAATTGCATTTTTATTTTGAGACTAATGTAAATTATACATTTTTTTTAAGTCTTAAAGAACGTAACTTGTTCTGGACCATTTTGGGATAAGTTCGGGATTTCGGAACACTTTCGGCACTAGTTCAAGACCAGTTCGAAACTAGTTCGACATAATTTTGGGACTAGTTCGTGACATTTTTGGCATCATTTGGGGACTATCTCCAATTCACTCTCATTTAATTTCAAGTTCTTTCTTATATTTCGAATTTTGAGTTTAGAAAAGTAAAGGTTTTACGCCAAAAATTATAAAAGATTTAAAACTTTTTTCGCCTTTTATTTCATCGGCCAAAACAGCTCAACCCAACAAACAAAAATTATAGGAATTTGGTCCATACATTTAATAGTGAAAATAAAAAACTAAGCTTGTAGATTCCTTAAGTCCTAAAATAGTCCAGAAGTTATTCTAAACTAGTACCGAAACGATTTTGAACTAGTGCGAATTTGGTTCCAAATTAGTTTCAAAAAAAGCCCTTAACTAAAACTGTTTTGTTTCTTTTTTTATAATTTTTATGAGAAACGGATTTATAAAAAGCACGAAAACAGCAAATTCAGCGCACATTAATTATATGGGGGCTGAGAGCACACAACGTTAAGAGTTTTTTTGCATTTAACTTTTTAGTAATTTTTTAGCATGGACTCAAATAGAACTAGTCTGAAGGAAAATCCGAGCACGATTAATACAAAATATTTCATTTACTTTAGAAAGGGGTTAAGTTTATTAAAGCGACGGCCAAGTGTTGACAAATTTAATAACTAAAAACAAATTAATGACCAACACGAGCACATTTTCCTGCAAAGAATATTGTGATAGAAGAGAAATAATTATGTACTGAAATTTTACGGGCATTACAGAGTTGTTTGTGGCATTTTTTTATATTCTCAAAGAACCACATTTATGTATATGTAGATTTCATTGTTTCCAGCTGTTATACGTTTATATGCCTTTATAAGTGCATAATCATAAAAAAGGAGAAAAAGGATACACGGGCAATGAAAGAAAAGCTAAAATTAAGCAATCATGCCTCGAAGCAAGAACTAAAAATGCACGCGCACGTACAAACATATTAACCCATACACTTAATACTTAAGGAACCCTCAGAAAGTCAGAAATGTTCTAAAGCGAAATAGAAAGAAAGAAGAAGGCTCAAAGCAAAGCAGGTTAGAACAACACAGACCTTTACGAAAAAGGCAAGAAATAATAGTAATTGTGCGAAAAGTTTATAATTACAAATTTTAGTACTCAATTTGACTCAAATTACTTCTTGGCTTACGCTCAGTAGAAGAGTATGTACGCCATGCACACACACACTTCACACACACACACACACACACTTCACCAATTGACAGTCGACTTGTAGAATTGTTTGAGCCAAACGCTTGATATGTCAACCCCAAAACGACCAGTACGCCAACGTTGGCGTTGACACAGCAAGTGAACAGAGTCAGTGAAAAATGCTGGCGACATAATTGAGTCTCAACAACGCGTGCGTAAAGGGGACAGCAGAACGCCCAGGCAGTGAGTGAGCTGTGAAAGTCAGCGTTCGCATGTGGGCGAGGCGTTTTAAGAAACATTCAGAGCACAAGAGCAATGAAAAAAGTATCAAGTATCTGCTTGAGGATATTTCGCAGCGTCGTTAAAACACTGAGTGCTACAATTTCACTAACTAAATTCGTTGACTGACTAACTAACTCCGTAACGAAAGAGGGCGGACGCGCGTGCTTGTAGAGAAGAAAAAACCAACCAAAAAAATAATGAAATGATATTAAATAAAAAAAAGCTTGTCGAAATGAAATTAAAAGATATATAAAGAGAACACCGAGAACAACTTGCTTTGTAGCAAAGTTGTTGAAGGAAAGCGAGAAAATGGCGAATAAGTAGGAGGGAAGTAATTGTGTTGCTTTAATTTGCGCCACATAAAAAGTCATATAATTCATTTAAACAATAGCAGATTTAATAATAATAATAATGAGGTTGAGTTTTAAATGTTAAGTGTCCGTTTATAGCTTGCACACACACACACTCACACACACATACATGCACGCGTGCGCGCTTATGCAATTATTGCAATGCACATCCTCCACTTGCCTGTGAATGCAAACTTGTACACACTGCGTATACGTAACTAAATAAGGGGACGAATGAAAGAATCGCATTCAACCCATTGTGGGAGGCTTTGAACAAAAGGTTCAAGTATGAAATTACAAAATTGTTTGCCATGCTCTTTTGTAATAGCTGAAATATTTGTTTGCTTTTTTCATAGCCAAAGGAATGAAGGAATATTATGCACATTTTGTAATTTTCCTATGTCATTTCCTGAAATCATCGGCGGGATTTTAAAAATCCTTTAGGTTCAAACACTGGGTGGGTTGTTAAATAAAACTCGCTTGGATTATCTTAATGCTAACTTTATTTATTTACAAATAATTTAGAACACTTAACAAAGCTATTTAATACGCGGTTATTTGTACTTGCGCACTCGCAACTTTAAAACACTTAGCTTACAGCTTTACAACTTCAGTCTTCAACTTTTACCATAATTGTTAAGTAACGCAGTGGCAACGCCCTTTTATACTCCAAACTGCGTACACTGTGACAGCTCTAGAACATTATCGAACGTCTTCGAAAGTTCTCGTTTGCGATTGTTCTATTTGCGTTTTCTCGAAGTCTCGAAATCTCTTCCTCGGTTTCTCTTTGGTATGTCATTCGTGTTTTAGAATATCGTCACAATATAAATTTAAAAAATGTATTCAGCTAAGATTCCAACTGATTTTTTTTGTTTCTTATTATTAAAAATGTATAAAATTTTATTATATATTAACATAAATTTATTTGAAACTAAAAGCCAGCGTCTATCATATCTTTGAAAAAACTCCTCGATTGACTATTGCGCCTGTTTTGTGCGCTGAGCTTTGTCGCTTGTCGGTGGAAAGTGGAAAAAGAGAAAATTTTCTTTTTATTAAAGGCGCTGCAGCAATTCAATATACTTACATGATATGAAATAACATATTTTTTGTTGTAGCTTTCCTTTCTTATTTAGTCTATCGTTTTATATATTTGTTTTGTGCAAAGTTGTTTATCATTGTGATAAATATCACCCTATGCTCAGATGTATGCATATCTTCATAAATTGTTATAAATAAGTATATTTCGTGCAAGAAAAATGGTAAAACCACATCGCTCATTTACTTCAACTTGTCATTACTAAAAAAAAATCTATCAATCGAGATAAACGGCTTTTAAGTTTTGAATTAATATATACCGCCATATTGAAAATGAAAACATATTTTGTTCAAGTGAGCTACACAACATAAAATAATAAGTAAAAGTAATTTCTTAACACATATTTTTGCCAAACTTTTGGATTGTGAGACTTTAGATGAAATGTTAAAATTTTTCAAGGTTATTTTTTATCCTTCATTTTATACATATGGTACATAAAATATAAACACATACTCGTAGTTGGCAACACTACGTATTTGTTTTATTTCCAATATTAAATGGATATTTATTGATATTCGCAGACAAATCAAAACGCAAGAGTTACTTTAAATAACGAAAAACACTGAATGGACGTTGAATAATATTCACAAAATGGCAGCGAGAAAAGAAATTACTGGAAATGTTTTTATTTCGAAGAGGTTGTTGAAGACCTCAAGAGTTTCAGAGTTTGATAAATGGTCCTCACTATTCATCAACCATGCAGAGCATTTGCTACTTCTGAAACATCCGCTCGTTGGTAAAGGCACACTTAATAAAAGTTGAACTATCTGTACAAAATGCAAACGATAATGCATAAAATAATCATTGAGAAATGTTAGAAGTAATGTTTATATTTAAATTATTGACAGAGCTGAGAATAGTTTCAACATCCCATCCCATGCATCAATATATTCTCTACTTCTATTATGAAAGCCTTGTAAATACATATTGGAATTAAATGAACTATTTTGCCATTTTTGTCAGGACTTTAACTACAACACTTTTGATTTATCGTGTTTTTTATGATAAACAAAAACTAAACTATCCTCTCTCAATAATTCAGCGAAGATTTAATTATATTACTTATAACTAAATAAAATTCTTCACCAAAAACATCCAGCTGATGAATTTGTTCTATAGCTAAACTATTTTACATTTCTACATTAAATAAACTTTCATGGCCAGGTATTAAAAAAAACCCGTACGGCAGAAAGCACAGCTGAAAAGAAAGCGAGCAGCCAGTTATGTATATAATCAAGCAGTTACAAGGAAAAAAATATAAAATAATTTTTTTCAATTCATTAAAAACACATGATTCTATTATAAAAGATTAGCTCGATAAACAGCTAGGCCGCTCACTTTTTGTCAATTGGCTCCCATAGCATCAAAACCGTGCTGCTTCTTAAAAATAATAATAGTAGTAACCTCAAAACTTTTTTATACCAAAAACTAACAGGCAACACTTTTTGTTTCTTATGTGAGCGTAAACAGTAAGTTTAAATCTGGATTTTAATGACAGCATTTTTTCTGATTACAAGATTAACCCCGTCTTGTAAATATTTCATGTAAATGTGTATAAATGACGCGCTTTTTCATTGAATGCCTTTCACGCGCATATAAATTCGATGTGTCAGAGTAGAAAGTTTTGTAATTTCTAGTAGGAATGGGTTTAAAGAAATTAAAAATAATGTGACATAATAAACACTTTGTAGTAAGAGCGCTATACTTCTCGCAAAATAATGCAAATGAGGCTTCGTTGACTTGGGTTAACGAAGTGTCAAGGAGCACGTTGACCTAGCCATCTAGCGAGTTTTTGGCTATAATCAAAAGCCTGGAGCTGGTTTTTTGAAAATTTGAATGGCGCAGAAATAAAATCGTGCCCATGTTCTATAAAAACCCTCATTGCATGTTCCCAACAAATAAGCACTAGCAATGATGTGAAAAAAACTTCTTTATTTTAAAACTCGGACTCAGAACCACTTTGTGATTAACAAAAATTTTTGAGCTTAACATAATTTTAGCTTGCAGTTTTAATATTCTTACTAAATAGCAGTTAAATTAATTAATTGAGGTAAGACTACTTTTTATTGTCATTTAAGAACAAAAAGGGAACGCATTATTTACCCTTTTTCCGTACTTCGTATATGCAACCTTTTGTAAGGGAGTGTCAAAACTCCCTTGTCAATATTGATCTAACCTTTTATTATTGAATCATGATGTACAAGTATATCGCCAGTTACAGTTGTGTTGTGATTCTTAAAATACATTGGTATGGCTCTAAATAGAGTGGCTGCCTCTTATATTTCATATTTAAAAATAATACTGGCATTGTTGATAGCTATCTTGTATGCCTTCTGCAAGTAGAGTTCCAAGAAAATAATTTTAATAGAATAAATGTTAGCTTGATGAGTAAGCCTATTTAGGTAAAAATGTATATATTTAATTGCGTGCATGTTCAGTTGCAAATTACTCTCTCTTTGAGAGATTATTTGACTATTTGCGTAGAAGGAACGCATACAAGGCGTTAGGCGTAACCACGCTGATGCTTGCCTAATTACTGGCGTGTACTTTGTAGTAATCCAGCACGCTGTTTGCATGTTTACTATGCACCAGCATTTCTTTGTAATTCTGTCGTTTTTTCCTTTAGCTACATAAGTATTTATAAAGCTCTGCTAGTGCAACTCCTCCCATTAGAAATTCATCGTGAAATGTAATTTTTCTTTCTGGTACCAAGTGAGATTGCGGATTTTTTTTTGTTGGTTTTTTGTTGTTGGTTACGGTATGTTGGCTTCGGGTGTTGTCTTAGTGGTTATTTGTTTGTTTTCCTTTTTGCCCATAACCGCAATTCCAATGCAAAAACACACACACACACAAAGCACAATTCCCCGGGAAAATGATAATAAATGTTTCCATGCGCGCACAAGTTATTGTATGCGTTCTTGTTGTTTTTATTGTTGTTGCCACTATAGTTGCAACTATTTACCAGCATTGCTATTGTTAGTGTTATTTTTATGGCGGTGATGGTGAAATCTCACTAGCTACTATTTGCTGATGTTGATGTTAATGTTAATGGTAACTCCCTTGTTTGTTGCTGTGCTATGTGTTCCTGTCTGCTATTCCACGCTGCCGAACGAGCAGTTGTTGCAATGAAAGATGCTACAATTTGTTTTTTACAATGGTAGCAAATTAATTTTAGTTACCAAAAGCAAGCAAACAAGCAGCAGTCGAGAAGAATACCAAAAAAAAAAAAAAAAGACAGCGAGAAATTGCAAAAATAATAGCAAAACAGCAACAATCATATAAAATCAGGGCATTACATGTATGTACATATTAGTTTTTGCATACATATGTACATACAAAGAGTAAACATACAGGGTGGCGCAAAAGTATAATTTTATTTTATAAGCTGATAAAATCGTAATTTAATATTCTTTATATTCAAATAAAACTAAATCGAATCTTAACATTTTAGTAAGGCTCAACTTCGCCGTCCTTTGCATTCTCCCAATGTTAACTTGTATTAAAGTCAACATTTTAAACTTTGTAGGAAAATAAAAGAAAAAAAGAAATTTTGTATATAGACTTTTAACTTTTTCCTCAGAAGTGTTTAAACTTCTTTGAGCCCATTTAATTTTAGTCCAACAGGGTGAACGTTTTAAGTAGTTGATTTATAAGAATTTTTTTCATCAAGGGCGTTGCGACTTTCTTCTATGTATATACAAATTTTTGTGTATGAAAGTATGAAAGAAAGTCGCAACACCCTTGACAAAAAAAAATTCGAATAGTAAAACAGTAGTTCCTAGCCACTTGAAACTTTCACATTGTTAGACTAAAATTTAATGTGCTATAAAACTGCATACTAAAAAAAAATGTTAATACTTCCGAGCAAAAAGTGGAAAATCTACATACAACATTTGTACATGTTTTTTTAATTTTCTACAAAGTTTAAAACCTTTATTTTTATGGTTTATGCTAGAGAATGGACTGAGTTTTAATTGAAAATTTTTAAAAATTAATAAATAAATATCCGTGACAAGCTTTGGCCACCACAATATGATTGGTTAAACAATCGAAAAATCCAATTCTAAATTCAAAATTGGTTGTGGTTTAGTGTTCGCTTCGAGAAAACTTATGTGCACAATTCCCTACGCAATCCGAAAAAGCAAATGTTGGCAAGAGAGATTCTTCGTTGGATTTCAAGACTGTAAGTGTAGTTCAAAATCTGTATAAATTTTTTTTAAATCATTGTATGAAAAATATTTTAATTGAAAATAAATATCTAACTATTAGAAGAAAAATAAATTTTTTAATCGCACATTACCTCGGTGAAGGAGTTTAAGCTCTGGAAAAAGTATTAAGCATTTTATATTGATCCAATGATTTCTTTTACCTCCTCTAGCACTATTTTTCTTTAAGTAATGAATCGTATATTAAATGAATTCTTTGAAAGTGATGTATAACATTTTGTATCTGTATAATTAATATTTCGGTTTACACTTCCCACCAAAACTTTGTGTGCTAGTACTTACTTTTTTGGCTCTCGAATTCTTTTTCGGTTATTTAGTTTTTCAAGAATTGTATATCTCTTTTATTATTTTGAAGAAAAAATTTTGTAAATTGTATTATTGGAATAAATTTTCTATCTCTTGATATAAGATACTGTTAAATTAACATTTGTAATTTGCTTATAAAAGAAAATATAACAACTACTTCTACTATAACTGAGAAATACTTTTCAAACGTGTTCCTTGGTACTTGGTCTTCTTGATAAGACATACGAGGCAGCCTCGAATTGACGAAGGATCACTTGTGGGAGCTCAATGTATATTAGCCTGCTTTTCTGGTTTGTGATTTTGCCGCTTTGTTTTTCGCTTGTTAATATTTTGATCTCCCTTTTGTGGATTTTACCACCTTTACCTCCCTTTAAACTTCTCCACCTATTCAAGTTTAGCAGCGAAAGAAATATATTTTCACTCAGAGAGATGCCTTGATTTTGGATGAGCAGTCTTTTGCGTGACTGCAAGCTGATAGAATTCATGTATTCTACATAGTTCTTTTGAACACAAAGTCATCATCGATTTCGCCTGCTTGAGTGGCAACATAATGGAGAATGCGGTATCCTTTGAGTCTGATGACTGAGTGCTATTCCCTCTCCCCTCACTGTCGTGGAACGTATTTAATTGATTATATTCGCAGGTCTATTCCTCCGAACTCCGAGCTTCCGGGCTCAAAGCCTGAGAGAAGTGGTTATGAAAAATTAAATTAAATGCATTTAATGAAAAAGAAATCTGATGAGGAAATGTGGTGATTTCCGAAATAGTACTTTAACTTCTGTTGTTGTTTTTTCACAAAAATCTTCCATAAACTGGCATTGAGCTCAATAAACTTGTAAAAAAAAAAATTTTTACTATTTTCAATTAAGCAAATGTTCCTTCATTAACAAAAATCCTAAAAGCCCGAATTTCAAATTTAATAAAAAAAATGTATACTAATTCAAAAAAAATTTCATCGAACTTAAAAAAATTTAAATTTTTGGTCTACGAAGTTATGTGTAGCATACAATTTATTCGTAATAATTCAGTTTTATTATACTCCGCAGTAAGCTCGAGTTTTTGGTTTTGAGTTTATGAACAACTGTCAAGCGTTCTCATTGAGGTGTTTAAGAAACTTTGAGTTTAATTGACATTTGTTTATTAACTTTCAAATACAAATTTTCCTTTGTTTATGAAAATATATTGTACTTATTTACAAATATTTAAAAAAAAAGTGCATATAATTGGATAATGCTTGCGATAGCATGGACCACTGAGTAATGGTGAATGCGAAGGCAACTCCATGGTATACGGCGATTTGTGGTGACGGCTAAAAGCGTTCTATTTCTCAACATAATCTCCTTTCAACTCTATACACCATTTTTTTTCCCTTCCAAATTATAGCTTTTCTCAAGGCTTTCAAAATAAGCGTTTGTTTTTGTGATATTCTCTTCATTTCACCCAAAGCTCTTACCACCCAGCCATACCTTCAAGTTTAGAAATAGGAAAAAGTCGCATTGGGTTAAATCTGGAGAATATACTGGATGGGGTGGCAATTTGTAGTCCAATATATGGATTTTTGCCATGGTTTTGAAGAGATCAACCGGTTACGCTTATCGTCGAGTATGAACAATCGCGGCACACATCGCGCGGATAGCTTTTTTGTATACAAATATTCGTGTTAAATCTGATGTTTCCGCTCAGCTAGTTGCCTACAACCTCAGCTACCTCACACACTTTCGTTCTCCAGTCTTCCAATGTCATTTCATGGATTCTAACGACGATTTCTGGTGTAACGACCACTTTTAGGCGACCTGAACGTTCGGCGCCATTTGTGATGCTTCGACAACAACGGAACTCAGTAATTCAATTTTTAACTATTGAAATTGTATGGCATGGTATTAATCAAGCCTTTGCTTGATTTAGGTGATGGGTTTTTTACGCAAAAAATATTGCTTAATCAGCTTACTTAGTAGTTTATTATAAGATGACAGTTAAAAGCAGCAATGATGAATTTAGAGTTTCTGGGCGGGAAATTCCAAATTATGAACTGTCAAACCACTAAACAGTGCAGCAAAACTTTTGAACAATGATGCCTAAATTTGTCGACAGTGCTTCTTAATATTGGGGCAAATAAGGTTTGTACGTCCATAAACACGAAATACAAGTGGTGTTTAAAGCGAGTTAGACAAAAAATGTTTGTATGGTAAACTCCGAGTTTATGAGAAGTGTTTGACGTTAAACTCGGTGATGTGAATAATTGCAAAAATTTATTTTCTTTGCTACGTAATTTTTACCAACACTAAATTTTTAAGCAAGGTGATCTGTAGGTGATATGTAGATCCTCGATAAAGTATTCCGTTTATCAGTGAACTCGTTGGAATTGCTAAATATGGATATTTTGATATCGCACTGCACTATACGACAAGCCACATCGTCCCGCAGTAACACCTTAAATGCCACCCTTTTATAGACCTACTTTCGTCTGAGTACTAATGAGCCGCCAGCATTGATATAATAATGGAATTGCCAAAGTCACATTTCTTCAGCAAAAAAGATAGTCTCAGGTCAGAAATTTGTGGAAGAGCCATTAGGTTCTCGATTGAATCCAGCTATGTATGTATGTTGTTTGATCCCATTTTTGTTTATTTAAATTTAATAGATTAAAATTTGACTATCTAGAGTGAAGTCAATATTATTTTCGAAATTCAACAAATAAAGCTTGCAAGCATAGGTGCCTAAATGCTTTTATGCCCACAATAAATTTCTACTGTACGCCAATTACATTTTAATATTAAATTAATTATTATGCGCATAGCCTCCCATAATTAATTACCCACTTTGTCTTCATTTTCTGGTATTTTGCAAGCGGATACGCCTCAACGATCCACTACTGACTAGTTGGCTATTACGTCGATGGCGCTTGAAATTCATTTGGATACCTGCAAATTCATACTCGGATACCTGCAACTATGGCCTAATGAATTGGTAGTGGGTTGTTCCAAGTTTGTTTGAAGTCTATGGCGGTTGTGTGGTTGCTCACAAATTTTCGGCTTACCATAGGGTGGAATAAATGATATTGGTGGTAAATATGCGTGTTCATACATACTTACATACATATTTATGGGTGTATATATATTAAGAGGTATGTACTGTGTGCATGGGCGTAGCGATGAGAGGGGCGGGCGAACTGAAGAAAATAATGATTGTTGACGGAAATGATGTGACGTGAATCGTGCCGGCAAGAATGGTGCACACGAATATGGTAGAAGACGGCAAAAAGTACTTTATTTTTGTGCTCACCATATCTGAACTCAACACTTCTAAACCCATGTAATTTAATTTTATACTGTATGCGTTATGTTACGTTACGTAACTTCATGTTCTCTTGTATTGTGCTACATAAAAAATTCCTTATGTTATGCTTTCCTAGGCTGTGTTATGCTACGCTTAATGTTTTAATGTTGTGTTATGCTAAGCCATATTATGCTATGTTATACTGCGTTGGCAAATCCCTAAATATACAACGTGAAATGGTGCCAGTAAAAATGGTTGAAAACGGCACCAAACCTGAACTCACCACACTTATACTTACCAGACCTATGCTCACCACGTGTAATCATTTTACTACAAAGTTCTGAGTCGACCACACCTACACTCACTATACTGAAACCACCTATACATAAACTACCAACGCCTGAACAGACCACTCCCATACTCAACGCAACGAAACTCTTCACATGTCATCTCTTTTCACCGCAAGGTAACTCACTTTTCCCCTCATATTCTCTATTGCCGTCACGTTACGTTATCTTAACTAACCACACCATAACTCTCCTAATCGCATAAAGTGAAGCAACTTATTTATAAAACTGAATTAGATATATATTATATAGGGAATTGTTACAAAATAAGTTTAGAGAATTTTTACTTCCAAAGCACGACCTAAGTCGAAACTTGGCATCTACATATAATATAGCAAAGATATATTTAAGTGTTATAAAAAAAATCACTGCCCATAACTGGTATACAAAGTTGTTCGCTTATTTGCTTTAGTTAGACTTTTAGTTGATTTGCTTATTTTTTCGTTTCTACTGAATTTTAATTTTATTTTTTGTTTTAAAAGCAATGGAATCCAGTAAGGTATGTGAATAACGCTCAATAAAGTGCTAAATAATTAAAAAAAAATTTAATTAGTTATGTTTTCTATTTAATATGTTTATTCATTATTCCGGAGTTACTAAAGAAAACTTGTATCTAAATAAAAAAGGCTTAAATACTATTCTCCATAGTTGGCTATACATCAATCCATATCTCATATATTTTTCTATTCCATTATACAATTTAGTAACACACTCTCTTTCAACAAAAATATTTTCATAAATAACTTTCGTTGATATGAACTTTCGTAGCTTTCCTATTTTTTAAAGTCATTTACCTTAAAACCTTTAACTAAATTTATTCTCTCAGTGATATATTACAAAAAAGCAATAATAAACCGTAAACTTAATTTATAATTTAATTTATTAACTTCATATGTACATAAATACAAAGTATTTTCAGTGTACAAATAATCAAACTTTACTTTATCTAAAATCAAATTAGGTAAAGTACAGAATAATACTCCAAATAATTCCAGATTCTCACAACACTAACAAAGACAAATCAAGAGACTGTAAACGTTTTATACTTAGGTGTAATAACATGTTGGGTAAAAGATAATTGGTTTGCCGAAAAAACCCAAAGATTTCTATTGGCTTGGAATTCACAAATTGCCTGACAGATGGGGAAAATGTGTAAAAAGCGGAGGAGCAATCTTTGAATAAACGATTCTTCTTTTAACTCTTGAATTAAACGTGTTATTTAAAGTAAGAAAAAAAAACTACATTACTTAGTTATACACCGGTACTCAACGAAAAAGTATCAATATTACGATAAATAATAGATATGTTAGTATATAAATTATAGTTAAAATTATTCGATTCGTATTTGGGTTGCAAATTGTTAAGGTAAGGTATAGGTTTTGTCCTTAAAAAGTGGAAATTATTAATTAATATCAACAATGTAAGTCCGAAATTTAGAAGAGCAATGACTTGGACGTACGAGTACTTGTAGACGCACCTCAAAGTTGCTGCTTTAATAGCGCAGTTACCCACGAACGTGTACGTAGCATAGAGTAGACGGCGGTAAAATCTCATTTTTGCAAAAACTCATTACCGTAGCCTTAGCGTAGAAATCAGCTGTTCTCTCATTGCATACAAGTCGCTTCTTTTTGTTTAGTTCTCTCATTTTTATACAATGTTGCCATTGATTTATATATACATATGTTTTTGCATAAAATTAAATTTTAGTTAACATTTTTATAATGTAAATGATCAAATCGAAGTGCTGACCTATTTAAATAATATTAATATATGCTATAATCTGCTATATTCGGTAGTATTTTTCTAATAATTTAAAAATATTTCAAGTATTTGGAAACTAACATTTAAATGATTTCAAAAAGTACGCGGTGGCAACCTTGTATGAGAATGATGAGAGAGAGAACAATCAGCTGATACGTTTCTACGGAAAAAATCAAATTCGTTTTGATTTCCTACGTAAGTTTTCCGTCAACACGAAAATTCTACGGTGGTAAGTTTTCAGTAACAAGGCGCTCTCATAAGATAGATCGTGTCAGCTGACACCTACGGCCGTTCTACGTCGGTGGGTAACTGCGCTATAAATCACAGTACAGGACAAAACAGATATACAAATTGACATGTTTTGGCGTTTTGAAACTTTACGACTAAGTTTTATAGTGAGCTCATTATAGCAATAATAACAATAAAGTCTAAGAACAGAAAAGGGTTGTAAATTACAAAAACCTAAAACCAACATGTATAGTTTCATGAAAAAAATTAAATTGGTGACGTTTAGTTTCACCTCTAATCGCAATAATTGTTACGCCTGTGGATACTCTTTTGTGAATGAAGATGAGCAGAGATTTGACCGAATGCGCAGTAAACACCTTTATTGAACAGCTGTTCCTTGTGATAGATATTTATATGCGTGCTTACATACATACACATATACATACGTACGTACATACATAGGGGTGAATATGAACGTGCAAATGTTGGCGTGGTAGTTGCGGACTAAAATCCCTATCCTACAATTTGGACAGAGTGCAGTTGGCTTGATGAAATTCGCCACACATACATACATACTTCATTCACGTATTCCGGTCGGATAAATGGCACGAATTTATACATACATATGTACATACATATATTAGTATGTACGTACGTAAGTAATTGTTTGTTGCTATCTGATATCTCCATGTGGACCTGCCAGTGGTTGGATATTGATGTAGCCTGAGTGTTTGAGTGTTGAATGCCAATAACCACAAATTTGCACTAATTAGGCTACAAATTCGAGCGTTATTTAATTGGTACTATCAGCATAATAAAACACATACATTTAGGTGTATATACATACATACAGGTATGTACAAATGTATGTATGTATGTAGGCAGGTGCGTTTATTTTAACGAGCAAAATGCGTGTACTTTTGTATCTAAGCTTTCATTTTGTATGTGGCGATATGTTTTATGCGCACTTAATTAGTAGATGGGAATAAAATCAATGCTTCTTAGTTTCATTCTATTGTTTTCAAAGGTTTTCTTAAAATTGCTTTGTTTCATCTAACAAACAAATAAAATGTGTGTTGGAAAAATGTATGTACGTAAATATTTCTGCCTTTAGTAAATAAAATTAAAATAATAAGGTATAGTATTTTTACAGAAAACAAATATTATTAAATGTTATTTATAGTTGCAATGTATAACAAGAACATTATGGACAAAAACAGTACCCCGAAAATTTGGTACAAATATTATTAATAATCCCAATGGGTTTGACCCTCCGCATGACGCACGGATTTAATTTTTTAATAAGTTTTAAACGATTAATATACATATAGGGTGGCAGGCTATATTGGGAATCCCAGCGAAAATTTCTTAAAGCAAAAAGCAGAAATTGTTTTTGAATTGACTCTTTCCGGTCAGAATGCACTTGATAGTGCGGGTTCCAAACGATGAAACCATATTCTAGTATTGGCCTCACTAACGTTGTGAAAAGAGCCTTCGTAACATAGGGATCACTGAATTCTTTTGACCATCGTTTTACAAACGCAAAAACGCCCTTTGTTTGATTGTAGCATTGATATGAAGATTAAAGTTAAGTTTTGGGTCCATTGTGATACTTACATAGGTCCACTAAGTTAAATTCTTGTTCAAGGTTGTAGTTATTTATGTCATAATAAGCTGGTTGAACTGTCCTGCACATTACTTTAAATTTTTTAAGATTTAGCGGCATACCATTTACTTCACACCAATTAGACATGTTATTTAAGTCCGCTGGTAGTAATTACCTTTCATCAACAGTGTTAAATGATCTAAAAAGCTTTACATCATCGGCATACAACAAAATTTTTGACTATTTCACAACAGAAGAAATATCGTTCATAAAAAGTAAGAACAGAATCGGACCAAAGTGACTTCCTTGTGGAACCCCTGATGATACATGAATAACGTTCGAAGAAGTATTTTTAAAAAGGACTCGTTGTATTCTGTCGTGCTGATAAGAAGATATCCAACAAAGAATATTAGGTTGAACACCAAGGGGATCGAGTATATGGATAAGTAAGGCGTATATAACATCGGTATGCACAATTTCTCTAAATCCGTTTGATACATGAGTAGTAAACTCAAGTAAGTTTGTAATAGTCGATTTTCCTTTAAAGAACCCATGTTGCGTGCTACAAATAGCAGGTATATTTTAAAACGGTGAAAAACAATTGCTTCAAATAATTTTGAATAGATAAAAGCTTTGCTACGCAGCGATAATTTTTTATAAAGGACCTACTTCCAATTTTGTGTAGGGGTATAATATATAATAAAAGATTCCTGCCAGCACTAAAACTCATGAATAGCTACATAACTAGCGAGGTTCAGCTTTGAAACTTGGGTCAACAGCCTCGAAAATCCAAAACTTGATCCGAATTGAAATTCCTCTTTTTGTTATCTTTCTTATATTCGTTTGATTCTAAGTTGCTTGTTTCCTTGCAAATGTATTTTTGTTCCATTTACGATATCAACGGTCTAATTAGTTCGCGATAGTAGAGCTACTCGGCTGCTGACAGCGACGTTCAAGGCATCTAATATCTCTACGCAGTTGTGAAAGTAGTATGTTTATCAAATTGATATTTTTCATTCCGGCCTGCAAATATTGTTTAATGCGCCATCGTATTTTATTTGCACATATTTTTTGCTGTTGTTGTTATTTTTGTTGTGTGATCGTAATTGGAATTTAACCAAACAAACAGTCGAAAGGTTGCGCTCAATTATTTTCACTTCTACGCTAAACATAGCGAATCTTCGATTCTTACTTTAATCATTTACGTTTCTCTGCAATTGCCCCCGTTGTTGCCCACCCCACGCAACCCATTGAGTGGTAACCCATGCCTGTTTGTGCTCATGGTTGTTAGCTCTTGCGGCTGATTTACCCGCTACCATCGCTAGATACGAATTGTTTGCATTGTGAATGAGTTGTAATGCATTGTAATGGCAGTCAATTTGATTTTAATTAATGTCTAAGTAAATTTAATGCGAAATGGCAATTACTTTCCTTTTCAAGCATTAGAATGGTGGAATCGTGCCGAAGTGGGCGCAGTTAACATGCTCCGCTTAGAAATGTACCTATTGAGACGCGGTATACACCTAATTTCATATATATATAGCGCCTTTAAGTGTGACAATTTACTGTTCATTTACTAAATTTAGATTCCTTTTCAATTAAAGTACAGATCGTTTTCTAAAAGCATACAACTTTTTCGACAAATATTTTGAAATTTTTTTGAGTATGCAGTTTCATAGCCCATGAAATTTTAAGTGTGTCAGTCGTTTAACGTTGATTTTTGAATTTTCTAATATACACGCCTTCCGAAATTTCTTTCATATAACGCAAACCAGCGTTTATTTTATGAAAACAAATGCGAAAGAGCTTAAAGAAAAAAAGTATGAAAAACTAACGGTAATTTGTAGGTTATTGAAACCTGCTCTTCATTATATCAAAATTGAATAAACTATAAATTTTTTTTTTAATTTGCTATAAAAGCTAAAAGCGTATAAATTTTGTATGTGGTTTACAAATGGCACCATTTGGTAGCGTTATAAATATGAAATGGACTGTATATACTCACTTATTTGTAAGTACAATACTAAAATATTTATTTCTGTATTTATGAGCGAACCAACTTATGTTTCGTACTTCAGTTTACGCTCGTGTGGGCGAGTACATTAATTGAAATAATAGTGTTTCGAATGTTGGTGTTGTTCTTCGTCAATGGTAGGTAATGTGAATTCAGTTTGTTTGCTAATTTCTCTTTGCTTCTTCAGCTCTCACAAATGATTTATGCTTGCGTATTGGCATTTATGTATGTGTGAATATAACATTACACAAAGTCTAACTTAAAGTATTGTCCGAAATGTAGACGGTAGGTAGAATGATCAAAAGTGCTTACGGAGTTTAAAGATTTTGTTTTGTTAATTGACAATACAGATTCTTGGCTAATATTATGTATATATTTAAATATACTGGGTACCGGCATAATAAGATACCCACGAATTGACAAGATTTGGCTAGTAATTTTTTTTAAATTTAAATGCAGTGTTATCTCCAACAGAATCCGTTAAAAACAAAATTTCAAAGACTATACGAAATATAAAAACATTAAGTAAAATGTCTAACTTAAAAAACAAGGAAATTTGAATCCAAACAATTTATGGTAAGTGGATTACTCAGAGAGTTTCATGTGGCTCTATCGTAAGTTTTTCCATATAACGTAGGCTCGGTCTTCTTTTTTTAAGAAAGACATGGACACGGAAGAGATCCAGTAAAAAAAAGGTCAAGTCACTTAAAGCTTTGACTTTATTCAATTAACTGCAAAACTGCATGCTTAAAAGATTTTAATATGTTTGAGCGTGCTCATTCAATTAATTAAGCAAATGTTTAAAATAATATCGTTCCTATTTGAAGAGAAGTTTTTCTTTTTAAATGTAAGTATTGAAAGTCGTAACCTCATGACATTTTTCAAATTACTATGTGTAATATACATACATGTTAAAGGTGCAGCATTTTTGAATAAAATTGGAACAGTTTAAAATTAAAAATATATTTTTATTATTTAATGGCATTTTAAGTCCTAAACAAATTTTGCTTTGGTTTAAAACTTTTAATTTTTAAAATGAAAATGGTCTCCTTTAATATGTGCATAAGAAAAAAAAAATTTTATAATTGATTTTAAAACGCGGTTTTTGTCATTTTATTTCTTTTTTGGTTGTTGTTGTAGTATACGTTTTCGAAGGGGTTGGTGTAAGATGTGTTTTGGAACGATTTTCCGTCATCCCTTGTCAAATTTGGTTTGGAGATAAACCGCTTTCTACGTTGTGCCATCTTCAGTGTCATTTTTCATACTAAGTCATATGTAAATTTTCGTTTGTATTTATAGTTCTATTTTTTTTTTTTACTGTATCTGCGTTCACTCTTGTATGTCTGGTATGTTGTAGGTTGATGTGTTATTCCGTATAAGTCAGGTAAGCTACTAATAGGTTGTATTGCGCCATTAATTGTTGTTGTGCCATCCCCTGGTGTAAATCTGTTATTTTTGACTTTCCTGTTTCTGTGGTCTGTGCTTCTTCTTTTGCGTCTGTCCTTGGTATATTGTTGTTGTCTTTCCTTTATAGCAGCCTGAGAGCTTCATACTGGTTTTTACTTGCTCATTTAGTATTTTTCCGTTGAATGTCTTTTGATTATAAATTTCCATGTTTTCTAATACATTCAACCTTTGTCCTTTCTGTTGTACATGGATGAGCTTTGCTGTTTGATTAATTTTCATTGGAGCACATTTATTCTTAATCATATGGCTGACGAAGTTTGATTCTACAGTGACTTTTGGTTCTCTTGATTTCTTATTATAATCCCTTATGTGCTCCCGGTACCTGGTTCTTATGTTTCTTCCTGTTTGTCCCATGTAGCTGTATTAACACTCGTACAAACGTTAGTTTGTAAACTCTCTGTTTGTTTAGTGCGTTTTCTTCGCATGTGATGCTTTTTAATATTTATTCGATAGTTTTTTTTTTGTTTTAAATTATGTTCGGATATCATGTTTTTGGAAGACTTTGGCTAGTTTATATGATGTTTTGCATGTGTACGTTAAAATTGCCAAGTCTTCTCATTATTTCCTTCTTTGTTCCTTTTCTTGTGTTTTATGCCTCTCCTTATCTTTTCAACCAGGCTTTTCTTTTAGCCGTTATTTGTTAGAGGGGTTTTTTCGAGTCTGGTATTAACTGTCTCATTGCAGCAGATTTGTGTTGCAGAGGATGCTTTGAGATGCTGTGCATTATCATGTTCGTGGCCGTAGGTTTTCTGTATATTTCAAATTTCTTTACTATTGTTATCAATATATTACTGAGCACTAAATTAACGACATAAGCGATAGAAATGAGTAAACAGAACATTCAGGACTGAAAAACGAACAATACAATCTACCTGTAGCTTACCTGACTTATACGGAATAACACATTAACCTACAACATACCAGACCTACAAGGGCGAACGCAGATACAGGCAAAATAAGACAAAAAAAAAATATATAACTATAAATACGAACGAAAATTAGCATATGACTAAAAACGAAAAATGACACTGAAAATGGCACAACGCCGAAAGTGGCTTGTCTCCAAATCAACTTTGACAAGGGATGACGCAAAATCGTTCCAAAACACATCATAATATTTTACCTTGAGGAATTCTGGTCCCTCAGTAAGCAAAAGAAACAAATTAATCAATATCAATAGCATGCTATTATTTACTTACTTCATTAGCGCATCAATGGAAAACCCAAATATAGCCAAGTCTTTTTCCACTTGGCCTTTCCAACGTAGATGAGGCCTTCCTTTTCCTCTGCTACCACCAGCGGGTACCGCGTCCATGCTGGAGCTATTTCATCCATTCGATCGACGTGACCTAGCCAGCGGAGCCGCTATTAACGTTGTTATTTATGTACGAATTCAGTAAGCAGTCTCGAATAGAGACAAAAGTAACAATCTTAGACCAGTTGGCATTCATTAGTTTTAAAATAAGGCATCTAGTCTCAAAATAAAGTCTCTAAATAGTGACTTGGTGAGGAAAGGCAATAAATTCTTGTTCATAGTGAGACTTGATTGTATAACAAACTCAAGGGCTTAATTTAATTTTTACTGGGTTATCAATTCGCTGAAATTTGTTTTTTTCGAAATATTCTTTTTTTACATCGCTGGCAAAGCATGTATAGGTTCCAGTTGATTAAGTAATTAACACACTCATATTTTAGGTTGCATATTTATGATTTGAATTCTGCTTTTAATCTTAGAGTTGTAGTGAAAATCTCAGAAGAGGCTGAATTTAGAGTCAGAAGGAACGTCAAATTTTGGGCAAAGTCGAAATATGATGAGTTATTTTCCATCATTCAGTTAAAATTTAGAGTCGAAGAAAACGGATTTTATTTTTAAAACCAACATAGATTAAAAGAATTAAACAAAAAGTTGTAAAATCTTATCAATTATTTTTTAGTTTGATATCAAAATTGACACTTGTAAGTAATATAAAGGAAGTTAAAGGAATTTAATAAAACGAGTTTCAATTTAAAAAAAAAGCCTTTAAATTAAATAAACCATTGGTCGACTTTCTGTGCGATTTATGTAAGAGAGACTCTTGCTAAAATTCACCTCTACATGAAATTTATTAACTACAAGAGTGTATACCATAAGCTGTAAGTCGTCGGCGAGGGTGTCGGAAAACCCGACTTCCATAAAAAAATATCCTCCATGTGACGGAGGTTGATGGATTACGCCGGTGCTGGAAACATAGCAGTAAGTTATGTGATGATGTTTACAGCGATTATTTTAACTTTTTTAAGCAAATAAAATTACATATAACTATTTTAAACTAGCTTAAGCCCAATGCACTTCTGTTTCTGTGAAACAGAACTTGTACATTTGGACGAACTCTACTGCAGTTTTATTGCTTTTAGATGCTCGTAGAAAGCGATTGATATCTTTACTTAGTTAGTATTCGATTTAGATATGCAAATATCCAGCATTTATTCTAATTTTCAAAACATGTACATATGTTAAAATGCAAAATCCATGGACGTATTTATGTGGAAGCATCCTTGAAAGAAATTTAACGAGAACTCATTTATTTTTTTCTGTTTCTAAATTTAGATATCATTGTTAAACTTTTTTAAGAGAAATGACTTGGCGATTATAATAGAAATGAATAATAGTTAATCAATACTGATTATAGTAAGATACAAATTTTACAAGTTATCACTAACTATTTTAAAAGACATATATTATCAAATTTTGTTTCGTAATAAGTATATTATAAAATTCTTCTCATAATAATATTAAGTGAGAAAATTTATTTAGGTCTTAATGGACGGGACCGTTTCTGGACTACCTCGGGACTTTATTGCATCATTGCGTGACGCGCTCAGGTCTAGTTCAATCGGAACTAGTTCGGGATTAATTCGGTACCAGATCGGGATCACTTTGGGGTCAGTTCGGGACAAGTTCAGCACTTCACGAGCTTACTTTGTTTTACACAGTTCTGACAGACAAATTTGATATACTCGAGCAAAAAGATAATTTACCTATCTGCAATCGGTAGAAAATAAACATGAATTTTGTTCGAAAAGATTTAGGAACTCATGAAAACGAATTAGATGAATTCAGTTTTTCCTCCTTTTTGAAAACAAATTGCAAGTTTTATTTAATGAAATGAAGGATATTTGATATTTCAAAGATCAAAGTCATCAAACGAGAAACAAAATTATTAAAAACTGCGGAAAGATTTTCCCTGCAGGGATATTAATCTATTGAATGTACATGTGTCTACAAATGTTAGGATGTACTGCCTCTTCCTATGTAATCATTCTATTTTGTCTTTTAATTATAAGACATATTTTAAATGAAATCTACATACAAACTACATACATATGTTTGTACATTTCTTGATGTGGCATGTAAATGAGGCTTTCGCTTAAGCCTAACAGGATTTAGATATGAATCTTGAATATTGCAACGCTCCGAGAGGAGAACAATAATCAAGCAGATGAAGACGAACAATAGGCGAATAACAGAAAATTGGTTATTTGATAAATCTGTTGCCCAGAGTAAGTGAGTTGTGGCATTCTTCATTGTTTGTCTGCTGGCAAATCCCCCAGGATGTTTGAGAATCCAGACAATTATGAATATACCCGTACAAATGTATGTCTAAATATACAGCCAATGATAAGTAAAGTTGCCTGTTTGTGTGAATTGAATTATTATGCATCAGAAATGTTGACTGCTTAATTATTTCCAAGCTAGCTAATTTAACATGCAAAATGATTTTTCAGTTATGCAAAACTATCAAGCAATGTTCAAAATTCATTTGATTACTAGGTAAGGCTGGATAGCAGCACCGAGAAGAGGGGCGCACTTTGACAGACGATGAGTAAAACGAAAAGATGCTGTACTTGTATGTGTGTTGTTGTTGCTGATGAGATTTGTTCTTCAAATTGCTTCTCCATAACAGTGGGACTCAAAGTAATGATAACCATCCATTGGCGACCGGTTTAGCTGAAACCAATATTACCTTGCGGCTGAAAAAGCTTAATCTAACGTATCCAATCTGCTTGCAACCGGTAGAAATTTACATTTTATCATTCGAATGTAATGTTATAGAACAAAACTGTAATTGGATATGTCCATACCTATATTTCGCATTGAATGAATGAAAGATAATTACAAGTATATAATTAGAATGGGAGACCGATAATATTAATAAATTCATGGTGAAGTTTTAAAAAGTCATCAAAATTTTCATAAGAATAAAAAAATAAAAAGTCTTCCGATAGAAATTATGAGTGAGGTAAAAAAATAAGTCTTCACAACCTTTTATTTCCAGACCTACATACATATGTACATATGTTATAAAAGTCTCCTGTTAAAAATTATCAGCGAGATAAATTTCTTTAGGACTTCGAAACCTCTTTTTTTCGAGACTTAAATATATAATAAAAGTCTTCTCATAGTAATTATGAATGACAAATTTGTTATCTAAGTCTTGAAGGACGGGTATTATTAAGAACCATTTCTAAAATAGTTCGAAACTAGTTCGCAAGCGGTTCGAGTTCACTTTGAAACTAGTTTAGTATCAGTTCGGGTCTAACTATTTTGGTCTAAGCAGGAAACGCAAATTGATAAATTAAATAAAATGGAATTGTTAACATAATATATTTTTACCAGAAAAGCAAAATTAATTTAATTGTTTAACAGTTGGCAACCCTTTCCAAAAATGTTGGCAAAAAAAATAGATGTTGAACCTAAAGTTTTGTTATAAAACTTTCGTTTGATGCAAATATATATTGACACAAACACATATTGACAAATTTGAACACACTTTATTTTTCCTCAAATTATTTAAAATTATTTTTCAATTAAAACATTGTTTATTCTCGAACAAGTACCAAATACATTTTTTTTTTAATTTTATAAAAAGAGAATAAGACATTTACCAAAATTTTGAAATTAAAAAAAATTTTTTTTTTAATTTTTTGGGTAATCAAGATATGTAGCTCATTAAATTTTGGTACAACGAAGTGCAAGTTTTTAGTGGTTACGAATTATCACTGCTTCTTGACAAAATTTTTTCCTGACGCTCGCTCTCAATGTCTTCCATATAAAATATAATCGCGGTTTTCCGTTGTATGGAGCAGACTGCCAGTTAAACACATTGTTAAAAATCTGTGATAACTTGCAGACACTTGCACTTTCTAACACTTAAATTGAGTGAACCAAAAAACTGGATACTCAGAAAAATTCTAAACACATTTATTAAAAAGTTCGGAATTTTGATGAAATTTGGTAAAAATGTGTGCTATAATTTGGGAACAGAGTTTTAGAAAATATCATTTGTTAAAATAAAGCAATGGTTATGTTTTTGGGTAAATTTTCTTCTTTCTATATTCACTGCTATGGGCATTTTTCAGTGGAACAAATCTTTTCCATATCTGAAAAACTACTGACACAAGTTCAAAACAGAAGCCCAATGCTCCATTGTGCTTAAGTTGTCGGACAGGGCATATGAGTAACCTACTTATATTAAATTTAAAGCTGCAGGCAGAAGTTACTATGTATTTTCTAAAATATACTTATTTACATAAATTAAAAAAAAGAAATGAAATTTGAATTTAAGTCAAGTAATCAAGAAGGTAATCAGGCAGCTTATGGACTCTGAGTGAAAGAGAATATGAAAATTAACTTTCAAACGAATTTTTTGTTCATTTTAGAACTCGCTTTGAACTCAGATGTCAATTCATCTCAAACAAAAAGCATATTTGTAAAGAAAAAATGTGGAAATGAGTGCTTTTTCTACGAAACTTTTTGAGTACTGAGAGGCATTTAGAGGAAACCTGTAATGGAAGGAGGCTGCGCGATCATTCTAACCCGCAAGAGATTCCTTAATCAGTGTAAGTTCCTACATAAAAAATGTATGCAAATTCTTCAATTCAAAGCAACTTAAATTGGTGCCTGATTTCAGCTTTCTAGTTGAAAGGAGCTTTTAGAAATCAATTTGAAAATATCTTTGCATTGCAATCGGGTGCAATACGGTATCTAAAATGATATTAAGATTCGTGACTACAATATCGAAATAAAAGTATTTGTTGCTCGTCGTCTCGTAGAAAGCCATAATGCTTTAATTTGGAGTATTCGTAGAGCTCACCACTATTTACAACGGAGATATGAAAATGAAGTTCGTGTGTCCTGGCTCTTGGGTGAACCTGGTTATTTTCTTCAAACTGTTTGTAAGAAATCAACAGAAATGCAAAAAGTCGTATTTAGTGGTGTTTGAAATATAAAAAGTGGTATTTTATAATAATTATGAAGGATATAAATATTTCTTAGATTTCGAGGACTTTTATTTTGAGACTTATATTTATCTTATTATTATTAGGAATTTTTCGGGGTGTTTTCGCGACTAACTCAGAAATAGTTTGGATCTAATTCAAGATTAGTTCGGCACTAGATCTGGATCATAAAGTACTGCGTGACTAGTCAAAAACTCAAGCTACGAAAATCCATAATAATACTAGCTTGAAAAGAAAGTTTTTTGATAGTTTAAAACATATCTGCCACTCATAAAAATTATGAAAAGACCTTTGTTTTTACGAAGAATGCATTTTTTTTATAGAACAGCAATTAAATAATGTCAATACAGGGTTTCCATTTTTCAGCATATGATACATGCTTTTCAATCTTGATTTGATGAACAAGAATGAAACCGCCAGCAGCGATAGTTTTGAATTCATTAAATTTATTTTCTGTCAAATTAGAGATACAAGAAGACGATAGGTTTTCTGGACTTCATTTAAATTCCGAAGCCAAACATAGTTCTTAGTCTTGTATGCCTCATATTCATGTCTTCAGTAACAAGCGTATTTTTTAACTTCGAGCTTAAAAAAAAGTATGGGAATTTTTTTTTCTAAATATAAATAAAATAGAAGGAGTAAACAAGTAATACAAGTTGCAAATAAACTGAAAAATCTGAATGGAAATTCCTTTTTAACACGCAAGTGACAATCGCATTTTTGTGAGTTTTGCCTGCATAAAACCAGCTTATGAATACCAATGTACGGGTATTAGATAGATAAAAGTATTTTCGGTGTAAATTCCTTATTCTAATGTGGTGCTAATGCAATGCTAGAATTCGATACTATGTACCAACACTGCTTGGATTTTATTTATTTAATTTCTATTTACATTATACTTCTTTTTCAACATCTTATTTACAGATTTTTACATTTCCTCCCCAAAAGAGTGCGTGCGTTGTAGCAAAGGCAAATAAAAAAAAAATACAAAAAACCAAATATAAAAAAATAAAATCAAATAACGAGCGCATAAATGTTGCGAGAGGCAACTGAAATTGAAATGTACACTGACACGAAGCTGGCCATGACATGGGGAGGGGGGCACTAACAAAACAAATCATTTGCATTTTTTGTCCGAAAAATATTCTAAGCAAGTTACCACTTACTTATGCGGTCAAAGTGAGCTGAAGGCTTACAAACACGCAGGGAGGGTTGAGGAGTTGCTTGCTTTGAATAGCAGCACTTGTCTAAAAAAAATCGCGTACTTTTTTTTTAAGGATCATAGCAGCAGCATTTAAGAAGAAGCAGAAGAGCTCGCGTTAAAAGTATTTACATTTTACTCAAGGAATTATACTTGAGCAAACAGCAGCTGCGAACCGGAAACGGAAACGCCATCGCAAACGTCAAGTACAGAGCAACGGCGTAACGCCAAGGCGAAGGCAACAACAAAATGTTGCCCAACACTGGCAGATCGTCATTCATTGTTGTTGTTGCTGCTGTTGTATAATGCTGCCTTTGACGCAACAACCAACACAAATCATGGCAAATGAGCGCAAATGGAATTCGTAAATTGAAAAGTTTTCCTAAACTGTTTGTATTTTACGATGGCACGATTACATACGTATACATTCATCGCTACGCACTGCAAGGAGTTTTCAGCTATGAGCGAACGGACCGGAATGAAGCGAGAGTACTTTTGTGATGTTGAGTTTTGTTTACAGAGGATTTTGAGTTGGATCTCGGTGAGTAAATGTTTGGTGTATCCTTGCGTATGTTAATTGTGTTTGTCGAATTTTAATGCGTCGATTGATGCATAAGCGATTACTTAGTTTGGATTAGTTGATTAGATGAACAGAGGTTTGGTGGTTTTATTTATTTTATTTTTTAGATTTTGCGAGCTCCCTTCGATGTTGCCAGTGCAGTTGTGTTACAAGTACAATAGGATTTGTATTCTCTAAGTGGTTGTTGATGTTTTTGGTTTCCGAAAACATGCCATTTCGGTTATGAAAGTTTTGTATTAGCTTCATTTAAGTATATTTCAGGGTTGTTTCTGAAGAAAAGGGATTTTGTTGAAAACAGGGCATTGCTACGGTCCTGAAATTAATTTAACTTTTAGTTATTCCTGAAAGTACTTATTTAACATCAAGTACACTCTGTTTTGTTTCCAGTTGGTACAGTTGTTGTAGCGTAAGCATTAACACAGTCGATATGAAAATTTTCTTTTATATTTTTTGTTTCAAATGTCACTTAAGACGGCACAGCGTCGAAACTGGTTTGTTTGTAAACCAATTACGACAAGGGATAAATGGAAATTATTTCAATATACACTTTTAGGCGCTGCACATAAAAAACAAAGCAGTCGCAAGATAAATTTGCCATATTTGAAACGCTTTTACGTTATTAAACTGGGAACAAGTTTGGCACCGCATTTCTGCAAATGCATTTGTGTTTATTTTAAAGCGTAGATCGAATGTCTGCATATGGTAACATTGGTATTTTGAAATAATTTGTCCACTAACAGGTTCTTAAAACCACAACAAAATAATAAATATGAAAAAAAATTACTGGAGTTACCTGTCCAGTCCTTGTTGCGGCTTAGTCTTATGAATTGAAATTTTACGATTAGAACTTTTATGATTTTCTTTGCATTCTACTTCTATCCATAGATCTCAATCATACTCGAGCATACTACGGGGCATACCAGATCGTTTCACATGTATTTTTGTGGTTTGCATTGTATGAAGCATCTATGTATGTATGGATGTCAGCATAGCTGTTCGCCGGTTTTGTAAAAAAAATTATAAAATTATAGTTTAGAAAAATAAAAAGTCCCACTTTTAATGCAAATAGAACTAGAAAATAGATTACGGTGTTTAATATGTTCAGTGAAAAATTGGTAATTAGCAGGAAAAGACCTATAATATTTTCAAAAAGAGTTGGATGCAAAGAAGGGTTCGCAATCATTCACTCACGTTCGTACCCGAACGCCAACGTGAAGGCCTAAAAATTACATCGAACCGTTCACGAACGTTCATTTCTTTTATTCGCACTTGCGGAAGAATTATGTATGTTATGGGGCATGCAAAGCATAGCTGCCTTGAAAAGCAATATTAGTAGCTAGGAAAAAAAAAAATTATACACATTTCGTACTAAAAATGAGTAGAAAGCAAAAGTTATATGGTAAATAAATCGTAAACAAAAGCGCTCACATCAGTGTGAGGACGAACTTGTTGTCTTTTCATGCAATAATGCGCCTTCTTTCGATCTTTCTTGTGCACAAACATGAGAAACGAGGAGAAAAGAATGAGCATATTATGGTGAAAAATTCATGTTAATTATTCATATTTGACGGTTTTCAAAATGGTTGTATTTCTTGCTAGTGGAGCACGAAGTTTTTGGAAATGTACGAAATATGCTAAATTTTGTATCGTATTATTTTGCATCATACAATGCTTGCATACAAGTTTGCCGTGTAAAGACCACTAAATCAATCGTTTCCCTTCTTCCTCTTTTTTTTACAATTTCTTCTTTGCTCTCCCATTCGAGGTATATTACTACGTCAGTTATTTTTGTTCTCAGCTCGATTGTGTTAATCTGTAGTTCTATCATTATTGGTTCTTATGCAATTGTTACAATAATTTAAAAAAAAAAACGTATTGCTTAAATATTATAATATCAAAAAATAGTGAAAATGCAATAGTATCGTTGTGTCTTTACGACAATTTGTCACTGTTCCCGTGACTTAAAAAACAAATTATCGTTCTTGAACCGTTAGATTTTTCTCTTTTTTTAACATTTCTTGAATCTTCGATTCTCCCTTTACTATTACTTTATTGCTCTCAATTTGATTGGATGTCGGTGTAACGAATAAAAAGCCTATGAGTGAAATTTTCTCAATTGCTTTCATAGCGTAGTGATTTTTGGTGAGATTAGTTTAAATATGACGGATCGGGGTAAGGCAAATTTGCGTATATGGAGCTAAGTTGTGGTGAGTTCAGGAGTGGTAAGTTGACCAAAAGCAATCTAAAGTTGCTGGATTTAGGCCTTGCAAGTTTAGATGTGGTGATTTTAAGTGTGGTGGGCTTAAATATTACAAGTTTGGCTGTGGGGAGTTAAGTGGTGAGGTATTTAAGTGTGGCGAAAATCACTTATTGCCGTCTACAGCCATTTCCGTCCAATTCAACCAGCTGATTCTTTAATTTACTACCGCCGCTAATGAAGCTTTACTCCAAAAAAAGGCACTGTATTTTTTTAATCAGATCAAATCTAACTTAACCCAATGACATAAAACGACATCACATGACATACCACACCGTGACACAAGTTAACATAGCATGACATATCATGACATAACATGTCAAAGCAATGAAACAACAAGATAACAAAGCATTACATTATGCGTGGTAAGTTAAGGTGTGTAGAGTTTAGGGGGTGGGAAGTTCAGGGATGCTGGCAGAAAAAGTATTTATTGCCGCGGCAACCATTTCTGCATAATTTCGGTCTCATTCGCCTAGTTGATTTTTCAATTTACTACCTTCATTTAAGAAATTTCTCTACAAAAACTTCATTATTACGGCAAACCTCTTAAGCGTAAGAACGCACTAGTTTTACAAATCACAACTTGCTCCAGGTTTGTGTTGCATATGAACTCATTAACCATAGTTGAAACTTTCGGTATAAACACCTTTCGCAAACAAAAGTGCCTAAGTATATTAAAAATATATAAATAATTCTGGAAATAAATTGTTTAATAAAATGGTAATATTCACAGCTAACAATTATGACAGCTGAAACAATAATAATTTATGATAGCAGAAAATATTACGCATTTCTTGCCACATGCAAAATGAGCGTAAATAATTCTAAAGGAAAAAAAAAATAGCAAAAACAGAACATTCCGTGCAACGCTTTTTGGGGTTCATTTCGCAAACTTTTTAATATCCGTTGCGAACATTTTATTTTATTATTAAAATTTTCAACAGCATCAAGAGTGAAGCATCAGTGGAGTACATATGTACATTAATACATACTTACATATGACAAGCAGCAATGCAACAACCGACCTCCTGTCATATGCTCAGGTAGTCATTCGCCGCGAAGAAAACTTTGCCTTTCTTGAGTGGCAAATTTCTAACAATAATGTTGTAGAAACTCAAACGCAAACTGAAGGATATGAAATAATAAAGAAACAGCAAGAAGAAATTCAAACGCAAACTAAAGGAGATTTCATATATATAAAGAAAAAGTACAAAAAAAGGAAGGAAGATAATATGAAAAGGGTAAACGCCGGGAAGCTGCAATATAAATTCAGCCAACATTGTCTTGAATGAGCTAAGTTTACCGCGAAATCTCTACCTGAAAAAAAAAAAATAATGAGATAGTAGAGGCATTGTGCACTCTTGCACGGAAACTGGGCCACAACTGCAGTAGCATGCTGTAGTTAATTTTATTTAGCCCCAAATTCTAAGCGCCCAAATTAACTTGTTTCAAGTGGAAAAGCCGTTATATTTAGCGTTGGCCAGCTCATTCATCTTGACTGAGAGTGTTGCGAAGAAAAATGCCTTAGCATTGCCATTCACCCCCCCCACCCTACATGAATCGCCTTCAAGTGAATTACGCTGGGAAATGTTCAACTTCTCTCCTTCACTATGAGCACGCAGTTAAAAATTTTCACACAAACCGAAATGCTTCATTTTAATTATGGGACTTTAGAATGCGCTGTGAAAATACATTTTTCAATGGCTACTAAAAATGCTGCCAACTGGAATAATATATTACTCATTCGCACAGCGTATCGCCACAGCCATTGTGTTTGTTGCGTTGTGGGGGAAGGAGGCGTGTGGCGTGTGGCGTGTGGCGTGTGGCGAGAGAATGAAGTTTAGTGAGCGTTTAGCTTTCTTGCCGTCATGTTGTATCATGCGGTTGTACGGTTGACAAAATAAAGGGATTACTTCCTGCAAGAAGTCTGTTTCTCTGTGCTGCTAAGACCTTCGAGATGAAGATGCCGCCATCGAACAAACACAGCAAACCAACAACAATGTGTACGAAAGTCACAAGCATGGAATACAAGCATAAGTATTGCAGTCGCTACGCTTACATTGTATGCTAAAGTATTTAGTCGAAAACAACATTCTCGTAAATATTTAGAAACTTCTTAAAGAGCGCAAGGGCTTTTTAAAATCTTCGTACATTCCTTTGGATTCCTTCGGCTCTCAGTTGGGTGTGCTATGCAAGTTAAATGCGCTCTGTTTGGCTTGCTACTTTGGCTTTGTTTCTACGCTGTTTCATGTAAGATATTTCTGTTTATGTTTTTTTTTTTGTTTATTTTTCATAAACCACGCGAAGAGAAATGACCGATTAATTCCGACACATTTAACAGTTCTTAGCTTATCTAGCATTTTACAACCCATTTAAGTGGTGATTAGCGCAAAGTGTCTGTGACAGTTGGAGTTTAGTGCAGGCACAGTCGAAGCTTGTATCTTCGATAAAAGGGTTTTCACACAAACACGCTGCATATCCAGATTTCGTTGGTAGTTTAATGGCGTATGAATATTCATACTATATGCTTATGATGTACAAATTCGCATTGCAACATTTAACAGCGAAAATGGCAGTGAAGTACTGAAATCCATTAATGTTTTCAGGAATATTTGAGGTTTTGTTTTTTAATGTAAAATGTTTGAAATGCAAACAACGTTTCACACTTTAATTTCTACATGACGGAAATTCAATGTTTTATACATTTATCAACTTAAAATTTTGTTTGTATTCAAACGAAAATAATTGATAAAACTGAAACAGCGTTTAATGAGATTATTTAGTAAAATTTTCTTTTGAACTATGTTTTAGAAATTTGTTTAAATAATTTCAGTGAATTCAAATTGAGAAGCAAAAAAGTAATAGTATACTCGGCGATTTTAAGCTCTTGAAAAAAAAATTGGTTAAAAGAGTTTTCAGTAAATTTTGTGAAATAAGTAGAGCGCTTCGAAACACTTCAAATATTGATTATGGTATAAGTTGAGTTTACTTTAAGTAAAAAAAAAAAATATTCATACAAGCTTATCGAAGGGGCCAAAACGATGTCAACGACGCCTGAACACGCCAGCAACTGGTAAAAACGTTGAAGAAGTAAGGAAATGGGAACACTATCGACAATCGGCGATGGCTTGGGTTGACCAGCCATAGTTTAGTGTAGTGATCGCGCATTTTATAAAATTAACTATTCTTTCGTAGTCTAATTCTATTTTTTTTTACGAAAATTTTATTTATACTTAAGAAGTAGTTTAAGACGATGTTGTTAGGTCTTGGTAGCTGCATGTGAAATAGCTTAAAACAATTTTTTTTTTTCAAAGATAAAATGTGAAATAAATTAAACCGAATTGTTTACTTTACCTTCCTGAGCGGCTCGGACCATGATAGCATTACTTCCAAACGAGCTGACAAAAATGACAACTTGAAACAGAAAAATAAAAATACTTGTAAAACTATTATTTTACTTTAAAACTACCTTCGGCTTTTATGAGTATATATGAAACTTTTTTTCGGTGAATTTCTTAGTATTTTGGTTTTGATAAGAACTGCTTTTTATTGTTCCGAATTGTCATGATTAGACTGCGAATGTTTATCCAATTGCATATTTTAAATGAAAACATATAGAGATATGGTTCCAAAGAGAAAATTTCATTAGGTTAATAAAAAAATTATAAATTCGCACACTTATTTCTGCATATCTGACATATTGCTAAACATACCATGGTAAAACGTTTCGCACTGTAAGTAAGGTACCTGTTACTCACTTAGAGTGCCTTACATATATTCGCAAATTCGGCAGTACTTTCCCAAAGTGAATAAATTAATTTCTTCGGGAAACAAGTATTTTTAAATGCCCTACATATTTCGTATTGAAAAATAATGACTAACACTCCACTTCCGCCAGAAGCAATATTAACTTGGTTGAAAGCAGCTGTTTTTTAAGTCTAAGAAGTTAAACTTAGAAATTATTTTGAGTTTAAATTTATATTAAAGGTGTTTCAAGCCTTTGAACGCAGCGCAAGAGATATTGCAAAGTGAAATTTAATTAAGCTTACATATATAATATAATATATGTAATTTTGGCGCGTACACTATATAGCTCAGTATTTGGCCGAGCTTTTCCTATCATTTTTGGTGTGCGTCTTTATATTATACCACAAATAGAGGGACCTACTGTTTTGTGCCGACTCCGAACGGCAGATGTATTTAATGAGAAGCTTTTTCATGGCAGAAATACCCTCGGAGGCTTGCCATTGCCTGCCGAGGGGTGACCGCTATTAGAAAAAAGAAGGAGGCTGTGTCAGAGACACGGCCATTAAGTTTAACGTAGAATACGCCATCCGATAAGACAGAAAACATATGTATAATGATAATTTATAATGATAAATAATACAAGCAAATGAATTTCTTTATTTGATAGTTACTTTTGATGATATACATAAGCTTATGATAGGAAAATAGGATAAAAATGTTTTTAAATTATCAATTAAATTTCTCGCAAAAACGAAGTCAATGCTAGTTATCAATAGTAAAGATAAATGATAAATAACATACCCAAATCTATTTGATTATTTGAAAGTTACTTTTGAGAATATAGGCTTATGATAGGAAAAATAGGATAAATATGTTTTTAAATTAACATTTAAATTTCTCGCAAAAACTAAGTCAATGGTTGTGTTATCAATAGTTGTGGGAGCATGATTTCGAATATAATCCAAATTAAACGTATCGCTCATAAATTTCGCCAATCTAGTATTTGAAGTGATTTCTGTGTTAAAATCACCACCAATAAGCATACTGACATCTGTATCAACTTACCTAAGTATTTATTTCTCTGCATAACAACCGCTCGTTGCGTTCTTTCTTTTCGTGTAGGCGGCATTTTCCTCAGTAATGAAGCGTGATTTATATTTTTTAATATACTAAACGTCAACTTTCAGCTGTTGTCAAACAGCATCAATCACCATTGTTATTTTGCAGTAGTTGGCAGCGCTTTCTCTGCCTTTACTCTACTTAAATTTTCCCGCCTAAAAATATGCAATAAAATGAACGTCTATTCACGCTACAAACTAGTGGTGGGTAACACAGTGCAGCACTACACACTCAACCAAACACCACACACACATATTTGTTTTTGATGTGTTTATAAAATGTTCATTTGAGAAATTTAAATATTAGGAAGATATCAATCAATATGAAATGTATGTCAAACGAAAGCTAACATCTTCATTTGACTACAAAAAAATTTTTGAAAAAATTTATCTCGCCGTTTCCTTATAATTAAAAAAATAGAGATTACAACAATAACAATCTGACATTGGTGCCCATACCGTAAGGTAAGACGTATTCTACACCAAAAACTTTTTCTATTATTAAGATTTTGCTTGCCCTGACTGAAACATAGAAAAACAAATTTTGGAAGTTTACTAACATGCATAAACAAGTTATAGTCCCTCTGACAGATTCCATTGCCATGGTTTTAGCAACACTCGGGGAAGTTTATGCTATGCCTGGAGTATGTGGGAAAATAGGGTCAGTAAAAATTGGTCCTCTTCTAAAAAGAAAACCCGTTTTCGGGCACATCAAAAGTAGTTCATACTTTCGGGTGACAGATAGAAACAGGTAATAGAAACTGATATTTAAATTCTTGGAAACTTTTGTTGCTCATTAAAAAATTTGTTAAAACAATTGTAGTTTATTGTGGTTATTTTGGCTGTTTACATACACTTTACTTAATGATGTTTGTCTTAATATGAATTGTATGTTTTTTTTTTTAATTTGCATACAACATGCATAACACCTGCGTTCAACTTGCTAATTCTTTGAATACTGTAAACCGTGGAAGAAAAGTCTTTTTGAAATGTGAATATATAGTTGTAAGTGAATAAAAAGCGCATTAAAAGATACTTATAACGTTTTTTGCTTAAACATCCGCAGTCACGTGATGTTATTGGACAAATTTTTATCCAATGATATTTTGCAATTTAAATATCAGGAACATAATGAGAGTCCGAAAGAACTTTCGATGCAACTGGACTCGTTGTTGCTAAAAATAGAAGCAACATAAACGATACAAATTTCGATAGTTTCGTTTTTGTAAGCAAAGATCAATGGTTTGCTAAAACTATCGAAGACTGTCGGTGGAAACAACCATATACGGTTTGCCAGCCCGAATACATTTTACAGAAATTGCTGATGCCTAAATCATCTCAATTCGGACGTGATATAAAATTTTGGGTACATGAAAACGAGCCGAAGCCAAATCGAACCGAAAAAACTCGCAACTTTGTTCAAATGTCAACATTTTGCTCGATGTTTTCATTGATTAGCATGGCGTGGCTTATCGTTGCTCGTGCTTGATTGTCATAAGTGATTACATCTGAGGAGGATAACTTAGAAAGGGACAGCAATAATATGATGGATTTTGGATATAAATGAAAGGGTTTTTACTTTTTAAACACATCTTGTGAATAGAATACAGAGCCTGGTATTTAGCCCAGGCTTAAGTCGAGATAAGTCAAAACTATGTTCTTATCAAAGTTGTACGCTTTAGAGGAAGTCCATCTGCATTTCTCTCATTATAATAGTCGTAGCTAATACAAAGTAAGGAAGCTTTAAAAAATTTCTTAACGCAATCGATAAATGTAGCACAATTTAAATTTCTTTTCTTCAAATATTATTATAATAATAATAGTTTTACTGATTAAGCTGAGGCTTTTTTGCTAAAATATAATAATTAAACTAAATAATGAAAATTTTATATGTAAATTGAACAAGAATAATTGCAGCTAGTTGGGTTTTTTGTAAAAAACTTTTCCACAAAAGCACATAAGTATGTAAATAACACACTCCAAAATGACACTTTCGTGAGAAAAAAGCTAATGGGTTACAACCAAGGCAGATCTAACAGGTAACCGCAGTAGAGAAATTGCAACCCTGCTAGTTTTTTTGATATATCTTTATTATCAATAAGAACTATCAAATCAGTCTAATGAAAACAAAAGTTGACAATTCACAAATTCAATTAATCCAAAATAAATAAATACAAAATGTACATGTTTATTTCAGAACTTAATTATTGAGCCTTGGGACAGAGTTGGGCATCAATTGCACGCGTTTTACGCCAGAAACCTATTTACAGCTCGCGAAATAATCTATGAATACCACATTGTTTCCTCTCTGCCTAAAAATTCTTAGGAGTGGCTCTTGCGGCATTTTTTTTATAAAGAAACTCCGCCTTTTTCTAGCTGTTTCTTGCTGAGAACGCATTTTCCGAACTCTGTATAAATTGGGCACAAACTACACAACGCAAGAATACAAAATATTCATGCATTTCATGAGTAAAATGCACAATATATTTTTTCACTACAAAGCACCAATCAGATGTAAACAAAGTTTTTTGTTTTTATCGAATGAAAATGAAAATAATTAAATTATTAACTCTACTGAGGTTACCATTTAAATCTGCATTGGTTAAAAGGTTTTACAAAAATTTTCCTCGTGAAGTTTTACTAAATGTGCTTAAGCTATAAATTTCGCTTCGCTTTTTTCAATTTAATATAAAATCCTTTGACAAAATATTTTGCAAACTTTATACGAGTATGACCATAACTAATAAATTTTACCTGAGCATTTAAAAATATTTGGAGGCTTTGCTAAATAGGTGTAGGTTTTCCACCTTGAGTTGTATTCATTCCGCTCCCAGACAAATGACATTGATGTTTTGCGCTGGTATGACGCAGAAACAAGCTGTTCAGCGCAATTTCCTCTGAAACGTATGTACATACATGCGAGAAGAGTGCAATAAAATAACTCTTGCAAACAATACTAATATATGTTTAGAAGGCAGAATCATGGATACTGATCTCAGATAACAAGCCTTTGAGTGCTTTCGAGAGTCTTTGAAGCGAGTTCCTATCTGCTGCGGAAAATTAAATAGCCTTTTTGGGAAAAAAAATCGGCTGAGAAGATACAGAGCTATGATAACTTAAAACATACATTTTTACCGTTTTTAAGTACCCACCTTTTTTTGTAGTTGGATAAAAATTTCCATTATTTTATGACAACAAACCTAGATTAAGTATTAGCCATTTTTATGAAATTTTTTTTTTAATAAACCAACTTTTGCTTTAACATTATTTTCAAGGTATGTAGTTGCGTTTCTTTTATTATTTATTTATTTATTTATTTATTTATAACCCAACGGAATTCCACTTTCCCGCCCAACCGACACGAGGGGCTCAATCCGCATAACGTACGGATGTTTTTTTAAATATACAAATCTTAGGTGCCGAGTCGTGACAGAAGAAAGTTTGTTAAGCGTCGAGATCCCAAGCTGCTCAGCTACAGAATAAGAATTCATCAGCCGAATACAAAGTCAGAGAAATGCAAAGTAAGAAAATTGCATCGTTAGCTGTTATTACGAGAGGATAGAACAGTTCTTTTAATTATAAAAAGTGAGTCCGATTATTAACATTATTTATTGAAAGTTAAAAAGTGATACTCCTTTAATTGCTTTATTCTTAATCAAGTCTGCATTGTTGATTGTTAAATTATCAATATACTTTGTTTGATTACTTATACAAAACGATATTTAAATCCCTTGGTATTTTAAGTGAAAATAATATTTGAATGCTCTAAATTTATATTTACACAGCAATGCTGATTTATTCATAACCACTCGAGAAATCATTTTTTTTATTATTAACGCTGCAATAATATTAATCTTTAGATTTCACAGCACCACCATTCAGTATTAATTATGAAACGCATTCATTTGCGCACCAAATCCGAATTTATGAGTTTGGGTTTGGCGCATTTAAAAGTTATTTACGCTTTTGCGTTTGGAAAATTTTAGGCCACCGCCCCGAAAAAAAGCGAGTTTCTAAAACAAATTTGCCGTTACCAAATAAATATGTATATATGGTATATTCATTACTTACACTTACAAACATATACATATATACACGCATACATTCGCATATTGTTTGTACGCGAAGACAGTTATAACAATATTTATTTGCCGATTGTCGTAGTTGGAGGCGGAGGATACTCGTAACTGCTAACAAACAGCAACAGAATAAACAATCCAATTAAATTTGATCCCAAATAAAACCGCAGGGATCTGCACTACAAAACAAATGCGCAAAGAAAATAATACAAATGAAGAAGTGAAACTCAAACATTCACACAAATATATGTATATTCAAACATTTTAAGCAAACGGAATGAAAAATAAAAAAAAATAGAGCAACTAACTAATCCACAGTCATGATTCTTGTTACTTTCGGTCAAAATTTACGAGACACCCACAAACCAGATGACAACCCGCACCAAAGCCATCAGAGCTCAAACTCTCTACTATTTATTCTTTGCCTTTGCACACTTTGGACACGAGCGAATATCCACACCAATGGGTTCTTGTAATTACTCGTTTGTTTAGCCTTCGCATCCCTGCATTGCCCCCTCCCACCGCATCCTCTCACAACCAACGCTTTGCTGTGCTGTTGGTTATTTGGTCGTATTGTGAATTGCAATTGTGTGTTTTGCTTTTAAAATTAAAATTCTAATTTTCTCAATTTTTTCACACACTTTGTCCGGCATGCGTGCTTGCGCTACTGTGATGGGCGTGACACGCTCGCTAGTTGCAGCTCTTAAAGTTAACCGACGCGTTGGTAATTTTCTGCTTTTTCACATTTGAATCGCATTAACATTTGCAATGGCGTATTACGTTTTTTTTTTCTTCTCGCAAGTTCTTAAATGAAAACAATTAAAATTATTTGCTTGACTTGGAAACAAACGAGGCTGAAGCAGATTTCTTTTTCCAGCTTGTTTAGTTTCGGAGTATTTTCGCAGACTTAGTCATTTTCGGTGAAATTAATTATTTACATCAGCAAAATGTATGGGTGTGACGAGCACAGAAAAGGAGAGTGGCGGTTAGGTGCAGAATTGACAGATCCAGATAGGGGAAATCGGAGATACGACCAAAGCACGCTTTAGGTACTTTGTATGTATGGTAGGAAATACTTCTCAACGATTTTGAGTGGCAAATCTGGTGGCGCGTTTGAAGAACATTAGCAAAGACCAAGTTTTGGGGATAACGTACACATACTTCCTTTCGAGTGTGAGGGAGTGAGAACAACAACTAAAATACATCGACGTGCCGCCTAAATGGTGGGAAACGAACGAAAGCGCACATAATGGAAGGAAATAGAACGATAGTACCTGTCTCATTACTGGCGTAACGCCGCAAAGTTGTGAATTTTTTTGGTCTCCGTCACAGCCAAAAAACGGTTGTAGTGCCACAAATGAAGAAGAAGAAACAATTAAATAATTTTCATTATTTTTGCATTGTTCTTTATTCTGCTTCTAGTTTAGTCAGAGAGGAGTTCATACCGACCGTTCATAATCAGTCAAATTTTTTCATTGTAGATAATTCTTTTTTTTTAATAAATATCAAAACATATCGTTCGGATATTTACGAGAATTAAGAGATACTCATTTCTGTGCTCAATAATGTTCCTGGGTACTGCTTTGTATTTTCTACGCTCTTTTTCATATTTTATGTACAGCACGATGTGAGCACCAAAGAAAAATGTTTTTTCATATGAGAAAATCGAGTATGCGTTGCATGCAAGAAATAGCAGAAGAGCGTGAGAAAAATAAATAGTTAAAAGTTATCTTTTTATCCACTACAATTTGTTGGTTCTAGGCTGGTTTTTAAATATGGAAGATTTGTTGTTTCAGCGATCAGCACATTTTCTAAGGGTTCAAAAAGATAAAGATAATCTTTTTGCCATTTTAAGTTTCTAATTCTTGAATAGTGACTGTGGAAACAATTTAAGAACAAAAATTAAATGTAAAATCTATCAGAGGGACTTCACGCTATGTATGGTGAGGTGGACCCCTTCAGTTCATCACAACCTACAAATCGAAGCTCATATATATTGAGCAGATAAAGCAGAGGTCTTTGATCTCCACTAGTCATTATCAAAATGCAAGGAAGCGCATAAACTTGCTCAAGAGTCAACGATACGATAACTAAATTATAAACGGCTTATCTACCCGATTTTGATGGAATATCAAATGTTAACGAACAAGTTTTTAAGTGAGCCATTACTATTCTAATAAAAAATAATAAAAGTCATTGAAAGATTAGCCTGGTAAGATACACATTTTTTTAGTAATCTTTAACTAATCTTCAAAGACTTTGAATAAATACAAATATTTTGAAGTCTTCAAATACTTTTAGTTTGTGTCTTTCCTAATAACACTAAGTAACTAAAATTAAAAAATGTCATAATTATAATTATGATTTAGAAAAAATGTTAAAGTCCTGAAAGATAATTTCGGGATTAGTTCGGGACTAGCTCGGGACTAGTTCGGGCTAGTTCGAGACCAGTTCGGGCACAGTTTGATAGTAGATCGAAATCATTTTGGCACTTTGTAGTTGGGTACTTTTTTTGGCTTTATTTCGGGACTTTCCTTAATTCACTCTCTTTGAAATTCCTAATATTTCTAACTTAAATTTAAGCAAAGTCACGGTTTCACGTAAAAAAAAACAATAAAAAAAACTCAGTTCATGGAGACGTGAATTATTACCGAAATACTCCACAAATGATCCTAAATCGATTACGAAATGATTTACAACTAGTTCCGAACTGGGCTCTCACTCTCACTCATAATAACAAGTAGAACATTTTTATAAGTATCAAAATAAAAGTCCTTGAAGTCTTAAATAATTAATTGTTATGAGCAGACTTTTATAATAAACATAAGTAACATAAGTCGCAAAATAGAAGTTTTTGAAGTCTTAAATTATGTATTTATCTCGCTGTTAGTTATATATAAAATTATTACGAAAATTTGGATGATTAAAAAGGTCATTCCTCTCGTTTTAAACTAAAGTCGATGCAACCGTAGCAATATGTTTTAAGTCGCTTTCAAATAATAACTTAAAACTTCATAGTTCAGAGCAAGATATGTAAAACCAATTCCAGAACTTGGGCTAACACAATACCTACAGTTTACACCTGATATTCCATTTTCTTTGGACGTCGCAATCGCTACGATACATGCGTTTTAGTGTTGGGTGTTGGGGAAAAATGTGTTGGAATGTAAAAACCTAAAAGAGTGTTGCATCATTGATCAAGTTTTGCCTTTATTCCAATTCGATCGAATTTTTGAAATAATTTGTATCTATCTGGTTAATATGTGTGCCAAATCTTGCAACTACAAACAAATACTAAGTTAGCGTAGTTTTAATTAAATTCTAAAAAAATTCTATTTTCAGTTGCATACATTTAAAATATCAAACATTTTATTATTATAACGAAACATTTAAAAAGAGATTTGAAAACACTACCCATTATGCGCTTCAGTAATCCACAAATTACACGCAGATTGGGTTCATAGATTAGTTTGTATATTAATAGTATGTACAAGTTTGTTTGTATTTTTGCTAGTAATAGCATATGCAAATCCTAAAGAGAATTTTATCAGGGTTCAAATTAACTGCTCTTGTAAGCCCCAAGCAATAATAGCAATTGCTGGGAGTTGTCCTTCTATAAAAACCCCATTGTAAGATAAAAATAGCCTAAGTTCAGGGGATGCTATGAATTTTGCACCGAATGACCAAAAGAAGACAAGTAAACGAGTGATATTGTAATGACCCAAAAGAATTCATTATCTGTAAATTAAAAGGTGCTTTTGGGCGCTTGTGTGAATTTGCGTGGCTGTGGAACTACCTTTGAAATAAATGCCTGCGTGTGTATTATAAATTTTAACTCTGACTTTTATTTCATTGGTCGGTTTTTGCTAAGACAACTGTTTAACACATGTAAACACATTTAAGGGGGTATAAAACAAAACAAAATTGAGACTTTTTTCGATATCATCAAGTATTTATGTACTTATTTATGCAACGCAGCATTAAAAAAAAAAAACACACAAATTGACCAAACAGGAATGGCGTGTGCTGGAAAGGCAAAACAAAAAAAATGGGTTTGCAATATCAGAGACACCTATAAATGACGCTCCATTAACCAGCTGGATTAGGGTTAAAATTAAGTGAATATTCCACAGCAGAGGTCAAAGGTGCTACGCATGCTAATCACAACCCTTTCGGGAAAACTTCTTTAATTTTTTGCTTCGTGTGCGCTTGCTTTTAAAACCATTTTGTCTCCATTGAATAAATGAGTAAGATTTTTTCGTGTGTCTCATTTTATTGCAATTTGTCTTTTTTCTATCTTCATTACGTTTTACAATTGTGATAGGAATGCGCAAAAGGGTTCAACGTGGCGTATACGCAACCTCGAGTGGCCCACTTGCCGCCAGCATAGAGGCTTTTTATCTACATACATTCGTGACATTGCATGACAAAAAGTAGCTTGTTTAGTGAATGGTTGGGGTATGGATTTATACAAATCGCATGTAATTACGCTAAATAAATTTTTAAATAAGCCTTCTCTCACACCATTTTTTCACGCTGCTGGGAAGGTCCTAAATAGACAGTGGGGACTAGGGAAATTTTCTCATTACGCCATATCGAGAAGAGCATACTGGCATCTAGCTAGATCTTTTAAATTACACACACAAAAAGAAAAACATAAAATGTTAAAAAAAAAAAAGCAGAACATTAAGCGTTCGAAATGTTTGTCACTGCGGCGTGCGCATTTGAAGCGCTAAAAGTTTTTCTTTGCTCACTTTTTTGTGATGTAATCCTCCCGAATGACTTTTATTGTAAGAATGTGTATGTAAAGGTGTGTGTGTGTATGTTTTGTTTATTTATTTATAAAGCGTGACGCCAGATTATTTTACATTTACTTTTTGGTTGTTTGGGATTTTAAGCTGACCATTGTTTTCGTAGTTTTTTGCGTTTCTTTGTCAAATCACAACTTTTGTATGTTTTTTAATGTTTTTATACTGAATATTCAAGCATATAAGTTTTAAGTACACCAATTTCTTCCTGACCACAATTGATTGTGTTATGGTGAGCAGACAAAGTTATCAGTATTGAGTAGAATTTGTTGTAGGGGTGGCATTTGAGTTGGAAAATATTTCGAATTTCTAATTAAAAAAATAAAAAAGAATGTTATTATAAGAGTAGAATGTAGGGCTTTGAGTGGGCGTGTTTATTTATTTTTTTTGAAATGTGCGCTTAGTATCAAAGAAATTTGGTTTTTTCTAAAATACATTAAATTACATTTCACGGCCACATTTTACGTGTCTAATTTTTTATGCTAAAAGAAGGATCAATTAAGTGATGAAAAAATAATTTGAAAAGAAGTATCACTTTAAAAATCGAATTCACAAAAAGCCGGAGTCGAAACGACAATCCATTCCCGCCTTGACTCGGAAAATTTCCCTACTTAATATTATGTGGAACTGTTATGTACATATATTCAATTGAAGTTATGTTGGGCAAAGCCTCACTTCACCATTTCCTGTTCGTTAATTTATAATTTGATGATTGGAGTGGAATAAATCATTAACATATGCGATTTTTTTGTTCCTCATCAAAAGTCCACAAAGTACTAGTTGTTGTAGTTGCCTATTTAAGCTTTTAACTTTTTATCAAAAAATTAGCTTCTTAGGACCACCACAGACTAAGCAATTCATTTTAGTGCTTCCTTTATACTGGAAATGTTCTTCAAACTCTAGTAATTCCACTATTAAAAATTTAAATTGTATTCGTCTCGAGGTATAGCTTAAGTTAAATACATCCCTCGAGAATTAATTTTTCATGACGTATTTGTGTTGACCTCCGTCTGACGAATATGTTCTATATACAACTTGAGAGCAAAATTAAAGAAAAAATTTAATTTGCAATATTATTTTGAGAAACGTTTTGACCGACGATTTATTTAACCGGTGTACTATAATAAAATTTGAAAAAGAACTAAATACAGCTCAGTTTCCGGCGAGCCAATTTATTGTGATATGGATTAACTTGTTAAACTCTTTAAGTTTAATACATTAAAAATGCAACATCTACAACAAATGCGAGAATTTTCGCAGTTATGTAAAAAATCAATTCATCAATTAAAAGTTACAAATACAAATATTTCTAGTTGAAAGCAGAATGAACTAAGTTATTTTTAATAGCTACACATTAAAGCCAACGGGCTGTTGAAAATTAAAACTAATTTGTCTGGCTATAAAGATATTTCGTGAAATTTTCTGAGGAATGTCAATTTAAATTGTTTTTCTAAGCGAACTTCCAATATGAGGCTTTATTCTAGGCTGTGTTATGGAAGTGAAACAAGTTTGGATTTATTTCTACATCATTCCATTCTTCTAAAACATTTTTCATGGTAACAATCTACTGAGCTCACCATTCTATTTATGAAATCGACATATTTTGAGGTAAGCTTTCGTTATTTTATCAAAATAAAATGACAATTAAAACAATCAATTTTGTTTTCAATTTGCATCGCTTAGTTGTGAGATGACGAGAGGTGTGATAAAATAAGGTCAGAAAAAATGAGTTAGGAGAGGTGACTGGAAGAGAGTTGAAGTGAGGTAAATTTCTGTTTTCCGAGTTTTTAATATGGTGAGTTTAGGTTTATGAGTCTATGTGCGGTGAGCTTAGGCGTAAAAAAATGTATGTAATGAGTGCTAATGTGGTGAGTTTAAGTTTTGCAAGTTTAAATTTGTCTAATTGAGGTGAGTTGAGTTTTGTTGTGGTAAATGTGGAGTATTCAAGTGTGTTAAGTTAAGTTGTGGCGAGTTCAGGTATGATGAGAAGAAAATAAACTTGTTGCCGTCGCCAGCCATTTCCAAGTACACCTTTCCAATCGAAACCAATAGATAATAAATAAATTAGTAAATTTTAAAACTTACTCGTACAAAAGCAAACCGTTTTTTTCACGTTTTATCGAGTGCAATGATCTTAAATACAAATTTCAAAACGAACCACTATCGACTGCCTTGATACGAGTCCAGTCGCAAGCTATATTTTATGTTTGTCAAATAAAATTATTTCGAATTAAACAGAAAGTAAAATCAAAATTTTAAGCACGATACTATTTAAATAAAAAAAAAATTTATTAACTTATTATTTTTATTTCAAAAAAAATTGTTTTGTGAAACAGCTACTAAGAAGTAAAGCTTATTTGGTTTATTAAATTGTAAGGAATTGTCAGTCGCTTGCTGACTTCGGCACTAACCACACGTTTCGCTGCTACGTTTGAATCGATCTGCTAAACTAAGCAAGTCTCATAATCACGCGACACAATTCGTGTTGACTAAACGTTAACTACAAAATCGTGTATTTAATAGTATAAAGTAACTTAACAAATCTCTTAAGAAAAGAAGAAAAATGAATGAACCACCTGATTTAAATAACATAAACAGGACAATGGACCTCTTAACATACCAAACGAATAAAAACCTACATTTAAAAAATAGCTCTAATGCACCTAAATATCTTATAATGTCAAGAATTAATAGTACAGAGAATTTGTCAAAGGTGTCCCCGTTTCTAATTAAAAAAATAATAGACTCCGTGTGCAGTGGTGAAGTTGATCTATGCAAAAAACTCCGAAACGGAAATATACTAATCAAAACCAAAACATATAACCAAGCGGTCAAATTGATAACTTTAACAGCCCTCGCTCCAACAATACAAGTTGAAATCTCAGAGCATAATACGCTTAACTACACAAAAGGTGTAATATACTCAAACGAACTGAGGGGTATACCTGAGGAAATAATCCTAAGTGAACTTAAATCGCAAAAAGTCTGCGCAGTCAGAAAAATAATGAAAAAACAAGAAAACAATTTAATCGAAACTGGCCTGACAATATTAACATTCGATATTCATAACCTACCAAGTGAAATCCTTATTGGCTATGAAAAAGTGCAAATACGACCCTTCATACCCAACCCCCTCCGCTGCATGAATTGCCTTCGCTATGGTCATTCAGCAAACATATGCAAAAGCAACAGAATATGTCCAAACTGTGCAAAAGACTTCCACATTAACCTTGAGACTAACGAAAAGTGCAACGAACCGATGACCTGTATTAGCTGCATCAATAACGACGTCGATAATAGTAACCACACTGCATTAGACAAAAGCTGTCCAATATTTTTAAAAGAAAAAGAAGTCCAAGCGATAATGACTCTCGATAAAGTAGACAGAAGGAAGGCAAACGCTGTGTACAAAGAGCGACACCCACACAGTACAACAACATACTCTTCGATCGCCAGGAAAAGTACAAAAGAAGCTAGCGCAACAACTCCACGCAGTAAAGCAACCAACTCACCAAACTCACCTCACCCATCAACAAGCTCCCGAAGAGAGCAAATCGACTACTCCGATATCTCAACTAACGACACCTCCAAAGTACTCAACTCTTCGAAACTGAATGCTATCGAGAAGAGAACGAAAATTCTACCAAAGTCAATATCCAACAGAACCAAACAACAACTAAAGAAGATGGTAAAAAACGCTAAACAAGGCGCCAAAACTCTTAGTCAAGGCACAGATAACATTGACTCTGACTCTTCAGAGTCACTGTCATTAGACCTATAAATAGATTAACAACTCACATTATTTCTCTTGCCTTTACTCTTAGAAAGAAAAAAAAAAGCACAAACAAATCTAATTTACATATACACCAACACGTTTATATTCTTAAATTTTTTTTTTTTACAATATACATACATACCTAGTCACGTATCTGCTTATTAATGACTCTAAAAATCCTACAGTGGAATATGAATGGTTATATTAACAACTACAATGAACTATTAACATTAATAAAACGCTATGGATTAAAAATCATCTCCGTTCAAGAAACCCATCTTCGTCCTCAACCAATAAACATCCCAATCCCAAATAATTTCTCTCTCTACGCCTTCAATTCAACTGGTTCCCATGGTGGTGTGGCTCTGCTTGTACACAAATCTATACAACATACAGAAGTACAAACAAATAAGGACTTCGACAACATTACTATAGAGATACATTCAAAAATTAAATTTAACATTACCTCCGCTTATATACCTCCTTCCAAGAATTTTCAATGTCATAATCTTGAAAACGCCCTAAACCATGGAAATAGTCCCTGTCTGGTGACAGGAGATTTTAATTCCTGGCACAAGGATTGGGGTTCAAGTAGAAACAACCGTAAGGGTGTGCTTTTAGCAAACTTTATAAACCAATCAAACTATGTACTACTAAATGATAAATCGCCGACCCACTTTTCAACACATAGCACCCTCACCCACATAGACCTTTCTTTTTGCTCACCCGAGCTCTCTACTCATACAGAATGGAAGGCACAAGACGACCTAAACGGTAGTGACCACTTCCCAATTATTATTACACTATTTCGGGATACACTAACTACAAAAACACGCCCCAAAAGAAATTTTCGAACAGACCTTGCGGACTGGCTACTCTACAACAAAAAATGCGTTCAACATGAAGCTACTCGTCCAGTTAGACTAAACGTAAATGTGGAAACTGCCAACTTGAGAAAAATTATACTCCAAGCAGCAAACGAATCCATCCCTCAACCACCAATGCCCAAAAAAAACCACTCGGTCCCATGGTGGACTAGCATCCTAGAGGAATTAAAAAAAGACAAAAATAGACTATTCTACATCTTCAAAAGAAACATGACTCAAGAAAACTTAGTAGGCTACAAAAAGGTAAACGCGGCTCTAAAACAAGAGATTAAAAAAGCAAAAGCCCTATCAATTAAAAATCTCACAACCGAGATAAGCCCGAATACTCCAACAGCAAAAATATGGGCAAACATACGTCGATTTTGTGGGTATAAGCTGTCTCATGGAATCCATTGTCTGCAATCGAGTAGAAACCTATCTCAAGAGTTAACACAAGGCAAAGATATCGCCAATGAATTCGCAAACCATTGGAGTGAGCTAGCGGCAGACCAAAAATTTCCTCAAAACTTCCAAGAACAAAAAAATAGAGTATTACAAGGCATACCAAGTTATATTACCTCACAGCAAGCACTAAAATTAGAACAAGATATTAACCTCCTAGAATTTGAAGCAGCATTAAATAAATTAAAAGGTAAAACCCCAGGCACCGACAGAATTTCTTACCCGATGATTCGCAACGCCTCTTACACAATTAAAAATCGCGTAGTGAACCTCTATAACTCCATTTTAATAAATAATATACCTCAAACATTCAAATACAGTATAATCTTTCCAATCCCAAAGCCTAAATCTGATAAAACGAAACCCGAATCCTACAGACCGATTTCCCTCAACTTATGTATGGCCAAGATACTAGACAAAATAGTTGCAAATCGGCTTTGGTGGTTTGTAACAAACAACAAACTGCTAGATAGCCGACAGACTGGCTTTAAGAGAGGAAAATCGACAGCTGACAGTCTACTTCTGATAGACTATCTAGCTGCAAACAGCCTCTCATTCAAAAATCATCTAACAATAATATCTTTAGATTTCGAAAAGGCTTACGAAAAAATCGGTCTGCACACAATAGTCGACCAGCTTATAGCATGGAAAGTAGGTCCCAAAATAGTAAGATACATAATAAATTTTATGACAAGCCGAAAAATTATAGTCCGCGTGAACAACCACTACTCCGACGCAATGCCAGTAGAAAACGGAATCCCTCAAGGATCTCCGTTATCGGTCGTCTTATTTATAATAGCATATAACAAACTTTGTTCCACTCTAGCTTTACACAAAGAAATAGAGTTCTGTTCATATGCAGACGATTTTAACATTATTGTTAAATCAAAAAAGGAAAGAAACCCAACAATCAACTTGAATAGCGTTTTTGAAGACATCCAGGTTTGGTGTAATTACTCAGGAGCGATTTTGTCATCAACGAAGAGCAAGTCCATCCACATCTGTCGTAAACATAACTGCCAATCTACAATCATGTCAAACAATATAGAGTTATCAACCTGCGAAGAGATCAAAATACTAGGCATAATAATAAACAGAAGATACAGGTGGAACTCTCACATAGAGTATCTGTGCTCGTCTTTAGTTACGCAACTGAACGTTATAAAATGCCTTGCTTCCCCAAAATTTAATTGCGACACGCAATCTCTTATATCAGTAGTGAGAACGTTATTATTAACTAAAATAAATTATGGACTGTTTTTATTTGGACAAGCACCCAAATCCCAACTGAATAAAATCAAAACCATTCTCAACTCTGCCGTCAGAGCCGCGTTAGGTGCCCTGCGATCCACCCCAATTAAAAATATGATGTTCGAATCAAACATTATCTCAATTGAAAACCAAAGAGACCTTACCATATCAAAACTTTACGATAGAATAGTCACCAGTCACGACAACCCTCTTTACATATATGTTAACAACTACATAAAAAGAAAAACTCCTTTTAAAGTACAACCAGCCTTAGGTAACATAATCAAACAATGTTCCAAATTACAGCTTCCATCAAAAACAGCGAAACAAACAGTATGCAAATATCCCCCTTGGGCCTTAAACCAAAACTCTATCATTACCTCTTTGCGAGCCTTCGCCAAGGATAAAACTAGTCCAATACAATACCAAGTAGCCTTCGAAGAAATAGAAAAAAAAACACTATAATTTTAACATAATTTACACCGATGGGTCTGTTAGCAACGGGAATGCAACGTACAGCATCATACAAAATGATAAAGTTGTTAAAATCTCAAACCTTCCCCACTATAGCAGTATTTTCTCGGCAGAAATGATTGCCCTACACGAAGCCATCAACTGGGCGAAAAACAAAAAACAATATTTTCTTATCTGCTCAGATTCACTATCCGCCCTTGACGCCATCTCAAACATCAACAACCAAGATGTCTATACTACAGAGATAAGAAATGCACTTATAGCAAATCACCCTAAGCTTAAATTGTGCTGGGTACCAGGCCACGTTAATATACCTGGAAATGAATTTGCGGACCGTGCCGCCAAACAAGCACTCCAAATGCCAATCTACAGCACGCACAACCATAATTTGTCAGATATTAAAAAACACACCAACCAACACTTTTCGAAGATAACGCTTACAGAATGGAACGATACTAACCACTGGTATCGACAAACAAACCATAAAAAAACCCAAATCAAAGACTATCTACTACCGGACACTGACAAAATCTCCCGACTCGACACAATAAAACTTTTGAGACTGCGACTAGGGCACACCAAAATTACCCATGGACACCACATGAACAACTCCAACCCCGTAACTTGCAACTGTGACTCCGAGACAAATATCACCATACCCCACTTAATGCAACACTGCCCTATTTATTCTACACACAGAAACCAAATCTTTGGGGAATTAGATCCCCTCTCAATCATCTCCTCTACCTCTAAAGAAAATACGCTCCTAATAATGAAGTTCCTTAAAACCACCAATCTCTACCATCGTATTTAAAACTAGGTACGTACATATGTACATATACATAAGAAAAAAAGGAATACGAAACATACACAAATACCTTATTATAATAAAGTGTAAATACATATACACACATACACAACACATACATACATGTATCTAACTAACCCCGCACAAAATTAAGCTTAAGGCCTAGTCGCTATAGCTTCAACTCAATTAGCTTATAAGATTACCTATTTAAGCTAATTTCTTATAAATAAATAAATAAATAAATCTTTGTTGAGTTGTTTAAAAAAAAATTAGTTTATTATGGGCATCAAACGAAAGGCCTTCCCAAAGCTTAGTACATAGCTCTCAAAAAAATTGAAAACTTCATAAAAATTTACAGTTAAGAAATGACAACGAATTTTTCTTCTACAAAAAATTTCTTAAATCAGTCTAAAGCTCTCAAAAAAAAAAAATTGCTCGTTTATTTATTTCTTCAAGAAAATTTTCAGCAACGGCAAAGTACTTTTTCAAGCAACAGAAATAATGAAAAATATTTCTTGCGATGTTTGTTGAGAGCTGTATTCAAGCCGTAAACAAAAAAAATTAACTTAGGCGTTTTCTCTAACGAGACCTTTGGATGTTTGTACTATCTCCGGTAAAGCGGTAAATAAAATTAAAATCGTCGACAAGGAGTAGTCGGACATTACAGTTTTTCTAATTAAAAATATTGACTTCTGAGTCTTTACCGATCACATTACAGTCAAGAATTTTCGCAAAAATAATTTTTATCTATTTATTCCACTTGATGCCACAAAAAAAATTGCTACGAAAAAACTTGAATGTCGAGAATATTCGTTCATTGCTGAGTTGACAATATACCATTAAACTCACTCCTCCACAAGCAGGCGACGGCTTTGCTGTTTATTTATTAATTCGAGTGAGTTGGCTCTTTTGTTTGCCAAAAGAAGTGATCGCTTATGCAAATCTTCTGTAGCGCCAATAAAAAATAAGCGACCATTTTCCACGCTTTGTCTCTTGCGCGTAGCCGCAGCGCGTGCAACGTCAGGTATTAAATGTCAACCAATGAAATCCCGGACTTAATGCAGCTGTGAAAAATATGCGAAGAGGACATACATACAAACATACATATATACATATATATTTGTACTATGTACATATCAACTTATATACATATTTATGTATATGTTAATGTCTGTCTCTTGGTATACCGGGTATGTCGTACTTACGGATATACACACATAAATACATATGCTTTGTGGCTGGCTACTTAATGTTTGTTAAGGAATATTCATGCATACTCGTACATATTTATAGACATTCGTATAAATATTTATGTATGTATTCAACAAACAGTGTTTATGACGCATGCAACAGCAGATAATGGCGGATAGTCAGCGTGTTAAGGTCGTTTCAAAATTTATGATAATTATATGTAGTGAAAACAATCATTAACTGCACTTTAAAGGATTTAAATTAAAGTTTGTACGTACATACGTGAGCTGTTGATAGAAAAAAAAAAAATTAAACAAAACAAAAAAATACACTCGCAGTTAAATTTTGTGTGACATTACATAACTACACGTACATAAATACTTACTACTCGTATATGCATTATAGCCTTCATATGCATGTATGTACATATGAATGTATGTTATGTATGTATGTATGTATGCAAGCTCATTTGATGCAACCGGAAAAGCGGAAATTGATTTAAATTTTGCAACTCTTCAACCGCTTTGGGTCTGCGGTGCATTGGCTGGGCAATGCGGCTCATAGCGACAAATATTGCATCGGTTGGCCGTAACGGTGAATCTCGAATTGACTGAAAAATCAGTTTCCTTAATTTCCTGAAAGATTTTGTGGTTAATTGAATTTTCATGTGTGCACGATATTTCTCATTGGCGGCATTAAAAATCTGTTGCCAAATTCGCTACTCTATTGGCATCTGTGGGATTGCAAGTGGCGCCCATGCATACATTAACGCTACGGGAGTTTCGCAGAAGAGCGTTTGTTTCGTGTCGTCATGAGACATGTGTAGAGTGCGATGTGTTACCCAGTTAACGATAGCATTAATGAAATAAGCGTATAGCTTCTGTATTAAGAGTTGATATTCGCATGGCTTGTTTAAACAACTGATGGCGTTGCAAAAGCACTATCATCTTCGTCTTGTGTGTTTACGCCAGCATTCACCATTGACTTTGCCATTGTGAATTATTATAATTCCACTTGCAGATGTCGCTGTAACAGTGCGGGAACAGGGACTCGTTACTTTTTCTAGAATCCTGTTACCCGTACTGTTTGATAAACTTCGCCTTCTGCGAAAATCCAGCACTCTTTCACTTTGTGAAGAGACGACCCGAAACCATATGTAAGATTGTATTTGAATATTTATATTTAACCCCCACTTTTTACAGCGATTTTTTTATGCAATAAATTGCTTGCAATTGGCGAGCCACATTTTTTTCTAAATTCAGCTTGTGTTCTTTATTTGCGAATGCAAAAAGCATTCAACCAATTAGAATAAAGGATCAAAAAGTTTTAGAAGATCGGCTACGTTTTCTCGCATCCCGTTGTTGTGGAATTCACTAGGAATTCCCGGCCCTTAATTTCCCATTTTTGTGTTTAATTTTTACGATTTTCCGAATCTCAAAAAAATTTTTGTTCAGCGTGGGGTGAAAATGTGTGGTTAGGGAGTTTGAGTATGATGTATTTACGTGAGTTAAGTTAGGTGTGGTAGGTTGAGATGTAGTGGGTTTAGGTGAGGGAGAATAGTTGTAGTGTTTGAGGTATGGTGAGTTGGCATTTTGTAAGTTTGGCGGTCGAAAGTATCGCCATAGTGAGAAGAAGAAGCACTAGTTGCGATTACGCTAATCTTTCTTAAGTTATCGAAGTGATATATAAATTCGTTTTCCTGAACCCAGTATAGAGCTTGACATCTGTATTTTAAATTGATCAAAATATGTGTGGTTAATTTATGTACAGTGTGATTAAGTGCAGTTGGTTCAAATGAGTTGAATTTGATTATAGTGTGTTAACGTGTCGTAGGATTGGATGCGGTGCGTTTAAGTGTTGGCAGTATTGTTGCAGTGGTTGTGGTATGGTAAGAAAAATCAGCACCTAACCACTTCCGTGAACACTTGCACACAAAAGACGCCGCAATTTTTTATTTTTAAAATTAGCTCACATCTCATTCAGTCCAACATAACAAAATAAAAGAAAACCCTGGCGAATTCGTTAAAGGTGTAAGCGATGGTAAATTCAGGGAGTTACAATATATCGTGCGCAGAGATGGCAGCTATTAAATTTGTGAAGCAAAATGTCGTAAAAAGACAAAATAGCACAAAATGTAACAAAACTCTTCGCCCATTTCTTTTGCTGACACTTTAAAATACCAGAGTGAGTGGTAGAAGATCAAATCAACTGTCCCATTAACTTTATCTTATATGAATTGGCATTGTAACAAAACATTACATAACATAACGTTACCTAACATATCAGTATTTAACATAACATAACGTAACGTAACATTACTTTAACAAGTTAATATAACACAACTATAAGGATGGTGAGCCTAGTTGTTAGGCTTGAGTATGGTAGGTTTCAGTGCGGTGAGATTGGGTGTGGGGTGTTGAACTAAGGTGAGTTTTAGATTGATATGTAAGGTTGTGGTGAGTTCAGGTATTTTGGAGACGGCAATAACTTCAACCATTTTCGCTTAAACCATTTCAATCGGCACGATTTCATTCGCATGTTAATTTTAAAATTTACTACCACTGCTCTAGAAGCTACACTTCTGGATAACCTTAGAATAAAATTAAACTAATACAAAAATTGAATAATAATGATATGTATGTATATGTATGTACGAGTATTTTTTTAAATGTAAAAGTTAAACAAAACACTCGCAACTTTATTTTCATGATGTTTGCAAATTCACAACTCTATGTAAATATTTATAAAAAAGGAACTATATGCAATGTAAAAAAAAATTGGCTTCTATTCAACTGTACAAAACTTTTGCCCCTTATAAGGATACACGTGCACACATACACTAAATAAAATATATCAATGTGTTTGATGGGTTAATTGCTTTAGTGGAAAAAAAATTTGCTTTCACGAACATTGGCTTGAATATGTGTATGTATTGCTCTTTTTTGCACATAGGCTGGTATGCTTGCGCGCAGTTTTATGAAAATCGGATTAAGTTTAATTGATATGGCGCACTTTAATTGTAAACTTTAGCTGAGTGTATTGATTTTAAATGAATTACGTACGAACTGCAAATATACATTTTCGGCATTACCATAATCAGCCACCCACTTATTCATATACATACATGTGTAGATAGTGGTGTATGCGTACATACATATGTACACTAACGGTCAAGTACAGTAATAATAATTATAATAATAATAATCATAATCACAACGGTTTTACCGTCCATACCCGCCAGACGCGAGGGGAGCATTCGCATGACGCGCGGATGTACTTTATCGTTCGTTTCATTAGCAACCAAATTCGAAATGACATTGTTTGCTACTTACGAGTATATTTAAGATTTTTTCTATAACGTAAACTATATAAATCCAAGATTTAAACATTATAGAAAATTATAAAAAAAGCTAAAAATTTTTATATAGATTTTGAACTCTTTTTTAGAAAGGTGTTGGAAGTTTTTTCAGTTTAAGTAAACATTGTGAAAGTTCCAGATAGCTAGGAGTTATCGTTAATTAAAATATTTTTTTTGTCAAGGTTGTTGCTTCTTTTTTCGTCGTAAAAAATATAAAATATGTAAAAAAATGTGGTTATTCTTTATACTGAAGAAAATAGTCATACCCAACCACTTTTCAGGCGGAAATCCATGCTAAAGATTGTGCGTTCACGAATGTCTTCGCAGAAGCACCAATGGAGCCACAATCAACATTATGTCTGACAGCCAGGCAGCCCTTAGGGCACTAGACTCCTTCAAGACGGAGTCAAAGCTGGTAGACTGCTGCAGACCGGCCCTGGATTCACTAGGAGCCAACAACAGAGTTACTCTGTGGTGGGTTTCGGGTCATTAGGGCGTTGATGGCTATGAAATGGCGGACTTTCTCGCAAAAAAAGGTGCCAAACAGAGCTTTTACGGTCCTCAAACGTTCTACGGTCCCTCTAGGGTATACGCAGCAGAAATTCTGAGAATTAAAGAATCGCAGCCCATTGGCAATCAGCAAAGGGGAACAGACAGTCTAAAAGGTTCATAAGTCCATCCCGTGAAACCTCTGAAAAACTTTTCAATCTCAGCAGAGAGGGTATTAGAACTATCACCGGGTACTTGACAGGTCACTGCAGGCTGAGATATCATCTTCATGAAATAGGACTCTCTGAGGTTGCAGACTGTAGGTCTTGTGGCTTAGATGCGGAGATTTCTGAACATATACTTTGTATACGCCAAAGAATAAGCGGAGTCAGGTTTATACACCTGGTGGAGCGATTATTATCTGCATCCAGAATATGGACAATTACACCCTCCAAAGTGCTCAACTTCTTAAGTAGCCTTAATAATAATAATAATAATAATAATAATAATGTATGTATCATTTACGGAGAGTATTCGGTATATTTTTATTAACGTAACCAAGGCAGTCGGATATATCAACAGTACCGGAGTGAGTGCTGACATAAACTACGGAATGGTTCGTTTAATTAAAAATTATTTTAGCATGCCTTCAGAAATAGATAATGTAAGGGCCACTGCATTATTTTGACAGTGTTTTTAAAAATGTTTAGCTTAATTGACTGTAACATTGATGTGTAGATTAAAGTTGAGTTTCGGGTGCATTTTTGAATAATTTCTGGATTAAGAAAATTTAACAACTGCTCCAGGTTTTAGTTATATATATTATAAGAAGTCGATTGAACCGCCAATCGCTTACTTAACATTTTTTAAGGTTTAGTGGCATGTAATTTATTTCACACCAATTGGACATGCTATTTAGGTCTGCATATAGTAAATACGTCTTATCAGGAAAGAAATATGATCTAAAAAGCTTTACATCATCTGCATACATCACAATTTTTCTAATATTTTACTGGAGAAGAAATGTATTTTATAAATTATAAGAACAAAATCAGACCAAAGTGACTTTCTTTTGGAACCCCTGAAGATACATGAAATATTTTTGAAAAGGACTCGTTGTGTTCTGTCTTCAAAATATCCAACGGAGAAGTTTTTACAATTTGTTTCTTTATTTATCATATGTCGGTTGCTTTTTGTTAGCTTATTCAAACTTTAAAGTTCCAAGGAACGAGCTTATCTAAAATTTAAATAAAGAAAAATAAGTTGTCAAAATTTTGTAAATTTTCAGGGGTAAGATGTGCTTGAGCGCCAGTGTATAGTGTATGCACACACATGTACATACAAAAATTCATATCATTCCTGCCGTTTGTTTTCTTATTTCTTTTTTTTATCGATTCTACTTAATATCGTCCAACTCTACTTTATTTCTTTTCGCTCCTTGAGTACTCATACAATTTCGATTATTTAACTGGCCATAAAAATCTGATTGTTGTTGCTTTCACATGTGTATCTGTTGTTGCTTATCATGCTGTGGGCGTCAGTGTTAAAAAATATCAAAAACGAAAAAAAAAAAAATATACAGATACAATAGTGTCGGTTTTTAGTTCTTTATCTCTCTGCAGTGTTTAAAACTTTCTGCCATAATAAAGTCCACGTCGCATTCTCATACGGATAAAAAAAACAATGGAATGCTTATAACATAATTTCCCAGCAGAAATCGTGAAGTATCAGTTCGATGAAATAACAAGCAGGGTGTTAAAATAAGGGTTCTATGATAGCACAGACGAAAAGTTACGTCGACATCACGAAATCGTCATAACACGTGGATAAACTTAACATACAAATTCTTATTAACCCGTCGAGTATATGGACAGGTAACTAATAAACAGACAATAATGAAAAACTGTATAAATTTCCTAATATTTGCCTGGCAATACCGGTGGCTTGAGTAGCTAAAATCGAAGGGATGCGGTAGTTAATAGTAGCGTTACGGAAGTTTTTTGTGAAAAGCTAAAGAGATATTTATAAGGAAATATGCTCGGGTGCATTAAGCCATTAAATTTTTTCTGTTATACTATTTCGTTCATGTTTTTTGTTTTTGCTCAGCTTTTTTTTAGTAGAAAAAAATAAATAAATTAGAGAAAAGATAGACACGATAGAAGAAGAAGTGGTAGTTTCTTTTGCTAATCAAATTAGGGATCATAATTTGAATTCTGTTATGAAGAACGATCTTGCAAGAACCCTCCTCTTCAAGTCAATGTGTTGATAAGGATAATGAATCCGAATTTGAAGAAACTCCCTAAATATGTGATGAAAAGCTAAAGGAGATTTAGAAAAATCAGTATTAACCCATTGTCAGCATTGTTTGGATGGTTTAATTTGAAACCCTGTCACGTGCCAAAAGCTGATTTTTGATACGTCTTTTATCATTTTTAGATTCAGATTTGAGCAAAATATTCTTTTATATTGGAGTTGAGTGCAAACTTGAGTATTTACCATACTTCAAATATGTCCAAGGATATACAAAATAAGAAAACTTTTAATCATACTAACCCTATTCGATTTTTTTAAATACATGAGATGTAATGCGTGTTAACTAAAATCGCTGGTCAATATATATTTTCATTTTATAGAGAACATTCGAAGCGTAAACTCTAAAAATGAATATTAGTATTTATATATTATATCTACATACATATGTATATAATATAACATATCAAGGCGAATTTAACAGGTTGTGTTAAGGAGCTAGCTGATTTTTTCGCCTTTTTCGCTGAACGTCAAAGAGCTTCGTTCTGATTGGCTGGCGATTGGCTGGCGAATGACTGGCGATGAAAATCACCTACCGAAATTTGACATTCAGTCCAGCAAAGCAAAAACAAAATACATGGAGGGCCTTTTACTTATTTACGCTTACCACCACCTTGATTAATTCGCCTTGAAACATATCATAAATGTATTTTTTGATAATAGAGAATCAGCATAAAAAGCAAACAAAAAAAAAAATAATAATATTATAAAAAGCTAAAAAAAAAAAATTTAAAAGGGAAACAAAAAATAAATTGCTTGGAATAATGTTTTCGAAACAACATCCTAAATAAATTTTTTTCGTTTAAAGCACATCAAATAGGTAGCCGCAGCAAACTTTTTTTTGAACTTTTTTCATATTTTATTTTAATTTGAATTGTCAAATTTTGAATTTCGTTGTGATAAGAATGCTTTCAGTACAATACAAGGTAGTTGATAAAATATTTTTGAAATTTTAGCTGCTGCCTATTGAATGTGCCTTGGAATAAACTAAAAAATAAATTTATAAATAAAAAAATTAAATAAAAGAAGAAACAAACATTTTATGAAAACAATAACAAAACAAAGTAAAAAAAAACATACATAGATATGCATGCAAAAATACCTTTTTTTTAACTTAGCCTTTATTTTGGATAAAATAATCGTGAAAAATGGACTTTTGGCGGATAACTAATTTCGACTTTTTTGCTGAGAATTTAGGAGCTGTGAGCCATGAGCACAAATAGAGGTGCCATTTGAACATTTCAAAAATGGAAAAGAGTTAATGCACAATCAAATAAGTGTCTTCCAGATTACAGCTGGGCAATCAAAAATGCCCAACCAAAAGTTCAATTTGCTAGAAAATCTTAGTTTCTCACATTTATTATAATACTATTATTTTTTGGTCACTGTTTAAAGAAAAAAACAAGTAGTTCACTTAATAAAAGAAAATTCACGGCTACCTGATTAAATTTTTTTTTGGCGTAGAATACGTCTTACCTTACGGTATGGGCACCCATGTCAGGTTTTTATTGTTGTAATCTCTATTTCTTTAATTATAAGGAAACGGCTCGGTAACATTTTTAAAAGATTTTTTTGTAGTCAAATGAAGATGTTAGCTTTCGTTTGACATACATTTCATGTTGGTTGATATCTTCCTAATATTTAAATTTCTCAAATGAAAATTGTATAAACACATGCACACAAATATGTGTGTGGTGTTTGGTTGAGTGTTTGCTGTTGGGCGATTTAAATGTACTCGTGCAGCCCTTTCTTTGTATTGCATAATTTTAGGCGGGCAAGTTAAAGTAGAGTAAAGGCAGAGAAAGCGCTGCCAACTACTGCTTATTGGTGGTGATTTTAACACAGAAATCACTTCAAATACTAGATTGGCGAAATTTATGAGCGATACGTTTAATTTGGATTATATTCGAAATGATGCTCCCACAACTATTGATAACACAACCATTGACTTAGTTTTTGCGAGAAATTTATATGTTAATTTAAAAACATATTTATCCTATTTTTCCCATCATAAACCTATATTCTCAAAAGTAACTTTCAAATAATCAAATAGATTTGGGTCTGTTATTTATCATTTATCTTTACTATTGATAACTACCATTGACTTCGTTTTTGCGAGAAATTTAATTGATAATTTAAAAACATTTTTATCCTATTTTCCTATCATAAGCAAATACAAAATGAAATTGAATAATAAAAAAAAAATAATAAAAAGTTGGATTGGTCAACAGAGCAATGAAATCTGATATTTTAAACCAGCTTGCATACTTTATTTATTTACTGGGATATTTTTATCGGCAGTAATGTAAATTTAAACTTCAATTGTTCTCCGTCACAGTGTTTTAAGCTGACTTTTCATCTCCTGCAGCGTGTTTTCATTGGCAATTAATGCAGTCATTTAACGTTCATTTTTAATATTGTTTTTGTTAAGGTTTTTATTATTAAACAATGGAGCGACTTTTACATGTGAATAAAAGTAAATATTTTGTTATTTTGTTTACTTAAATACATAGATACTTTGTATGCATGAATGTGCATTAATGTACATTCATATATGTGTGTTATCGATGCTTCATCCTCCAACTATACAAATATACCATGTCACAATGTATTGATCAAATGAAGGTCGCGAGTAGGGTGATTCACTCGGTTTTTTCAAACCGGTTTCCTCCGGTTTTTTAATAAACTTTTGTACGGTTTTTTTGAAATCTTGATTTTTCGAATATCGAATTAATCAGTTTTTTTAATCTCCAAAACCGGTTTATTATTATTATTATTGTAAAGCTATACTAATTGTTAAGATATAGCCTAGAGAAATAATATAATAACGGCAGCACATTGAACAATTTTACATCCATTACATTTTAATTCAAACGGCAACCACAAAATGATTTTCAATTACAAAAGACCGTTGTGTATACATATTCGAAATCGAAATAATTTGTAGAAAAACTGCAATAAAGGTATTTTTGAAGATTTTATATATTTAGGAAATTGTTACAAGAGGACAGAAAACCCTTGAAAAAATGTATAAATAAATAAATGCTTACTAAAACAAATTCCCGAATTCAGTAAGCAGTCTCAGTTTCTAATAGAGACAAAAGTCAAAATTTTAGACCACTTGACATTCATTAGTCCAACATAATGCCTCTTGTCTCAAAATAAAGTCTTAAAATTTTGACCAGGTGATGAGTAGGAAAAGGCAAGAATAATCTTCAGCTCAAAGCCAAATTTAGACTTGATATAAAAAGTTGCAGAATTTTGAGACTTAGGAAAGCCGACTGGTCTAAAATAGTTGTTTCTAAACTGTTACCAGGTCACAAACAATTTAAATAAAATCAAAAAAAAAAAAACCGTGAAAGCGAGGAAAGGCAATAATCTCTACTTCATAGTCTTAAATTTTGAGGTTATATCAAATTACAGAATACGTGCATGAGATGCTAGCCGAATTCGGGCATTAAACCAAATTTTATTTGTTTTTTCTTGATTTAAAAATTAGGAACCGGTTTTTTCAAATTGCCTTTTTACAAAAAAGTCGAACAATCGAACACCCTAGTCGTGAGCAAAGGAATAATATCGAAAATTTTAAATGGGTTCAAAATATGAATGCTATTTAATATCGGCGTCATACTTATAAAACCAAGTCTCCTTAGCTGATGCGATCATATTAAAGTAGCAAGTATCTCTGTTTTGGAACTTTCAAACATATATTTAGCAAAATGAACACAAGCATATTTCTTCGTGTTATCATTCCGTAATGTTACCGATATGGCACTAACATTCAAGATTAATTCACTGGCTATCATTTCGTGTACCGTTCGGGAATATTCATACATTTTTCCTTTAATCAGAGCCACATTTGTCATGTCGGTCGAAGATTTTGGCCGCCCTGTTCTAGGCGCGTTCTCTACTAAAAAAACCCAGTCTGTAAACTTTAATACCAGTAAAGATGATGCGTTAATTTTATATATAGTATGAATATTTCTTAGAATTTATAAGACTACTATAAAATATTGTTTTTAGATTTTCTTTCGATTAGTCTCTTCATGTTTTCTCTTAACTTTAATAATCGAATTAAGGTATGCGCTTAGCTCCTTAACTGGTATTTTTGCCCGTAATTCTGGAGCAGAGGTTGGCGAAAATCATCAGCTTAAAGAGTCGAGACTTCTCCAGACAATTACGAATTTTGCTTAAAATCGTGTAAGGTGCGATGAAAGACAACTCTGAAAAAATCATGCAACCTCTGTTGCTTCTGTCAATCTTTACGTATGTATATTCGGAGGTCAGAGAAAAAAATAACAGAAGTTAATTTAAACTACAAGTTTCGTTAACACCTTAATTTAACAGTTTTTCATAAACTTAAAACCTTTAACTCGACAGTCAGAACAAAGTACAAGATTAAACAAAAACATATGTATAAGTGCATATGTTACTTGTAAGTAGAGTGTTGCGATTGATTGTATGTATTTTTCTTTTAGCTATTTATGAACGATATAATTTTAATTATAAGTTACGCAAAAAAATAAATTAAAATATGAACAATAAAGAAGAAGGTGAGTAGTTTTAAGAACTGTAATTAAATTTTTGCTAAATTTTTGATTTCACAAGAATGTAAGGCTTTGATTTTGTATTTTTTGTTTTGTTTATTTTGAAATTCATGTAGACATTGAAAAAACTGTTCACAGTTGTTCGCTGTTTTTTTTTTTTTAATAATAAAGGACGTGGTGTTTTAAGTTATCACGCAAAATATGTAGTTAAAATTTTTGGCTTTTTGCGAAAAAAACTTTTTTGGTATACTTCATAGTGTTACGTCGATAGTGTTCGACGAGTATTTGCCGCTTGGAGGCAAAAAGCATACAAAAAGATAAAACAAGCGTTTTTTACATTTTTGCTGCAAAAATCAATGTTTTTAAATGTGAAATTCAGCTCAGCTGCAAGAAAAAAATCTAAAATATCCAAATGCTGAATAAATTTTGATTTTAAAAATTGTTCAACATTTATCAAAACTACCACCTACTCACTGAATAAATGATTTTAAAAGCTAATACAAGGAAACTGAACGGAACTTTTCCTTTTAATATATAAACAACTAGTTGGTTAAAATTTTTTTTTTTGGAAAAATGTGAAAAATTATATGATACTCACAAAACTCATGTTTATTGAAATCATATAGTGCAATAAGTGGAAAATGAAAATCACTGCCTCTTTTGTAAAAAAATTAAAAATTCACATATGTGAGTTTTTTTGTTGACTTAGAAAAATTACAAAAAGTCCAGAATGATGGTGGAGCGCTCGTTATCGCACAGAATACTGCAATTAAGAATCTACTGCCAGGGGGCATGGAAGATAAAAACCGTTGGGATTATTATTATTATTATTATTGGGCTTACATATTTTATTCTCCTAAGCTTTGTGGTGTGAGTTCTGATCTTATTTTAGATTTTAGCTTCCTCACATACCAACATATGTATGTAGATAGATGTTATCGCCTTGTAAGTACATAAAAATCCATCAAATAGACTTTTAGAAACTACTTTATTTTAATGAAATTTACAAAAACTTATTAGTCTATTTAAAAATTAGTAAATCTGCAACTATGTAAATGCATGTAATTAAAACTTCTCCTTAAGCGAAAAACGATTAAACAATAACTTTTGCTACCAAAAAAGCACAAAACCTTATCACCCATAATTAATTCCATTAAATTTTATTCACCATACGTGAGCGTGTTGGGAGAAACTAGTTGTTGTCTTAGTTAGTCATGATGTTGCACACGTTGAAGGACCCAAGGCGAGGGTTGCTGGCGTGGAGCAGAAGAACGCAGCGAACTTTGAAACATGAACATCATAACACATGGCAATGACATTAACTTTATTTTAAGTACATACGAGTACAAACTCACATATACATACGTACAAATGTATGTATGTATGTCGCCAGCGGCATCATTACCATCTTCATCAACATCAACAACATAGCCAGCGTCAGCTTCAGCACAAGGAGCAGCTTCACTATTTTTTAAAGTGGGAAGTGCCATTAATTTTACAATACCCGCAGCGAGGTAATGGAATTGTGCTTTGGCGTGTTGCGTTTGAGTAACTTTTTTACGCCGTTAGCTGGAACGGGATAAGTAAGGGTACACTTATGGGTCCAAGTATATTTTTTATAACCTTAATTGTTTACCCCCAAGCATTCGGTTACCAACAAAAATGGCATACATTTTAAAACTATGTTAGTCAGTGGCAAAGGATTCTACTTTGACTAGATATCTTAATTGTTTGCTCTATATTTTAATAAAATTCTATTGCTTTTGATGTTATTTTGAAGTGCACTTTCGGTTATAATTAACATTTTAATTGCTTTTTTGGTTACTAAATATTACATACATATGTATGAATGTACATATGTGCCTTCTACATGGCATGCGTAACTTGATTTTATATTTGTTTTTTTTTTTGTCATAAATATTCAAATATAACTTGTATCGTATACGGTGGCGCAAAAGCCATCTCGTTATCGGACGAAAACATAACTTGTGCTAATGACGAAAAATGTGAGTTCTACTCTAACACTTGGGAAGTCAACTCATACAAAGTAATCTCCTTTCTCAAGAAGGGGTAATTACTTTACTTAGAAAAGTATGTAACAACACGAAATGCTACGAGGACTAGGCAATCGCGGATAAACCATTTTGCTGAGAGTTTCTCTGCCAAGGTTCATTAAGTCGCGGATGATTCCGGACTTGATAACAATTGGGAATCTTAACTCATAATATACCGAAAAAATTTAATATATTCACCAGCAAACACATGTTTATGCCATTGAACGCAGCGCGAGTCCAAATCAATAAATATCTTTTCAGGGAAAATCATCATGAATTCCCCAATTCATATCTCTGTTGAATAGCCGTTCCTTATGCCGAGGACCAAACGAGTTTTGTGGACGTCGAGTGATTCAGTGTAATGCTCTATGACTTTTGCTATCCTTAATTTGATACATTTTTGGTGCTTTCATTTTGTCAGCGGTAGTTCACTGTTTTTTTTGGCTCCCTAAAAGATCTTACCGATCCAAGAGATCTGTCAATATTGGAGGCTAAAAATGATCGTCTTGACTTAATAAAAAGTAAGGCATTACATTATCGCACTTCTCAAGGCGAACGATCGTTTTTTACGAGTATTCATTAAAACATTGCTGCCAAGAACCAAGCAACCTTTTACTTAATTTTTTTTTTAATTTAGCTCATCGCAGACGTACAAAGACCAATGTGTTTTTGCGATTACACGAACATAATTGTATACAAAATAACATTCCGTCAATGCGTAAAATACCCAAAAAATGCTCTTCTAGTAACTGCTCATAGTATAAATTCGCTTTGGATTAAACCGCTTTTCTTTTGCAAATGGTGTATGATGGTCTGACTTTAATAACTCTTTGGTAACAGCATCAGCAGCCAGCTAAGATGCATAAGGCTAATATTTAATAAATATACACACATATCTTTATAAAATGGCCAAAGAAGCGAAGGCAAATGCATAAAGCTTTTATACATTTTTTTTTATTAATTTTCATTCAAAATTTAATTTCAATTCAAGTTTTCGCATTTTTACTATGCAGTTTGTTTAATTTGAATACAAAATACAAAATTCATAATGACATTGTTTAAAGTTTAGTTATTTGATCACAGCAAAAGGAGTATATGCCAGTATTTGTATGTGTAATTCTATTGTTATTCTATATTTATTTATCAAATAGTAATAACCACAATATATTTAGATCTATGTATGTAATTTAGATTTTGTGCAAGTCTTTTTATTGACCTAAATATGTACATATATAGTATACAATATAAAAAATCGTATGCATGTTACAAAAGCTTAACAAATGACTTTTAATTCACTTTTAATGCTATAGCAGCATCAACACAACAACTTCTTTGTGAAATGGTAAAAAGCATGAAAATATAAATACATTGTAAGAAATTTCAGAAATGTATGTATCACAATGAAAAGTTAGAAAATTTTTTGAGGATGCGAACTACTCCGTTATAAAAAAATTTCTTCAGTTGGCAATTTCTTCTCTTAAAAATTATTTCCGGCATGTTTATACAGTGAAAGTTCGAAGTGACGAAATAGTTGGGCACGGTAGAAAGTGCTATTTCAGCATACCTAAACTCAACATACTTAAATTTATTACCAGTAAAATCACCACATCTAAATTCACCGTACTTGAACTCACTACACCTAAACTTTATTTTTTCCAACACACTACAAATAAGATGACCACGCCTGAACTCACCACGCCAAACATCATCATGCCTAAACTCAACATATCTTAATTGAAAATGTCTTTAGTCACCATACCTAAACGCATACATACATTAACCCACCACAGCCAAAGCTCTCAACACCTAACACACACTACATAACTCACCACAATTAAACTCTTCACAACCAAAGTCCCCACAGCTGAATTCATGACATGTCAACTTCCATCACTTTTTAATATAAAATAAATAAATATTACAATGCAAGTGAAGTGCTATTAGAGTTGAGGCGATCGTAAAATCCCTAAACATGGTCCGATGAAAAAAAAATAAAAGCTACGTGCTGCAGTTGTACAGATATCCACAAATACTATATTAATATACCGTTTTGTTCCTTATTCAGAACATTTTTACTTACCTAAAAAGAAATAGTTTTACGAAATCTATCCCTTTAAAATCTACTAAAGTTAAAACAATAAAAAAATCTATTCTCTTTTATAAAAGCCACTAAAAAAACGTCAGTTTCATTAGTATATATAAAACTCAGAAAATTATTCTTTTATTAGTATAGATCGAAAAATGTTTTGTTGAAAATACTAACGGCTAAAAAAATAAAATAATAATACAAAATTACTATTTAATTTACCCCAATATTTAAAAAAAAAAAATTACAGAACTGTTCTATCCTCTCTTAATAACAGCTAACGATCCAATTTTCTTACTTTGCATTTCTCTAACTTTGTATTCGGCTGATGAATTCTTATTCTGTAGCTGAGCAGCTTGGGATCTCGACGCTTAACAAACTTTCTTCTGTCACTACTCGGCACCAAAGATTTGTATATATAAAAAACATCCGTACGTTATGCGGATTGAGCCCCTCGTGTCGGTTGGGCGGGAAAGTGGGTTTCCGTTGGGTTATAATAATAAATGGAATTTTAAAACTATATATTTTATGCACGTTGTAGCATAAACCCGAGTTGAAGGTTTCGTTTTTATGAATAACTGTCAAACGTTCAAAATTTCAGTCTTGTTGGACAATTGTTTATTTACTTTCTCTTATGTGAACTCTTAAAGAAAATGTCACAGATTCCATGTTTAGCAGTCAAACAAAGGCGTAGATTTGACATTGGAGTTAAATAATTTAATTTTTATGCGTCTCGCATTGATTGATAAGCTATTAATCACTTTATAAATTCTGAAAGATAGCTTGCTCTTTTTTTTTATTTGGCTGGTGATATCTTCTCCTTAACCGCTGTTTTCATATATTATTCTGATCATGCAAAAAAAAAAATGTTTCTCGATTTGAAATTTTCAAACTTATATTTAGATATTTTCTTCGTTTCGTAATTTAACAATGAGTTTCTGTTCAAAGAACTTTGATCGAAGTCTCTTACAAACCAGTGCTTTTAAGATTGCTTGATGAAGAATTGCATCGAAAGTTTCTTTTTTACAGGTCGCATTCAAACAATATTTACAACAACCTTTCTTTTATCGCGTTTTATTGAAAAAAAAATATATAACTTTCTCTGATTAATTACGGAAGAAGTTTCTGATGGTTTAACAGTTCCTATACAATATCAAATTGTTGTATTTATTTCGAAAGTTTCTTGGAGCAAAATATAAAGGATCACAGTATTTTTGGCAAAGCACAAATCAAGTCCGTTTTTGTAAAACAAGGTTCATTGCCGGCTTAGAATATAGACACTAACTGACCCTAGCTATGCCAGAATTAAATGGTTTTAAGTAAGTAGTAAATGTGAAATAAAAATTGAAATTTTATAATATATATAGAATCAGTACAGAAAAGAGCAACCTGGTCGGGTAAGACGTACTAAAATAGGACTGATACTAAGCAAATCTAACAAACAGAACAACGCAACCCGAAAAGTTCAAAAACAGTCAGTTGAGACGAGAGCCGCTTGAGTTAACACCCGCCGCGCTACTTACATATACATACATACATACGTATTTATAAACTAATCTAAAAGTAAAAACTTATTTGTGAGCGCATAATCGATATGAAATTGAATTGCTTAATTAAATATACCTTATTGAAAATTTAAACTTATATGTAAACCCAAAAGAACTTATCGTTACGAATAAAGGGCCTTATTAATCGAAGTTCGAAAGCTTGAACCCACATATTTATACTATTAAATTACTAAATTTACGTCACAGTAGTTATCACAATGGTGATACAATGATTTTGTGATTATTTTAAGAGTATACCTTAAGAATTTTTGAAATTCAGATACTGATTGCAATTTCTAATAGCAAATCGTGTGAGTGCCAATCGCGCAGTTGAACGTTTGTAATGTTTAGAACCAACTATTTTCTCTTTAAGTGCAATTACCGAGGAAATTTCTGATGGTTTAACAATTCCTATACAATATCAAATTGTTGTATTTATTTCGTCCTATCCGATATCGCAAAAACATTCCTTTTTTTATCCTCTTGGATTAACTGAGGAAAAGTGGGTGACCAATATAGAGATTAAGAGAGAGAGAGGCGGCAAACGACTATAAATATATGGCTTTGCTGCGATTGCACAATATAATTTATTCAGGTATGAGCATACTTTAAACATTTTTTTGTGACTTCATCAAAGTTTGCTCTATGTATATGGGAAGGTTTGTGAGATGATCCATGTGTATCTATCGGTGGAAAAGAGCCTAAAATATGATAAATAAACCCCATTTAGAACTTATATAAGCCCATTTGAAAAAATTGAGTGGCTTAAACTCTGTATCCTAGTTGAATGCTGCGGACTATGAAGAGCTTCAGGCGATGTTTAACAAGACTGCGTGCAAATATCGTGTTTGTTATTGGCACCGTAAAGTTGCATTTTTCCGATTTTTTCCTGGAAATTCCGCAAGATTTGTCAGTCTTAAGAGCTTCTAATTTGCGTTATAATCGTTCAAGGGTTGGACTGCAATCCGGTGTGCGTCAACTATTTTCATAAATTAACTAAAATTTGTTGGCATTTTGATTTTAAACACTTCTTAGCAAATAAAAAGTCGTTGGAAAAAAAAGGACTTCCAGCGTACCCTTAAGCTGACTTCTGCTATGCCATATGTATGTTAAGCACCTTTTTTTTATCACTTAAAATTTAGTTAATAGGTTTCATTCTATTTCGTTTACCAACCTATGGATTTCTTTGGGCATAGCATTGACCAAATGCTATCTGTAAGTTTTTTTTTTTTTTTTTTTTTTTTTTTTTTCTATATATTTAGTAGATTACAGAAGTACAGTAAAATTATTTTTTTACCCGACTAAAGCTTTTAGACTCTTCTCTTGCTTTTATGGTAGTTGTTGATACATGCAGAAAGTATTGCGGATAATTTATTTATAATATGTGAAGTGCCAATAAATCTAGATACATACATATTAGTTAATTATTAAAAATGTCTATACATAATGAAAACTTTTTCAAAATATGGATAAAAGGCACGCGATCACTACTTTTTTATTCACGTGCATAACCTATACATATTTACATACATGCATATATGTATGCATACATACATACATAAATAAAAAGTGAGTATTTTTGTTGTGCAGCTTAAAACAAATAAATCCGCTTGTCGAACACTTGTGAAAAATTAATGCGATGCATTGAATGAGCGTACAGCGTTAATGTTAACTTCCCCGCATACAGAGTGAAAATAAACACCAGCATGTATCAACCTACTCGCACATGCATACATACTCGTACATACATATGTACATACATACAATACAGTTCAACGCCCACGCAGCCAAGCAGGCCAGTTGGCGCTTATTGGCGGCAATAAATATGCGGCGCGAAAAAATTCCCTTATTGCCCCTACAACAACAGTTGGTGGAACAAAAGCATCACACACACACACAACACATGTACACACATGTATACATATTCATAACAGCGATAAGTGTGTCGATCTTGTGATTTAATAGCGGCCATAGCAGCTGCCGCCGAACACAGTGCAAGATTCTCGTATAAGTTACGGTTAAAACAAAAAAAAATATGGCTCGATTTGGAATGGAAATATAAAGAATTATCTTATACGGAAGAATTTTTTTTACGCATTTGTTTTATCAAGAAAAATTTTAATCCGAAAGATGGAAAAAATTCACGGTCTTATAAAATGTTCACGAGATTGTAAAACATCTACTTACTTATGAGTATTTTCAACATAAAATAAGTTTTATTTAAGTTTCATTTTGCTACTAGCAAAAAGAGTAGTTCCTATTGAGGCCTGCCTTTACTTCACGACAATTGAATGAAAATGGTAAAAAAAAGTCTCAAATAAAAATCATTTGGCGACGTTCATGAACTTATTTTTTTTTTATAAAAATCATTCGAAAAACTTCAAAGTTAAAAAAATAAATAAATAAAGCGTTTGTAGAACGAGTTACAATAACAATTGAGACATTTGCATTGATAATTATTGTTTTTGTAAATGATTTTAAAATTCACTGACTGCTTTATATTGCTTAATTTTATAATTTAAAGCCTCCGATAACTTATGCTTATATTTCTATAAATTAAAACATTTTGTGATTGTCCAATTAATAGGAGATGCATTTTAAATTTTGGTTAGGATAGTTTTTTTTTATATTTTTAATTTAAACGTACTTTGGTGAAAATTAAGGGATTTCAAACATTTATTCCCTTAAAAGCAAGTGTTTGCTGTAACCTTTAGGAAAAGTGGTACCATTATCGATTTATATTTTTAATCTCTTTATTTAACAATAAACAAAAAGTTAACAGTTTTAGAAAAAACCAAATTTTTGTTATTAATTTTTCTTCAGAAGAAAATATATACTTCGAACTACAATCGAGATAAGTCCCAGATAAATAAAATTTAGTTTTTCGGTGGTATTCCTTTATTGTTAGAAACAAAAAATTCAAGGTACATACTCAAAAAAACTCAAGTTGACAAATATAGGTTTATACATTTAACAGTGAATAACGATAAGAATACAGTTTTTTATTTTAAACGAAGTATATTTTGTACGTAAAATTCGACTATTTCACGTGCACTTTTTATGTCAGGAACAATTTATTGGCATATGGAAAATATCAGTTCTGATATTAATGTAAAAACAAAATAAATTAAAACCTTTGATAGCTGATAACATGGGAAAAATAAGCAAAATAAAAATCAAATTGTTTTTGTTGTTTGTTTGCGATTTAAATAAAAATCTAAAGTGTTTTTGTTTTTGGGTATTTAAATAAAAATCAAAACTATTTTCCGTTTTTATTAAAACTAAAATTTGTTTTTTTTTCCAGATAAATGATTAGGGAAATCAGTCGTTTCTAGAGGTATATATAAGTGCTAAATGTCGACTTTGAAAAAAAAAATTGTAATTGCTACAGCCACTATTTAAGTTCATTGCTATCAAAAATATATTTAAAAAAATTAAAGAAGGAGGCTGTGTCAGAGACACGGCCATTAAGTTTAACGTAGAATACGCCATCCGATAAGACAGAAAACATATGTTAATGATAATTTATAATGATAAATAATACAAGCAAATGAATTTCTTTATTTGATAGTTACTTTTGATGATATATGTACATAAGCTTATGATAGGAAAATAGGATAAACATTTTTTAAATTATCAATTAAATTTCTCGCAAAAACGAAGTCAATGGTTGTGTTATCAATAGTTGTGGGAGCATCATTTCGAATATAATCCAAATTAAACGTATCGCTCATAAATTTCGCCAATCTAGTATTTGAAGTGATTTCTGTGTTAAAATCACCACCAATAAGCAGTAGTTGGCAGCGCTTTCTCTGCCTTTACTCTACTTAAATTTTCCCGCCTAAAATTATGCAATAAAATGAACGTCTATTCACGCTACAAACAGTGCAGCACTGTGTTACCCACCACTACTACACACTCAATCAAACACCACACACATATTTGTTTGGATGTGTTTATAAAATTTTCATTTGAGAAATTTAAATATTAGGAAGATATCAACCAATATGAAATGTATGTCAAACGAAAGCTAACATCTTCATTTGACTACAAAAAAATTTTTTAAAAAATTTATCTCGCCGTTTCCTTATAATTAAAGAAATAGAGATTACAACAATAACAATCTGACATGGGTGCCCATACCGTAAGGTAAGACGTATTCTACGCCAAAAAAGGTGGAAAGAAAGTTATCAATATGCCTTAAATATAATGCAAATAATTTTATTTGCGGACTCAACTCATTGCTACTTTCCCCTTTTCTTAACACGCTAATATACTTCACCACACGTACGGAGCAGTTGCTTCGCGCTTTAGGCCCAACCTGGCTACCGTAAGGCAATCTCTTGCCAAGCTGCAACGCCTGGGATCTGTCTGCATTACGGGAGCAATACGCACGTGTCCGACGGCTGCGCTAGAGGTGATTCTGTAGCTCGAGCCACTCCACATATATGTAGCACAGGCAGCAAAACGTGCCAAGTTGAACTTTGCGAGAGAAGGTTAGGGTAAGCACAAGGTTCTATCGTCCAAAAATGGGGAGAAGTTTGGCTGTCAGCTCCCACTAGCTCTATTTCCCAGGGATGATATAAATAAGGAAGTAGTGTTTGAAAGGCACTTAAAAATTGATGTAATAAAAGACAAAATGTCATGGAACCCCTCCTTTCTGGAGAGCTGGGTTCAGCAAAGTACATTGCAGTGGTACACAAATGGCTCAAAGACCGCGGATGGTATTGGGGCAGGCGTCAATGGACCCAGAGCAAAACTCTCGATACCTATGGGTGCCTTTCCTAGTATCTATATATGCCATCAGCTCTTGTGCCGCACTAAATATACATAGGAACTATCGCGGCGAGAGAATACTCATCCTAAACGATAGCGCTTAAAGCCCTTTCATCCTTCGAGGTAAAATCCTCAATGGTCTTGGAGTGCATTAGTAGGCTTAATGAACTGGCAAAAAGGCATACCATACGTTTTTCATAGGTTCCAGGTCACGCACGCATTAAGGCAAATGAGGTGACGGATGACCTGGCCAGGTCGGCGGCCATCTCAAACCCCATAGGACCATATCCCTTCTTTCCAATAGGACTAATCACTATAAAGGAGGCGCTCGGAAAAGAAACAAGTCAATTTAGGACTCAGCAAAGGAAAGAGAAACAGGAAAATAAACTATTGGAGGGTATAGTAACAAAAGGTATAAACTACTTATAGACCTCCCAAAGGCAAAACTTAGAATCCTCACAGTTATCCTCACAGGCCATTGCATATTGAGGGGTCAGAGCTTAAGAAATTATTTATTAATATCAAATTCGCTACAGTTGTTTGTGTTGAAAGCAAAAAAACACACAAAAATTATAAATATAGTTAAATAAGCAAAAACTAAATAAACACTCTAAAAGTGAAAATTAATATTATTAAAAAAAAAAAACACACTTTCAAAGCACATACAAATAAAAACTGAAAAATAATTCTTAATACGAGTATAAGCTGATTTTAATATAATGAACGAAAAAATCTAGTATTATTGTGAAAATAGCTTGGGCGCTTTGTGCCATATTTTTCGTATATCGAGCGACCCACAATAATCCTACTATTTTTCGTTCATTATATTTTTTTGAGGTTAATTTAAAGGCGTGTTTTTAGTTTTTTTTTTAATATTAATCGTTCAGCATATTCATCAAGACATAGTTACTAATTAGTGGAAATTTTATTTAATTTTTCTTTTTGAATAACTACAACACAGCACTTAGACAAAACACATGTGAAATGTATATTTTCTGCAAAAATAATGCTCTGTGTGAAGGTCAATGTACTGAATAACTAAAGTAATATATTTAAATTTAAAAATTTGAATTGGCTTTGTACGCTCTCCATTAAAGAATTTATGCCTTTCATATTTTTTATTTTTTTATCGCCCATTGTACACTGTGCTTCGTCATTTTAAGTAACACTGCCGTTGTTATGCTGGCATCGGTGTTGGTGTTGGCTTCGGTGTTGCTGTTGTCGGCGAAGGCGTTGATGGCGGTACTTGCATTGGTGCTGGTGTTGATGCTGGTGGCGGCAGCTATCAATAAGTGCGCCATTAAAAATTAATAATGTTGACATGTTGCAACAACGTGCAGTGGGGCCCAGCTCAACTTGATGCCACGTTAAAAAACAACACAAATTGATTTTGTACACACGCACACACAAACACAAGTATACATACATTTATGCATAAAGGTATGTGTATGTGTTTGTAGGCGATTGCACATTTGTGCACGTAATTAAATATAAATAAGTGCAAACTGTAAACACCGCGCCGCCGATGCGTCGCCGAGGCCATGACTCTGTGTTGGGGGTCTCCGGTGCGTGCTACTTGACTGCATTTTTATTGCTGCAGCTGCGCATTGAATGCATCACTGCGCATTGCGGAAAAAATGCAAATTAACACAAATAATGTCGTATCCATTCATTACTTAACAAATGAATTGCATTACATTATATACTATATATGGCGTTCAGAGAGAATTTGTTGCAGGTGTAACTATGTACATGTTAATTTTTTCAAAAATTTTTGGTTTTTTCCCCCTTGATGGTAGTGAAAGCATATTGAATTGATTTAAGTGTTCAATTCGGTGGAGATTCTTTTTTAATTAATGAAAATGGATTGAATTGAAGTTATCGTAGCATACATAGATATGAGCATATATACTCGTACCACACATTGCACCTGCGCGTCAAACCAGCGATGGACACACCGTGGCGAAGTAGATTTTTACACGACCCAATTTCTAAACGGTCATGGATGCTTTAAGTCGTATCTACACAGATTCAAACACTAGGTCGACCCTTACTGTGTTCTATGTGGTATCGGAGTAATATACAATGTGGAACATGTTTGGTCAATGGCTTTATTTCATCAACGATGAAGGTTTTAAGAAGTGAGGAAAGAAAAAGACGCAAAAGTTCCAGTACCATATAAGACGTGGTAAGAGGTTTTATGGTCCCACAGCAGATTGGAACCAAAGCCGTTGCAACTGCCAAGTAGGGCTTTCTCAACGTCCGCTGGACCCAATAAACGAATAGATCGGAATCTCGGACTTTCCGACTGCTCAAGGCCTTTGGTAACTTTCAACAAATATGTTTACCTACATGTAATCACTCGTCGCAAGCATATGTATATAAGTACATCGATCGGTTCGGTTCATGACAGTAGGAGGTTTAGTGCTGGTTAAAGTCCCACACTGACGGGGTATAGGCTTTCGATGCTTCCTCCTCGTAAAACAAAAACATATTGCACCTTTTATATTAAACTTTAGTTTAGTTGAGGAAATCAGAGAGAAGTCAGAGAAAGTGGAAAAACGCAATCAAAGTCTGATCAATTCATATACAAAGTTGATATACAAAACAAGAGAACAAACTTACATACATATGTATGTAAATTTGTCATTTTTGGAATGTAATTTTTTATTATGACCAAGCGGATATTGCTCTCTATTCAAATTGATTTTATAATCACAAATAATATGAATTTTCAATTAATTTATTTTATTATTAAAGTTTCGACGCATTTGTGTTTGTTATTTCAGAAAAAAAGTATTTATCTCATATTTGTTGGAATCATATTGGATGACCATAGAATGAAAGTTCGTAGTGCAAAGCGGCTACATCATATTTTACACGAATATTTAGATATGCAAAAGCTATCCACGCGATGGGTGCAGTGATTACTCACACTTGACCATAATGCAAGGGTGCACAAAATTCATGAATTCATTTAAATAAAATTATACACCTAAGTACTACCTTGTCAAGCTGGTTTTAGAGACAAACCACACGAAAATTGACACTGAAGATGGCACAACGCCGAAACCGGTTTGTCTCCAAACTAAACTTGACAGGGGATGACGGAAAATCGTTCCAACAAATATCAACAATTCACCCTGTCGGACAAGAAAAAGAAGAAAACAATATATTTATCTCACCTTATTAAACGTTAACATGACAATTTTACGAAGACACAATTAAAACTGTTCAGAAGTTAGTCACAGATTAAAAAAAAAATATTTAACATTTCAAGTATTCAATTAAAAAATTTGTTCAAGATAATCGATTGTAATTGAACAGAACTGTCGCTAATTCCAATGGTCTCGTGGACAGTCCGTTTAAGTAAAAAGAAAAGTAAATTCGTGTTAGGACGAATGGTCAACTTGGTGTTTATTGATTTTGAAATTGGTGTTTATATAGAATATCACAATATGTACATTTAAAGCTTGGTAATATAACTTACACTTGGAATGGTGTCCGCTGTGTTGGCTGGCTGCTGGTGATCAAAAGGAAAACTTACGCTGGTCTCGCTGGTGTGTTTCCGTTGCTGGTCCAAAAGGAATTGGCCGCGCAAAAAATTCTATTTGTCGCCGGACCGGCCGTTTTGCCTTAGCATAACAGTTGGTTCGGCGAACAAAGGATATCCCGTTAAATCGATGGAACATTTTTTAAGCCAACGGCAGGCAATTGCAAAAACCGGTATTTCTGAAGCCAGGCTGTTTCCCAGCAGTAAATCAGCCAGGGTAAACCCGTGAAAACTACCCAGCAGTAAACTGGTTCAGGCTGCTGGCCTGAACAGTAACTGTTGTACCAAGATACCTTTCAATGCGCGGTGTGAACAGCATCAGTTAGTTTTTGTTGTTCTTTAATACACTTGAATATACGTATGTATGTTTGCATGTGCAGGATGACATTTATTCGAATTAAAAAAACACGCGCTTGCAATTTAAAATATACCAGTTTAATCGGTATTTCCTTGATGGCATTTAAAGTAATTACGCTAATATAATGTTAAAAGTCCGTGGCCGTGTTTAAGCGAGTGAAGTTAGCATCTCTTGTTGCGTCATGTCTTCGTTCTTTTGTTAAAGGAATTTGTCGGTATAAATTAGTGGCATTTTTTAATTTTTCAAAAAAGTAATCGTTGTATTATTATTGTGGCCGCTGTGGTCGAGTTGGTAGCGGTGCTTGCTATAACTTGATATGCCGGTGAGTTCGAGGTTCGAATCTCAGTCAGGGCAAGCGAAATCTTAATAAAAGAAAAAGTTTTTTCTAATAGCGGTCACCCCTCGGCAGGCAATGGCAAACCTCCGAGGGTATTTCTGCCATGAAAAAGCTTCTCATTAAATACATCTGCCGTTCGGAGTCGGCACTAAACAGTAGGTCCCTCCATTTGTGGTATAATATAAAGACGCACACCACAAATGGTAAGAGAAGCTCGGCCAAACGCTGAGCTATATAGTGTACGCGCCAAAAAAAAAAAAAAAAAAAAAAAAAAAAAAAATCGTTGTATTATAGTGGTATTAATAAAACAAAGAACATCCTTTTCAACAATAAAAAAAATAAAGTAAAATTTGACACACACAAAATAATTTATACTTCAAGCAAATGCACCTACATAAAGTAAAATTATTTTTAATCACTGTTTAAGAGCAATATTAAATATTAACATATTACCACTCAGTAAAAAAAGAAGTACATCAAACAAACATTAAATGCATCGCCCATTACATTTTGTGCGAAGCAGAACTATTCCTTATTTTGATCAAAATGCAATCTTAAAGAAATAAAAGCTTAAGTGTGTTATCCTCCATACTGGATCTAAATTCGTTGCACATACATAAACCATGCAGTGGAGATGCTCCAATCCACCTCAACACTTTTTGGATGTATTGTCGACAAAAAGTTAAATGCTCTCTTTTACCAATCCTTCTGATAAATTTTATGCCTTTCGATTATTGGACGATTGCGAGCGCCTTGTTAAAACATGATGAAATTTATCATTGAGACTTTTTGCCTTATTCAATTTAGGCACCTCGTGGTTAATTCTATTAACATCACTTGCATAGTCAGGCTCTTTTTCAACTCGAGGAGGATATTCTTCAGTTCTCTAAAGCCTTTGTTTTGCCCTTGAAAGGAAAATTTTTATGAATGATACAAAATTTAAAAAATAAATGGCTATTAAATTCACTATTTTCTGCAATTCCGGGAATTAAATAGACCTATCGCGGGATATTCGGTAGTTAAAAAGTGCCGGGATCCCGGAATTTCGGGTACCGGGATTGACATCCCAAATGTATACATCTATCTATAAATATTTTTCTCTAATTTTTCTTGTCCGACAGGGTAGAATGTTGATAAATGTTGGAACGATTTTTCGTCCTCCCGAGTGAAGTTGGGAGAAAACCGGTTTCGACGATGTGCCATTTTCTGTGTAAATTTTCGTGTGGTTTGTCTCCAAACTCAGTTCCACAAGGTAGTAGTTGTATAATTTATAATAATTTAAATTATTAGGAATTAACGTTTCACCAATTTCTAAATTATATATGTTTCGTTGATATATATAAACGAGGCCGGTTTGAAAATTCAGTGAGTTTTTCAATAAAATATATTTTTTTTTTCGAAAAAAAAAAAACGTTCTATTCCTCAACATAATCTCCTTTTAAGCTTTTTACTTAGTCCTGCGTTTTTCCGATTTATTTATTTAAATTTGGAGAATATGTTGGATGGTGTAGCAGTTCGTAGCGCTATTTGTGAATTGTGGCAATGGTGACTACACACTTGTGCACCCGTGCATTATGGTCAAGTGTGAGAAATCACGCTACCATTGCGTGGATAGCCTTTTCATATCTAAATATTTGTGTAAAATGTGATGTAGCCTCTTTGTTGAGATGACTACAGCCCCAGCCACCATACGTTCTTTCATTCTACGGTCATCCAATATGATTCCATAAATTTGATCGACGATTTCTGGTGTAAGAACCACTTTCGGTCGAACTGAACGTTCGGCGTCACTTGTGTCGTAATGTTTTCGGAGTTTGATAATTTAGAGTATTCGGCCTTTTTATCTGGACAAGTCTATGATTTCAATTACTGTCTTTTTAATTTAGACAAAGCTCTCACTTCACTATTTCATATCACTATCAAAATTTTATAAATATCTCTTACATACTCGTATATGGAAATTTTCATTCTATGAAAAGTTAATTATATCTTATATATGAACGTGGCAAGTAGTACCCATATATTGGCGATAGAACGGTGAAAACTACTTGGTACATTTTTAATACTAAAGCTACTTTTTGTCTATCTTTGTCTCGCAAATTTAATTGATGAAAACCGGATTTTACATGTGATTCGCCAAAATTACAGATACATCGGTGTAGTGAAATCCATCAGCTATTGTTTTTTCATTAAATTTTCAAAAATCAGTAAGCATATACAACTTCTGCTATCATTCTTCAACCCTCTGCTAAACAAAACTGCATGACTACTTGATAAAAAAAATGATAAATTGATAAAATATATCAGTTAAATAAAATCACAAAATAGCACAACATTTTTGACAACTCGCGTTCTACATACATATGTATACTTTACATATATACAAATAAAAGGTGTGTTTTAAATTCCTAAATTCATACATAATTTATTGGAAACAGTTTTTGAGGAGGTGACCTCATTTAAAAAAAAAAATAGAACACAACAAAATTTTCCGATTTTTAAAAATGAACCCACAAGCATCAAATTTACTGATACAAACTTTACGTACCTTCCAATTAAACACACAATATTTTTGCGTTTCATTTTGGAATGCGATGTTTTTGGAAGGTTGTCAAATTTTTGTATTTATACATACATATGTACGTGCAAATTTTGTAAATTGTGTTCAGCAAAATTTCACATGCTGTCATATCACTTGCATTCTTCATATTTTCGATACTTTCAAAACAGTAAAAATATATTCACACATTTTCATTTATGAATGTAAATAAATAAATTTATATTCATATGCGCATACACGTATGTTAGCAAATTTAAATTTATAGTATATGTAGGCAAATAAGAGCCTAGAGCCACATATATTTTGTTACTATTCGTTTGAGCTACTGAAAAACCATATTACAAACCTTCATAGAAATTGGTGAATTGTCCGTTTGTAATAGTTATTTCAGAGTTTATACCAAAAAATATCCAAATTACGGAGCAAATAGTTTTTATCATCAGGGCTGCAAATCGCTCGGAAAATTTATGTGACTCCGCTCAAAATGCCTCGGACCATTTTAAAGAAAACTGAAACGGTGCAAGAACCGCTTATCTAGTACCGATTTTTAACCATTACAAATGTGGTTCTCCTCAACAATGTCATTTTTTCTCCCAAGTAGATGTCCCAGGAAAGCCATGTAGATTTTTTTTTTTACATTGATTTGTGATCTTCAGGTTCAAACCATATAATAGGCGCAGAAAATGGCAGAGCCTTAGTACCGCCTTTGTACCAGGTCAAAAGACCACTTACGCAAGTAGTACATACAGTTCGCCAATTAATCGTAAAGAGCTTTCTTTACAACAATTGTGTCTTTGGTGACCCCCACTGAAATTTTCCGCCAAACATTTTCGTAGAATATTTTAATCTTAAATGTCCTTTTTTAAAGGGTATTTTTTTGATCTTCTCGAAAAACGGGTCAAATTGACCCATAAAGAGACCAGTTAGAGGGTTAAGATCTTCCACAAAAATAATTCTCATACAATTCCACAATACAACTCTGAACATAAGAATTCTCTCAGACATTAACTTACAACATTTTTTTCATATAGTATAATGCTCCCTTCGACCAAAAAATGAAAACTTTGACCCACTGTAAAAAAAACTCAGACGTGCTGGACCATAAGTTTGTTCTACAAAAATGATCTACTCAACATACCCTTTCAGAATTATAGGATCGCTATTCTGTTCCATTAAAAAAGTCTTCATTTGTTGGACAGTGTAGTCATTATTTTTGATAAAAAAAAATAAAAAAATTATTATCACTGATGAAAAAAAACTGATCAAATAAATAATTAAATTTAATAAAACAATATCAATTCGGAAAAAATTTTGTGTTTCACGTGAAATTTGGTAAGAGGAAGAAAAAAATCTCTGCGAAAAAATTTTCAACTAGGTGGCGCTGGAGTCGAATTATTTATTAAAATCATATTTCTGAACCGATTTTAATGAAATTCATTTTTGTTGTATTGCATTTGCATGATTAAAAATTAGCTTGGGAATAATTATGTTGCTTAGTTGCTCTGGAGTCGGGTTATATAGAAAACTATACATCTCAACTGGGATGACGAAATATTGCTTTTATATTCATTAAAGCTGCATTTTTAAATTGAAAAAGCTGCCATACGTGTAAAAAAAAGTAGGAAGCTACGAAAACGGATAAGAACTTTAAGTGGCAGTTTAATTTTCCGCATTAAATACGTGTACAATAGAGTACAAAAAATGTTTTATTTACTTCTAATCAATTTTGGGCCGGATGAAGTTCGCCTGGTCATCTAGTATATTATAATTATTGATTTTAAAATCATAAGGAATTGATAAAGGTAAAATATGCATAATTTTAATCACAATCATTATTTTCTTACTTTCATTTATGCGAATATCACACAAAAACAGATATCGCATAAACCAGTCATCCATCGGCTACCATTGTCGACTATTATAAGAGTTTTCCGCTTAAAATTTCTGTTAGCCGTAACACTTGCTGAATGAGCTTTTATGAGCTTTTGTGTCGACTAACATCTTATTTTGGTCTATCTGCACACTTTTTCACAAACATTGCGTAGCGCTTCCTTCTTCAATTCACGATATCGCTCACACAGTTTGTGTTGCAGACGATAGCTGTGTGGCCCTCTTAAAATTCATTATCGTGGAATACCAGTTTTGTCTCTGTAGTAGAGTTTAGAAAGATTATTGGTCGCACATTTTTAGGTTACTTGAGGATAAATCTAGTTAGAATTAATCAATATTGCGCCAACATGGTTGTGAAATATATTTAAAATTAAAATTTTTCGGCATCAAATAATTCTATGTATAACCAAAATTCTCATGACAAAATACCTCCAACTTCGACTTCAGCGGTATAAAATTAATTTAGAATTTTCCACCCTAATCTCAATCAATTTCAAGTCCGCCTACCTCTTTTACTCTCAATAGCGAAGGAGGCTGGTTCCGCTTTTGGTTTCACGTTACTATTTTTTAAAAGTGCGCATGAAACATTTTTATAATATAATTTTGCATGCAGTTTCGTGACATACAACGGAACCGGAGCTGGCTTCAAAACGGAAAGCACACAAAAAAAAAAACTAAGCAATTCAACGCGGCAAACACTTCAAATATCAAATATTCCGCTTCTGACAAGTGCTCGCTTATGAAAACATGCACGAAAATGCATGTTTGCATCGCTGCTTTGGGGCTTATATATATTTAAATCCTTATCAACATACTACCTACAGACATTCACAATATACATTTAAATCGACATACTATATACCTTAATACATATTTTATGTATGTATGTATATATGTATATACTGCAATGCATTTGTATTTGTATTGAATTTTGAGCTCTTAGCGCCTAACCTAGCGTTTGCCTACTTCCTGCTCGGGGCGTTTCATTTGCGTGCACTTTTGGCATTCATGACACATTTACCTTTGCTGCATGTGCTACGCCTGTAGATACTGGCAATGCCAGTGGCATTGCGCATTTCGATGTTCATGTTATGTTGTTGTTCTTGTAGATGCCTTTGTGCCAAATTCAATTCAAATGTAAAAATTTGCTTCCTATTTTAGCTGAATTGCTAATTTTCTGTTGATTGCCTTATTCAGTTTTCATAAAATCGTTTATCCGCACATGTTTGTATACCTACATAGTACATATCTTTCATGGAAGTCTTGTACTGGTCAAATAATTTCCTAGTTCGGAACTAGTACGATTTCGATAGTTACGAACCACCTCGTTTTTGAATGCGTAATTAAAGAAAATATTAAATTGAGAAGAATCAAATTTTCGAAAATGTTTTCTACAGGAATTATATAAGATTAAAAGCCTGGTCTACTTTCCCGAAGAGAACAAAATGCCAACAATATTTTTGGGAATATTAAAAAAAACACAAAATGGAAACAAAACCCTCAATAACGTTCTAACAATGAGCGAAGCGGTAGCAAAGGTCTCTGAAACATTATCTTTAAGAATAAATTGGTTATAAAATTGTCAGGCACATTTCGAAGAGCCATTGTCCCAAATTTTTAGGTTATTGTGTTTAGGTCAATGTTGTTCTGAGATTAAAAATTTTGTCGTTTTTATTTAGAAGTCACAAACTGTTAAGGGGTTATATACACTTATTTTTGAAAAGGCTTTTTTCCAAAGACGATGTTTTTTTTTTAACCATCAAACACTGCGTGTACGTTTGTCTGAAGATTTTTAATTAAATTTTTGAGTTAAAAATGTGCCAATTTGTTAGCACTGCAGCTGTTGCGCTGATACGCTTTTTTTCTGACATGCTTTTTTTCTTACACGCTTTCCGGTAAACATGATAAGTAGGTAATGGATAATCTGCAATAGTTTTCTTTAGTTTATATCGTAACGCCGTACTTGAACGAAGGATTTAGCGAAATAAACATTTTTACACAAATGTCGATGATTTTACTGAAAAGCTCGATTTTTGAAGGTCTAAAAATTCAGTTTTTTCATCCCCAAGTTAAATAAAAATGCCTTCACTCAAGTTTGAGATATTGCAGTTTTTAATTAGCCTGCAAAATTTGATCGATAGGTCACATGTTTCTTGAGAAACTTCAACGGGACTTTTTGAAATACATACATATACACGTACTTGAGGGCATTCGAGAGGAGCGCGCTGTTGACATCTGTTAAATTTTTTCGACCAACACAAGTGTATATAACCCCTTTTCTAACATAAGCCACGTGTCTGCCTTCTTTTGCGTAAATTTAAAAAAAATCTTACTCTATCAATTTCGTAAGTATTATCAAACGGGATGTATCTATCGGAAAAATTACTTTGTTCGTATTTTGAGTAATGAACAAAATTACCGAATTTGAGAAAGAAGTAATCGTATAACGTAAAAATCCTAATAAGTAGTCGTCGTTTCAAAACTTTTTCGTGAATTTTACAAAATTCTTCAATCGATGGATCAGTTCTTGATAAGCTTGATTTGGAGTTCACCGGTTTCGTCGTTGTGCAGCATTTTATTCGTACTTAATCTAAAAAGTTTTAATTGCCTTCTCGAAAGTTTCGTTGTTATACCTTTCTTTTAAAACATTTCGGTCTTTTTAAAAAACGTTTTCGAGAGATTTGTTCTCATTTCATTATTCACTCCGTAAACGTTGGTTTCAAGGTACCTCAAACAAGTAGTATCGATTGAACATCTGATTTAATTTTTTTATATTTTCCTTGGGCTCGAGGAAATCAGAAAATTATTTATAATAACGACTTGATAAATCAGCGATTTATTTAATAAAATAAATCCTTTTTTGGCAAAAAAGCGTTATATTTTTCAACAAAATCCCTTTTAACTCTAAACATTTTTTATTCCTTTTAAATAATAGTTTTTCATTTGTTTCAGATGATGGATAGGGTAGCAGTTTGTAGCCCAATTCATGGATTTTTGTTCTGGTTTGCAATGTCATTGTTGCTCTTTAGTTCTTTTGCGTGAACGTTCATGACAATACATTTGCTTCTGCTAAATAATAGTCGAGAGCCTAGTGGTGCTCGTGATTGATACACTAGTACATTTAACTGCTGGGTATGTTGAATGCAAAGCTTCATTGAAGTTTTATAAAATGAAGCCATACTATGAATATCTTTTTTGGTTAGACCTATTTGGGATTTGTATTTTAAGCAGCGATAATACGCACATAAAGACAGAGAGGCAATTCTTTAAATGTGTGTGCTCATCAAAATGTTTTAGATATGAGATAACACAGCTATAAATACAAAATATTTATAATCTTTCCATAGAAATGAAATTGGAGCTAATAGAAGAAGGATTTCATGCTGATTTCGAAGCTGGCAACGATTTTTCATATATTAACATTATTGTTTTTGTTTTTTTTTATCATCCAAATTCATCAAAACTTATCAAATTTAATTGGAACAAGTAAAGAGTGCGATCTTTCGCTTATACGTTTTTTTAAGATAAACAAATTTAAGCAGAGATTTCATGTCTAATCAATCAGTTGTAAGGGCACTATGTTTAAGTAATTGTATATTGATCTTGGCGGTTTACACTTTATGTCATTGATTTTTTAGACGTTCTTCCAGTTCCAATACCACAATGTGATTTACAAAAAAAATACTTTGAAAGGGAATTTGTGTATGTGTGTATACAAGTAGTTGGCTGCTTTGTGGTTTCACCAGAAAAAATATTTTAAAGCACGTATAATGCATTTTACCACTTATTCGAAATACTTTGTGTTATTTTTTTTTAACTTCACTGACAGTAAAAAATTAGGATTGAATTCACCAAAAATGTATTTGAAAGTGAAGCGAATGGTGTTTTCTTTTCTCGAAATAATGTTGCCCCGTTTGTTTATATCAGCCCCTTATGGGACAATTTCTATAGGAGCATAAATCTTCTTTTTCATGAAATTTTCACAAAATGCAACTATGAATTTAACAGGCTCTAGCTAGTGTGAGCTTTGCTACTGTATTGGTGGTTTTTTTTTCCAATGACTCAAATGACATTAGAATTTTAAAACGGTTTGGCGAATATTTTCTTAAAATGTATTACAGAATTTTTGAACATTTGAAAAATCGAATTGTTGGGTTATCCGCCATGCACACAATGACTTATTCTTTCAAAATTTTGATGCGTTCATATCACATGGTTTGGCGTTAACTCATTTAGAGAGGAAAAGGTGTTTCGAAAATTGGTTGAAACCAAGGCACATCAAATAGGTAGCAGCAAACTTTTTTTTTAACTTTTTTCATATTTTATTTTAATTTGAATTGTCAAATTTTGAATTTCGTTGTGATAAGAATGCTTTCAGTACAATTCAAGGTAGTTGATAAATTATTTTTGAAATTGTAGCTTTTAAAAGCAAAAACAAAATATACAGAGCAAAATTTTTTTTTTCAATTTTTCTACTGCAGCTATCTATTGAATGTGCCTTGGTTGAAACGTATGCAAAAGTGTATTAATTCTCATGGAGGTTATTTTGAAAAACAAATAAAGCCATTTCCGATTAAAAAAAAATTGCATTAAATTGTGTTTCTTAGTTATAAATTTATTTTAAGTCGCTCTAAGTATTTCCATTCGAGGTTTTGACTGTCGCCATGACTATTGCCGCCCCCAGAAGGGTAAAACGCGAAATCCAATCGACCGTGTTGTGATAGACAGGAGACATGCTTCTAGTGTCCTTGATGTGATCCGAGAAACTAACATCGACACACACGCTTGTGTGCGGCAAAAGGGATGCAATAACAACAGACAGCCACGCACTTCATTACACGACTCGAACTCCTTCTCTCTGAGAGCACTAATCAACAAAGCGATATTTCAGAGCAATGGAAAAACTTCTTACGCTCTATTCGTACCTCCGCTGAACCATCCATTGCTTTTATTGGTGGTCTACAGGTCCATGCTGCCGTCAAATTCAACGCGAGCATTGTGAAAGCGATATCGTGAGTTGAAGAAGAAAGCGAGACACATTTTTTGTGAGCAGAAAAGAGTGGCCGAAATGCGTGAGCGAGAAGAGCTTAAGATGCTAGACGTCAGGAAAAGCGCCCGAAAATCCTTGCAGAAAGTACGACGGCTAACAGAAGGTTTTAAAACCGGGGCAAGTTCCTATAATAAGCAATTCAATTTGCATTTTTGACATATTTAAAAATTACTCTAAAAATAAATTCAATTTTCGCAAGTATGCTTCTACTCTATTCTATAAGTTTAAACAAATTTGAGAGTTTTCTTAACTCACATATGAACTTCAGCTTCTCCTGTTTGACTGTCCATTTGTATGTGCATTCAGGCATTGAAAACGAGCGAATTCAAACACCTGCAACCATTTTCGGATATGTATATATATGTATGTATATGTTCTTCTATGCTTATGCACGATGTGTATGTTTATATGTTAACATGTTTTTAAAGCAAGCCGAACGCATCGAAATCCATATGTTTGTTCACATGTGTATGTGTAAATATGTTCTGGTTCGTTTGGTAAATATTTGCCTGACTGCATTTTGAAATGCTCTTCATCTCACTTGAATAACCATATTGAAGCACACAAACACATACACAAACAATATGCATACGCATGTGTGTAAGTGGGTTTGTGTAATGCATGTTTGACCTCGAACCACTCGGCGCAACGACCGCGCTGAAACGGAGCCAAAGTAGCATATATCTCTTATAATGGTGATGCATTCATGTACTTGTATGCATTTCTCAGTTTTTTTTTTGCACACAATCAAATTTCGTACTCATGCCAAGATGATACGGACACACACACACACACACACATACAAATATATATATGTACATTAACATCTGCATCTTCAAACAATTCAACAGCGCTGGCATGGAACAGTGTTGTTACTGTTGCGAAGGATCAAAAGCAAACAATGGCAACACCGAAAATGATTCCACTGCTGTAATGTCTTTTAACTGCACTTTTAGCCGCAAATATCAACGTATTCGCCCACTCGTGGTGCGTCGCTTCATTTCATTTCACTTCACTTCACATTTTCACTACCACACAGCCCATTTTCTTTTTCGCTTCCATGCGATCGACTGCATTTTGTGTTACCATTCTTGTGCTTGATTCCATCGCTTATGTATGTTCACTGCTCTCTACTGTTTGTGAAATGGTCAATAAAACTGAAACCATTAAAAAGGGTGTATGCAACAAACAAGCGCACGCTGCCAATTGCATCTTGTGATGATGTATTCATGCTACTACACTTCACCACATCAGCCATCATTTGCCACTATTACCGACGTTGAGGTCTCACCTCCATTCACTCTGCTCGCTCCGGTGACTATGCAATCAAAGTAACCATAAAACTTTTGTTATCGCCGTAAAGTGTCGTCTTCATGGTTACAATGCCACACTAAAGCACATATAAAATAACCGAAAAACAAGCAGAAAAACATTCTCAAGCATAATAACTGTGAATATAAAAAAAGGAGACATAAAAAAAACGGAAGGAAATGGTTGTACGTGCATGGCACATGTAAATATGTATGTGTGCAAGTAAAAATATCGACAGTTTGTGATTGCTGATTTTAAATGGACCCTGATTCTTGAATACACAACAACTCATTTATGGTTGGTCATTAGACTGTGCCAAAAAATAGGAGTATTTTCTTTCTTCGTCCACATATGAAAATTTCGTTGACAGTGTTAAAAGAAAAATTCTGGCGAATTTTCCGATCATAGTTTTTCAGCATGTCGTCAAAAAACAAGAATTTTCAATTAAAAAAAAATTTCTTGTTATTTTTTTTAGTAAATAAATAATGAGATAATTGGGTATGCATTTTTTGTGGCCGATTTAGTTTAAGTGTTTCTGCAATGTTTCCCATATAATTAAAGTGAAAAAAAAAACATTTTTTTTTTTTGAAATAACCAAACTCCGATAATGGATACTGCTGGAGGAGCTAAAACAAAAAAAAAACTATCGTAGTTTTGAAAGTTTATTCATATACTCGTAGTATGAAAAAAGGTAAACTAGGGCGTATGAGTAACATTCAACTGAGTAACACTCGATTCCAACCATTAGAAAATTCAATTAAGGAACAGACCAAAATTATTTTGAGTTTTATTGTGGGTGATACAATCAACATAAATACTTTTAAAATGCACTTTTCGATATTAAGAAATGGCCAAAAAAATACACATCAGTTGATGATATAGAGCGTTAAAATTTCCGAAAATTGTCTCCGCCTTATTTCACATAGAACTGTAGAACATAACACATATCTTAAATGTAAGGATCGTTTGATTTGTTTCTATAAAAATGCGCTTTATTTATTAACTTATTCCTACAGACTAATTATGACTAATTACAATAGCTCATTGAATTAATGGCAAAAAATTATTCGTTTTAAATTTATTTATATTCAAAGCAAAATCAATATTTAAAAAAAAAGCCTAAGACTCCTAGCACTTTATTCATTATCACCATAATTATTAAAATACGGTTCACTTTCGAACAACCTATTATTCTATAGGTTTTGTGGTATAATCTATAATTTGATTAAATTTTGCAAGGCATGTATGGTTAATGCGAACATTGACAATATTATATCATCTATCATGTAACTACCGAAAATCTAGTAATTTAAGTCTCTCAACATAAGAGGGGAGAAAACTATGCCTCGAGATTTGCGCAAACTTTGAAAATTTTTTTTTTTTTAAACTCCCTATTCTTTGCGAATGTATGCCATAGTAGGGAATCCATATCATAGAGCAATTATCGAATCGACTCTTGAATTCAGTGAAGAAATTCATAGTACACAGAGAAAGAAGCGATTGTAGACAGATGTGTAGGTGGAACATCTTCAAAAATTAAGCAAATAAATCACAAGAATTCAATGTATTTTCGAAAATGACTCCGTCATACTGCAGCTAGTGGGTAAACCATTTTTTTCCTTCTGGAGACTTGCCAAAACGCTTGTAACGATATCACAGCCAGAATGATTTCAATCGTGTGTTGGGTTTTTTTTTATATTTATTACCTAATATAATTTAATAAATTCGAGATATCAGCGCACAATTATAAAAAACATACGTTTTTATATTTCAAACCAATCATTAATAAGGTTTCGAGAATTATTGCAGATCCATCGCTGCTTAGTTGAATTTCCCTTCCGAACAATCAAGTATTCCTTTGTTAAATTTGTAGTGGTCGGTGCATTTTTTCTTTAAACTATTGATTTAACGCGAAAACTTATAACTCAACTTAATTCAATGATTGAAAATACTAAAATAATATAGTGATTAATTCCTCTTACCGCGCACCAGAGGTGCCAGTTATACATTGCTAGATTATAGCCATTTCGAAACTTGTTGTGTCATTGAAATATACTCGTATGTACTGTTGTTTCAGAAAATGGCTTGTAAATATACACTATCAAAAAGTTAGTATATATTTCAGTTTGTTTTAAAAAAAAAGTGGATTTAAATAAATATACTGTTGTTTCAAAAAATGGCTTGTAATTTTTTTTTAAAATATACACTTTCACAAAGTTAGTATAATTTCAGTTTGATTAAAAAATAGTTATGTTAAATTTTGACAAGTACCTACAGTTTTTTTTTTTTTAATATTTTGCGTTTAGCGCCGGCTATCGTTTAAATTTATTTGTGGAGCTAATTTTTTTTCACGTAGTTACTAAACAATCTAAATTTGCACCAGATCGGATCACTGAAACACACTTTATGGATAATTCGGGTCATGCGCCGCATAACAGAACCCTTTTCGCAAACTTAAAGTTTTTAACATTTGAACAAAATCAGTTCATTATAAAATGGGTTAGGAAAAATTCGACTCCAACGCCACCTAACGAGCTCATTTTCGTTTTTGAAATTTTGGTTGAGAAAGAAAGGAGTTCAAAACTTTAAACTTTCTATATAACTCGACTCCAGCGGCACCTAAGAGCTTTATAGTATCCTACACACCAGAAGGGTATACATTTGTTTTTTGCACCTATTCAACAGTTCTTAAACTAAGTCAGAATAATAGAAATGAGTAGCGTTTTAAATAAGTACATAAGTAATAAATAAAGATTAGAGATCTGCCGAAAGTGCCGTGATCAAATCACCTATTATCGCGATTTTCGGAACTTTATTTAATATTTTGTCAAAATGAAATCAAGTCAACATTATACAAAAGCTTCATTTATAAAGTTCACATATTTAAGTCTTATGCCATTTTTGTTTCAACAAAAAACAAAATTGCCTTTTTATTGTCCGACTCTTAGCAATGGCAACGAGAAGGTAACACTTTTCGGTAGATATAAAATCGGCATAAGTTACAAAATATCTTGCTTCTTTGTGCAATAAATTAGTATACATACTCGTATATGGTTATAAACAAAGGTGTGCATTATTGCCAATTTGATAACATACGAGTAAATAAGCAACATTTTCGTGACAAATCAAATAAATAGAAATAACTAAACTACAATTTGAACGCTTGGATTTGTTGTTTATTGTTCCTTTCTTTTATTGTTCTGTTTGCTTGGAGTAACTTTGTATACAAGTTTTATATGGCTTTTATTTATGTTGGCTAGCAGAAATAATAACCACTTTGTGTATACCATACAGCAAGTTGCTTGACCGAGCTTCTCTTAATATTTTTGGTGTGCGTTGGTTTTATGAGAAGCTTGAGAAATACTATTAAAAGTTTGCCATCGTCAGTTGAGGTTGATGCGCTGGTTGAAAATCGAATGTGGTTATTTCTATTTTACTAAATTTAATAATTAGCATTTGGCATAAAGTTTGGCCTTTTTTTGGGGTGACACTCTTAAAGAGAAAACTCTCATGTTTGCTCTATGCGAGCCCATCCGCAATTTTAATAAATACATATCCTCGCCTGGATAAATTAATGTTTTTTTGTTGCGAGGAGGAAGACTAGGAAGCCTGACACCCGCCGGTTTGTCAGTATGGGATTTAAACACGAAATATATATTTTACTGTCATGTATCGGTCCCCTCTCGGTAGTATATAGTTACAATTTTGATGCAGACCGTAAAAGTTGCATCAATTTTTAACCAACGTCTGTGTGCCTTAACATCTCACTCTCCTGTGGAGTCCGTTGTTTCTATCGACTTTATTACGTCCGCCTGTCAAAGTTAGTCAGGTTTTATGTATAAGGCACTACATTTCCTGACGTTGTCGGAACGGAATTGATTCATAGCGCCCATTATCTCAATTATATATCGTCAGGTGTTCTGAAAGAACAAGTTCCAGAGCAACACTAACTATGCTGATGTAATAAAGTATGTTTCGCGCTTTCTATTTTTCTATTTAGACTGCTACTTAAGGCACCAGTTCGCCGAAGTTGTTTTAACAGCCGTGCAGGTTCTTATTCCATTCAGCTATGCATTTTGCAAGCGTTGTAAGGGAAGAGATACAGAACTCCACTGCCGTTGCGAATGCAATGATCTGCGCTCCAAACCTCGTCCTCTCTTCAATTTGCGAACCTTTTGATTATGTTACTTTTCTGTTAACTCTGCTTCTGTCGAGGCTGTCGTAATGGACTGGAATCAAAGCAACCACTTAGTCAATTTAATGTTGTGGAGGCGGTTTGAGAGGACCAGTTCTAGGGGTACGCAGCCTTTGCCGATGGTATAAAGTATATACCAAAGTACGACTTCTCTTCCTCTGTGAATGCCATGTTTGATTTTTAAGACGCTACTCTAAGCTTAGTCAAAATGAACACACGGAGCAACTTCTTACTCGGTGGTGTGAGGAATTAATTCTTATTTTATATTTTTTATTTATTTACAAGAGAAACAATCATAAATAATTGCTACATTTACATACAAAAAAGCACTAGCTGCCAGGGCCTTCGGCTTTCTTATTTTATAATTGACTATTTTCTAAGTTCTCTAAGTGTCAAAAATTACTTTAATTTAACAGCGATATACACTCTGTTCACAAGTTATAGCACAATCACATATTGACATATTTAAACAATTTATTTTTCTACTAATTATTTAAATTTCTCTTTCAATTAAAATATCGTTCATTCTTTAACAAAAACCATAAAAACTTTTTTCAAACTTTATTTTTCTACTAATTATTTAAATTTCTTTTTCAATTAAAATAGCGTTCATTCTTTAACAAAATCCTTAAAATAAAAAAAGAGTATGTAGTTTTGAAGCCCATTAAATTTGAGTAAAATAAGTGCAAGTCTAAAGTACCTACAAATAACCGCTGATTTTTGACAATTTTTTTCACTGTCGCTCTTTCGCGATTCTTAATTGCAGTTCTTTTATTAAGCATGTGTGTAGAACCTTTTTGCTTTAAAACTGAGTCAAATATCATTCATTTAATGTACATTTTAATGATATGAAATCTAAGTTTTACCTAAATATTTTAGATATGTGGTAAAATAATGTTAAACTACCGTACTCCGGCTTCCCATAAAAAAAAAAAAAATACAATACAATGCTTATCATTCTCTCCATATTTTAGTAATGCCACGAACCCATTTCTTGTGAATTTCAACTACAAATTAAGCTTGTATTGGCGAGATAAGTGATAAATGTGTCTATTTACGAATTGTGCTAGTGAATGGTTGTTGCAATGTTGGCGAGGAGCGTTGAATATCTCACAAACTTCTGCAATCACTTTTCAGGAGCTTGTACACACGCAAGGGCGTTATTTGCCAGAGAGAGGGCTGTATTATCATTTGAAACAAATCCGTTTCCACCTTTTGCATGTATTTATCCTTAGCGTTTGCTTCCACGTCTGCCAAACACAAAATATCGAAAAATTGCCAACATAAACTAAAAGTTGTACGAGGGAAGATAAAAACATCCATGGCAGATGGTTAGAAATGCAACACACGCGTATGAATACATTTGTTGGCAATATAAACAAATATAGTTGAATATCTACCTTTACTTGATTAAGACGAAAGTAATAAATGTATATGTATCACAATAAAAATGCTTATCGAAATCAACTTAACACACTCATATGGAAACTAAAAGCCTCGACTTCATCTGAGGAAGCGGAAAAAGGTATTCAATCGATTTCTATCGCTTCTTGTTTTAACGTGCAAGCAAACATTTATTCCTACGCTTATGAACAAACAAACATTACTTATTACTTATGTATGCCACTAAGTTCAATTGATTTTCTGTTTGTTTGTTTTTTTTTTTCGCTACACCGCTAACCTACAGTAAAACTTTTGTTTTGCGCCATTGACGCATTTTTACGACTTTGCCACACCAGCGTTTATTTATTGCTTTTCAAACTACTCGTAAGTTCTGAAAGCACCATCGTTAACTTATGGCGTTGTGACCTCAGTTATTTTTCTAATATAATTACTTATTCTCTTTTCTGTTTAAGCTTCTCAACTACTATTAATTGTCTGGCATCTGTTTTTTACTTTCGATGCACATACATATTTGATCTATTTCGATAAATCTTTGAACATCTTGCAAAGTTATTTGAAGTGGTCTGCACTGGCGATAAAATTATAAATCTTTTTAATATTTAAGGATTGAACTGAAAACGATTTAAAGTATTTGCTGTGCAAGTGGAGGTCACGAGGGTGCGATCTTCTGACTGAGAAGTGGCTGAAGCAGCGGCACTTGTGTAAAAGTCGTGGTAGTAAAACACCTGGAGCGTATAGTAAAGTCAGCTCGTCTAACAATTACAATCAACGTTTCGGAAAGGAGCTGAAATATACGAAACGTAAAATAGAAAAGGTTATAATTACGGGGAGAGAGACTCTCACGAGCGACATCAATTATTTTATTATGGTAGACACAATATTTACGTTTGAAGACCATCTCGAATACGCCTGCTAAAAAGCAATTACTTTATGTGAGACTCTCTCGCCCATGGCGCTGGACTTCCGCGCTCCAAGGCAAACGGGCAGGCGGATGCAGGCGGATGCAGGCGGCTGCACGCTGAGAAATCTTATGCCTGGCGATGAAAGTATTCTATGCATTCCAGATTGCTTTTTATGTTATTACACTACTAATTAAAGCAATGAGCCTTACTTATTTCTGACGAAGTTCATTTCCATTGAACCCAACTATTTAAAGGCCATATTTGTTTAAGATCGTACCTGAATCGTGTGAAGAAGGCGTTATTAATTACATTAGGAAACCCGCAGAAATCAGAGTTTAAAATATACATATTTATATGAAATTTCGATTTTTTGAATTTTTCAGAATTGCACTTTATTGAATTTCTAAAAATGCCTCTTATTCTATGTTTTTAGAGAACAAAACTGTACACCAAGTACTGTGAATGTGTTGCCTGGATTTTCAGACATTTTCAAAAGGTCTTCTTAGTAATATAAGTATGTGTACAACGTCCAGAGAACCAACAACATTGTTTAATGAACTTAAGTACATTTCTATGAATAAATATACCATGAATTCTATGAATAAATATACTAAATGTACATATAACTATTGCGCCAGAAATTGCGTTTTTACCGACATTTTAACTCGACAATTTACAGGGTAAAAAAAAAAAAAAAATATCTCCGCATTTTTCACATAATAAAATTGTGATTATGTGATTATTTAATAAAATATAATTTTATGCCAAATATAGGTAAACATGTTTTTTTTTGTGGTAAATTGAAAGAGTGACAGCAGGTGTTTACATAAAAAAATATTTGTAAATTATAAAGCGTTGGATAACTAAGCAGCTTTCTCCTTCATGCTTTACAAGTCATCCACTCCTATTTTATTTTGCCATCCCAGTAAAAAAGGCCTTACTTCCTTCGATAAAGAAATCTAGTTTGTGTATTTAAATACTTCTTATAATACATTGTAATAGTACGAAGCAATAACTGAATTTTACTTTAAACACTTTCTTTGTTGCTAAAAGCGCTTATTTCTATTGTAAATTTTCAAAAATATTCAGCAAAGTACATAAAAGCACGACATTTAATTTCGTTATTTCCCTGACATCCCCTTAGACTTGTCAAGATTGGATCATTCCTGTCAAATGCTTCCACCTAGTATGAATTATAATTGGGAAAGACCAAACCTAACCTGTTCTATATATATTTTAATACAATCTTTTTAAGAATGAAGTATAATAGAGCACTGCGCTTAAGTTCTCTAAACTTTATAAATTTCTTCACTTGTTCAGTGCTCCTAAAATAAGGGAATTTATATTCATCATATCTCCTAATTTCTATTTTCGATTTTTACCCCACTCTATTATTTAGATGCTGACCATTTTCTTTTCGTAAACGGGCAGCAGCTGTGTCAAACATTGTAAAGGAATTAAGAAAAGCCATATGGGACGGAGTTCAATAACCTTACATGAGAATTCCTAATGAAAATGGTTTAATAAAAATATTTGAGGACTACAATAACCCTTGTAATACTAAAAAAATTCAGGACCGTAAATGTGTTTTTTTATTGTACGAGTATTGCAAGAGTTGGTTGATGTCAACCATAAGTTTACGATTATAATCATTTAAGTCGGTGGCTATGAGCAACTGAGCGACGGTGGAACATTTAGTTCCTCCGCTTTGTTTACATACATACATAGTATATGTTGGACGGAACGCCCGAAATTCCTCAACATAGTTCTTTGCCAAATTTTGAAACTCCTCTGCTTTTCGTCTTATTAAGCGAAGAAGCTTATCTTATTATATTAAACTTAATAAAACCATGCCCCAGGCACCAATGCTGACTGAGACCTATCGAATACGCATTTGATTTAATGCATTCTAGAGCAGATAATATTTTTATGCTATAACTTAATCGAAATCCACTTTATCAACCTTCCAACTCTTTCTATCTAATAAGAACCTTTTTAATCAGATTTTTAAATTATAAAGGTCTAAGTAAACTATGCCCATACAATCCAAATAAAATTCTGATATTTACCATGCGACACATAAAAGTATTTTTTTTCCTATGCAAAATTTTTTTTTTTAACTTCTGATACGACAAGGAATGCTAGTTAATTTACCTTTACTACTCATAAAAATATGTTATGCATTTGCAAAAATCATTTGAAAAATCAGTAGACTTCGATAATCAACATCCATTAGCATAGCAATCCACATTACAACCAATTATTTAGTTTCTAACATTTTGATGAACTCATTTTGCAAAGATGATAGTTTTTTTCAAAATTTTTCCTTTGTTCGTACGAAAATTCGGACTATTTGTTCCTTTGATCAACAAATGCATTATTTTTCGCATACTCGTACATACATATGAGTCTACAACAAATGTATATGTGCATACATATGTATGTATGTATGCAAGTATCTAAAGACATTCCAATCGAGGATGCCAATTTGAATTACTCATTTGCATATCCGTTACAAAAGTACATTGGTGGAAAGAGATTGAAATGAATGGGAAAAAATGTATCATTTGCTTTCTTTACTACGCAGTTGAGCGATTCTGAATACTGCATTAATTGAGAAATAGCAAAGAGTTGTTGCGAGCAAATGAGCACATCGGATGAGTACATATTGTATGTATGGATGTGAATGCAATTTCATAGTACATTAGTATGAAACATTTATTTTTTCGTTATATATATAAACATATGTGCATATGTATGTAGTATCCGATTGAAAGCTTTGCCAGAGGCAAGGAAACGAATTCGTATACTCGTTAGTTAGTATAATTTTGCACGAGAATTTAAGTTGAACTAGTTTTATTGAAAATTTGAAAATTTTAGAACAAAAATTTCAAAGAATTTAATATTTTATTTTAAGAAAGTATTTTACGAATTAGTACTTTTTTATTATTAAAAATGGCGAAAAAGACCAAGTAGACAACAATGAATATATAACGGCGATCCTTGGCCAACTATGATCTCTTCAGACTTGCAACTCAAATTTACCTTAAACATACACATACATACATATTTCAGAGTGATTTTCCAAACCAATTCATATTATGCAAAATATCGAAAAGAGAACATAGTTTTCTTAAATAAAGTATTTGCCCGCGTTTTAAAAATATCTCTCATTCTCGGAACTTCCCGAAGTAAAAATTATCAAACTTAATTTTACATGGATTAATGGGACTGTTCTACCTACAAAAGCTTTTTGTTTATAATCGTATATTTTATTCCTCAATATATTTGAAATCATCATCGAGCGATGTGGTCTCAAAACTTTGTTGATTTGAAATATGCAAATATTATGGGTAATTTTTTTGTTAAAGTTGTACATCTGATTCCAAGAAAATACTTTACAAGTCAGTACAAATAACCGTTAAACACACTTATGCTAAAATATAAATCAGTGCATTGAGGAACGCTTCGTGCTAAAGTAGTAATAAAAAGGTCAAATAAAGATGATTGGAGCTTGTTAGGCTTTACTAAAAATAATTTAATATTATAAAAAAATTTTTAAAATTATTATTTATTTTGTGTTAAAGAATCGCATAGACCGAATAGTTTAGTATTCGTATCCCATTTGTCTGACATATTTGGCTTGCACTGTCGCAAAAGCAAGCTTGTTATGGCACCGAATCGAAACTTTTGTTCAATTTATCTGTTAGAATCCTTAAGCGAAACAAACGAGATGAAGGCTACTTGCCATTTTCTCCTCGTTCATTTTCATTAAATAGTGATAAATATAGTTTTATAGTAAATTATATTTTAAGGTCGAAATTAAAGTCCTTTCCTAATAATAACCAAACCTTATATCCGAATTAAACATATTTGGCAAAATTTTTGGAATTATTGTAAACTTTAAAAGTTATAACTGAACTAAAAATATAAGAGTGGGGATTTTTGAGTATTGAAGAAAAATTGAGAAAATCAAAGTCTTTCTTAATTTGATTTGAGAATTTGGAAAATATTTGCTTACGTGTATGGATGTTCAGAGTTTACGTATGAATTTAATTTTGTATTCTATTGAGAGAAGCTATATTTTTGTGAAATTAAGCGGACAATTTTTTAAAAGTGTGTTAAAGTAGTAGTTCGTAAATTGCATTGTCATTCGGTAGATTAAAATGTCCCTCATGCAAAATAAAAATTGGCAGGTTTTTTAAACTCGGACGATTTTCTTATTAGGTTGTTCATAAACACTGATCAAATCGCAGTGGAGAGTGTATGTTTATTGCTATTATTGTTGGAGTATTGCGTAATAATGATCGTTTCAACAGTTATCTGAAAGATCTAACATTCGTTTCCAAGTTTATTGATGATTTGATATGAAATATAATAGTTTTTTTTTTTTTTACTCATGCACATATTTGTCGAATTCGGTTCGAGTGTGCTTGCACGTGGGGATAGTTGAACCACTTATGATGTCAGTGAAATCTGCACAAATGCAATATATACTATTTTATATTTTAAACGAATAACAATATCCAGAAAGACAGAAATAATCATAAAATCGTATAAAAAAATAGTACGTAAACAAGAAACTTTTTCTAAATTATCAAGCTGTCCCAAACTGAGCAAATTGAAGTGTTAGAAATATCTTTTGTACGTGCAAGTAACAGCAACCCCTGCACATCTCTACAAACACGTACAAGGTGAGGAAATTATCAGAACTACCGACACGTAGTACTATAAGGCAATACGCCCTAGGGATTTTAAATATATTTCAAGTGGTTCACCTATCTCTATGGTTCAACTATCCCTAGGTCCAACAGGGTATATAATTATTGTACTTATAAGTAACATAACACTACAACCAAGTATATATTTCAATTCTATTTGAAAAAAAAAATGGATTACCTATCTGTAGAGAAAATAGGAGTTTTGATTGTTTTCATAAAATTGTTCCTCACTAAATTTCACACAAAACTATGGAACAAATCGTAGGACTAAATATTGTGATTTTGTGAAAACGATTTGCAGGCACATTGTCGTTGTCAGACTTCAAAAGCTGGCTTAAGTATTTTACTTTTCCTTGAAATCATTATTACATTTAATTTTTGATGTTTTAAAAAAAAAAAACACAAATATCACTATGGGTTATAATTTTGAAAAAAAAATTGAATTCGCTTTTTGGTTTACTTCACCAATTAACTACATACAAAATCTGGGTTTAAGTGTTGGCACACAAGAATAACTTTTTTTTATTTTTCAAAGAACTCGACTGACTTACTTACTTACTTAATTGGCGCATTAACCGCCTAAGCGATTTTGGCCGAGGTCAACAAAGCACGCCAGCTGTCCCTATCTCGTGCTAACTGGCGCCAATTGGAAGTCCCAACTCGACTGACAAAAGTGTAAAATACCAATATATCATTCTGAAATTCTCTACAGCTAAATAACTAACAATTTAATATCATTTGTAACAAAACTATATATATTTAAGTGTCGATTCTTTATAAGGAAAGATCTCGTAGAAAAAATTTTGAATATATTTTTATTGAAATCATCTGATTCTTTTTCCTTTATAAAATGTTTAGTGCAGTTTTACGTTTTTAAATCTTTTTTGTATATTTCCGCTCTCATTTTATAAGTTAACTCAAATCCTTTCCATACTTAACTTAGAACTTGAAATATTTTAGTTTCGTCTCTACCATGATACAATAATTTTTAGAGATAGTTCCACTCTCACATATCAGACGCCATATTAACCATTTGACAGAAACATTGTTCCGAATTTTTGTGCTACCAATTTCTTATTAAAAAATCTTCTATTTTTTCACTTAAAGATAAACAAAGCCAACAGAAACAAAATTTGAATATATACAAAAGCTGATTGAGTTACCTCAAAGAACATACATACATCGTAGCCCGGATAAATAAATGTCATATGTGAAAATTGGGTTAAATTTACTTAATAAAGCATTTATGCTAAACTAATTAAGACCTTTAATTAAGACCTGTTAAAATATCTCCTAATGTAAATGCTCTTATAAGCCTTGATTTAACGTGGAACAATTACAGATGTCATTAATGAAAAGGAAAACAATATGTAACCGAGGATGTGTTTGAAATACAAAAAATTTAAAACTAAAATCCCCAATGTATATTTCAAAGTAGTGGCAATATTGGGCGTCTGTCGTCAAACACTGTTTCTGTCAAAAAATTAAAAGTGAAACCACCTCTAAAAATATATGTATCATGGTCTCTAACGTCACCTAACGAATTCATTTTTTTTCTAATACGATGGTAATGTACTAACTTCAGAAGAATCGATTCATAAAAAACATTTTTTTAAATTCCCGATATGCCACCTGACATATTATTTTTTCGTTAAAGTATTTATAATAACATACACAGGTAACTGGTTTACTGAATATCTCTACTTTAGCGCACCCAACTAAATCATTTCCCAACCAGATATTTTTCTTTTTATAAGGAATGTATATTTATAATATCTACCGAATCGGCACCTAATTACATAATTTACAATTTTACTAAAATCGGACGATATATAACTGTTCGCTGAATATCCCGACTTCAGCGTCAACTAGCCAACCTTTGCTTCATTCAAAGATTTCTCTGTGAATGTGGTGTATATATCATATATTCAATTTTAACTAAATTACATTATAAAAAAAATTATATATAGATTTCAGCGCCGTCCTAGATTTCAACTCCTAATACATGTAAACCCTACAATTTTCATTTGTCAAATAAAGTCTAAATCATAGAAAATGTTTTTTTCTAAAAGCAGTCGCCCCTCGGTAGGCGACCTTCTGATTGTATTTCTGCGATGAAAAAGCATCGCAAAACAAACATTTGCCTTTCGGAGTGGGCACAACACTGTAAGTCCCTAAATTTGTAGTACAACATAAGAGACGCACACCACAAATGGAAGGAGAAGCTCGGCCAAACACTGAGCTATAATAAAATTTTTAACACTGTGCGTTAGTGAAAATACGATTTGTCATAGAAGAAACACCAATTGTGAGCCTAGTCAAGCAGAAAAAATCACAAAAATCTGGAATTAGTGCTCGAAAGGCTTTTTTTGACAGTTTCAGTCATATATTTGCTCGATATTTTATTTTTGTTTTCGAGATAACAAAGTTTATGCTGCTAACAACGATGTATATTAATTTTCAGTAATTTATCTTCAGAAATGCCAGAGCTACAATGAAAAATATTAGAAAATTGTAATCACATATTATTTCTATTGATCATGTTGCCTGCCACCATTTTGACGGTTTTTTTGATTTTAAACGAAGTTTTATTTGCTGATTGGTGTATTATAAAAATAATAAAGGATTCTACTTACAAATTCATTAGGGTTTCGGTTCTTTCCATTTGAATATAATGAAAAATTCAGCTTTGTAAAAATAAAGTAATGTATTTATTTATTTAAAGAGAAGATTCAATAAAAATTTTTGTTAAATCTCATTTTGAGCTGCATCAGAAAAATCAGTCCCTTTCGCCAGCATCAAGCGTTGGTTCTCTAAATTTTGTGCTGTATTCAAAATTTTTAGTATGCAATTTGCTATGCTGTAGGGCTAACAATGCAAGTGAATCTCGAAAAAAAATATTTTTATTTTATTTTAAGTTGTCACACTGCGCAATCATTTCGAATAATCCGCGTTGGACACACGTACCACTTTTCAATTGGTGTAAAGTTCAAAATTTGTCTTGAAACTTACATTTTTTTTTTTGTACAAAATAAAGTTCAATTTCAGAGATTTTCAGAAAAAATGTATTGTTAAATGAAGCAGCATATACTACGAGTATGTGGACATTAACGGCGAAATGCCTTTACGGCTTTGCGCACTGAAATCTGATTAAAGTCAAAAAGTGGATGCAAGAAATAAAAGAAAAATTGATTAACCGGAGAACTGTGAAGTATGTGAGTGAGTGCCGCGAAATGAAACCAAAAATGAAAGAGGAGAACCCACAAGGCAAAGTGCGAAATTCTCATTGTTGGTGCTCTGTTTGTTCTTAAAAACTAAAGAAATCACCAGCAGGACAAACAGGCAAAGGAAACTTGCAACATGTAGTGTTGAAGAAAAAAGAAACAGAAATAATAACAAACAACGCCCAAAGTGAAAAATTGAAAAAAAGTAAGTCAGCATGCAACTGCTTGGCACGAAATGAGAGATACAACAAAAAAAAAAAAAAACCAAACAAAAAACGTTAAGCACTAAAGGGCGCACGAACTCTAAGGTGGTGGATAGCTGCTCGGTCCGCCTGTTGGCTGGCGTGAAATTCAAGTCCTTGCCCGTTCACTCCTTCGAAATAGTTTTCTGGCTTTTTCAACCTGACTTTTGTTGATGTTCTTTCATTGTTTGCTCTTCTTTTTTCTTTTACTTTGTGGGTTTCCTTCGTTCTCGCCCCCCCGCATTGCCGCAAAATGCAACTTTCCAACAACTCGTTCCCATTTATTCGTACAGTTCTACATTGTCGAGTATTATTTTGTCGCTTTTGTTATGAACAATTTTTGCTCTTGCTGGTTTTAATTTTTATTCCGGCGCAATGTAATTTGCTCATGTGAGGCGTACATGTAAGTTACGTTGTGTGTATGTGCGTGTGTGTGGGTCATGCATTATTATGTACATATGTATTATACGAGTGTGTAGTAGGTGCATACAAGTGTTTCAGAAAGCGCAAACTTATTCTCGAGATTGCAATTTTTCTGCGAGTTTTCTTTAGCTGCAACGAAAAAGTAAAAACTAAGCGAAAGAAATAAATTGTACTTATATAAAGTTCGTATAAATGCGACCGAAACAACGTACACAACTATTTACCACATATGTATGTATGTATATTCATCATGCAGTTGTAACTTTGCTTGCATAGAGGTTCATAAAAATTTGCGTTAATATTATGTTAAAAAAATCACACTACATACATAGAAACATATTTGAAGAAGTTTTTTCACTTACAATATTCAAACTTAAACAGATTTATTAAGAAGCTAAAAAAAAAAATTCACATACATTTTTGGCACTTTTTTTTTTAACTTCCGTTGTTTTTCCTTTCTTCCATGGCCCGTTCAAATTTTAATTACTTCATTACTAACTTACTGACTTCAAGGTGCTACAAACTAATGCAGCATGCGCTTTTTTGTTATGTATTAAATGTATGTACATTTGTTGGTGGTGGTACTTTTTTTCATGCTCAAAAATTTGAACACAGCCCCAAAACCTGAACCCAGGATATAACTTTACATTCATTTTCTGCTTCAAGCTTTCCAAAATGGTTGTTCATAGTCTAAGTTTAGATTTTGAGTGTAATAATAATAATTTGGCGCTTAAACTATATAGCTCAGTGTTTGGCCGAGCTTCTCCTACCACTTGTGATGTGCGTCTTTATATTCTACCACCAAATGGAGGGACCTATACATTTGTGCAGACTTCGAACGGCAGATGTATTTTATGGGAAGCAGTTTCATGGCAGAAATACCCTCGGCGGTTTGTCATTGCCTGTCGAGGAGTGACCGCTATTAAAAGAAACTTTTTCTATGATTAAGATATTGCTTGCCCTGACTGAGATTCGAACCTCGAACTCACCGGCATATCGAGTTATAGGACGCACCGCTAACCACTCGACCACAGCGGGCACGATTTGATTTTGAGTATACATACATTAAAAGAGATGAACATTAAAATATAAAAACAAAACTAACAAACATTAAATATTAATACATTTTTTGTTATTTATTGGCCTTATAAATGTTTAATAGTTGACAAATTCATTAAGCTCGATGCCAGTTTAATGAAGATTTTATTTGGATAAACAACAACCCGAGCTCCTGGGTTCAAAGCCTGGGAGAAGTGGTTATGAAAAATAAATTTAATTAATTTAATAAAAAAGAAGTCTGATGAGGAAATGAGGTGACTTCCGAAATAGTACTATAACTTCTAACATTAAAAAATTGTTGTTGTTTTTCACGCAAAATCATCCATAAACTGACCTCGAGCTAACTAAATTTGTCAATTATTAAATATTAATGTTGTTATTACCAACTTGATTTCAAGGAATCTTAAAAAAACTGCGTCTAAACGAATAACATTGACAAAAGTTAGCTTTTTGCTAGTTTAGTTTTACAAAGTTGGTCTATGGAAGTTCATAAATGAAAGAAATGTCTATATATGTTAGACCTTAAGTTGTGCTGCGTTCGTTTTGAACTTTGTTAATTAAAATTGATCATTCTTAAATGTTATTAAAACGCTGCCAGATATACAAGAGGCCATTTAAAAAAATTGAGTGCTTATTGCATTTCTAATTTAATGTTAATAAAATTAAGCGAACACTACAGATACCTTTTAGGTAACAAATTTGCTTATGTATGTACTCGTATATGTATACTGCTATGCTAACGCTCATTCAATCACCGAGGCCTTACTATTACAAAAGAAAATAATAAATGTCTATCAATAATTATTATAGTAGGATAGAAATTTTTACAAAGGCTTTTGGTAATAATTATCAGTTTTTTTTATTCTTCAAAAACTTTTACTTTGGACTTTTATTATAAAAGTCTTCTTATAATAATTATAAGTGAGACTTATTTAGGACTATTTCAGGAGTAGCTCGGAACTAGTTTAGGACGGATCCGTACTAATTCGAGACCAGTTTCGGACTACTTCAGCACTTTTTTTGCATCATTTTTAGACTTCTTCGCGTATATTTCAGGACTCCAGGAAATTTATTTGCTTGGTGACGGCGACACTGAAACAATGGAATTAACTTGTCGGTAGGATTCTTCGATTTCCAAGTCACATCATAGAAAATGGTCAACATTGGTTTTTGTAGAAAAAAACACAGAGGTTTAAATTTTTTTTTAAAGTTAAAATTTCCATACCTTTGTTAATAAAAAAAAAGAAAATATTTTAAAATTCATGTTTGCACTATTTAAGAAGTATATAAGAAAGAACGTTTATCAAAGAATAAACTAATCAATTTTCAAAGAATGTCTTCTTATAGGGCCGGCGATATTAATTTTTTCGTGGAGCAATGTTTGATAAAATCAAGTTCTTCGCATGCATGTATTAAGCAAGCTTGCTTGTTGCTTTTTACCACATTGGGCTTGTTATGAAAACAGAAATGAATGCATCGTAGAAATATATTTACGATGCAGTAGTACTCTGATGTAATATTGTGCCAACACTAATAAAAGAACATTTTAATGATTTTTATTAACATTTTATAATTTTATTGAGCTCAAGGCCAGTTTATGGAAGATTTGTTTGTGAAAAAACAACAAAAGTTTTTAATGGTTGAAGTTGCAGTACTATTTCGGAAATCACCACATTTCCTCATCAGACTTCTTTTTTATTATTAAATTAAATTATTTTTAATTAAATTTTCATAACCACTTCTCTCAGGCTTTTTATTAACCTTATTAAAATTTCATAATTTTTATATGCAGTTGTTAATCTAGATTCCGCTAATACGAAGTCATTTTTTTCATGCTTTTACATATTTAATTTAAAATGTTGTTATAATAAATATTTTGTTCTGCTAATTTTTCGACTTTCTTTATACCAAGTTTTCAATGAAGTTTTAGCTTAAACCACGCTGACAATGCATTAGTCCGCTAGGTACGAAAATAGTTTATATGTTTAAAAACCCCTTAACTAAGCTGCGTTTTTATATTTCAATGTTAAGAGAATCCGACGAATATTAAGCTGAAATTGCAAAAGCGTTTGTAATGTGCTTCAAAATGCCAAAGTCCAAAAAGTTTTTGCGGAATGCAATTTACCATTCGAACTAAATTCGTCTTTTAAAGTAATTGCTGAATTTAACAAATTATTTTCTTAAAAGTCTAACTGCAAAAGACATATGTATGTATACTTGTATGCATACACCCTACAGTCTAAAACTTTCAAGCCAATTGTCAATTACAAACACATTTGTGCGAATGCACTTATCTAGTATTGCAAACGCTTTAAATCACCTTCGCTCTTTGCCACAGAATATTCAACTAACTCCACTTACGAGCATTGTTTTCGAACATTGTCATCTGACAGAAAAACCGCAGATTCGACCGCAACTAGATGGCGTAGACACCAGTACTAACTACAAACAGCAGACACCTCCCAAAGGGGTGGCAAGCCACCACAAAAGGACACAGCAACAACTCGTCTAATGGTGTGTGCTAAGGGACATACAATGGCGAAAGACAAAAACAGCATAGGCATTGAACGAAATACGAGCGAAAGACCATCAACAGAAAGTCAGAGCAATCAAAATGCAGCCAAATTGCTGTTAGTTTGTGTTGCTATTGTTTCATTGACTGCCGCACACTCAAACGTGCGAGTGTTCGTGTGCGTGTGTGTGTGTGTGGCAAGCGTACAATTGTCAAGGCAATCCCATTGCTGCTCCATTGTTGGCTCGTGTGTCAATGTTGTTCACTCACTACCAACGAGTGCATTCACACGCACTTCCAACACTTTTCAATGGCAATGGCGCGCATTTATTCCTACAAATGACTGAATGTATGCGTGAATGGGGGCGATACACGCTCATGTGTGTATGTAAATACGTTTGTCGACAGGCATATGCAAGTGTATGAATGTTTTGTAAGTAAGAGAGACATTGGCAATTGCAATTTCGTTTCGCTACGAAACACATGTAGCTCTTATATGGACATTTGCGGCCTTGATGTGAGTCCTTTGTTGCATCAGGAAAAATACACTTCATTGGAATCTGAGATGAGTGCATAGGAGTATTGCTAAAAATGGTTATATCTATGGTAAAATCTCTGTAGTTGTTGTAGGCAGTTGATTTAAATGCCTGAAATCGCAAATGAAGTATGCAATGGGATATAGTTTTTTTTCTGGACTACTAAATAGTTACTTTGAGAATTACAAGGGAAAAATATCAAAAGCTGTCATTACATAAAACTCACATGCTTACACATACAGTGAGTTTGAAGTTTTAATGCTTGCCATAAATACATTCATATGACATTTGTCGGCTCTGTTAGCAATAACTACAAACACATATTGATATGTACATATGGATTTATACTCCAATTATTTCAAATTATTTTTAAGTTAAAATAAGGCTAATTCTTTAACCCTGAATGGATGATCATGGTTTCGACGACGGAAATTTGTTTTTCACTGTTATCGCCATTTTCCTTTTTTTTGTTAAATGCTAATTTTTAGTTCAGCCATAGTTGGTGTTGTGCTTCTGATGTTTGCAGATGGTCAACTTCATCCGCTTCTTGCAAGTATTTATTTTTTTTAAATGTGCGTAGTCGAAACGACGAAGGATGAACTTTGTGTAAGTTTATAGTTTCAAAGTGATTTTACTTTTTTTTTCTTTCTTTGTTTATATATTTAGTTTCTGCCGTTGTAGTACGAAATGAGTGTCAACAAAATTTTTACCGACGAAGAAATTGAAAAATTTTCTATAACGTCTGCTTTTATGAAAAAATTACATTCCACACTTTTCCAACGTCATTTGAGAGGTAGGCTTGAAGTACTAGTATTATCTGCGTCGCTGGGATGAAATATTGAAAAAATTGTTGATAAAATTACCGAAGAAAGCAATCACAAAAAAAATGTAAAAAAAACTAAAAATACATATGTAAATCGATAAAAGACAAAATGCCAAAAAGTCTCTGGCATAAAATTAAAGCTAAGGTGCCTGAAAACTTATTATTTTTTTAATTTACAGCATCATTTAAAAAAAATTTCTTTTTATGAATCAAATATACTTTAAGTTATTTATTTTGTATGAATCGGAGCTGTGAAATTTACGTTTATAATTAAACCCTAGAGAAAAACCACTTGATATTGTTTTATTGTGAGAATAATTTTTGTGGGTTTTGATATACATGTTAATTTAATTACGCCTTTTAGAAATGCCGTCGTCGACTCGACGAAGAATGACCTTAAAAACACCGATGAACTTCCAGGTTTAAGGAACAGCATTAAAATCAATTTCTTAAATTTTTTTAAGATCGTGGAAAACATATATACAAAATTTTATCAAAATATTGAGCTTTTAAAATTTTTGTTTTTAGATATTTTGGGGTATGCAGGTAACATAGATATGTAGCTCAGAAAATATTAGTACGAGTATAACAAAGTGCAAGTTTTTAGTGACTACGAATTAGGGTGAATGCATCAGTCCGGGAATCGACGTCAGTGCCGGGAATCGAACAAACATTTTCTAATAAAGAAATCACATAAATCAAAAATTCGCGTGATTACTGCCATTAGTAGTGAGCGAAATACGAAATAAATATTAACATCGTGAAGTTTTCGGATTACGTTCGCAAAAGTAAGTAACATGGAACAAATGTTACTGACAATGTGATTTTGTTATAAATAAGCGACTTGTTATCATTGTTTTTGTATTTTATTGACCAAATATGTATCAAGAAAAGAACAAATATGTACATACATTGGCATACATAACCAAAAAATGCAATTGATAATATGAATTCCACCATTGAGTCAAGTTATAAAGGAATTCGTCAGTGTTATTTTCTTCTTTTTGTTGTCCGACAGTGTGGAATGTGGATATTTGGGGGAACGATTTTCTGTCATCCCTTGTCAAGTTTGGTTTGGAGACAAACCGGTTTCGGCAGTGTGCCATCGTTAGTGTCAATTTTCGTTCGGTGTCGGAACTCGTTTCTACCATGAAAAGAAGTGACAGTTGTTTTTTACAATCCATTCGATAATTGTTTATTACTCTCCGCACTAACTTATTAATAGTAATAGATTCTTATACAACAATCAGTAATACAAATATTAATACATATATCGACACAATATTGATGAAAATGATTAATAAATATTTTCGAGAACACAATAAAAATTTATTGCCTCCAGTGATAATTCCAACATACATCATCATAAATACATCTATATTCATAACTTAAAATTATAATGCATGATTCATTAGTTACGATTTCGGCACTGACGCGAGTCCGTTCCGACACTAAATCATTCGTTCCGACACTACACTGACGAAACCGAGTGTTTTCATTAATAAAAATGAGCACATATTCTAAAAATATAAGTAAATTTGCTATCAAATCAGTATTATTGGTAAAAGTAACGCGTGTCAGCCGTAAACAACAATAATTCAAACATTTCACCGCACTTAAATTTTCTGGGACACTGATTTGTGACAATTTTCATACTGATGATATTTCGCCATTCCTTCCATAAAAAAAATAATCGCGGTTTTGCGTTGTATGGAGAAAACTGGCAGTAAAAATTTGTCAAAAATCTGCGATCACTTGCAGATACTTGAAACTTGCACTTTCTTATACTAAAATTGAATGAGCCAAAAAAGTGCATACACAAATTTTGATGAAATTTTTTTAAATCGTTGTACATTTTGTAAATAGTTTAAAAAATTGGTGTTTATTGGTTTTCTTAGAGAATGCATTATATTTTACTTGAAAAATTATTTAAATTATTTTTTATTTGTGAACAGAGTATGTATTCCTTAGACCCTAGGCACTCGTATTACAAGATTTGAGATATTCAGAAAATCTGCATTTATTGTCCGGTTTTGATAAAATTCGAAATGTTTACTCGGTGTGCTATAAAAGCCCGTTAAAATTACATTGAAAACAAACATATATACATATATGTATAAAAATCCATTAGATGGCTCCGTAGTTGAGATTTACAGAAAACCCATATTTATGCTTCATCTACGTTTACATCTAATAAGCTTTGTGAACTGTAATGTTTGTTGTTTGTATGTATACAAACATATTTACCAGAGGGACCTGCATATTGACTTCAAAGGGGAATTTTATAGAAAATCTCTAAGTTGGAGATACATTTTAACAAGAACGCTTTAAGATAACTCCCGTCAATAATAAAATGTCTTCGAACTATTTTAATTCGGTCAAAGAATAATTCTCATTCATCGTTTATAATATAAATAAGGCATACACATTTTTTTTAGCAATTATGGTCAGTTGATGGCTGTGAGATTTGGTCAGATGTCTTGAATGTACTCATACCTTCATAAAGTTTATCATAAAATTATGTCTTAAAAGTTCCATAATTTCTGATAATTGAGAGAAAAAGAATAATAAGAAAAAATGCATTAGGAATTCGGTTACCTTAACTTAGGTTTTAAGCAGAGTGATTACTCTCGCAAGTTTTGTGAACATCAGAGTGCTTCGAAACTAAATAGTTAGTTATTCCGAGACATTTGTCCTACAGTGAGTTTTAAACTAAAACTTCTGGCAGCTGAGGTCGAGTGGGTAGCGGTGTGTGCTATAACTTGATATGCCGCTCAGTTCGAAGTTCGAATCTCAGGACAAGTAAAATCTTAGTCATAAAAACATTGTTTTTTAATAGCGGTCACCCTCGGCAGGGATTGGAACACCTCCGAGGTTATTTCTGCCATGGAAAAGCTTCTCATAAAATACACCTACCGGTTGGAGTCGTCCCAAAATTAAAGGTCTCTCCATTTGTGGTAGAATGGTAGAAAAATGGTAGGAGAATCTCGGACAAACACTGAGCTATATAGTGTAGGCTGGTTGTGTTGCGGATATCAAAAATTATTACAAAACTTTCAAAAGGTAAAAGTAAAAATTCTTTGTAGTTAATGCATTTCTTTAAAATGTAATAATATGGAAATATACCCCGTAGCATGGTCCTGATAAAATTGACGCTTAAGTTGCAGTTATTTTCGAAAGACATCCCATTGAAAATTATGTAACAGCACGTCTAATAAGTTTTGAACTGCGGGATATTTTTTTTTAATTTATCAAAGCTGCTTTTTTAGCTTTAAAAGTCATTAAGTACATACGTGTGGTCTTATACGCGAAGAATTCAGCAAGGCGGACGAATTTAAATGAGTCAAATTTAGGTGTAGTGAGGTAAGTTTGGCTTGGTTGAGTCTGGGTGAAGTGATTTCCGGTGTGGTGTGTTTAGGCTTGGTGACTTTAAATGTGTTGAGTTAAAGTCTGGTGACTGTAGGTTTGGTGACTATAAGTGTGGTGAGGTTGGGTGTGGTAACTTTGACTATGGTGAACTCAAACGTAATGAATCAAAAAGATTAATTGTGTGGTGTGTAGAGGCCTACTTCCCTAAGTCTACAAACTACATTAACAGCAACCACTTGCGCATTAACGGCAGAAGAAAGTAGAAAGTTTATAGTTTCATCTACATTTCTACCACTACCCGCACATACATAATGTAGACTATATTTGCACTGCAATGGTTGTTGCCGCACCACTTCAATGCTTCGATTACTTTCGATACCTCAACATCAACTACAATCGCAGTTTAATCTGTATTGGGCCAACCAATCTGATTCCCAAATTGCAGTCAATTCAGCTAGTTTCTCCCCACCTGGGTATTACTCACTCGTGCTGCTTTGCGGCACAACAACCAGTTCAATTAAAATAAACATCAAATGCTCCGCTTCGCTGCGAAGGTACAGACGGTAATTTTGTGGTTTCAAATGATTTTGTGCAACTACTGATTCTATGTAGCCTCCTTTGCCACTTTCAATTAACGGCAGCAAAAGCAATGACTACCGATACAATGCAATTGGTGATGGCTTCCTTTTCTGGTCAGTGCTAAATATGATCTAAATACATATACTCGTACATAGCACATAGTATAAGCGTATACACGAATATATAAGGAATGTTTAACTGGAAGAATTGCAGGAGTAATATAAACGAGTATCTGTTATAGCTTTGGTCAGTGCTGTTGTATATGTGTTGCATATCATTGTGGCGTTGATGTTGATGAAGTGACTTCTGCTGTTGGTAAACATGCATTTACAGTTGCTTGGCAGTGCCTCATTGTGGGTTTTCGCTTGTATTTGATGCTGCTATTAGTGTAGCTGTTATAAGTCTGCCAGATTGTTTGTATTGTTGTTGATGTGTTGCTTGCTGTTATCAACCGTAGTTGTGAGTGTCCGTTGTCTTAGCTTGCGGTTTGTACATACATACATACATATATTGTTGCTGCAACCGAGGCAAGCAACTGTGATAGCATTTCTGATAATTTACAGTTCTTCACCGCCAACTAAATTTCTCCTAATTTATTCATTAACGTCTGTTCGCTTTTCATAACCACAAAACGTTCCATCTCTTCTTCTTTTCGCCACAATACAATGTGGCAGAGTGCCTTGGATGGCATCTATTATTCAGATGTTTGTATAACGCTGGCGGTTTGTCTTTATGGCTTGAGTGATTCCGGAATTGTTATGGTTGGTTGACTATTCTTGGCCGTTTGTAGTTGGGAGAAATGTGTACGTAAGCAACTCATTTCTAGATGCTTTGAAGAGCATCGTTGATACATTTCTAAATTTATTTTGTAAGGAAAATAATAAATTATCTTATTTAGTTACATACACTACCGCATGTACGTAACAAATTTCAACAAACCACCTGGCATCTACGTCAACATTAAAACGTTATTGAAAGTAAAACAAAAAGATAGTCGGACAGTTGTTTTTCAGTTATTCTATTAACGAATACGAACCCAACCTTTCTTAGCTTAATTGAAAATCAAAATTTCTGTTCAGTCATACTGAACGAAATAGCGCTTTAGCCGTGCTGCGGCCGGCTGAACTAAACTTAGAACGACAGTTTTACTAACTAAGAATTCAGAAGATGCGTTTCTTCTAGCCAGTTCTTCCGCGATCTCCAATCTCACTAGAATCACACAGTTTTAAATACAATTTAAATGCCCTCGGTATCGAAGCTTAACGAAAAAAAAAAAAATTATGTTTAGCAGATGTTTTTTAAAATGATGGAAAATAGCCCAAAATACTGTCAGAAAGATTTGAACCAATTAGCTCAAGTAATTAGGAGCAATTTGTGTAGCCGGAAATCAAGTGATAAGAAAAAATTAGGAAATGGTTATACTCAATTGGAAAAATGTAAACCTAAGCGACTACAACAAGCTGTATTGTACGGAAGAAGGTCTGAAAAATCCGCTGAAGTTAGTTGAAATTAGTAATCCCAGTATAAGAATTCCTTAAATATTTCGCAGGGCTTCGTAGAATGGCAAAGTTTCTACAAAAATGCCTTGGGAAGAATATAGCACACACACATATGTTATGTATTAAATAAAGGTGAGTTCGTAGTCAAAAGCGTCATTAAGAACAACTAAGTAATTTATGCAAATAAACATTTTCAGCAAGTAATAATGAAAACTTTAAGATATTTTTGCGAATGTTATTTGGAAGTAGATAAAAAGGGGTAAATGCTTTTTGATTATATTATATTTCAGAATAAACAAATCTTCTTAAATTGAATCGAGTTCATATCTGGTGAAGTTGACCAGCTATTTTTCGTATTCCCAAAAACGGCACTTTAAGGCTTTCGAATAAAGCAAATTTTGTTTTTATTAAGCCAAATTAAATGTTATAAAACGCTTTGAAAAACCCACTTTTAAACGCAGACACATAATATTTTGAAAATTCTGCGGGATTAGTTTATGTGAAAGGAGCAATGACAAAACCATGCTGGGGAGAATTTGGTGGCAAAAAGAAAGCTTCTCCTTTTTAACCTACATACAAAAAAAAGCTTAAAACAAGCAGATAACTTAAAGATTGTTATGCAACTAGGACTCCATTCCTGCGGTATGCAGAAAATTAAAAATAATATTGAAAGAAAAATGCATAAATACCAGCATTCAAAAGAAAATTTATGAAATTTATCGGGAGTTCGTAAGCAAAAAACTTATCAAACTTCATGTTGATTATATGTATGTATTTTGTAGTTAATTTGCTAATACAATATGAAATACAAAATGTTTGAAGATAATATTAGATGAAAATTTAGAGCCGGCCTCGTTTTGATGATCAAAAAAGCCAACTTTTTGTTTTTTATTTATATATACTGTATTATCATAGTTTTCATGAAATCAAATCGTTGCTTTACGAATTTTCATCGAAAAAAATGTTTAAATTAAAAACAGCTTAGCAAAAAATAAAAAAGTCGAATTATATGTTTTCTTCTTCAGATACTGAAGCTGACTGAGCCTGATGTGTTATTTTACTGTTTGTAACTCGAATGTGCATCTGGGGAAGAAACAAAAAAAAATTTTACGAAAGCTTCATTTTGTGCTTTACTGGTGAATGCTTATAGATCAAACAGTGGCTTTTAAATAACACAGGTATGCAACAAAAATGCTATCTGTGGATATTTCCAACTGATTTCTATGTATTTAGGTGTTCTGAAAACTAAAAAAATACTTTAAAAATTTCAGAACGTAAGGTTATTTTACAAAATGCAAAATTTTATTATAAAAAAGAGGTCATACAGAATTTTTTAGGCAATAACAAAGATCCTAACTACAAACAAATCGTCAAAAGAATGTTAAAAGCATTTCAAGCTTTAGGTTGCTTGATAAGTTTAAAAGTACATTTTCTTCATTCCCACCTCGACTACTTTCCAGAAAATTAAGGAGACATGAGTGAAGAGCAAGGTGAATGATTTCACCAAGATATTAAGGAGATGGAAAAAAGATAACAGGGAAGATGCAGAGTTTCAATGATGACAGACTACTGTTGGAGACCTTCCCGATGCTTCCCACAAGCGAAAATGTACCAAAAGGAGTCTCACTGAGAAAAAGAATAATGTTTAGTGCTTACTAATTAATGTATTTTACATAAATAAATTAGTTTTGTTACGCAATTGTAAATTTAAAACATTTTTTTAATGTTTTATATTTTATTTTAAGATGATAACTTGTTTAACATAGACACCTACATTGTCAGAAAACGTGACGTTTTATGACAAAATTAAAGTTATTTTCGTATTCAGCACACCCAAAAACATAAGAATTACACAAAAAAACCAAAACAGCTCTCAATAATTTTTTTTGCAGACTTGTGTAATAGTAATAGATTACCGTGTACATGTTTTTTTTTTAAATATCAAAAGAACTCATGTTCAATAAATTAACATAATATTTTAAAAATCAAAAGAAATTTTTTTTTTTTTAATCTAATAATTGTTTTGAGTTTGAATTGTATCAAATTTAGTAAAAGGTAGTGTAACTTTCAAAAGTATATAAAATGTCGGTTGATTTTTGCTAATTCGTTTGCTGTTGCAATAACAAAAAAGCGCTTCTTCAAAAATTTTCAAATATCAACTGTAAACTACAGCTGCTTGAAACTTACACTTTGTTGCACTAAAATACGAGTATAATGAACTGAAAAAAAATCTTAAGCTGCTAGGACAAAAGTAAGAAACTCTAATATTTCGACTTGAAGACCATGAGAATGGGAATGCAACTTCGGATTCATATAAATAAAATTATATAAAATTTCAACTTATATGAAGTATGTTGAAACACTGATTTTCATACAAAGCTTTCATGGAAATTGTGTAGTAAGTTTGATCTTATTTTTGTAAGTACCAGATGGATAAGAGTGGGACCAATCAAGAAGTATACCCAGACGATTGGGACGATGAGCTGAGGAAGTTGTGCAGAAATAACAGTAATTGTAAGTTATATATAAGCAGTGAAAATCATAAAGATCTAAGGAATAAAACATATAGCCACCATAGAAGCGATTGTTCAAATATTGCATTTTATGTACACCTTCACTTCTTTATTTAAACAGCTAAAGGCTTGAAATTTTAAACTGATGTCAGTTATTGTTAGCAATATATTATCAGTGAAAATCGCAAAGTTCAGAGAAATATAATGTTGGAAGAATTGTAGGGGAAAAATCTTTAGTTCATGAAAGGTATGAAGCCTTCGGCATAAGCGAAACAGCTCAGCATGCCTCAATAGCTTACAACTGCGCTGAATTTAATTTTTGATTTGATATGTTATTCGAATATTATCACAATTCTCCGGCATTACTTGGATCCTTTCATCTCTCATTGGTTTTTAAGGGACACCGAAAGCGGTTATTTCCACCGCTGTGCCACCAACTTTGTGTTATAAGCATTACGACAATAGATTGTTAATACAAAGCAGCACCCGGAATATTACTTTTAACTGGTAATGAGTCGAATAACTATTACTTTTATTTACTTACTACTGAAACATTTGCAGTTCAACAAAAAAAATGAAAAAGAAAAGAGAAAACAAAAGTCGGGTGGCACGCGTATTTACGGTAACCCTATACACCGTAAAACACAAATCATTTCACGCGAAAGATATTAATTTCAAACAAAATTGTCAATAGCGCCAATACAGCAAAAGCGAGAGGAGACTGTCACAAATCAACAAGAAAAATGGAAAACAACAACAACGCTTAAACAATTGCTAGACAATAACAGCAAATACGTATTTGTATACAATTGGTACGCTGGTGGCTTGACTCGTTAGTGCGAAGTGTTGAATTGCCTCAAAGCATAAAAAACGGAAAAGCTAAGCCAAATTGCGTTGGCGGCAGCGGTGATGGCAACGTTGGTACCATTGACAGTGGCGACAAGTTTAGCAATAGCGACGCATTAAGTGCGCACGCGCTGTGTGCCATAAAGCTAAGAAAAAGCAAAAAAAAAAGACAACTGCACGCTTAAGTTTTATCACTACTGTGGGCTGCATGTAAACGCGCATACATACATACTTACCTACATACATGGAGAAAGCTTTTTATTTTTGCGCACTCGAGTGTATTTGCATTTTAATGCTTTTTTTCTTTGCAGCGCGTTTGTTTTGCTCATGATTTTTTTACACTTTATTTAGCCACTCACAGTGGTTTGGAAGTCGTCCGTGCCAGAGTTGCTACATCACACCGAAGTGCGTATGTGTATGTACATATGTTTATAAATATATAAAATATACTCAAGCAAAAACAAGGAATTTCATCGAAGCAGCTCGTGTCCTCGAGTGGCTGCGCAACTAAGCTGTGTTAAGCCAGATTTAAAAATATACAAAAAAAAAAATAAAAGATTAAAAAAAAAAAATGGCAGTATAAAACTGTGCTCCCAAGCAATAACCACCTAAGTTGAGAACTTATGTTCTTGAAAAAGCGCATTTGCAACTGTTGAAGTGATCCAGAAAAATTGTTAGAACTGCATTTTTAAAAGTTGTTTGCAAAGTGAATGATTCGTACTTAGTTTTTATGAAATTCTTATTTAATTTATTAATAGCAAAATAGCATTTGAGGTAAAAAAATTCATATTAGGTAAAACATTGAACTTGAGTCTCAATAAAACAGCGCTCACAATTAGCAATAATCACTAGACTTAACTTCAGCTCTTACAATGGCTCTCACGTCAATTTTTTTTTAAATTCTTTGGAAAGTTTAATAGAAGGCAATTTTTAGGTTTTTTGTCCCAAAAAACCATTGACGATAAAAGTCTTCGGCAGATACATTTTAACCAATAATGACCACGTGTTTTACTCAATGTCACCGCATGCGAGGTTCCTCTTGCAGTTAAATGACTTAAAGTGAAAATTTAAATAGGTCCATATGCTCTTCCTAACAGTGTTTTGAAGCTTGCAGAGAGAGAGAGAGAGAGAGAGAGAGAGAGTGTCAAAGTTCTTCTTGCTGATGGCGAGAAACTATTAAGATACATTCCGGATTTTATTCGCCGAATTATCATTGATAATTATTTTTCAGAAATCGTATTCATACTTATGACTTGAACAAATAAGTAAAATAATACAAAATTATTGATGGAGTTAAAAAATGGTCAACTCAATAGAATTGTATGATGACATCTTTACATTCTTTACAGTCACCGAAGCAAATAGTTCAATCCCAAGACTATTGGCATGGTAAGTGGAAGTAGGTTTGGTCACATAAGAAAGCGTTATTTGGCAGTGGAAATTCATATCCGATCGAATCGGTGTGGTGGTCTTATTTTATTATTCAGCTCTGCCGCACATGATCAGCTAAACAGCCTTCTAGCTACACTTCTTGATTTTATATCAATTGGTTTCTTATGGATGGTTGTGTACTTTTCAATCTTAGTTGTACTTAATTGGCAACGAAATCTGAAAATATTAAATATAAAACTAACATGAAAACACGCTATGATTTAAAATAAAGTCACGGGATAAAACTGTCACTTGAGCGCTCACTCAAAAATATTGCCTAACGACATCGTCATATCGCAGAGAGTTGCGGCAATGGCTGTATCGGTTCCCGCCGTGAAATATTATTTTTTGTGTGACCGAGCCTAAGCATTCGCTGATCAAACCGCTTTTGCCTGCCATAAAAAGTATGCTTAGTAAAAACTACGAGGAAGTAAATTTTTCACCCAACACAAAAATCCCTTAAATATGTTTCATTCATATCATTAAACCTTGAAAAATATAGATAATGCTCGTTCTGCGCAAAAGATGCTAATGATTTTTCACTTAAAGAGCTATTCTCAATGGTTACAAAGTTTTTCGAAACAGTGGCAACATCTCACATTTTGACAATGAGAGGTATCAAATAAAAACGCATATAAACATACTCCTACATACTATGTTAAATAAATCAATAAGAGTGTTCGCGATGCTGATAATTATTACGAATTGTTTCGAAATATCACGATTTTGTCAAATCGCATAAATTTGCAAGCAAGAAAACAGCTGAATATATTTTCGATAAATATGAAATTTTTGTTAAAGACTTTCAAAGGTCAAAATTATAAAATATGAGTGATAAACACAGAAGTTAGAGATACATTTTCGTTTGGTTAGGTTTCGTGATTGGAATGTATCAGGAGAACATTAATGCAATGTTTTTTATTTTGCATAGTTGGATGCGGACAATAATTCAATCAGCTGTTCGTTAAACTTACTGTTTGTTTCTGCAAAAAATTGCAAGCATCTCTCTTTGAGAGAGAATACTCCAAAATTGTGAGAAATTTCGTTGCTGGATAATTCTTGTTGGACTTTTACACGAACAAAACTTATGTAAGCAACAATTTTTTTCAGAAAACGTAAAAATGTGAATAAACATTTTGTCTTGCTATTTAAATAATTAGTTTCCCGCAAACATTTTACACGTCTTAAAGAATTTCAATACTTTAATATTGTAAGGACATCTTCGCTTTCGGCTTTTTATCAAATTAACAAAACAGAACTAAACAGCTGGTTTTTATTACCTCCTCTTTTACAGGTTACAAAATTTACCTGGTTACAATCAACGTAGAATACGAAATGGTTACAAAATTTACTGAATGTTAAATTTTAATACCCCAGTAAATTTTATTACCTTGCTAAAATAGACCTTTTGTTCACTTCTTGTAGCACATAATTGACTTTTTCTTTTGTATTATAAATAAATAAAAAATAAACAGTTCATAGTTAAACCTTTAGTGTTAAAGTGAGAATATTCCTTTACGTAGTGAACCTAGTGAATGTCACGTTTGCGTTGAATAAAATTGGTCCTTTATCTAAAAATTAATCGAAATACTCTTAGAACTGTGATCACTCAAAAATAATGCAACCGAACCCCCCAAGTCAGTGTAAATCTGGAAGGAAAAATTTTGACTAAGTTTGCTGTTTTTGTCACAAAATGGACAAGCAGAAGGATGAAACAAAGTTTTGTAACTCACCATACAACGGAACACTTCAAAGAAGCGTCTTACCGATGCTCGAACGGTAGAATATTTATTTTGAATTAAAGCCATGCACTTAACTTTCTGTGTTTCTTTAAGCAAAAAGTAAAATTGTTTTTATCAAAAAACTTTTTCCGTTTCAACACGACTTAAGCGATTTTCGTTTGAAACGATAATCGTCTACCTCGCTTAATGCTAATACTTGTATACATATACATGTATGTTTATATATATATTTCACTTTCATATTGTGTGTATTTTCATTTATACATTTGAAAAGTATTCCACTGCGCCACTTGACACGTTATCATTAGCTCATTGCTGCGTTCGTTTGCTTGAAAGTCCTTCCATCGTCCGCTCTTGCCGTAGTTCGCTAAGTTACGAGCTGAAAATGTGTTGCAAGCTTCAAGCGGCGAAAAGCTGGCACACAATTTTTGCATACCAAATTTTTCTCGACTGCGGTCGGATTTTCATGGGCACACACTCACACAAATATATAAAATTGCATATATGTGCATTTATTTTGTATTCAGCTGCGCTAATGCGCTATTTAATGTATATTAAAATGCTGCGGTCGTCGTCTAATGGGCTCGCCACTGGACATTTGGAATGAGTTAATGCTAAGCTCTGGTGGTATGGGTTTGAATACATACTCGTACAAGTATACACATCTAAACATACATATTTAACATATACATATACTAGTATATATACACTGTTACTTACTGCATGCAGATGCTTAATTTACTTAGATACGGAAGAGCCAACGCGTTGCAGCTGTAAAAATGTGGCCAATGTACGTATGTAAAGGGGTTTTTCAATAGGGACGCTACAAAAGTAGACCGATAGGGACAGCAAACGACGCTATATTTTTGACGATCTCTTGACATTTCTCTTCAGTAAGGTTTGCCATTTTATCATGGAAAGATATACGATCCAACAACGAGTCGAAATTATTAAAATCTACTAACGAAATTCGGAGTCAGTGGCCTCAACAATTTACGATGAGGCTCATTTCTGGCTGAAAGGCTTCGTCAATAAGCAAAATATGCGTTATTGGTCACACAGCAACCCACATGTACTCAATGAGTTACCATTGCAACACGAAAAAATTACGGTTGATGCGGTTTATGGGCCGGCGGCGTCATTGGGTCGTACTTCTTCCGTGATGATCAAGACCGGCACGTTACTGTGAATGGGAATCGCTACCGCTCAATGACAACCGAATATTTTTTGCCCGAATTGGAGTATATGGACTTGGACAATATGTGGTTTCAACAGCATGGCGCCAAAAGCCACACATCGAATGCCACAATTGATTTATTGAACGTATTGTCTCACAAAATGGCCCAGTCTATTGGCCGCTTTGGTCGTGCGACTTAACGCTCTTAGACTATTCCCTGTGGGGCTACGTCAAGTCTATGGTCTATGCCAACAAGCCAGCAACGATTGTTGAACTTCGTAGGAATATCAAACGTGAAATTACAGCAGTATCGGCCATTTTAAGCTTGAAAACTGTCGAAAATTGCGTTCAGCGGCTTGACTTCTGCAAGCGTGCCCGTGGTGGCCATGCAAAAGAAATCGAGTTCCATACATAATGGCATCGAATATACTTTCGCAGGAATAAAGAATTTCATTGATATCCCAAACCGTTTTTGTTTTATTAAGAAAAGTTTTGTAGCGTCCCTATTTGAAAACCCTTTATATTATTTTAAATATTTATTTCAGCAGTAGCCATATTCGCTTCAAGCGAATACATATATTCTTTAAAGTTATTTTATGTACTCTGAGTTAAGTTGGTAAGGGACAGAGCAGCCAAATAGTAACTCAAATTAAAAAAAAAAAAATGTGTTCGCAATAGAATATAGTGGAAGTACATATATTGGAATTGAATTTCGATTCGATTTTTTGTAATGTGTTCGGCCAAAATCGCTTAGGCGGTTGATGTGCCAATTAAGTAAGTAAGTATTTGGAAATGAATTTTCATTAAGAAGCACCACTGTACCCTATTGCAGTTATAACATTTTTTAACAACCTAATATTAGCTTCCCCTGTATTTATGTATGTATGTACATATACATATGTGTTTGTAGCCCATTTCTTTGTACTAAATTTTGACCCACTTTAAATGCACAGATTTAATTTAAACTTTCGACACTCATCAAGCACTGCTGACAATACAATAACTCGTTAAATTGATTTTATGAGCATAGGCAGCCGTCGGTAAATTAACTCGAATTCGTGGTACAGGGCGTATGAGTAACCTGATCGGATACGAAATGGTTTAAACGATCAACTTACTGTTTTTAGTGCATATCATTATTTATTTTGAGAGCTGCAGAAATTTTAAAATAATACGAAATTCGCTACAGTTTTTTTTGCATCGAAAACATAAAAAAAAAATTAATAAAGGTTAAAAAACTAAAAAACACGCTTTCCATAGCACATCAAACTAAAAAATGAAAAATAATTGTTAATGCAAACTGAAAATGTAATATGGAACGAAAAATTTTAGTATTGTTGTGAAAAAACCGTGGGTTGCTCGTTATACGAAAAATATGGCACAAAGCTCCCTACTCTTCTTTTTTCCTTTTTTTTTAAACTATATTTATATGAATTTTTATTGTGTTTTCGGCCTTTTATTATAATAATAATAATTTTAATAATTCGCAAATTTATTGAGCTCGAGGCCAGTTTATATTTTTGTTTTTTTTGTATTTGGAAAAACAACAACAGTTTTTTTAAATGGTAGAAGTTATAGTACTATTTCGGAAATCAACACATTTCCTCATTAGACTTCTTTATTTTATTAGATATATTTTATTATTCATAACCACTTCTCCAAGGCTATGAACCAAGGAGCTCGGAGTTGCAAAGCCAACACGCAAAATGATGGGCTGTGGTTTTCCAACAAAATTATTTGTCTCCAAAACAAACTTGACAAGGGATGACGGAAAATCGTTCCAACAAATATCAGATAAACTGAACTTTAAATACTATCTTTATTTTTAGTTATTACATTCAACGAGCGAAAATAAATTTCAATTCCGAAATAATAATTTTAAAAATTTGCCATTATACGAGTATGTGGCATTTATTTTTTTACTTTTAATTTTAATAAATTATTTGTAGATCTATATATGACTTTACTATTATTACAATTAAAGTAAAAGCTCTAAATATTTTATAAAATTTAAGACAATTTAACAAATTTTCACCGAATTATTTAACTTTTTGCAGTTTTGTGGTTGACTTAATAAAGTGCTACTCTCAATTCGCTAGGGATGACCGCTGATTTGTGAATAGCGAACTTTAAAAAAAATGTTAAAAATCTATTGTAATATTTTGAGACACTTGTACTTTATTCTACTTAAATTGAATGGGTCACAAAACTGCAAACTTAAAATTGCTAAAATATACCACAAAATCGTTCGAAATTTCAATGTAAATTTGATGAAATTTCATGGTTTAGAATTTCAATTTCAATAGGTTTTATTTTGAAGTTAGATGTAGATCTATAAATTAATTACCAAAATGCAATAAACAAAACGAAATTGTTCAAAACTCGCCAAGAAAAATAGAAGCACACCACCTATCTTTCTGTCAATAAGTGTAAAAAAATGTTGTTTATTTCAATGCCTTGAAATGCTGCCGCAACTCTCAGAAGTCAGCGAAAAGAAAGTGAACTACTACATTGAGATATTTGAAGTGTATGCCGCACATTGCATTTTCGCAATGTAAAACGCTTGCAATATACTAGTTTGGAATCAAATAAACTTTTGCACAGGAAATAAATAACTCAAAGTATAAAATGCCAAATTTCTTATGTTTTTGTGTTTTTCATTTCTTATTAAATTCTATTTACAAAACATGCTCCTCCTGAATTCTCAATCTGCTGCATAACAAAGGGTAACAAACCAAAGTCAAATCACAGATTGCAAAAGTCAGCGCTTCAATCTGTTCGGTGTCATGTTTCTCCCAATGCTAGAACTTATATTTAGGTACATATGTTTGTTTGTATGTAAGCATATGAAACACAAACCTTACGAGCGCTTAAAATATACAAACATACATACATTCAAAAGACACTGGAGCTTCCTACGCGCTAGTGAATATGTACATGTATGTATGTGCAAGTGTGTGTGAGTGTTTGTATGCCTTCTGTATGGGCGAGTGTATGATTTAGCAATAAAATTTGCGGTTGCCAACAAATCTGATGGAAGTCACTTTGACTGTTGCGTTGCAAAGCTGCCGGTTAGTCGCTTCAAAATCCGTTCAACAGTTGTACACATTTACACAAATACGAGTGCCGCTTGAAAAATGGCGTATTTCTGAGGCTTTCAGCATTTACACTTTGTGGTACTTTCGCTGAATTTTGTTGAAAAGCTCGTTTTTCTTTTCGCCGCTTTTGTGACTTTGATACGCTTCGCGTTTTGTGTTAGAGCTGTTGCGGAAAGTGCCTCATTTTTTTTTTTTTTGGTTATTTTTTTTTGTGCCTGCCCTTAACCCATTAAATATGTATATATGTATGCATGTATGTATGTATGCAGTGGAAATGTACATGCGTGTAATGCGGATGTGTGCGCTGCTGAATTCAGGAATATTTTATTTGTAACTTTATGTGCTCACTTTTTGGATTTGTGCTCGTTCAAATTCACATTACTCGCATAATCTTTGTGTGTGGTTGGTTCAATGGTGTGTGTGTGTGTGTGGGTGGGTGGGTAGGAAGTGGGGGAGAGGGGTGTATAAGTGCACGTTACACACACATACACACACATATATACTAGGCAATATTACAAGGCGTACCCTCAAAGGCATGGAATACATAAAATATACATAAGTATGAAGTTAACGAGTTGTATCTACTGACAAAAAACGTTCTTCTTACATACCTGCAAATGCATGAAAACCGCACATTTTAACTATTTAAAAATAAACAAACAAAAATATTCTGAAATAAAATTCAGTTCTAAGCGCGCTAAAAAATTGCTTGAAAAATTCATAGGATAAGTGCTTTTGGGCAGAAGTTTTGAAAGCAAACTGTGAAAGGTGGTGGAAAGCTTTGCATATACAATTTCTTTACGACGCGATTTATTTAATAGAAAATAATTTGCGTTTTATTTAAGTAGACGTTTAATAGCATGCAATTTGACAATGTCTTCATTCAACTTGGTTGAAAGGTAAACGGTTCTATAGAGCGTATTGTGTGAAAAATTAAAGTCCAACGTCAATGCACTAATTCGTCTGTGTCAGTGTGACAGCATACCTGTTAAATCAATCATCGACGAGATATTTATGGTACAGTACGCGAGAAAAAAGAGAAACAAAAAACAAGTAAGAGAAGCTAAATTCGGGAGAAACCGATCTTTATATACCCTCGCAATGTATTTTTGTTGCCCACAATTTCATAAAAACCCTGTTTCTTTGTTTCAAATCACAGCTAGTATTAAACTTTACTCAATTTCTTCCAATAAATACTGAAAAACGAAGTTTTTTGCATTTTTCAAAATTTCCGTTACATGGAAATTGGGCGTGGTTATGGGCCGTTTTCAAAAATTATTGAATGTGATGCTTGTGATATCAAGGACAATGTGTTCACAAAATTTTGTGAAGATACCTTATATTGTTATTGAGATACCTAGAGACGTTTTTTTATAAGTGGGTCCATTTTTAAAATTTCATAAAAATCAGGTTTTTTAATTAACTATCTCTCTAAATGTCAAATTTTAATTAATACATATATTCCAATAGATAAAGAAAAAATGAAATTTTTGCATTTTTCAAAATTTCCATTATATGGGAGGTGGGCGAGGTTATGGTCCGATTTCAAAAATTTTTAACGATGATAACAGCGATAGTGAGGAAAAATTGTTCACCAAATATTGTGACGATACCTTACACAACACCTTATTGAGATACAGACATTTTTTCCTAAGTGGGCGTGGCATAAATACCTAACTTCTTAGTTCAAAATCGCTCCAAATACCTAATTTCACTCAATTTGCTTTAATGGATACCGAAAAAACGGAGTTTTTGCATTTTTCAAAAACTTCCGTTATATCGGAAGGGGGCGTGGTTATTGACCGATTTCAATACCAACCTGACCTGTCCAAAGGGTAATCTATGTACCAAATTTCATTGAGATATCTCAATTTTTACTCAGTTATTGTAACCACTTACAGACGGACGGACGGACGGACAGACAGTCAGGGCTTAATCGATTCCTCTTTTTATTCTGGGCATTTTAGTATGTATATGTCTATATCTATCTTGATTATTTTATGCTGACATCTGACATCTCAGCTCAAAAACTAAGGAGCTAGTTTGCGTTCAAACAGACAGACGGACATACAGACGGACAGACGAACATGGCTAAATCGACTCAGCTCGTCGCCCTGATCGTATCGGTATACATTTTGATGTGTCTAACTTTTCTCCTTCTGGTACTTACCAATATCGGACCAAACTTTATATTTAATTTATATATATTTAATATTGAAAAAATTTAAACCGCCTTAAAAACCTTAAGCTCCTCTAAAACTCGGTTTGGTACAAGGAAAAAGGAAATTAAAATTCATTTTATATCAGTTAACAATTTAGTTAATTTTCATTTTAGTAAAATTTTAAATGCTCTTGAATAATTAATAATTGACAATTTTCTTGATCTCGAGGCCATGTTATGAAGGATTTTATTAGGAAAAAACAAGTTATGGCAGAAGCAATGGCAACTATTTCGGAGATCTCCGCATTTTCTCATCAAGTTTCTTTTATTTATTCTTTCTTCATCACCGCTTCCACTGGTTTGAACCAAGGAACCAAGAAGCAAACCAACTTCACAGAAGATACGCACATCTGCCGCTATTTAAACTTGCTTTTGTTGTCGTGTGTGTGTTTTTTGCCAATTCAATTCATTTTATTACTTCTACCATTAAAGCTGTTGTTTTAATTTCTTAATTACAACTTTCATATACTCATATGCTCAATAAAATTGTTAATAATTTCCTTTTCCATAATTTACATTACCTAAAATTTAAGAATAATATTCTTAAAACTGAGGCAGTTATACGCGTACATCAATTTAATTCAAAATGATTGAGATTCAAATGCGGAACTTGCACACATTTTTCTAAAATTCGGCTAGAATAATACTGCTAATTGAACTGATTTAGAGAATAATGTTATCATTGCGCAATTTGAGTGTCATGAAGACACAATATAAATGATTTTTAGTTAGTAACGTATCAAATATTTTGAATAATATTCAGAAGCTGCTCAAGGCAGAAGTAAAGGTATTTGATTTAATAGTAATAGTCAACGATTGGGCCCTATAGATTATTTTGAGCACAATTTTACAACTTCATTGAAGACTTTTCTCGCGGAAATCGAAAGAACATGCCGCTCAAAAATTTCAATGCGTCTTCTTGTCAGGAAGTTTAAGCATATAATTATTTTATGTGATCGCTTTAAACACTTTTGCAAGAGTGTTTTTACTGCTTTACTTCCAATTTGAAAACTTCAAATGAATGCCTATAACATTTCTTAGTATTCCATGGTCAAGTCAAATCATAGATACACTAAAAAACATTTGCGATAGTCTATTTGATGGAAAACACACGGCGGTGGTGGCTCCTTCTACTGTTAAGAAGTGTGAAAAAGTGTCCCCTCAATATTTTAAGTATGCTCTGAAGTCCTGAATCCTTCTTCAAATGGAAAATCTTGCGGGCACTTTTCTTATCGGCGCGAATATGGCAGCTTCTTGTACTCACTCATCAAACATGGATATCTTTCTTCTCGAAGAAAATGCGCCTAGTTAACTTACGAAATCAATTCCACAAGCTTCCGGTGAGTGGCGCTGTCAGCAGTGTCTCGGTCTACTACATTCTGCGAAGATAAACAGTAACGAAAAATATTCAATCAGTATTTTATATAAATTACTGCTAAAAAATAATTGTTTAATAAACAAAGGATAACACAAAAATATTTCTTATTTGAGCTAACCTTACGAAATGCCTCTCGAGAAAATCATTATAAGCCTGGACCGTAAGCATTAGGAGTTTTATCAATATATTCAGATGTTTAAAATAATATTCTTTTGAGTTATACAGTTTTATTCAGAAATAAATATTTAATATCGATCAAAATTGGTTTGATCAAAAATAAAACTCATTTTTCGCATGTTAATTTTTCGCTCTGAAATAATGCATATTTTGTGAGTTGCTGTTTATTGATCAGACATTTATAAGCCCAAAAGGACTTTACATTAAATATTCAATAGATATATTTCTTCATTTTATAAAAATTAATCGTTGGTAAATTCTCCGCCATCAGAGATCGTAAGGAATATAGTTATTTTTTTACTAAATTATTTACTTGATTAAAGTCACAAGCGAATGCATAAAATTTAATTTAGTCCTGGAAAAGACTAAAAAATTAATAATTTTTTTGATTCATAATACATACATAATTAAATTTTTTAGTCAGCATTTAGTAGGGCACTTTCAAATAATTATGTATCCATGTCTTTTATCAAAAGTGGCACATGTTGAGAATCTTCAAAAACCTGAAAAATATTATACTCACTTTAATGTTTGTATTGAGTGAGACCGTCGATACCGTAGTAGTACCGGAGTTTGTGAGCAAAACTTTCATTTTGTAATATACAAATGTAAGCATAACTCAAATAGTAGCTGCTGAAATTAAGTGGCAGCTTGCCACTAACCAAACCCAAAGTAATAGCAACAATGAATGACATCTGTGCGAGTAATGACAGGCGCGGACAGAGCTAGCAATTCCATGACATTTGCATCCATTTTTTTTTTGTGCGCATTTCAATGGATATGGAAAACTTTATTTGCAGTACGCTTGCGCAAATAAATTTCAACAAATGTGAAAATATTAAGCGAACAAATTGCTCATACAAATTAATTTTGCATCATGCAAACATACACAAATACATACAAACGAATGTTTATGTGAGATTGTCGTGACTGTCACACAATAGAACTGGAAATTAGAATAAATCTGCGCTAAAGACAAGCCAACAGCGGGCACATGTTATGGTGGCGTGGCGTGGCCTGTCATGTGCGGAGAAGGAACCATGTGAACGCGCATGACTTAATGGCGCTTAATCATTCGAGAGCGACAGTCGGCAACCAAACCAATTACCAATGCTGTTGCCACAACCAACGCTCTTCTTTTCCTTTCCCTTTGTTCCTGTCAAGCTGAGTTTTAATATTGCTGCTGTTGCTAATGCTGCTGCTGTTGCTGTTGCAATCAACTAACCACTAACATCAGACTCAGCAGCGGAATATTGAAAATAATAGAGACAGTGGCATGCAGAGCGCACAGAATGATGGACGCGCCAGAATTGTCAATGTTTAAATGTTGCCATTACTTTTGAATTGAGCATTGTTAACTGAACGCTAAACTGGGTATTGTTGCTGGTTGTTGGTGTCTGTTGCTGCCTGCTTTTGTTGTTCCTATAGCTCGTGGTGTTGTTAATGTCATTGGTGTCAGCACTTAGTTGTCGTTTGCCGTTGACGGCATTGTTACCAATGACGTTTGCAGTGGAACGTTTTCTGCCCAACCAACCCAACTGCCGCTGTCCGTCCATATTGCCTACTGATAATATCGGTGTTGCTGTTTGTGACGAGCAGTGTTGCCGTTTTCAACAATTCTTAACAAAAATTGTAGATTTTTTTTCTCGTTTATAGGGTGAGAGACATCGATCCATTTTTACACCAATTGGCTTTTATTATTCTAAAAATAAGGTATTTTTTTTTTACAGAAAAGGTCTCTAAATTGTGATAAAGGGCCCATAATGTAATTATGCTGTTCAAACACATGGGCGAATGAAGCGCTGTACTTAGCTTTATATGTCTTTAGAGAGTATTTTTTAGTCTAGTCAATCAGGTACGATTTTGTAGTGGGATATCTAATAAACTTATTCGTTCTAGAAAATCCTACAAATCGAAAATGTTTGTGAATAGCTTATAAAAAGAAAGTAGGCTTTGATGATTGTTGTTTTAATTTGCTAACAAACTAATATTTTTTTTAGTTGAACCCCAAGAAAATCTTGTGGATTTTATTACGTTTCTTTCTCTGCCAAATCTTGAATAAAAGTATAGATTGTATTCCGCCTTCAGACGCATTATTTCATCCTAACAATTAAGGTACGTTTATAGAAAATTAAAATAGTCTGCATGTTAGGAATCTGCCAAGTTAAAAAGAGATTTAGGGTATTTTTTTTAATCTAAATTATTCAGATTCATATGCAATCAGTAAATTGATAGCAATTGGTGAGAATATGTAAATACAATATTTCTTTTATTTTAAATTAAGATGTTGTTGACAACTAATTAAAAAAATTATGATAACAAAATAATAATAAAAAAAGAAATTATAAAGAAAGGCAATCGAAAGTAAAGCAGACCCGTTTAAATAAAAGAAAAATAAAAGAATCGTAAAAACATGTCAAAATAAAATCCAAAATATTTCATAACACATAGAAAAATAAATTAAGTTGTAAACTTCGTTTTTAAAATTTTTTTTTTCGTCGTGTTTTTTTAAAATAAATTTGAAATTGCTTGTAAACATATGGTAAATTAAACAAGTAAAAAAAAAATCAGATCATACATGAGTATATGGAGAAAATTAAAAAAAAATGCTTTATAATAAAAGGGCCTACCCTTTTTAGAGTGCGAAGATGATTTATTACTGAAATTGGGATTTCAAAATTTTTATTTCACATTTTGCTTTGTTATACAATTTTTTTCAAAGTAAACTATTCCAAAACTTTCATGGATATACGTTAAAATCGATATTTTTGACTCTTATCTTATGCCTTCGCCTGTTTTAGTTCCACTGAGTTTCCATTTTTATTGAATACGCATACATATTCTACACTGCTCAGTGAGCCATTTTAGTAGATTATTTAAGCATTTCTGGGTAGAAAAGAAAGTTATGCAGTGGCAACGCTGATGACAAGTGGTGCGGCACTGCAGTTATACTCACATATATACTCATACATATGTCCGAGTATGTCTGTTGCTGTCTATGTTGGTGCTTCTGATGGTGATGGTTATGGTGATGTTGATGGGAATTCTTGTTGACAGCTATGAATGTGACTATTTTCATTATATCATTTGATTTCCTTACTACACAGTCGATGTGCACATGCCTGCCAACGTTGTAGTTACTGTTTTGTTGTTTTTTTCCTTTGCTTGAATATTTTTCAGTTTTTAACTTTGCTTCATTTTGAGCTGCAACATTTTGTTTTTTTTATATTTTCTGCCTTTTTTCCTGTTATCCGTCCAGTTGTAGTTTTTTTTTCGCATGCCAGTTTCTCAGCGCTTTTATATCATTTTCTTGTCGCGTTTGTTTTTTAATGGGTCGCCTACAATATTCTCTGCTATTGCTCTGATGGGTTGATTGCTGATAAAATTTGTGTCAATGATTTGCCATTAGATAGAAACGCATGCATTATTGATGAGCTATTCTCACTTATACCTCCATTCACGCACGCGCGCACACACGTACATGTACATGCACGCGTGACAATAACAACATGCAATAACAACACACTACAACCGCAACTTTATTGCGTACAAATGTCATCGCAATTTGGCGTTGACAGTTGTTATAATGCCTTGTAATTTGCTGTCGAAATTGATGGCTGTATCGTTCGCTATCGTTCAATGTACGAGCAAATGCAGAGTTGTTTAGCTTTGATGTTGATAAACTGTGTATTGTTCGAAATGCATTTGTGGGTGATTCAGTCTAAAAATATACCCATTTACACACTTTCATTTTGAATGTACTATATACATTCCCATGCGTTGCTATTTATATAATTCGATCTATGAAAAATTCAATTCAATACCTAATTCAGTTTGACAGTGAAACTACCACGTCAATAAAGAGAAAAAATGTAATAAATTAATAAAGTTGCGGCATTTTGCAAAACTCGAATGACAATTATTCGAAATGAATTTTATCTGGTTATATTTTGTGTGCACAATGAAAGCGAACGTTGCTCATACGCCATGGCATTCACAATCAATTTAGTTATTTCTATTCCCTTTTAATGAATGTCTATATGTGCTGATTGATTTATATTCGATGTAATTTGCATGGCCATTTCCAAAATTGATTATATGGGTGAGTATGTGTGTGGATATATACATGCATGCATATGGATATTCTTCATATATAAATTTGAGTGAAGTTGAAACGATGAAAAATATGTACCATACACACATACATATTTCATTATTACGTGGATACATGTGTATACTAATTTTTCATTAACTAGCAGCATTTGTTTACGACATCATTTTGAATGCGAGACTCTGCTTAGGTAAGGGTAAAGAGAGAAACTTGTCCATTTACTTATGGCAAAGCAGGTTCAGTGATTTACTATAAGCAGTTTTAGCTCCTCTAAATTACGTGAAGCTGAAAGTACTAAGAAAATTCTTTTGAATTGCGCAAGGCTCCTAATTTTCTGTCAAGTATGCCAATGTGATAAAAACAACATTTTTTTATGATGAGCGAATTTAGATATTTCTCAAGAGAATATATTACTTTAGCGCTTGTTTTATACTTTCTTAATGTTATGGTGCTGAATAAAAGGAAGTTCCCTTCTTCGTACTTAAGACCAAGCGTTAAGGGAATTGGCTTCACTTGCCAAATATGGAGATATAATATTAAAATTGACTCCATACTCGTATAAACTTGATCTAAAAGGTATACCGTTTTTGTAAATTTTTTTTCGTTTTTTAAAGAAGTCTTTGTGAACCTTCTTAAATAAATATGTATAAAGATAGAAATCTTTATTAACAATACTTCTGACATACAATTACATCTACTATGTACCTTTCGATGATAAAAAGTAAGCATCACCGATTAAAAATATGAGATTTTAATATATAACCTCTACGGAAAGAAATAGCCCAAAATTATTCACCCGTAATTAAGTTTATTTGTATAATCTGAATCCTAAAACGTTCAAATATACTGGACGAAAGATGTTGTACAATTTTTGAAAGATATTCTACAGTGCTTCTCTTGTTATCGTTTTTGTTGACATCTCATCCTTAGGACAAACAAAACAATTGTGTAAGCATCGAAACGCTAAAAAAACAATAATAATTTTTTCATACTGCTTATTTTTGTTGTTAAATCACTCAAGTATAATACTTGAGAAAAAAGTGTCATTGACCACATATCTATGGTTAAAACGGGTCCCGAAGTTATTCAGGAAAAGTCCTGAACTAGGCCTGAACTGTTTCTGAACTAAGCTCGACATAGTGCCGAACTGGTCTTGAACTGGTCCCGGAAGAGTCACAAACTAATCCCGAAAGGGAACTGAACTAGACCCGAACTGCTCCCGAACGAGTCCCGAAATAATACGGAACTATTCCGGAACTAGTCACGAGCTAATCCCGAAATAAAATAAAAAAGTCATGTATAAGTGCCAAACCAGTCCCGTCCTGCAAAACTTAAAAACAAACTGTTTGCTCATAATTATTATGCGACGTCTTTCATAATAGATGTATGTATGTATGTTAGTTTCAAAATAATACTCATCGATGACTCTAAAATATTTTTCTCAATCATAATTATTAACAAAAAAATTATTATAATTCTTACGAAAACTTTTTTTGAAACACCACCATGAATTTATTTAAATCATGGGTCTCTGTTACTTTGCCGTGTGCTGCGGTGATATGTTGGCTACAAAAAATGGACTTACGTCCCTAGGGCCGTACAAGAAGGGTTCATAATCAATTTTGTTCTAGAATAAGGGTTACAGTAAAAATGTGTGTCCATGGTAATGACTTATTGGGGACAAATAATATATTAAATTGCCAAAAAATTTAAAAAAAAAACCTACTGCGTTCTCTTCAAGCACATTTTACAACAAAATAAATATACAACTTGACTGTGATAAGCTTCATTAACATTATATTTCAGTTGATGGGGCAACAACAAAAATATGATACGATTAGTCATTTTTCTTTTCTCCTCGGTACTCATATTTAGTTTAATAAAGAAACCACACATTGCGCGTATGCTAATGCTTCATCTAAGAGTATAAGAAAAGCGGAAGCGCAAGCCTGCTTTAGACTATTTCCGCAATTTGGTTTAATTCACAAATGCAAAGTCAGCAGGCGTCGCTAGGCAAATAAATGAATGTATTCACGCAGTTAAACGCCCACGAGCACACACACATACTCGTGCATACATACAATGAGAGGCAATTGTGAAAACGAATATGATTTGCAAAGCGCGCACTTATGCCTAATTGACAATCACTGTTAAAAAGCATTCATGGATACGTACATATGTACATACATATACTTATACATATGTGGGTTTATTTGTATATACGCATGTTGATATGTGTGTGGTGAAACGCTTTCAGCTCTTTAGTTCTAAGAATTTTGGGGCGCTTTGTGATTACGAATTCAATAATATTGTAATAATTTCCGATTACCGCATCATGGGAATGGAAAGGAAAATTGGAAATCGTTACGGAAAAGGAAATGTCATTTCCTGCCAACCGAATGGTGAGTGAGGTGAGGTGGTCGCTTTGGTGTGGAAGCAATAGCAATTGGCGGCAATTGCTGCCAGCTGTGGCAATATCCTGAGAAATCACTGCAAATTTATTTTGCGTGCACATTTAAAAGTTTCCATCCGCAAGCGGCGCTCGTTGCAAACAAATTTAACCGCAGGCACACTTGCGCATATGCAGATTCAGATTCACTTAACATCCATGCATAAAGTACATACCTATGTATGTACATAAATGTATATGTAGAGTTTTAAACACATTCAAATGTAGGCTAGGACTGTTAGGTTGCGCGTGCTTGCATGCGGGTGTTCGCATTTATACTGTTGATTCACTTAATTGAAACGCATAAATTAGCGGCACTGATGAGTAATCCAAAAATATGCCAACATACGAACACAAGCGTCAATACGAGTATTATATCATCATCGACTGGCTAGATTATTCAAGTCCCTACGGGTAAATATGTGTGCATTTACATACGAGTATGCATAATGTAAAATATTTGTATACTGTACTCGTATGTAGGTGCGTCGCTATGGATTAAATTCTCTAATTTGTGAAATTTTGTTTGTTTTGCGTTTAACGTACTTTTATATATACAAACATACTACATCAGCATTTAATAAAATAATAATAAAAATAATAATAATAATGCCCTGCTGGAAACTGCGATATGTAGTAATACATAGGAAATATTAATATTTTGTTCCAATATACGCGTAAAAAAAATTACAAAAAAATATTACCAAAACATGAAAAAAAAAACTTATTTCAATGACACAATCAGACTGAGGGTAAACACATAACTAAAACTGCAGGGTAATACACTGCTAATCGGGTATCCGGGTAATGTAGTTATATCAGTGTCGATTGAATGCATCATATGAAGATAATGGCCCGACAAAAATATTTCAAAATTATTTTCGGTGAAAAAAAGTTTTCTGAAATGAGTTTTTTTAAAGTCTGTAAAGAACGCGAATTTGCACACATATGTTATGTATGTCCCATTCCAGAGTTAGGAAATTAAATCAAAAGTTTTTTTTTGATTATCATACGAATGAAGACCCAAAAAAAGAAGAATGGCCAAAAAATTTACAGAGATAATATTTTTGACGACTTTTCCATTTCAATTAAATATATTGTGTTAGCCGGCTCAAGGTCAATTCAAAACTCAAGTTTTGGTTTTTATTATCCCTTTTTTTTATTGAATATATTTTTTTATATTTTTATTGATAACAAATTTAGTACTTTAAATAGTGAGGGCGTGTAAAAATATGTATGTATCTTTGTAATTGTTATTATGTATATTTAAATGTAAGTCATTATAAGTCAAAATTATTGTTAATTGTATGTTTATATGTTGTTATTATTAAATAGTTACCCTGAAGACGATTGCCGAAGAGCAATCGAAATATATTGGATAATAAAAATCAAAACGTGTGTTTTCAATTGTCCTTGAGCCGGATAACACAATAAATTTAATCAAAAAAATTACATCTTTTTGCTTATTTTAATCACATATTTATTTATCGATTGCAAATGTTGCAACATCAAAAAATTTAATCATAAAATTCAATTGACAAAACAACCTTTTTAATTTTAGCAGATTTTATTTTGGACGCATTCGTTTTCATATTCCATAGACGAATAAAATATGTTTAAGCATTCAAATATGTAATTTATTGAATGAAAATTGAAAAATAACTTATTTTAAAAGCTCGATAAAAAAAATAACAAATTCAAGATAAGTAGTTTGGTAAAATTCTTACAAATGGATTTAGGCAATGTTTGATTATATTACAAGAAAAAACTGAGTTGATTAAAGTTTATATTGGTCTGCTTATTGCGAAAATTAAGGTTTTTCTATATTTGAGGTAAAAGTAATCCATACACGGGTATTTCTATTATGATGCCGTGTCATGTACATATATAAAAATTTAAAAAGCATTATCTTCGTTTTCTGATTGATCTTTGAAAATAAAAGTTTAGTACTTAAACCAAAACTAGTTCGAAAATCGAAAAACAAGGTTTGTGATGTGACAAAAATGCACCATCTGGTGGAAAAATGTTGCTATTAAAATATTTTATGAATGTCACCGCATAATTTAAAATCGGTTAAAGAAATTTTACATATCGAAGTTGTGCATACAAAGTAATGCGTAGGCCAAGTTTCGGTTAAAAAACAAATCTCTTTTTATGCAAAGAAAGCATAGGAAAAAACCTGAATTATTGCATTTATGCAAAAGCATGAATTTGCGCACTTTTATTTTGCCCAGCGGGATGAAGTTCTGCACAAAAATACTGTATATGCATGCCTCCTTTGAAAACTGAAATAATATTTGTACGAGTATATTCCATTTTCATCATTTCCTAAATTAGTCATTACAAAAAAATGTAGATGCTATTTTTACGATTATTTTGTTTAAAATAATATTAGAGCAAAAAAAAATAATGAAGTTTAAAATTAAAAATTAATGTAATCTAAAGGGAAATTGAAATTCAAATGGAGTAAATATGTGTAATTTTTAGAACATAAAAATATGTATTTTTAGATAAATTAAATATAACAAAATGAAAAAAATTCAGAATAGTGATTACTTTTAAATACGCTATTTTGTGTTTTAAACAACAATACAAAGGCAGGAACCGAGTGTTTTAAACAGGCGATAATGGAAAATTTAGAAATAATATGATTTCAAGTCAATTGCTATAACTAGCAAAGGACTTGATAGCATGTGGCGAACAACAAATAGATACACATCCTCCACTGTATCAATTGCCTAAGGTTATCCACAACATTCTTGCTACTAAAGTTAGTGTCGGAAGGCGACATAAAAGTTTAAGTGCTAACGGATTTTATAAACGATTTTGTGTCGGATCCTTTGAACAAATATCTTAGTAAAATTAAAAAAATAAATCAAAATTATTTTATTTTAATCCTTCCTTTAATCCTTGTGAATTTGAACTAATTTTTATTATTTATACTTTTTGATTTATGATTTTTATTTGTATCACCGATTGACTTTACAATGAATAGAAAATCATAATAATCGTAACGCTTTCTTTTTAACGTCAGCCGAAAATAGCAAAAAGAAAGAGAGCAACAGATCTTAAAATTTTTCTATTACAATTCACGAATATCATTTTTATGCTTTTACTCAAGGCGTATTCAGTCAAGAATTATAGATTTTACAATTGCGCCAACGAGAGAGGAAAAATGTTCGCTTGACGTCACACATTCATATAATGTGAAGCGAACAGCGAAAACTACTGATACTCTTACTATCGATAGTTTTCGATTATTTCAAAATTACCGCAATTATAATTGATACAACTATCGAATGCCATTAATAAATTAAATCTTATTTTGAAAGCATTTTACTAGTAAGGAGTTAGAAGCAACATATATAATAGATTTTTGCACATAATTATCACTTAACAATATAAATTATTATTATTATTTATTAATAGAATAATATGAAATATTAAAACCTACCATATAAATTATTTGCAGCAAATGATTGTAAATTTGCTAACCTAATTTTAAGCCCCCTATGGTTACTAAGCGATATGCTCGCGGTGACGAGTTTTTGAAATTTATCCTTTTTTTAGACACTAATATACATAGCTTTTAAAATGAAAGTACATAAAAGTTTTCAAGTGCCGACAAAATACCGTTGATTTTTGGCAATTTTATTATTTTGCACTTCGTTAACGCTTTATAATGCCAATTATTTTGGAGCAAAGCTACAATTTATATAGAGTAAAATAATATTAAAATAAATTTTCTTAGCCATATATTCCCGGCGATTAAATAATACAATCGAAGAGTTTTTTCTTTTGATTTCTAATTTATTTAATTTCAAATTAAATTAAATTATTTGTTTCAAATTAAATTTACTTATTATTTTAATCGTATACGTATAAAATTTTGAAAAAAATTAAAAAAGCAACAAATTTAATTAGAATTTCCTTGTTCTTTCAGAATTTTTAAACAATTTCGTAGCCCATTTAATGTTATGACAAAAGAGCAGCTTTCAAGTGTCGATAAAATACTGTTTTTTTTTCAACAAAATTAAAGTTCGCAATGTATTTAATTAAAATTTATTTCTAATGCACGTCTCAACTTATGTTTAGCGATACATATATGCAATGAAAGCTTAAAATGCTGCTAAAAAAATAAATCACAAGAAATTTTTTTCCTTTTGCTTGAAAAAGTACTTTGCCGTTGCTTAAATTTTTTTTTTTTATTTTTTTTGTCAGAGCTTCAAACTGATTTGAGAAATTTTAATGAAAAAAAAATTCTTTTTTTTAATAAAAAAAAATTCTTTTTTGGGCGTCATTTTGTAAGAATTTCTTAATATTTTTAAGAACTGAATTTTGTAAGTTTAAATATTGAGTTACAATTGGAATACAATTGGAATACTATCGATAGTCATTAAAAACCTTAAAAAATGTCATGAAGTAAAAACTATCGATGCTATTGATAGTGCCACTCATTGCTTCCCAGCTTTATTCCTTCATTTTCTTTAATTGTGGATGTGTGATGTCAGCGAATGTCAAAACTACGAGAAGAGGATTGATAACACGACGATTGTCGCAATCTCTAATATCTATCATTCTTGGTATTCAATAGCTAGGTGCAGTACATGATGCAATAATGAAAGGTGTTGTACGTTGGCAACTTCTCGCTCTAATTCAGCCATCTTGAACGCCCTTTGCAGAATTTGGTTACCAGTTTTGTACAAAAAATATGTTGAATTGTAGCAGAACATTAGTTTTTTCATGTGGAACTTATAATATGTATTATCGATTGTTTTGACATTTTGGATAGTTTTTCTCATTTGTTGATAATTGGTTTTCTAAAAGCAAGAATTTGAATAAGTTTTTGTAAAAATTGTCAAGTATTTGTATAATGAAACATTATTTGTTAAATTATTAAGTGGAATAAAGCTCTGGGGTTTATTTCGGAAGACAGGATAAACAATTTTATTGGCATTTCCAAAACAATATTTTATTGGCAAGAAAAAAAAAATGTCCGTTTTTTGATAAAGTATCAAAACTAGTTCTCCATAAAATCATCGTCATAGAAAAACTCCCAATTTTCTCCCGCCTTCAACCGACTCGATCGCCTCGTCAACGTGAATTTTTCGTTTTCTTCGTTTATCGAAGAAGTTTGTATTTTTTAATTTTGCCATCCAAAACACTAAAAATTCGTACTGTGCGCAGGTTTTACCAGAAATTTAAATACAAATTATGTTATTAATTTTTGTTGTTGGTTTTCATATAAAATTCGTAAAATTAAAATCATTGTGGTGAAATTTTATGTAAATATCTTCACTCATTTGTACTTTTTACTAAGAACGGCCTTCTTTTATTCCCGTTTCTCTAATACTTCTAAAATACAACATTGAGCAAAGGGCGTTCAAACTAGCGCTGTCACAACGTACAACACCTTTCATTATTCCATCATGGGCGCAGTAAAAAAATGAAAAAAAAAATTATTTTTTTTTATTTTTGCTTTTAAAAGCTAAAATTTCAAAAATATTGTATCAATTTCCTTGAATTGTACTAAAAGCATTCTTATCACAACAATATTCAAAATTTGACAATTCAAATTAAAATTAAATATGAAAAAAGTTAAAAAAAAGTTTGATGCGGCTACCTATTTGATGGGCCTTGCTTTTACTAAATAAATAAACGTAATTAATTTTTATTCATAAACATTACTTACCTACTTGACTAGACTTTTCTAAACAAATATACAAGTATATATATATATTTTTTTTTATTTAACAAAATTTATATATGTTAGAGTATTTTAAATGTATTTTAAATACTACTGTGTAAACAACTCACAGACATGATTATGCAATTTATTATCACTTACTCTTATTTGAAAATGTAACTGTAGTTTCTTTGTCAGTTAAAAATTTTCATATTTTTTCATTCGCTTAATAAAAAGCATACAAAGACGGTCGTGTATTACTTTCCTTGGATTTGTTGTAACAATATATTTTTTTTGTCCTATTAATTCGGCCGAGCTTCTCCTACCATTTGCGGTGTGCTTTTTAAATAGCAGTTATAATTTCATAGTCCCTGCAACATAATTTTGCATACCAGAATGCTGACGATAATTTGAAATAAATGTTGAAGAACTAAACCGCTTTACAACTAGTTTCTTATAATGTGCCTTCGTATCTCAGCCTGTAGCAGTCATCAAAAAGTAGCTTTTGAATATTCATTTTCATTAGGATAAATACATATGTATGTATGTGTGGCAACTATGAATACTTACATAGTACATACATACGCTCATATCTGCGCTATTCATCAAACAACCCTACTCAATTCTCTTCATTCGTTCACCTGCAGACACGCTCATTTGCATTTGAGTCGATAATAAAGTCTCCTTCATACGATAATATTCTAATTATGTTGCTCAGAAATAATTTCGAAATATGCAAATGCTTAATTGTTTTAACAAGAAAATGGCAAACCGCAAATGTTCATCGCTATTTAAGGGGACTTCAGCTGAGGATACTCATAGCATTTTTTTTTTTTTTTTGTTATTTTTGAGATTGCAGGCAAGAGTTTTTTTTATGCACACTTAAAGTGCGAAAAAGAAGAAGCACATGGAGACAATGATGAACGCAAAAATGTTTTCGTAATACACGAAAGACTTCACCGTAAAAAAGTTTTGACAGCTTTTTGTACGCAAGTTAAAAACAAAGAAGGAAAATCATAAATTGATGCGCCAAGAGCAACAGCCAATAAACAAAGTCTTTTTAAAGTTAGTAGCAGTGATGACTTTCACCGCGTTGACGCTGACAAACGGTGACGAGTGCCTGGGGACCGTTGTGGCGTCTGTAAATTCACTGATAAGCCTAATAACAGCGCCGACGTTAAACTTCTTAGATGTTCATATGTATGTAATGTAATGTATGCGCAATTGTTGATTTTGTGCTTAGATGACGTAGCTTCAGATATTTCACACTATCAACATGAATTTAGAACTTCTAAATTGATATTTATTTTCGAGCTTCAAATTATGCATCTTGTAAATTGATAAAAGCGAAGTTTCACTTTATTCTCAAACTCATCGCATAGGCATCTGATAAGTTTGTATGTTAGTATAAATATGTATAATTTGATAAATTCACCTTTTTCTACAGCCGCTTATCAGTTCGCACTGAGACTTTGTCAGTTGCCTCTCCCCTTTACAAAAATACGATAGTTACTCATACCAAGTGTAGGTAGTTCCTTTTGCACTTGTTTCTTACAGTATATTCGTGGACGCCTAAGGCTTCTTTGTCCACCCATGGACGAAGGATCTTTTCAGAACATATAAAAGCCATTACAATCGTGGGAATGTTGTACATTTGGCTTAGGCTTTGTAATCCTGGTTTACATAATTTATAGCGGTTATCATTCCAACTTCTTTGCTACCCATCGCCCAAGGAATATCAGGCATCCAATTGCTGCGACTATTACAAAATCATCGCATCTCTGAAGTGAAAATAACAGAGTCGCATTGAGAGGATTTGTCCTTTGAGAATTTTTCTTAGTACATTAAGGAATGGCTTTTTGTCACGATTGGTAAGCCGCATATCTGCATAAGGGAATGGCGATGTTACAAAAACTTTTCGAGGAAAGGGAAAAGCAATAATTTGTTTCAGTGAAGGTGACTGCTATTTTCTTTATTTAAAAGAGTATAAAAAACTGCCTACACCAGAAGTCAAATATTGATTGCATCACCCAAACAAATTTGTGTCTTGGTATTTAAACCAAATCCTAATAAAATTCTCATTTGCTTCTAAACCCTGACGAACGAATACTCGGCGATTTAACGACACTTTATCTTCTTTTTAATTGAACTCTTACATAGACTAATAAGCGCACTGCAATAAAATAATTAATAACAAAAAACTTAAAAAAGTGTAGACTTTGTGTTTTAAATTTATTGTTATGCAAAGCAGAGTAGAAAACTTTCAAACCACCAGGTCTCCAATCGAGTTTCTTATTGGAACAACCAATTTGTATGCTATATAGTCAAAGCTAAAAAAATAAACTTATCGACAACAAAACGTGGCGAGTTTCACCTTCGGCTGCTTTATTTTGTTTCACGCATTAGGGATTCTTAAATAAACGAGGGCGGGTCAATAAGTCCGTGACTTTTTGAATGAAACACAAGTTTTTGGATAAACAAATATTTAATTTTTCAACGTAGTCTCCTTTGAGTTCTATACACTTTGCTCAACGTTTCCATAATTTTTTAACCCTTTAAAAAAACAAGATTTGTCGAGGGCATTAAAATATGCCTTTGTTTGTGAGATGATTTCATCGTTGGAGTCAAATCTCTTTCCGCCGAGCCATTTCTTCAGATTTGGAAATTAGAAACTGTCACTGGGTGCTAAATCCGGAGAATAGGGTGGATGAGGGAGTAATTCGTATCCCAATTCATGAAGTTTCCCAACTGTTTCGTGTGTTGAGACCTCAATTGAGCGTCCAGAACGTTCGCCATCTTCCGTGCTCGAATGGCCACAACAAAATCCATTAAACCACTTTTTTACCATTGTAGTATTTATCAAGCTTTGCTTTGGTTTGAGTGATGGTCCTTTTCCGCAAAAAATAATGCTAATGAGCACACGTATTTAATTTTTTTCCATTTTCTCCTCAAATCACGCGGTAGTCTGCTATGAATGGCTGTCAAATACAAACTAAATTCCGGTGTTTGTTAAAATTTTGACAGGAGTCAACTGATAGATGACTGTTGATAGAAGCAGTGTTGCCATTTCAGTAAATAGGCAAGAATTTTAAAAAGTTACGGACTTATTGATCCGCTTTGATCCGCTTTGTCGATAGACTTTTCTTAGTTTGAGTTAAGAATACGAGTTAAAAACTCATGAAAACATATTTATAGGAAAAAAACTCATGGTTCAATAAACAGGTGATATAATGTTAGCAGCTGATTGTATTTTTTTTTTTATAGGTGGTCCATAACAAGTCAAAACAAACAAAAAAAAACTTTGTTTACAAAACAATCTTTATTTTCATTGTGTATATTTATAATTTCTAGTTTATACAAATTTTGCGTTAACGTGATTTGGGAAACATATGGACATACATATATACATACGTATGTACATACATACTCATAAATGAGGCATTTTGTTATAAACGACGGGAAAAGGTAAGAATTTGTTTTAATATCAAATTGGAACAGAGCTTGGACATGCCGCTTTCTTTCAAACAGTTAAGTGCGATACGACCATTTCTTTTTCATTCTTGAAGGCATTTCTCGTGAGTCTTTCCAGAATTTTGTGACCAGGAGCAATGCTACCTAAGGATCCGTTGTAGTAAGATGTGTCTTGCGGTGTTGCGTTGAAAACAAAATGTTGAAACTCGTACATTTTGTTTACATTAAGAATTATCAAACTCGTAAAATTCAATATATCTATTTTGACGGGTGATGGACCACAACAAACCGCAAAATATACACCAGGGTTTAATGAAAGCTTAAAATGCTGCTAAAAAAATAAATCACAAGAAATTTTTTTCCTTTTGCTTGAAAAAGTACTTTGCCGTTGCTTAAATTTTTTTTTTTTATTTTTTTTGTCAGAGCTTCAAACTGATTTGAGAAATTTTAATGAAAAAAAAATTCTTTTTTTTAATAAAAAAAAATTCTTTTTTGGGCGTCATTTTGTAAGAATTTCTTAATATTTTTAAGAACTGAATTTTGTAAGTTTAAATATTGAGTTACAATTGGAATACAATTGGAATACTATCGATAGTCATTAAAAACCTTAAAAAATGTCATGAAGTAAAAACTATCGATGCTATTGATAGTGCCACTCATTGCTTCCCAGCTTTATTCCTTCATTTTCTTTAATTGTGGATGTGTGATGTCAGCGAATGTCAAAACTACGAGAAGAGGATTGATAACACGACGATTGTCGCAATCTCTAATATCTATCATTCTTGGTATTCAATAGCTAGGTGCAGTACATGATGCAATAATGAAAGGTGTTGTACGTTGGCAACTTCTCGCTCTAATTCAGCCATCTTGAACGCCCTTTGCAGAATTTGGTTACCAGTTTTGTACAAAAAATATGTTGAATTGTAGCAGAACATTAGTTTTTTCATGTGGAACTTATAATATGTATTATCGATTGTTTTGACATTTTGGATAGTTTTTCTCATTTGTTGATAATTGGTTTTCTAAAAGCAAGAATTTGAATAAGTTTTTGTAAAAATTGTCAAGTATTTGTATAATGAAACATTATTTGTTAAATTATTAAGTGGAATAAAGCTCTGGGGTTTATTTCGGAAGACAGGATAAACAATTTTATTGGCATTTCCAAAACAATATTTTATTGGCAAGAAAAAAAAAATGTCCGTTTTTTGATAAAGTATCAAAACTAGTTCTCCATAAAATCATCGTCATAGAAAAACTCCCAATTTTCTCCCGCCTTCAACCGACTCGATCGCCTCGTCAACGTGAATTTTTCGTTTTCTTCGTTTATCGAAGAAGTTTGTATTTTTTAATTTTGCCATCCAAAACACTAAAAATTCGTACTGTGCGCAGGTTTTACCAGAAATTTAAATACAAATTATGTTATTAATTTTTGTTGTTGGTTTTCATATAAAATTCGTAAAATTAAAATCATTGTGGTGAAATTTTATGTAAATATCTTCACTCATTTGTACTTTTTACTAAGAACGGCCTTCTTTTATTCCCGTTTCTCTAATACTTCTAAAATACAACATTGAGCAAAGGGCGTTCAAACTAGCGCTGTCACAACGTACAACACCTTTCATTATTCCATCATGGGCGCAGTAAAAAAATGAAAAAAAAAATTATTTTTTTTTATTTTTGCTTTTAAAAGCTAAAATTTCAAAAATATTGTATCAATTTCCTTGAATTGTACTAAAAGCATTCTTATCACAACAATATTCAAAATTTGACAATTCAAATTAAAATTAAATATGAAAAAAGTTAAAAAAAAGTTTGATGCGGCTACCTATTTGATGGGCCTTGCTTTTACTAAATAAATAAACGTAATTAATTTTTATTCATAAACATTACTTACCTACTTGACTAGACTTTTCTAAACAAATATACAAGTATATATATATATTTTTTTTTATTTAACAAAATTTATATATGTTAGAGTATTTTAAATGTATTTTAAATACTACTGTGTAAACAACTCACAGACATGATTATGCAATTTATTATCACTTACTCTTATTTGAAAATGTAACTGTAGTTTCTTTGTCAGTTAAAAATTTTCATATTTTTTCATTCGCTTAATAAAAAGCATACAAAGACGGTCGTGTATTACTTTCCTTGGATTTGTTGTAACAATATATTTTTTTTGTCCTATTAATTCGGCCGAGCTTCTCCTACCATTTGCGGTGTGCTTTTTAAATAGCAGTTATAATTTCATAGTCCCTGCAACATAATTTTGCATACCAGAATGCTGACGATAATTTGAAATAAATGTTGAAGAACTAAACCGCTTTACAACTAGTTTCTTATAATGTGCCTTCGTATCTCAGCCTGTAGCAGTCATCAAAAAGTAGCTTTTGAATATTCATTTTCATTAGGATAAATACATATGTATGTATGTGTGGCAACTATGAATACTTACATAGTACATACATACGCTCATATCTGCGCTATTCATCAAACAACCCTACTCAATTCTCTTCATTCGTTCACCTGCAGACACGCTCATTTGCATTTGAGTCGATAATAAAGTCTCCTTCATACGATAATATTCTAATTATGTTGCTCAGAAATAATTTCGAAATATGCAAATGCTTAATTGTTTTAACAAGAAAATGGCAAACCGCAAATGTTCATCGCTATTTAAGGGGACTTCAGCTGAGGATACTCATAGCATTTTTTTTTTTTTTTTGTTATTTTTGAGATTGCAGGCAAGAGTTTTTTTTATGCACACTTAAAGTGCGAAAAAGAAGAAGCACATGGAGACAATGATGAACGCAAAAATGTTTTCGTAATACACGAAAGACTTCACCGTAAAAAAGTTTTGACAGCTTTTTGTACGCAAGTTAAAAACAAAGAAGGAAAATCATAAATTGATGCGCCAAGAGCAACAGCCAATAAACAAAGTCTTTTTAAAGTTAGTAGCAGTGATGACTTTCACCGCGTTGACGCTGACAAACGGTGACGAGTGCCTGGGGACCGTTGTGGCGTCTGTAAATTCACTGATAAGCCTAATAACAGCGCCGACGTTAAACTTCTTAGATGTTCATATGTATGTAATGTAATGTATGCGCAATTGTTGATTTTGTGCTTAGATGACGTAGCTTCAGATATTTCACACTATCAACATGAATTTAGAACTTCTAAATTGATATTTATTTTCGAGCTTCAAATTATGCATCTTGTAAATTGATAAAAGCGAAGTTTCACTTTATTCTCAAACTCATCGCATAGGCATCTGATAAGTTTGTATGTTAGTATAAATATGTATAATTTGATAAATTCACCTTTTTCTACAGCCGCTTATCAGTTCGCACTGAGACTTTGTCAGTTGCCTCTCCCCTTTACAAAAATACGATAGTTACTCATACCAAGTGTAGGTAGTTCCTTTTGCACTTGTTTCTTACAGTATATTCGTGGACGCCTAAGGCTTCTTTGTCCACCCATGGACGAAGGATCTTTTCAGAACATATAAAAGCCATTACAATCGTGGGAATGTTGTACATTTGGCTTAGGCTTTGTAATCCTGGTTTACATAATTTATAGCGGTTATCATTCCAACTTCTTTGCTACCCATCGCCCAAGGAATATCAGGCATCCAATTGCTGCGACTATTACAAAATCATCGCATCTCTGAAGTGAAAATAACAGAGTCGCATTGAGAGGATTTGTCCTTTGAGAATTTTTCTTAGTACATTAAGGAATGGCTTTTTGTCACGATTGGTAAGCCGCATATCTGCATAAGGGAATGGCGATGTTACAAAAACTTTTCGAGGAAAGGGAAAAGCAATAATTTGTTTCAGTGAAGGTGACTGCTATTTTCTTTATTTAAAAGAGTATAAAAAACTGCCTACACCAGAAGTCAAATATTGATTGCATCACCCAAACAAATTTGTGTCTTGGTATTTAAACCAAATCCTAATAAAATTCTCATTTGCTTCTAAACCCTGACGAACGAATACTCGGCGATTTAACGACACTTTATCTTCTTTTTAATTGAACTCTTACATAGACTAATAAGCGCACTGCAATAAAATAATTAATAACAAAAAACTTAAAAAAGTGTAGACTTTGTGTTTTAAATTTATTGTTATGCAAAGCAGAGTAGAAAACTTTCAAACCACCAGGTCTCCAATCGAGTTTCTTATTGGAACAACCAATTTGTATGCTATATAGTCAAAGCTAAAAAAATAAACTTATCGACAACAAAACGTGGCGAGTTTCACCTTCGGCTGCTTTATTTTGTTTCACGCATTAGGGATTCTTAAATAAACGAGGGCGGGTCAATAAGTCCGTGACTTTTTGAATGAAACACAAGTTTTTGGATAAACAAATATTTAATTTTTCAACGTAGTCTCCTTTGAGTTCTATACACTTTGCTCAACGTTTCCATAATTTTTTAACCCTTTAAAAAAACAAGATTTGTCGAGGGCATTAAAATATGCCTTTGTTTGTGAGATGATTTCATCGTTGGAGTCAAATCTCTTTCCGCCGAGCCATTTCTTCAGATTTGGAAATTAGAAACTGTCACTGGGTGCTAAATCCGGAGAATAGGGTGGATGAGGGAGTAATTCGTATCCCAATTCATGAAGTTTCCCAACTGTTTCGTGTGTTGAGACCTCAATTGAGCGTCCAGAACGTTCGCCATCTTCCGTGCTCGAATGGCCACAACAAAATCCATTAAACCACTTTTTTACCATTGTAGTATTTATCAAGCTTTGCTTTGGTTTGAGTGATGGTCCTTTTCCGCAAAAAATAATGCTAATGAGCACACGTATTTAATTTTTTTCCATTTTCTCCTCAAATCACGCGGTAGTCTGCTATGAATGGCTGTCAAATACAAACTAAATTCCGGTGTTTGTTAAAATTTTGACAGGAGTCAACTGATAGATGACTGTTGATAGAAGCAGTGTTGCCATTTCAGTAAATAGGCAAGAATTTTAAAAAGTTACGGACTTATTGATCCGCTTTGATCCGCTTTGTCGATAGACTTTTCTTAGTTTGAGTTAAGAATACGAGTTAAAAACTCATGAAAACATATTTATAGGAAAAAAACTCATGGTTCAATAAACAGGTGATATAATGTTAGCAGCTGATTGTATTTTTTTTTTTATAGGTGGTCCATAACAAGTCAAAACAAACAAAAAAAAACTTTGTTTACAAAACAATCTTTATTTTCATTGTGTATATTTATAATTTCTAGTTTATACAAATTTTGCGTTAACGTGATTTGGGAAACATATGGACATACATATATACATACGTATGTACATACATACTCATAAATGAGGCATTTTGTTATAAACGACGGGAAAAGGTAAGAATTTGTTTTAATATCAAATTGGAACAGAGCTTGGACATGCCGCTTTCTTTCAAACAGTTAAGTGCGATACGACCATTTCTTTTTCATTCTTGAAGGCATTTCTCGTGAGTCTTTCCAGAATTTTGTGACCAGGAGCAATGCTACCTAAGGATCCGTTGTAGTAAGATGTGTCTTGCGGTGTTGCGTTGAAAACAAAATGTTGAAACTCGTACATTTTGTTTACATTAAGAATTATCAAACTCGTAAAATTCAATATATCTATTTTGACGGGTGATGGACCACAACAAACCGCAAAATATACACCAGGGTTTAATTTTCTTCAATGCTGCTATCTGTTAAATGTGCCTTGGAAAAACTTGATATATACATTTTTTGCTGAAAATGTCCCAGAGCAGAAATATAAAATATTTTACCCTTTTCGCAAAGCGGGTCGCCATATTGAAAAATGTAAAATCACGGAAACTTTTTGCGTGAGTTTGATGTATGTAGGGTTGCCCGTGTTGAAGAAATAAAATAATTTCGATAAAACTCCAAACACAATATATTTGTTGCATACAAATTTTAATTAAATAATATCTGATGCATCGAACTTTCTGCTCAAATGGATTAATTGTATTTTCGAAATTGCAAAATGTACTTCCAAATAGTCAGTTTTTTCCCCCCAGAAACCGTAAAATGTATTTTCAAAACTGTCAATTATACTTCAGAAATTGTGAAATCAGATTACAATTTAAGTTTCTTTACTTAACGGTTTATTTTACTGTTTGTGAAGGACAACTCACTGGGAGTAATAAACAAAACAATTTACTTACTCCACCTTCAGCAATCCGTTCGACGGTGGCGCACAGCGCCAGGGTGTAAAATTGCAAAATTGACATAGCACAAATACGATCTAAAGAAGACATCTACTCTTCTGGCGATGGGTAGACCTAACGTTGCGAAACTCGTGGCAATTTTCCCAGGGCACTGGCCGATAGATGTCCACGCCAGAAGACTTGGCATTGCATATTATGACTACTGCAAAAGTTGCAGGGATAAAGATGAACAAGAGACAGTTGAGCACCTTCTGTGCAAATGTCCAGCTCTAATGAGGAAGCATAATGCCAGTCTGGGAGCATTCGAGTACAATTCTTTGCAAGATTTTGGCAGTCAAAGGCTCAACAACATTATGAAGTTCATCAACTACGCTAGTTGGTTGTAACGCAATAACTCGAGGTTCATTGCTATCAAAACGGCTCTCTGCTGCTAATTGGGCGTTGAGCTCCAGCGCCGCCATTCAAACCTAACCTAACAACTGACTTTTCCTAAGTAGATATATTTACGTTTTTTAAACTACAATCGATAAATATTCCGAAATACATTTTACAGTTTCTGAAGTACATTTGACGCTTACTCAAGTACTCTTGGAGAAAATGTAGAGCTACGGAAGTTCTTCAAAACTCCGTGGAAAAAAACAAGCAGAATGCACAACGAGCGGCCTTAGGTCCTTAGATATTTGGCGAGATAAATGAAACTATTGGAGATATCAGCATTACGATACTTATTGTATCTAGTATTAAGGTTTATAAAATTTAATAAACATTTTTTACTTCGAGTTTATAGAGATACATATTAGCGCCATTTGTTTGTAAGCTGAATATTTATACAGCTGTCAGAGTATAGCTTATATTAGCAAACTGATAAAACTATATTCTATTTATACAAAAAATGTTGGTTCATGATATACATACATACATATGTATGTACATATGTACAATACGCTGCGTGAGCGAAATAAATGTACAATTGTAAAATGCCAAATGGCAAAGCGTTTTGCGACGGTTGCCACAAAATAGTTGTCATGGCCTTAATATGATTATCGCAGCGCTGAGCGTACGTACACTCAATGAGCTTATACGAACTTTTGTGGCAGCAACACCAACACAGCGCGCTTCGCAAGTCGGCAATAAACAACAAGGACACAAAGTAGTAAGTAGTATGAGTCAAGACAGCAAGCAATGCAAAGTGACAGCAATGTACGTAGCTGGGGAATGCCAATGTTGCTATTGCTCGTGTTCGTCATTGTTGTTTTAGTTGTTGTAACAACAAATGGCAGCTGGTATTTGGTGCAAGCGCATTAATGCGCCATCCGTCAGAGTCGTCCGCGTTGCCGCAGTGGCCAAGAATTTTTCAACTTCTTTCGCCTTTTTTGCCAACTATGTACAGCCATATTCGTTAGCTACTTTCTTTGTTGTTGTTGTTGCTGTTGTTGTGCATTGCCGCATCTTGTTGATTTAATTCAATTTGTGTTGCTGCAGTCAACAAGCGCCGCTATGTATTATTATGCTCTGCGCTCTTTATCTCTCCTGTTGATGTTTCGCACGACAGCTTTTCCGCACTTTTTTTTTCTCGCCTCCCCCCAGCTACTTAAGCTCATTCATTTTGCTCGATTTGTTGTTGGTTGGCATTTTTGTTCATTGCTGTCAACTCGTTTGCGGTGAACTGAGTGAGAAAAGATGTATGCAAATTGACTGCTACCAATTTGCTTTAGTAGAGGTAAAAGTTGCTGTGTTTTTTTTTTGTTTTTTCTTATCGCAAATACAGTAGGACTATACATTGCAATAAATTCCCGGTAAGCCATAAAAGAGAGCAGAAGAAAGCGGATCGAAAAATTCACTGAATCAAGATGAGTAGCTAGGTGAATTGTTTTATTAATATGAAAAACTTTTAGCGAGTCTTAATATTTAAATGTTTATATTAAGATTTGCCGCATTACTACCTCAACCACTTGGATTTATCTTACCCTTATCCATGCTTCGTATTCCACGTAAATGTTAATGCTTTAACTGCTGCTCTATGAAATTGCCCTGAGGTGAAATTGTACTTGCCAAGAATGGGAGAAAAATGCAAAGTAGCTGAGTAAAGTGAATGTAGGAGTTTGCAATGCAGATAAAAATGTGAAAATTGAAATTATTCATGGTGTAGTTAAGCTTGCTTACCATTAACCCAAGGAAACGTTAAAGTATACTTCGCAGACACCGCGGGTACCCATTCATTTATTGTTAATACGATAGGAATGTTGATTGTGAAAAGTTCCAATGAAATATTTATAAGAGGAATGATCGCTTTTCTTCACAGATAAACACATAAATATATATCGATGTATATACAAATAAAATTTATATAAGTTGATGGTATATTAGTTGCTATTGAATAACGATAAGCGAATACCAGGTACTCTACAAATATAATATCTATGTATGGTAAGTCTCAGCAAAGGATATGAAGGTTAAGTTATAAATTAAGCATCAATTTTATTTCAATTTATTGTAGCTCAAGCCTTTTTCATGTCTATTTTCGAACAACCCGAAATGCTGCTGACCAGGGCTTTAAATCTTTTAAAGAAATGTTCTCTTAAACACTCTAAAAGGCCTCTCTTTGGAACTAGCCATGAAATTAACTCGAAAGTGGCCTTAACCGGTACTGAAATTAATCGAAATGAAATCGATTTAGAACCGCAGTAATGTTGAACTAGTTTTAAATAGTCAAGAACTAGAAGGCAATGTTAAGGACTAGTAAGAAACGTTAACTTATCTGGAAATAGTTGAAATAGAGGAAAAATGTCTCTACTTGTTCGCACAGAACCCGACCAACATTAGCAACAGTTAAAATTCGTATCGCATTTTTGGCATAAATTATAGTCTTGGGAATGATGTGCCATTTTCATATTTGAGTGAGAGAACAAAGATAGAACTGAATTATTTGAAAAATGGTAGTCCAAAAGTATAGGTTATTTCTCCAATAGTTTCAACAAAAGCTGTTTTACAACACACATAATAAGTATAATAAAAAAAAAAATACCAAAAAGGCCTCTTTTCGACATATGGCTTTCTATCGACATGTTCGAAGTTACTTGTGACCAACTCAAAAGCGAGTGAGTATAACTCATTTTCTTTAAGTTGCAAATTAAATGAAAGCGAATTTATAATAGTGGTCGCTGTGTTAGAGTGTGGTCACTGTGGTCGAGTCGATAGCGGTGCGTGCTATTACTCGATATGGATTCGAGTTTAGAGTCCCATTATAAATAAAATCATAATCATAGACAAGTTTTTTTTCTAATATCGGCCATCCCTTGGCAGGCAATGGCAATGTATGTCGCTCCATTTGTGATAGAATATAAAAATGTACACCACATATGGTAGAAGGAGCTCGGCCAAACACTGAGCTATATAGTGTAAGCGCCAAATTATTATTTTTATGAAGTCATAATAGCGACGAAACGAGAGTATAAATCGACAGCATCGAATGAGATGTGTTACAAAAATTCTTCCTTGGTAGTTTTTTTTATGAATTTTCTAAGGAGAATTAATAATTATAACCGAAGCTCTTGCATTCCATTTCTTACTTACTAAAGGGGTTCGATAGGTATGCAAAATATGTGCATGCATACTTAGCCAGCCTTCCTTTTTATGGTTGTAGTATTAATGATATCGGTGAATCAGGGATGGATGGACGGTGATTCAGGGGAGGTAGCTTGGTTTGGGGTATCCGGACTCCTCACCATCGAAATATCAGAACCTAACACGTGTAAATGAAGTCCTCTCTCGATGGACAAAAACCATACTCTATAAGTCTCTCATCATGCCCGTCCTATTGTATGGCGCACAAGCATGGACGATGACAACATCAGATGAGAGGGCTCTTGGAGTGTTTGAGAGAAAGATTCTTCGAAGGATTTATGGACCTTTGACTCTTTGCGACGGCGAATACCGCGTACGATGGAACGATGAGCTGTACGAGCTGTACAATGACGTAGACATAGTGAGGCGGATTAGGAATCAGCGGCTCCGCTGGCTAGGTCACGTCGTTCGAATGGATGAAATAGCTCCTGCCCTGAAGGTTTTTGACGCGGTACCAGCGGGTGGTAGCAGAGAAAAAAGAAGACCTCCTATGTGTTGCAAAGACCAAATGGAAAAAGACTTGGCCATACTTTGGATTTCCAATTGGCGCCAGTTAACACAAGATGGGTACAGCTGGCGTGCTTTGTTGACCTCGGTCTAATTTGGAATACGCGGTATTTATCTGGCGCCCTTTCCATGCAATTTATTTTAAAAGACTGGAGTCTGTACAAAGGGCTTTTATATGCTTTGCTTTGCACTCCTTGAGATTTAGTGACCCCTTTTCCGTCTTATTGTTCTCGTTGTTTGTTGATTAATCTAATGTCATTAGAGTCTAGGTATACTTTGTTATCAATGTGCTTTGTTTTTGATTTAATTACGGGTGGTATTGATTGGCCGTATCTACTAATGAAGATTTTCTTCAATGTTCCCTTACGAATTCTTCGCTGTATTGAAATGTTTTTCGTAGGTGTTGCCAAAACTGTTTATGAAATGAATGCCCCTTTGCGAAAAGCACTTTCTTAGCTTAATACTTTTTCTTCAGTCTTAAATTTTGATTTTTCTTTTTCAGAACTAGCTTTTAAGAATGAACTCTTAAGGCACTTATCATAGGAGTTTCCTCTATCGTTATTTTTACATTCTTTTCTATTTTAAAATAATATGTATGTATACGTATCATATAGTCCATAAGCATTTTGTTTGTTGATTAAATAAATAAATAAAAAAAAAAATAAAAATGTTTAAAAAATATTTTTTAGGACCCTCCCAAAATACCTATAGTAAAACTTTTAAATCTTTTTGGCAATAAGTATGCTAAATTTTTTAGAACAAATTCATATTTTGAAAATGTTACTATTAAATAAAAAAAAATTTTGTCTCTTTATCATACATTGGCTTATATTTTATTGCTCACTATATGTATAGAAAAGCAAAATTGTATGGGTTGATTGGAAATCTTTGTTTTCAAGATTTTATCAGTACAATTTGAAGAAATAGTAAATTCTTCATTTTCATATTCACATAGTACAACGCTCAATATTGGGTACCAACCACAAACGATTAGGATTATAATTGGAAACCGGAAATATGTTAGGATTTCTGCATATTCCAAATATGGTATATTACTTCATAGTGTTAAAGTCCACAATTGACCGTAAATACTGATTAAACATTTCCAATATTAAACACAAAAACATTTTATGGTTTTAGTATATGGGTCCAGATATTTCTTGCTGAATTGGTATCATTTCATAGTATGAAATTAAGTAAATGAGATTGTAACATGGTTTAAATTTTATGGTTCCACCATTTAGCCTTCGTGGCAAGAAAAACTGGTTTTTGTAACTCAAAAGATGTTCGGCGACATGGAAAGAGAAAATTGGCACTTCACTAAAAGTTACAAAACCATCATAACAATCCTAAAGGATTGGTATACAAGAACTCATCGTATACGTAATCAATATATACTGAGATATCGATTACTCCAAAGTGTATGGTAGAGTCGAATGCAGAGTCTCCTCTCCAGAGTTAAAACTTGAATCATCGTCACAATAGAGTTTACCAAGCGGAAGTGCCGACCAATATTGAAAGTCACAGAGCTCTAAACCAAATTCTCTGTTGGAGATATCGAAATTTAGTAGAGTTTCCTCAATTAATCTAAAATTCACAATATCAATTATTCTATGGCTAAAATATAATTCTTAAGACCCTGCGTTCAATGCGAAATACTACGAAAACTAAAATCTTCGTTAAATTAGACTCGTCCCTCGCAATATTTTAAAAGTTTGGTAATTATTTCATTTGTTTTTTTTGTTTGCCCATTTCAATGTCAATTTCCCATAATAAGAATGCCTTTCTATAGTTTCAATATATTCATTAATTTATTTTGTATTTCTAAATAAAAAATTTAAATTCTATTTTAGATTCCTTATGCAGACAAAACTAAAATTACCGTTCAAATAAAATAATTTTTATTTCGAAATCGCAAACAAAATAAAAGTTTGTGGCATGCATTTAACAATCCATAGAATTTCATTTAATTTGTCATGTTTGCCGCTGCTGCAACGATAGTTTCCTACTTTGCGCACAGATTTGTACTGCCTTCACGGCACCGTCGACCAATCGTCTAACCAGCGTTCAACGATAACTTGCCTGACTTGGTCGCATTCGGATCTAGCGTGATTGTTATTCGCATTTCCGGCAGAACTGCCAGTGCAATCGTTTGCCCTTTTGCTTTCGTTCCGCCTGCTTTCATCCGAGCGTCATCCCATTAGCTTTACTCTTTACCAACTACACTCGTTACACCCCTCACTCTACGCCTCTGGCTTCATCGCCTTCCTACTGCGCTAGCACTTTTTGTGCCTCAGCACTGCAGGCACTTTCCATTACCATTTTAATGGACTTGAAGCAACATTACGGATTTTCCACTGAAAGTCGACCGAAACTTTTGCAAATGAAATTATGTGGCAATATTGACCACAAATGCAATTTACAATAAAATGTTTACGACTTCCCACCACACTAACAAAGCGTGCAATTGAAGTATTTATTGTGGACAGCAATGCATTGCATAGCCGGCTAAATTTGTGCGTTGCCCGAAAGAGAAATAGAAAATATTAGGAAACCCTTTAAAAAAGAAAATATAAACCACTTTTTCAGATGCACATAAGCTTTCATTTAAATAGTTTTAATGATAGTGATAAAGATATCGATAATTCTATAAACGCGAATATAAAAAGGAATCTCCTAATTGAACATCGCATTTTTTAAGAAATTAGGCCAGTCTTGTAAGTGGAGCCTGGAAGATTGATGTAATCTTAGCTTAAGCCCAAGAGACCTTTGGGAATTCAATGAGACGGATTTCTTCAAAGACGTCATGACCACTGTCAGAAATAAACTTTCAAAATATGTTGAAAGGACCAAAAGATGAGCCATTTTGGAGGATGGATTCGTAGCGACCATACATAACTACATAACTTTCCGACGCTCTGATGTAACACAAAGGCTAGAACAAGTGAACGGCGACTTGAGTAGAGCAAAATTAGTTGCAAAGAAAAGACATAATTTTTGGCAAGTTCCAGTCGGACTCACACATAGCAGTGATAATAGCTGATGAAGCCATGCACTCTATAAACCACATGTGACCCCTCTTTGCCACAAAGAAAAATGTGAAGCGGCGAAACACCAGATTTCTGGTAAAGTTACCCAATCGCTCTTATAAAATCAGCGGCTTAAAATTTTGCTTGGAAAGTTTTTGGTGCCGAAATCCAGAGAAGTTAAATAGACTGTTGGAAGGCGCTGTGCGATAAAGTGGATCAAAATACCTTGAATCCGGAGAATGAGATCATAAAACAAAATCAATAAAACAACTAAGGTGATAAGGAAGAACAGGGTGAACATTAAAGTGGACACGCTTCTGCCTCTCCTCCACATAAATGTAAATGGTAAATGGAAAATTAATGCTTTTAGAAAAGTATAACGAATTCAAAGCAAGTCACGAACACAACAAAAAATCCAATTACAGAAAGTTCTGCCTTCACATGGAGTGAGTAACTAGCCAAACCTCGCAAAAGACAGCGCCAACTGACGACGTTTTTTGATATCGGCTCAAACCGGCAAAGTATTGAAGCGTCATATTAGGAGAGAGTATAGCAAAGGGTCAGAATACCTACAGAATTTTCATTGATATGCCGACGAGTATATTCTACAGTTATGAATACACTGAATCCACCTATTCAATTTCGCAAGAATTTCTAATTGTATGAATTGATAACTGCAACATTTTCAAGTTGCTAAATAACAAGAAAATTCAGAGTAAGTACATGCGAAATGCTGAAATAATATTGTATTAGCTTTTTTTTTGTGAGAAATTTCTAGAAAATGCGAATTGAGTGCATACTTTTGTTTGTGGGTCTTCTTCGCATTCATTGCTATCATCTGTTTTGACATAATCTACTGTGTAGTATATATTTGTGAATATATATTGTACGAAACGATTTGACCTCACAACGGAGGATAGATGCAAAACTAATGAAAGGGATTTAAAAAAATTTTAAGTGTATAAGAATTGTTTACTTGACAGGCTAGAAAGTAGGACATGCTTCTCTGGTTACCGAGATAAAATATATTAAAATTTTTGAGCGTCTCCGAGTAACTAAATCTGTACAAAATATGCGAGCTGAGAAATAAATCTTTCAGTGGTTATTAAGTAAAGTTCAACTAAAAGCACAGCTTGAAAATTATATACTATGTTATGATGGTTACTAATTTGATGTTTTCAAAAGTTTAATAACTTATAAAGCTACTCACTTCATTTCAACTATTGATCTCCAAAAATTTCTTTAAACAATTCAAATTTCAAAAAACAAAGTAATAAATAAGTAATAAATTTATATTTTTTATGCATATGTTTATATGAGACTGCGTAAAAAAAATGATTCGTACTCATTTCGTACCCGTCCACAAAAAATTGTGCCGTAATCTATTTTGCGGTTAGCTTTCTTAAAATTTTAATTTGCATATTAACCATTTATTCGGGAATAGGAGTCGAACGGTGCTCAGTACACTTCAGTCTAGTTTTTTCTTCTAGTTTCTTCATAAGTTTTTAAAAACTTGTTTGTTAGAATATCGAAGAAATAAGTGTTACTCCAAAACCAGTTTTTTCATCTATTATATTTCTTTTGAGTCATAAAATTGTAAAAGAGAACAGCTGTTTCAATCAATTAGATGTGTCTACTTAGTATCAAAGTATCCAAGGCCCAAATAATGTGCGAAAATAGCATAAAGGTATTTTAGAAGATTTTGTATATTAAAACAATCATCAAAAGAGAACAAACAATTTTGAAATTTGAGCGAAGGAGCATTTTAAATATTAAGTGTTATAAATACGCAGTATGAAAAAAATGACTCTAAAGCATTTAAACTGCATTTAATTTTTAAAATATTACTTTCGCAGCAACCATGGTACAACTGGGCACGATGCTCAAAAACTCAAGGATAGTAAATCTGTAATTTTAGATTTTCACCATGGTGCCAAAACGGTGCCCAAAAATCCAGCAGACTCGTATATGCCATAGACATACATATTAGTATGAAATAAAAGAAAAGAATAATAGAACTTAAAATTGTAATTTTTTTCTTTACAGAAATTTTTTTGTAGATTTTTATGAATTTTTTTTATTAAATATAATAGTAGATACAATAGACAAGAGTTGTTTCCAACTTAAGCTTTCTTTAAAAAAAAACACTATTTATTAGCGTGCACATACCGGTTTCGTCATTTGTATGAAAAAAATGTTTAAAAACTTTCGAACTCTGTTATTAATTGCTAAACATTTTTTAAAATAAAAAAAGGCAAAATCGATAATAAGTGCGAATTAACTTAATTAAGGAAGATGCTCATAATCCTGAATAGTGAGGGTACATACTTTATATCACTGGACGTGTTTCGACAAACAAAAATTAAAAACTCAAGCGAAATATATTTATAAAAAGATCAGCAGTGCAATGCAATTCTACAGGTCATCATGTAAAAATTTTTGGAGGAACTTTAAGTTGATATTAGGCGGTATTTAACAGCATCAAAAAATTAATGATTTTCAAAAAATAAATAAAGTTGAGCGATCTTTTTAAAAAATTCAAATGCTAATAACTCTATATATTTTAAAACGAAACAGCCATAGGTTTGACTAACAAAAAAACCATTTATTAGTATCGTATCATTTATTTTATTTTTATTTATTTATTTCTCACATTTTTATTAAGTCTAGTTTAAACATAGTTTTTAAAATCTACAATTTATTGCCTAAACTAAAATATAATGTTAAAGCTACTTATTTGGACCGCCAAGTATTAGTGAAAAATAACGGAGCAGACTTCCAAAACATATTAACACAATGATCCGGTTTTTTCATAAACTTTTGCACGGCTTTTTTTAAATCTTTTTTAAATTTTTCGAATATCGAATAAATCGGGTTTTTTGATCTACAAATCCGGTAATAAACTAATTGTGAAGATAAAGCCTTGAGAAATAATATAATAACGGCAACACATCGAACAATTTTACATCCATTACATTTTAATTGAAACGGCATCCACACAGTGCTTTTCAATTACATAAGACCATTATATATATTCGAAATCGAAATAATTTGTAGAAAAACTGCAACAAAGGTATTTTTGAAGATTTTATATATTTAGGCAATTGTTACAAGAGGACGGAAAACCCTTGAAAAATTGTATAACGGCTTACTGAAACAAATTCCCAAATTCAGTAAGCAGTCTCAGTCTCTAATAGAGACAAAAGTCACAATTTTAGACCAGTTGACATTAATTAGTCACCATAATATGCCTCTAGTTTCAAACTAAAGTCTCTAATTTGTGGCCAGGTGATGAGTAGGGAAAGGCAAGAATAATTTTTAGCTCATAGCCAAATTTAGACTTGATATACCAAGTGGCAGAATATGGACATTTATTTTGAGACTTATGAAGACCGACTGGTCTAAAATTGTGACTTTTTTTTCTATTAGAAACAGAGACTGCTACTGAATTCCACCAAAAGTTTCTAAATTGTGACCAAGTGATAAATTCGTCACAAAAAATTAAAAAAAAAAACCATAAAAGCGAGGAAAGGCAATAATCTCTAATTCAAAATCTCAAATTTTGAGACTTTAGGTTATACCTAAATTACCGAATACGAGCATGAGATGCTTACCGAATTCACGCAATAAACCACATTTTGTTTTCAAACGATTTCTTTTTTTCTTGGTTTAAAAATTAGGAACCATTTTTTTTTTCAAATTGCCATTTTCCAAACAATTTGAAACCCCGTTTTACAAATCCAATAAAGTCGTATAATCAAACACCCTAATGCATATAAAATGCGAAGCAAGCATCCATACGGCGATGCACTGATTTAATCTAGTGATGCTTTTTGAGATGAGATTAGCTTCGGCTATTAAATGGTTGCATGTGGGACCGATAAAGGTTTCTGGCAAAGCCTTGGAGCGTGCAGTGTACGAATTCAGTGCGATTAATAGTTCAAAAGACCGCCCGAATCACACTAAATTGGAAGGGTCCTACAATAATTGTACAATTTTTATATTGTTACATTTAATATCATTTGGCAACTCATTAAAAGATTTTAATCCTTTGTTATACAAATTACATTTATCTGCTTCTGTTTTATAAGCCGGAAGACTAAAATCATTTCTGTTACGAGTATTTTTGGATTGTACATTATTAACATATTTTATATTACTCTTTTTAATAATCGGGCAAGTTTCCCTCTATAATATTCTTAATAAAGTTCATTGTATAGTAAAAAAGCTGATGCTTAACGCTGAGCCAGTTTAGTGTGGCCAGCATATCTCTGTGTTATAGCGTTTAATAAGAATGAATCTCGTTGCTCGGTTCTGTTGCTTTTGTAACTTATAGGTTTGACTATCTCTCATTATGAAGAATATTGTGGGATAGTAAAAGAAAGGAGGTTCAATTTACACCATAGTCTTGTACCTTCTTCTTAAGTATTTACAGGTTCCTTGAGTGAAGTATAATTTTTTAGCTATCTTTCCCACTGTATAACCAATGTGCTTATTAAAGTTCAGGTTATCATCAATTTTTATCCATACAAATAAAATGTAAAAGCGTCGACAAAGAAGCGACCAAATAAAAAGTTGCCATACCGTACAAGTACGAACTTACCAATTTTATAGGAGAAAACAAGGTTCCCCATTTTTAGAAGTAAACATTTTAAGTCCAAAAAAAAAAAGTATTCAATAAATCTTCTAAAATCTGTAAAACCATGAACTACAGTGTGTTTGATAGTACAATAGTACAAGAATAACGCATTTGCGATAACATTTTGAAAATTGAAATACGTAAATTTATGCTATTGAAGTAATAATAAAACTTTTTTTTTGCTTATTTAATATAGGAAATAAATGTTGCAAAGCATTAATTTGTTTTAGCAAATTTTGGCGTTTGTGTCGTAATTTTTACTAGAATAACATTCCATATTTTTTGTTTTTACTCTCTCGCTCTAAGCGACTTTTAAATTTTTGACAGTTTTACTAGATATAAACCGAGAAGTAAGGCATCGAAACTACTATGTAACAGGCAAAATTTATTAAATATTAAAATTAAATTTATTGAAAAAAAACGTAAAAAAAGATTATTTTTCAATTTATGCAGTGACATTAAAATAACATATTGACTTAATCCTTTCACGCCAAAGAACACAGTTGGTAATAATCTCACATATGTATGCATATGTTGTTGAAAAGTTTCTTCCTAATGTACATTTATGCATTTAGCTAAGAAAATTCACAAATTCTTATTGCTTTTCTTTTCAGCAACACAAAATATTTTCCTAGATATCCCACATTACGTATTAATGTGTCTGGAAAATGTTTCCTTTGCATAATATGAAATTTCTTATACGTACATACTTATATGTCAAACTCGTATGAAGTTATGTTCATTTTTTTGGAATTGAAGTATCATTTTATTGGAAAAAATTTGTTTCTGAAGTGCTGATACGCGAGTATTGCAGAGTAAACAAAATAAATTGAAAAATGTCGACGTAAAATGGCTAAGCAAATGGGCGACTAGGAAAAAAAATTCAAAAATGCAAAATACTTTAAATATGTAGATATACTTATAACTTGACTCTTGCAAATGTGAGCAACACGGAAATGTATGTTTTGTACCGGCAGATGTTGTGTCAGCGAGTATGAATCCCCATTTTTTTTCTTAAATATTTATTAAACGCTAAACACCAATCTTAAGTTGTAAGTACCATTTATGTAATGACTAACATTTTTTTAAATTTTTATTTTGGTGAATATTAATTGCAGCGGCACTTTTGAGCACATGTTGGAAATACACATAATTTCCTTTTATTTTTTTTTTTTTTTTAAATAATAACATTTTGGCGGTTACGCTATATTACCCAGTGTTTAGGGGAAGCACATAAAAAAATATATTAAATTAATGGCGGTTACGCTATATTACCCAGTGTTTAGGGGAAGCACATAAAAAAATATATTAAATTAATATCGTTAAGTAAAATTTCAGAATTCTCAACATTTTAACAAAATTTCTTTGAAATATAAAAGTTTTTGAAAATTTCTCTAATTTGAGTATCATATAATTGGCCCACCAGAAAAAAATTGTTAGTTGATATTTTAGAATTTTTATTGAGCTCAAGGCCAGTTTATGGAAGATTTTTTTGTGAAAAAACAGCAACAGTTTTTAATGGTTAGTTGATGTCAACTGACAGCCATGGTTTACATACAATTATTATTTTGATTATATTTGCGGTCTTATTTGAAATCAATAAATTTTATATTTTTTTACTATGGCAAGTTAGTTAAGATGTTGATTTATTTTGCTACATTTGTGGCCCTGTAATTTGCTTGTTTTTTGCTTATATCGGAATTATAATTGATAAAAAGATAAAATGTGGATGCCACAGGGTATTAATAAAATGTGCATTGAACATTTGCGACAGTGGTATACTCTTACAGTTTTTAAGGAGGCCGTACAGGAATCTGAGGATAATAAAATGAAAGTTTATAAAGAAGAATATGATGATTTCGAATACTGTCAAGAAACATTTCCTTTTCTACGATATATGAATTACTCTGTATTGCAAGAGAGAACGATACTATTTTTATTTTCTGGATATAAAAAAAAAATTGGTCTGTCAGAAATCTGATTCTTGGTGAGGCAAGTGTCTCAATTCATTCTTTGGTTTTGCAAAAAAAAGCAAAAAAAAAAATATTCTTCTACCTTTTCATTTTTCAGAAATTTTGTGAATTAAGTACTGAGAAAATAACAGCAGAAATTTTTGTTGGACCTCAGATACGTCAATTAATTAGAAGCTCTACAAATTTTGAAGTTTCTATGACTAAAAGAGAACGACTTGCTAGGAAATTTTTTGTTAAAGTTACAAAACATTTGCATGGAAACTACATGGGAGAAAATAACGAAGACTTATCCGAGGAAATGCTTCTTAACTTCAAAAACTTGGGCTTTAATATGAGCGTAAAGATGCACCACCTTTATGATCATATTGATCACTTTCGACAAAATTTAGGAAAACTAAGCGAAGAACAAGGAAAATTCTTGAAACATATAAAAAAAATGGAGAACATGTAACAAGTTCGATGACACCATTTCTACCTAAAGTCAGGTTTAAAATCAAAGGCTACCAAAATGAGTGTAGGCCAGTATAATGTGCAAGCTTCAAGTTTTCAAACATGAAACCCTCTCGTTAATTTTTTATTATTTTGCTCACAAAATTTTAAAATCGAACAAATTAAAAATCTACCATCGGAATTGTAATTCTGTTGGGGCAAGATGGGTTGGCATAAAAAAAGCGTAAATTTTCCGAAACTAAAACTTTAAAATATTGCCGCAGAATTTAAGAGGGCAACAAAAATCTACAAAAAATTGTTAATTTATGTGCACAATGATTTTCAAAATGGTAGTCGTTTCGAATTTCTTCAGCCTCTAAATCCGTTCTTCTTTGCTTACTTCGATGTTGTGTTGTACCATTGTACTGTATCTATGTAAATAAACTTGCGCGAGAGTGGTTAGAAGTAAATGCAAATAATCAATGCATAGTATATGCAAATAATAATAACAGCACAATAATATGCTGTTGTATGAAAAAAATGCAAGCGCTACAAAAATTGTCAAAAAAGAAAATCGAATCTCAACGACATAATACAGATGGATAGACATTGTTGAAATTGTAATGCAGGTGGGGGCATAGTAATCGGTATTCGACTGCACAAAAATTCCGCAATAATACAAATTCCAATAGTTTGTGGGCATTTCCACAGTCGAACAAACATATTCACGTTATTGAAACTGTAGTTAAAGAATTTATAGGAATAATCAAAGAGTGGATTACTTCATGAACTCACAGCTGCTAGCTGACTATAAGGCAGTGACTGTCTCAATAAGCAATAGAAAGGTCGTAGTGTTTGTGAATATTTTCGTAGTAACGAGGTCATTAGGCCAAAGCCTGAAATAAAAGATCTGGAAGTAACTAGTAACTCTCTTCTAAACTTTAATTCACATTTAAAGTAGGTCGCAAAGAAAACATTCCCTATTCCAAATGGCGGCCCAAATTATAGTTAATTAATTTTTTACTTAAAAGGAATCAGCTCACTTTCATTATATGTTTTAGAAATTTAGCATATGCATCGATTAAGCTAACTATATAAAAGATAATGCGAGTATGTTGTCCTTTGTCTACCGGATGAGAGGTGGGCAACCTATTTGTCGATAAAGAGTCTTTCATTAATTTCAAAGGATATTTTCTTTAGAAGGCTTGGAAGAAGAAACAGTTATACAAATTTCCATCAGACTCAGTTTCTCTCGGGATATTGTGTATACTGTAAATATCTCTATACATTTGGACAGAACAGATCCCTAGATTGCCCATTACACATATACAAAAAATCTTCCACTCTGTGGCGCATTCATACAAGTAATTTGAAAGAGGTTAACAATTCTAAAGATAAATCACCAAATTTTCTACACAAAATTTCCTTTTTAAATGCTAGTTTTTACAAATGAATATAATCTTAAAAGTTTATGTAAATTTGCATTTTTTTAATATTCGCAGTGGAAGTTTACAACAATTTATTGAATGAAAAAGTGTGTACATTTGTGCTCTGTCATCTCAACATGTTGCAGTGACTTGCAATGGAGGCATCATGCTTTGCTATTGCGAAAATCATGTAAAAACCTAAACAATAGTTTATCAAACGCAAGTTTGCAAATGACGAATGAAACCTTAAGCAAAAGCACTGCCCAGCTAATAAGGTCAGGCCTATACAACTTTGTTTCCACGACCGTGTTTAGAATTTCAATTTTCCTCAGATGATTGCGATTAACTGATTTTGCATTTTATTACCAAAGAGCATTTACCCAAAAATTTGCTAATACCAAGCCAATATTTATATTTATGTTTTCGTATGATCAGCCTTGGAGGCGATAATGACGGAACTGGAAATATTCTTAATAGAGGAAAAGTAATTCATTCCTTTATGCTGCAGTCAAAATAAATCACGCCTACCTTTCGTACTTTTCACTGTACTCAAAATTTCCTTTAAGAAGAATGCGTTCGGAAAGAATTGAGTTTTTATAAAACAAAAATAGGCAAGCAACCGTTAACTATTGTCGCGCAAGCGTAAAAAATAAAAGCTTTCTAAGATCTTTGGTAACGTTCTGCGTATTTGAGGGATACCCAAAAAAATTACGATCTGCGCTACCACGTCACGGCAGTCCAGGGTGCGAAAATGCCGAAATATAAATACATACGTTGATAAATGTTAATACTTTTGCGATATTTACTACGCTTAGAACATACTTAGATAAAGTTTTTAAGGCAAAAAAAAAAAAAAAATTATTCCCACAGGTTTAACAATTTTATAAGCTTGTTTAACTTAATCATAATGTGTTTTTTTTGAAATGTTATCAATAAAGAATCAACACTTCCCCGAGACGTCTATATATGTATGAAATAAATTAAATTTAACTTACTTTGATTAGGTAAACTTTTTTGTAAAGCCTGTCGCGATAAAGTTTTGAAACTTGGGTCAAGCTTTTATTAAATATATTTTACATATATTTTTTTTTAGCTTAAAAAAGTAAGAACCACGCATGTGAGCTAAATTAATATTTATAAAAGGTCACCGCTTGAGTTTTTCCATTCGATCATAACAAAAATGGAACTTCTTTTAATTTCTACGTTTACGTTTTCACAAGTTTAATTATTTTTTTTATTTTTCCTTATTTGTTTACTAGTTATTATAAAAAAGACCGCATGGACTCTTTTTACAACTAAAAGACCACGAGAGTACAAAAAAATCGGTTGCGCCCAAAATTTTGACCTTTGTTATTTACTTATTTTTCAATAAACGTGAAGAATTCTTTACGAAATCAATTACAAAATATGTTACAATTTAAAAAAACTTTCAGGGATGTTTTCGTTGCATTTACACGAAAATAAGCATTAAACCAAATTTGTTCTTTTAACGAACAACCTCGACAAACAAATTTTTTTTATGTTATTGTTTGGCCATTTCACTATTTATTTTAAATATTTTTGGGCTTTAAGGCCGATTGGTTTATTGGAAATTATTAGGAAAAAAACAACAATACTCAAAGCGGTAGAAGTTATAGTACTATTTCGGAAATCACCACATTTCCTCATCAGACTTCTTTCTTCTTGGCTTCTGCGGGAGTCGAACCCGCAACAACATGCGCAATACTTATTTGAAAATAAGGAATACTTCTCATAAAAATTTGTTTTATTCTAATAAGTTTGGATGAGTATCAAGTTTGATTTGATTTATCTAGGCTTTGCTTGGAAATTCGATGTATCGAATAGACAAATATTAGAAAAATATTATTTTAAAATTTTTCAATATATGGGTGCTAAGTATATTTATCGTTCTGTTAAATTATCACAGGCATTCAACTAAAATCTGAACTGATTTAAATATCACTTAAAAGTACTTCAACCAGTTCATCCCTAAAAGAAGTATAAGCTCTGAGATGCAATTTTCAACAAATTATTAAGTCAGTCAATAACCACTGATATTGCATAAAAGGTAAGATTTGATATTTCATATTTTCTGTCGTGGCTTATATTTTCTTGGAAATACCCATACACAACTAAATATAACCGGCACATATATAAATATCAGATGAGCTTAAAGCAAATCGAGCTGTATGCGACAGGTTCATGTTTGTTGTCTTCGCATATCCTTCGAACATTTATTTCACTCCCATATTTGTGCTTAGATATCAACTGAAGTGTTTTGCAACAGAATGACAACGAACATTTGCGAAGAGTAAGTAAGTTCTTACTTGTCAAATATGGAGAATGTATTTGCTAATGTTGTATTTGTTGTGCCTGTGGCAGAGCAGCTGGTGCGTACAGTCGTAAATATGCGACTAACTGGCCAAGAATGTACTCAATTTTGCTGCACTGTCAACGCCAACATCGTGTTGCATATTTTATGTTGCAATCCAATCGTACAACAAACAGCCTTGTCAGAGGTGCATATCTAATATCCAATGCCGCAAGGGTAGCCGGCTGACTGCCTATACTCTGCTATTCTCTTTGGGACGAGTGGGTGTTGCAAATGTCAAGTAGTTGCTAAATATGTAAATAATATCTTGTGCATGTATAAATTTAGGTGCTTTAGATTTGTGGTTGACTTGTCGGCAATAATGCATCAGCAGTGCAGGTGATATTTGCTAGGAATAGTTAGAGTGTGCCTCGGATACAGTTTGTGCGGCATTAGTACTGTGTTAAGTAGTAAGTAATAGGAATGTGAATAATTTGCAACATGTGGAGACATGAATAACTTATTAGTTGCCATTTATTCGTTTTATTAGATTGACAGAAAGGCGAATACTCGAGTGAGTGTACAACGTACATACATATTTATAATGAACTTTTGTTCCTCATACGCCCAGTGTTGTTAAACATATTTTGCGGTTAATGAAGTAAAACGTGAGTACAAAATAGTTTTAAATTTTTAAATTTGTACATGTGTCGAAGTAGAATGCACTTCTATTAATGTTTATTGAACTGTATTTTGTAGGAATGTATTCGAATGTATTCGATGGTAAGGAAGTACAGAAAGGCTTCGCATGACTTGCTATGAGTAATTGGCGTAACCTAGCAAAGGGGAGGGGAAATTGACGAAGTTTTTTGCTCTTAGCCTTAATTGATGCACGATTGTTGTTTCACGACAGAATAAAGTCATAAACACGATTAATATCATAACCGTAGCTTCAGTTTAAGCTAGCTTTTTTCGTAATTCCTAATTTGGAAAGCGATATTTTCTGCCTTTATTTCATCGTGCTGCTAAAGGATCCAGGGCAGCAGTTTCTATATAAAAAAATATTTCAAGATCTTGAAAAATTTGTAATTTTTAACGTCTAATTTATTTGTTCTTGTATACTTTTCCGTTGGAATTCCGAACTTTTGGGAAGCTTATTTCTTCGCGCTGCTTGTTATACTCTACCGTCACCAAGCGTTCAATTAGTTATGTGCCAATTTTTTAAAATTGTATTTTTTTTTTAATATAAAATCGAGATTCACATCACCGGCAGTGAAGGGTGGCCGGAAAGACCACGGAATTGGCTTTATGGGGAGAGTTTTTTTAAATCACACTTTGTTTTTGCCGGCCTTATATATGCGCATAAATATATATAAATGATTATAGCTAAGTAAATTTTAGCAGAAATTACATTCAATCATTTTCAGTTTTATAGTCGTCCAAAGGCCAGGTATGCCTTTCTTTAAACACTAGATTTGCTTTAACTTGGGTTCAAATTCAAAGTTTAAACGGGGCATTTAGAATCAAAATCATAGAAAAAGGATTTTATGAAATCTGTCTCCACTCGGCATGCAATGACAAACTTTTGTTCACTGTTTAGCATTTCCTTTGCTATGAAACATCCCGCATGCACTGCGTTGAAGGCTACAGCATTTAAAGTGTATCGTTTAAACAAACTAGCCAGCGGTGTCGATGAATCTTAATTCGTTGCAATATGTCGATGTGCTTGTAAAGCTCGTCCAGCGTATCAGTCGATATTTTGCGGTTTTACCATCAGAAATGTAAAAAAATATCATAATTTAGTCCTATTAATCGCAATCAATTAGAGATCAATAGAAAGTGGGTGACGTTATTATATGTAATAATTCTCGTTTCTTAGTAAGCACAGTCCACTACTTTTTCAACTCGTTACAGTCAACTGTGGAGTGATGTAAATGCACTGACTGCCTATTTGATGACACTTCGTTTTGCGCTTGTTTACCTCCAAAGCCACTCGAAATTGGAAAAGGAAGAACTTACCACATGCTTGTTAAGATTAATGATATCAATGTAATCGGCGTACGTTTTGTTAATTTAAATTTTCATTGCTAATATACAGATAAAAAAGTCGACCTGCTGGTAGCATTCTTTGTTATTAAGTAAGTAAATTTGAGAGTTATTTGGCAAATGATGACGGAGTTTTTGGAATTGTTCCATATAAATATGTACGTAGAAATTAACAAAAATCGAACCGACACAAAAAAAAAGTTGAATTCAATTGTTTTTTATATTTTTGCTTTATAAGCAGTTTTAAGTTTTTTAAATAGTTTTTGTATGCCCTAATGGATACCTAGGCACTTTTTCGGTTGTGAAAACACTCGAGTAATCGTCATTGTTACACTGGACAAATATTTTCGTTCCAATTTTTTCACGCAACTCAGAATAAAAATACAATAATGAAGACGCTTAATAATTAATTTCGATTTTCTTTCTGAACATTTTACAATTTTGTTAATCTGAATTCCAACAATGCATTGCAAAATTGCCAAAAAAGCGAACAAAAACTTTGAACTACTTAGCTTGCAAATATTTATAGGGCTAAACATTGAACTATTGAAGTCAATGCACATAATCAGTTTACTTGAAAAATTGTGTATTAAGGCTAAGCAATATCGCGCATATCAAAGTACTCGCACTTATCCACACACACACACACACACGAGTATGTATGTTTGTGTATTTAAAAACCTAATCAAGTGAAAAAACTCCATTTTAGGGCATTGAAAGGCATATCAATGAGCTATTCAAACCAAATGAAATATAGAACATGTTGAATGTAACTTCCGTTGCCGTTTTATTTGGCACAAATTTGCACACACACACACACACACACATACAAACATATATGCATGTATCTATCTATTTGCATGTTTATATTCGGATGAACCTACATACTGCAGACCTGCAACCGAAAAACATTCATGAACATTTTGATTTGTTTGCATAAAAGACCAAACTAAATTTTGCACAAATGCAATATAGATGCTGCCATGCATGGACTTACATAATAATGTTCATATATACTAATGTACATTTTTACATACAAATAAATGTACGCGTGCAACTGGCTAAAATTTCAAATATTGCTTGTATAGTATGTACATTTGTAAAGCTATTCGAATGCGTTTCAAATGCTTATATATGTAAATATATTGGGGCGGTTCAAATATGTTCGAGGGCAAATATATAGTTTTTTGAACTGTTATATGTATATCAAAAAACCCTCCTTTTACACCAAAAAATCTTTAGATGTTGCTTAAAGTGTTATAGTTTACTTTGAAATTTATATGGAAATGAAAAATTGTGCGTAGAAATCGTTAAATATAAATGAAAGTCCATATTTTTTGATCGTAAAGTCAGTTTCTCTTCACGAGACTTGAAAACGAAAGTTTTATTTCATTCTAACTTATTATTAATAACTATTTTTCTTCCTCTAAATTTAAAATCAAAACAAAAAGTAATATAAATTCTTCGACGCAGGGCACGCCTAGGCAAGAAAGCGTTAAAATGCACACCAGTTTTTCCATCAAATTAAATTCTGAACCACCCTAAAATCACCTTGCTATGTGTATGTTTTTTCTCTACTATATATTTATGTACGAGGGATGGTAAATGTGTAAACTGATCCCCAGCGTCACCATCTGAGCGTGTCAGCCACGTCACTAATACAAATTTTAAATTCATTCACTTGGAATATCGTCATCGTCAGCTTTTGTTGAGTGTCTGAAATTTACGATTTTAAAGTGGCCTGTAGAAAAGCGTTTAAAATTAGACGATGGTCTGGAAATATTACCACAAAAAAAAAAACTTATCCTTTATAGTTGACACGAATAAGGAGTATCGCAATCAGATGAATTATTTTCTAGACGTTAATTTTCAAATGCCCTTAATATATTTCGAGCACTCTGAATACAGTAATTTTATTTGAATTTCCTGCAACAGCTATTACAGCAAATTAGTCATGCATTTTTTTTCAAATATCAAATGGAATTTTAAACCGAATCTCTCAACCCCTAAACCTAAAAAAGTATCATACAAAACAACCTTTTGTTAACCATAGAAAGAAATACAATATGCTTTCAAGTTTCATAGAAAAACCAAATGTTTGTAAATCTTACATTGAAAGTAAGTACTAATTTTTTCAAAAAGAAGTTTATTCAGACATATTATTTCATAGTGCAAAAATATTAAAGTCGATTTGCTTAACTACGTTCTTTCCCAATTTGTTCGAAATATACATATAAAAATATATTGCGCTGAAACAAAAAACCGTCAAAATTAAGTGATACTGTTTAGCCACTTGAATATTGCACATTATAATACTCAAAATTAATGGGCTTATAAAACTCCATACTCCAAAAATTCTAAATTGTTTTTAAATTCATATTTTCACCAAATTTTGCCGGCACAAAAGTGTGATATAACATTAAGAACGCACACCACAAATGGCTCGAAAGCTCAGCCAAACACTGAGCTATATAAGTTGAGTGCCAAATTAATAATAATACTAAACATAAGGCTTTTTGCACACAGGTTTCTCACAGTGCCTTAAAAATGTAAATGAAATTATTCGAAAAAATATTTGACGAAATAAAGTTGGGGTTTGCTCTTGTAGTTTGTTGATTATAAAAGGAACGGCGCACAATCGACTTAAAACTACTGTACGAATCAATGCAAAGCACCAATCGTCAAGTCCTTTATAAGCTTACCATAAGATTATAATTTTACGCGAATGTCAAAAAAACTATTAACCTAATACTCTAAGCCAACATTTTTTTGGTAATTTTTCATATTTTTTTTTTTTTTTTTTTTTTTTTTTTTTTTAAATGTTAACCAAGTTCGTTCGGTGCAAAGCGGTCCGTCAATTGGCAAGAATCAACAGTTTTTTGTCGGAGAAAAGAATTAACAGCATAATAAGAAATTATAAATTATATCTGATCAATTACTAAATTTGACTGAACGATTTAAAATTTGTTGTAGTCTTCTAGACATCATGTTAATATGAGAGCTTTGTTACTTTTTTCTACTTAATAAAATCATTTATTAATTCATTCTTTCATTTCAACTACGAGTATTTATTATTTGGTTAAATTATTAATTATTGAGACATAATTAATTTGTTTCCTATTTTTATAATAATTCATTCGTATTGAATTTATTATAAAAATAAATTTCCCTTTAAGACGGGCCACTCTTTTTTTTTGCCAATTATTAATAAGGATGCGGAACACTGTCCGACGTGTAAAGCCTTTCTGCTTTACTGCTTTACCCGACTTAAGGTGGTTGTATTAAAATAAAATGACCAAAATTGACAAACATATGCGATGGTTTACAACTGCATGAGACCAATAGCGAATTAAAATTTTCGAAAATACTTAAAAACTCACTTTTAACTTTAACTAAATTTAGAATAGCTTCACACGACTCAGTTCATCGAACTCTCTCAATTAATATTGAAATATTGATAAAAGTTGACTGTGAAATTTTAAAGTCTATCGATTTTAATTCCAATTCATATGTACTTATACATTAGATCAAAACCAGATGATAGCATTACACAATTTTTATAGATAAACTTGGTAAACCAGAGACAGAATTTTTTTTCCTTATACTCGCCTTGTGTAAAATAGTGTTTAATAAATTTAGGGACTTCCGATAAAATTTACAACAAAATTTTAACAAAATTGTGTAATGTAGTAAAGAAACAAATGTGGTAAATTTATAAAAGTTCTAACGAAATGTTAGTATAAAGAATGTTGCCTATTGGATCTTCACAATATTTAACAGCAAGATTCCACGAGCTAACAAATCTGCCAAAACAAACCCAACTCTATTAGATGCGGTGTGCTGGACTCAGGTTTTTTTCCTGTGTGTTGGAATGCAAATTGTAGTCATCTCTCTTTCGGTTTTCTCGTGTGCTTACAAATTTATTACACCTAATGTTTGGAAACAGGGTTATCATCTTAAAAAAAAAAAAAGAATTCAAAATTTAAAAAAAGTCTTTCTTAAAAATTTCTGAACACCTAAATTAATACATAGAAATATGTAAGTTTCTTTAGAGCAAAATATTAAAGGGAGTTTGAAAACAAAAATAAACATAAAAGAACGAAAAACTAATAACAAACACTGAGATTTTAGTTGCTCTCAGTAAATCTCCAAGTTCGTAAGCATTTCAGGGTGCGAAACCCAATCTGACAAAGCTTTATAAAAACCCACCGAAAGTGTAAGTAGTCAAACATCAAAAGTTCAAAGTTGGATATACGAAACAATATTTAATAGTAGCTGCTTTAATTTTTCCGCCAGAGTAGTCAACAACTAAATATGCGCTCATCATACACACAAGCATAAATTTTTCAAAATTGACTTTTTCATGATTTGGTTTATTTTAGTCCATTGCCTATAGTGTGAAAAGTGTACGAGTATTATTGCTGACACAGTACTTTGGTGGCGCTTTATGGCTGGATGAATAGACGACATGAAAAATTCACAAAACTACAATAAATAAAGACCTGCATGCATGTAAAAAAGATTCAATAAATAAAAGAAAAAACAGAACTCTGAAATAAAGTGCAAGCTCACATAAAACTGAAATTTCAAAAAGTGGGCCTCACAGAAAAAAATTGTAAACTACACACGTGTTTGTATGTATGTTTGTATGCATACAAACGTGTTTTACTTCGCGTCCGGTTCCGGAAAAACCATCGTATTAGTGTACATAAATACATACACATCTTTATATGTACACGAGTATATGTAACGTACATATATTTGTTTTTTCCAGTAACTACTCGTATATGCATATTAAGTTTGTTAGTTTTTGTACTTTATCAAAAATGTGCAATCGATTGTAAATAAAATCAGTGTAATAACTTTACGGTATTAGCTGTATAGATTTAGTCATCAGTTGCGTTTAATTTATCGCCAACTTTATGAATGCGACATGCTGGTCTATTTTATTAGCTGCCGCAAGCTGTTGAAAATTTCATAGAATTCGTAAATTTTTGGTGCTTTTCAAAAAATTTTTCATTTACGAGTAACATATACAGTTTTGTTTGTGACAATATTATACTACATAAAAGAAAATATGTATAAAATCTAAATATTTCATCTATCGGTTGCAGATGCATATGTGGGCAAAAAAAGTGGGGTGTGGATAAAATATATGACGAAATTCTGGGCTATGAAGTGCCATGGGTTTAAATATGGTAGTTCACGATGACAAGTGAAATCCTTTAAAAACAGATCCTTTTACAAAGCGTATCAAGATCCTGGGCATTATGTGTTTTTTGTATTTTAAGGTAGTTTCATGTATGCTTGTCCACCTCCCGTAGTAACAGTGTATAAAGTGGGGCATGACAATTTGACATAGTCGCCAGTGTTTTTTGATTACTTTTATACATAAGTACACATATATTTAAGTCTCAACTGAGTAAGTGCTTATGATTCCAAGTTATCGCTACTGATGTTCTTCCTGTCTTTTTGTGAGTACGAGTATAAGTGAAGCTCTCTGACGTACTGAACGATTTTTCTCCACATCGTGCCTAGACAAATGTCTTCGTTTTGCTTTTACACGCTTTTCGTTGATATTCGACTTAGCTTCTTTCGTTTGATGAACCATTGAATTTTGATTGATTTGTTGTTTACATTTTTTTTGTCTGTAATTGTAAGTGATTAAAGCTCACTTAGCGTGAGCGGATGCCGGTAATCTAGCAACACTATAGAAAAAGTTCTGGTAGACCAACAAGGTTGCTTCGTTGCAGTGCTCTTTAAAACTTTGTGGATATGAATTCAATTGGTTTTTTAAGTGGATTCTTTTCGACGAAATCGGTTGGATACCATTCACAAAATACAGAATATATCGTATATCACTATTTTACTTTGTCTATTGTACATTGCTTATTTTACTTTGTCTGTTGAATTAATCGAAGATCTAATCAATTGTCTATTTTACTTTGTCTGTTGAAGTAATCGAAGATGTAATCACTCAAGGATTGTCGCTTTGTTATCCAAGCTGTAGATCATTATTTATATTGAAGAAAAATTTCCTGCCGTTTTGTTTTTACTGTGCACGTGACCGTTAAGTTGAAATTCGGCTGCTGTTTCAATAATATTATTGTGGTTTTCTTACAAAACATAGTATTCAGGATCTCAGTATAACTAAGAACAGTCAGAGGTTACTCAAGTCCATAAAGTCACTTAATTTTTATTGGGATAAAAATAAATAAATTTAAAGAAATAGGTACCAAATTCTTGAAAATATAACAATCGCATTAACTCCCGAAGTATAACATGTATCAAAGGCTGATCAAATAAATAAAATTCTTTAAAAATAACACGATGACCTTGTTAAAGGTGACTACCCAGAAATCCATCGTACAATGAACAAGATAAGACAAAAATATTATAGGAAAAACATAAAAAAAGACTTTAGAAAATATATTAAGTAGTACATTCATTGAAATAAAAACAATACAGAAAAACACCTGAAAGAACCAATGAAAATTACAAAAACACCCCTTAAAGGATTTGACATAGTACAAATAGATACAATTGGAGCATATCCAAAATCTGTACATGGAAATTAATATGCGATTACTATCATATGTGAATTAATAAGATATTTAATTGTAATTTCAATACAAAGCTAAGATGCTAAAACGGCTGCAAAAGCTATATTTGATAATTTCATTTTAATGTATGGACGTATTAAAAAAAATTATGACGAAGATGGGAACCGAATACAAATATAACGTTTTCGAGGAATTACGCAAACTTCTTAAAGTGGAGCATAAAACATCTACACCCTACCATCATCAAACGTTAGGTACTGTAGAGCGAAATTATAGGAGATTTAATGAGTATGTGCGTTCCTACATATCCATTGACAAAGATGATTGGGATGAATATATCAAATATTTTTCTTATTGTATTTGTAAAACATCTCCGACTTACGAATTTTTACAACAAGAAATAGTTTGCCCTTTATATATGTAACTATGAGGCTTATGACAAATAAATTAAATATAGACTACAAATAGCACAGCAAAAAGCACACAGATTAGTGCAGCAAGCTAAGGAAAGACAGAAATTTCATTATTATAAAAAAGTACAATAAAAGGAAATAAAGATAAGAGATTTAGTACTAATTAACAATGAAATAGTTCATAAATAAGATAGTAAATACAAAAGGGCCGTATAAAGTAGAAAATATTGATAAGAATAATAATTATACATTAACTAACGAAGATAAGAAAATCATAATACATAAGAATAGACTAAAATTGAATAAAAAAAATGTGTTAAAATTTATAGCCTACGTATGTGAATTCCACAAAAAGCATTCATGTAATTTTAAAGTAAAGTCATAATACTTAATTTTAAAATAATGCTCAATATATAAGCTTTCTTCCAATGGAAGGAGGTGTAGCGTATCAAGACCCATACATATCTACAATCATTATTAAATATCAATATACAACACGCGTGCTAAAACCCGGCTCATTACTCAGTTCATTGGCCGGTTCACTATAACTTAACATAAACAACAACCGACTTGCATTTGAACATATATATATACATACATACATGCGTACACCTTATGGATCTTGATGCACTCATAATTTTTCGCGTACGAGCCAATAAGAAGTACATAATAAGTTTTTAGGTATAAGTAAATAAGCTTAAAATTTACTCAATAAAACATTAAAGTAAAATCCCAAATATAATGGCATATTAATATTATACATAATAGATGCATACATACTCGTATAAGTAAATTTGTTGTGAACTATTTTTAATTATATTAATAACCTAAATACTATAAGAGAATGTTAATAGGTCAATCGCCGATGTTTGCATTTTTTCATAAAATCGTGTTATTCAATATACAAAACGAGTCTAAATTTATTAGCTAGTTACAAATTTAAAAAAATATCTATCAAAATGTGCACGTTTTAAACACAGTAATTGTAGTTGTTACTTAAAATGAAATATCCGCTGAATATCTTAATACAAATTATTTACTTTTGAAGAAAGGGAAACACATTATACCCCGTTTTCCATCCTTCGTTAAACAACCCTTTGTAAGGGAGTGTCAAATTTTGGAATATCATTATATATCAAACCTTTTATCGTATTCAAAACCTTATTGGAAAATTCCGAATTTTTAATACTAAGTTGTACTGCGTTTCGGAATTTATTTTTATTTTTTTTGAATACTTGATTACAATTAGATCCATTTTCCTAAAATTTTCTGTATTAAGCAGACTATTTATGGATAGATAGATAAATGCTGATTTTCAATTAATTTTCAATATTTAACTATTAAATTAGTCAGATTAATGCAAAAAGATATTAAAAATTTTAAGCAAATTATTATGCAAAATAAATAACACACACAAAAGCTAGAATGAATCCACCATCAACAAAAATTAGAAACTGGTTTTGCGTGAAGCCACAGCAATTTAAAAACCAAAATATTTAAGTATTTTAAAATCGCGTATCACTCGTATAAGAAATATGCGCATAAAACAGAGTTAAATTTTATATTTGGTTAAAAAAAACACCAAAGTAATGATGCGTGCGTACAAAATTTAATTCAAATTTATCAAATATTAATTCTGATCTTTTAAAACTCGGCCAATTGGATATTTCTCTAGTAAAAAAATAATATTTTACCATTGACTATTATTGAGCTTGAGGAACATTTACGGAACATTTCATTTGGAAAACAACAATAGTTCATTTTTCTAATCAGACCTCTGTTTTTTGTTTGCACACTTTTGAAGGGATCGAAACAAGAAGTAAACTGTTGTGTGTTTTATCTTCCAAATCAACTTTACATTTAGGTATCACTTGGCCTTATTTTATAAGAATTACGCTTGAAATGTGGAAAGAACTGGTCCGTCCGCAAAAAGCATTGTATTTTATCTCTTATACACATCATTCTGTTTGTGTAAATAATATATTTGTTTTGTGTTATTTTTTTTTGCAGGAAAATATATTTTGATGTCCTGTACTCAATCTATTGCTACTTTTCACAAGCTCAATAATATTTATTTAAATTTGCAAAATGTTGTCTGCTTCTATTTTTACTTAATTGCGTAAGCAGCTCTTATCAAGATATTTTGAAAGTTTTAATTCCCTCTTACTTGAAAATGAGCTGCCAAAATTTCGTAATAAATTTTGCAACCAACTTTCGACAGCATGCCAGCAACCCTCTGGCCATATAGAGCCGCTCACTCGTCCTCTGTTTCAATGAACTGCGTAATTTAGTGGTGAAATGCCATGGCTTACAGCTACAAAACTAAAAGCAACACGAAGAAATGTAACGTAACAAAAACAATAAATCGCCAGTAGACTGTGAAACCGCACTTGAAAATCGAGCCAAGATAAGTGCGTTTGCTGCGTAACGAACGCAACGCAGCGTTGCGGCAGAACTTCAACGTCCAGCGTGTCGGCAGAGGAGTTGTCGCATTTGCAGTAGGCGGGAGTAGCGCCAACAACACGTGTTCGACGCAAGAAAGTCCTGCTATACTTTGTGGTTGATAGCTCGCCAAATCAAGCCAGTACAATGCACTCTTGAGGCAGCTGCTGGCAATGCTAACGCACCGACTGTGGGTTGATGGATGCAAGCGAGCTATGAATGTTGATGTCCAACTGTACATATTTAAAGAATGCGTGCCAACACTCACAACTCTCGATTTAATTTAGTTTTTCGAACAGAAAAGTAAAGTAAGTTATTTGCAACAAATTACGAAATAAATGCACAAATCGGTATGAGAAGAAGACTTACTCAAGCGGCAGCCTCAAGCCTTTTAGTTCAACTAGACTTTTATAGCCACGAATACTCTCCAAATACTGAGCATCTACATACATAAATAGTTTTTGGGGAAGGGTGAATGCCTTATAGTTTTCTAGTATTATACCTCCGCCCGCTTTGCTGATCTCTCGCACAATCTCTCGCTTGGAATTATCAACAACTTTCACAGTTATTTACGATCCCTAGCTGTTGGCTATTACTGCAGAGGCAGCGTCGAGGAGGAACGCTTGCCAACGCAGTGGACAAGCGGTGTGAACTAAGTATTTCCTTCCACTGTCCGGGCATAACTTTGTCGGATAACCATCGTTTAACATGCAATTTACTTTGGAATTTGTAATTATAAAATTTTCAAATTTGTTCTCACCATTTTGTTGATATGTGAGTGTTGCGTGTAGTAGATATTATTGTTTTGTAATGTTGTTGCTATTGTTTATGCAGCTTTTCAATTTTCACATTTTTGCGGAAAATTCTTTAGTTAACATGTGTATGAAAGTAGCTGCTAAAGTAAAAGCAAATAAAATACAAATGTTTATCAGCTAATATATTTACATATGTACTAGATACATTTTATATATCTTTATACATAAACATGTTACATAAATACATTTGTATATATGTTTATATATATTTACAAATGTGCACGTGCATGTGTACTTTGATATTTAATGGGATTTCTTTGAAGTTTAACAATTTATGGAAATAATTTTTGTTACTAATCTTGGAAGAAATGCTATGCTTTTGCAAACTTAGTAGTGATACTCGTACATGTGTGTAAAATGGATTATTTAATTTTAACTTTTCATTCCTAAAATATTGCTCTAACTAGTGCACAAACAATTTATTTACGCAAGTTGAGCAATCACACTGTCATCTGCTCTGATATGGGTTCCTTGTGTGTGACGACATCTTATGTGTGCGGTTCGTATTCTCTAACACTGGAGGAGATGCTCAGTCAGAGCACATAATATATGATAGACGTTTAACCAAACACCTCTTAAGATTAAAAAATAAGAAGTTATCTTGTTTGTGCTTTTCGTGAAGTAAGTGTCGTGACGTTTTTTTTTAATGCACGCAAACAGGCTGCACATTGGAAACATCCTTGGAGGCATTCTTTCTACAGCAGCACTAAGACTACACTAGGTGAAAAGCTAGGAAATACTGACGATAATAGAGCAGTGTTCAGACTCTATTGTATCCCAATTGAGAGAAAAGGGAGTCTCACAAGGAGAAATAAAAAAAAATATATTGTTGATAAGTTATTTATTAAAAAATCTATCTTTATAAACTTGCACATATGCATACTTATGTTTTAATTAGCTTAACTTCCTCCTAGAAGTGTTGAGGTGTTGGGTAAAAATTTCTGAAGTTAATACAACTCCTATAACCAAACAAAAATGCAGAAACGAGTTAGAATTTTAAACAATATATAATTTGATGTACTCCAAAAGTTTACTAGCACTTTTGCAATCGAAAAATGTATGAAAATTGTATTTAATTTTTTTGGGCAGTGTTTATCGGTAACTAACAGAATTCTGTATCAGCTTTTTCACGAATTTTATGTGAATAATTCATTTCCATCAATTTACAGGTAACACTAAACACAAATTGAAGAATATAGTTTTTGTACAGCATTGCTATTTCACATGAAATTCATGAAAATAATGAGTTTAAACTTCTTACTTTTTGCTTTGAGAAATCTTCGATGGGATTCTGCTCCCTTACACTAGTCGTTTGAAACTTATTAATCTTCCTACTCTTTCGTGTCGCAGAGAAATGTTAGGTATAATATTTATGGTAAAATTAGTAAATGGATAGATCTCAAGTCCATTTCTTCTAGAGCAAACGAGAAACTTTAAACCACTTTTCTTGAAACTATGCAGAACTAATGAGTTGAATGAACCATTTCGGGGTTTATGTCGAGACTTTAGCAATCATTCCAGCACTTTTGATGTATCGGACTCACTTTTTATAATTAAAAGAACTGTTCTATCCTCTCTTAATAACAGCTAATGATCCAACTGTCTTACTTTGCATTTCTCTAACTTTGTATTCGGCTGATGAATTCTTATTCTGTAGCTGAGCAGCTTGGGATCTCGACGCTTAACAAACTTTATTCTGTCACGACTCGCCACCAAAGATTTGTACAAATAAAAAAAACATCCGTACGTTATGCGGATTGAGCCCCTCGTGTCGGTTGGGCGGGAAAGTGAGTTTCCGTTGGTTTATAATAATATTGATATGTGTGTAAAACGAAAGAGAATAAACGTGGCGATTAACCAAACTTTTGAATTTATCTTTGTAGATGCTTGAAGGATATTTACATACTTTCGCCAATAAGCAATATATTTTAATAGCTGCATTTTTTTCTGGTTAACTTAGCTTTTTAATTTTGTTCGATGATTTCTTTTTTATTACTCGTATATACCAACATCGGTGAATACTCAGCCAAAATCCATACGACATACATTAGGTCTTAAGTTTTTCCAAGAAAGCATCAGGTTCATCATCCTCGCACAATTTTTGAGGTCTTTTGGCTCATAAGCAAATAATTCTTTAGAATAGTTAGAGGAAAGACAATCGCAGGTTGATGCTTGCCATGAACTACACGAACGAAAGCTTGTTATGTCTTCGACTATGCCGAAGGCTTCATAACTTTCATGAATGGCAAAATTGTATGAGGACTATGTTTCATATTACTCTGATCTAATTTCACACTGAAGTGTGTTGTATGGAGAATATATTACAAGTTGCTGACTTCGTTGACTTTATTTTATTACTTGTAGTATAGTAAAACTAAGAACTAGTTAACAAGCCTATATCTAAATAACTAACTAACCTTTTTCTTATTCTTAAAATGTCTATATTTTAATAATTTATGTAAGCATAATTGCGAAAATTCTGTCTTTTTTAGAAATTGTATGTGAGTTTAGAATATCGTAGCCTCTGTTTTATCGTTTTTGAATACGTTATTAATGGTGTGACGTACATATATGCGCAGATTGTAAACTACTTTTGCTAGCTGTCGGCGCAATCTCTTTTACCATATATCAATCGTAGCCGGCTCTCACTTGCATATTTCTTATAGAAATTTGTAGTGTTGAAAATATAAAAATTAGGTTATCATATTTTTTTTAATAATTTTGATATTTTTAGCTTTATAATTTTTTTTTAATTTAATAATGGCTTGTTTTACAATTTATTAAAGTTTTCGTAAAAGTAGTCGCTAAATTAAATTAATACTCCTAAAAATACAAAACAATAGTAAAACTAACAGTAAAATATTATGGTGATTGCAGTTGCAATTTTCAGAATATGTTTAATTTTTTATTAAAATTTTATGGGTTAAAAAACTGTAAAATCAAAAAATTTTCCGGCACATTTGTTCTATTTTGTACTATTAATTAAAGTTTGTGAAATTTTAATACATTTTTCTATATACATAGATGAATGGTTTTTGTTTAAGAAATATCTGTACTTTTACTAAAACAAAATATGTATATATATATTATATTATAGTTAGTTTAGAATAATATCCGATTGTGTAAATTTTGCAGATTTGCTTTCCATTTGTGCTTGAATTTCCTGCAACAACTAGTATTTAGTTATTTCTAAAATATAAAAGTAAAAATGTCACCAAATGCGTTTACCAACAGCATTTATCATTGCAATGGTTCATTTAATTTTCCATCTAAACTCCTGTCACTTCGTCTTTTATCTTTTCCTGTAACACAGAGTCATTTTCCTTCTGGCGGCTGTCAAAGCAATCGGATGTGGGAAAAGAGCCCAGTACACTAAAGCGTATTATAAATTATAACAGATAAACGTATGTAAACTACAAAAACATTGCATGAAAACCACAAAACGAAGAGAACCACAAGTGCTACAACAAAAAACATGGCTTGAGGCTAAGACAATAACAGCAAATGCGCTTGTGGCAGTAAATAGGCGCAAAATATAAAATCTTGCAAAATACACTGAGAAAAACAGTGTTGCGTTTGCAAAACCCTTTCAGGATTTGACATCTACTTAACTCTCTCTGAAATACAAAACATTACTGTTTTCATGAAATATTTAATAACTTCGTAAATTTTGTTAAACATTTTTTACTTATAATTAACACACTTTCTTTACAAAAAGCTACACAGAGGTTTTTTTTTGCTATGTGGTTGATAAGAGTATAAAATGATAATTTCGCCACAGTAGCTGAACCATATATTGAAAAATTTCGACAATTTGCTATTATTTTATTTATCCTCCATGATTAACATTCTTTCTGTTATAAAAAATTTCGAAGTTAAAAAGAGACTCGTCGATCACACCATATTTAGATAGATAAAACAAGGCTAAGAGAGACTTATGTGCAGGGTTGGGGCGCATTAAGCTTCGAATATAATCAAACGTTGCGTAAGTATGTGTGCGCATTACACTACGAACAACGAATTGCTTCCGGTGCTTTACGTTTTTTTTATTTTTATTTTAATTAAAAAATAAATAAAGTATTATTGAAACAAATAATGTTTTGTACTTTTGTTTTAGCTTAACTTTTAAATGTTGCATATAATTTCTTAAATTGTGTCAACTTTTAGGCGATTGTTGGGTTCCAATTTGTATAATTTTCTTTAGTGAGCAACAGTTTTGCTTGCTTGATATTCACTGCGCAGCTGACTCGTTGTTTTCGCAGTCAACGGATGCTGTGCAGTTGGCATTCCCCAGGCCTGTAAAGCGATTCCTAACAGCTATGGAAGGAAGCGGATGGTAAAACTTTTTAAAACCCAGCCAATATGAAGTATAACAGATGGTAAACAAATTGAGAAATGGCGCAGAGCAGAGAAGGTATTGTAAAAGAATCAAATATTTGTGGACACAAGTGGTCCAGGGTAGCTGCATAATTGATATGTCCATACGAGTTTATTATATGTACGTGGTCATAATAGTATTGCAGACATTGAAATAGTGTCGAAGAAAAAACTAAGCATATTGAAAATCCTCTAAGATATTTATTTACGGTTCATATTATCGCTTACAAAAAGACAATGCTGGGCGCAGTATTAAGAAAGAAAACGTTCTAAATACTAAGGTGCCATTTAGTTCAATAAATTTGGGGACTGAGCTGCATAAGAGTTAAACAAAAACGTTCATATACGAAATGTATAATACTGTGTATGCTATATGTTTTGCTGCTTTCGTTTCGATGAATAAAAATGATGTTTAACAATTGCATTTAAATGTCCTTAAAACGAATAATAACTTTGTAGCTTTAATTGTTTGTTTTTTTAATTTTATAAGTTGATTTATCAACATACATATAATGAATTTTGTGACACAGCTCAAGAGATAAATGTTTGATCTAAAATTTGTCTAACGTAAATCCTCCTATTTTACCAACATTAGAAAACATGCTAAGTAGTTCTTTTTGTAGTATATCTACCAAATATTTTATCCATTGTGTCCACTCCAGCTTTTGACCAGTTATAAAACTCAATAATATCGGGTTTTTTCTTTGCACTATCGCTAATTTTTGATTCATGATGCATTGATGATAGCATAATTACTAACTTTCTTTTTTTGACACATAATTGCACATGGAAACAGTTTTATGAAAGCCAAACGCAGTGGATAATTCTTCTCGCGCTTTCGATGCAGCCACTGCTGGTGGAATATATGCTTTATTTTTCTTCAAAGTGCAAGGTATTGTCAAGTTCCAGATTAATGAAGATTTTGCCAATGGAAGAGTAGTGAAATAATTATCCATTGTAATGTTTCTACCAGATGCTTTGTACGGTGCCACCATGTCCTTGAGAACTCCCTCATCAAAGTTTTTTTCACGACCCTCACTGGATTTCACAGTGCACATAACCACCATACTTTGATTCCATATTTAGCTGGCTTTGATGGAAAAAAATAATTTAATCGAAAATAAAACTAGCAAATCTCTCCTTACCGTTGAAAACTCGATGAATCATCCATCGTATTTGGACTCAATACGATTATTTATTACCAATATTAATTGTATCAGTTGTATTAATTAATTTTAAATATTTTTTTCCACTTTCACTGTAAGCTATGTACGTTTTTAATTATAAGATAAGATAGTACAGATATCCAACCTCTTCACTACGCTTGTAAAACTACGAATAATCCCGGGGTATCCCATTGCTATTTCTGTTGGGACAATAAACTGTGTATAATATCCAAAGTTATTTTACATGCCACATAGCCAGCTTGCTAATAAGTTTTCTACCTGACACGCTATATGTGGGTACCCGAATGTGGAATGAAAAAATAAAATATGAAATGAAAAATATTTGTAATGAATTTATGTTGAATTTATGAACACAGACAGTCGGCAGTAAATTAACTCGAATTTGTCGTGCAGGGCGTATGAGTAACATGCTCGGATGCAAAACGATTAAAGCGCTCAACTTACTGAAATCATTAAATAATACCAAATTCGATACACGATTTTAAAGCACATTAAACTAAAAAGTGAAAAATATGTATCTGTGAAAAAAGCGTGGGTTGCTCGATATACGAAAAATTTGGGTCAAAGCTTTTTAAACTATATTTAATTCGACTAAGCCCGACAGTTATATGTAAGAGGTTGTAAAAAAGAAGAAATGCCGCAAAATACCAACTGCGTGAAGCGAAGGGTTGCTAATGGAGAACATGGCTCAGAACTAATATGTCCTGACAGAAAACATTCATCGGCTTGACATGGTTGCACAAGCGTCATGAATGAATGAATTCACTGTAATAGAAGCTATCGAAATATTCTCAAAACTCAAGGAGAAAATTATGTTTTATACAGAATTTTTTCATACTTCTACATGCATATTGACTACTAAATTTAATTTATTGTATTTCTACAACCAACTTTCTTTTATGTGAAGAGGAAAGAGAGACGTCTTTTTAGTAGGAAGAAATGAGAGACGTGAAAGAAAAATGGTAGGTAGCAAGCGAATGGTTTCAAGAACGGGGTTAGTTACCCCCATAAACTAATGTGACTTTGTAAAGAAGAGCTGCATTTAAAGATTTTTTCCGGTCCTGCTTGACATGCGGGTATAAAGCCTGTCGTAGAGGAAGAAGAGTTGTTTAATTTTATTTCCTAGTAATGTGAAATGTACTTCAAATTTCAAATACAATTACATTATTTTTATTTTGAGTTACAAAATTATTTAATTGACATCTACTAAGGTGTGCAAATTATTTATAAAAAATATTTCATTAATCACTTAATTTCCACTAACCACTTATGAATAACTTTTCCTATCGGGCCTTTTATGTGTGTACTTACCCACTGACTTAATAGCTCGCTCCATTCAAAACTGCATTGAAGCGTAGATGCAGACCTTACACAGCTTAGAAGCTGGCATTTTGGGCAAAGCGGCTTACTTACGCTATTTGTTTTCACAATGCGCCAGTAACAACAACAGCAATCAATGTTATTAGAAACAAAAGCGGCAGCGAAATCTTGTAAGTAAAGGAATATTCGATAAATCTGCTTTAACGCACATGTATCCGGAGAGTCGGAATCGAGTTTGACCAACATTGCCCTTGCACTTTTGCTACGAATATTCCAGGCGTACATATCAAAGAAGCTGACCCCGAGACCGTTCGTTGGCTCGGCATCTCCAACATCAACACCAACACTAGCAACAATGTCACAATGCTATTATTGTGTGTATGCTGTGTGTCGAGGAATGCGATAGTCCCGGCTTTTCGAGCACCACGGAATGCACAATCGGCACTAGGCATAATTGAGTGTTAGTGTGGTCACGTGCGTGTTTGTGTGTGTGTGTTTGTGTGCATGCTTATGTGTATTCTGGTTGTTCATTCTTATGTTTATCTGAAGGAACTGGTCAGCTTCCCGGCGATGACGCTTGTGTGTGTGTGTGGTTTTGTATGGCGGAAACATACAGAATGGCAGTAAACTGCTTTAAAGTTAGTGATGGATAAAAACAATTCAACGATATTTGAAATCAGTACCAGTAGTGATTGGTATTTTATTAGAAAGTAAGCTGTTCTTATTTTGGACTTAGAAAAATTTTAATTATTTTAAGTATGAAGTTTCCTGCAAATTTTTTCGGTGGATCTCGGTCTTGTGCTATTATCATAGACCGGCTGTCAATAAAACTCCATTTATACTCACACTATGTTTCTAAAAATTGTGTGAAAAGCAGGGTATAATTTTTCAAGACACAAAAACATTTGCACAGTTTATATACTTGAAGTTATTTAAGGTTATTTCGTGTTTGTGGTTTTCGGTATGACGAATAAATCTTTGATACATTTTAAATAACGAAAGCTTACTTATAAAAATTCAACGTTTCTCTATCTTAACAATTTATGAAGCTCGACGTGTTTTTGTTTGTTCTCAAGTTTATTTGCGACTTTAGACTTTATTTAAAACAAATTTTTAAACACGTAATTGTTATAAGTATTATTTCTATAAAGAAAAAATATTTGATATTTAAAAAAAATATAGAAAATCTGCTACTGAATAAAAAAAAATCAAAGCGATTGAATAAAAAAATATAAGAAAGATTTAACATTCAGTGTATGACTTTATTCTGATTTGACCGCGGACAGATGTTGGTGTAGCTGTATAAAAATTGGAGTTTAAGAATAACTTTAACTAATTTTTATTTTTTTATATTTTTTTTTGTTTTTTTTTTTATTTATATTAAGTAACAAACAGTACCAGCTGCTGCGGACAGACATGGTGAGAATTCGAATCCGTGCTTAGGAAAGAAATCTGATGATGGTGAACTGATACTCATTAAAATAGCTATTACTACTACCTCAGCTGATTCTTGTTGATTTTAGGTTGTAGTGGTTTTATACCAACTTAGTAAATTTTTTAAAAATAAGTGCAATGGTTGCATTTCAATATATTTTTATGGAATAAAGCTTGTTTTCAAAATTTAAATGAATAAAACAAATGTACTAAAACAAAAATGTTTTGTATGAACTATAGTGACAGCTGTTGCGGTTAAATCTTAAAATAAATATTATATTATGATTACTTGATCCCAAAAACCTTAAGTTACACTTAATCAATGATAAACAAATAATTTTAGAATTTTTTTTATAAATGCCAGTTTCAGGACTGTAGAGAAAACCTAGGTTGACCCGAAAATTATGACTTCAGATTCTGATACAGCAGTTCCAAAATTTAAAAAACCGAGAAACCCGTTGAATTCCCAGGATAATTTTTGAATTCTTTAATTTTGTTGTACCGTGTAATTTACACGTTCATTTACTTTTTGATGCGTTGAATTCCTTCTGAGATAAAGCAGTTCCTATACAGAGGCTTTAAAGTTTTAAATGCAATTGAATAAAAAATAATAAATCGTTTCTCGTATTATTTTATGACATATTCGTCTGGTCTGAATTTGAGAGAATTGCTATTGGAAATCTTTGTGTTACTTATACGCCTTAGATTGCATACTCATAGAACTATTGAATAAATTGTTTTATAACATTTATTTATTCACTTGTGTTCTACCACTTCAAAAACGTGGATGTGTCCTGCCGATAAAATAATAATCAGTCGATTGATTTACAATGTGAAATATTTTTAATTCAATCCAATAGCTTTTCAGAAATAATATATATTTTGAAAAATTTATTGATAGTTTGTCAGTGTCGCTGGCAATACTCATTACCTTGGCCGAGCTTCTCCTACCATTTGTGGTGTGCGTCTTTATATATTTATCCACAAATGGAGGGACCTACAGTTTTGTGCCGACTCCGAACGCCAGATGTATTTAATGAGAAGCTTTTTCATGGCAAAAATACCCTCGGAGGTTTGCCATTGCCTGCCGAGTGGTGACCGCTATTAGAAAAAACTTTTTCTATTATTAAGATTTTGTTTGCCCTGACTGAGTTTCGAACCTCGAACTTACCGGCATATCGAGTTATAGCACGCACCGCTACCAACTCGACCACAGGGGCCAAATTACTTAGATCAAATTTTTTGCTTTTTTGAACTAAACTTTTTCATAATTTTGAGACATCTTCGATTGCACATTTCTCTGGCTGAGATGTATTAAATAGGTCTTAGAAAAGTATTTATAACGGCTTTCCAATGTAAAATCGTATTAACTACAGAACTTTATAGCAGTGAAACAAAGTATTTTGCCACACTAATATCTGTTCATCTCTATTAAGAACAGCTTCACCGTATGAATGTCGCATGCGGCTCAAATGTGTATATGCATACACTTACAAATAAACAGGAATGCGCACTGACACCAGAACTCGTATTTCATTTTAGTAGATTCTTTCCGCTGCAGTGAGCGGACGAGATTTCACTGCAGAAGTGTTTGCACTACTTGCTCCTCTTTAACTTCGCCAACAGAGCCTAAATCGCCAATGACCATTCATTCTCTGTTTGGTTGTGAGCTGGGCTTATGACGAATGGCTTTGTGCACTTGCCGTGGCTGCCACTTACAATCTACTAAATACACGCACACATCTGCCGCACACGACGTCCCCTGTTTGGTTTTAGTGTTGGTGAATTTGGCTCAGAATTCACACACACACACACACACACACATAGTAGAGGGCTTAGATGAAGGCAAGGAAGTGGCAAGGATATGACATTAAAAGGAGATTCCAGTATAATATGTCCGGTTGTTTTACCAACGACGTTCGCTTGCATCCTTTTGTCCAAATAAAATTTTGTGACTTTGCACTTGCATGCGTGTGTAAATATGTGCATTTGTATGTGTTTGGTTAGCGTGCAGCTGGTGTTGTCTTTACTGATTGTTGCTTTTATGGCTTTCGGTATAAGTCTAGCTGTAAATTGAATTATTTTATTGCTTTGCTATTTGATTTTTTTTTTTGGTATTTTCTTTTGTGGTGTTGGTTTGCGGTGTTCACTGTTGCTGTGGGCAAATAATCTCTTTTTATAATCAGTTTAAGGCTAATTGTTATTGTGCTTTAATCATAAAGTAGAAGGTTTAAGTTTTGACGAATGCTGCGCTAAGTTAATTTCAGCAGCAGGATTCCGTAATTTTCCTAATATCATTTTTACACTATTCCTATGTATTTTATTTATAAGTGTTTCCTGTTCAATTGCTCGGTCACTCTGGTAATTTATCCTAAAAAAGCGTAAATTCAAAGAGCTTGACTTTAAAGTAATTAAAACTAGAAATTTAAAATATTAAGAGCCCTCTTTTTTCATTAAAATTTTTTGATTTTTTTTTATGTGTACAAAATATGTAATTGCCAAAAAATATTTTTCAGTCCGTTCGATGAAGTTTCAAAATTGTTTCTTTTACGAACTAAATAGGACGAAAATTATGTATAAAGATTTTATTCTCAAAATATAATACACATTTTTTTAAAGATTTGACTGTTACAGTAATTTATTTTTTTAAGCAAAAGTTGTGTGGGCGTTCAATCCATCAAGTGGCCGGTTGGAATAATCATTGAAACGGCCTAACTGATTTTGTATTTCATCGAGGAAGTCTCAGCACATAATGTGCTTAACACCAGCAATGATGAAGAGTGACAGTAGACGCGGGAATATTAATTTTTTTTGGATTAAACAAAAAGTAAAATAAAATTAATCCCTCAATTTTTACGTTTTAGAAAATTATCGTGTCTCCATTTTATTAAAATAATGTATTTTTGGCTAATATTGCTGTCAGTTTTTAAAATATTCCTTATTTTCTTCTTACGTATTACCCAGAATTAAATATTATAATATGTATGTTTACTTTGGGTGCAAAAGGCGGACAAGCGAAGAAAAACGTACGGCAAGTTCTGGTAAATTATGATCATACTTAGATAATCTGTCAGGCTGAAACACCAGTAATTGTTTTCTTTGACTAAGACTGCCTTTGCCTTTGGCCGCGACGTCGTATGGCGACGTCCCTGGCCATCAGTTAAGAAGGTATTATATTGTATATCCGTAAATACACAGGATAATAAAAAAAATAGAGTTAAATATATTGTCATACAATTAATGCCACAATGTCCTTGTTTAGAGCATCAATGGCTGGATGTAAAATTTTCGATTGTGTTACTTCCTTTAGCCTTTTTTGTTTGAGTCTGACTTGGGAGCTCGAACGATTGCTGTAAATCTGTATGCGAACTACAGTATCTTTTCGACTTAGTTTACTGTGTTTTTTGCATGCTAGGCTAGCGTCTATAGCCATCCTTACATATACCTTTCAAATACATATTCATTTACATTCAAAGTCGTACTTACTGTTATAAAATATTCTACTTGATTAGAATTAATTCTTGAAGAGCATGGCGATTCATTCATATCTGTTTATTTCATAAATGTCAACACAGATTTGACTTTTGGGCTAGTTAAAATAAAATATTTGCTGATGTTCTCTAGAATGAAATAACCTTCCCGCATTTGGCTTCGTTAAACAAAAGGTGAAACAAATTAAATTCATTCAATCATGCTGTAAAAGAAGAATATTAAAAATGTTTTCTAATAGAAAATGACCACCGAAAAATAAATACAAAATAAGTTGTTTTTTGTAGAATGCAGGTCACAAAACATCAACATATTTTTACGCCACTTGAATATTGATGAATAATCGAAAAAAAATGGACGATGAGTTGACAAATGTATTTCTTTAATATTTATTTAACAGTTACTGTAGCCGCGAGTTCGGCTGTCAATTTGTTGCCCAAACCCTGTGAAATAAAAAAAAGTAAAAAAAACTAGTTGGGATAACAGGATTTAAATCCTTTTTCTGTGCAATGCAACACAAAAAAAAAAAGAAAAATAAATTTAATGGTATTGAAAAATTTTATGATATTATGTTTTGCCGCTATAAAAAACCCCATTTACCTGTAAATGCAATAAATACAAAATTAACTACCTCCTTACTACCAAACTCATTAAAATAAAACAGAAAGTGTGCAAAGAACTTTCATTAATTTTCCATTATTCAAAATTTTAATGGCTTAATCGTTATCTCGATTATTGGGGTATATGTAAACTGTTAGGCTTACATAGCTTATGTGATAGAAGAAGTTGCTTCAATACAAAATAATAATAATATCTAGTAATTTTATTTTTCAATAAGCTAAAGGTCAATTTTTGTTGGAAAAATAAGGGAAAAAAACAACATTAAATAGAAGTCAAAGTACTATTTCGGAAATCACCAAGTTTTCCTCATCAGACTTCTTTCTTCACTGCTTCCGTGGGAGTCGAATCCGCTCCGCTTTGGAGTTGTTGTTTTTTGTTTAGCTCATTTAAAAATAAAATTATGTAATTAAACAGGTCAAAAACCACGAAAAATAATAATAATATAATAATAATAATAATTTCCATTATCCTTAAGATGAGTTGAGGCAGGTTATCAATGCATATAATGAGCTAATATCAAAATGCATCCGACTATGCAATACTTGTGCAGAAGTTATAAATTTTAATTTAATCGTATTTAACTTTCGATTGTATTTATTTAAAATGTTTAACAAATCTAGTCGTCTGCAGGAACTTTAGTAGACGAATAATTCATTTAATAAATAAATTAATTGAATTATATTGAAAACTGTTCAATCATAGTTTCGCCCAATCACTCAAAGGAGTAAATATTGGAAAGATTTTTCGTCTTCCCTTATCAAATTTGGTTTTGTGGCACACCGTTTTCGGTGTTGTGCCATCGTAAAAATAAAAATTTTCACCAAACAATGGTGATGTACCCCATTTCGTGTTTATACCGAAGCCATTATTAACAATGTATTCTTTAACAGCACATATAACATAATTTTTTTAAATCAAGCTTCAAACTTTGAATTCATATTAAAAACCATAAAATGTTTTTTTTTTTTTCAAATTGCTTAGAACTTTTTGCTAATGCAGTTTTGCATCACATACAATTTTAGTGCAAAATTTGCAAGTTTTAAGGCACTTTCAATTAACACTTGAAACTTTACACTCAACAAATTACTAAACACTATAAAAAATGTGTACTCGTAATAAAAGTTAGTTTATTAATTTTTATGTAAGGATTTAAACTAAGCTTGATTTCCCAAGCAAAACTCATAAAAATGTAAGAGAATTTTCTCTTATAAAATAAAAAAAAAACAGTCTGTTCTGCATTTCGATGTTGTCGTAATCGGAATGAATAACATTGCTTTACATCGAAAGCCAGCATTAAAACATTTTTTTTTAAATATTAAAAATTAATAAAACACAATAATTAAAAAAAAACAAATTTCAAATTTTGATATGAAGAGACGCGACAAATTTCATATACATTTATTTTTCAAGTTAAAATTTGTTGAAAATACCACTAAAGTATTTTCTTATTAAAACAGCTTAGAACATTGGTCGTTTATACATATTTGATTCCATTTCCCTTGGGTTCTTAAGTAATACAAATTGCCAGAAAATTTGCATATTTAATAACTTTAGAGATTGTAGCTATGTACATATTTATATTGATAGATGTTCTCTTTCACGTTTGACACCGGAATTATTTATACGTTTTTTTTTAAGGCTTGGCCTCAGGCCACCCCGCGAGTACGCCACAGGTATACGCTTTCCACAAAGTCATCATAATTTCCTTTCATCGTCAACAAGACGCGAATTCCAAAATATTTGATGATAAAGCCAAAGTCAAGTACATACATACATAAGTAGCAACGAGCGGAAATTGATGTGGCGCGCAAAAATGTATGTATTGTTGAATTGTTAAGACTATAGAGTAGAGCGGAAATATGGTGCAAATATAACAAAACGGAAGAAACAAAAAAACAAAAACAACGAAAATCACACAAACCCATTAAAATCGATTTTGGACAACAAAAGAAAATTTTGCGTTTGCGGAAATTAATTTTTTTTTAAGTGACGCATTACTTCAGCGCACATTAAATTTGGCCATCAAAATGATGCCCAAAAATATATTAAAGTATTTTAAGTGCTAGAAACGAGTAGGATGCTGTAATCCAGTGCGTAGCGAGTTCTGTGATGAGAAAAAAAAAATATTAGCACTTTGAGGTATACGTTGTAGGTTTGGTTGTAGGTTCATCTATGTATATGGGCCATATTGTCAATACGCACTTTCTTAACTGCCGAAAGAGCGCGGCCAAGCATTTCTCTAAAATACATTATTATTAAAGTGCAATCCGTTTAGCTGACGATTACAATAAAACAATCAAAAAATTAAGTAGATTTAAAAGCTTTATGCTTTCTCATTCCAAGGCAAGCATTTGCTTCAGTTTTTTCTTTTACTAGTTTCATGTTTCTTTCCTTACGTCGGAATTGCAATCAACAGCTTAAGCTGTGCAACAGCAGCGAAATGGCTGGGTGCTGTCGGTGTTTTAACTCCTCCGTGCCCAACACTCACATATGTATGTACACAAGTACATGCGTGTCTATGAAACGTATGTATGTATGTATTTTTTTTTAACTCACTCGCACATCGCTGCATCGACCTAGTTTTAATGTGTAAGCTGAAAGGATTACTCATACCAAAGCGGCCTAAGATTACTGCACTGCAATTGTATTTGTATTTTTCGTATTTCACCTTCATTTCGTGCAGATTAAAGGAGTTTATTTCCGACAATGTTGTAGTCTTTTATTTGCCCATTTATCGGCTTTTGGAGTAAGCCAACTGCTAAACTTTGAGCTAACCTTTTGTCTCTACTCAGGATTACTCTAAGGTTGCTCTTATCTAAATTCGACCTAATTCCGTTATCGAAGACAATTAGCTGACCGCTTTTGTTTCATTTGATTTGATTATGTGTGGTAAGTTTGGGGAACAAAAGCTTTTAGGATAATTGGAAAAACAACTTATATTCAACGAACAGAACATGTTTTCTTGCTGTCGTTTATGCAAAACTTAGCTATATCAAGATGCAATTATGAAAGAAGTTTTAGTTGGTAAGCTTACTTTTTGGTAGTCCCATTTCAGCAAAGCATAACAATGTAGTTCAAATAAATAATATTAAACAAAAAACTAAAAAAAACACGCTTTTAAATCACATCAAACTAGAAAGAGAAAAATAATTTTTAATATAAGTTAAAAACTAGCGTTATTGTGAAAATAGCGTAGATTGCTTGATATTCGAAAAATAATGCACAAAATGCTTTCAGCTTTAATTAAGACTTTTAAGTTTAATGTGCTTTAAAAGCGTTTTTTTTTTAGTTTTTCAAATAATATTTAGTTTTATTTTTTGTTTGAAATGCTATGAAAGCGTTATTTTAAGTTTATTTATTATTTTTGTTTTCTATTTGATATAATTTAATAATTTCTTAAGCGCTCAGAATAAATAATGCAGGACACTAAAAGCAGTAAGATGAGCGCTTAACGTTCCTCATACGCCCTGTACGACAATTTCGAATTAATTTACTGCTGGCTGCCTTGTGAGCGCGAGTATATTTCTAAATAGTTAACATCGAAAAAAAAAAACAAAATACGATAACATTTTTTTCATTTCTTTAAGTAGCCAAAAATATGAATGAAAATTTCTAGTAATTTAAATTTATATGAAGAATAAGTTTTAGTGGTCACCTTGTAAACCGAGTAAACCAAGTAAACCGAATCCACCATTGTTATAGATTGGCAAATGAGATAAATTATGGATCTGAAAAATGTCAAAAGAAAAAACACTTCCACCGACTTTTTCTTTCTTTTTGGCTGCAAAATCGTTTGGAGTAAGAAGTCGCGCTTGTAAAGTTATATAACTTTATCTATTTTAATGTTCGAAAGTTCGGGCGAAATAAGTTTAATTAAGCGCTTAGTAATTGTGTTTGAGCGGAAGCTTAAATAAAAAAAAAATAATTCGCGGGAAAGGTACGCAAAACGAAACTCCTGACGGATTTTACTTCGCTTTAAGCAGTGATTACGTGCGGTGATCAAATCGAGCCTCAAACAAGGACTATATTCTAAAATTGCGACTACGAAAAATACGAGTATTCGCGGCCCATTTATCGAAGTCGCGGACAAAAGAATTCCAAATCTTTTTTATTTTGTCCAAATCCACGAGGTATCCAGTTACGCTACATTATGCGCTCAGCAAACCTACATACATACATGTATACATCCGCACAAATGTACCAATGTACATATGCAGACTTTAGCAGCAATTTCTCATGCGGATTGGTTTTTATTAAAAACTAAGATTAAACAGAAAAGAGAAAAAAATAAGGATATACATACATTAATTTTACTAAGTAACCTTGAAGAAATAAAATGGAAAAAAAGAAGAAAAATAAAATATTAAACTAAAAGTATCAAAATTTGGCTGAACTTATACATCAATGATTTTTTTAATAAATTATTATACTTGTTTGTGAGTAATTAAAAAACGTAAACTCTAAAGAGAAAACAAACCTAGTTAAAATCTGAAGAAAATCCATTTAGCTTAAGTAAATTGTTTTTGTACTTAATTTTAATTTTAATTAAAATCATAGCGGTAGTGTGAGTAACCAAAATGCGATCATTAAGTTTGCTGTTAAATGGTTCCAGAGCGGACAACTTAGGTGCATACACAGCGTTTTTCTTTCATTCCTAACCGAGCTGCAGATATATTTACATACTCGTACATAGTCTCCGGCCACTCCAGTTTATCAGGCGCCTGCTGACTTCATCGGGACAGAGCGATGTAAGTTTAGCATTTTTGTTTCATTGCTATTTTCATTTATTCGTAAACACAATATAATTAGCGTGACCAGACTCCCAGTTTTCATATAATTCTGAATATATTAAATTTGATAATATAAATATGTATTCTTTGATTTATTATGTGAAAATACGTTAACTTAATTCTGATAAGCTGTAAAAGCGTTCATAGAATTGTAATGGAAATCAAAATTAAATTTTAAATAGTTTGTTATTGTGAGAGGATGTCAGTCTTAGGTGTGCAAATTTCTGTCCGTATTATTTTAATTATGTATTTCGGGGCTTATTTCGTTAGTTTTTTTTTGTCGTCTGTTCTTTTCTACGATTTTATTTTTGGAATGGTCAAGACTTGCATCAATGTAGAGTGCATGAACCACCCCAGCCGCCGAGCTAAGAACTAGGCAAAAGCTATCATGCACAGAACTGTTGTATTATCAGCGTTTCTTGATAAGTGTACAGAGTTTAAATGAAATCTGTCCGCTTAAAGTGGGTCAAAATCGGGTCCAAAGTAGTCGATTACAAACTAAAATAAGTTAATATAAGCGTGTTAAAAAAGAATAAATTAATTTTCTACTCTTTATATTATGCGTGCTTTTAACATATTGTTTAATCAAAGTAATATTAAAGTAATAAACATTCTAGTTTTTTTTCCTATCTTTGATTCAAACAGTTAATTATTCGCATAAATTTAAAAAATTGTCATAAATAGCGATAGCGTTTTATAGCTTGTGCGATTCTACACCTCGAGCACCAACAATTTGTGTTTTCGTTGACATTTCTATAATCTCTTGCTTACACTTCTATTTCAAAACGTGAATAAAAATTGATTGGTTTAATAAATTTTAATTTAAATACTTTTTAAACTATTCATTGACTGCCATTTTCTAGAAGGGAGAAATTTGAGATACAAAATTATGCCTTCAAGAATGAGTAGAACTTGAGTATATAACTGAGTAGTACAACAACAATTTTATTGAAGAGCACATCAGTGAAAAGTAAAATGTAATATTTCTCTATTTTGCAATTAAATAAGTCTTGTACGTTAACAGTCTTCCGGCTATAATCGGCTATGTTGGTATACTTGAAAAAAACTGTGATTCTTCCCGAAAGAAGTAATTTTTTTTTTGTAACTAAATCGATATAAAAAAGTAGTATATTTGCTTAAACTACATATGTCTTTAGTCTAGTTTATTCTATAGTAAGCGGTAATGTTGCCTAGAACTCATGGACTAGCAACGCATTCGTTTTATAATTGTAAATATATGTAAGTAAAACTATACTCTGTTAAAATATTGACTGGTTTGAATACTTTATTTCGCTTATAATTAATTAAAATAATTTTTTTAAGTAAAATATGTTTCATTCTGTAAGAAAACCCATAAATATTGATTTTTTAAACTATTTACAAAATGTACAACGATTTTGCAAAATTTTATCAAAATTTCGAGCCTTTTTTCAGTTATAAATGAAAATGAAAAAATGAAAACGAATGTTTTTAGATTTTTTTGAGGATGAAGTTTTTTGGCTAATTGAATTTTAGTCTGGGGAAGAGCAAGTTTAAAATGTCAACAATTTATCACTGATTTTTGACAATTTTTTTTACTGGCTGTTTCCTCTATAAAATTGTTTTTAATATGGAAGTAATCGCAAAAGAGCGTCTTTAAAAAAAGCCACAAAAAACTTGCACTTTTTGTTGTTCAAATTAATGAGCCACCTATCTGCATACCCCAAAAAATTTAAATTTCTTTTTTAATTTTCTTTGTTGAATTATTGATACATTTTTTTTTTATAAAATTTAAAAAGTTTGTTTTTATTGGTGTTTATTATAGAATTAACGATGTTTTAAGTGAAAAATAATTTTAAATAATAAATAAATTGTCCATATGAGTTATGTGTTTGTGCTGTTACTTATGAACCGAGTGTAGCATATATGCTCTAAATGTGTTTATTCTATTGTTTTTCATCAATTTCATCCGCTTGTTTGCTGTGATGGCATACAAAAAAGAAGAAGCTCCAATAAAATTTTATTGTGTTTTATGTTTTGTACAATTTCTATGATATAAATTTCTATGATTTAAATTAAATAATGAGCATAATTTAATTAAGAATAAAGATACAAATTTAAAAGCAATTTAAAAATAAATAAATTAATAGCCCCAAAGGATCAATCGTATCATATGAACGCGGAGTTAAAATCAATTAGTTAACGTACTATATTTGATTATTAAAATAACTCGATAGTGCTTTTAGTAGCATCTATGTTTTTTTTTTAAATCATCGAAAAACCATCGTTAGTATTTAAGTATGGGATACTTTCATTTTTCCAACTAGTACTTGGTATAATCTATATTTTATTTTCCTCTATTTTTTATTCATATAACGTAAATTGGTTCCTAAATTTTTATGAAAGCAGAGCGTAAGAAAATTTCAAAATTCATTAAGTAATCTGAAGTCACTTAAAGCTGACCCTTTATTGTACACTTTATTATTTTTTTAAATATACATATGTACTTTAATTAAAGTTTGTTAATTTTGTTTCTAAATTGAATAAAATGTTTGAAGATGGGCTGCTTATGAATTTTGGAATTCCATGATTGAAAATTCACCTAAACTTAATAAATATATACATCTCGAAATTGTCGTTAGACACCCATGTTTATAATTCTGGAAAGGGATATATTTATATATTCGTAAATATCAATGACAAAGTATGTACATACACCATACACACATACATTCCCCTGGGAGAAAGTAGTTACATAAATTTCAATTAAATGAAATAAATATATCTATAAATGTTTTAATTAATCTTTAATATAAACTAGCAAAATATGCAAATTGGATTTTAGAATTCATTTCAATTCTCTTCTGATATGCTATATTCATTATTTAAATTATATTCAAATATATGTACATATGTATCGTGTAAGACAAAGCTTTATTTTAAGGTTTCCTTAACAAAAAATTTGCTCTATGCAGACATGCGTACGTTTATATTTTCATATGTGCATGTGATAAATTGAGATGATTTATTGAATGCAAACTAAAGGGTTGTTCTCCCAAATGATTTAGATTTCAATTTTGGAATTTTGTGCCCTTTTATATTAGGGAGTTTATACGTGAAATGTGTCTTATTGACTTATGGTAACCTTCGGTAAACACAAATTGTACATACAATGAAATGTCACAAAAGAAAACGAATTATATGCAATTTCCTTATTGTAAACATAACTATTTACATACATACATAAATGATCAATGAAATAGATATATTTCTATTGAATACTCAAACTCAATAAATATTCATTAAATCTTAGTAAAAGTACATTCTAGCTAATATATATATTTATGAATAACCTCTCACCCTGCTGAAATGCCAGTTGGCACAATTTTAGAAATGTCTAGTGAAAAAGGAGCCATATGTGGTTTAAAAACAGAAAAGTACGTTTCACTGAATGCAGCTGTTTTTGCTAACATTTCATTAAGTATAACATATACATACATAGTATTCAACTTGCTTGAGTATGACTTTCCATGAGTATACTTTGATGAAGCTTACTTAATTGAACCTACTTTAATAGGGTATTCTCTAAATAAAAAGTGCCTTTAAAAATGTGATCCTCATCAAACGCCGCAACGTTGATTGAGAAAATAATAACGTTTGACCGGATTTAGCAAATTCAACTTTTTCTCTTACTACATAACTGAGGCCGAGTGCAGATTCTATGAAACTTTTTGACTTCTTTCGTTTAACGAAGGACAGTGTTGTGCATCGTAATTTTTTTAAAGCTGAATAAATTGAGTATATCCATACAACAGGATGTATCAAGCTGAATACTATATATTGTCTTACACTCAGCAAAGCAATGGTCTATTTATTCGCCCAATATCAAATAAAAGAAAATCATCTGATAGAGTCTTCAAATCATACACTTTTTTTTAATATCAAACAAGCCCCGAAGAGTTTATATAAGATAATTTTTTACGCAACTGATAGTGAAAGGTCATGCGAAAGTTTAGAAAAATTAAATTTTTGTTTATGTGAATGAAAACTGTTTGCAGTAGAGAAGACATGATATCACTCGTTTTGCTTGGATCGGCAAAAATCTTAAGTCAAAAGTGCTTAAAACTAGCACCAAAATAAGAGCGAAAATCCGGTTCAAAACAAACAACTGCACAATTCCATATAACACTAGTGTTAAACTAGAAATTTATTCGCTAGTTAAAAAAAAGCTTTTCCAAATATATTTTTACTTACGAGTACACTCAAACAGACACACGCACATTGTTAAATGTTTTCGTAGATTCCATCCAGTCATCATATTTGGTGCAGTAAAATTTACTTTGTCCAGTCTCAATAGCACAATTTTACTAGGCTAAATAAACAATGCGACATAGAAGCGATGGGACTATGAAATCCCTGCAACACAACAACACAAAAGTGTATCGCATCGAGTTAAATCCAACTTTCCAAATGTGTCAAAAAATACTTATAAAACATTTACGCTTGCACTTAACTGCGGATGTATTTTATTTGCGAAATGGATACAGTGCCACAAAAGTCGGCTACATGTTAAACGTAAATAGATACAAAAAAGACTATACAAACAAACATACTCGTGTGTATGTATGTTTGGGCAATGTGTGCACATATGCATCTCTAGTATTCAATTTTTTTTTATTTAGTTGTATTTGAACACATGTAGGTATGTGTGTATGTATGTAGGTATGTATGTGTGTATGTATGTCATACTTACAAACACATTTTCCTACCTCAAAACCATGTGCCTACACTACTAATCTGACCTGACCTAATGGGAATTAGAATGTGCAGTTTCATAGAAAAATCGATTTGATCTCGGATTACGTAGATATTTACTTTTCTTTTATAGTATATATTTTTTTGAGAGCATTTGAATTGATTGTTTTACTATTCTTGTGAGTATTTGTAAGTGCTTTCGTGCAAGTGCACCAATTTGTGGTAAGTTTTGTTATGTTGGAGTAGTTATGTACGAGTACATACAAATACAATATGCTTTAGATAAGAATAAGAGTATCTCAGTTATTTGCTCATAATGTCAATATGTGTATTTTATCAAAGTAAATCCTTGAGTCGATTGTAGTGACATTTTCATTAAATGTTAGTTTTTTAACGATCAAATCTACTAAAACAATAAAATTAGCTTTACTTCATGTACGTTGAAACCATTTTTATTTTAAAATAGTAAGCTCTATTTTAAAACAAGATTTCATAAGCTTGAGATGAACAATTTTATACTCCAAAATCATTTTTTTGAACGATCTTTTGTGTGGGAGCTATATGTTATAGTCATGTGATGTTGATGCATTTTACTAATAACATTTAATTTGTGATAATTGTACTAAATATTAAATTTCATGTATTGATTGAGCTGCATAAATGGAAGAGTTATTCCTTAAAATTTCTATATCGTAATAATAAATTTGAGCTGTATTGTTAAAGTCGTCGTAGGAAGATTTTTTATTCAAAATATTAAGAGAAATCGTAATTTTGACGGCGCGGTATGTGTAAATTGTATGCCATACAAATCGCCTTAGTCTAATAAATAGTCTACATTAATCAAAGAAGCTTCACTATACAGCACACCATAAACGATAGCAGGAACTCCAGGAAATTATTAGCAAAAATATTATTATTAAATGCACATCCTGTTTTCACTTCTGAGAGTTTTTGAAATTAATTTTTAATATCGCTGTTTTAAACAACGACAACGTCAGTCCAAAGACGTGCCATATTAAAAACTTCCAGCACCAAAGTGATTTAGCACGTTCGGCCATGTGGAATTTTTAAAACAAAATCTTACAAAAACAAATTCTGTGTGCTTTTGTTTAATATTGATGGATTTTCGACCTTTTCATGTTAATAGCGTCACATTTTAATTTTTTAACTTTTTCCAGCACCTCGCATTTAATTCGAAGGTAACTTAGCTTTTGACTTTCGTGACACTTGAGTGCTTGTGTATTGTGTACGTGTAAATGTTTAATGGGTTTGCCATTTTTCTTTAGTGAAGATACAAATAGGGAGTGCCTTGAATGGTGCTTGGCTTAAATTTGGCGCTTTTTTATTTTATGCTTGACAATTAACTTGCTTTTAAATAATTAGATTAAAACGGCGATAAAAATGCAGTTTATCTCATACATCCAGATTAAAAGTTGTTTAAATTTTCTTATATTATTTTGTCGACTCTGACGTTCTGAGTTATTGAAATCTTGCTCGCGCACCTAATGCCTTGCCTCATACAAAGTGCAGTTTTTTTTGTTTGCAAAACGTTTTTGTAAAGTTATATGCTCTCAATTAAAATCATAAAAAAAATTGTCATTATTTCTGTTGCTTGAAAAAGAGCTTTGGCCTTGCGAAAATGTTCTTGAAGAAATAATTATAAGAGCATATTATTCCTGAGTGCCTTTGACTAATTTAAGACAAGAAAATTTCTTTTTCATTTCCATTTCATATTAATTTTTCTTTTTTATTAAGATACCCAGCTTATAAGAGAAAAAATCTTAGAGTAATTATTTAATTAATATACATTTTGAATGAGCCCAAGGCCGGAAAATATAAATCTTCAGACTGAAGTCGAAATATTTACAAATAAATAAAGTAATATATTATTCAATTGTTTAATTTTTCCGGCCTTGACCTCATTAAAAATCTATATATAATTTATATATTTATGGCTAATACAACCGAATTGACAATTACATATTTTTATTGAATTTAAATATGAACTCGAGTTTGAATTGCATTACATAGATATTTTTTTTATGATTTTTGAAATCTTGTTTTACTGTCATTATAATTACTATGTTTGCAAACATATTAAAAAAAATTAATATTTCAGTATAAAATCACCTTTTTGATTTAATTTCTCAAAATCATTTGAAAGCAATTTATTAAGTTTACTAATTCATTCTGATCAAGTATTTTGGTGTTGCTCAGTAGCATTTATTTTCAATGTTTAGGTAAAAGCAACATGAACTAGTACACTCTATTCAAAAATAATAAAACAAACACATATTGCCATATTTGAACAGGTTATTTGTCCATTAATTATTTAAAATTTTTTTTTTCAATTAAAACATCGTTCATTCTCTAATAAACACCAATTAAAACTTTTACTTTTAAAGAAATTGTTTAGAATTTTTTTTGAGTAAGCATATACATATGTAGCTCATTTAACTTTAGTGTAATAAAGTGTAAATTTCTAGTGGCTTCGAATTATCACTGATTTTTGACAATGTTTTTACCGATGCTCTTTCGCAATTCCTTCCATATACAATATAAAAGCGACTTTACTTTGTTTGGAGGAAACTGCCAGTAAAAATTCTCAAAAATCAGTGACATCTTGTAGACACTTGCAACGCGCACTTTCTCACTCTCAAATTGAATGAGTCAAAAAACTGCATACTCAAAAAAATTTTAAAAACTTTTTTTTTTTAAAAGTTCAGAATTATGGAAAAATTTTTTTAAATCATTGTATATTTGTAAAAAGTTTAAAAACTTGGTGTTTATGGTTTTTCTTAAAGAATGAACCAAATTTTACTTGAAAAATAATTTTAATTAATTAAAACTAAAATAAAGTGCCCAAATTCTGTCAATATGTGGTTGGGCCATAATTTGTGAAGAGTGTAGAAGATTTTTATAAATATATTTAGGTGATTCACAAGGTGCCAAAAAATGTCGTATTGTCATAAAGTCATAAAATTTGATAAATTCCAAATAGTGTTATTTTACATCAATTTTCTTTGCAATGCAATAAAAACAAAAAAAAAAGTAACTTTTGAACTATCGAGTATATGTATGACCTTACAACTTTACGATATTTTACGACAACTTGTGAATCCCCTAATTGTCAATTTTTCAATTTGTTGAATTTCTGTACTAGGAAAAATACTCAAAAGGAAAAAAAAAATTAAAAAACAACAAACTTACTGCCCGATTCTGTATTATTGATAGATTATCAAACTTTTTCAAGTTTTATGTGTTCTAAACAAAATTAAAAACTGTTTTCTTTGCTCAGTTATAACTATGGAAAAGGTTATTTACAAATTATAATCTATTGAATATTTGTAAATGTTTGATAGTTTACCAGGAACACAGAATAGTGTAGTTATTTTTCACTCAAAGAAGGATTGAATTAAGTAAATGTATTTGTGTTAAGGTTACTGTCAAATGCAGTCTAGGCTTAATTTGATTTTTAAATTACAAGAAAGTATAATTAAATCTATTTTTTGCTGCGATATAATTTTATTACTATTAATAATTTAATTTAATTGAAGTGAATTTTATGAATTTAAAAATACGCATATATAATTTAACTGGAAAATAAAGCAAGCGTTGTTTCACAGCGTCACATTAGTAATTGAACTTATGTGCATACTATTTAAAGTTTTATCCGCAAATGTTGCTATAGTCAAATGAATTGTGATTTTAGCATGTTAAGCACGAATAAACGCCATCCGATTGCTTTCGTATGCTTTGCCTTACTTCATACACACACTTGTACATATGCTGGTATACTTAAATATATTTGTAAAATTGTGTCAATGCAAGTGCAGATGTACCAATGCATACATATATGTAGGTAGGCAATAATAACACCTTGGAACAAGCATGTAAAACATGAACATGACCAAAACATAAAATGGTGTACCGGTATTGCAGAGGTGACAATGAAATCGACAAGCAACCTTTACTTGTACATACATGTGAATGTGAGTGTACATACGACTATGTATAAGTGTATGTGTGTGTCACAGTGCAGGACTAGAACAGGGAATATGCAGGCAAAAGGTAGTGCAAGCTATGAAACAACTTAATAAAGATGAAAAGTGCAACAACAAGTACGCACCAATACAGTGACAAAAAGGACTTCGCCGTAGTCAAGGGACACACTTCATACACACATACATAGGTATCAACGAGTATGTAAGTAGAAATACGAATATAACATACACATTTACTTAAATGCTGGAGTATGTATGGTGGGTAAATATAACACATGGCGACGCTCACGACCCCAAGACTGTGCACACACACGTACCGCAAAGCATAAGCACTATTTTTGCAACACTGTTTATAGTCGTACATATGTATGTATGTATGTATGCAAATCTTTGTGCATGCGGCAAAAGCTATTGTTTTGACTTAATCAACATGCCACACACGCTGTTGCAACAATGTGCTTGCGGTAGAGGGAGATGGTAGAGGTGCTGCACATACATACATACTCGTACATACTCGTATAAACAGTTAAAATGGCCAATCTACATTGGCATAAAGTGAGGAGCAACAAGATACGAGTATATCGCAGCAGCAATAGTAACAACAATACAATTGCTTGTTACTGCAACTTCATACATACATATGTAGTTGCATGAATAAATATGTACATACAAAAGTGCACATGTCCATAGAAACACGTACATACGTACAACATGCACAATTAAGCACCTTTTAAACCAAAAACAACACTCCCTGCCAAAGCGTTCGAAAACACAGCAATACACATACATACATACAAACATCGGAAAGCCATCCATTCGCCAGTTGAGTCAGGCAAGTTGCTTTGTCGTTGCAATTGCACAGCTTTCTTTACGCTTCCACCCACACATACACACACAAATACTCTCCGAAATGTGCAAATGTAGATGCACACAAACATGTGGTTGTTTGTAAACATTTTTGCGTTATTTTGGTTGTAAGTGCTTGGCAATTGGCTTCCTGTAACCACCTGAAATTGTGCACCTAATTTACTGAAACACGCTCTTGTTTTGTATTTCTTGTGCTACCTGTGAATTTTTGTGTGCTGCATCTGCGCTTGTTGTGTGTGTGTGTCTGTTCATTTAAAAAATTTCGCTTAAGGGACTGCATAGTTGTTGGTTACTTTAAAATTGATTAATTTCAAAAATTGAGTGTTTAATCTTGTTCAACGTTGAATGTATTTCCCCATCTAATGCTGTGGAATCATTATTTTTCTTTGCTGTGTTTTTGAGTATTTAATTGGAGAACATTCAATGTGTAAAGGAAATTATGATCGGACATTCGCTGCCATATTTTGAATGATCACAAATGAGGAAGAGCATATATTTTTGATGTTACGCCTGATATTTTCAATGCTTTTTCGATATCCATTGAAACAAATTATGTAAAATTTAATATTTTCTGCGGTTTGAAACGAAAGAAACTGTGTTTTTATGAAATTTTGAAATATGACCGTGGGTATAAAAAATTCGCGTTTGCCCGAATTTTGCTATCCTCACTTGGTCTTACTAAAATGAATTAAAGGATCATCATGGCGTAAGAAAGTCGGTGTATAAAAATTACATGTTGATATGCATCCCATAATTTTTTGGTAGTCCAAGTTTTTTTGCAGCTAAAAAGCTAACAGTCTATAACATCTATATTGGCAAAATAGGCAAACTTCTTTTGTAATATTTCACGAACTGCCATATGTTACTCACTAGTTATCCAAAAAATAACTTGAATATGTTACAACTTATTGAATAGAGTATTTTTAAGCTTTTAAAAGGAACTATTTTAAATTGTTTAGTGTAATATTTAATATTTCATTTTTTTGTTCTCATTTCAGCATATTGGCAGATGATGAGACGGTGACATAAAAAAGCTTTTCATAAAGCTTTCAATTAAGTACGAATATAAGGTGTTGAGATAATTTCCCCATCTAGCCGACATTTTTTCTTTGGGCTGTATAGAATTTTGTATTTTTATTTTTCACTTTTTAGGCGGGAACAAATGTAACCGCCATTGTAATTTGCATAATTAGTTTTATTACAATAGTTTATTGCACGTAATTTTCTGAAAAGGTTTTCTTTATATATATATACACATTTAAGTTACGATAGTTACAGCAATACATAATTCAAAAATTTTACCTAAGCTTTTTTAAACTGTTTGTCTAACAAAGTGCAATTCGGCGTAAGTCGCTTTGGCTTCTTTAAAAAATTATACGTGCATATGGACTTTGGGTCAGACGTGTTAAATGTGTTAGAAAAAATGACTTACATATGCATTTATATACATACATACATTAATTATTGTACACTTACAATCAAATATTCCATTTGTTTGGTTTTTCCAGCCTTTGTTCAAAGTAACAAATATTTGTGCCATTCGCGCCATTCTTGTTTAAGTCATTTGTACAATTTCCACAATAATATTTTTTGTTCCTCTATATTTTCAATGTGTCCATTCTTCTGAAGAAAAAAAAAACAGCTTTTTATGATAGGTAGCATTTTTTGTAATTCAGATCTGATTTTGATATAGCGTTTATTTTGGTGTTCATTGACAAATTTCCATAGCATTTACTGTGGCGGTTGTGTTAATGTGTACTATTATTTTTGACTGACGGCGCTGCGACGCTTCAAATCAATCAATTGCCGTCATTGAAAGCCTGATCAATGCAAATTCAATTTCACTTCACCAGCCAATGCTCAGTTTTTGTGCTTCAATTGAATTTTTTTCTTTATTTTATGCCATTATTTCTCATTATGCGAACTCAATGCATATTTCGTTATTTTGCCAAAATGATTTTTATTTACCCTGTACTAATGTTCTGAAAAGTAATTTATTGAAATTGTATACAAGTCTTTAATAATAAGAAAATGTATGATTTTAAAGCTAATTTATTTCGTGTGCACTTTAACTAAGCTGTTGAAATGCTTGTGGCTAGGACAGATAAATCCTTATTCTAAGAGAAAAGAATAAAAGTCAATCCATAATTGTTATAGTAAAATACACATTTTCGAGAAATTTATAAATATTTTTCGTTTTTGTTATCAGCGAGATAAATATTTTTAAGTCTTCAAAGAAATTTACTTTATATTATAAACGTCTTCTGGAAACACGAGCCCGTTTCAGGACTAGTTCAGGACGCCACAAACTACATAAAACCGTGATTGTAGAGTACTGAACTAGTCCCGAACAAAGCCAGAAATGATACCAAACTATGTAGTTCTGAACTAAGCGCGGTCTTAAGCTGGCTCCGAATTAGTTCCTAACTTGAACTAGACTGAATTACAAAAATACTTTCAAAATTTATCACACTCATAATCATTATTAATAACCTTATAATTATTTCGAAAATAAGGAAGGTTTTTTTTTAAAACACCACCATGAATTAATTATTTTTATGGGGGTAAGACAAGAGCCCAGTTCGAATTTTTGTTAAATTTTCAAACACATCAAATTCAAGTAAAACTTCTTACTAGCATACTTATTGAAAATCAATGAAATATTTAAAAATTGAAAACTGTTTCAAATGTTACTATATAAGTATATTTAAAACCACAGTTTGTATTCAAATAAATTTACCTATGAATGTGGAATGTTATTTGTTAAATAAAAATAAAACGAGTATCAAATTTTAGATTCTTGTTCTTCCAGCTAAAATTTGCAAGGGAATTAAGTTAAATGTTTAACTATTTTTCAGTGTAGAGTGAAATTTATCTTTTATAGTGAAATGTATAGAAAATGCATTTTCTGATATCTTCATTCAAAAACATTAAATTAGACTTTGTATATGCCATGGAGAATTTCATAACACCTAAAGATATAAAAAGTATTTTCGCTAATGCCTTTGGAAACGATAATGAGTCAACATATAAAATCCAGTTTGATACTTTGTAGAGAACTAAAAAAAAATTAAAAACATTTTTTTATATAGATTTTGAACTTTTTTCACGGAAGTATTTTTAAGTAGGCTGTTTTATAGCAATTTAATTTTATTAAATCTTGTGAAGGTTTCACGTAGCTAGGAATTACCTTTGATTTATTAGAACTTTTTTCGTTGCATTTTTTTCAATATAACGCATAAGCATAAGAAAGAAGTAAGTCGCAAAACCCTTGACAAAATAATTTTCTAAAAAATCAACGGTAATTCGAAGCCACTGGAAACTTTCACACTGTTATACTAAAATTGAATGGACTATAAAAATGCATACTCAGAAAAATTAGAATACTTTAGAGTTGAAAAGTTGAAAATCTATATGGAAATTTATTGATTTTTTTAGTTTTCCACAAATTATATCTCACGATTATCGCACATAATTATTTAGCAATGGAACGGAAAACCTCGAAAGCGATCCGGAGATTCTGCGTCGAGCAGTTTCGTAACTTTTCGATCAACATTACTGCTGCATCGCAGATATAATAAAAAGACAATGCCAGAAGGTATTAAACCAGCAGAAGAACGTCTGGAAGAAGTGAATATCAAAAATATAAAATTTGTGTCAATCGAATTTTTTAATTTTTATTGCACCTTACAATGAAAATTCAAAAATATACTTTTGCTTCCGGTTTTCTGCTAAGAAATAAGGGTTCTGTTTCGGACCACCATTTTTGAGTACGTCCACAATGTGGAATTTCATATTTGCCTGAATATCTAACTTCACCTTTGTGGCGTTTGCCATTGCCGGAGGGTCTCCTCTATTAATTAAATTCTTATTCTAGTAAAAAGGGGCACTAAAAAGCTGTTTGCTAGCTTGACACTTGATGAAGGAGCAGATATGTACAATAAAATACATGCTTTACTAGCACTCAAATAAAAAAATATTAAAATCTATACACACCTGGCCAACTGTTCGGCTAAATACTGCAACAATTTTGGCAGAAACCGAACTACACCCGTGTGCGAACTTTATAGCCAAACTTTTTGGTAACGAAACTCGAACTTAAGGCTTTAAAGGCAACAATCATGAAGGGTATATGGATCAGTTCAGAGAATATTGTTTGTAATTTTTTATACATTTATGTTAAAAAAACGTGGTATATTAAGAAATTTATATTTCATGGTTTACTTAGTAAAAATTTTATCAGTTGCACAACGAACTCTGTAGCGTGTGTTTGAGTGTGTTATAATGATAATTTTTTTTACACAAAAAGACTAGAAGTTCGCAAAAAAATTAATGGTTTGTAATTACAAGAATTAATTAAATACGCACTAAATCACAATTTTATATTCTAACAAATTACATTTTGTGTGTGGGAAAATATTGAAATGATAGAGAAATGTAAAAATAGTATGTAAACTCATATGTACGTTCTCAATTCAAAGCAATTTGCATGATAATGCACGAACGATTTTTCTTTTTCTGTTATGAAATTTTATTTGAGTTTTTTTTTTTTTTTGAAAAATAATACAAAGTAAAGTAATTTGAAGCTAATTGAAATAAACAACAAATTGTATTACCTTCGAAAAACATAAAGACAAACAATTGCAAAACAACCAACCAACTCAATTAAAGTGGCAACACCTCAGTTATGCAGGCGAAAATGAGGTTGCGAAAAAAAATTCAATTTTCAAAAGTGTACTGCAGTCAATAAGAACTTGCAATTTGTCATGTGCAATGAATATACAAGCACCCGAGCACACACTTACACCCACTTAAGCACACATACACATGGACATCTACATAAAGAAGCACTATGTACGTATCACATTTAGTAAGTGCTAGCGCAAAGTTAGGTCGAAAGCTGAAGAGGAAATAGAGTCTTTCAATTGAATTTGCACTTCATCAGTTGCAACAAAATAAGCTACGCTAGTGGATGTGGCGAGGGGGTGTAGTAATCAAATGGGTCAAAACCATAAGCAACTGCACCAGGTGGGACGGATATTAAAGAGAAACGAAAGTGTTGTGCGCACCGTGCGGCAGCGCCGACAGCGACAATAACAGCAGCAAAAGTTGCAGCGACAGCAGCAGCAGCAGCAGCAGCAGCAGCAGTGACTACATCATAGCCAATGGCAACAAGCACGTTTTCAAGTAACAGAATGATGTTGATAAATTTTTCTTTTTGACGATAAACAAACCGTGAAGCGAAAACCAACTGGCAATTTAACATGTGCTATGAGATGGCATGCGAGTACTGCAACAACAAATAACAATGGTTGTTGCATGCATTCAAGCGCAGTACAGCAAAGTAAGTGAAGAGGTAAAGAAAATGTACATAAGTAAGCAAAGGCATAAAGAAAACAAACAAGGACAAAATAATAAGGTAAACCGTGTTTTAAAAATACAGTCCATGCAGTTGTGTTTGTGAACATGTGAATGTCTATGGGTTTTTTGTTCCTTTTGCTACACTTCAACCCAGCAAGCATTATTGAAACATTGGGAGGTATTGAATCCGGAACATTCAACGCATAAGGAGTAAATTAAGTCGCCTATGTGAACAATGTTGTCTCTAAGGTAAATGAAATCCAAGAGTGAAGTTAGACGCCTGAGTTCCGAAAGATAGACTTAGTGTTAAGCAGAGAAAATAACTTTCACCTCCGTTTACTTAAAAGATTCAGTGATTTAGACATCTCGACCACAAACTAAGTTAGAAGATGTACAACCAAAGACGTTTGCAGCTAGAGTTTTTGTTGTTTTCCATAAACGATTGTACTTCTCAGTAATATTTAAGAAATAATTAAGTACACGCTTTTTGCATGTTTACCGCCATCAGAACACCAACTTTAACATGAAACGCCATAGTGTGGTGGCCGGTGCAAGACAAGTAATGCATTGTCAAGAAGTTGTGAAATTGTTCAACAAACAGCATGTGCATTTTTTACAGAAGCAAGTACAGAAGTGTCACACGGACGCGCTTAATAAAGTCCTAAACAAGATATTCATTGAGCTCTGCCCTCATTAGCTCACAGCTTCTTCCGCTATTAGACTCTAACTACATAAATGGGTAAATTTTCATATATACATACTTCTAAAATGTTTTGCTGGGATTTGCTTGTGACTGTAATTGCGTACTTGCAAACTTTTATCTTCGATAAAAATCAATTACATTGTTACAAACTACAAACAGTTGGAGCACAACCGATCTTTCTTTCATTTTAACTGTGTTGAGTTTACTTTAGAGATTTTCAAATACAAAGTAAGATAAACGTGCCAGTTCAACTTGAATATATCGAAACTCCTTTATTAACGCAGAATGGGATAATCTCAATTGTAAATGTTATGGAGGTATAATTTTTAAATATCTGATTTGTTTCTATGCTTATACACAATGTACATAGTTAGTTCGTACTTAGAAACTATTAAATAAAATAAATATTAATTTTATTTCGCATTTGCCCAATACTATTTCGATGGAGTATTTAACAATTAAAATACCTTTATAAAATATCGAACTAACAAATGAGTTATTAAAAAAAATTGGATTCTGTACCAAGGTACATTAAACAGGAAGCATGGATTGATTTAATTTTTTTTAAATTTGCCTTGGGCTCGAAGAAAACAAACATTGTTCACAAAATTATTTGCAATATTGTTACGACAGCGGTATTATAAGTCAGTGACTTTTTGAATAAAATATATTTTTTTCGACAAAAAAGTGTTATATTTTTCAACAAAATCTCCTTTTAACTATATATAAATACTTAGTCCATCGATTTATAAATTTTTTAATTCTCTCCAAATAATAGCTTTTCTAAGGGCTCTCAACTAGGATTTTTTTTCACCGTTCACCACCCAGCCATTACTTTAGGTTTGGAAATAGAAAAGAGTCGCGTGGGGTTTAATACGAAGAATATACTCGGAGAATTTGGCTATTGAGATTTGAGTTGCAAAAAATATAGAACATGACATATCTAAACACTATATTTTTGTGTCACTTAGATAATATTTTTCTTTTTTTGGGTGGCTCGATATATGGAAAATATGAAACAAGTCTTTTTTTACAATTATACTAGTATTTTTTGTTCATTATATTATTTTTAGCTTATATAAAGAATAACTTTCCACTTCTGAGTTTGTTGTGATTTAAAAGCGCACTTTATAGTGTTTTTTCGAACTATATTTATACCATTCATTGAAATGTTATATTGACTTTGGTCCGATGTTTGTAAGACCCTTAAAAAGTGTCCCGAAACGATCACGATGATAAGCTGAGTCGATTTACCCATGTCCGTCTGTCAGATCGGACGACTATAACGTATATAGTAGCCGATTGTTCAGATATTATATTTAGCTCCATAAGTCCTCTATTTGAGCAGGTAGAGGTTGCAAGAAGGTCGGCTGTTATTAGTTCTATATAGGCAGTGAAAATCATATGGATCAAGGCAATATAACATATAGCTCCTATACTTCCGATTGTTCAGATATTACATTTAATAATAGTTAATATTAGAGTTATTTTAGCAATGAAAATAATTAAGTTAAGATAAATATAACACATAAATGTCATACAACCGATAGTTCATATTTTGCATTTTGGGCCACAACTCCGTAATTTAATAAGTTAAATACTTGAAATTTTGCAGAAGTTTTAGTTATTAAGAGAACTATTTTAGTAGTGAAAATCATGAAGATCAGAGAAATAAAACATATAGCTTCCACACAACTGATTGTTCAGATATTTTACTAAGCCCGAAAATCCCTCCATTTAAGCAAATAAAGTCTTGAAATTTCCCAGAAATAATATTTATTATGAGAATTATTTAAGCAGTGAAAATCATTAAGATCGGATAAATATAACATATAGCCTCCATACAACCTAAAGTTCAGATATTGCATTTTGGGCCATAACTCCCTCATTCAATAAGCTAAAGAGTTAAAAATATTGGGATTATTATAACACTGAAAATCATTAATATCGAATTAATTAAACATGTGGCTTCCAAACAATTCTTCCATTCATGAAAGCTATGAAGCCTGCGGCATATCCGTTTTTTTACTTGTTGTTATTATTTTTAATTCCTTTTAATGCTTTTGACGGAAAAAACTGTAGCGAAGTTGATATTATGTATGTATTAATTATGAAGCTCTCACAATAAATAATGGAGGACACTAAAATCAGTAAGATTAAAGCGTTTAAATCGATCAGGTTACTCATACGCTATGTTTGACAAATGCGAATTAGTTTACTGCCAGCTGCCTCCGCTCATAAATGCCATATAACGTACATAAACTAGTCGAATTATTGAATTGACACCGGTTTTTGATAATTATACAAAGTTTAAATTAAATCTGTTCGTTTAAAGTGGATCAAAATCCTGTCCAAAAGAGTCGGTTACAAAAAAAAAAAAAGATGTGGTTAGATTTGACTTTTATTCTGTTTACCGAAGTTCTTCACTAATACACATCGAATTACCTTCATATTTAAAACAGTGGATTTTTCGCACACTCAAGTTTTGCAAATTCTTAAAATGATGCCTTTGACCGGCTGACTTTAGCTCTTTACCAACCAGAAATACTACATATGTATGTCCTTTATGCTTATATAATCAACTAAATGTGTGGCTCATCTTTAATGCAACCGTTGTATGAATAAAGTGCACAAGGGACATGAAAGAAATATTAAGGACAAGAAGAATTGATAACAGCATTTCGATAGCCAAATCAGTGGCAAGGACTGCGCTCACACGAGAATGGGTCAAACTGACGCAATGAATTAGGCAAACCAAGCAACCTCGTAGTTCCGGTTAGTTACGACTGAGGCAGAAGGTAAGCGTAACTATTCCCAATACGACTGTATGTATGTATGTACATCTATGCCAGCAGAAGTAAATATACAAATTTCTTTTCAAAGCATAGCAACTTATTGAATTCAGTGAGTTTCAGCTCATTCCAAAGACCGCAGGCAATTGCTAATTGAGTGCTTATTAATGGTCAAAGAGGACTGCCAAAGAAATAACCAGCTGGTGGCATCTTAAAGCTCATGCAACATTCATGTACACGTACATAAAAGTACGTTTCTGTGGATAAATGTAGGAAATACAAATTGCTTGAAGAAATAAATATGCGAGCATTTTCTGATTTAAGAAAATTTATTTTTCATTTCTTAAGTGGCTGTATTCAAACCTCTTTCGGTGTTGGTTTGGTAATATGGTTTTCTACTTGGACTCATTCAATAATTAATCATTACTATATTCTTTCAATTATTGGTATCTTTGGTATTGGACTTGAAGCCTGTTCTGTCCAAGAACCGCGGCTTGGAATTGCATGATTCTAACGCCGCAAGGAGCAAGCGATAACAAGTCGTAAAAATTATCAGTTATATTCATTGGCGTTGCAAAACGAAGGCGTATGTAGTACTAAGGAAGTTTTGAGATGAGTCGAGCAGTGCGATATGCCGTTGAGTTCGAGGTTCGAATCTCAGCCAAGGCAAGTAAAATCTTATCCATAGAAAAAGGTTTTTCTACAAGCGGTCACTTCTCGACATGCAATGGCAAACCTCCGAGGGTGTTTCTGTTACGAAAAAGCTTCTCATAAAATACATCTGCCATTCGAAGTTCACACAAATATTTGTAGTACAAGATTAATGACGAACACCACAAATGGTAGGAGAAGCTTTGCCAAATGCTGAGCTGGCTATATACATAGTGTAAACCCCAAATTATTATATTAATGGTAGAATATAATGAAAATATATTTTGTAAATACATTTTACTGAACATCAATTGGGGTGTCAAAATATCAAAATTAAAATGCCGAAAATTAGCGAAAAAGCTAAATTTGTTAAACTATGGGAAAAGATCGTTGAAAATTACTTGTTAATATTGGAGTTGTTTGGAAAACAAGATGGTATTTTTTTTTGCTTTTGCGTATTCATTTCGAAAATATTGAAAGGTACACGATTTCAGATATTCAGCGAAAAACGGAAGATGAAATTATAGCCTTACGATGGCAGCTACTGAATATTTTAGATACGGACCTCCATTTTTTCATTTTTTGTTTCAAAATTGCATAACTTTTTTAAAAATGTTTTGCTGCATTTGGATGAGAGCAGATTTCATAAAATTCGTAAAATTGAATTTATTATATATACGAACTATATGTAAACGGTTTTCAATTCGAATTCAATTGTACTGTTCGTGACTGGGTTTATGTTGAGAAGGATCAACGCATAACAAAATTGCTAGTTTGTTTGTTAATAGCCATGGTGGTGGAGTTCCGAATAAATATGGAACATTGCTGTGGTTTACTGAAAGAGCGTTTCAAAAGGTTAAAATAACTCAAAATTAAAATAAAGAGCGAATCTAATTCTCAAGCGCTAAACTACAAAAAATCCGAGCTGTGATATTTGGCCATCATTCCTTTTGTAAAATTTTCCTAAATTCGAATAAAGTCGAAACATAAACCAGTTGTACATTTCTTCGGATAAAGCCACATTCGTTTTTTTTAACTCTTGTAGCTACTCCATTTTTAAAACGCATGTATGGATACGTATTTATTTAATACATTTATAATTAGTTTGAAGTGCCGTTGTACCGTGCTTCTTTAAATTCGTTTTCCTTTACTTAAATTCTTACCTCAATTGATTCCGGATTACCTTACAACTGCTGTCAACAGCTGCTTTGATCGCGAGTCTGTGCAGCGATGGGACGGTTTCAAATGCAGAGTATTTCTTTGGCTTAGAATCCTCAAAAAAAATAAACAATTTCAGCAATTAAATAAAATTTAAGTTACACTTATTATTCTTACTTTTTCCATTTTGGTTTTGCCGCTTGGAAGGATTGAAATTTCGTTATCGTAAATTTACGAACATTTTTTACGCAATGAAATTGGTGTGTAAAATGTGTAAATAAATTTTCATTCAAGTTATTAACATATTCATACGCTTTGGTAAATTTTTGCGGTTTACGGGGTCTACGAGGCATTTACACGTTTAAACGAATACCTTTATTATTATTAGAGTAAACGTCATTTGTAATACTTTTTAAACAGTAACAAAATTAATATATAAAAATGTAAAATATTACGCATTAAGTCCACACGGATCCGCCAAAGAATGTATTGTATTTTAATAGAAAAATTAACTTCAATAAATTTAAATTAAATTACATAAAAACGTGTGAAAAAACCTCGCTTGTCGCCTTTTACAATATTTTACTGAAACCTCGGAAACTTAAAGATATCAGAAACATCTAATCCTGGACTTGCTGCAAACTATCGAAATGGTTAACCTCTCGCAGGCATATAAAAGTGGTTTGGAATTACACCTTTTTGCAATGTTCTGCTACCCATGAGACATTCAAAGTTTTCTGATCTGAGTTAAATATGTGTATTTTGGGCTGACTTTTGCCAAATTTTTACAAAGGAGATGTATGTACATACATTTCCGGCCGACTCGTATCAGACATGCGTTAATCTTAATTTCAAAGGCTACTTTCATCATTGCGTGTTTAATTTCATAATTACTTTTCACTTTTATAAATAATAATTAAAACGAAATATGCACAAGTAGTTTCAACGGTTTTCGCGCACATTTGTAAAATTCCAGAAATTGTCCACAAACGTGTACATAAATACATATGTCACGTGTACATAAATACGAAGTCACTTGCAAGACACACACACACACATTTACATACATTCGAGCTCATTCTGCGACAAAAAAATTACCAATTGAAAGATGGAACACCAGACCACTAGCAAGGGGAGGGGGGGTCGTTTGGGTAAAGTTAAGAAAGGCGCACGTAAAATGTAAAGTAATGCAACGGGAGCGAAATCTCAAATCACAAAGCAATTGCAAATGCTGTCACCAAAAAGATCGAAAAACTTACCGCCCAGTGAGCAAACTCCATAAATATTTAAAGTAAAAGCAAATGGATTTCATATAAAATATACTATAGCGGAATCGCACACTCATTCGCATACATATTTACGTAGTACATACATACATACATACATACATACATACATACATACATATGTATGTTCGTGCAAAAGTAGTTACATAATTCAGTTGGGTCACTATCGATTCCAAAATCCAGCCTTAGCAAACACTTGCTGCCGATGATGTACGATCATGATAATGTGAGTTTTTCCTACGAATTCCCACTTGAATTCGGTCAGTTCAACGCAATGCCAAAGCAGCAGAGCACTCACTTACTAACGGTGTATGCATGTGGCGTTAAAAGATGTGCATTGTTACTGCTGCCACAACCAAAATCGCAAACATTCCTGCCATCTTCTAATACATAGCGTATGGATACACAAAAAAAAACCGCCAAATTAAATTGTTCACTGAGTTGAAATAATTTGCGTGTGCGTGTGTGTGTGTGTGCGTGAAGCGCTCAATATGGATTTTTAAGATCTCATAAGTGCTTAGGAGAGTGTGCGCTTTTGTGATTTTTCAGGTTATGGTCGCATGCATTTCCGTGCTTACGCAGCCAAATAGTTCTTTAAGGGAGGTCTCATTGGGTTGTAAAGGTTTTTAAAAGATATTTTATTGAGAAATTAAAATTATGAAAAAAAAGATATGTTGGTTTCAGTTGTGCTACTTATTTAATATCTCAATGATTCCTTTATCTTTTGATGCTTGCTCCACCTGGGAATTACCATATACGAGTACTTATGTATGCAACATCAACAAAAACTCATCAATAATATTTCATATTTGCGTAATTTTAAAATATGTATGTAAATATTCCTGGAGAAATGCGCGCTTTTGACTAATGAACTGAGCTAGCAGTTCTAAGCAAATCAAAGAAAACTAATTTCAAAATGAGTTTCCTAAAGTGTGTGTCGATTCTTCTTTCTCAGGTCTTTTCCAAGATCTGGCGCACTATGAATTTCTGGTCGATGGTAGATTTCCCATGACTTAAACCACACTGGTAAAGTCCAATCAATTCATTAACAGTGGGTTTTAATCTCTCACACAATACGCTCGACAGAACCTTGTATGCGATTCTAAGAATGCGGATACCGCGAAAGTGGCCGCGAATTGCAGGATCACCCTTCTTGTTGAAAGTGGGCAAAGCACACTTAGATTCCAATCAGTAGGAATGCATTCGTTCGACCATACTCCACAGATAAGCTGATACATGCGCTTTACCAACTCTTCTCCACCGCATTTGAATATCTCGGCTGGCAACCCATCAGCACCGGGCGCTTTTTTGTTCTTTAGCCGTGCTATTTCTATACGGACTTCGTCGCAGCATAAACTCAGTATATTTTGGACGTCGCTCACCAGATTTCCGTTGTCGTTGTTACAAAAATGTTGCTCATTCTTAAAACCTTTTGTTAGCCGTCGTACTTTTTAAATTAATTTTAGGACGATAGAAAGACCAACATCTCAGCTCTTCACACTCATGCATTTCGGTTCCTTTCTTCTTCTCACGAAAAATGCGTCTTGCTTCTTTCTTCACCTGACGATATCGCTCCCGTAAACCTCGTGTTGCGCCCGATCGCAGCGTGGCCAGCATCTTTCCTATCTGATGCGACGCGACATTCCAAAATCAATGGATTGTTTACCGCCGAAACGGATAGATTGAAATATAGGATCCACTGCTCTGAAGTATTGCTGCATTGATAAATGCTCTCAGAGAGTAAAAATGTGAGTGCGAGGTGAGTAGCGAAATGTGTGGCTGTCAGTTGGGAACGAATAACCTTAAACAACTGTCAACAGGACTAAGTTCAGCATTCTACATTTGTTTGTTTTTATCGTTTTGTTCATTCAATCTCCTTCGCTTAGCAATCTTAGCATGAAATATTAACAAAAATAAAGTCCAGAAATGACTAAATGCAACAGCACAATTTGGTTGTCCACACCATTCACGCTAATATATCGCACCTTCATTCGGACGTTTACATTATTCATTTAAAAGGAAAAAAATAATATGAAGCAAAGAAAAACGAAGAGAAGCTAATTTTTATTGATATATGTTTTATAGTAATTTTGAAAAACTGTTAAAAAGAGATTTTTAGACAGCGGTTTGATAAGCAAATGTCCTAAGAACTATATGAAAAAGGATTTTTTTAACCGCTCCATCGAATTTTAATTTGTTTGCTTTTATTTGAGAAATGTAGAAATAGGCAAATCAAAAGTAGCAAAACCCCAGAATATGTTACCTCTAACCTCAAGTTAGGTGCCTCTTAATGGTATTTAAGTGTTGCAATTTCCGATTTTATAAACTTTCTGAAATTGTCTGTGTTTGCGCCTGCAGGTAATTATAAGCAAAAGTATTGGGTAAAAATCACCCCCAGGTGTCGCTGTTGAGCATACTCGCTAGCAAGACTCGTTACTTTCTTTTCGTTTTATACGAGTCTTTTTATTCAGTTAACTGCCGCCAGACTCTGCCCTCTGCAGACTCTATAAAAGCGGCTACAAAATAATACGAAATAAACCATACAAGTATAGTGACCGTCTCAAGGATCGGCTCCCCCACGTAATCCCCGTTTCCAAAATTCAAGAGGAATTCCGGCCGCTATTAGATCCCCGCTCGAACAGTCTGATTGAAATGTTCGTATAATATTAATTGTAAACTAAAAATTTATTTATAGGCATATTTATGTATGTAAGTATTACACTCGTATGTTGTAATATTTCTTTAATTTTTTATGTTTGTAAAACTCCCTGAAGAAGGCGCGAATGGCGACGCCGAAAGGCGCAATAAACTTTTATTTGCTTTGAAAAAATAATTACCGGTTGAAAAGCTCCTTAAGCAACCCAGTGTTATCCTAGTTTTTAAGTAACTCAAGTGCTTCTAAAGGTATTTAGTAAGAATAGTTATTTTGTGAAATATATTAAATAATATTAAAACGAAATGTACGAAAACGCGTTGGCTAGTTCCTCGGTAGTTGCAAGGTCAATGGCAAAACTTTTCTAAATTTTTTTTTTTCAATTCTACAAGATAAAATCCCCTCTACCATGATATGGCTTTTAATAATTTAAGTACTTTTCCTCTAACTACCATAGACATATTTATTTATTTAAACATGTTTACAAAGCATAATTCGGTCGCATATGCACAAACAGGTTTACATCACGTCAACCTCCTTAAAATTGTAACACTGTAACGCTGTACCACTTTTATTTATACGCATTTAAGTTGTGTTAAGCATAGAAGATTAGCAGAAAAAGTTTGACTGAAATTTACACTTCAACTGTTGCGAAAACTTCCTTGAAAAACTAACCTCAAGGAAAACATCAACGACGACATAAACTAACAACAACGTATGCTGATATTTAGGAGCATATGATGATGGTACAGCGGCATGCAACTGGCTGCTCGACTGAATTGCCAGTGTAGATGAGCGTTTAAGGACGATATAAACTATGCACTACACATACATATATACATACATACATACATACACACATATGTTCATACTTTTATAGTATGTTATGTGGAAGAAGTTTTTAGACGAACTTGTAACAGTGAAACCGCTGATAGAGGTTGGCGAGGAGGAGGCATCCTTCTGACTTGTAAACAAAACCACATAACAGCTAGTAAAACAAGAACAACTACAACAAGTGTAAAGTGTATATTTACGCCAACACGAAGTATGCACACCAAACAACCGAGCTGGTAAACAAGTAAAAGAATTTCACGCAAGTAGATATATACATATATACTATGTGAATGTGTATGTATGTATGTACATGAATGAGCATGAAAAGCGATAAGTTGAGTCAGCTTACCTGTTGTCTATGTATGCCTATGTATGTCTATGTCTCATATCCTCTACTAAATACTTGCTCTCTTCCCCTCTGCAACTATGCTCGGTTGCTTCGCTTCGCCTGTCAGAAATTATGTTAGTTAGCTAGTTAGTTTATTAGTCCCCGGATGATATTCCGTTTTGGTGTTATTTTTTTTTTTTTTTTTCGGTAGACTGCCAACTGAGCGTTTTCATAGCTGCAGAAAACAAACAATTTCCATGAGGTCATGCCAAGTCAATAGTGTCAGCAAACTGAAAAATGAAATGTCATTTCATTACATTACGTCACGCTAGAAATAAGCGGAAGAACATGAGTTGCTATTTTATACTTTTAAGCGGAAATTTAGCGTAAACCTTGGGAAAATTAAATGTTTACAATGTCGTAGATACACAAGTTTTTAGTTATACATAGATATAAAAGCGGTAGTGCAAAAGTAAAAGTTTGCAGGGAAAGACAGTGGCGAATCGAAGTTGTACGATATCTTGGTTATTTATGTACAAGGCATGAACTTGCTTAAAGTATAAAAAAACGCTAAAAATAAAATAAAACGCTACATCCAAACCACATAAAAATATCTTACAAGTTTAAGGAGATTTATTAAGTTTAAGGTTAAAGTAATAACTTAAAGTTACCTTAAAATAAGTTGGTCGTGAGACCTTTTCTTCTTTAAAATGTTTCGCCATCAAACAATTGCAGCCACACATTTTTCTCATTTGTCCTCCCAATCGTAGAGTAAAGTAATAGTTAGTCAAGACATCATTTAAAACTGTGTTTCTGAACGCTTAGGTTTTGAAATGAACGAACGTTTAGGAATAGCTTATCGAATTTCGTCTCATTGTTGGATTGAACATGCATTACGATATGCAAAATGCAAGCTTCAAAACATAAATAAATGAAATGAAAATTTCTGTTTTGTCTGAAATTTCTGGAAAAATTATAAAATGAAGTGGACATGTTTAGTCGGTGAGGTAAAAGATGAGTCCCACATTCCGGCTTACTGTGCCCTTTGTCACCTCTAAAATAAAAATGAATGTATGCAAATTCAATGACTGGGATAACTTGCACGTGTCGAGGCCATGGATAATGATATTCCGGGGCGTAACTTCGCAAAGGCGATAGGCAGCTGACGAAGTTTTTTGACGACCTGTATATTATGGTTTGGTTCATCTTACAAAAGGTTTCGCATTAGGTTTGCGACAAGTTCCTAAAAATGAAGTCGAATGAAAAATATAAAAAAGCCTCAGATAGTGACGACCAAACAGGGACTATGACTTACGGACATGCAAAAGGAATTTCCTCTGTAGATTAGAAGGTTCTCGTATCCAAATGTATGTCTTTCAAATATATAGCTGACATCACTGCTGTTTAGGATATGTAATGGACGCGGCAACGATGTAAGAAATTTGCATCGTGCGACGTATTCAACAATATAAGCTTGATTTGTGCGCATGTCCCCATGCAGGAGAAGGGTGATGGGGCCAAAGATGTGAGCATATGAGCCCGGCCATTTCCACCGAGTAGAAATTGTGATTGCGGACATTGACGGTAAGGTGGAAAAGAATACATTTTTCATCCTACAGTCGGCCAACTCAGCCTTCACGCGACTACCTCTGGCAACGTAGGACCAGATTTCAGTACTGCACTGGATAACGTTCAGCGAGCAGCGGGATGATATCTAATTATATATCTCATAACAGACATTCAGATCACACTTGAGGTATAGAAAGGAGTATTTCTCAGCACTTTGAAAATCTAGTGCGTTTTTGAAGAGGAGGAGGTCTAATAAATTTTTAGAGATAATCACCAAAACCTTCCACTTGACTAAGGAGAGAACATCATTAATGCCGCTTTAAGAAAATAAATCGCTCGGAATAAATAGTTTACCGGCTGAGCTGTGCAAAGCCGGGAAGAGGAGCTGGTATGACGTAAGAATATTCAGAGTAACTTCAGGTGTGGAAAATCTCTTGACCAGTGTAGGTTATAAACCCTACTAAATATACTTTGTTAATTAAAACTTCTTCTAATATTTTTATTTTTATATACAAACTAGCTAAGCCCACACGTGCTTCGCTACGCATTTGTTTGTTTTAAAATTAAGTTTGAAAAAAAGTGATTGAACCCCAAAAATGGTAATTTTCAATCCAAAAATGTAACGCAAAATATTTTGTTATTCAACTTGATGTCGAAAGGAAATTTTTTGTATTAAAAAAGTAAAAATAGGAAAAAGTATTTTCATTTACAAAACATTCTGGTAAACAACTTTTCTTGTTTTGTTGCCTTCTGGTGCGTAAATAAATAATATTTTTGGTGATCCCACTCGGGAACATGCGACAAATTGAGACCGCATTCTTCAAGTGTTTGTCCCTGTGATTTGGTGATGGTCATCGCAAAGGTGACACGAACGAGAAATTGAAGGAGCTTAAATTTGAATGGCATGTCCGTTCCGTGGTATGACAACTTCACCGGCGGATGTACCGCTTATTATTGTAGCTTCGATTAAATTGGGCCACAATTTTTTTACGGCAAGTCTTGTGTCATACACGTAGAAGTATAATTGAAGACGTAACTTTCAGAACCAAGCGATGCGCTGGTAACCCAGGCGGATCCAAAGAATTCAAAAATTCAATCGGATAATTCACCATTTCGTCTTCATTAATTACGAAATCGACGGTGTGGCTTCCCCTGGCAGTTTTTTTTTGAATGACGTAATTGATCATTGTACACGCATATTGATAGTAAGAGTGAGTTTTTGAATATGCTGCCACAAAATCGATAATTTCAAACATGAATTAATTTCGTCAGCTGGAGTTGATCTAGTAATGGCTCCACCGAAGAGTTCACGATTCTGACGCAAATCATGCGTAGTTCTATTCAATGCTTTTTTGTTTCTCATTGGACATTCATCCCATATAATCAGTACAGTCTGCCGTACAACTTTTGCCATTGCTAAGTTTCTCGAAATATTGCATGTTGGAGTTTCAACCATTTGTATATTTAACGGCAACTTTAACGCTGAGTGAGCTGTACGGCCGCCATCCAATAACGTCGCTGCAATTCCAGACGATGCAGGTGCCAACGCTATTTTTCGTTCCGACCGAATTGTTGGCCAAAATTAGGGAAATCAAAAACGTTTTCCCTGTACCGCCGGGTGCATTCAAATAGTACAATCCGCCAGTATTATCGACAATCGCTTGCATAATTGCAGCGTAGCGCGCGCGGCTTTTAGCGGGTTTTTGGTCATAACTCCGGTTCTAGACATCGGACAGCAAAAAATGTTTTCATTCAAATCGATCCAGTCGAACAAAAGTAGTTCGTACACAAACACAATTTGGATTGCTTCTAATATACATATATAGCGATTTGTCTTTCAATATTTTTCTATCGTTTTTTTATTATTTATTTACTTGATGTTTTTCTGAAAGTTTTCAAACACGGAGAAATTAATAATAGGCAACAGTATTGTCTTTTTATAGTATTTAAATAATTTCAGCATGCATCCATTAAATAATTGAATTGAAGGCATTCTTATTTATTTTCCATAGTCTATCTAGCAGCGAACCGAAATTTAATTTTTTTTCTTTGCTTGTATGAAATTGATAGGTCGCTGGTTTGATCCCCGGCCAGATCAGATCATTTTTTTTTTGACAAATTTTTTTCTAAGAAAGCATTTCATGTTTTTAAATTTTTTATTGTATATATTTTATATATAATAACATAAAAATTAAAAAAAAAAAAATGAATAAAAAAATTAATACAAAAAAATTATTCGGTCAAAATATCATCATTTATTAAAAAAAATTGATTTGTCTAATTTTATTTTAGTTTATATTATTTGTTATGTTGGCTTCCTTTACCTTATATAATTAAAATTATTGGCCTACAAATTACTACATTCACGATTATATTTTTATAAAATTTTTTTAGGTTAGTGAAATTTGCAAAAATCTAAAGAGTTTGTACGAAACTCAAAACTTTTATTTTAATAGTTTATTTTCTGTACGTATTAATTGAAAATTACGAGTTTTCTGCATTTTAATAAATATAATAATAGTTATATACACACACTGATATTTTATTATATACCTTTTATTTTTTCAAATAAAATTGATGTAATAAGAATAAACAACTTAAAAAAGGTTGAAATAGCATTGTTTTTTTTAACAAATATTTGTTTCAAAATAGCACTGTCGTTGTATTAAGGTGCTGTGTATTTACAATACATCTGTGGTTGAATATTCGGTTATATTTATGAACATTAAGTTAAAATGTGAAATTTCTTCAAATATGTTTCATGCAATATCCAAAAGTCTTTTCACTACTAGTTGCCTACTTCTCTACTACCTTTGCTCGAAATAGAATAAAATAATTTCCCCTTTATCAGAACTTCCTAAATGCATCATTACAAGGCAGTCGGAAAACTTAAACGTCAATAAGTATCCAACCTTTTATAATTCAATCATGGCCAAGCTTAAATCACGGATTTTCTCAAAAACAGCACGTCAATGTAAAGTTACGTTGAGCACAAATTTTGGCTCTGTGTAAGTTGTAAATAATTTCTCCGAGCTATTTGAGACGATTTAGTATCGCCTTACTTCGTCAATCTGATGCCATATTGGGACCAATTGCACTGACAAATAGAATAGCCGCCAATTATGGAAGCATGGAGATCAAGCGAAGAAAACTCTTGCCAATAAGTGGTAATTTGGGAAGAGAATTATTTAAGCAGAATTTAGTGAAGAAGGAGATTAATTGATCAAGTATATGAGCAATACTGGTTTACTGATATGGCGATAATCAATCGCATAAAAATTCAACGATTATGATAGTCGCGGCGCCTTTTAACACAATTTAAGGCCCAAGTGTAGGCCTGGAGTATTCTCGCAATGAAAAGTGGAAACTGGCGTAGTTATTAGGTATCGTGAATTATGTTCCAGCAACTTCGCTGCCTAGATGATGTTGTTCAAATGGAAGCACTCCAGACCTGGAGGTATTCGACACCGTTGCCGCTGGTGTTGGTAAAAAGAAGGCCCCACCTGGAACAATCAAATTAAAAACTGTTCGGTGTAAGTGGTTTTTTAATTTGCGTCAGCTCGGAAGATAAATCTAGAGTAGAGTGCTACGTTGAGTTCGTCCAGAGTCGCCTTGGCGTTTAAAGTGTCAATCAAGTATGGAAGCAAATAGTTACAAAACTTACCTATATTCGGACTTATTTTAAGACGTATGAATTAAATAAAAACTAACTCATAAATTAAATTGTGCATTAATTGCTTGATAAATATATTATTTCTTCGATACAACAATTTCAAAAGGCAGTCTCTGTTTTTATTTTATTGGAATTCACAGCTTTTGCAGTTATTCGTTTGAAATTCAGCTTATGCCATTCAAAAGCCAAAGAAGGAAATCAATTTGTGCATAGTAAACTATTTATATCAACCGTCAAAGGCATTTCCACTGCATGTACAAAATGATGTAAAGTAAATGGCTTTCCTACAACTTCCTCCAGTTTCTCCATTCAAAACTCGCTTTACAAGGCCATAAAGTGAAATTGTATTAATAAAAGTGTTTCAACGTGCAACACTGGCATACAAAGCACTTTAAGTCATAAAGCTGCGAAACCGAAAACCGAAAAGGGCAAATTGTGAAGGGTAAAGTAATGGCGGCTGGCAAAAAAAAAACCAAAAAAACAAAAAAAAAAATTGGCATGTCCAGCACTGCTTTTGATCGCCTTTTACTTGCTACTGACATCGTCGCCGCGGCTGTTGAGACTGCAACTGACGATGTGAGGCACATCTGCAGCATCCATCAGCGCTCCATATACATACATATATAAATTGTAATAATTTCATATGTGCTGCATAAAATTTTGTTATGTATTTTATGGTGTTGCTGATGAATGATACGATTTTTTAATATAAAAAATACCGTAAGAAAATTATGAAGCAAGCAAGGGGAATGCGATACAGTGAAACAGCGGCTATACAAGAACAAGAAGTAATATGTTAAATTTTATGAGTGGGGTCATTGTATGCAAGTATGTATGTATGTACGTTGTGAGTTGTAGCCAACGGTCTTTGGAAGCTATAAATGCTATAAAATATTGCAGGTAGTGTGGGATTGGCGTTTCGAAAATGTACAGAAAACTCTGTGCACTGCAGTTATGGAAATCAAGGCGCTTAACGGCCTACGTGTTTGTGTGCACATATATTTGTACATACATACAAATTAGCTGCCAGCTGATGCCAATTGTGTTTGTACGTAACACAGTGGCACCATGCTGCAGTATCGATGCGCAATGCGGTCACAAAACCAGGTACCGAATATAATATTAATTCTCAGATAAAAAAAAAAAAATTAAGAAAATTTCGTTCAAATAAAAAAAAATTGAAATATACCGATGTAAGGTTTATGGTACAAACTGTGCAAATCTGACCTTATTTTTATTCAGAAGATTTTTTTTTAAATTATTGCATAAACATTATTTTAAGATTTTCCCTTTTTCGACCATATCTCGTCGTTATTTTGTGATTTGTATTTTTTCGTTCAAAAATAATCGTTAGTCTTGGATTTAAATTATTATTTGTAGCGGTTCTAAGTTTTTCTAACAAAATAAACGAAGAAACTGGTTTTTTATACCCTGCATACAAATTTGAAGTCTCGAAAAATAGGTTAGCCCTGCGAGTGGCAATATCTACTTTATGACATATAATTTTCCTTTGAACTTCTGCTATTTCTAATTTAAAATTTGTATATTTTTCCTCAACAAAGTTCATTATATTTTTGGAAGTCATTCTAGCAACTTAAGCCCATCAAATAAAAATTGGATTATATATTTGTAGGGTTTCGATCGAGTTCTATGAATATTTTTATTTTTGTTATTGCAAATTGCAAAAAAATGTATTAATTAAAGTTTAAAAAGCCGTTGAAATAAATATGGACAAAGGTCAACATGGGCAGCAAAGAGCTCGTTTGAGGACATCTCCTCAGTGAATTTTCTTAGTAGCAACACTATCTGAAACAACCTTCTGCTTTTGGTCTTTACTTTATAATCTGATCATTCCTTAATTAAATGTGGATTAAGATTTGTCATCAACATAACATTAAATTTCTTTCTTACGCAATTGATAATTTGCTGGGATTGTCATCATCGACAAGTTTGTTTAGCTTTTCTTATGATGAAAAAATCAAAAATTACAAAATATAGTTAAAATGTGATCGAAAAAATTTAAATCCAAAAGCAATTGATTATTTTTGATCAAAAAAAAAAAGTAAAAAACATAAAATATCGATCAAATTTGAACGAAAAAATTTTAGTCGATTAAATCATGCTTTTTTTTATAAAAACTATGATCGCTACGGTCGCTGCATAAAACACATATATTATTTACACATTTTTATGTAGAGTTCTTTGATTACGTGTTTTTAAAGCTTTCAAAGATTTATAGGAACCTCTTTTGAGAGACCATTAATTATTTTCATACCGCAAACTTCGAGCTAAAAATTAGGGGTTGATTGCCTTTTTGTGCCTACGTTTGTTGAATCACACACATAAAAACTCAAGTGTACTTCCTACATTGCACACTTTATATTTGGTGTTAATTACTACTCGTACATTATGATGTAATGCACTTATTTTTGCGACATCATTGGATTGAGTATCTGTATAAACAAATATAAGAAACTTTCGAATTAAAAAAATTCCTTATCACTAACATAATATTTTCAGCGATCAATCGCTAGTGCTACTTCTAAAAGGCAAACGCCCTGGGGAGCCGTGCCCTCCCATCCGATTTGTTTACTAGACATGATTGGAAAAATTCTGTAAAAGGATCATCTGTAACAGACTATAGGCGTTTGGCGAAGAAAATGTGTCTCTCTCGATGTATCAGTTTGGTTGATAGAAAGTCACGAAATACGATAGATGCAATTATAACTGTGGATGACGTTGCCGCGGAAGTTATTGAAGGAATAATATAGCGCGGCGGAAAGAAAGAATACTGCGCCATAGTAACGCTAGACATCAAAAATGCTTCCAATACCGCAAGCGGGCGATGCATTCTAGAAACTCTTATAAAAATACTCTACTCCACTCCACGTTTTTAAATCAAAATAATTGGTAGCTATTTCACGAACCGGAAACTCCAGTACATAAGCGATAACGGAACGGTTGTGTACGACGTCAATGCAGTGGTTCCACATAAATCAGTTCTGTGGATCTTTTTGTATGACGGCGTTTAAGGCCTAAAATGCCTGTACGTACAAAAACAGAGTTTTGCGGACGATATTGCTGTACAAAATTGTGGCAAAACATTTAAACCAAATCGAAGAAGCAGCCGACGAAGCCGTTAACAATCCTAGGCTAAAATCGATGCACCTTACGCTGGCCAATCACAAGATCGAGCGCAGAGCGAGGATACAGAGATCCTCACGCTGAAGCCCGCTTTCAAATACTTGTGCTCATAACTCTCGATTTAATTTCAAAGATCAAGTATACTCGTACAGTCAAGCTTATAACGCATGATGGCAGATAGAGGTGGGTCAAGGCACAGTAATACAGTCCTCTACCAAGGGTCATAAGTTCACTGCTTATCAAAAGATATATGAAAAAGATAACCGTCTATCGGTAAAACGTCTTACGAGCTATTAGTGGTTTTAGCAAATGAGCTAACGAGCCCCGTGCACTTCTTTGGCAGTTCCGAAGAAAGAGTCGCTGTTAGTGGGTATAGCAGTAATCATGGGAGTAACCTCTTACTAGGCGTAATCCCCAAAAAAACACTGTTCACTCAAAATCATTGACTTTCCAGTACTTTCAGCATGTTGGATGATGGATTATAATTCAGAGAACCGGGAAGAGTGCGCCCATTGGTGGTTAATACATAGTGAAATTTTCGGAGAACTTTTAATTTTACGTTTCCCATTTTATTGTTTAACAAACATGATTCGGTTACCACAAAATGAGTTCCAGAATCTTAAGCATCTTCATTAGTTTCTGCATTCACCTAGAAAATTACAGGACATATATTTTTTCTTTATAACTACTTAAAATATTGTTTGATAGTTAAATGAAATATTTAATTGAAACGAAAACAGTCTAACTCAAAATAATTTCCATAATTTGCAGTACAAGACATCATTTTAAAAATATAATATTCTATTCACCACATATCTGATAATTTTTATTAAATGCTGATAGCAAAATTTTCTCTCCTTTTTAAGTCTTTGTAATATTTAAAAGTTTCAGCAATTAACGCTGTGTTAAAAGTATTGACGTAAGATGGCATGAGGTGTTCTTGAAAATATATTAATTAAGAAAATTTCAAATTAAATCGAGAAAATAAACTCATAAAATGTATGGCTTGGTTACAAATAACATGAAATTTGCAAATAAGACTGGATAATAAATCTAAGTCCTTCCAAAATAGCAATGTTCCCCTTAAGAATTCGAGTAAGGGAAAAATAACTGTTCGTGTATAGAATTACATGCGATGTGCTTAGCAACCGTATTTAAAATTTGCCGGAAAAAAATAGTTTAAAACACTCATCCTTCTAGCTCCACAACATGTGGATATTTTGTAAAATATCTAAAAATGAGTATTCATTTTTTTTTTCGTAAAACAAAGCGTGTAGACAACTGCACCTTAGTAGTGTTTTCATGTCTTTTTTAATCTCATTTAAATCATCACGAATTACGACATATTAATAATATATCCCAGCAGTGGAATATTGAAAACTGTGTCAAATTGCATTAAAAAGTTTGATACATTGTTTTAATAGCTAAATGCTTTTCTTAAGAACTACGAGTATACTTTCTTTTTAAGAGGCAAATTTGCGGAAGAAATTAAAAAAATCTAATTTGGACTTCCCAATCGAAAAATTTTATTTTTAGATTAGTGTACACCTCTCAAAAAAATCAAAAGAATCATTCTCAATAAATTCTATACAAATTTTTTAAATTTTCTTTTATACAAATTTCTTAAATCAGTCTGTAGCTCCTAAGAAAAAAATACAAACGACAAATCCCTTTGAAAGTATACTCTGATATTGACATGCGAGCTCATACTTGAATATAAGTACTCATATGGTGTTAAGTAATTCCTTCAAAACTATCTACAGATGGTAGCTACATTTACATTGCAATCTCTAAATTCACTAAAAATCAGGTCGCTCACTGTTGAGCAGCTTATTAGCCGTAAGACTACTTTACAACACGTTTAAAGCCTTTTTTTTTATACGACGAAAGTCCTTTGTTTTTTTATTAAGTTGCGTAAAATTAAAGAAATATTAATATTTAAAATTTGTTTTAATTGAAAAATTTTATAATTATTAATGGCATTATAATTAAAAGTTTTATGTTAATTGTTACAAAAATGTATAGCCGATCAAATGATAATAATATTAATATACGATAATAAACTGTTTATAGTTCGTCGCGTAACAAACTACGCTGTGGGGTGACTTGACAATAGTATCTATTAACAACTTCTGTGAACCCTTTGACAGATACTAGTATGTTTACTTGCTAGTATATTTTCTATTTATGAACGTACATACATAGAACCATTTTTGTAAATCATCATTGAGCTTTGTTCTTGTTTTTTTGTTCATAAATAAATATTCGTTTCATTTAGCTGCATACTCCATTTTGTTAAAACAATAATTTATTCATTTCAGTTTAGTTCTCGCTAAAGTATTCAATTTAAAACTTTTATTAATTGCATTTGAAATTTAGGAATTTAATATTGCTGGCTTTTGACAAATGGTTTGTATAATTTTCGCTAATATTTCATTATCAATGCGATAAATTTCTGTTTACATTTTCTGCTGCTGCGTTACAAATTTCTAAATATGAATTTTTTGGGCAATCGTATACCATCAAATTGACAATTTTTCACTAACATCATAAATATTCAAACTTTACGCTTGTGTTGATTTTGCGTTTAGGCTATTTATCGATGTGAACGCTTTACGAATGTACATATGTACATATGTATATTTATTTATACTCGTATACTTTTAATCGCAAGGATGAATGTAAATGTGTACCTTAACTAGAAGTGTATGTTCGAATGTGTTGAATAGTAAATATAACCCCGTAGTGAAAACGCGGTTGATTTTATTCAAAGCTGAGATAATACCTTGTTGTAGGAAGCAGAAGGAAAGGCTTAATATTGGTAAATTTTTGCAAATTAGCTATTTAAGCGAGTTGGGCGCAAATATATTAATTTTGATTTCAAATCCCAAACAATTCTTTAAAGTTACCAAGTGATTTACAAATTGATTAAACTGTTTGCGAATTAAACTTATGTGATCGTATTAACCCACTCTCATTCAAATTTTTGAACCGCTTAATCAATATTTTTTGAAAACTGATTTCAAAATCTTCAAAAAATCTGCTAACTCCACATTTTACTCGAAATAACTTTACGGACGGAGAGGAGAAGATACATTAATAAAAAAATCTTTTTTTAGAACTTATAATCGCTAAAAAGTGTTGAATATAAAATTCGCTAACTTCAAACACATACATTTTTTTAACAAATTTTTTGTAAGTTCAATAAACAATTTATACAAAAGGTTATAAAAGGGTTTATTTTAAAGAAATTTTTTGAAATATGTTTTTTAGTTCAAGCGTAATGTTTTGTTAAAAAACATTATTATCTTTTACCACGGTCGCAACGATTATATAGAAACTCATTGACAATTTTGAAGAAACACATTTGTAGCAAAAGATAAAAGTAGGGGCCCACAATAGTATTAATTTTATTTTGGCGCTTTTGAAAGTTTTCGAAAGAATTATAGTTAAAGTCTTTGAATAATAAATTAAAGAGGGAAAATTTTTTAAGTCATTGATTACAATAATTTTTAGGCTTATCTATATTAGAAAACTATTTCTATAACAATTTTTAATGAACAAATATTTTTAAGTTTTCAAAGAATTTCATTTTGAGACTTATAGAATTCGTTATATAATCATCCCTATGCTGAAATCCATCAAAGGTTCGATTAGGCTATGAATCTTACAATTTGTATGCGAAAAGCGAATTTTTTCGAAATCATAAATTCGATATTCGTTCTATCGTATTTGTATAAACAAGTACAAGGTTGTAGAAAAATAAACGTGAATAAACAAAAAAAAATATATAAAATGTGCACACATGAATGTACATTTAATAAATAAAGTTATGGTGAAAGCACTTAATATTAATATTAATTTATGTATCATTGAAACAGATAGTTGTTTTTTTTTTACAATAGTCACGGTTTTTAGCTAAAACTTGAAAATTATTCATCAGAAAAAATTTCCCTGCACATATTCTTAAATGAAATTAAATTCCCTACAAAGAAAGCTCCGTTTGTACATTGTCGCCAACGGCACCGTTTTCATTTAATAATGCCTTGAATACTGGACTGTTTTTAAAAATTGTGAAGAGAAAAAATTAACTTAAGTAAACGGGTGTTATCGTTGAGCATCTAATTTTCTATTTCATAACTAAATCTTTTTTCAATACGAAAGTCTATGACAAAAAAAAAGCGATCTCAGTTGCTTTCGTCCAATACATTGCCAGACGGGGATAACCAATTGTACCCATCATTATTTCTAGTGCACTAAATTGCATTAGCTCGTCATTGGTTAGTTTGATTGAAGTCCCCGAGTTTATGAGCGATGCGTGGTTGATTGCTGCTGTGAAATAATCTAAAAAGTATTGTAGTGGAGTCTTCACATTGTTTTTGGGTGCTTCTAAATGTACTCCTCTCTCAGCTCCTATTCTTAATAATTCTTCTTCTCCTTCATTTTCATCAATATTCTCAAACCTATCTTTATCAATTTTAAATGGGTTTTAGCGATATAATTCTACTTATTTTTTTCCAAGGCGCCCAGTAAGTTATCTAATTTGTCAAAATGGTCAGAATCCTCTAAGTCAGAAAGATTTGATTCATCAAAATAATTTAAAATCTTTTTGATTTCACAATGCTTAAATTTGTTTGGCATATTAAACGTCTTTACTCTCTGCGAAATACCTTGCAAAATATGCTGGTGAGAATTTCATCTCCCTTAAATATGATTGAGGCCATATGGCTTCATACAAATTTAAAAAAAGAATACCACGCATTTATTATCAGTTTTTATTTATTTGTTTTTGATTTATTAGTTAATTTGGTAAAATATTGTATTTTAATATAGGTCTTTCTAGCAGAAAAAAATCGCTATTTTAGTAAAGTTTTAAAGTAGCAATTTTTCATCCAGCAAGGTTAAAAACGTCAATACCGTATTAAAATATAGTTTATGAAACTACCAGTTACAGCATTGCATAGAAAAATAGAACTTTAGGTGAGCCCAGTTAAATCTGTGAGTATTCAAAAAACCTTGATGCCATATGGTATCAAAATAGCGAAAGGGCTAACTAACTTACTAACTATAAGATCATTAAAATGCAATTTCGAATATAGAAACCTTTCCATATAATGAACATAGATAGAGAAGGGACTCTATAATTATTGATTTTTATGTTTAACATCGGAAGTTGGTATTCTCTTCGTAAAGAATTTGGCTTGTGATTTTCAAGGTTTCATTTACGTTTGTAAAAATAATCACATTAAATTCGTCGTAGGAGTTGGCCAAAAAATTTAGCCCTGTGGCACAACAATAGATAACCGCCTCAATTCTGAAAATGTATCTCTAATTTCCACGCAGAAATATTGGTTTATTAGTCAAGCTCTGAATAATTCTAATTAAGTGGTTTGGAAAACTAAAGGCCGTAACTTCTTTTTAAGGCAATATTAGTAAAAAAATTAACCTTAAGATTCGATTTGATAACATCCTATGAAAATATACAATTGTTGGAATCACAGTACTGGGAGAAGACACATCAGATCCAATAAGTTGGTAAAAAGTTACATTATGAGTTTAAAGGCATTACGGAGTTACTAAATAATGGCGATCTGTAGTTAACTCGTGGCTCGTTTTCACAAAATTGCTCCTGCTCACTACTGAGTTATTTAGGAGTATGCATATTCGTACGTTTATAATTTATAAATGTATGTAACCATTGCAACATATAAAATTAATGTGCAATACGCACATTCATCATTTTGCTGCCGACTACGGTTCTAACAGTCTCATACATACCTAGACATACAAATACATACGCGTATATATTTACATCCCAGATGGAATTTCAATCATGCTTAAATATGCATTCATGTATCATGTTTTACAATGAAGTTCGTAGTCAAATTTGTTTCAAAAATCTTTTTCATGCATAAATCACGTAAGCCCTAATAATTGAAAAAATTTGTGTTCGCCAAATGAAATAAGTCTGATCTTAATGATCTGAAGCATGCGTTAATCATGTTTTTAATATTTAATCCGTCAAACTTTCTTTTGACCATCTCTTGCATTTCTGAATCATATTTGTAATTGCACGACAAAAATACGATTGAAAAATCGGTCAATTGTCGTTTGATTTATTGCAAATTGTTCTTTTAGTTTTGTTTGGTGCGGGAGTACACACGTGTTGTGAAATAATTTAAAGAATAAAAGTAAATTTGTGACTATTATTAAAATTTCCATCAATTATATTGAAACTATCAAAATAAGGTAAGTACTTTGATAATTATCTATGATTTATATACAGAATGTATGGAATCATTATTTTAAATTGAAAAGACAAAAAAACATTAACTTTTATTTGAATCGCCAAGAGCACGTGCTAAGCGTGCTCGTGCTTTTGGCTTTAGAAAAACAGGGTTGATATATGATTAATTTGATTAAAATACAGTGCATATTACATTTTTTTTGCTTAAATTATTAGTGATTAATAAAATTTTCTGGATTAATAAAATTTTGAAAATTTTAGATTCCATACATAAAACAGCAAATTGGAGGAATGCACATGGCAAAAAGCATAAAAATATTTTTTAGTAACACTTTGCTGCTGAAAATAAATTGGGACGGCGCGAAGGGCAAGGAAGCTATTAAAAAGTACAAGCTCTTCCATACTTTCGTTTTTGGTAATAGAAGATATGGAAACAATATTAAACAATGAGCCTAATTTTTTGTTTTTCCCTTGCAGATTCAGTAAAAAATAGCAAATATGATTTTGATATATTTGCCAAAGATATGCGCCTTGGCTTCAAACGCAGAAAAAATCAATTTTATAAAGAAACAGCGAAGATGAAGACTTAATTTTTATATGTGATGAAATATGTTTTTTTATATTGAATTAATTTTATTTTTATTTCATAATAATTTTGATTTCATTCATTGAATTGATCATACTCGTAGAATATCAAAATAAAAATTATTTTAAAAATTTAAATTCAAATGTATGTTTTTTCATATATATTTTTATGGAATTTCGTTAATTAAACAGTAATGAATCATGAACCTTAAAAGAGACATGATTCATTTCATCTCAAGAATCGAGGAATCCTGGATGAAGAAAATGGAATGAATCATGAACCTTAAAAGAGACATGAAAGTGGCATATTGAATCATTTTTTGTGCACACATGATTTTCAACGACAAGCCTGTACAAAAAATCTATGAACATGCATTGAGGTTTGGCATGCATGCTAAGCTTCTTCAAGTAACATGATTCATTGTTCTTTCATGCATATTCTTCCAACTGGGATGCACGTAAGCACGCACGCACTTAGACGCACATGCGTAAATATATCGGAATTGGTTTGCAGACACACGAGCATAAATATTGATGAAATAAAAATACAAATTTTTAACTGCGAAAATGAATTTTGTAAAATAATCGCTAGCAAAATGTATAGCGGCCAGACACCAGCCGGTCAAAAATACAACTTGAATAATATCACACGCATGCGAGTTCATGTGCACATGCAAACACTGATACAAATGAACATGCGTACATTCATAAATATGGAGATATACACAATTTAATTTTTATGATTTTTTTTTTTGAGTGGGTATACGATGCTTGCTTGTAGATCTCGTTGTGGTACAATGGTATATTTGCGGTATTTCGCACGCATTTCGCATTATTATTTTATTTATATGTATGTAGGCACCTACATATGTATGCACATACTTATTACATATGCATACGAATCTACATATATATGGAGAATTGCAAATTTCCGCTTTTAGTTTTTCGCTGTTACTGTATGAGTAACTTTTTTTTTCTACTTTTGACGCGCAGTGATAAAATGTCTGCTGACTGCCATAGCTTTCGCCACTATAACCGCCGCCAAAAGCAGCGGCACCACAACCATCGAAAGACCATTTTGTCAGTGGTCACTTTTCAAAAAATATTGCAAACGCACGCGCGCTCACCTTCACATTTAAATTTACAAATATATAAATTTTCGTTTGTCTATACGAGTATGTATGTATGTATGTATATATTAAAGTGTAAATTTATACAGCGGTTGCTTGCTTTTGCATTACTGATGTTTGTTTTTTTTACAACTGCAAAACCAAAATTGTGTTACTTTTTACTTTTACTGTTACTGTTATACAGATATGCCAAACATAAGTATAATAACATTTAAATATATTCCGTCTCCTCTACTTTTACGCATGTTAAATATCAACAAGCCATTTCCGCAACACATACGTACATACATACAAGGGATGTAAATTTTGGGCATTTTAATGATCCCGGGATTTTCGAGATCTCAAAACCAAATGCCGGCACAAACCCAGGATCCCGAATTTTACGGAGTTATGATTCGTAAATTCTAATTTGTTAAAAAATTTAACACGTCTGTAATTGTTGTATTATAGAATTATGCAAAGTAACATTAAAAGAACAAAGAGCGATTTGTTGTAATTCATGTTTGTATTTATAGGTTTTTTTTTCAAAAGTAAAAAAGGAATAAACTTAAAATTTGACACAAACAAAAGAATTGTTACTTCAAGTACAAATATTAATATTTGGTACAGAAGCAATTGTACCTACATACATAAAGTAAAATTATTTTTAATTACTGTTTGATACCAATATTAAATATTAATATATAACCATTAAGTAAAAAAAATAAATACTTCTAGTAAAAATTAAATACATCATCCATTCCATTTTGAGCGAGGCAAATTTATTCCTTATTTTGATCAAAATGCCATCTTAAAGTAATAAAAGCCTAACGTGTGTTATCCTCCGACATTGACCTGAATTTGTTGCATTTAAAATCTGCCTGCTGTGGAAAAAACATCAACTCAACACGTTTTGGTTGGATTGTCAAAAAAAAGTTAAATGCTTTTTGTAGGAATTAGCCTTTATCGCCCCATTACACAAATTGCTTTTACCAAACCTTCTGATAAATTTTATGCCTTTCGATTATTGGACACTTGCGAGCTGCACGTTAAAACTTGATGCAATTTATCTTTGAGACTTTCTGGCTTATCCACTTCAAGCACCTCGTCGTTAGTTCTATTAAAATCGCTTTCATAGTAAGGCTCATTTTCTACTCGAGGAGGATACTCTCCAGCTCTCTTATAATGGCAACGACAACGAGTTAACAATCATAATAGAACAGTTGTAAACTGGTTGTTTTTGTTTCTCATGTTAAATTTTTTTTATTCCAATACAACTCCTAAAGGTATGTTTAGTGTGTTATTTGTTTTATTTGATCGGCTCTTTTGGTTGTAAATCATTTGAGATTTATTTTTGTTTGAAAAAATGTTAATTAAAAATTAAAAAAAAACTATTAAATTCACTGTTTTCTGGAACTCTTGGATTGAAATAGACTGATCGCGGAATAATCGGGAGTGGAAAAAGGTCGGGATACCGGGATCCCGAAATCACCCTAATACATACATACATACATATGTATGTCTGTTTTCCACGTCCACGCCATTTCGGTGTGTTTCGCCCTCGATGAGGTGGGAAGTATGCGGTACTGCTATTGGCAATGAAAGTGGTCATACCAACCACATGAATGATGCGTACCACAGCACACACATGAGCGAACAAAAACCAACCACCCCAACTGCACTATCATCACTCGATTCGGCTCATAATCGGGCATGCTTCATGCCCCACATCATCAACTCGTATAGAATCATAAATGGTTACATCGTATTTTACATTAAAAACTTATATGTTATTCCTCAAATAAATATTTTCTCGGATAAAGCAAGTGGAATGCACTGAGAAAAAGCGGAGCAGTAGAGTTGAGGTGAGTTGATGTATGGAAGGGCGAAGATGAGTGTAAGGTTAGATTTGAATTGAAGACACGAATTAAAGAAATTAAAGATACGAATACGAAAAAAATAACTTTAAAGTTTGCAATCATAACAAAGTACGAACAAGTAAAAATATTTGAAAATTATGAAAGCAGCGTAAAAGATGATTTACGACTGAGTAGTTTACTCGTACGTACACATGCAAATTAAACCTTCATCCAAGCCAAACGAGCGAAAATTCAAAAGTGCGATATATAATCTTAATCTATTCTTTTCTTTCATTAAATCTGCTTTTCCTCCAGTCTTAAGGTTTTATTTTTAAGCATATATTCTTATAGTTACTAAGTACGTAAATGTGATTGTTATAAGCCGCCTCGCCAATGCTCACGAAAAAGGGAGGAACGTTTTTGAAAAAGTCACGAACTACATAAATCAACGTGGCCTGTTGTTGGAATAACTCATCGTTTTTTCTTTTCATGTGTTCGTCTTCTTATTTTCTCTTGGTTTGCAGTAACATTTGTAGCAAGTAATATTCGCGATCATATCTTAACAATCAATTTAATTGGAGAGAAATATTTAAAAGCACGGTTCTTTGTGATTTTTCTCTAGAGACCTAGTCATCGAAATTTTTGTACGAATAATAAAAGTTGATTAAAAATAATAATGGGTTAGAAAAATTTCGATAACTATTAGTTTGATAACTATATTATATAAGTATTTCCATAATATACATATATCTGTAAAATAAATATTTTGAAGTCTCGAAAGACTTTTATTTTGAGACTAGCGTATATTAAAAATTTTTTTTTTCTTTTTTCTAAGCGATTGAAAAATTTATAAGTCCTTACTTTTCATTACATTTGCTATACATTTATGGTATTTTTTAATATATTTTTTTTTGTTTTGTAAGTATTCTCTTCTTTTCAGTATATTTCCGTTTTTTTGTGCATTTACGCACAGGGACTATTTTGAGACAAGTTTTAACCGAAAATTCCTGTCTTGGCTCGAAAGAGTTCTGAAAGGTCTCAGCACAATAGGCCCGACTTCATCCCGTGTAAGTGCCGCTTATTTGGGCTTGTGATTTTTTTTCTACTGACTGTAGTTATATAATGAAAAGGTATTCTTGATCTGCATTTGCTTTTCCAGCAGGGTGGAATGCTAACATATGTCTATAGGAGATATTTTCCGTCTACTTTTGTCCAATCTGGTTTGGAAGCAAAACATTCAACTCGTTTATTATCCCTCAGTGAAACGTTATTTCCATGTTCTCAGGAGCGTTCCGATGACGTCCCTTTCATTTATGTTAGGGTACTGTTTATATCAATAATAGTCCGAGACTTAACTGACGAGCAAAAATTAACCTAATCGACATTAAATTTGATTTTTACAATTACCTCGAGTGGAATCTTTGAACGTCATATATTTAAATAAAACACATATCGTTAATTCTTTAGAGGTTATAATTATTTTTGCAAGTGCCCTTTTTTTGGTGGGGATGTACATTAAAAAAAAACGATTGCAGTGAACAAATTTCGGATGTCGAATGTGGTTTGAAGCAAACAACATTGTCACAGTTCATATTAAAGAGTAATCTTTTAAACCCATTTCATAAAAAAGCTTTTGAGCTTTGCAGAATATATTTTTTTATCAACATTTGTTTTGTAAAACGTGAGTCTGGCTGTGACGGTAGTGGTGTACATGGTAGAGAAAGTAGGCTAAAAAAACTGATTAATTTTCTTACCATACTTGAACTTATTAAAATTAAACTAGCAATATTTTAAGTAGTCACAACTAAACTTACCACATTCAAACTTCAAGATCTTTACTCTTAAAATGGCCACACCAAGCACACCTTATCTAACTCACCAAACGGCAACTTACTTCACCTTACCTCACCACAATTGCACTGAACTTACATCTCATCACTTTAATGCATTTCAACTGACATCACGCCAACGTACCCCACTTCAGCACACTTAATATCACGCGAAAGCCATGCAAATCTTTAAATTTAATTCTTCTCTTATGACGTTTTTTTTTTTCAAAAAAAAAAAAAGTGTCCTCACATTGTAACTTCTGAATTAGGCTATCTGCCTTCCTAAAAAATGGCTATATTAGTAGAAATTGTTGCAAATTCGATTGGACAGAGTAAAATAAAGTGGAAAATAGACATCAAACATCTTAAGAGGAATGAGAAAAAATAAACGGGACAACATTTATTCGAAAAACGAAACGCAACCATTTGTAGTTGAGGGGCTTACAATTTTGTGCCAATTCCGAACGGCAGATGTATTTTATGAGAAACTTTTTTACGGCAAAAATTCCATCGAAGGTTTGCCATTGCCAGCCGAGAGGTGACCGCTAGTAGTAAAAAACTTTTCCATGATTTAGATTTTACTAGCCCTGGCTGAGTTACGAACCTGCTTATTCTGAGAGCCGCCTTGGCTTGTCTGTTTTGCGTTCAACATCTTCATCAAGAAAAAACAGTTTTTAAGAACTTTCGAACAAAAATATAAAAAAAAATGACTAAATTATATTTGTTTGTAGAAGCTGGCTTGAGCTTGTACACAAATTATTATTTTTTAAATGTTTCTTATTTTCAGTGTACAAATAAGCTGTAAAGTGCAGTTTTACAAATAAGCAAATGTTGTAGTTATTTACAAGCCTGATATTTACGCCAATTGGACCTTTCCAACACACGCTAACTAACTGTTAAACGGCAAGGCAGCTGCTATGCATTCAAAGGACTGACCGAAGAAACGAGTTTGCGACCGGAAGTTATATCAATTTGCTAGCACTTATGATCCAGCCATATTTAAGTCCTTCAAATGACCGACCTGTACAATATAAGCGGGTGTGAGTATGTGCTTTTAAGTATTTTTATTGAGGATCCTTCTGTTCCACCTTCTGTTCATAATGGCAAACATGCACACATACATACAAACATACACACATACAATATATGGTCGATTGTGAGCACACTTGTAGGCGTGATGAAGTTCGACGATAAGCTTTGCGGTTAATGGGATAATTTGAATATTTTTAAGTTATATTACGCCTCCCGGCGCACAGCGACCTTTTTCTCCAATCATCTTCGTTATCTGTAACCACATTGACTGCTCCTTAGCGTTGTGTTTGCTACTTTGTTGCCTTGTGTTTCGTTCGCTGCTTTGCGGCACATCTGCATGTGGTCCATTATGAATTACCCGTTTATGTCATGTGATACATCATTGGCTTTCGGTTGTGGCTCGTACGTCCCAATGGCATCATTTCGAACATTTGGGGATTTCGCGTGTATTCATATCACACTTTGATGCCTTCAAGCAATATACAACACATAATGATAAATACTGAGGAGTGTTTTTAATGGGTGGGTGGGAATAAATTGGGTAAATACGCAGAAATACGAATATGCATACATAAATAGTTATATGTACATATGTATGTAAATAAATTTGCACGAAAAAATGGCGTCCTCTTTGCGGCATTTCGAAAGCTGAGCACATTTATTATTATGGCATAGCATGTGGATTCCGTTTTTTGACCCAACTTATTAATGTTTCCTCTGAAGCGTACAATTTGCAGCTGTTTTAATTTAATTAAGAATTATTCGATCATTTCTTGAATACCGTAATCATTGTTTGTTCTTATTTTGTGTTGTTTTCGAATGAGCTTTGTTCAGCCACGTTATGCTTTATAAAGCATTTTTTATCTTATTTGTTGTTTTTTTTTTTTAGTTTTTGTAGATAATTCAGCAACGGCAGAGCCACAAATAATTTCAAAATGATGACAACTATCTACATAAGTATTACCGTTAATAGTAGCTAAATAGAAAAATAGTTGAAGAATACTACTTGGAAACGATCTCAGAACTTCAAAAATTAATGTCGCAAATTTTAAAGTACAGCTTAGAATAAGGCTCCTAAGAAAACTCACACAAAAAATATATATTTTTCGTCATTACTGTTGCTTGAAAAAGTACTTTAACGTTACTGTATATTTTTCTGAAGAAATATGTATATATATGAGCAAAATTTCTTGAGAGCTTCAGACTGATTAACGATTTTATAGAAACAAATTTCTTTTCCTTTTCTGGAGTGTCGTTTTATATGCATTTTTTCGATTCTCCTGAAGGCCCTATACTTTAAACTTCCTATCTTCAAAGAAAAAAAATTTTTAATTTCTTCTCGAGCCCGAAATAGCAGTTGACAAGTAATTTTAACATTTGATTCTGCAAGACGAACATACACCAGATCCCCACTTTGGTCAAAAGAGAGTAAAGATACACTCACTTGACCAAAAGTTGGCAGATTTCGCCCGAAGAATATACAGGTGTGGCACACTAATTACCACACCCTCCCATGTGTACTAACATTATCAGAAAATTAAAGAAAAAAATAAAAATATCGAGGAGAAAATGAATTTTATTAAATAATGCTCGAAGGAAACAAATTAGTAATTAAAAAAAACTTAATAGAAGCATAAAAAATCAATATAACGTAAAACATATTTAGAAGCAGTTCAGCCAAAAGATCAACACATCTGAAAAAACATAAAAAAAATATTATAAAATAAAGCAACCCCACACCATAACACTTCCTCTACCGAATTTAACGCTCTTCCTGGTATACTTCGGGTCCAATTCATTATTTGGGGGGCGTCGCACATAAGTTCTCCCATGAGGCCCGTGTAAGTTGAATTTAGATTCGTCGCTCCAAACTACAGTATTCCAGAAGGAAAGCGGAGAATTCCTATGCAATCTGACAAATTCCAATGGCGCCTTTCGATTATTGTGTGAAACTTTTGGTTTTTTAGACTTTGGCATCCGCGAAGGTTGTTTTCCAAAAGCTGCTGTCTAACTGTTCTACTGGCAATGTGTACGCCATATTCCTCCTGCATTGTAGCTCGTAATTGTGAGGAAGTTGCAAAAGGATACTTAGGCGCCTGCCAAACAATGAGGGAATCTTATGAAATAAAGGCTTACTTCTTTGAAACCGTACCCAAAGTTTTCAGTAATGCGTGATTTATAACGGCAAAATAAAAACTTATTAATATACAAAAAACAAATTTCTAAAATGCCGTTATCTTCAATTTTCAAGCCGTACTATTGGAATATGTGAGGGTGTGCTAATTATTGTGCCACCGGTGTATACTCTGTTTACAAATTACATATAGCACAACCACATTTTGACAGATTTGGACACTTTATTTTTATTCAAATTAATAAATTTAACAACCATAAACACCCATTGTTTTCACTTTTTAGAAAATTTTAAATGATTTGACAAAATCCGATCAAAATTTCGAACTTTTTAAAAAAAGTTTTTTAGAAGAAGTGTTTTGAGTATGCAGTTCTTTGGCTCATTCAATTTTAGTTTAGGATAGTGCAAGTTTTAATTGTCTACAAATTATCACTGATTTTTGACAATTTTTTTACTGGCAGTTTGCTCCATACAACACAAGTCCGCGATTAGTACTTACATATAATCATATACATATGTAATACTTATACATATATTGGCAGTATCGAAAAGTGCAGTCAGCAAAAATTATAGGACAGATATATAAAAAAATAATTGAAAAACCAAGTAATCGTATGTGAAAATGACACCTGTATTAAAAAAAAATGCTAATATCGAACTCAACATTTTTTTTATCGTTTCAAAATACTTTTCTGTTATTTCTCATTTTTTAAATTGAAGTTCATTTAACAAAACCCATATACTTTTAAATTATATTTTATGTGCAAAAATTAGAAATATTCATCAAAAAATTAACAAACAAATTCCAAATGAACGACATTGCGAATATTGTAAAAATATCACTTCCTTTTTGAGTTGAGTTAACATACTTTTTTTTCTCTTTAGTTGAATAGTCAATTTAAATTAAATTTTTATTCACTGAAAATGGAAACTTATGAATATGCATATGAATTAAATACTAACATATAAAAAATTGCTTATCAATACAAATCAAATAGTTTTTATTTGATTTTTAAGGAACTATGAAATACAATTTTTAAACTTTATCAGCACACTTTAGTTCGTATAAGTAAACATCGTCGAAAAGGATACAATCTCCCCAGAGTAAAATAATCCTCTTCAAAATTATTTCTAGGTGCTACTGCAGATATGTATGTGTTTGTCACAAAAATTCACAGATACTAATATATGTAAAACCTGCGCATGCGCACGACGTACATTTGTACTAAAACTATCTCTTTTTGATTGCTGAACTTTTACACATTGCGCAGATGGGTTACTGCCAATATATAAGTATTATATAGTATATATATATGGAATGATTCGCTAAAGAGCGGTTGTAAAAAAAGTGTTCAAAATCAGTGGTAATTCGTAGCCACTAGCAGGGTCGGCGAAAACGATATGTACGGTGGGTGCAACTACCCACTTGCGATTTCTGAACATGGGTAATTACCCACTCGACGATCATGAAAAGGAGTAACATAAATCCGGTCGCTCTATAAGATGTTGTGTAATTCCTTCGCAAATATTAATTGTATATGGGACTTGTACCTGAGTATGTGGGCTCCGTTGACTACTTATAACCATTCCAGGCAAGCTTTTATTTGCTACGTATAGTGAAAAATTACTTGCGTTCAACAATGCAGCAAAAGCGACTCAACCATGTGGCAATATTGCATTCGTACACTGATTCAGTCAATAAGCTAAATATAGATAATTTAATGAACTGTTTGTGAGTTCAAAAAATAAAAAGTGTAACACTATACTTGTAAATAAAAAATGCGTACAAAGTTTGAATATACTTCCAAAATACTAAATCATGAATAATAACAAAATTCTCGATTCAAATTTTCTGTTAATTCCGCGCGGCCATCAAACTACCCAACTGGGCTTAACACGTTTCGCCGGCCCTGGGCACTAGAAACTTGCACTTTGTTTTACTAAAATTCAAAGGTCTACCTATCTGCGTACCCCAAAAAATAAGTTTTTTTTTTTTAAGTCCGAAGTTTTGATAAAATTGCGATAAATGTTTTCTACATTTTTCATATAATTTTAAAAAAAATTTTTAATGGTGCTTCAAAAGTAGTATGAAATAATTGGAAGATAAATTAATTGCCGAAATGTTTTAATAACCAGTAGCCGTTTTGTCATTTCGGGAACATAGCAGAAGAAATAATAAAATATATGTAATATATTTTTGCTTAAAACTTGGATTGCGCATGGATTTTTTTAACAAAAACTTTATAACTGCATTAAAAATCGGAGGTGCACTTGCATTAAAAAAATTATCTCAAAAATATTTCTGGAAAATTTCGTTAGCATTTTTGTAAATAGGTTTTTCGTTTCTTAAGAGCTCTACGCATAAAATCAACCCGAAAGTAGAGAGTACAATTATCAAAGACGTTTCTGAAGTACTGAAGCATGCTGAGTATCTGGCTATTAAAACTGTTTTTTTATATCGGAACTTACTTGTACACAAGTTTAATTTAAATCTGATTCAATATATCATAAAACGTTATTTATTTGTATCCTTTCCATATTATATCATGCTTTGCACTTTATAGTTGATAGTTTCTATAAAAAAGGTATTCTGTTTTAAAAGTTAAAACCGAAATACCGACATTGCAATAATATTTTGCGGGCGTCGTATATTCGATTATCGATTTTTTGTTGCTGTTGTTGTGTTGTGGTACACATGTCCTGAACATATGTTCACAGTTTCAAGCACAAAGCATACAATATTTTAACAGTTAAAAAGGTTAAGCGATTTTCTAATACAATAAAAAATGGACCAAAGAATTTGCAAAAAATTGTGTGTGGAAAATGAAATCAAGTGGTTTTAGAGCTTGAAATATTGACAATGGGCGCGTTCATAAGGCACAACTGTTGATCTCAACTGTTACGAAATTGAAGGCAACTGTTGGACCCAACAGTTTTGCCTTAGAAACGGCTAGATGAATACACTGTCATATGAACAGCTGATATTTGTAAACAATTAAAAATAAGTAAAATATTGCCAAAATAAATAATTTTAATAACTAAATATGCTTTCTCCAGTACGATAGTCGGCATACCATGAATTTTCCATTTTTATTATTTTATATTTACAAATGTGCACTACAAAACACGAAACGAACCCTGCAATGAAATGAAATTGTTGCGTCGTAGAGTTCATCATTTTAATCAAGTAAAAAGTGTATAATTTAAATTAGACATCATAATAATAAGCATATATTTAGTGGAAAAGGATTAATTCAAAATATTTTAATTACATATGAATGAAGAAATGGCGTCAAATAGGCAACTGTTGAGCTGAGCGGATAAGCTCAACTATGCACTTCTAAGACAAACACTCAACTGTTGCGCAAGAGTTATGTCTTATGAACGCGCCCAATAACGTACGTTGAGTCTGCTCCAAGTAAAAAAAAAATATATGTTTACATGTATTAAAAACTCTTCCAAGATTGGCGAGAGGGTGCCAACGACGAACCTTCCTATGGACGTTCCAGACAACAACAGAAGATTTCCTCGAAGCTGTGAAGAAAATTGTTTCTGAAAATCGTCGAAATTACAATAAGAGAAGTTTCTGAGGATGTAGACATTTCAGTCGGCTCGTGTCATGCAAATTTTTCCAGAGTGAGGAACCTGTTTCGCTTAAAAGTGGTGCATTGCTGGAGACGCGCAAGACCAAAAAGTGTTCATGAGAAGTGCTCTGAGGATTGGAAATAGCATTGGCACAAGTGCATTGTATCTGAGGGGGTTTAGTTTGAAGAGGACAATATTAATAGTGATGAGTACATAGATACTTTTTCATATATATATAAAGTCACCTTACTTTTTGAACACAACTCGTACATATTTATATGTACAGTGTCAGACATTTCTAAAGCTTAAAAATTCAAATAAAATTGCTTGCATCATAAATTAATTTTTTTATAAATTGTGATCAAACTTTGAAAATTTTTAATCAGCATTTTTAGAAAAGATTCGCAAACGCAGTTTTGTAGCTCGCTCAATTTTAGTTTAATATAGTGCAAGTTTCAAGTATCTAAAAACTACCACTGAATTATTCGAATGTTACATGACGATTATGTCGACCATTTCCTACCTTATAACACACGAACAATATTATTTTTTTTTTTTGAAAGAAAATATCCTAAACCATATGTATGTATGTATGTACGTACCGAACCTTATACGCCAAAATAACGTTAGTGCCTCACAAAAAATTTAAGAGAAGAAGATTTTAGTGAATTAATTAAATTTTAATTATTATGAGCTTTAAGGAGATTGGGTTTTTGACCTAATTATTAGGAGAAAACAACAATGCTCAAAGTAGTATAAGTTGCTTTTTGTTAAAAAAATGTAGTTAAGCGTACACAAAAAATTTCATTCAAACTAAGTAATTGCGTAGAAAATTAGAAAAAGAAAAAAATTCTGATAAACAAATTGTATATGTCGCTTACATTATTTTGACGGTTAGCGTTCGATATGTACAACAATTCAATTGAAGTCAAGCCCAATAAAAAAATAACCAAACACAATAACAGCGATGAGTATTAAAATAGTTGAACAGGTTTGTAAAAGTTCATTCCTTGTACTCGTATTTCCAATTGTTATTTATTTTTTTTTTTTTTTTTGCCTCACCTAATACCATTTTCGCATTTACTTTTGTAGTCGCCTTTGTCGGCATTGAAGTCAAACATCACATGCAATCTTTAGTTGTGAGAATTGTGCTTTTTATAGTTGTTGTTGTTGTTGTTGCTATTGCTGTTGCCATTCTGCCTGGAGCCTTCAACTAGAGCTACCGCACATTAAACTGTTGCTGCTGCTGTCGCCATTTGGTTGCTGTTAAAAAAAAAAAATATTAAGAAGCTTGTTGCTACTAACTATATATTCTCGTACTCGTACACGTACAACTCTTTAGTAGCGTAGTGTTTCTGCAGACTTTGTTGTTGTTGCTGCTGTTGCGCAGCAATGCTACTTTTGTACGTAAAAAGCTTTTGAAATCGTCTACAACAAAATGGAACTTAATCATTTTTATATTAGAAAGTAGATTTAATTTTCTTACTGCATACACAATGTTTCCCAGTCGACGAGTTTGCAATCTGCAGCGAAAATGTGTTGGCAACACGCACACGCACACGCACACACACACACGCATACATAGAAGTGCTTGGGTGCTGGCAGCGCTTACAAACGCAACCAAACGTTGAAAACCGTACACACTACAATAAATTCAACAATTCTGCAATTTGTATTACGTATAAACAAACATATAAACATATTATTTACACATATACACGAATACACATACATGCATAGAAACATATACAAAAGTAAGCTTGTACATAGTTGCTATCAGCCAACTTGCAGCTAAAAGTTTATAAGTACATTAGCGCAGCTACTTATTTCGCTTGCAACAAGCAATGAAAGCGGATGCTGCTGGCATTAGAAGATGATCATGCAACAAGCGCTCAACTCGATGCAACACATTACATATGTACAGACAAATGTGCATAGGTACATATGTATGTATGTACATACATATGAAAATATAGAGATAACGTAATCGTATAGAAATACCTTAAAGCAGTCTTTCGAGTGGCTTCTTAGTAGTAGAATAGAGCAAAGCGGAGCAACACAACTGTCAAAATTAACTAACTTAAGCTGCAATTTGCTTTAGTTGCCGCATCTGTTGCTGAAATCGCTCATTTGTATATACTCGCATTTATACATATGTAAGTGTGTACAATTGTAGATATCTATGACTGTGTTCACTTGCACTTGCGTACCGCCCTCAATAGAACTTCATGCATTCGCAATATCAATTGAAGTGGCGCGTTACCTGGCATGTTAGCTCCCTTCGTATTTATTCTTCTAATATTATTAAAACACACACATATATGTATATATATAGACATATGATGTTTGTACAATAAATATAATTTTCCGTTTCTACCAAATCAAATTTCACTCACTCTACAAGAAATCGTGTGCTTGCTTTTATGGTGCAATAAAGCAAATCATAAAATTTTAAATAGCAAAAGTGAAGTTAAAGAAACAACAAGAGCAATAATAGTATGCAGAAAATATCAGAAAGGTAAAATTGGACTATACCTATTACTGAATACATACTCTTAGGTACATTGTACCTTATATGCAAATAACTTTACATTCGTTGCCAAGAAAACTTCACTTTTTGTGTGTTTTATAAAAAAGAAAAAATATCCTACATACAATCAAAAATATGGCAGAGTAATGAAATTTTTTGGAATTGCATTTGTTTTGTATTCAGTTGATGTTTATATTTAATTATGAATTATTTATAAAATGACTACAACTCTAATCAAGATAAGAGCTACATGCTAGTGTTTGTGAAATGAATTTTAGAAAATAGTACTACTTTCATATCTCACTCGTAGTAAAAATAAATGTAGTTTAAAAAAACTAAAAAACATTCTTTTAAAGCTCATCAAACTGAAATGTGAAACATTATTTTTAATATAAACTGAAAATAAAATAATGAAAAAAAATTACTAGGATTATTGTGAAAAGAGTGTTTGACGCTTTGTGCCATATCTTTCGTATATCGAGCAAACCACGCTTTTTTAGTTTTTTTTTTTTAACTAGTTTTCTGTTATTATTTTTTTCTTTTCATACTTTCGACGCAAATAACTGCCAGTTAATTTGATATTATTTAATAACTTCTTAAGCTTTCACAATAAATAACACTATGCAACAAAGTAAATAATTTTTTTTACTGTGTTCACAGTATGTAATTATGATTCGCCACCTTAAAAATATCTGAAATATTGCAATAAAATTGTTCTATCACGTCAAGTTTAGTAGTGAAACGCATTTATTGACATACATTGTTATTCAACATTTAAAATTTTTTATTTTTAACGATTGGCTTTCCTCTTGTAGTCGGTAGTGGCAGTATCCCTTTGGAGGCTCCAACAATAGTCTACAAGTATGGCTGGCTCCCATCTACCCTGATAACGCTTCTCGTACTCTGCAATTTCTTGATGAAATCTTTCACCGTATTCATCACTTACTAACATTAATCCATCAATATTATTGCAGAGCACTAATCCATCTTCTTTTGAATAAAAGGTAGCTAAGGTAATGTGACGTTTTCGTTAAGCTGTAATTTTAGCTCCAGTTTGCAATAGATTCCATTGTTTTAATTTTGAGCCTATAATTTCAGATTTTTCTTTGGTCAAATCTAAATCTCTAACAAGGTCATTTAGTTCTGTTTGACTGATCAAATATGGTTCTGAATTTTTTTCGTCTATAAATTCCTCTTCGCTATTAGAAGGGCCTGCGTCATCTTCTTCTTCAATAGGACCCGATAAACTTGACGAAATACAAAATCTTTACTGGAATGTCTGAAGAATGTGGTTGCGGCATTGACACTGATGATACAGTAGCATACTTCGCCGAGTGTTTTGATTTTTTTGAAAAACCTTTCGCAGATGTTAAACAGAAGTAACAGTCGTCTTAGTAAATTTTGGGTTCAGGCCACTGCATTTGGACACCAAAAGGCATCTGTTTAATATTATCTACCCTTGTGACAACCCGTCAAATATTTATAACATTTTAAAGATGGCATTCCGCACTCATTATTTGTTTTAATTTATAATGGCAATTTTAAAATAAACTTCATAACATTTTTCAAATAAAGGCGAAGTTGGCATTTTTTCACTTTCAGGAGTAAACTGACCACAAAAGTAACACAAAAAGCTAGGAGAACTAACACAAACACGCGGCATTTTGTAGATGATTTTTGTACACACCAATGATTAAATTTTACCCTCAAGTAATTGCAACGAAAAGTAAAGATTAGCCTTATTTATTTTATTTTCTGTTGTTTACTCAGTATACCTAAATAATACGAATCACCACACGGGCTATCAGTGATTTTTTTGATGTTGCATAGTGTAATGCAGGACACTAAAAGCATTAAGATGAGCGCTTAATTCGTTACTAATACGCCCTGTACGATAAAATTCGAGTTAATTTTTTGCTGGCTGCCTGTTCTCATAAATTCAATCAACTTATCGAATTATTGAATTGTCGCCGATTCCTGGTAAGGATACAAAATTTGAATTTAAACTGTTCGTTTAAAGTGGGTCAAAATCAAGACCAAAGCAGTCGGTTACAAACATACATACCAGTGAAGCTAATAAAAGGGTGTTAAAAACTATATTTTATCGCTTACATAATTAGTCACGTTATTTTTATTTCACAAATCGTCCAAAGTTTAATGTTTTATAGTCTTCAAATAATAGTCATTTAAAAGGCTGTATTTGAAAGAGAAAATCATAATAGTTTTTATTTAAGCTCTTTGGTAATTCTTAACAGTTGTATGAAGTTTAGGATGCTGTGTTTATTAGTCCAATTTTTCAAGAAAAAATGAGATACAAAGGCAAAATATGAATTAATAGTGTCAAGCTCGAATATATCAAGAGGCCAATGTGAGTAACAGTCGTAAGCATGTCGACTCTTAAGATATAAATAAGCTCGAGGCCAGTTTCTGGAAGATTTATTTAGAAAAAAACTACGGTTTTAGTGGTAGAAGTTATGGAACCTATTTCAGAGATCATCACATCTCCTCATCAGACTTCTTTTTAAATATAAATTAAATTAAATTATTTATTCTTCATCACCGCTCCCAGACTTTGAACCAATGACCTCGGGTTTGCAGAGCCAACATGCTAACTGCAGTGCTACGCTTGCCGAGTGGACTGTTGTGTTTATTCAATCTTCCCTTAATTAAAAAAAATTTTAACAAAACATTTTATAGCGCTAGGTTAAAGTAATTTTAATCTAAGGCAGTTGACCAAACTAATTAAAATTTCTGCTCAATTTGTGTTATTTGCGTTTTTCGTGTTATTGCTAAATTTCGCTATTTCAACTTTTGTAAAAGTCCATTTCACAAAATGGGTGGATATGGTAGAAAAATATCAATTTCTTTTCCTTAAAGTGGAGTCAATTATTTTGTTTTTATTTAAGTAACGTCCAACACTCCTCTTGAAGTCTTGATCTTATTTTCGCCTTTGAAGGCATCATAACCTGCGAATTTTCATTAGGATGTCAAAGTTTTATGTTTAAGGAGTATCACAAGCCCTTGCCAATTGAAACTTGACTGAAAATGACATAGTATTACATTTTCGATAATGTTTAATAATGAAAAAAAATTATTACTGGTAGCTTATTACACGCTTTATATAAACATCTTTTACTTATGTTATATTATGGTAAATTTTGCTGGCATGGGTATACCGAATATATAATTCATATGTCCATCACCCTGAAAGTTGGGTAAATTTCACTATTATTTTTATGTTTACACAATATTTTATGTTTAACTAAACGTATGTGTAATTCGTACATCGGACAAAAGTAAACATATTTTTGTTTGATTTACGGCAAAAGAAAAGTAGGTGAACCAATATTCCAATAATAAAAAGGTTAAAAATTTTGCAAATAATCTTTAGTAGGTATACATTTAAATTCACGAAAATTATTTACTGCTTTTATATCTTTATGTTCATCATAATTTTTTTAAAAATAAAAGTTTTAATTCCGTTAAACAAAAATATAAATAATCACTCTTTTGCAATAATTATATTTAATGCATTCACATTTTTTTAAGCATAGGATGTTTAAACTCAATATTTATTTGCAATATATTTTTGAAAATGTAAAAATAATTGTTTATCATTAATTATTTACTGTAACACTTATAAACAAAAGAGAAGAAATATAAGCATTTAATTCAACACGCGTTGTTCCGGCATCAATTAACTTTCCCTTGCCTAATAACCGTTTCTAAATTTGCCTTTCTTTCGTAATTTCTCACAAATAAGCTATTCACCTCATGTAGAAATCATATAGCTCTTTAATTTATTAATATTGCCTTAAAATATGAAAATAGTTTTAACATGATACAACTTTGCTTCACGATCACGATCACGAAGCACATAATCAGGCAGAGAGTACATACATACATAGAAGAGCAGCATAAAATCTATAACAAACAAACAAGTCAGCGATTATTGCGAAACTCCCAACAAAAACAATAATAATGGTAACCAACAATCCCTGCAACTGCAGTACACACGTGATGTACACACGCACACACACAATCATATCACCCTGTAGAAATGTCTCTATTGCAGAACTAGTGCAATTGCGACAATTTCTAATCACTCTGTTCCTAAAGAAATATTTAGCGGTATTTGTCTTGGAAAAGAATAAACCCTAAATTACAGGCCTGCGATGATTCCTTAAAAAACAAATTAACGCTTCGGATAGGTACTAAGCTTTAAATCACTAATATTTTTCAAAGCGTCATCTTAGGTATTAAAAAATCGTTTAAAATTTTTGAAAAATTTATAAATATGTTTAGTTTATTATTATACCCGAGCGTACTTGTAAACAAGGGTATTATAACTTTGTTTGTATAACGGTTGTTAGTAGATATAGACATATACATATATACTAAAATGATCAGTATGAAAAGAGGAATCGATTTAGCCCTAACATTCTCTCCGTCCGTCCGTCCGTCTGTCCGTGGTTACAATAACTTACGTAAAAATTTAAATATCTCAATGAAATTTGGTACATAGATTGCTCTTTGGACAGAGTAGGTTGGTATTAAAAATGGTCAATGTCGGTCAATAACCACGCCCACCTTGAAGAGTTATAAATTCATTAATATTCATCAACTTTTTCAAAAGTCATCTTAAAACATTTAAATTTTTGAAGCCTAATAGCTGAAGCACAATGCAATACACAGCGAAAAAAATTGTCCACCGTTCGTCGCAGTAATTTCCCTACTTTACGACAGTTCGAGTTGCACCGAAAATGGACAAAATAAAATTAAATAAAAAAGCAAATGGTAAACAAAATAAATATTCTTATAAGATATTTAATGTTGTTTTGTTTTAATATTTAAACAGTAAAAGAAAAAAAAAATAATACGTGGTACAATTTTAATGAGCTTAAGGCCAGTTTATGGACGAATTTTGTGAAAAAAACAACAACAGTTTTTAATGGTAGAAGTTATAGTACTATTTCGGAAATCACCACATTTCCTCATCATACTTATTTTTATTAAATTATTTAAATTTAATTTTTCATAACCACTTCTCCCAGAATGCATTTTAAGGCATGCTCATCCTTGCGTATAAATGTTTGTTTATGTTTTCTGTAGGCCTGGGAGAAGTGGTTTTGAAAAATAAATTTAATTAATTTAATAAAAAGAAGTCTGATGAGGAAATGTGGTGATTCCCACATAACTTCTACCATTAAAAAATTGTTGTTGTTTTTCACAAAATACTTTAATACAACTGGCCTTGAGGTCATTAAAATTGTAAATTATTAACGATTACTAGGCCAACAGAAAAATAAATAGAAGTTAATTATGTTAAATCAATAGGATCATTGAAGAATGGACTGATCGGTCTGGAATTTAATTTGCCTTCAACTTCATTAGCCACAGTGTCCAAATCTTCATATATAAGGGATGTTGTTGTTACACTTTTCATAAATATGTGGTTGGCTGATTTGACAGCTGCTTGATAGAGGCCACTGGAATATTGAGCTTTCGGAGGGATGAATTAAACAAATTTTAATTTTCTGGCGCATTTATACATGAATGAACTATTTTAATGAGTAGCTAAGCGCTTTTGATGATGAGAAATATTAATATTCTTCAGACTTTTGGTATAAAGCGGAATATTTTCAACTTCTACGCAGTTCAGTAATTGAATTAATGGAAAAGAGAACTGATTAAAACTAGTTGAGTTCTAAATTCAGTGGATTTTCCTAATGGGCACGATGAAATACGTATACGCGCACACATACATATATATGTATATGAAGCTACAAGTCACCATACAAAAAAAAGGATTGCGGACGTGGCAACTGTCAGTGTGTCCATCACTCCATGCAGTCATTCAAAAGCAACGCGTCCTTCTTGCTGATACAGCTACAGCTGGTTGTATGCGTCCCTTTTCGCCGTCTGTTGGCCGATCTAATGTACGAACTCGATGACTATTGCCTTGATGGTTGAATGGCTAGCTGCCTGACTGGTTAGCTGAATGGTTGGTTCTATTCCTGGCGCAGCGCTATTGTGTTCCTGTCCGCTTGGCCGTTCACCATGTCCCAGTTCCACATCATACATGTCCGCTTGTCCGCTTGTCCGCTTGTCCATTTGTCTGTCTGGTAGTCAGTCTTTCACACATTTTACGAGTAGCGCATCAGCTGTGTCACAGCAAATGTTCACAACGCTGCCCACTGATTCTTTACGTGACCTGTTTGCGAAGTAAACAACTCGCCACACACTGTTAAACATACACAGCGCAGCAGTGGCAGCGGGTAGTCGGACATAACAAGGTTTAGAGTGACCTCGACGTGGTTGTATTAAAAGTGCTGCAGCACTGCGGGGACTAAAAAGTATCTATTGCGAAGGATGTTTACGAATCGAGCAAGCCAACTAACCAACCATGGAGCACTTTTCGTAACCTTGTGGTGAATTACAAAGGTGTGGTAATGGACGTCTGCTCGTGATGCCGTTGATGACGATCAGAACCAGGACCGCTATCAAAATGCTGTCAAAGCCAATACCACAACTACAGCGGCGGCGATGCCGCTTACCAGTGGTTATAGGATGTACATACATACATATATACTCGCACATACATGTGCACATACAAACAAACAAACAAACAAACAAACAAACAAATATGTTTAGAGTAGAGTGTGAGTGGAGCATTTCTGATGACCAAGCAAAGCAGCGGTTATTTTGGTGTGGCAGCCAATCATGAGCGCTCGTGCTGTTCGACTAACGCTCAGCACCTCTGCACTTCTATCACTTTAACTAACACGGTTAGTATTTTTTTCATTTTTTTTTGCAGCAATGATTGCTTTCTGTGAGTGTATGTGTGCGTGTGTGCGTTCTATTTTTTTTATTGTCTGCTGCCTTGCACTAAGTGTTTACGTGCATTAAATCATAAGCGCAACAAACAGCAAAGCAGCAAAGTGCCGGTGAAATTTGGTGAAAAAACGTTCGCGCAAGTTTTGTAATGCTATTTTCTCATCGCTGTTATGCTTGCATTTTTTTGTTTTTGCCTGCGCTATGATTGTTTTAAATTGTTTCAGGCGTTTTTTTGTGTGTGTGTGTGTGGTTTTTTTTTTTTTGGTCGTTGCGCTTTGTTAGACATTTTGCAGTTTACTGTTTAGTGCGTGTTTTTTCGCGACTCCGAGGGTTTTCTGTGGCTTGTGTATTTTGCGCATGTTGCACGTTCAGCCGCGCAAAAGGAAAACTATTGCAACATCGATTGCCAAAGTAAATACAATTTCTGCAGTTTAAGCGTCGTTATAACGCCTCGGCGGTTCTGCAAGTGAAATATCAAATTAGGGTGAAAATTTCAATTGGGTTTATGAAATGATGTTTCTAAATTAAAGGATAGCATGAGAAAGTGTTTACAAATTTGCACGTGTTGTGAAAATTATTAAGTTTGTCTAGAGTTTGTAGCTGCGCATAGATAGGCGTCCCGAATAATGCAAAAATTTGTTAAATATAAATTTAGGTAGTTTTCATTGCGTTATTTTGACAAGACTCGTTGTAGATATCAGCGATCAGCAAAAATCCCATTTTACTTGATTTCATCATACCACACAATTTGTACTCACATTTAATCATGCAACAAAACTCAGCATTGAATACGAACACGTCTTTTGTATATTTATGAGTGCCATGATCGAACTTATTTGTATCAAATCACTCACTTGAACGAAACTAAGTTCGATTTGAATAAAATCAAACTATATGAATTTATTCATACCATCAAACTTTTGTGCTATTATTTATTGTTTATTTATTAATACTAATATAAAGAAATGTCAATTAAATTGATTTCTTGTTAAATTTTATTTTTCTTATCTTTTTCATGAATTATATATTACTTTTAAGTTGTATTTATGTACTTATGCATATAGATATGTATGCATGAAAATAAAAATAATTTTATTGTAATGAAATAATATTTTTCTTTCCAACCAACACAAAACTCAAACCATTCATTTGTGATTTTTTTGATTTATTCTCCATCAAAAAAATCATGTTAACTCAACACCACCCGAATTGAGTGATTTGAGCCGATCGATGATTAAATCATTGGGCGAACAAGAACCGCATGGTTTGATTGAATTAAAATCAACGTTGAATATGACTGCTCGAACATGTTTGATCGCTTGAGCGTAAAGGCAATATATTCAGTGCAATGATTACTTATGAACATTTTACAATCACCCGTTGATAATCTCTGGTAGATATACAAAGATTGAACAAAGATAGTCTACCTGGCAGGTTTATCATTGCCTAATTAAATTGATATAAGACCAATTTTCTCATTAAACACAAAATTTGTAAGAATTAAACAAAATTACATGAACATATAACAATTTTTTTAACATCACTTCGAAATGTCTATTACATTTTTTTAATCATTAAACATTTTGATAACATATCTTCAATAAAAACTAGTCTCGAGCTCAATAACAGTTGTGGATACATTTTTTTTAACTATTATAAATTTTATATAAAATATTCCACAAATTGGCCTCGAGCTCAATAAAATTGTTTAGTATTTATTCATTTAAAGGCTGATAAAAATCTTAACAATTTTGCTATACATTTTATATTAAGTTTTAACCTTAAATTTAGAAACAGTATTTCAAAAGCCTCTAGAAAAGACAAAAATATGAACTTTTAAACAAAAAGACCGCTCTTCGAATTGATTGCAAGTAGAAGGACACCAACGGGTTCGCTGGCATAGGCGATGGGATTAAAAAATTGGAGAATTTCTGGCATTACCAAAGAAATCAGCAACTTTCAAGTATGATTTACTTTTATTTGCAAGTTACCAATCTCCAAGAGTGCTACGTTCGGGTTGACTGAACGTCGATTAAAAAGTAAGAAATGCTAAATTAGGGCGAAACCGATTTTTATATACCCTCGCGATGTATTTTTGTATGGGCGGTGCCCATAATTTCATAAAATTCCCGTTTCTTTGTTTCAAATCGCTGCTAGTATTAAACTTTACTCAATTGCTTCCAATAAATACTGAAGAACGAAGTTTCATGCATTTGTCAAAACTTGCGTCATAAGGGAGGTTGGCGTGGTTATTATCCGATTTAAAAAATTGTCTACGATAATAATAGTGATATCAAGGGAAATATGCCCATCAAATTTTGTAACGATACCTGACACCGTTATTGTGATACAGAAAATTTTCCATAAGTGGGCGTGGCAACGCTCAATTTTTAAATTTTATGAATACTTAATTTCTTAGTTCAAAATCTCTCCAAATACCAAATTTCACAAAATTTTCTTTAATGGATACCGAAAAAACGGAGTTTATGCATTTTTCAAAAACTTCCGTTATATGGGAGGTGGGAGTGGTTATTGACCGATCTTGACCATTTTCAATACCAACCTACCCTGTCCAAAGAACAATCTATGTACCAAATTTCATTGAAATATCTCAGTTGTTACTCAAGTTATCGTCAGCATGGACGGACGGACGGAGGGACGGAGGGACGGACGGACAGACAGGCATCGCTAAATCGACTTCTCTTTTCATTCTGAGCATTTTGGTATGTATATGTCTATATCTATCTCGATTATTTTTTGCTGTTACGAGCAACCGTTATGTGAACAAAGTTATAATACCCTTGTGTACAAGTACGCTCGGGTATAAAAACTGGCCAATGAGTATTTATTCAGCAGAATTTTGAACAACTTTTTTTAGATAAATTATGATTAACCTTCTGCCAGCAAAGAAATATAACTACTACTGTTATTAAAGTAAGAATTGTTAACAGTGTTAATGAAAACAAAAATTTTTTAGTCATAATGAATATGTTCAAGTCTTAATGACTTACAAAACAACTTAAATTTTATTTTAGTTTTATGTGTTCAACTTAAATGATAGTTTGTATCGGGTGTTTTTTTTAGGGGTATAGAACTTCGAATTGAAATAAAACACAAGAAAATCGTTCTAAGGTCCATCAATTTGGCTTTATTGGAAGGATAATTTTATGCCATTAATGTTTAAATATGATTTCGGGCATGTGGCCGCTGCGGCTGGCTCGAATAAAGCCAATTCTACAGGTCCAATTTTCAACCACTTTTTCGAGCATATGGGGCCGTATGTCGGCAATAACGCCACGAATGTTGACTTCCAATTCCCCTAACGTTTCTGGTTTGTTGGTGTAGACGAGCGACTTCACATATCTTCAAAGAAAATAATGCAATGGTGTCAAATCACACGATCTTGGTGGCCAATTGACAGGTCCATTCCGCGAAATTATGCGCTCAGCGAATGTTTCCTTCAATAAATCGATTGTGACGTGCGCTGTGTGGCATGTAGCGCCGTCTTGTTGGAACCACAACTCATCCACATTCATGCCATCCAATTCGGGAACAAAATAGTCGGTTATCATGGCTCTATACCGGTCTCCATTAACGGTAACTGCCTCTCCAGCATTATTGCGGAAGAAGTATGGCCCAATGACTCCACCAGCCCATAGAGCACACCAAACAGTCAGTTTTTGTGGATGTAATGGCGTTTCAAGGGTCTCATGTGGATTCTCTTCACTCCAAATGCGGCAATTTTGCTTGTTGACGTAGCCATTCAACCAAAAATGAGCCTCATCACTGAACAAAATTTTGCGATGAAAATCAGCATCGAGATCAATCTCATTTTCGGTCCATACACCAAAATCACGACGCATTGCATGGTCTCGCGGCTTTAATTCTTGCACAAGCTGGATCTTGTAAGGTCGCAAGCCAAGATCTTCCATAAAGTTGATGGACAAAGCTCCAATTGCTGTGCACGGTGGCGAATCGATTCATTCGGGTCCTCTTCAACACTTTGCTCTACAGCGGCAATTGTTTCTTCGGTGCGCACTGTTCGACGTCTCTGCGGATGCGTATTATCACATAGAGTAAACGTAGTGCGAAAACGATCCATGGTTAACCGAATTAATTGCTCTGATGGACGATTATGTCGACCATAAAATGGACGGAGCTCACGGTAAACTTCGCGAACTGAACCATTATTTTCGAAATAAATTTGCACGATTTGCAAGCGTTGTTCTTTTGTCAACCTGTTCATGATGAAATGGCAAACCAAACTGAACATAAATGACATTAGAGTTGCCAGATTTGACCACAAAATGCCAGTTTTATCTCTATTCGAAAAACAAACCTGTAAAAAAAACACCCTATACATTAACAACACTTGCAACATTTTCACTCTTGTTTTGAGACAATCAGCAGACATTTCCTAGTCGGAGACCTAGAAAATTTGACAGTAGGCACCACATTCATGACTGCCAATGATACTTTTTTTTGTAAATATTTTTTTTTTTAATTTTTATTCCCTATCTACTACGCCATACTTCACGTATTCACCGCCGATAACACAAAGTGGAAGCGCTCAAACCAAAGCGCACCTCAAACAATGACCAACGCGACCACCATACGGCATTCCCGTGCCATCCCACCGTAGACATAGCCACCGTTTCGACCACCACACTTTGGTCACGTTAAGTGGAATATTTGAAGAGGCTTTTGGGTGGTTGGCTGCTCCATTTGCGGTTTTGCACGTCTTTGTTTCGCTGTACGGCTTTTAACCGCACTTTTGCCACACTATTATGTATTTGTGTTGTTGCAGCTGTTGCAACTATGCGTTTTTTTTTGTTTTGGTGTTTTTTTTTCTTTTTCATTTTATGTTATTGTTGTTGTTAGCTTTTTTTGTGATATCTTTTTTTTTTTTAATATTCGCTTGTCGGTGCATGAGCTTTGTTTATACATAGTTTGCGCACAATTCACTCGTCGACTCAGTCACCGCTACTCGTAGCTCGCGCTTGCGGCTACTTGCTGCGCCACTTGTCTTTGCAACTGTTTTCAGTACTGTTGCAATGACTTGCGAGAAATGCAAGGGCGAATACTGTTATACCTAAATAAACATACAAACATATCTACATAAACAATACAAAATTTAAGAAATGAAACAGCAACAAAGGTTGTGATGAAAACGGATATGTGCGCGCAGAGAAAGATGTGAAAACAGAAAATTCCAAAAATATATGTAAATAACAAAAGGCAAAATAAATATGTAAATAAATGAAAAAAAACGAATATTACAAAATATAACAAGCGTGCAAAAATGAAAATAATTGCGGTTGTACTTTTTTGTAGTTACCAACTCTGTCTTTCTTAGTGCCATGAAACTCCCTTCGTTATTATATGTGTTGTGTGTGTACATATTTATGTCCATATGTATGTATGTATGCATGCAGCCAGGGTTTTGCGGTGGTAGCCGTGGCTGCAATTAAAACACTTTGCGCTCTATATTTTCGCTACTCCTTTTGTTTGCCTTTTTTTCGCCATGCCTTGACTTTTTTCTTTCATTTTTTTTTAAATTTTTTCTTCCATTTTTGTTTTTTTGTCACACACCACAGATAATTGAAGGGATAAGTAGGAAGACTGTGATTATGAGACACATCTCTTACTTGCTCGACGCCTTAGTCACTGTAGTCATTGTGTTGGTATGTACGTGAGAATGTGTGTATGTGTCATCTCTATTATTTTCTTTTTGCTGCAATTTTCTATAATTGTTGGTGGCTTGGCTGTCCACAGTAAAAGCTCAAAGGATTTTCCACTGCAACAAACAAGTAAATGGAGTTTTGACTTTGGCTCTGTGACTGTGACTGTGACTGACCGGCTGTAATGCTGACTTTTCGTACTTGCTTACAGGTTTCAGAGGATTAAAAAAAAAAAATCAGGGTTGTGTCTTTTCTTTTATTTTCAGTTTAATCACATTAAGGATTACATATTAAGTGTTAAAAGCTCTCGCACGATGCAGGTGTAGCGTTTATTTTAACACAACAAACTTAAGCATTAATTTGTTGGGTTGGAAATTATTTATCGTAGCTTTGAGATAAAAGCAAGTTAATAGATTTTGAACCTCTGCTGCTAGCTAGCTAACTGCTTTTTATAATTCTTATAATAAATGTGTTTGTTAAGTACGTACCTACATATGTAATAGAAATATCTTCAAGCTGGAATGTAGGTTGTGTTTGCTGCTGTGCCAGTTTGTTATTGAAAATCATTATATAGAAACTGCTCAACAGCCAAGTAAAATATACCAATCTATTTGTTTACGTAAAATATTATTTGACAATGCGCTTTTGGTTGCAGTGTTTCAATAAAACTAAAAAAAAAACCATTGATTCTAAGTAATATTTTTCAATTTTTTTTTAATTCGCAAAAAAAAACACTAATAAAAATTGCAGAGTGTTGCTTCTGGGCAACTATTTTGTGCTCCTACGGTAGTTTTTCATTCTGATTCCGAATAAAAAACTAATTTTTTACTTTTCGAAAGCTTTAAAACGGAAATTTATATTCCATTATCATATTTCTATAGTCCCTTGATCCGCTGAAACCGAAATTAAAGGCAGAGTTTTCGTATCAAAAATATTTTTTTTTTCTGCAGAATGAGGTGGTTACTTTTTTCCCTAAATATTAATTCAAAAATATTTTATTTACACGATTTTTTCAATTTAATTAGTTTTAAATATTCGCGCCTTTTGTAATGGCATTTTATTTCTATTAGTTTTATAATTAGATATACACATAATTTACTTTTCTTTTTCACCTAATGCCTCTATGACATTATAATTACATATAAAAAAAAATCACAGAATTTGTTTTCAAGTTAGAAATTTAAGTAAAATGGTGTTTAATGAAAATTGTCAAACAAGAAGAAAATAAATTGTAACTGCACATAAATCGTATTTTTCGATGTCATTAGAATTAATTGGTCCGCCTATCTTGCGAGAAAAATTTAAACGAACTGAAGTTATAAATTCTGAAATTCATTTACTAGTTTTTTGCTTAAGTAAAGGAAAATAATTGCATATATGTATGTATAACCGCCTTATGCATCAGTCGGCCGTGCAGTCAGCGAAAGAAATATAGCACTTCCACATATTTTGAAAAATGGGCCATTTATAAAAAATGTCTGTAGGTATCTCAATAACGATGTAAGGTATCGTCCTTAATTTTTTTTTGAAAAATGCAAAATCTTCGTTTTTTAGCATTTATTGGAAGAAATTGAGAAAAGTTTAATAGTAGCAGCGATTTGAAACAAAGAAACGGGGTTTTTATGAAATTATGGGCACCGCCCATACAATAATTCGTCGCGGTTTCGCCCGAATTTAGCTTTCTTTACTTGGTTTTTTCAAAAGCCAGTGTTGGTTGTCGCTTAATTTGCTTTTCATAAGTTCCCTTGATAATAAAAATAGATCCATAAATATGGGAGGTAGGTATAATAAAAATAGAAACGACAGAACGTAAGAAAATACATTTTTCATAAAACTTTCATGTAAATATATCCTTGGTGTTCTTATAAAATATTCAATTCAACGAACGATAATAAATTTCTCTACAAGCTTCATATAAAAAAGATACCCGACTGTCTAAATTCGGATTGCTACTATCAAAACTGTACATTATTCTCACTTTAGGGGAAATAATTTGAAAATCTTCTTTATCAGTTATTTTTATTTTAATCACAAAAAAAAATTGTATGCCATAAGCCAATTTGTAGAATTCGAAGTAGTTTTTATTGAAACATCTTACAAATTAAAAAAAAGAAAAATTTTGCTAAAATTATTTGTGACGCATAATTGAAACATATTAGAAATTAAAAAAAAAGAAGAATTTTGCTAAAATTATTTGTGACGCATAATTATGGTGATGGGTAAACATAAATCAAAAATCCAAACTTCACCGTATCATATTTTTATAATTTTTTTTATAGTATATTCTCAACAAATCATCCAAATTGTGCTTCTGTTCAAATTCCGGCCAATGAATTAATGTGCCTATTCACTTGAAATCCCTTAAATAACTTATGAATACTCGAAAAACGTTGCACTCCAGCTCTTAAAAAGAACAATACAAATTCCTGTCCGCAATCGAATTTCAAATATTTATATATTTATATAAAAGCATACTAAACTCATATCTGTAGGAGGTATTTTTAACTGCCTCTAGTAAAGTGTAAGTTTTTGCATGCCTAGTGCAAATTGATTCATTTTTATGAAGACACATAAAACAATGAAAATTATTATAAATTCATGGCTTTCATTAAACGAAAATTTTAGCTGCAGCTACCAGCGCATAATAACTTTGTACTCGTTTCAAAGAAGCAAGTAAAAGGAGGCAAAAGTGAAGTGAGAGACACTGGAGAGTAATAAACTTGAACGCTCAGGGGTCCTTACTGAAAACACGACAAAGATATTCGTACGTTTATAGTACATATAATTTTTCATATGCGAGTACGTACAAATGTATAAGAGCCAAGTTGAGAGTGGCGTTAAAAGCTTTGCAATGAGAAAGTGTATAAAGGATTTCCTTATGCTATAAAATGTATACACTCGTACAGAGCGATAGGTGCAGCTAAAATTATAGCGCTCAAGTGTACTTTAGGAAATTATAAGAGTTTACGAAATGTTATTTTACCAATTATTTTATGGTTATCGATGGCTTCTGTTCTCAACCGGCGTATTATAGTAACGTACGAGTATAAGAGTTTGTTTTGCTAAATTTAAAGATATATTGTTATGCACTTCGAAATTCCATTATAATTTTTATTAAACTTAAACTTGTTTTTTTTGAATGAATTTTTCTTATCTAAAAACTTGGCAGAAGTTATAAAAATCAGATGCATCAACCATAAAAATTTAATACACGCACATTTTCCTAATTCGCACAATAACATATATTGTTATTTTTTATTTACAATTAATGTACAGATGGTTGTTAATTAAAAATCATATCAACCCAAATTAAACCCTTTTAACAAAGTAATATATAACATATTTTAGTTACTAGTTTGAGTTCGCTAAAAACTAGATACTTATATTGTGTCATAGTCGCAGTTTTTTTGTAGATAACGTTTGAACTAAATCGCTATTTATATGAAGAGAAACGCAAAAGCTTTGACAAAAATATTGTGAAAAATCAAAGACAATCATTTTTTTTTTTTTTTAAGTTTATCAATATATGTGTTGTTGTGTTAAATGAATATTTTAAGCGAATTTTCTGAACTTTATAGTGAATAAATGAAATAAATTGGCCAAACTTTTCCATCCTGTATGTCTGCCGTATGAGGCAAAATAATTACCTTATTTGTTATAAAATTGTGGTTTTAAAAACTGCTTTTATTTAAACTATGTCATTGATGTGAATTTGAAAAAGTTAATTGTAATTATAATAATAAAAAAATATTGTAGAAGTTACGAAAAGGGTAATAAAATAAACAATAAAGAAAACTGACACTGAAGATGGCACAACGCCGAAACCGGTTTGTCTCCAAACCAAACTTGACAAGGGATGACGGAAAATCGTCCCAACAAATATCAATAACAGATAAGTGATAAGTTCCAATGTCCCTCAAATAACGTTACGCTTTAATTATCCGATTAATGAAAATATCATAGATATCACTTGATCTTGATTTTGCTATGCCCATATGCATTTTCAGCTCTAGAATCGAATCTCACTGCACATAACAAATGTTTAACTAGTATGTAAGAACTAATCATAAGTACTTTTCTGTATCTAGTCTGTAAGGTTTTATAACCATTGACTTAAATAAATGAAGTGAAATGAAATATTAAAGATTCTAAATATTTGAGATTTATGAAAAGAACTTACTTTTTTTTCCATTGATCTTTTTTTTGGTAGTCTTATACTCGTTAATGCGATTACGATTTTTTTTGAAGCATTCTAAACAGAAAAATGTCCAACCTTAATCTTTCGTTTTTTTCTCTTAATTCGCTCAGTTTTTAAATTTTTGGAATTCCAACCTCAAATGATTGCATTAAAATTTATTTGCGGTATACAAATTTATCATTTTTAAAAATATGCAATTTTTTAAATTTACATTTTCATTGACTACTATTTACTTAGTTAAAGCTATGTGCACACTTTGTGATTGCCACTGCTTTGACAATAATTCCTACTACAATTTTTCATCACATCTCATTTCGCAGTTATGTAACTAAACCATGGATTAAATTTTTTTGAGTAGAGTAGCAGTAATATGACAATACTTTTATTGAACATGACAAATAAGAATGTGAAATGGAGGTTGCTAACTCAAATTCAGGTCTCAAAAAAATGTTGTTCTAAAGCTTTGTGCTGAATATTAAGCTCAGGCAAATTGATTGTAAGTTGCCGGGCAGTGAGACGATTTATTAAGTGAACGCTAAGATATTAAAATAAAAACATACAAACATAAGCACTCAAAAATTACAGAGTGAAATTACCAGCAGGTTAGATTATTGGTATTGTCGATATAAGTACAAGTACTTAACCACATTTAAATACTTCATCTGAGTTTTTAAATCGCATGGAATATTTTCTATTTAGCTCCAATCATCGAATTCTGCAAATACTGCTACTTCACCACCTATAAAGAGTGTCAGTATTTCTGTCGTTACGAAATAATTCAATTGTGCTTCCTCAGCTTATTCACGAAAATCTGTTAAATATACATTAGTTCTACTTTGAAATGACATTTTTTAAACTTTTCTTTATGACTTACCATTCACATTTCTATCTATCGTCGGTTCGAAACACAAGCGTATATACGTTTTTAAACACTTGGACTTTTCAATGCTCATTTCCTCTGTCACCACGGGTGAGTATTGCGGCGAAGAACTTAAGTACGAAAAGTATGAGGAATATTTGTACTTTTTTGTAATATACTAAAAATCGTTGTATTTGGTATGAGTAAACTATAAGCATTTAAAATGTTAAATCACTGATATTTGAACATTACGATGGATCTGAGATAACATAATAATATTATATGTTTGGTTATAACGAGACAATAAAATTTTGGCGAATTATATATTTATGTAAATTAATGAGGAAAATTATATTTTGTTTTTAAATTTCTTTTCGCGTTAATTTAAAAACCCGAAAAAATATTTAACAGCAACAAAGAAATGTTAATGAAAGTTTATTGTCGACATTAAAAAAACTGTTTTATATTCAGTGTGCGAAAAAATATTTTGAATTTATTTTATTAACTAAGAGTACTTTTTGTGAAGCTTAAACAACCCTGATTAAAAGATTAACACAAATGTGCGAATGTACAACATCAAGAGTATACACATCCATGTGCATATACATACATATATGATACATATGTGTTAATGAATAAGTAAATATATATATATATTTTTGGTCACCTTATTAAGTAGAAAATAGGCTTTTATATGTGCTTTTTAATGATAAAGCATTTTCCATATTTTTAATAAAATTTAAGTTCGTTCTATAAGCAAATCCATACAAATCAGTTTTTCGAATTTGGTATTGAAGAAAAAAAGTGCAGATTTCAACAAATCGTCACAAAGATTTTAACTGTTGTTTTTATTAAATGAGTACGTAGTTTTTTAAAATTTTTTACAAGTTAGCAAGAGATTATTTAAAAAGTATATTAAACATAAAACAACTCGTATGCGCTACATTTGCGGAAAAATTAAAAATTGACTAGACTTTAGTCAAAAAAATCAGTTCAGCGCTTTTCCAATTTTTATATTCCTAATAAAAAATAAATTTTCGCGGGGCCTTCCAAATAATAAGTTTTAGTGCGGACCTCATCATACGACCCAAATTTCTCACCGCTTTGCCACTCCTTAGGTTTAAAAATTTATATTAGTTCCTGCGTAAAATATGATGAAAGTGTTGGGTACGTTACGAGCTCGTAGTATTTTTTTATTAATTTTATCTTGGCTAAATATCGTTACCTTTACATTTACTCAAATTATTTTCGCCTGTGATCGCTTTGCGCTTTTCAAACTAATCGATCTAAATGACACTGCGGCAAAAATCTTATTGGGCAATTGATCATTTATTCGTGCTCGTTCATCCCTCGAAACATATGGCGTTGATTGTTCCTCATAGGCCCATTCTCATTGTAACTGGTCAAGTAAATTTTGTTACGTTACAAAAATTTTCGAAACAGTGGGGACATCTCACAGTTTGAAAATGAGCGGTAACAAATTTGACATAAAAAATGTTTTTTGTCAAATCGCACAAATTTGCAAGCAAGAAAACGGCTGATGCAGAACAGCTGAACATATTTTGGATAAATACGAAATTTTTGTGTTAAAGAGTTTTAAAGGTCAAAATTATCACACAAGTTATAGATACATTTTCATTTGGTTAGGTTTCATTAGTGGAATGTGTTAGGAAAACATTAATGCAATGTTTTTCATTTTGCATATTTGGATGCGGACATGAATTCAATTAGTTGTTCGTTAAACTTGCAAGTTTCAAGCATCTCTCTTTGAGAGAGAATACTCCAAAATTCTGAGAAATTTCGTTACTGGATAATTCTTGCTGGACGTTTACAAGAACAAACCTAAAAAAAGCAACATTTTTTTTTTCAGTAAACCTATAAATGTGAATAAACATTTTGTCTTGGTGAATGGATGAACAACCGCAAACACTCCTTTGTAGTTATCACTTGGCTAAGCTTATAATAGAGCCTGGGTAATCACTCCGATTATTGCATCACGTGGCTCTTCATTATATAAATAATTATGTAGAAATATATGTATATGCAATATGTAAGTGCATTTGTACAATTGCACTAAATTTTGCTCCTCACTGTACCAGTGGGTAGGTTACTGAAAGCTATGATACTCAATTAAATTTCAAATGAACATCCACGCATTTAATAAAATATTTAAAACATTAAATTTTCTCGGTGTTGGCAAGTTTTCTTTTTTTTCTTTTTTGCTTATGAATGGTTTTTAATAATTGTAATAATTTATTAATTTCACACTGAAAATACATACATACATATATGCATATATGTATTTATATTTTTTATTTTGTAATGTTCGCATTAAAAAATATTTATTGTTATTTAAATAAATGCTGTAAGTAGTTTTGTTAAATGGGTTTGGCTTTTGCGACATGCGATACATAAATGAGTTCAACCCTTTCATTTCATTCAATGGTTGTCTGCTGTAGACGACAGCTTTCAAATATCATCCCACTGACACTGATGACACTGGTGTTGGTCAGTAGACATTGGTTTGGTCAATGTTGAACGGCAACAGCTTTCAACTGATGCCGCTACACCATTGTTGATGCGGTACACACTTGCTATATGACCAGTAAATATGTATGTAAGTATGTAGATACTACAATAAAAGTGCGCATACATATTTGAGAGTGTGTGCGTGTATTTAATCATTTATTTATGATAGAGCGACGATCTTTTTATGATTGCAAATTAACTGTTCGCACTGCAATAAATTTTTAACTTAATTGCGAAATGATTAAAAAGAATTGTTGATAAAATAAAAACATAAAAACGTAACAGTAATGAACTTCTACCAAAGCATATTTTTATTGTTACATACATAAATATGTAAGTGCTATTTGTTGGTATAAGTAAATTTGGGAAGCTTGGGAAAGTGATTAAACATTTTTATTTGATTTGGACAGAGATGAGTTGGCCTTTTTAAATTATTGCTTATTAAAATATTCTCTTACTCCGAATGCACCTAACATCTGTTTTACAAAGTCAATTTAAATAAAATTGAAATTTTTATTTCATGTTAGCTTTCATATAAAAAATTCAAACAATTAAAAGTTTACCAATCGTTGAAAAGTGTGCAGAAAATTTGCATTGGCATCTGAGTGATTGAAGCGTTCAGAAACAAGTTGTTCTTTCAATTTATTGTAAATGTAGCCTAATTTGGTTACCAGAAGAGCCGAATGCCAATGACGTCTAGGAATCGGCAGCTATAAAGTGATTTCAAGCATGATATCATTTAAATTAAGAAATAGTTCTACGAAGAATAACAATAACAAACTGGTATTACCGGTAATTTCATGCGCATCCTATTCTTATTCGAATTACGTCATAACAAACTATGTAAAATATTTATTTTTTACGGTAACTGGTGTTAATTAAATTCGAACTACAAAAATTAAATCTTGATATCAGCATTCAATATACCAGCTATTGTTGTAATATAAAAAAATTTGTTAACAAATTTTCTAGTTTGGAGAAACAATAAATTTTTCTTCATCATTCATACTATAAGATTTTCCAACAGCATTTTTGCAACCGAGTAACCATGATATTTTTCTGACCCGATGACAGAGATCAATTTTGCTGAGTCAATTTATAGCACATCACGTCTGAGTATTTTTATTTACACTTAAAAGTTGTGGGAGTCACAATGGTTACTTATGCCACAAAAACAAAAACTTGTAAAGTTACTGCTCTGATGTCTTGGAAAATTTTATTCCTTACAATAAAAAAATCTCGGACCGAGATGGCGGGTCAACCATTCCTCCTTTCACTATATTTTTTGTCATTTTAGTTAAAATTTTGAAAACTTTTCCGCGCTAAGGATAAAATAAATAATTTTTGCACTTTCCTCTTAATATCTAGTCCAATATCCCAGTAACTTTTTATAAGAAATATATTCCGGGCAACAAATAAAAATTTAATATATTTTGTCATTTTACTGTTTTTGCAAAAAAGTTACTAAGGCCTAAAAACTTGTGAAAACATTTTACTAAAATGCCAAAAACCTTAGTGAAAGGCGGAATGGAGACAATATTTGACAAATTCATCCTGGTTTTAATTCATGTCTAAATTCTATGCATACATTTGTAGTCGTTGATTTTGACGTGTTATAGCAACATACTCTCCTTTTGATTAGTATACATTTTTCAGTTAAAATATTTATACAGTTAAATTAAATAAAATTTGTTTTACAACATTAACAATATTTAAAGAATTGTTTATGAAATATTTAGAAAATATTCGAGATTTGCTTCTTGTTCCATTGATAATTGAGTCTTTTTTATTAGAATTTGTTGAATTATTATCATTTTTTATAATGTTTTAAATTTATATTTATAAGCCGTTTGGTAAAGAATTAACCTTTTTTATTCAAAACTTGCAAGTAAATTAAAAAAGGATTGCAAAAATACGTCGAAATAATAATAAATAACTACTTTAAAATTTAGTAAAGTGCATATATGTAAGTAGGATACTCGTTTTTATTGCTCGGACTTGACTCAAAAGCTACGGCATAGTTTCACTTGAGTTATTTATGTACGATTTCGTTACAATTTAAAACTTTCATTTCGACAACATTGCAGTTAAAGTTGCTTTAAATTAATCCCTTAACTTTCTAACGTCGCTTTTCTGTTATTTAAAAAATGGCTAATAGCACCGTTTTCAAGAATTTATTTAAATAACAGAAAAATAAACACAGCTGTTAAATTATGTATATATTTACTATTCAACTATATGAGCTGTAAGTTCATTTATTACAAAGTAAATTTTCACATACAAACATACATATGTACAAACTCGTACAAATCAAAATCTCAAATACATATTTTCAAACTGCTACTCGTATGTTGAACTAAATTTGTAGTTTAGACTTTAATGGAAAGCGTGTCCGAAAAACCAATTCCGGGAAATTAATTAGTTTTTTTTTACTACTTTTTCCATTACATTTCAGATAACAACATTCTAAATGTTAAATTCGCAAGTAATTAAAAATTGTTGAAGCAGCAGAGCATTGAAGTAATGTCTTGACTGTGCGCGACTGACTGACTGCGTGTTTTGGGTAAAAGTGAATAAGTGAGTGATTGGCAACACTATCAATTCACTATCAACAATTTAGTGAATAAAGTAATTATAACTACATTAGCACTCATTAAATACTCAATTTTAGGAAAATTCAGCAAAAGGATTAGCGCCGCCGATAGTGAATAACAACGAAAATTGGTAACAACAGCAAAATTGCTAACTTAACTTAGGAAGACAGACGATGAGCGGCCGATACATTGGTGCATACTTAGGATTCATTAAACTTTCGTACAGCTGGTGTGCTCGTTTATGTAGGCAGGAGTGTGTATTTTAAGGGAGCAGCAACAGCTGCAGCAACAACCACCTAAAGTAAGTGCAAGCACAGACATCGATGGAAAGAATTACAAAGAAAACATTAGCAGCAGAAATGGGCGCTGAACTATAATAAATGGCTAACTTAAATTGAGCAACGAACTGGAAGTGGCAGCCTTGAATAGTTTCAAAACAGGCGAAGTGCGCTGAGTGCTCATATTTTTTTTTTTTTTTTTTTTTTTTTTCTTAGGATTTTGCTGAGTTTTGCGCTTTACTTTGGCCACTTCAGGCTTACGCTGATAATATGTAGTTATTTAGCTTAATAAAACTCTGCTTTCCGAACTTAGATAAGCATGCATATGTTAGCGAAATAAATCGAGCAATGGGGATGTACGGGTATTTACTTTTGCAACCGAGAATGCCTCCTATGAATGTCTACTGCTACTGAAATAAGATTTGAATTGGAAAAAATTGGAAAAAGTATTTTGTTTTTACTAAGAGCAAATTGTGTTTTATGCACCAATAAATTTCTTACTTAATTGGACATCATTCATCAGTTTTGAAACTCGAGAAAAAGTAGGGAGCAAAAAAAAAAAACAAACACGAAATGCACGCTAAGCAGAGGCTTAAAGGAAAGTGGCGAAAAGGAAGAAGACGCAAAAAAAAAACAGTAAACCGAAAAACTTTCAACAAACAACGTTTTTCAGTACTTATAATTGTACTTATCAACAGCAAGAGTACCTAGTATCGAATCTATATACACATTGAAGTTAGCAAGCGAATGCAGAACGATGACCAACACTGTCAATGCTAGCAACAGCTGTTTGTTTGTTGGCGGCTCCACAGCCACCAATGCCACACAGCAAACGTAAAAGTACAAACAACAACAGTTATACTTCTTTTAATTTATTTTACCAACTGCCCGCGCAATTCTACTATTTCATTTCCTCATACATTTTTGTTGTTCGTTCCTTCTAACGCCACAGAGCTATGAACGCAGAAAAATCTTTCGTGCAGAAAACTCTTGCGAAGAGGAAATTTTGTTGACGGCCGCTTTGGCTGTTGCGTGAATAATAACAAACGAAAAAAAGAAAAACAAAAAAAAAACATCCACAACAACAACCACAAAGCAGATTGAAAGTATTGTATTTTCGTACTTGCCTTGCTGTTGCAAAACAAGAAACTTTTAATTGCTATAATTTTCAGAGAAAGTTACTTCCGGTTGCTTAGAAGTTTTGTATTAAAGCTACTTTAAAATTATGCTCAACACTCGTTTTGTTGTTGCAACATCAGCGTTAGCAAAAGCAAGTTTTCTGTTTTCACATTGCCTTTCCAATTACATCGTTAGAAGTGCGAAAGTTGATTAAATATACAAATAAAGAGCGAATGCGGCAAAAATATAAGAAAATCAGTGAAGTGTGAAGTTCGACTTAAGTTCGAGTATATACGAGTATCATGTAAACTGGAATGAAATGATCTCAGTTAAAATTTGTTGGTGGGAAAGCCAACTTTAATGTCAATTAATTGCTGTACTTTTTCATTTAACCACAAAAAAAAATGTTCTTAAATTTTTTTTTATTTCAAAAGTATGATTATAAACTCGCCACAAAATACATATAACAATTTTAGTTGATTTATTAAATTTAAGATATATTTTTAATATTTGCGTATAGAGATTTCTCTAACAAACTTCATAAAACCTCATTTTTTATAACTTTACACAAAATTTTTATTGTTTAATTAAACAACTGTCTTTAAGTCCATTGCATACTTGGCTTCAATCATGTTGATTTAAAAATCTTACTTATTTTTTAGTCTGAAGTACTGGATGTAGTAAAGACCTGTCCTTAAACTCTTTTTATAAATCCAGCCCGGAAGTACGCAGTACTTACTTATTAAAGGGAAGTTTAATCAAAGTCTTTTTGTGGATTTTTTCATGTTAAATATATGAGTTTACCATAGTCACGCTTTTAATAATATTATGTGAGATTACAAGTGCCATGGACTTAGAAACGCAGCGGTTTGGGTATATCCCGGCAATTCAACATTCAGTTTTGCGATGACAACTAAGGATATTCGGGCCTTGAAGCTTTAAAGTTAATTGTGCCAGAAAAGTTTTATTTGCTAGGATACCATTAGGTTCCTTTCTGTTTATCGACAATAAGTGAATTAACTTAATAAAGCTAAAACCATTTTGCTTTCCAGTTTAACATCGATTACCAGCTGAATTATTTTACACTTTGTTTAAATATATATTTAATTGAGTTTTCGCGCTTGACACCTCTATTAAGAACGGCATGTTAATTAACTGACCACAAAAGTTGACGGCTATTTTTAACTTTATCTCACTGAAGGCGGAAGACGGTTTAGGAGCGGGGATATACTTCGTGGAATAGACATTCGGCAGGCGGTTAAGCTGTCGGACCTCTGCAGTATATTCAAAGCTGAAAATTTTCTGTGAGTAATGCCGCGGAGCTAGCCTGCACTAAGACGGACAGAAATTCTAGCATCAATTTATATGTCGTCAAGCTGGGATAAAGGTAATATGCTCACACCAAATTACGTCCAGGAATGTCCTTAGAAGCAGGGAAACCATTAATAAGGCAGCAGCAAATAGATGGCTGAATATCTATTGAGCACCTGGTCATAAGGGAATAGCGGGGAACGAGAAAGTAGAGGAGATTGCCCAAAGTGCGCTTTACTTAGGACTTGAACAAGAAAATTAGATACAGAAACCTCTACAAACTCTATAGAATGATGTAGATGAGGAGACAAAAAGACGAGCAATTAGTAGGTGGAATACATTAACTACCCGTTAAATAGCAAGAGTGATGTGCAAGCCAAACGAAGACACGCAAGCTTGATGGGAATTATTGTGGTCATGAAGAGACTGCAGAACCATTATAGGTATTCTGGCAGAATATTGTCTATAAGCGACACATGCGTTCAAAATGGGAGTTACGATTATTGACGTATGCAGTAAATGCAGGCAGGTAAGAACAATCTGGAAATATTGAGGAGCTCGGCAGTTTAATCAGCTTGAAGATGCTGCAACAATAGGCTTTCAATATCTACTCAAGTTCACCAAAGGCGTTGCCATCATAAATGATGTCTACTAACGATTTACTGAAGCAAAGCTCTATCTGGTATCGCTAGTGACAAATTGGTAACTAACCTAGCCTCACAGAAGGCAGGTGGTAAGAAAATGGCGAAACAATAATTTTGATGCGAACACTGAATATGCGGTATAAAATAACTTTCGCAGGCTTCAGTACTACTTAACTTTCGTGAAAACTCTTCAAGGGCGTTGGTGTTCATCTTAGCTCTTAAAAAATTTGGAATAATAAAGTAGTAGTACTGAAAGCTTCTGGTGCATACCTACGTATATAAGCTGCCAATCTAATTGGAGCTGAAAGCGTTAGTATATTTTTAATCGCAGAACCTTGACATATCCATTGTTAGTTGGGATTTTAAAGCTCTTTTCATACGCTTTTTTTAATGCACGAAAATTTTTTCGAGGTCGATCCCAGCGATCTCCAAAAATATGGATGTTAAATGCGATAGAAATCCAAATACAGTCTGGTAAGTGTAGAGTAGTGTTCCTTAAAATCACTTTGTATCGGTTTTGTAATTCTTAAGGTTTTCGAGGAAATTTTTTCATCAGTCAGGTTAGACTCGTGCTTAGCAAATTAAATACTTGAAATAAAGTAGCGCTACATTAAGAAGCACGTCTTCACGGGAAGCCACATAAATTATATCAAACTTTTCATTTATAATTTCAGAATTTATCTGCAGTTATCTACTTACTACGAGTATATAAAGAAACAAACATAATACATGTAATGGTATCCATTTCGAAACTTCATATTTGGATGCCATTTTAAGATACATATGTTAACTCGACGTTGATAAACACATATAGACAAGTACAATTGTCAACTGAAAATCCATCAGAATTGTGTAAAACCACAAGTGTGACGACAAATTGACGTTGCAATAAAATTTAATTACATTTTCTACCCATTTGCCAGCAATGGAGAACTCAATTTAACGAGTTACAACGGAACTCTCACACACACACACACACACACACACTTTCGCAAACGTATTGCAATTTATGGTGGCTTGGTTGAAGCGAAAACACATTGATAGAACTGTCGATGGCAAAAATCAAAGCTCTGAACATTTTAATTGTTGTTTATACAAAAAAAAAAAAAAAAAAAAAAGTAGAGGATGAAATGATTTTCAATTTGCTGCAGCTATCGCCACTGTAGCGGCGTGAAATGATTGCCAACTTTATTTGCAGAAGACTCAATGCTCAATCGCTTACACACTTTGGATAGCTGATTCTGTTGCTGTGGTTGTTGCTTGCTGCTGTTGATTGGTGGTGGTGGTGGTGTTGTTGCTGTCGTCGACAACCACTGATAAAAAGCTCGATAAACGCACTCTATTCAGTAGAGTAAACAAACGCATATACATACATACATACTTACATATTATACTCGTATGTACATACAGTAATTACACGATGTCAGTATGTGTTGTGCTAGCTGCATGCCATCCACATTTGGGTACACTTAATTACAAGCGTTATTTGCCTTGCCTCTCAACACTTTTCCCACAACATTTTACTTCACCGTTCGCTATCTCTTTCCTTTATTCATTTTGTGGTCTCGCTTTGGTTTAATCAGCATGCTTTTTTTTATCTGTTTCTCACTCGCTAACGTAATTTTTTTTGTTTTTTTGTTTTCTTGTTTGTCATGAACTTCGGCGTTTTCGTTACAGCCACTAACTTTTCCAACTGCATTTGTTAAACGGTGTAGGAAGTGTATGAGTATTTTGCAATGTTTTCATTGACGACATGATCGACAATTTGGTATTGAAATTCGATTCGAAACCGCAATCATCCGATCTGCGGTTGCAGGTAAACGCTTGCGCCTGTTGAGCACATCATCCAGTTTTTATATCAACTAACATAAGTAGTGGGAAAATTGGCATTTTGTTGAAGTTTTTACATTTTGTGCTGATTAAGGCATTTGTTTGGGAACGTACATATGTACAAATGTATGCATTCAAATGCACTAATGTGTATTAAAAATGAGAGGTGTATAGAAAGGATTTTTATTGAGAATCTGTGAAAAAAAAAGGGAAGTTCGGTTACATACGACCGTTTTAACTGAAAAAAGCTTGAGCCATAGAAGAACTTAAAAAACAGAGTACTCCTAGGCCGCACCATGGAAGAAACATATCTTAATTCACTATTTTATCGCTCCATATTTCTAAATCAAAATTATATATGCGATGACATAAAGTTAGCATATCATAACCTAATGTTGGGATCCGTAATTTCATTTTCATTTTATTTTCGCTTTTTGTAATGAGTTGAGGTATGCAGAGTGTAGACGTTGGAATTTAGATGCGCTATATTGACGTGTGTTCAGTGAAGGATTGCAAATTTCAGATTTTGTTAGTTTGGATGTGGTGAGTTGCCATTTTTGTGTATGTATACAATTCTTGGCAGCACTATTTTCGTTTCAACCACAACGTCGATTTCTTTAATTAACTACTATCACAAAACAACATAAAAAACCATAAGATATTATAACATAAGATACCATATCATAATAATACATATCATAACTTGCATAGCATAACATTGCGAAACATAATATATTATTATCAAATTATTGCAAAAAAAAAGCAAAGCATTATATGACATAACATAAATTCACATTCATTGTATTGCATATAATAAAATAACAAAACGTGGTGCTACGTAACATAGCATAACTGCCATAGCATAACATAACATGACATAACATAACATAGCTTAACATAGCCAAGCTTTACATAACAAAGCATTATGTAACATAACGCAATAACATATAACGTAAAGTAGCGCAATATCATTTTAATATCCGTGAGCACCATTTCTGTAAGCTCGATTGCCGCCATATTATTTCCGTTGTATTGACTATGGTGGTTACAATAACTTGAGTAAAAATTGATCAATGAAATTTGATATAGAAAGTTCTCTTTGGACAGGGTAGGTTGGTATTGAAAATGGTCAATATCGGTCAATAACCACGCCCACCTCCCATAAAAATGCAAAACCTCCATTCGGTATCTATTACAGTAAATTGAGTAAAATTTGGTATTTGGAGCGATTTTGAACTAAGAAATTAGTTGTTTATGAAATTTTGAAACATGGGCGTTGCCACATCCACTTATGAACATTTTTCTGTATCTCAATAAGAGTATTAGTTACCGTTACAAAATTTCGTGGACATATTTTGCTCGATATCGCTATAATTTTTGAAATCGGACTACAGCCACGCCTAACTTCCATATAACAAAAATTTTGAAAAATGCAAAAAACCTCGTTAGCAATTTTACTATTTTTTAACAATAAATAAGAATTTATAATTACAATTTGGATCTTAACTATAATTTTCTTTAACAAATTCAATTACTTTTCTTTTAAAATTATACATATTTGATTAAGTTTTTATTCCTATCGGTAGAGAATTGAATAAGTTAGTTCCTTTATAAAATAATTATTAAAATAAATCGAATTTAAGTTTAGCATCAATGATAACTCCTAGATACTTAATTTGTTCTACTGTTTCTATAGGCTCATTGTTCAACACAATACTTTTGTTGGATCTACCATTTATCATCATAAATTTCGTTTTCTTAACATTAAGCTTCAGCTTATTCATTTGCAAATAGCCTTCAATTTTTACAAGGTCTTCTTTTAGCTTATCAATGCAACCATCTCCATTATTTTCTGGTACATACAATAAAGTATCATCTGGAAATAAGCATTCTTTTGATTTTTTCAAAATTTTTCCAATATCGTTTATATATATTATAAATATGAAAGCCCCAAGTGTCGAGCCCTGTGGTACACGAAGATTTACCGGGATAGCATCGGATACACAATCTCCCACTTTGGTTCTTTGAAATGTGTTAAATTATTATTCTTCATAAGTTCGCTCTCGTCTCCTATGCAGTTTTTTTTAGACATTCCTTTTGATATACATAGGCTTCCTAATGTTTTGGTTATAATAATAATAATTCGATGTGCACATGGAAAGTACATTTTTATAGCTCGATTGCGTTAATAAAACAAGTAGTTGATTCAGAGGTTAGCCACGACTTAAGGCCGTATTTTGATACACAAATATGAATATTACTCAAAGAACAGAAAATTATTAATAGAAAATACTGTACTTTCATTCAAGCGATTTATATGATTTTTTGGTTCTGGTAACTAAGCTAAAGACTAATTTAAAAACGAAATAAAACTACCGGTAAGACATATTTTAAAATTTGGCAAACATTTTTAGTTGTTGGAAGATTTTATCTTTTCTATCTTTGGTCACTTTACATAGACATCACCTTTTCTCGTTGACCGACCGACTTAGAGCGGGCCATTTTTCTTGGAAGCTTCCAGCGGTGGATTTGGAAAACTTGTATGGGAACAACCAATATTATACGTCTAAATTTAGTTCTGCTCTTATACTCAGCATCAGATGCGTTAGGTCTAACAATTACTTATTTGATTGACGAGTAACTTCGCCGCATCCATCACTAAATTTAAAATATTTATATAAGTAGGTATCTTCACTGAAATGCACTCCCACGTTCCAAATATGTTGAGTATATTTTCAATACTAGAAAATTCTGATAGCTTTACACTTTCCAATGTAGATATCATATTTTCCGCACATCTATGCTAGTAAAGTAGTATGCGAATCTTTTCAACTAACTTCGGTAGATTTCGCTACATTTTTCTGCTGGGGCGTATACGCAACGGTGTTTCGCTGGTTCTTCGAAATAAAAATGATTATTGCAATATGCTTGTAATCATCTAGAAAACGAACATAATTATAATGGTACTCTTCATTAGTTTAAGGCACAAAAGCTGGCAAGAGTTGCCATGAATTCCTTCATATGAATATTGGCTTCTCCCTCGCCTTCCGCCAAACTCCGACGACAATTTTAAGAAGACGCAAAACGCTCTTGCATTGGAAAGACAGTTTTTTGTCATTTAGAATTTTAACGGAAACGTTCTTGAACAATTTGTTTCGAATTTGTTCCATTCAAACTGTTGTCAAGCCTTTTATTTAAATTTTTTCTTCTGCGAGAACAGTCTAGACACTTCATTTTTTTCAAGATAAGAACTAAATAAAGCTGTAAAGCATTTTATATTCTTCTCACAAAGCTTTGTTTTATTAAAAGATAAAAATAAAATGTTCTAGTTAAGAGTTTTAAATTGATGTTCGCTAATCAATATTATTTTTATCTTTAATAAAGTTAGGCACTAGTTAGAATTAATTGCAAGTAAATGTATCAGCCAATCAAGAACTACTTCAAGATCCTTTATGATGAGTTTGGGATTCAATTGTAAAACTAATTGAAATGTTTTCCTATAGTAGTCCAGAGCGCAATAGCTTTTACTTTAACGGTAAACGAAATAGTGAGAAGATTCTTCGTGGTGCGGAAATATGTTTCATCGCAATAGTTCACAAATTTTCATACCTCTGTACAAGACTCAATGGTTAATATCCGAAAAGAACATCAAAAATCCATCAGAATATCAGCATCAATAACAAAAAACCAAAACGTTGCAAAGTTTTCAATGCATTTTCTTCAAGATTACAAAAATGTATACAACTGGACTTAAATAAGTGTCAGAAATTTTTTCGTCAACGTAATTGAGTTGATAAAACATATATTTTCCTCTTTCGGCTTTGCATGTTGAGCATCCAATTGAGACATTATATCTTCTTGTTTTCCAGGGATGAAGTGGCATTCATGATGTTATGCTCCTTTCATCGGTTAGTTTTAGCTCGTCTTTCCAGCTGATGATTCAACCCATTAGGCCGATACACTACTTAATCGTTTTTCATCGTGCAAAGAATACGTTTAGTTTATTTTTCCAAAATACCAAAAAAATACTTATTTCATTTGAAGTTCTTCGCAATAATAATTATTTTTCCACCCACCGAAAAACGGAAATTTCGCACAATAACTAAAAATCACGTAGTAGCTATTCAAGCGCAATTGATTTTGCACAAATATGCCCACACCTATCGCCAAGAAGTTTCTTAAGTGACACAAAACAAACCCTCAGCTGCATCAGCCGAAAACAATTTGAATTTGTCAACGAGCCGTAGTTAGTGTCAGCCTTAATGTCGCAGTGTGCACTAGCAACAGCAGAGCCGCAACTACAACAACAATAACAACAACAACACCTGCGCGCATCCTTTTCAAGTTAACATAACAACCAACTCAGCTCGGAACTCAACTTGACTCGACTTCACTCAACGCAACTTGCTGCCGGCGCATCAACATCACCATCACCGTCATCATTAGCAGCAATGCCGACAGCTGTATGGCAGCCAGTCGCTATCCCCTCTGCCGCTTTCGAACAAAATCAACGCTACAGCGAGCAAACAACATGTACGAATATGTACATATGTATGTATGTATGTATTTACCTTTGTGGCAGTTGTGGAAGTTGTAAATGGTAGCAAGCGCATAAGCGCAACGACGACGACGACACATCGCCACAACCTGCAATCGAGCACAACAAGTTTTTTTGCCTACTTTAGGGCGCATTTGTACGCCACTTTAGCACAGTTGGCAAAACTACAAAAGCTCACGTACCTGTACCTGCAGTGGCGGCAAAAATGTGACAAGCACCCAGCCACGATATTAAATGTGGAAACTTCGTCTACCGTTTGGCAACTGCGCTAACATAACAACAACAACAATAACATTACAAAGCTGAAAGCCTATTTTTAGTGTGACGATGCACCGTTGACGGGGCGTAATAGGTGTACAGGAGATGAATGCATCTTTTGCAGCATCTCGAGTCGTACGTTTCTATGTCACTCAGGCATTCAACGTTGCTGTCATCGGCGTCGCGTCCAACATTCACTTATCGACACATACAAACAAATAGTCACAAAACGCATTTACATACAAATAGATATATATGTGTGTGTGTGTGCGTGCGTTGTTTCAGCTGCTGGTTGCCCTCTCGCCTAATGCCGCTTACGTGCCAAGTTGTGAGATTTATTACCCAGATACGTGTTACAATTTACCGGCATTGTAAATATCTGTATGTGTTCGTATGCGCGTATGAGTGTGTGTGTGAGTTGTGTGAGCAAGTGTTTGTGAGTATGTGTGAGTGAGTGCACAATTCTCAATTAAATTTCGCACATTCCTGACACGATTGTGTACAAACTGCAGCCTGCAGGCGTACGACAGCCAGCGCCATTGCATTGCAGTGGGAGAAACTGGGACGCGCGCCGCAAAGTATGCTAACTGCAGTTGCTATTTCAGCTGATGCTTTCGGCGTTGTTTACCGTTGAAGCCATCCATGTCGGTTTTGTGTTATTGTTGAAGTGGCTGTTTCGTACTATTTTCATTTCACTTCTTGCAGCATCAGCCATTTACTCGGTATGCGTTTGGTTGATTTTATGTAAAATTTATTTGAATAAAATTCCAAAGCACTTGCATTGCTCCTGTTACTCCAGCGAACAAGAATAAATTGTGAAGATGCACACGATTTCTATAAAAGCTTTCTTATAATTTAATTGAACATTCTTTTGCAGTTGACACGCAAACATGAAGTAAGTGCACAAAAAAATATTTGTATACAATTCAGCATCTAAATTTACATTGTTTTTGAAATTTTGAAGTTGCAATGTTCTATATATCAGTTTGCCGCATATATCTGCAGTTTATTGTAAGGTATATTTATAAAAACTTTCCTTTAATGCGCTTAATGTTTTCAATTCAGCCGTTCTTATAAACCCCCAAAACTATGTGCAAAATTTACAAAAAGCATTTAAATTATAAAATATTGGAACTAAAATATCAAACATTTTTTTCCATTTTTTTTAAATAAAATACTTCTTTATAACATTTTGCAAATTCTGGAGGAAAACTTTCTGTTGATATTTCATAATTGTTTTGTCATCACAAGAGTTATATATCGATTTTTGATGAGCTCAAGGCCGAAAATGATGACTTCAGACTGACGTCGAAATATTGACTCAACAAATAAATAAAAAACAACAAAAATATATTATTAAATTTTTTTTTTATTTTTTCCAGCCTTAAGCTCATCAAAAATCGATATATAATATAAATAAATTATGTCCAATATAACCGAATTGACAATCACAAGAGATATTATTTGGTTTAGTTTAGTTCGCGGCCATTTCATAAAAATTTTACAGTTGCAGTTTAAGAAATTTGTCCGATAAATACTAGGCCACATTTAGATCGCTTCGAAACTAGTTTTAACAGTCCCTGCAAGGTTTGGCACTTTGCTGTGGTCCAACTGAATGCTTAAAATTTCTATAGTTATTTTTAGCAATTTTTTTTTCTTCTACATCCAGCTAAAGGGAAGATACATTTGTTTCATTAAAATATATTTCTTACAACTTTCGGACTACCCACTTTTCGATAAATCAAGTAATGAAACTGATAATTATTAATATGTAACTATGAAATCTAAAAACAATTGGAGAAGAAATGTTTGTTTTTGGCCATAATCTTGATTTGTTTTTCTATATAAAAATTGTGGTACATAGAAATTTTTGTCATTTAAAGATACGTTAAAAAAAATTAAAATTTTAAAAAACTCACTCAAGGAAAACTCTCATTAGAAAAAAATGGAAATTTTTTTTTTTCTTCTATGAAAAGATTATATATGAAACGAAATTTTCAAGGTAAGTCTTACATATGTTTGAACAACTTGTAACCTTGTAAATTTGAATAAAAAAATATATTTTTTTCGCAACGTAACAGGACTATAATTGAGGTTTAAGTTTTTCGACTGCCTCGTAGAGTTGCAATAAGAAATACAGAGAAAAAGGACATGAATTTCATACCACTTCATGCAAAGGTAGTAGAAAAGTAGTCAGTAGTAGTAATAAGCGGTTTGTAGGTCTAAAAATTTATAGTTAAGTAAAATGCATGTTCTCAGTAACTCAATTTACCGCTGTTCCTGCGGCATTTCTTTCCATATAACGTTTGACCTACATTTACATATATCCTCGCCCTAAAAACTTAAAAATCAGCGGCTAGTTTTAGCGAGCTGAGACTTGCACTTCACCGTATTAAAATTTTATGAGCTACAAAGTTAAATATACAAATTCAAAAAATATTACAATTTGGGTTTATATGGCTTCTGTTATATTTAAAATGAGCAGAATTTGATTATGAAAAAAATTGGCTAAAATAAAAAGAAACGCGCAAAACAATAATTAATAAAAACACAAACATTAAATAAGAAAGCATGTCAAAATAAAGTAAGATTAACATATATTTTCAATTTATATCTTTCTATATCATTATCTATTTGTATTCTATTCGATTTAACTTTATATTCTCGTATATAATTTTTTTTTATATACATATGTATGTACATAAGTAAGTAAATGAATCAAAAATTGCATACAAAAAACATTTTAAAGGTAAAATATTAAAAAAGGTAAATCAATAAAAATGGCCTGAAAAGAACTAGATGTCCGTTCCTTTAATTTCATGCAATCATACAGCGAAACCAAAATCACTCTGCTGTTACTAATTTTTGAAAGCGCCAATACATGCGTACTCGTTGCTAGATAAAGTGACCGGGGAAGCTAGCTCGGCTACACATACACATACAAAATGCTTATTTTGTGTAAGGAATGCAGATGTCGTTGATTAACAGTTTTCTCATTCAATCCGATTTAGGTTATAATCACCATCATTTGATTACCAATTTTATAAGATTAAAAAAAGGTGAGAACTCATTGAATTATGGATTTTTTGAGAAATATGTTTATTTGTCAAAAAATCGTAAATACATAAATTATAATTTTTATTTATAATTTTTACTGTTACTAAAAGAGCGTAAACTATCCAAAATAATGATATTTCAATTAAAAAAAGACATATTTAATTAGAAAATTCATACTTTAAATTTTTAATTTAAGGCATTAAGCTTCCACCTTACCTGTCTCATAATATTTTTCTGTGTCGGCTTCAATACTAGGCCATTTTAAAGTAAAAATCCAAGACTATAAAAATTGGGTGCTTATATTTCCAATTTTTATTTAAAAAATTTCAACTAGAAGGCAGGGATACCGTCCCAATAACTATACATAATTATCTATGAATGTTTACATACGCATAGTGTTATTTCTGGACGCCTGCAATCGGGTGAGTATCGAGTTTTAAATCTCAGCCTGTGCATGTAAACTAATATCACAGGAAGAGACAATTATGCAAATACAAATATTATTATTGTCCCACAAATGGGCAAGGTATCCTTCGAAAGCGGTACTGAGGGTTATACTCATTTTCGCTCAAAACTATGTAAGGGATTGCAAAATTATCTCTATTTTGTAATGCACCGAGGCTCAACATAAAACTAATTGCAAACAAAACCCGACCCAAAATAAAGCTTTAAGATTTGTATGTTCCATCGATCATCGTTAAAATAAACCTGTGATTATTAGAGTTTTTCATGTCCATAATTATATATTAAAAAAAAAGTGTGTATGTGACAACGAGAGGACAAGTGACCCAGGCAATATTTTTGAAAATCCACCTGAAAATACATATGTATGTACATATGCATGTAATGATACATACATATTTGTGCATAACTATTTTAAGCTCTCGCTGACATGAATGACTTCAGCACACGCTATTATATAAAAATTATTGCAGAACTATGACAAATGATGTGTCAATTTAAATCTATTGGGGAATAATGGCTGCAAGTGCTTTTTAACGCACGTACACCTTCACACAACCGCATAAGTATACTTGTGTTGTACGAGTATGTGAATGTATTAGTACCGACCCAGTAGTAAAAGGTAAAAGCTAGAAAATGGTTGGTCTTACTGCCAAATGTATCGTTGAATTTTAACACATGAAATTCATACCTAGGCAACGCGCTTGCTCTGGGACATTAACAAACCATTTATCTGCATAAGCGATTCACATATTTGGGTATATGAATTGGTCAGCTGTACTGAATGGATCGCACACCCAAGTCAGTGAGTCGTTCAGTTGTGCGAATGACTGAATCAAACGAAAGCATTTATTCAATATAACAACAATGATTTTTAAACGAAATTTCTTAAAATTCTTGCCCCGCAAACTATTATCAATGCGCTTTTCAGTTATTTCAGTTATAAATTTTTTTGCTGCTGGGTATGTTTGCTCATCGCATGCACGGTTATTTGCGGGCGGTCTGTATATACATATAAGCTTCCATAATCCCAGCTGCTGCATTTTGCTCTCTCGGTTGTCGGAGTGTCATAAAGTATTGAAGTGACAAAAAAAAATTTTCGTATAATAAAATCATCAGCAACAGCATATTACTATTATTATCAGCATCATCATCAGTGCTGATGATGTCAGTGGCAAGGGTATAATTTTTTAAAACTTAAAATTATTTTTTTGTTTTTGTTATTTGTACTATGCATTATGATGTGTGGCTGCATGCAAAAGTTTATGTGACTGTAAGGGTTAGTGTTGTTGGGATGAAGTTGCGAGGGTAAATGATGTTCGCCGACAATTTATAACGAGTATATGTATGTATATATTGGACAAAGCTCAACTGAAGTCACGTCTACTTAGTGGAAAAGATCGATGGATGTGTTACAAATACATACATATATACATACATACATATATAGGTAGGTACATGTAAAATATTCAACCATTTATCATATTTGATAGAGGATAATTTGATGTTAAAAAAAAAAGCGCAAACCTTAAATGAAATAAAATGCGGAAGAAATTCGAAAAAATAAGAATAAAACAAATACGAATATGATAATGAAAAAGCAGAGAATTTAAAGATAGAAATGGCGATAACAGCAAATATGAAAATCCTTATTGAGAAAAATTCTGAAAGAAAACGACTGACTGATTTACATATTTACTATTAGTAATTTATTTTACTATTTATCAATGAATATGCACTCTATCAATAAAAAAAAAACAAAGTGGTTTTAATATATTTATTTAAGTATACAATTTTTCAATGCAATTTTAAACTACTCAAAATCATTTGTAATGCACAGAAGTATGATGATGCCTTAAGAAATGTCGCTGGCCATGTCCCGTCCATTGCATAATTTTAGGCGGGAAAATTTAAGTAGAGTAAAGGCAGAGAAAGCGCTGCCAACTACTGCAAAATAACAATGTTGATTGATGCTGTTTGACAACAGCTGAAAGTTGACGTTTAGTATATTAAAAAATAAATACTTAGGTAAGTTGATACAGATGTCAGTATGCTTATTGGTGGTGATTTTAACGCAGAAATCACTTCAAATACTAGATTGGCGAAATTTATGAGCGATACGTTTAATTTGGATTATATTCGAAATGATGCTCCCACAACTATTGATAACACAACCATTGACGTAGTTTTTGCGAGAAATTTAAATGTTAATTTAAAAACATATTTATCCTATTTTTCCTATCATAAGCCTATATTCTCAAAAGTAACTTTCAAATAATCAAATAGATTTGGGTCTGTTATTTATCATTTATCTTTACTATTGATAACTACCATTGACTTCGTTTTTGCGAGAAATTTAATTGATAATTTAAAAACATTTTTATCCTATTTTCCTATCATAAGCTTATGTATATCATCAAAAGTAACTATCAAATAAAGAAATTCATTTGCTTGTATTATTTATCATTATAAATTATCATTATATGTACATATGTTTTCTGTCTTATCGGATGGCGTATTCTACGTTAAACTTAATGGCCGTGTCTCTGGCACAGCCTCCTTCTTTGTTTTTTTTTTTTTTTTTGGTTTTTAAATAATTCTCCACTTTCCAAAAAGTATATTTGGTTCATAGGACAGAACTAAAGCTCGTTTTTGTAACGCAGTGTTATTTTTCATTGAGTTCGTGGCCAGTTTAATGAAAGATTTTGTTTGAAAAAATAACAACCGCTACTTTGAATAAAGATCACAACACCTCCTCATCAGACTTCTCTTTATTTAATCTTCATCATCGCTTCCCAGACTTGAACCAAGGAATCTCGGATTGCAAACACAACATGCTGTGCTATGCTTGCTTAGTAATTAATGCCTTTAAACCCCACTTCTATTATTGCCTTTCCTGTACTCAATAGAGGAGCGAACGAAGGCAAGCCAAAAGGTTTCCTTTAATCAAAAAGACAAACAACATATTCGCGCCAAGGCACTCGAATCTTTGTTGATAGTAACAATTTTGCAAAAGTAGAGGCTTAATCCGATGTCAGCTTGATCTCCTTCCATTTAAAAAAATCACTTGGAAATATGATCATAATTTATTGTGTTTTTCTAATTTCTGAAGATATTTTGAAATTACATTAATGTGCCTTGTGTTGCATACTGAGAAATACTTTTAGAAAACCAAAAAAAAAGAAAATATTGAATATACCTAAAATGTATCGTGAAACTTGTTTATGCTCTTGTAATTCAATGTTTTGGGATGCCGATTTACATATGTATCTGTGTTTCTGTAAACTTTATTGATGTTATTCATTCATAGACACATTTTTTTAAATTCACCAATATATGATAATTCATTCCAAATTATTAATGAATAAGATGCTAAATTATTTATGAAGTAAATGGTCAATTTGTTTATGCGATTTTTTGATCGCAAATTATTTAATGAAATTTATCTTTTTAAAGTTGTACAAAGCTAGGGCAATGCCAAGTGTTTATGAATCATTTTCTCCTTACGGTGTTGAGAATTTTTCCACTAACATTTCGATTGTGGGGTATTTGTTAAATTTGATAAGGTGTTTCTTGAAGGCGTGGTAAAAGCATTGATACTTCTACTTCTACTTTCCTAATAAACAGTTTTCTTACAACTCAACTTGAGATGTATTTGAAAACAGTGCTTTTCTGAAGCCTCAAAGGGTAGTTTATTTCAGAACGCTTTCTTAAACTAAAGGGCACTTTTTAATATGAAAGTTTCTTTTATTTTTAAAATGAGAAATATTGAATTCTGAACTTTTTCGTATACAGAGCAGAATAAAATTTTAATTTAGTTGAAAAAAATGTTTGCCTTTAATTTAAGAAACTGTTTAGTTTCAAATGATTACCAACGCGTTAAATAAAATAGAGCAAAAATAGGGCCTGTTTTGCATTTCGATGCCGACAAATTTGGTTGGAATTGGAATGTAGAAATCCGTTTTCCTCAACCTATTGTTAGTTTCTTCAGTTCGATGAGGATCAGAACATATTCTTTTCTTTTCGGAGAATCAGAAACAACACTTTAAAATCAAAATTTAATGCTCGCCTTCGATGTATGGCAATGTCTTTCATTTCGATTCCAATAAATTTGGTCATAGGCCTGAATATAATCTTCAACGTTTGAGAATATTTTTTAGCATTGTTCGCTGACCAACGCAGTCTTTTTTAGTTTAACTCATTGTGAATTGAAATTCATTAATAAAACTACTGAAATTGATTAATTTACAATCATGAGACAGGCTATAAGTAGCTTAAATTTCGAATCATTGTCATAAGACTTAACACAAAAATTTATGCAAAATTAAATTTTTATTTCATGAACAGATTTCTTGGGAATTTGTTAAAAACAATGCAAATTACAACAACAAAAAATATTCCGAAATACACACGCGTGCACATTTAAATCGTTTTTTCATAAGACTTACAGTTGCTAGTGATGTCAAAGGAATGACGTTCAACACGCAGTAGGCGGATAACTTTGCCAGACAATAAAATGTTGGCTATCAGGGTTGCCAATTTTTCTGCGCCATAGAATGCTAAATTAGAGATAAAAAATTTTGACACAAATAACATTTATATATTTTTTATTGATTATTTTTAGAATCGTACCAATTTTTTCTTTTGATAATTTTTTATTGAGACGCAAATTTTGCTTATATTATGCGGTGAATATGGATGCTAAATGCCTACGAAATATGTTATATTTAAAGGTTTTTCGTGTTCGTCAGTTTTTAACGGAAATTATATTAATCATTATAACTCTTTAAATCAATAATTTTGAAAATTTATTATCAAAAGTACTTTTCATTCTTAGCTAATATTACTGATAGATATTTTAACTATTCTCTAATGTACAACAGGTGAGTTTCCTGATATATTTTTGACCATATCCAAATTCCATGTGCCAATTTTTAAAATTCTGCAAATACATATATATTCAACTGATTTTATGAAACGTATTAGTTCTTTAAGTAAATCATAGTTTTTGAGACTATTTGTGGCTACCAATATGAAACAAAAAATACACGTTTCCCCAGCACAATGGCAACTCTTATAGTCGCCACTATCGCCTATAGCCTTCACTGCTGATTGTTCGTTTGTTCGTTGTGCGTATATACCTACATATAAACATACACGTATTTATGTATTTGCGTAGTCCTAAATCCTTTTGAAAGTTTTGTGGCTTACATTAACACGCTATGACGCCTCGCCATTTGTGGGATTTGTGGAATGCGGGCGTTGGGCGACAGATGCCTGGTGCGACCGCAGATTTCTCAGTGCTGTCGCTGATTTATTTAAAAAGATTCAAAGGCGCAAAGCTTTAAGTTTGTACGCCTTTTGCATGTCGGCGGCGATAACTTTCACTAAATCTTACAGTGCGGTAATAGTATTACAGTATATAAACCGCACGCTTCTCAGCAACAACCAAATCGGTTGACAATATGAAGCGCGTAACTTGGAAATCCCAGCACGCGAACGTCACTAAGCCGGTTTGCTGCTGACGTTACTTTGTTAAGCATTGTTAAATATACATAAAGGGTGATTCATTATGTCGTGGCCATTTATACTTAATTTATTTTTAGGGATAATGAAGTTGTGGAACTGTGGAAGATCTTTACTTTCGATTGCTCCATTGAACTGTATAAATTAGGCAAATCTTATTGACATACATATTTTCTTTCTTTGGTGTTTCCAGATTGTTGGTTTCTTTTGTACCATTCATCAAACGAAATTCTTTTAGCTCTGAAACAATGCTCCACCCAACTACGTTACCGCTTGGTTCGTCATGGGTTCTGAATTACTCGAGTTTGGGTGGATTTATCGCCGCAATTTCCCCGCTCATAAGGATAATTTAAATGTTCGGAGAACTGGTCCTAGGTTATAACGGTTTTTTCATCAGAGGAATGGCCAAAAAATTCATCATAGTGCAATCACTCAGGTCTCTTCGAAAGTTGGATATTAATCTATAAAACTTTCAATAATATCCACGCTTTTAAATTTTCTTTATCATTTCATTGTATTAACTTTCATTTCCATACTACCAAATGCGCTTTAAATATTGTAAATCGGTGTTTACCAGATAGATTTTTTCGTGCAACACATTAACAGTCAATTATGATAATTTCATAAAATTAACCAAAAGTGGTTCCCAAAGTTAAGCCAAATATAACGAATGGCATCATTATGTTTACTAAAATACAGGAAAGAATTAAAAGAGTTAAAAAATTTCGAATTATGTTGCCTTGAACGTTGCGAACATCAACGTTTTTGCAGCTCTAAAGATTTCACACGCTACAAAATTGTTGAAAATACTTAATTTTAGAAGAAAACTGGTTAAATGGTTGCATATGAAATTAAAAACTATTATCAAGTATTGCGCGTTCTTCCAGTGGAAGTCGATGATCACGAAACCTTTTTTCACAGCTTGCAATTCGATAATTAAGTAAGCTTAGCAGAAAGAAATGTCTTAAAATCAAGCTTATCAACTAGACTTGCATGTAAAAATGTAATACTTTTTCTTCCATTTGAAAATATAGTAAGTCTGATCCAAAATAAAAATCGTTAGTTTTAGCGATAACTGGAAATTTTTACTAAAATGTCGATCAAAAATAAGCACTGAATCGTTCTAGAAATACTTTTAGTAAGACTGACGACAGTTGTGCTACGACCAGATGTGATCCACTAAAAATGTGTGCAACTTTTTCAACAATTTTAGCGTTTTTTTCTATAGCACAGAGTCCAAATCAAATTAAGGAAGCTTACAAAATCGTGATACAAATCATTTACGATCTATACTGAATTCCGGTCAAAGTGGAATTTTTGAAGGAACTCAAATTTCCGAGAATTTGAACAGTTAAAGAGGGTCGCACGTTCATGTTTAAGAATATGATTAAGTGCTTTCAATGAACTTTTTCTCAACCAAATCTATGGCTGCGGAGTGAACTATCGCATAAAGTAAATTTAGCCATTTTTCATAATTGTTTTTTATATGTAAGGTTCTGAATAAACTCACTTGATACCATGTTTTTAATATCTTTAATGGGTTTATTAGGGAAAATTTATCTTTACTACAAATCAAGGATAACACTCAAATGCTTTGTGTGATGAAACGTTTGCTATCATTTTATTTTATAAACTTTTATACAGCATTGTATTTGATAACAAATTAAAATTCAATAAATGTTATTTTGTTAAACACGAAATGTTTAACCCTGTTGAATTATTATTGCTGTCATTCTTGCGATTGTTATTTTATTTTCTTGTTGTCTCAAACTTGCGGTTGTCTATATATATTTTGCGATGCTATTACAGCTGCTGGCACAGCTCTTTCAACTAAAATCACCGCTGAGCCTACGCATGCAAAAGTTAATTTACGTACGTATTAGGCATGTCAATCCTGGGTTCCCGGCCTTTTTTAACTCCCGAATATGCCGGGATAAGTCTATTCAAATACGGGAATTGCAGAAAACAGTGATTTTAATAGCCATTTATTTTTTAAACTTTGTATCATTCATAAAAATGTGTCGTATTTCTATAGTCTGCTATTAAAATAATAGTGAAACGTATGGATGCACTGTGCAATTTTGTTTACTATTGTATGTGGTATTCCGGCAATTAATCAGCAATAAACCGTTTGTAATAAATATGAAAGGTCGGTTTTTTTTTTAAATTTAACTTTAATTAACATTTTTTGAAACAAAAATAAACCTCAAATGATTTCAAACATGAAGGAGCCGATCGAATAAAAATACTTTTTAGAGTTTTATTGTAATAAGAAAATTTAACATGAGTTACAAAACCAACAAGTTTGATCAGAATAAATAATTATTCTGCCTCGCTCAAAATGGAATGAGTTATGCATTTGATTTTTACTTGAAGTTTTTCTTTCTTTTTACTTAATGGCAATATATTAATACTTAAAATTGGCCTCAAACAGTGATTAAAAATAAATTTATTTATGCAAGTGCATTTGCTTTTGTAATATGTGTATTGGTATTTAAAGTATACATTATTTTGTATGTAAATGTTATTTTGTATACTTCTATAATACAACGAATACAAACGTGTTACATTTTTTGATAAATTAAAAATTACGAATCAAAACATCGGATTGTCCCGGTATTTTGTTGTTAAATTTCGCGGGTTTAATAAAATATCCAAAATTCACATCCCTATTACGTATGTATGTATGTACATATGTATGTAAATATTTGTTCACTGTATGTGCGTGCGTTAGAGTGTGAATGCGTACACCATCGTAGCTGACACAACCTTAAGCAATGGCGATAATATTTACATAATTACTTGAACCGCAAAAGTTTCGATTTTGATTAAGTTTCAACAATTAAATTGACTTAATTGAATCGATTTGAAGGACATTTTCTTTAAGCTTTTCGGTTTAGTTTTCCTGTTGTTGTACATTTTTGTTGTCAAACTTTTACGGAAATAAAACAAAAACAATGCTCTGTGAAAACAACTTTCATTTTAATAATCAGCAATTATTGATTATATATGTAAATATTTATTATGTCAAAGTTTGGAAACTTTTCGAAATTCGTTTGAGTTTATTTGCTATAAATTGGCCAATCAATGAATTATCAGTGCGCAATGAAATCAATTTAAGTAGATTATTTATTACAACACATACTTTGGTGGTAATGAAGATAAATATACAAAATGAGTAAAAGTTTCAAAGAAAATTTGCTTAAGCTGAAATTCTATTGATTTCTTATTGGTATGCGTTTATTTTGAATACGAACATTTATAAGCCGTTTTACAGAAGCGAAAGGCATAACAGGGAAGTTCTGACTGATTATTCTCTTATGAATATAATTTTACGTTACATTCATTTCTTATAACTTCAACACTGACGCGTTCGGTCGCAGATTTACTTTGAATGACTATTGCAAAATTAAGTTTTATTTAATATAATACTCGCTTTTAATTTTTCAGATTTTTTAAAGCTGTTGCAAGGTTTCTGTTTTCATTTTAAAATTAAAGTTATTTCACGGCAATCGCTAGCGAATCAGACTGACCTACGTTATTTCTTCACATCACACATGTAACAAAATATAAAACAAAAACTGTTTTTTAAAATACCTATTAAATTTTAGTTAATGAAAAACGACGCAAGTTTAAAATAGCAAAAGGTTACCACTGCTTTTTTTATTTTTTTTACCGCACTTTCTGCAATATATCGGTTAAACCATATTAATTTATGCAAAAAGAATATGAGCGAAAAAAAATTCTTAAAAAGCAGTAACTTGGACAAAATCCTTACTTAATGGGCTACAAAATTGTATACTTGACATTTTTTGTAGATGACGCAACGTAGCACTCCATTTAGTGTGTTCGCTAAGCAACCCGCGGCTCTTTGGTTCAAACCTAGTAAGCTATGATGAAGAAAAATTAAAGAAGGCTGATGAGAAGATGAGGTGATCTATAAAATACTCGTAGTATCTCCTAGCAATAAAACTGTTGTTTTTGTTTTCAAATACAAATTTTTTATATGCTGGCCATGAGCTCAATTAATGCCAATGAATAAACATTACAATGAAAAAAAAATATTTTAAGGTGAATAAACAGAAAATAAACCGCCAAAATGTGTTAAAATTATGTTCAAAGCCATTAGCTTTATGATAAATTGTAGAACTTAATGAATATTCAACTTTTGATTTATTCAGAGTAAAAGAAGGGGCGTAAAGAGGACGAGTATGAGCAGCCCCTCATACTGTACCGTAACGATAACTAACAGTTTTTTTTTTCACAACAATCTTGAAAATGAAAATAAATAACCGTTTTAATGGAAAACAATGTGTTGTTAAAGGGTGAAAGCGAAAGAGTCGTTAGTGACTAAAACCTGGACATGACAATGTCCGAGGCAATCAGAAGTGACTATAATTGTACTGATAATGGAAATAGTGGTTTGTGAACTTATTAAAAATGAAAAAGTGTAATATAAATTAAATTTTTCCCTTTGATTATTAAAGCGGTAGAAGTTATAGTACTCTTTCGGAAATCATTGCATTTCCTCAACATACTTCTTTCTTCTTGGTTTTTCCGTTTATGCAGCGCAAAATCTCTGATGCATTTTTTTTTAAATAAAATTTGTTTTCCTGAACAACGTTAAATTTTCTCATCAGGTAAATAAAGATTAAGTTACCAGCAAGTTTCTCTACTAGGTTAATGTACGCCCAGGACAGATTTTGTGGCTATATGCAAAACTATGATTACGTCGTGTTTTCTTCTTGACTAGACCTTTATCAATTGAGAACTTGGAAAAAATATGTTGAGGATTTTTCAATAATTGTTTCACATTTTGTAGTAGCAAATTTTGGATAAAAAATGTAGATGGTGCTTGGTATTTTTTAAACACCTCCAGCTTTCCTGTGAAAGCTTGCTTTGAACGCTAAAAGCGCTTTGTACGCTTTACCAAAAAACCATTTTTATTAAATTTTTTGCGATCTGAAACTATTATTTGAAAATACTTTTATATTTAAAAAAATGTATTAAACAATTTTATTTAAATTCCCAAATTATATTTGCTTGTAAACGGTAATTAAGTGCATTTCGAGCTGTGAGCTGTGATGAAATTTTTGATATTAAAAGATTTAATAAAGTAAATTATTTTACTTATTTTATGTGAATTAATATGCGTTCAAAGGATAACAGGAATAGTGTTTGGAATTTAATACTATATTCATACATACATATATGCATAAGCATATTTGTTATATTTATTTTGTAATTATGTACTTATAATAATTTGAGTATATATACATGCACTGGTGCGTTTGTAATGGATTATATTTTGAAGTAGCTATTGATCAATAGAATCTGTTTCCAAAATCTTTCAATTAAATTTTATAAATTATATGTGAGAATTGATTCAGTTGATCAATTCAGCGTAAATTCTCTGTACTTAATATTTCAATGGAATTCAATAACTCTTAAATGAGAATATTGATTTTCACCAACATGCTGAAAATAGTAAAAATAAGTTGTGAGGACAATAAAAAATTAATAAATAATTTAATATTTTTTTTGTTATATTTTAACTTTATTACTTATGTATATCTAATACCATGCACGAAATTGAGCATTTTGTTTTGAACAAACTGGACATCCATCAAGTAAAATATACATTCATACATATGTATATGAGTGAGCTGCGTTCAGTAGGGCTTATTAGTTTTCTTGATAACATCATTTAATCGACTTTTTTTAATATAAATTAAATTATTTCATTTATGGTTGGTTTCCATTAGCTCAAACTTGTCCCCAATTTTTGTCAGTTGTGTGAAACGTGTTGTCACTAATTGTCAAAATGTTATCAATATTGTTCTGGTTTGCCTTAAACTGCAATATCGACTTTTTCCATTTTATTGTCGATGTAAGTTTGAGTAGTTCTTGAAAGCATTAAGTTTCACTTTTTTTTAGGCAAAATACTAAATGTTTTTGGTAGTTTTAGATTACTTACATATACGTTCTGGCATACACCAATTTTAATACTTAGTCGGGGCGTATGAGTAATATGTTGACAAGTATTGGAAACTTGTATTTCATTTACCGAATCTGAAATAATTATATAAAAATATATATTTTAATAACGTCTAAGCGAATATTTGGTCGGTTATACATTTTTTTAGCTGACTGCACTTTTTCACAGGGGTATAGAAGTTATAATTTTTTTGCGCAGCAATTTAGGGTTTGTTTGTAACACCCTTAGGAATACAGATTTATATAGACAATTACAAATGATTTCCTAAATTTTATAAAAGCAAAAACTATGGCTTTTACGGGGTTACGCTGGTGAAATTATTAGAAATTGGTTTGTGAATCAATATTAGAACTTAAATTAATTAATATGCCTATAACCATAAATTTGTAAAATTTTCGCGGACCTCCCTTTTAATTGTGGAATGCTGTGTCTTGGGAATCACACTACAAATTTTTATAGTGACACAAAAGTAAGTCAAATACTTACAATTCCGATCTTTCGTTGTTGTTACTTCTGACAGGATGTAAAATTATTGATTTTGGAACGAATTTTCGTCATACCTTGTCAAGTTTACCTGAAATAAACAGAGTAATACGCCGACCCACAACTGACCTGACCCACACGAGCATAGACAATGTCATCCACCGGAACGTAACTATAAAGATGTATGAAGAAACCAAATCAACCAGAACGAAAAATGACACTGAAAATGGCACAACGCCGAAACAGGTTTGTCTTAAAACCAAACTTGACAAGGGATGACGGAAATTTGTTACATAATCAACTTAAAATTACTATTTTGATGATTTTAAGGAAAATTTACTAAGCAATTTAACTAAGCTTTCCTTTAACTGCGTTTAAATCAGCACTGAAAAAATGGCTCACAGTATCAGGAAGCTTTCGAATACTGCCAATTGAAAGCACGTAAAACTATTTTTTTGCTAAGCTTCAGGGTTATTTAAACAAAAAAAAAATGAATTTAAATAAGATAGAACCACATAAAAGTATTTTATTGTTTTCGCTATAATTTTAGCCGTATTTGAGAAAAATGTCTGGGGAGAAACTAGACAAATAATGTTTTTAAGCCTGGCACTCAGAGAGGTAAGAGTTGTCTTTAACTTTATCAGAGATGCGATTCACCTCAGATTGAAACGTTGATATCGTTACAAAAAGTGCAAAGTACAAAAATACTGGCCGACAGCAAAAAGCTATCGTGTATTTGCTAGTATCGACTTATCCCTAAATATGAGTTTAATTTGAAAAAAAAAAAGTAAAACTAAATAAAATGTCTTGATTAGACATAATTTTCGTGGTAATATATTTTAAAAAGTTAATGAAAAATAGTTTAACTAATTGCTATGAGTCTTTATTTATTCCGAAAACATATACAAACAATGTCACATGTTGCTCCAAAAGATACCGAAATAAAAAATTCTTTTTAATTTTCGAAAGCAGTGTTTTATAAATGTTAGCGTGGTTATTTTGCGATTCTACCAATTATCGTTTTAAACCAAATTTGGTCAAAATAAAATTTATATTCCAAGTTTAATAGGGATATCTCAGTTTTTAATCAATTTATCGTGTACACGGGCGAACAGACATACATTCAGCAAATTTTAGTATATAAATACTTCGTATACACACACTTATACATGAATGTGTCAGAAGAACTTTTAATTAGAAGTATGCGTTTCAAGAAAACTATATGTTATGAAATTTAAAAAAGGTTGAATTTATGTTGCGACCTGGTTTAAATTAAAGTTTACTCTTTCGCTAAGTTCGCTTGATCGCTTACCCAGCTAACGCAATTTATTTTGCAGCCTTAACTGATTGGCAGAATCACATAAAAATTTCTAGAACAAAAAGGAAAATATTAACCGAAAGTAGTCTACATTACTCTATATATTTATGGTACAACTTAAAAATAAATTTCAAGCGTGAATATTTATACATTTGGTGTATGTAAAGTTCTCCTATCTTTTCAAAAACTTTTTACTAGAAACGTATAACTTAATTTTGTTAAAAATATTATTATAATTTTAGTTCTTAAAAAACCTTCTGAACAAACATATTTCATATTTTTTTTTTGTATATCCTTACGCTCTGGCTCTAATGGTTTCTTGTGTACTTTCAGTGGCGGCCAAAACAAAGTAACTTTATTTTTTATTTAAAAATTTTGAAAATTAGATTTTCTCTAATTAAATTTTATGCAAATTTTTATAAACCTCGTTACTGTGTTGTTTAAATAAAAACGCAATGCAGTCGCCAGAAAAATTTACAAAAATCTACAACTAAAATTGTCACCATGTCAGACTAATAGTAAACGTGCCACAAACCTATAAGCCTCTAATTTTTTTTCCATATTTTGTTGAGGTTTTTTTTTAATTTGTAAGACTGTACAAAGTTTGAAACTAATGGTTTTAGAAAATAAATAATTTTCGAAATTTGTAGATATGTATAAATGAATCAATGCTATGGTTTCCTCCACCGTCATATGCTACTGTATATGTATGTATGTGCTATGTGCATATGAGAATTGAAGGGTAATTCAACATTTGTTTGAACGATCAATCTTAATAATTTTCTAAGCCACACCTGTCACTGGTCCACTAACGAGTGAGTGGTGTTGTTTGCCTCGCTCTTGAATACAAAAGATTAACGCTTTTGCTTTTATTTGCTGCTACTAAAAGCCGTACTTAATAGACCTACCCACTTGAAGCTTTTGTATTATAAGTACATACATTTATATGTGCATAAGATGCGATGCGCAATCGCTTAAGGCATTAGCCAATAAATCTAACCATTAATTCAATACCTAATCCTGGCAATCAAGTACAAAGACAAGCGCGCTAACGCTTAAATAACCCAATAAATAAACAAACAAGCAAACAAACAAACAAAAGCACAAATGGACAAAGCATAAGTGAATTGAAAAACAAACGCAGATCAGCAATCTTGCAGAGATAAACAAGAGACGCCCATCACTACTACATACATACATACGAGTACATACTATATACAATGGCGTGTTATGCTACTTCTGATCTTGTTGTTGTGTGACAATGTTTAGCTCCTATTTGAGACGTGATGGTTGCATTGAAACATGGAAATTGTTGACATAAATCTATTGTATTCCATGCGCACTCGTGCTTCATATTTTGATTTGCTAGTTTGCGCACCAAACGCGCAAAAACCCAAACTAAACACGGGCGGAGTACTCGTAGGTATTGTGAAGACGCGCTTTTTCTATTACACCAGAATTGCATTTATATGCTTTGCGCTTTGTGTGTGTGTGTGTGTGTGCGTGTGTAGCATATTTACAGGCGTGGAAGCAGTATTGCAACTTTCGCGCGTGCTGAATGCCACTGGTTGGCGTTTCCTGGATGCTTCAATTGCACTCAAGCACTTTCAAGAGTCGCATGTTGAAGACCTCTTGGGTTGTTGTGATTTTGTTTTTTTGTTTTTTTGTAAGCTGGCCTTTGTTACTATTCGCTGATATTTATTTGCTACGCAGCGCAACTTCTTTTTCATGTGATGCGCGTGTTTTTTTTTTTGTTTTTGTGCTCACAGCCACTTATACGTTTTTCTTCTGATGTTCTATTTGATTGTTAACTGTCGATGCTGTTGCCGTTTTTTCGTATTGCTGATTTATGCCTGTCGCTCTTTTTTTGTTACAGCTCTTTTGCAAACATATTTTTTTTTATCTTTTAATGTCCAGCTTTTTTCTTTAACGTGCGCGCTATACAATATTCGACAGATTGCCTTTTTTAACTTCAGCGGTTTCTCTCCCCTTTCTGGTTTGCGGTAGTTTTGAGTGAGTACAAAAATATTTTTTCAGTGTTTTTTTTCTTTTTATTATTGCGGCATTTGGCCATGAAAGGGAGTGCAGCGGAAAATATTGTGCTAATAGCCCAATAAAGGTAAAGGAGGTGGGATTTAGCTGGTAAAACCATTTGCATTGAACATATGGCTTTTTGTAGGCCTGCTTTTAAGATTTTATTTTTAATTTTTTAATAAAAAAGTGGCAGTATTGATTACTTTGGTCGCTGACCGCACACTAGCGCAAGAGTTGGAACAGCATACAATTGCTTGAAATAAAAGTGGTATAACCACATTTAAACACACGTACATAAGTATGTACATATGTATTAATGTCACACTTTGTCGCATTGCAGTTCGACGCGATTTTTATCCCAAACGCTGCATTGCTGTCGTTTTATTTTATCACAACTTCAGAGTAAACAAGTAATACTCGTAGCACAAAAAAAAACCCAGCACCATCATACGAATTTCAAATTAAAAGAAAAATAAATTAAAGGTAAGTAAAAAAAATAAAAAACTGTTTGCTTATCAGCGCAGCTGTACGAGTGTAACGAACAATGAAAAAATTCCCAAATCCTGAAATGAAAAAGTGTGAGATTTATATACATACATACATACATGCATACATACACATGCACTTACATTCATAAATAGCAGATACGTACATTCATATAAATTACCATTTGTTGCACAAACGATCAATGAGAAGCAGAAGTCGACCATATGAAATCGTTTAATCGCTTGCACGCGTTCCCTGAAACGTACGAGTATACAGCGAGTGCATTTTTTAAACAATTTATTTCATTTACTCGCACCTTTCTTTTCACTGCTGCTTTCCGCTAACTTTATCCACCGCTTCCCATACTCGTTAGGTTTACTCAAAACTTATGGCTATGTTGCTGCTGCTGGCTTTTTACTTTGCATTGCATTGCCTTTGCTGTGATTGGCAACGTTTGCGTGTGTGCTTGTGTTTTGCTGCCGGTTTTGTTGGCCGCATAGTTAGCGGCTTGAATGGCCAGATAGTTGGTTACGGTTGATGGCAGCCCAATTTGGTTTGGTAGCGCCGGTTTGGCTTCTTCCTTGGACAGCGTTCAATCGGAAGCGCAACAATTTATTTTACTATGCTGGTAGAGATATGTAATTGCAGTTTAAAAACAGCTTTTATATTCTTAAATTATATACTTCAAAATATTGTATTAATTGAGCTTTAAATCTTTGCGGCAAAGATACATGTGACAGCTTAAAAAACTTGTTGACCACAATTTTGATAACAGATTGTTTAATAATTGCAGATTTTGTATCAAGTTTGAAAATTCGGTTTTTATCGTTTGTGTATGACTAAATTTTAATTTAAAAACAATATGAATTTAATAAATGTATAATAGATATTCAAAATTCCTCAATTTGTGAGTATGAAACAATTCAGATATGCACTATTCATACCTACACATTTGAAAATGTATGTACATACACATGTATGTATATATTTAAAATAAAATAAATTTCCGTTTAAGATAACTGGCTCAAAAATTGATTGATGGCTTACGCCAAACAAATAGGATCCGTAATTAAAAACTAAAGAAAGTTTTCCAATTTCTATTAGCCTGAAATTGCCAATGGAAAGTAATCTTTCGGTTAATTATTCTCGGTGAACAGTAGATAAAAGCAAGAGAAAAAATCAATTGGTCTTCGAAAGGTTGTTCATTTATCTACTAGTTTTGCAAGTCGTTACCATAATTTAACCAGAAACCTTTTTTTTTTACTTGGTTAATAGGGAAATTAGAGAGAAAATGAGGCTCCATTTCTAGTGAAGAATCTTTGCCAAAAAAGTTCGTGAACACCGCTCAAGTATTATTAAACGGAAATATATTTCTGCTCACGTTCGAGGGAGAGTTGCACTCTTTTCTCCCACAAAATTTCGAAAAAGCAGTAAATATCGAAACGATTTTTTTAAGAATTGACATTGTGTCTCAAGAAATTTTTCTGATCGTTTTTATGTGGAAGTGTTTTGATTCTTTAAAGCTGGATCCAGAGTTATTTGGTTAAATCATAATAGACATTTAGACATTAAATATTAATTGAATTTTATTAGAAAAGTTTGAAAAATTAGTTTTCGATGTATACGATAAAAAGAAATTTAAATTATAATAAAAATTTAGCCTTTATTTGCTTCGTCAGACAAAAACAATTCAAACAAACCAAATTTAAAAACGTGGCTTGGTTTTATAACAAAAAAGCTGTTAATAAAAATGTTTAGTAATGGATATGTATCACTCTCATGAATTTAAAAGTAAATAATTTGCTTGTAATACGATATTTCTAATTTGAAAAGTCATTGAAGATCGAGTCGCTTTATATTTGAAAAGTACTTGCATACAACTTTCGTACAACAAAAAAGCTAAAAGTCATTGAAATCTTTATGTAACTCAAAGTCCACATTCGAAATTCTTTTCCAACATAAGCCTTTTACTTTTGAAAAAAAAAAAAAATATATGCATATGTATGTATGTAATGGCTTGCTTTAACTATTATCGTCTGACAAAAAAAAATCAAGGCAGAACTTAATAGTTGAAACTCATTTATGTCATAGTTCGTTTTGCTAACCGATGGAGGTGCCGTCAATAAGCATTATGGTCAGCCAGTAGCATTTCTTCCAAAACTTTTTGCAAGTATCATTTCTGACTATCGGTAAAAATTTAATTCTCCTACTGCTTGATATTGTTATAGCTATGTTTCTTTTGAAGATGCTTCGTTCATGATTATCCTTAGCTCAATGGAACTATTTGGCGAAAGACTACTCAACACGATGGGGAATTTTCTAGTGGAAGACAATAGGTGCGACGCCTGCAACCAAAATTCAAATGCATATTAATAAGCCTTGATGTTTTTGTGTTGACTCCTTTGTGGAAGCGGAACTCAAAGTACTTGGCTGTAAATAATTGTCAGTCAGGGCTGTTTCTTTCCTTGCTGTTGCCAATTATAAATTCGATTTGAGCAATTCCACAAAAATGCGATAGTTAATGTTTTAAAAGGAACATTTTTTAAAGCCTTACCATTGCTGTTGAAACTTGTTATAAGATTGAAGATGATTAGAAACGATCAGACAAAATTTATTGTTCGAAAAATTAAAAGTCATAAAATAACGAATATGAATGAACAAAGCGAATTTATCAAGGTGGTGATAAGCGTATATAATTAAAAGGCATCCATGTATTTTGTTTTAGCTTTGCTGGACTGAATGTCAAATTTCTGTACGTGATTTACATCGCCAGTCATTCGCCAGCCAATCGCCACCCAATTAGAACGAAGCCCTTTCACGTTCAGTCCAGCAAAGCGAAAAAGGCGAAAAAATCAGCAGGTTCCTTAGCACCACCTTGTTAAATTCGCCTTGATGAATGAACTTTCAAATGTACATCAAAAATTTGTGCTTTCGCAATGACATTTATACGAAATAACTTCATTTATCTTCAAAAAATTCAAGGCAAGACGAATTCCTGCAAGGTTGTGGCATCCCTGCAAACACGAAATAAACGTATATTTTGTTTTTGCCTTTTTGTTGCGATTGTCATTATAAGCTGGCTGTTTCCAAAGTAAATAAACAAAGAAAAAAAGTAAATCACGACAATAAAGCAATAAAAAAAAACGAAATTCGCTGTTGAATTGACTCCACCTTGAATGAATTCGCCTTGGTCCAAGGCAAATCAGCAAAAATCGAACAAGAAGAATTTAGTAAATTAAACATGAAATTGTCGAAAATTAATTTATTATGCTTATTCCGGAACATCACATTGTTATGTAGCACACAGAAAGGAATATTTTCCTTCATATATACCGAGCTATTTACAGAATGTAAACCAACACCTATGTATATTGATTCGCCGTTTTCTGTTTGTTTATTTGGCAAAGTGGCTAACCTTTCGATACACAATTGCTATAAATATGTAATAACCATACGAAGTTCAACTTCTACTGAAATAATATTAGCTATTCGTAATGTTGACACAATTGTGGTATAATTATGTATACACTCGAATCTGCTGAATATTTGTTTAATTGTTTGATTGTAGTTCAACAGGGTGTTTGGCTGTCGTTTGAACAGATCTGAATGATGAGAATCAACTGCTTTATTTTCTACTCAAAAAAATGTACCTGGATTATGGGGTGTTTACGGTTTTTTTTTTGTAACCTTTTAAGAAAACTTTTATCATTGCAGGACATAAACGTTGTGACCATTGATTCAACTCGGTTAACAATTAAGTTGGACGTTTGGCCCGAATGCGGAATAAAATTCAAACGGAGTGGTAATAATAAATATATTTATTATTCAACAAACTTGACTTTCACAATTTTTTTGGCTTGTTTTACAAAAAAATTTAATATCCACCGCGAACGGCTTTCGACACATTTTGCGGAACTTGCCCGTTTCGCTTCTTGAATTCCAGTTGTGTCGATTTTCGCCAGTTTCTTTTTGACTTTTGAAATTAAAGAATAAATGTTTTTGGGTTTAAAACCAATTTCATTCCTTTTTGCTTTTTTATTTACACTAAAATGTTTTGATCGACCTTAACTAAGTAACATTTGGAATTCGGGCAAAATATTTGTTTGCCATTCTTAAGATACTTGACTTTTAAGTTGTGGAACGAATTCTATATATAAACATTCGCATTTACAGCTAAACTAGTTTTAAAAAAACGTGGTGGCTGTTGCCACATTCCCTTATTGAAAGCCACAACAAAACTTTATTCGGATTTTTTTTCTTTTAAAATTTTTGAAAAGTGTTCGTATTTCATTCCACACACGAACTCATGTTTTTTGTGTCGGAATAATTTCTGGATTAGTTTCTTCACAACAATAAAGTTGAAGTTCAACTTTTCATTCGAAATTCAACTTTTTAATCTTTGTAACGTTTAACTTTAACAATTTTCACACCATTTATGAATAAAATAATAAAACGCATTTTGTAAAAATAAATTTTAAAATTTTTTTGCAATTTTTTAATTCAAAATCTTTTTTTTAATTTTCATGTAATTTTTGACGCATGTATTTAAAAGAATATATATGTAATTACAAACATTCGAAAAAAATTACTTAAATCGGTTGATATTTGTCGAGGTTATGCATGTTTAAAAATAAAGTTTGTGAAACGAACGAGAAAACTTGATTTTTACGAAAATATTAAATTGCGAAAAATTCACAAAAAAAATTTTTTTGGGCAACAGCGTGTCTCCTTAAATTGACCCAAACACAACATATTTAAGTTTGGTTAAAATCTTAAACCATGACCCGAAACGACCGGGCGTTTAGAAATGGAAAGAGCCGAGTACGTTATAGAATTTTGTTATTTAGGCAGTCATATTTAGCAAAGAAGGTGTGGTTGAGATTGCCATAAACGGCGTGGTGTTGTAAAACATGATCACAACTTGCAAAAAAATCTAACTGACACATACAACGAACACACAAACTCTGCAATCTCAAGCACAACATCCTCAACATCGACTTAAACCAACGGTCTGCTTTATTTTATTAAATGTTTTACAGTTGCTAAACACCCTGTACATTTGTCAATATAGTTTTTTTTTAATTTTGCTCTTTCATCATAGCAATGAAATTAAATGCATATAATCATGGTAAAAGTTTTTTTGTAACAATTAAAGTCCAATTTAGAAGATTTCAAATCATAGAAATGGTTTTGCAGCTATGGCTAATTATTCTAATTCATTAATTACGTAAATAACATTGATGGTTGAAATCATTTTCACACACATAACACATAAGGGAAGACGAAGTACTTTTAATTAGGTGTCAAGTTAACTGGATAAGCAAAAATCGTATACGATGGTATGATAAACGAATTAATAGATTAAATGAAATTATTGTAAATTAAATGAATGTCAGTAAAAATAAGCAAATTTAAGCTACACGAGCTTTGTACATATTCGAGTATAGCATCAACCATTTTTTTAACATGCCAACGGTGCATAACTACATAATGTAAAGTTTTGATATTGCAACATTTTTTGTTATTGTTTTCAACGTAATGCTGTTCTTTCATATTTTGTGACGTTATAAGTAGTATTTTCAGGTATAATGCTAAGTCATAGACACTATATCTTGATCACCTTGCAGCGATGTTTTTTTTTTTTCAACTTTGGGTTGGAATCAAACTGTCTTTGGCGTTGTGCCATATTTACTATAATTTTTCTCATAACTAAATGTGAAAAGAGATGATGAAAAATCGTTCTACTATTAATCAACATAGAGTATTTATTATAGGACAAATTGCTTATAGCCACAAATTATATAACTTATGTTTATTTTAAGTCATTAACAATTTTTCAAACCATCATTTATGGAAAATGTCTTCTGTCAAGATGTGAAAACTCAGAGCTTTCAATTTTAAGTTTCAATTTTGTAAAATTATATAAGTAAAAAATTTCATTCAAACTTTGCTTACAAAACAATAAGCGGAGTGTTCCCTTTAGGCCTCACAATCAAAATTTGTTTATATTTTACTTTTAATCTGTATTATTTACCAGTCAACAAAAACTCTTGTTTAATGAAATCATCAATTTGTTTAGACAAACTTTGAAGTATTAACCAATTTGATTCTAGGTTAAGTAGTTACAGTAAAAATAAGTTTTTCTGTGCAATTTAAAAAAGAAGAGAAATTCTTTTTACTATTTTTACGAAAGTGTGATTAGTATGGCCCTATAAATGAAAACTTGACATCATGTTATATAAACAATTTTAAACAACGTGATGCTTTTGGAGGAAATCGTTTTCCAAATCCAGTATGCAAAACGAGTTGCAGCGGTTTAATAAAATGGACGAGGAAACAAAAAAAAACCAATGGGTTTTGGTGTGAAGTTTCGCGTGTGCCCTATTTTACAAACTACATCTTTGGTGGCAAACATTTTAAAATTAATGATAAAGTTAAGTCAGCTGTTTTGGAAGAATTCAAAGGAAATAGTTGGATAATTTTAAAGACTTTGAAAATTAAGTAAATCGTGTGAAATATATAATAATCAAATGGACGTATAGGAAATTTTTTTTTTTTTCAAAAGTCATAAGCCAATACCTAAATTTTAATGGAAAGAGCAATAGTCAGTAATACAATAAATAACAAAAAATCACATTGCGAAAAAATCATATTTATCGCTTTGATATAAGATGTAACATATATTTAAATACTCATATGTAGAATGGTATTTGTTGGCAGCTGATATGAACACTCTAAAATCCAAAACCGTTGTAAAAATCATAATGGTAACATAGCTAGACTTTAAATTAAATTTCATTACGTAAAAAAATTTACTACATAAACATTGGATTTTTTAATTTTATGCTAAATGCTTCGAAGGCTGACGATACTGAAATTACTTCGCAATATACAACTTTTCAATTTGGTATTCACTCTTTGCTTTTAACTTGCGCAAACCATGATGCAATTTAATATATACGTAGCATATATGTATAACAAATTTTAATAATAAAGTTTCACAAAATCTTAATATTTTGATTTGTTTAACTTTTATTTGCCATTTGCGTTTCTCTCAATATTCAATTTAATAATGTGTGAAATTTAAAAGGAAATTATTTTGACGGACGATGGAGCAGTTACTTCCTCTTAATTTTTTTGTCTTGAAAGCATATGAATTCGTCACTGATTCTTTGCTTCCGTTTTATTTTGAATTTTATTTTAAGTTTTTGTGTAAAATATAATGTTACAAAGAGAGAATTCCTTGAAGCACTTAATAATCACAGTGAAGGCACATTGAACTGGTATCAGCAGAAGAGATTATCAAAAAGGATTTTACGTATTTTGTTTTTGCCTTAATAAGCTTATGTTTCACAAATATCAATTACCTTGAATTGTGTTGAGAGCATTGCTCTCTAAACAAGATGAAAAATTTGACAATCCAAATTTAAAAATATTAAAACAAGATTTAAATAAAAATTGTTAGGATTTCTCAACTGAGCCACATTTTTACAACAATTTGTAATTTTTTTTTAATATTCGTCACAAATCTAGCTTTATAAGCAAAACTATGTCCATAAAATTTCATTAGAATATTGAATATAACAAATATTTTATCAGCATTCGAAATGATTTGTATGTTGTGAGCAATAGTTTGTTATTTAGCAAGTAAGTGGCAAAATCGAATGACTTTTCAACCAAGACTCAATAAAATATGAGACCACACAACAGTATTAGTATTTTTATACCTTTCATTGAAATTGTATATTAACTTTGGTCCAATGTTTGTAAGTACCATAACGAGAAGGGTTAGACCCATCAAAAAGTATACCGATATGAGCAGGGCGACTAGCTGAATCGATTTTGCCATGTCCGTGTGTCTGTGTGTCTGTCCGTCTGTCCGTCTGTTCGAACGCAAACTAGTCCCTCAGTTTTTGAGCTATTTGAATGAAACTTGGCAGTCAGATGTCCTTTTACATTTTATTAGACATTTGTCGGAACCGGCCAGATCGGACGGAGCCGATTGTTCAGATATCATATTTTGCTTCATACCTCCTAAATTTAGGGACCTAGAGGTTTAAAATTTAGCTTGAAGGTCCGCTATTTTAAGATCTACAGAAGAAGTAAAAATTTTATAGATCAAAGATTAATAACATATAGCTCCCATACAACGAATTGTTCAGATATTTAATTTAGCTCGAAAACACCTTTCTTTAAGCAGATAAAGTCTTGAAATTTTGCACGAATAATTGCTATTATGAGAACTGTTATAGCAGTAAAAACCATTAAGATCGGATAAATTTAACATATACCTCCTATACAAACGATAGTTCAGATATTGCATTTTTGGCCATAAATCCTTCATTTAATCAGCTAGACACTTGGAGTTGTCAACAAATATCAATTATTACATAGTACGACAAAATCAAATTTTTTTTTGGAGCTTAAAAATCGATTTTCCCAAAATTGTGACGTGCTATAGCAAAACGCCGAGGCACGTATTTCTTTATTTTAAGCCTATTTTCATATTCTGTTAACATTTCTCATGTTGGTACACACTGTCGTTTTGTGTTATTAGACATATGTGAAAACCCCTCCATTTAAACAGCTAAGGTATTAAAATTTTGAACAAATAATAGCTATTATGAGATAAATATATTATGTAGCTGCTATATAATTGCATTTGAAGCCAAAACTCTTGAAATTTCGTATAAATATTAATTATCATTGGGACTTAATGAATACTACATATGGCTCTCATACATTTCTTCCATTCATGAAAGGCGTGAAGTCTTCGGCATAGCCAGATAAATTTGTTTGAAAGAAAGCATAAGAGAATAATAAAAACTTTACCAGTCACATTTATGTGACAGATATTTGCGTAGTATTCCTAATTGTATATGTCGCAATGCTTTAGTTACAACAACTAACTACACTTGTGCAAACACACAAACTCGAATTATCATATACATTCTCCTTTTTCGATATTAAAACAATGGATTATCCGGTACAATACGATTTTGTTTGGATCAAATTCACTTCACTAAAATATTTCTTTAAATATTTACAAAAAAAAAAATGCTTGATTTAAAATAGGCGGTGTACGTTTTCAATATTCTTTAAGTCGCAAATCCATATTAATGCCTAAGATATTTACTTACTTTTTTTGCAAAATTGTCAGCAAAATTTTATGGTTAATATGCGAAATTGATAAACGTTCAATACAATTTTTTTAATAATTGATTTTTTTTTTTTAAATAAATGTATCCTTTTGTACATATGTATATAGGGGAAAAATTAAAAATACTGTCATACATATGGTTAAAAAACAATTAGAAGCTCATTTTTGCAAAATTTATCACTAATTTCTTGCTGTGGCAAATTATTTAATGGTTACATTTAAAGCATCATTATTATGTTCGAAGAGATGCTGCATACAGATACAAAAACCAGCTGAAACGGACATATTTAATTTAAGCTTTGCACACTTATCAAGAACTGCTGATAATACTTTGTATATGTTAAATTGAATTTATAATTACCAATAGGCGGAAGAAAATTAACTTAAATTTGTCGTACAGGGCGTATAAGTAACCTAATCGGATATGAGACGTTTACTACTTTTAGTCTCCGGCTTTATTTATTGTGAGAGCTTCAGAAATTCTTCTAAATTAATATTAAATTCGTTTAAATTGTTTGCGTTGAAAACATAAATGGAAACAAAAATTATAAATAAATTTAAAAAAAAAAACGCTTTCATTGGACATCAAACTAAAAAGTGTAAAATAAGTTTTAATATAAGCTGAAAATAATATAATGAACGAAAATTACTAGTATATATTATTATGAAAAAAGCGTAGGGCGCTTTGTGTCATATTTTTCGGAGGTCGGGGCACCCACGCCGTTTTTACATTAACACTATTATTTTTCGTTCATTATAAAAGTTTATTTTTAATTTTTTAGTTTTATGTGATTTAAAAGCGTGTTTTTGGTTTTTTTTTAATTTATTTTTTTATTTTTTTTCAACTTTTTGGTTTTCTCTGACATGCAATATTTGATTTTTTCCCACCGACCGATTACTATGCGACGGCTACTATACAACGATTTCAAAATAAGCCCATTCAGCGTCAGGGTGTCATTGGAACAAATGTAATTTTTAAAAGTTAGAAAAAAAATCTGGTATCAAACGCAACATTCTATATTTTTATTTATATATAGCAGGTATAACTTTGAACTTCCTTGTAGTCATATTCGTTTATTTGAAGATATTTTGAATTTTACAGTTCATACAGAAGTGTCTGCGTCGGGTTCCATGCCATTAAGTAGTTTTATGAAAAATATGTAAGAACTGCGTTAATTTTTCCATTAGAAGTTTTTCTTACTTTTTGAAGATATTAAACTGCGTGCTGGCTACAATGGATGTAGTACCGTGCAGATTGTATGGACATACATTTGTATGTACGCACAGACTATTCCACTTAGATGGCCTGGCTTTCTCTAAAAAGTGGGTTTCCGAAAGTGTTTTCCTGTACTCCATTTTTTTATATTCACTCAGTGTCTCGGAATTGAATGTTATCTTCAGTATTGTAAAAATCATTTTCAGTTTAAATTAAAAAATGAAAGTGCATTGAAAATGTTTTGCTTCTTTAACTCCCTTTTCAATGGATACACGTTATACATGCTACTCTAGTTTGTACTTATGTGTTCGAGTAAATATGTAGCAAAGTTTTCTGAACAGTTGCATATTTAATAAATTGACTTTCTCACTTTCGTCCTGCTAGAGTGATGGCTTTGCAATCAAATATTATAAAATATACATTTTCATAGATAACATAGAAATGCAAATACACATACTTGTGGCGTATCGCAAACTGCGCATGTAGATATTATTAGCTGTCAGTTTGCGCAGACATTAGATAAGTATATTTTACACATATGAAAACGTAAACGTAGTTGAATATTTAATAATTTGCTTGGGCAAATTAATTAAACACTAGTTCAAATATTGCCGCATAGTTATGTAGAGTTAGCTAGTATACCAACGTATGCATATGTTCACACACACACACACACACACATGAGCAGAATTTCCTAACAAATGCCGCTCATAAAATATGTAAATATTGTATTAACATATATTCTAAATAAATGGTGTTTGAATGTTGGCAGCAGCAATGGCTAAATTAAGTTATTAATACGCAAGCATTTCTATGCGGATAAATACTATTAAGAACACTCAAGAATCTAAAATATCCATTATAGTCACATACATAGCTTTGTGTATTTAATAGGGTCTTCGATTATTCCACCTTTTTTGTAAAACCGGTTTTCGAATTTTTCGAAAAATAGCAATTTAAAAAAAACCGGTTCTAAATTTTGAAATTAAGAAAAACCAGCGTAAACTGCTTCTTGTTTCAAGTAAAAAAAGGTTCATAAATGTTCACACATGTTACTCATACTCGAATTCAGTCAACTATCTCAGTCTCTAATAAAGACCAAAGTCATAAATTTAGACCAGTTGACATCCATTAGACTCCAAATAAAGCGTCTAGTCTCAAAATGAAGTCTCTAAATAGTGACCTAGTGATGAGAAGGTCACAAAAAATTAAAATGCAAACAAAAGAAAAAAAAAACGTGAAAGCGAGGAAAAGTCTCTAGCTCATTTTGAGACTTGATATGATACAAAGTTACTGAATTCGGGCATAAATACTATTATTTATATGAATGAAATCTTTGAAAAATTAAATGTTCTCACAGTTGGTATTAATTCGTCATAAAATAAAGTCCCTAGTCGCATAATAAAGTCTCTCAATTATGACCAGGCGATAAGCAGGTCACAAAAATCAAGACAAAACATAAAAACGTAAAAGCGAGTAAAGGCAATAATATGCAACTCGCACAGAGTCCCAAATTTGAAAACTTCATATTATACCATATTGCTTAATTTCTCATTGAGTAAATTCTGCGAGACAGAAAGACTTGTTTTCAACAAAGGGTTGTAAAATTTTTCAAGGTTTTCCCGTCCTCTTATGACATTTGTCTAAATAAATAAAATCTTCTAAAATATATTTGCTGCGTTCTTCCTACAAATTATTTGAATTTTGAATAAGTTGCCATATTTCTTTCAAAGGCTATATCTTCATAACTACAAAAACCGATTTTGGAGATTAAAAAATCGATTTATTTGATATTCGAAAAATCCAGATTTTATGACTTATGAAAAACTCGGTTTAAAAGTATCGAGTCAAACACCCTAGTATTTACATAACGAATATGTATGTATGTATGCATGTGAATAAGCACGGATGTGCGAATATATGTTATTGCACAGGTACATTTACGTAACTAAGCGAATCTCGCAATTAAAATTTGTCTGCGTTTAAACATTGAATAAAATCCGACTGAATATGGAAATTGGTCTAGCATACACACAATGCATCGACATACTCGCACATACTACATAACATACTCGTATATTCTAAAAGTTATTTGAAAAGCTGGAGTTTAGAACATCGTTTATTAACGGTACATATATGTACATATATTTTGTTAAAAATACATGTTGGTGGTTTCAATGAAAATACATACATATAACTCAAATTAGGAAAAACTTGCTTTAACGCTCGGAATACCAAGAGTCCTTTCCTATCGTATCCCTTGTTTAGTGAAAATTCCAAATTTTGAATAATTTAGTTGCGATCAGTTCGAATTTGTATTGATGATTTTTTAGGCTTGTATGATCTATTAATTGTTGATGCAAATAAAATACTTTTTATTTCACCTTTGCCCGACGTTTCGCTAAATATTTAAGCATCTTCAGGGGCGGTTCTATTTATTTTACCAAAGAAAAATAAAAAATAAAAAAATTACATGAAGTGGCAAATAGAACTTAAAGATAAATAAACACACATATGTTTTTAACTATTAACGAACATGGACTTACAATATTGCTTTGTTTAAAAAAAACTTAAGAGCTACGTTTATCTGTACCACTTCCTGTGGTATGCTTGTCAATATTGATCGTTAGGATATGCATAACATGTAAGCGGTTGCTATGTTGTCCGTATCTTCTTTTATGTTGATTGTTTTCTTTCGTTTTTGTAAAATTCGTAGGCTCTCCAAAGTGCATCTTTTACTTCTCTTTATTCTTTGTCAATTATTTTAGTATTGGCGAAATCAGCTATGTGTTCGCTATTTAATTTATGCTGTGGTCCAAATTTTGTTATTTTTATTTGGGACTCACAAGTAATTTTTATACCCGAGCGTACTTGTACACCGTGGGTATATTAACTTTTTTTTAGCAGCCAAAGCTAATCGATATAGTTATAGACTTATATATACAAAATTATTAAAATGAAAAGAGGAATCGATTTAGATCGTCCGTCCGTCTGTCCCCGGTTACTATAACTTGAGTAAAAATGTTCTTAATGATTTCTTAATGAAACCCGGTACATATATTGCTCTTTGTTCAGCGTAGGATCGTTTTGAAAATGGTCAAGATCGGTCAATAACCACGCCCACCTCCCATATTACGTACGTTTTGAAAAATGCAAAAATTTCGTTTTTTATAAAAAAACTTTCTGTATCTCAATAACCGTGTTAGGTATCGTCACAAAATTGTGTGAACATATTATCATTTATATCGCTGTGACCACGCTCAACTTCCACATAACGAACATTTTAAAAAAAGCAAAAAAACTTCATTTTTTCAGTATCTATTGGAACAAATTGAGTAAAGTTTAATACTAGCAGCGATTTGAAACAAAGAAACTGGGTTTTTATGAAATTTTGTACAATGACCGCTCATACAAAAATACATCACGGGGGTATATATAATTCGGTTTTGCTTTTCTTACCTGTTGCCTTTTGATTAGCTTGAATAAAATTAATTTAAAGCTCTCCTTTATAAAGAAAAATGGCAAAGCTTGTTCACGAATTGTGAGCGTAAGCGATTCCTTGAGCATGAAGTTGGCCTTGCAACTTGATAAATGGAACGTTGCTAAATCTGAGATTCCGAGACGGAAAATTGAAAAGAAAAAGCTCAATGAATATCATAAAATTTGATATTCATACGCATTTCTAATATCGACAGTGCCAGTTATGCGTATATAACACGATATACTGTTGAGTTCTTAGTAAAATCTTACTCATACAAAAAGTTTTTTTTTTTAACAGCGTTCATCCCTCGGCAATGGAATTTCTTTATTTAATACTCATTACTATAGAACACAAATTTTAAAAATCAAAAATATATGCATCAAAAGTAAATATATCAAAAGTTGAAATCAAATCCTGAAAACGAAATTTAAGACGACATGCTGCGTTATACAATTGTACGTTGCTTAAGATTTCCGCTGATTTTTAATACTTTTTTTTACCAACTACATTTCCCTCTGCGAGCATACATGAAAAAGGTATTACAAATAAAGGGAAATGGAACAGAAGCATCAAAGTTATAGATGGCTAAGGTCTGAGTGATTAAGTAACGTGATTATTTTTTTATAATTTTGTTAAAATGGATAACGTTTTATCAAGCAAACAACAAAAATTCTCGTTTGATTCATGGGTTAACTTATTTGACGATATCGAAAGATTTTGTTAGCAATAGTTGTTCATATAACTACTCATTACATCATAACCTGGCATATCTTAATTTCACAATTATCCTTATTATAAGTTGAACACATACGATATCGCAAAAAATTGAAATCTCAATGGAATTCGTTGTATTATTAATATGCAAGCCCACCTAATACCATGAAGATATTTTAGTAATAGTATTTGAAAAATGTTCCAGTGAAGGGGAGCATGGCAAATCAGTATTGCGTACTTAACACACGAACTTTTTTTTCATTGTGTTATTAGTAAAATACGCAAGAATTCAGTGCAGCATAAACCATTAATTAAATGTTTCATCTAATTTTATATTGCAGTCTGCTCGCATCGGCGGTTTTTAATTAGTTAATAATTTAATATACATAAATGTTCGGCCAATATATGAAAATACTAGTTTATGTATGCAGATTGCAGGTACAAAAATTTACACGAAAACTGCAGATTCCTGAATTGTTTAGATAAAGCTTAGCGGAATCATCTCGCCTTCGTAACCTCAAGAAACCGGTCATTGCAACCACGTATAAAGCCAAGACACACACAACATACTTTTTCTCAGAAGTGTTAGAATTTTTGAGTATGCAGTTTTATAGTCCATATAGTTTAAACTATGTAAAAGTTTCAAGTAGCTAAGAGTTAGCGTTGATTTTTTTTAACTTTGTTGTCAAGGGTGTTGCTTCTTTCTTCCATATAAAAATAAATATTACTTATTCGTTATTTAGAAGTATATGCTACAAAAAAATACTAAAATTTCATTCCCGGCCACGTTAAACTTTTACGATGTGGGAATTAAATTGAAGTTGTATAGCTTCATAGTCATAAATATTCTAACACTTCTCAGAAAAAAGTTAAAAATCTATATAACAATTTGTTGTATTTTTTTATTTTAGTTTTCTACAAAGTTTTAAAATTGTATATATATTGTTTAAGTTAGAGAATGAACCGAATTTTAACTCAAAATTATTTAAATTAATTAATAAATATAACTGGCAAATTATGTCATTTTGAACTTTATTGCTATGAGGCAAAGACATACTAAAAATCTTAAATATTCAAGTAACATTTCTTTCGTTGCAACCAAACTTAATTATGTAATATGGTTAAAAATTTTCCCAACTAGTAAACATAATTTCGATTTGCAAGCAAATCTGAACTTCATTATAATTCTAGTAAAGTTTTACAACATGACCATAAATCAAAGTAACTATATGAATATATATACATATATATTTCTAACCAGTGATCGTAATTGTTCTAGGTGCAAAATTGCGAACGGAATCGTTCCGACCAAGGAAGCTCTATAAAAAAAAAAACATATTTTTTTGCAATAGACATTTTATTTTGAAAAATTTGTTTTATATATCTCAATATATGTAGAAATATGTATGCTAAGCCATAATATAATATATCGATTTGTTTGCATTTGAGTTCACAAAGTGGGATTACCCCTTAATATGGATAAAATGTACTAAATGCATTCATAGACACTGTTCACAAATTCGAGCACAAACACATATTGCCACATTTGGACATTTAATTTATTAGTTTTCAATTACTATTTTATAATTTTATTGAGCTCAAGGCCAATGAAAAAAATGAAAAATTAACAGTTTTCAATTACAGTATCGTAAATTCTCTAACAAACATCATCAAAAACAATTTTTAAATTTTATGAAATATGTAGAAAGCATAAATCAAAAATTAATCTAAATTGCGAACTGTTTAAAACAAATTTAAATTTTTCGAGGAAAGCAGATATGTAGCTTATTGAATATAATAAAGTCCAAACTTCTAGTGGCTAAGAATTATGAATAATTTTTGAATTTTTTTTAACTGACACTCTTTCGCAATTCCTTCCATATGGGGGAAACTGCCAGTAAAAAAATTTCTAAAATCAATGATAACTTGTAGTCACTTGAAACTTGCACTTTCTTAGACTAAAATTTAATGAGCCAAATAAGCGCATACTCAAAACCGTCTGAAAGCATTTTTTTCAAATTCGAAATTTTATACAATTTGGCAAATAGTAGTTTACAAAAAAAAAAAAAAAAACATTTTACTACTAATTATTTATGTACTTTTCAATAAAGGGCAACACATTCAACACCTTTTTTCTTCATTCGTATAACCAACGTTTTGTAGTGACTTTAAGTTCAAAATTTGATTGCTATTATTTATCTAACCTCTTTTTATTAAGTGATGATGAATTTAACATACTCGTATATGTATGTGTGCATGTGGGTATCAAGTGAAAGAAGAATGCCAGGTGAGTACAAAAATATACTGGTATATATTTTTTTTAATTAAGGTGAGAAACTTGAAATATTCAATTCGATACCAATAATTGTATAATTTTTTAATAATGAGTCATAACTTTTTCTTCTTCATTCTCATAAATGTGTATAAACAAATTCGTGTTTATATTTGTATCTATGTACATACGAGTACATCTACATATTCATTAACGTTGTTAAAAAACCACATTTATGTGTACAATGTCATGCTAACATTGTGCAGAACTGCCTTTGGTTATAAAAATTATGAAATAATATATATTAATATTTCCAAAAATATATTCATTAACTTAAAACACACCAAAATTTTGACTGCTGTGAAAACAATTAAAAGTTATTTTAAGCGGAATGAGATTCTAGCAGTCAAATATGAAACATACATACATACATTTACATTAAGTTGGCAAGCAGTTGCAGAGTGCAGAAGAAAAAGATAAAAATTTGAAGAAAAATTAATAATAAAAGCAAAAATGGCAGCGACTTTTTTTTTACCTGCACAATTTCCCAACAGACTGCTGTAGCCTACTTCCATAAATAAATACGGACGTATATAAGTTTATAATTATGTATGTCTGTATGTATGTAGATGGGGAAATATTAGACAAATATTGCCTGGCAGGAATCTTATTGATTGCACTTAATTAAGGTGACTCATTTTACGACATTTCTAATTTAACTTAACAACTAAATCAGCTCTTTTTTTAATTTTTTTTCTTTTCTGTAACTAATGTCATTTATATTATTTATTGCTGCATACCATTAAAAAATACTTAACAGCAATAGACAGATTTTTCTCACAGGCATGCTAATCAAAATACTTGCAAAAGCGCGGCAAAAGTTTATGCAGTAGTTGATTTTGCTTGGCTAAAATAAATAAAAGTGAGGAATACAGATTTTTTAATTAAAAGTTAAGTGGCAACTCATTTAAATGAAAGTTGACTCATCCGACCACCAACCGCTCGCCAATGCATGAGCATATGAATATGCAGATATACATATGTATGTATATATACCTACATACATATATGTATGTTTGTATATTTGCGATAGTTAGTTTCTCAACAATGGTGGCCAACCAACCAATGGAACCAGCAACAGCGGCAGTACTCCACTCAGTGCCCACCAAAAACAACGCGGCAACTATGTGTAAAAAGTTGAAGCAAGTGTGCGTGCGGGCATGGTTGGCAACATTTAGCAGCAGTGTTGATGAGGTCACTCTGTCAGCAGCGGGTGGTTGCGCTGTTTGTCTGTTAAATAATGGTAGAAAAAAAGTGGTTGGCAGTGTGAAAACCGTACAAATAGTACGCCAACTTATGCATTTAATTATTTACTTTAACATTTGAGAGTTCGGTAAAACTTTAGCTTCATTTTTTTTGGCGGCTAGAAAGACAAACTCAGAAAAAAGCGCTTTATTTTACAACCGTAAATATTTGACTTAAGGTATGCACAATTTAAAAACTCCAGTAGCAATATGAAAAATATTCGTACTCGTTTAAAAAAAAACCGTTTTAGCAGCATAATAATTTTCATTTACTTTTGTTCAAAAAGAAAACGGCGGCACTACTCCGAAATTGCTTAGTCTGCAAAACAAATTTGATACGGCATGACGGAAAACCATTCGAATGCACATTATCTACAACCTGATATGATAAATCAGCAAACAAATAAAATAAAATATTGGTATCGTTAGAATAATAGGACGAAATAAATATCACCACAATGCACAGTGGAATTGAAATTGTGTGTTCATAATTCAATTAAAATGACAACTCATACCGTTGCATCCGATTTTTGATTTCCTTACGTACCTTTCTAATACAAAAGCAGAAACAGTTTGGAAACAAATCGTTTTGCTTACTCCAAGAAAAGTAATGTAATAAAAACAAGTGTTCAGATGCCACAAGGCCGAAAACGGAAATAATGCGAAACAATTATATAGAATATGTTTAACTATAAGTATAAGTAAAACTATAAAAATGTTCATTAAAATAAAAATGAAATTTCAATAAAAATCTCAAGTTTAATGGACCAAACAATATGCGTTGGCTGGTAATAATTGTTTTTTTTCTGACGGTATTTCCCCCATCAAAACGTGAATAATAGAATACATAAAAAAAAGCGAATGGTGTTTTAGCAGACCCCATTTTTTGATGAGTAAAGTGAGCTACAAAAATACATACATACATAATTTTTTATAATAAAAAATTATAATTTTAGTAAATAATATTTTTAAAATTAAATTTTTATTATATTTTCAGTTTTGTGTGAGCCTTAAAATAGTTTTTTATTCGCTTAAGTTTACGAAGAAAAAATGAAATGAACTTTTTCATAATTTGTACTCTTCTTTGAAATTTGTACTAAACATATTTATATAAACTGAAAAAAAGAAAAAATCGCGCTTTTTAATTTCATTGGCTTTCATTAATTATAAATCAAATTGCTTGAGAACTGAAAGCTGCAGTAAATTGTGAATAGTGAATTTCAATTTATTTTGTTCACATAACTAAATTTCTTTTTTTTAAGTTATTTGTAAAATTTACTTCATACATACTTTAATGAAAGTATACCTTGTTTATTTATATAAAATATCTAATTGAAAATTTTATTGAGCTCAAGGCCAGTTTATGGAAGATTTTTTTTTTATGTGGGAAAAAACAACAACCGCTTTTTAATGATAGAAATTATAGTACTATTTCGGAAATCACCACATTTCCTCATCAGACTTCTTTTTATTAAATTAATTAAATTTTATTCATCATAACCACTTCTGCCAGGATTTGAACCTTGAAGCACGGAGTTGCAGAGCCAACACGCTACATGCTACGCTTGTCGAGTGCCTTGTTGTGCTTATTCCAACTTCCTTAAACAAAACAACTACCAACATGGGCAGGAAAAATAAAATATTTAATATTTCCACGTTTTTTATTATTACATCCATATACATACATATGTATGTAGTGCAGCTAAGAAAAATATCACTTTATTTTGAAAGAATTATACTTTTAAGACTTATGTTTAAATTACTTTATGCAATCATATACCTACAAACTATAAAAAAATGTTTATTAAAATTTAAAACCTAATACTTAAAACTTTCAAAATAAATTTCAAGTTAGCAATTTTTTGCACATTACATTTTTTTAAATAAAAGTTGATTTTTTTAGATTTTTTGTTCAGGATATGCGCATTTTAGTTCATATAAAAATAAACTTCGATATATTTTCTATATATACTTATATATAAATATATTTATAGTAATTGTCAAAATTTTAAAGCTTTTTAGCATACAGAACAAAATCGATATTTGTGCAAAACTTGAACAAAATAGTAGTAAATTTGTGTTTTTAGTTTCTTACCAGTTCAAACCGGTCAACCATGTTAATGACAGGATCTCAAAATATGCTTATAATAAGAAAGAAAAATGTTAGGAGAATGTATTTTAAATCTAAGTGTAACGCTTTTATTTTGATAAATTCAAATTTTTATTAATATACTTTTACGTATTTTTTAATTCTTTTGACATTCAACCCTTATGTCTGCAGTATTAAAGAATATTTTGAAGGGCTGGCTTAAAATTTAAAACCTTTGAATTTGAGGGGCACGAATATAAATTTTTTCATATTTAGAAAGAACCTTTGCACTGCGGCATATGGAAAAAATGCTGTTGCGCAAAAAAATCTCAAAAAACGTTGTTGAGCTTAAAAAAATCTTTAAAATTAATACGCCAACCTTTAGTTTCTAAACACCTGCAGTTAAATAGACCAAAATTGCTGTCAATCCGCTAGTCAAACAAATTACAAAAGTATTTATAAATATTCTGAAATTTGTAATGACAATTTCTTAAAAGCTGTTTAATTTTCTATTATATTCTAGATTAAACTATAATTTATAAGAAAATGAAAAAAAAAAAATTGCGCTATTTTAAACTAACGTGTTAGTTTGCTCCTGCACTTTATGACTGAATTGTATATAGTTACATTCACAGTTAAAGCATTTCGAAGTCGTCTCCCTGTGTGCATGTACGTACATACAGACAATAAATCCAGACGATTTTCAATGCATAAAATATGAACAAAAATTGAGATTGACACAAACTGCGTGACAATAAATAATTTATCAATATTACTGAAATGTACACCTGGAAAAGCGGAAAATCGTCACAAGCAGCACTTAACACAAACCAGCAAGCAGTCAGATATTTTAGTTGAATGAAAATATGTATGTTATGCGAACCAGCAAACAAACTGTTATTTCAACTGAGTTTACGTGTACATATGTATGTATGTATGTGCGTAAATATGTGTATATACATATATACATGTATTGGTGCGCCAGTGAATGGACATAAAAAAGCACCTTTATTACCTGATTGGGTGCCACAAAAGTTTGTGGTTTTGTTACTCAGCCACCCTTTGCTGCACGTGCAAATGACGTGAATTTTTTATTAGTACTAAGTACAAAGTTCAACTTGGTAACCAATACTTATGCATTGCAATTTCACACAAATTGGTTGGTTGCTGGTTTTTCGTTCATTCCTTGCCGCCGGCTAAGTTGGCGACTTATTTTGATGTGCTTTAAAATTTTTGGCCGGTGGCAAAAGTTACTATGATTGAATTTGTTGAGCGTGACCTTTTCTACAAACTTTTCTTTTCATCTTTCTACTTTGGAATTTATTGTATACCCGAAGCTGATAAATGAAGTAGTTGACCTAGGTCAAGGTTTGGTTTTCTAATTTTCAATAATTAGGTCACTTGCGGTTGTTAGCTGCTCAAAATAAATAATTGGGTAGGATAAGTCATACCGAAAAACACTGAACGTATTTTGAGTAGACAATAGGAACCTATTAAGGGACCTCAATATAACAAAATGGAAATGTTGTTAAGAGGGACTGAGGAGATTTTTTGTTAAAGATGTAATAAATTTGTTTTATCGAATATTTTTTTTTAATTCACTTCAGATTTTTGGCCCGAAAACGAAAGTTTTAAGTGTGCTTAATGAGCAGCTTTCATAAAGTTGATGTAAACAAATAAAAACAAACAGAAAACAAGAAATAAAAAAAATTGCTTAAATTATTTCGAACAGCTAGCAGTCAAGCCAAGTAATAATAAATATTATCATAAAAAATTCAAAGTGTTATTATTATTAAAAAAAAGAATACCATAACACTATTTCAACGGTTTAAAGCTTTTGAATTGGTTTTTGGAAACATTTTTTTTTTCTTTTTATAAAAATTTCAAAATAATTAATCTGTGAGGATTTATTTAGTTTTCATTTTATATGGTAATATAACAATGAAGAATAATTTTTTTTTTTTCAAAATATAAAAATTTCGACCCCTGATTTTGAAAGACGAGTTTATCGGAGTTTGGAAATATATGTTTGGGTTTTCATTTTTGGAAGATCGACATAGAAAATAATGCGATATTTAAATTTTTAGCGTATGATATTATTCAGCTGTTCAATATGAATTTTTATGGAGAACAGTTTTGTGGAACACTTTAAACTTCTATCTCAGGAATTGATAACTGATATTCGAACAGTTACGTTTAATTGTTATAGAAAATCCCAAATTAATACATTTGACACAATTTTTTCAACCATTTTATTAAATTTTTTTTAAATTTAAGTTAAATAAATTCTCTAAAAGAAATCACAAACCATAAAAACCCAAATATTAAACCTTATGAAAAATGTATAATAATTTACCAAAATCCTATGAAATTCAAATTTATTAAAATTATAGTTGATATTTTTCAATTTTTTAACTGGTGCTCTAAAGCATTTTTTTCTACATAAGGGAAAAAACTTTATTATTTGAAAAAAATTGCGAATGTTCGTCAATGACAAAGTTATCAAAAATCAACAATTATTTTATGTCACTTATAAATGTTAAAATGTTGATATGATAGATATAATTTTTAAACTTAATTTGCTTGATGGTGTTTAAACTAACGACATTTGATAAGAAGATAATTGCTAAATAAATATAGTTTATAAAATTAAAAAACGCGCTTTTAAGGCACATCATACTAAAAAACTTTATGTTCGGAACTGTAAGGTTCCTCTACCTAAAACGCACTACGTGTCTAGTCCTATAGACGTAGTAGCGTGCAACTTATATTTTAACAGCAAGCTGTCGATGCTGTATATTTAGGCGACTCGAAAGTCAAGCCGGATTAACGAGAAGTAAAACACATTCAGTTAGAGTGTAGTTCTAGTTCTCTTTTATTCGATCAAAAGCGTGAGTATTTATACAATTATCAATTACTTAGCGCTTCCATAACTCCGCCCCATTATTTCCAGTCAGAACTCGAAAAAGGTCGTTGACAGTTAAACAAAGTGATTGCTGACTTTGCAGAAGGCATTGCACGTTATGAGGTAGGTCCACTACAGAACTTTGATATTTTGTAAGAGGCTTGCCACGATCCTTTGAGCAGAGAACGGCTGCTTTCCAAGCTCTCTCCCCCACATTTCTTTTTCAGTTTATATTAAAGCTTCTCACGATTTTTCGTACAGAAATACAGAGTAACTCAACTCTGTTTATGTGAGAACCAAAATAAAGTAATTTAGTTCTGCTTGAAATAATTAAACTGAATAATAGTTTTACCTCACTCACTATTTTCGTGGTTCCATGGTGAATTTTTCTGTGTATTGAAAAATCACGTTTTACTTAAAAACAACTATTAGAAAATAAAAGCAGAAAAAACAATGCGCTTCGTTAATTCCACCATCAACCTTCATCTTTATGAAAATTTATTTAGTTTTGAAAACTTAAAGGTTCCATTTAGAATATTCAAAATCGTATTATTTTCAGTGACACCCAATTAAGCTCGAATGTCATAGTTTAGGAAAAATTGTTTTTTTTAATTTACTATTCGCCAAATTTGATAACGAATTCAGAATCATTCATATTAAATACACTCTGATATTAACTTTTTAGAAAATTTAATTTTTTTTTTATGTTTAGTCTATCACTTTGTATCTGTCATTTTATCTTTTGCGATTTTGAATTTGATCAAAATCAGGGACAGTAAAACCATGCACTTATGTTAAGGTAGTTGAGAATAATACGATGTTCAATACATAGTTTAAAATTGACTTATGTTTATACATATGTAGAAGTTTTTTTTTCCTGAGGGTTAAGGCTGCCAGTCTTTTGCTCAAATTATGTGGCGCTGCTCGAACTAAAACGCCTGGTGCACACTGATTGTCCACCATCAGATGAACAAACGGCTCCTTATCTATTACGATTTCGAAATTCCCACCGAGACATGGAATAGCATCGCGAGTTGCGACACATCAATCAATTATACAGTGACACAAACAGCTTAGTTTTGGTCGCCTTAAACTACTCCACTTAGCAAGAACTTTGAAGTGCAATTAACCACTTGCTTAACAACAACTGGCTAGAAATGAAGATGAGTCAAAACTAATAAAACGAGTTTGATACTTATGTACATGCAGACATATTTTATTTAACTAAAAAAATCTCAAAGAAATTCTTGTCGCAACCTCAAGTCATACAACACTCCGCATACCCACACATTTTTTAATCTAATCACTTTCGCGACATATGTTTAAGTAAGCAAGCTCTCTCAAGAATTTAAACAATGACATAGACATTAAGTGTTTAAAAAATGAAGTTATTTTGAGAAATATTCACATATTTATGTATCTATACTTACATAAAAAAGCATGCATGAAAAGAATTTGCGGAATGTTTTACATAAGTACAGCCTTTACTCTGCAATTAAAATAGAATAGTTGATAGGTGATAGTTTCCCTAAAAAAAATTCTCAAATTAGTTCAGGTAGGAGAAGCTTGGCCAAAGACTAAGCTATATGGTATAAGCGCCAATATGGCATTTCTATAGCCTCTCCAATTCAAATATATCAAAGTGAAGGTTTGATAGTGACTACAACCATCGATTGTAATGTAACGATAGTTTTTCTAGTTCTTATTCCGTGAATTGTAGAAGAATCAGACACTTTAAAGCATATACATATGTATTTTAAGGACAAACTTCAAATCCAAAAACAACTTACCGACACTTCTATTACATAGAAACAGTGAACCAAAAAAAAAACTGGAAAACTCACTAATTTTTTTCCTTCCAAGCCAATATCTCCAAACCTAAAGTAGTTGGAGGAGTAAAATAAAATGACAAGGAACTTTTTTTTAATATATTTATTTGTACCAAAAACTAAAATAAACAAAGAAACTACATTTTTAAGAACCAAAAAAAAAACCAGAACGCTTACAAGACATCATTGCAGTTTCGATTGAATCGCGGGTGACAAAGTTTCTTTTTTTTCATATTAACTTAATTTGATTTGGACAAATTGCAGCGTTTAGTGGTAGTTGCGATTTTCATGCTATTGCAAACCCGAAAAAGGAGAAAAAGTAAACCTCTAAAGAATTAAAAGTTATCATCGTCGAATTCTTTAAAAAGAACATGGCTATTCGCGAAAGCGCAAAACCTTTAAAGAAACCTCGATCCACAGTTTTTAAAATATTTAGGGATTCAGAAAGTTAATGAAAACCTTCCTAATGGTAGCGTAGATCCAACGAAGATTTCATCTGTGCAAACAAAAAGGCGTATTGTGAGATGCGATCCTTAAAATCCCAGGTTAATGGCAGTGGAAATTACAAACGAGCTAAGGATAACAAAATTGTTGGCGTTCATCTACAAACAATGAGGAATTTTTTTTATACGAAGGAGTACAGTTCGTTCATACCCCGAAGGAAGTCCTTTTTTGCAATAAAATGAAAAAAAAAACGGCAAGACTCCGCTAACTGCTGCCTAAATAGGCCATCAGAGTGCCTGAACCAGTGTTAAACTTTTTATTCTTTTAAAAATAACTATTTCCCAAAACTCGATGTAAACAAAATGTTTACAAAAATCTTTCCAGCTTTCTATATGAAATTATTTGTGAATGCCTTTGAATAAAAAATTCCTTTATAAACGATTTCTATCACATACATATGTATATACCCCATTCAAATTAAATATTTTTCTATAAATATATACACTCTTTTACACTTATTTGGACTGATGCAATTATTGCCACCACATGTTTATTGTAGCCGGAAAAGTTAAAAATAGAAATGCCCAAAAGACCATTCAAAGTTTTGATATGTGTAGACTACTTATCAATAATACCAGAAAATGAATAGCCATTGAAGGCAACAGCGGTGGAAGCAAAAACTTTTTATTTGCTTAATTGCTTTATACTCAGTCCTATAAATATTTATCCTCATGAGGCAAATATTTCCTAAAGAAAAAAAGATGTAAGTACTACTACATACAACAAAAGTTAAGAAAGACGCATAACTACTTAGAATGAAGGCTAAAAGTTGTTTAACTTTCACAAACCTGCCAAGCGTGTGGACAAACACATTGTCTGGCTGGCAGGCAGAAAACGAAACAATATGTTAACATACTAAGTTAGGCGACTAGAATGATGAAAAAGTGACGGAACTTTTCCTGTGTCGGCACACGTCTCCAAACAAAGAAATGAACACGTTTTTGGCTGCGTCAAAAGTCGGCCAAAATAATTGGAAAACAATACAAAAGGTGTGTGTGAGTGAGTGAAGAAGGAAACTTTGAAGTAGAAAATAATTAGACACGTCAATGTTTTCACACGGAATTAAGCGCCAACTGATAGGCAAACAAAACTAATAAACGAAACTTTCGTCGACGTGCGCGCGGTGCAAACGCGCGAGTTTGTAGATGCTTTCGTACAAACGTAGCTATTTACATACATTGCTACTTACACGTGTGTGTATGCACACGTGGATGGATATAAAACTTGGACATATCTAGACCCTATGCTTACCTTCCGGATTTGATATTGAAAATAAATATAATTGACATTTATAAGCAATCAACATTAGCTATTTCAGTGTTGACTGACATGGATGTGTTCAACTAAACAGGATCTACGCACGAGTGGCATATAAAAAGTTATCCATTGTTACAACAATAAGTCATGGCTTTGACGTGCGCCATTCCAATGGAAAATTAAGGGAAACTTACATATTATTAACAATTAAATGGCTTGAGTAAGTACAAAGTTTGCGTTAAATTGATATTTTATTTCAGCCATATTTCCTTTTTAATCGTAAATACCCAACACATTGTTGCAAAAATTACCTTAAATATTCAGAATGAATCTCGAACTAACAATGATTTCACAATCTACTTATGTTTTACAATAACTTTAATATTATTTTATTTAATTGTTTAAATGTCGACAATTTCCCAAACCTTTCCTTATATGTATGAACAAAGGTAGTTACAAGATATGTACTTATCTCTAGCGAAAAGCTTTTAGTGTTCAATAAATCGCAATAGCTGGCTGAAATACGAATGCATTAAAAGCATGCAAGAGTTCGGGAGGGAGATAAAAAACAACGCAGGTTTCATACAGAAAATTCAGAAATTACGGAAAATTTTGGAATGTTGGTCGCTTTTCAATATGCTTGAGCTCCCGAATTGTAAAGTATTTGATAAGTTTCACTAAATACACAATTTTAAAAAAAACAATGATTTTAAATTTCTTAATTTACATATTTAATTTTTTTTTTCATGGAAAACCAATTATATCGTTGGGACGAAGTGTTTTTATTACACTTTCTTAAAATAAAATATGTAGTAAAGGGATTCACTCTCACCTCGAAGTTTTGTTCGAAATACTCAAAAAAAAATAGCTGAAAATTTGACCCCTTTCTATTAATATTACATACTCGCCTTGGGCTATTGAATTTTTTAAAAATTGTATTCAGCGGCATTTTATGTTATTTCAACGTCTAAAAGAAACAAAGTAATAATAATAATTTGGCGCTTACTCTATATACATACATACAATCATAGCTCGGTGTTTGGCCGGGCTTCTACTGCCGTTTGTTGGTTGTGACTTTATATTCTACCACCGACAGTTTTGTGCTGACCCCGAATGGCAGATATATTTAATGAGAAGATTTTTTTGGCAGAAATACCCTCGGAGGTTTGCCATTGCCTACCCAAGTGTGAATGGTATTAGAAAAACCTTTTCTTTAATTTATATTTTACTTGCCCTGGCTGAGATTCGTACCTCTAACCCAGCGGCATATCGAGTTATATATAGCACGCACCGCAACGCACTCGACCACAGCGGCCACTATAAGAAAAACTTGTCTACCTCAATAAAGGCATTTAAATGTCGAAATATATATCAGAAAAATCTGTTTTTTTTTTCATCAGAGACCTACGTAAGCAGAAGAGCTGGAAAATGTGTAATTACCGAAAGCAACATCGGGTAAAGTAATACATAAAAACATAAGCTAAAATTTTAGAGATGCACGAAACACGAAAAGAACCTCTTCTCGAAATTAACAACTACGAGTATATTAAAGAATTTCAAAATGCCAATCAAGGCTCCCGACACCTGTGTTATCATCCTAAAATTGTCGCACAGTGCACAGTGAGTAAAATTCATGCAAGCATTTTGTATATGCTTTCCATCAAATTCCTGATATTTACATACATTCATATCTGATACAATGTAAAAAAATATTTTCAGTTGGTTCATTAGTGCCATCAACCTTCATTACACTAATACACTTTATCTATCTAGATACATCTCTTATAATTATCGTCATATAGCTATTCGATAACCACTATTCGTCATAAGTATTCATCTACATATAAACATAATTACCCACTGAAGCTTATCTGCAGTTCAAGTCGACACTAATTAATTACTTTATCCACACCTACATACATACATACATACATACATATATAGATATAATTCTCGCATTACAGTTGTCAGGCAGAAGCAAATGTGCGGCTATATTGATGAGTTGTGGTAACATAATACGAATATATATATATATGTGTATATATGTATGTGGAGAAATATCGTCTGACACAAGGGATTTTGTGAGTAATCATATCAACCTATTTATGAATGAACGCACACTTATAAAGATATATACATATGTACATATAAATTAATATCTGTGTTTATATGTCAAATAAAAAATTTTGGAGAGTAAAACAGTTTTGTTTCAATTTTATGCTTGTTCATTAAAGTAAAAATGTTTAAGCTGATAGCATTGTTGTTAATGTTTTTTTAAAAGCGTGGATGGTAGTTAAACCTTTTTTGGTTTTAGTAATTAAAGTAAACTCAAATAACTCCACTGCATTTTTTTTTTACAATTTTTCAAAACGAAATTAAGATAATATAATAGTATTATTACAATTTATTCAGTGGCTTAACTTGTATCTTACTAATAAGATTTGAATATATAAATAACGCAATAGGTACTTAACGAATTTGTGGAAAATTTTGGGTACACATTTAATAAAATTTGGTTTTTATGACATATTATTTATGAGTAGTTTACTTTGTTCTTTTTAGAACACATTTCTGATTTAGGTGTTTATAGTTAAGATGAATATCCTACCTAAATGTACCCCATTCCCGTGGGCCTCGTAATATAACGTATATTTTATAAAAACTCAGTTAATTTATGAGAGCATTTATTGCTAAGTATCTTTATAATATTTTATAGTATATCCATGATAGCTGAACTTTCAACTTAGTATCATTTGCAGTAGTCTGGTAACCTAAAAGGCATACAAACATCTATCTGTTATAAGGATTGCTTATATCTCCTTTAACCTGCGCCCTAATATGCCCTTCGGATGCTGGCTTTCTCTACGCTAGAGGACTGCTTTAAGAATTTCTGCCGATGAAATTATTTAGCTTAAAAAGTTGCTCCAAATAAGACGAATTCTTGGTATTTTAAAATTCAAAACAAACTAAATAGAATAAACATAATGTATATCAATAAACATCAAGCCGAATTCATGGAAGGTGGTATAATCCAATCAGCTGAGTGAATGTTCTATATTCGCCCTGCGCGGTGAATTTGCCAAATTGGTTTTTTCTAAATATTTTCGCAATTTATTCACGTTCGTGTTGGCAAATGCGATATATTCTTTTCAGTTACTTGTTTCAGTACGACATTATTATGTGATTAAATTGGATATTCTTACTATAAATCCTGCGTACATTTGGATATTTTGCTATATTTGGAATATCACTTGTTCGTTTAGTTTGGTATTTAAATTTTGTCTGACATTCTCACTGATTAAAAAACATAAACAAAATACCAGTTTGTTTTTACATACATATGTATGTATGTTGTATAGCAGCTTGAATGAATTCACCTTGAATAAAAATAAAGATTAAATTGACAAAATCAATACTAAAAAAGTTGTGTTGAGACCTTCCTATTTCTTGGCTTAAAGTCAGTTGCACTGCTATTGAAGGTTTTGGAAGGTTTGACAACCTGTTTGAGAGAAATTTTAGGAAAAATCAAAGTTTTTGTATCTTCAGATGTCTGGCGGAAACGCTTGAATTGTGTATTACTATGAGTTTAACTAATATTAGAGTTAAAATTTTCGTCTTGTGTCGATACTGTAGCTATAATAAAGAGTAGTTATATCTTTTATAAGTATAAATAATATGTTATGCAAACTTAAATATTAAATTTTATGGTATTACCAATTTTCATATTTCCAAAATTATTGACAATTAATAAATAAAGGTAGTAATGAATACGTTAAGGCCCTTTTGTGTTCTTAAATTATAATCGGTACTTTTCCAATGTAAGATCATGGCGTATGTGTAACCTGTAATATATGCGTAGGAAATCATTTAGATAGTTAAACCTTTCATTGAAATGGTGTAATAAGTTCGGTCCGATGTTTGTAAGTACCGGATGGATAAGAGTTGGACCCATTAAAAAGTATACGCAAATGACCAAGATGACGAGCTGAGTCAATTTAGCTATGTCCGTCTCTCTGTCTGTCTGTCCATCTGTCCGAGCTATTTAAATGAAACTTGGCAGTCAGGCGCCTTTCTATAATTCAACATTTATCGGAATCGGCCAGATCGGACAACTATAACAGAGCCTGTTGTTAAAGTATTATATTTTGCTCCATAACTCCTTTATTTAAGCAGCTAGAAGCCATTGCTAGCTCTATATAAAAAGGGGTTTCTTATAAAATTAATATGATTTCTTTAAAAAAAACACACTAATTATACGAAAAGAAATTCAAATGTTTTTTTATTTAATGTGAAGTCCAATCGATACAATTAAGTTCTGAACATAACATCATTTAAATGGCCTCCACATCTTATTTTGCAGGAACGAATTCGATAAACCCAATTTTCGAGTACTTTTTCCACCACACCAAAAACCACCCCAAATAGTCAATTTAGGTGAGTGTAATGGTTGTTCATGAATCATTTGTTGACTTTCTTCACACCAGAATCGACAGTTTTGTTTATTTACCACACCACTCAGAGGAAAATGAGCCTCATCGTAGAAGATGATTTTCTTACAGAAGTTGAAATTGGAGAACGATTATTTTGATTATAAAATTTAATAATTTGTAAACGTTGTTCTTGCATATATCTTTCCATGATGAAATTGTAAACATTACTGAATACATTGAAAAAAAATTACAGATCATCATATTAAAAATGGCCGAAACGACAATTAGAAATCATATCATCCCTTTCGGGAAACCCTATATATACTGTAAGTGCAAAATTATTGTGAGTATTAAAAACATTTTGTATATAATGGAGAAGTTGAAAAATAGATTGTCACAACTTTTTTATCGTTAAGCTAAAGAAAATGAAAATGTACTAACTATAAAAAAATTGTAATGAGGAAGTCATATGTATGTAGTTGTACGTATTAAAGAACCATCAAATAATCTCAATGTTCTCAAATTAAAAAGTACCTTGTAATATTAGCATAAAGTATATATAGATATTTAAACTAATTTTTCAGCTGAATCTCGTTCGACGAAGAGAACAGATTTAATTTTGTTAAACGATAATTTCAGTTTCTCCTTATAACGGGTGTTTTTTTTAGGGGTATAGAACTTCGAATTGAAATAAAACACAAGAAAATCGTTTTAAGGTCCATGAATTTGGCTTTATTGGAAGGATAATTTTATGCCATTAATGTTTAAATATGATTTCGGGCATGTGGCCGCCGCGGCTGGCTCGAATAAAGCCAATTCTACAGGTCCAATTTTCAACCACTTTTTCGAGCATATGGGGCCGTATGTCGGCAATAACGCCACGAATGTTGGCTTCCAATTCCCCTAACGTTTCTGGTTTGTTGGTGTAGACGAGCGACTTCACATATCCCCAAAGAAAATAATCCAATGGTGTCAAATCACACGATCTTGGTGGCCAATTGACAGGTCCATTCCGCGAAATTATGCGCTCAGCGAATGTTTCCTTCAATAAATCGATTGTGACGTGCGCTGTGTGGCATGTAGCGCCGTCTTGTTGGAACCACAACTCATCCACATTCATGCCATCCAATTCGGGAACAAAATAGTCGGTTATCATGGCTCTATACCGGTCTCCATTAACGGTAACTGCCTCTCCAGCATTATTGCGGAAGAAGCATGGCCCAATGACTCCACCAGTCCATAGAGCACACCAAACAGTCAGTTTTTGTGGATGTAATGGCGTTTCAAGGGTCTCATGTGGATTCTCTTCACTCCAAATGTGGCAATTTTGCTTGTTGACGTAGCCATTCAACCAAAAATGAGCCTCGTCACTGAACAAAATTTTGCGATGAAAATCAGCATCGAGATAAATCTCATTTTCGGCCCATACACCAAAATCACGACGCATTGCATGGTCTCGCGGCTTTAATTCTTGCACAAGCTGGATCTTGTAAGGTCGCAAGCCAAGATCTTTGCGCAAAATCTTCCATAAAGTTGATGGACAAAGCTCCAATTGCTGTGCACGGTGGCGAATCGATTCATTCGGGTCCTCTTCAACACTTTGCTCTACAGCGGCAATTGTTTCTTCGGTGCGCACTGTTCGACGTCTCTGCGGATGCGTATTATCACATAGAGTAAACGTAGTGCGAAAACGATCCATGGTTAACCGAATTAATTGCTCTGATGGACGATTATGTCGACCATAAAATGGACGGAGCTCACGGTAAACTTCGCGAACTGAACCATTATTTTCGAAATAAATTTGCACGATTTGCAAGCGTTGTTCTTTTGTCAACCTGTTCATGATGAAATGGCAAACCAAACTGAACATAAATGACATTAGAGTTGCCAGATTTGACCACAAAATGCCAGTTTTATCTCTATTCGAAAAACAAACCTGTAAAAAAAACACCCTTTATTATATAAAGTTCAGTTCCATTGTAATATTGAAGTGTTCGTAAACAAATTTTCGATAAAAATATTTCTAATTTCCACATAAAAAAAGTTGTAACATATTTACACTAAAAATAGCCGTAATCAAAAAATAAAATGCCATAAACACAATGCACAGATTTATAATTCAATTACAATTCAACGTAATTTACCTATACACAAACTTTTCAGTGAGTTCGTGAGATAAATTATATTTCCTTATTTTTATTTTGTGTCCATTTTTAGACAGGTTTGTCTAAAATGCAACGAAATAATTACCATTATACATTTCATAGTGTGCATGTATTATATTTATTACTGCGAAATATTACGCAATTTCATTTTAATACTTCAATTAGCACACAATTTAATACAATTTTAGGCAAAGCGCATAGGTATTTTTAACATAGATTTTCATTCCAGGATTATCCTAATTTCTTGTGAAAAATTTAGAGTGCATCATCCATCAATCACTGTCACTATTAATTGAGTATCACATAGTTAATTTGTCATCACTGCCCCATACTTAAATGAGAAAAGGTTTGAATACCAGGAAAGCAATGAAAAAAATTAATATCGTACAACAATATCAATGACCGCATAATTAATAAATAATATAGTCGTATTATGTATATTCTTGTTCTTACATATACACAAATACTTACGTACAGATACTCGTACATATACGGTGTCAGATGTAAATATCCCAGTAGAAAAATGAAAGAGTAGAAAGCATTTACTGGAGCCCTACTTTCGCATACAGACCGCTTTACAATTTGCATTATTTTTTCAATTATCTTTTATATAGAACGTGGCAGATGTCAAAACCTTCCGTTTTCGCTTCGTAGAGTATAACACGCGGATTTAATTTGTAATGTGTATGGCTTTTGCTTGTGAGCTATAATACTTTATGAAGAAAAGGCATTGACTAATTTGCTGCAATGTAGTATTAAGGGGCGTCGCTAAAAATTTAATTTTCATTAGGAAAGTTTTTTTTTGTAATTCATAGTAAATTCATGTTTTTTGGGAAAACATCAATACATTTTTTTTTTTATTTCTGAGTAAATTTATGTTTTTTGGAAATTTTTGATAACAAATACAATTTTATTCCAAATTTAAACAATTATCGAACCCAAATCAATAAACAAAACAATAGGTAATCAAAATAAAAATACATAAAAATTTCAATTAAAAATTTTTTCGAGTTGATTTGTTCTATTAAATAAATAAATTAAATATTTTCAATTTGATATTTTGATTTTAAAACCAAATTAGTACACACGTAATTTTAATATCTAAATTCTGCAAATAAATTAATTTCCAACGACCACTCCAATGAGTATTAATGTTGAAAATACTTCCATATATGCTTCAATTTTCATCTACACACAGTAAAATAGACATAACTCGGAAGAGACAAGTAAAAACATTTGCCCTTAAATGACCCAACTGTTGCTCATGTAGTAACTAATACAACAACAGCGACATTGGGATAGACAATCGACATCAACACTTCGTCAATGCCAACAACGATAATGCCAAAGGACGTTTCGCATCTATCAAAAAAACAAAAAAAAAACGAATAATCTGTATGTGCGAACGTGAGGCCAGCAAAGTACATAGTTTGAAGGGCAAGAATGCCAAAAGGACGAAGAGCAGCCGGAACAACAGCAAGTGGGCGACCGACACAATTGAGCTACATGATTTGCTTTTTAATGACGATTAGACGCGTTTTGTTGAATTCGATGGACAACTTCATGGCAGGAACGAGACTTGCCTTATTTATATTCACATGTGTAAGCCTCAATACGGTGTACAATTGTATTTATTTAAGTAAATGCGGATTGCAGGGGTGTGCACTCAAGCAGAAGAGTGATTGGTGGTCATAGTGCTTTCTGTTTCTTTTGAATTAGTTGGCGTACTCGTATGTATATATTTCTTGCCCTTATTATTACAATATACTTTTGTTGAACATTCTTCACGCATCGCAATGCAATGTGTGAGTTGAATATATGTCATTATGATATAATAATGATGATAATTATTACCAATATACGTGATGCAATAAAGCAAAATGTTTACTGAAGGATTTAGTGATTTGGTGTCAAATTTACTCAGTTGTCAAATGGAAAAGTGAATATAAATAAATTTTTTTCGACAGGAGCACGATAGTCCCAGTACTTTCAAATATTGCTCGTAAAAACAAGTCGAGTGTAGTGAGATTATACGAAAACTAATTATATTTTCGAACAGGCATTTGAAAAGGAAGAAACCCTGAGCGTTAATGAGAACTTTTTATTTAAAAAAAACTTGAAATGTTTAACAATATTTAAAAGCAAAGGTCTTCAAGGTTCGAACAGAAAAAAAAAGTTATATTTTTAACGTGCATAATGAATGTCAACATTTTGGGATTCTCATTTTTTTACGTAAGGAAAAAATAAATTATTGCGGAAGTTAAAATCTTTTTGTATATTACACAGTACAAAACAAAAGAAAAAAATTATAAGTTTCCAGCCACACATTTTTCTAGACCAAAAGGAAATGGAAGTTTATCCGCACCATGGAAGTTTATGACTTACATTTTTTTTTAACAAGTAAAGCAGGGAATAGTCGAAGGCTTCATACCTCTCATGAATGGAAGAATTGTATGTGAACTGAATGTTATATTTTTCTAAAATTTATGATTGCTGCTAGTACATTGCACAAAACCCCCATAAACTGACCGTAAACCACTTTTTAGACGCACTTCGACTGGGTCACTCAAAGCTGACCCATCTGCACCTTATGAACTGCAACACCTCAAGGATTTGTAAATTTGGTAGCTCTACTCCGATATCCATCAAGCATGTCATTGTTAACTGTAACCACTTTACCACGCATGGTAACCATATCTTTCATGGCAACTATACCTTTGAATATATATCTAACCCTACAATGGAAAAGTTCCAAAAATAATACTATTCTTAAAGAACAATATACAAATAAATCTATGTAGATAAAACTTTCAGAAATCATTGTAAAAATTTATAAATGTAAAAAGAAGTAACTAGCATTGTAAGAACAAGCTAAAGGTCAAAAAAGCCATGCATTTTTTTTTAAACAACATTGCTTATAATTAATTGTAAGCTTTAGTGTGTAAATAAATAAATAATAAATAACTGACATGGGTGCAAAGTTTGACGCCTGTAGCTGATTAAATGAAAGAGTTTTTGAACAATAGAACATAGAATATCTGAACAATCGGCTTGAGTATACCTTATAGGCATTGTTAAAACTTTGAGAAAAACTTTTTCAGATTTTCTACCATCTTACATGGATCACAGCAGCCATGTTCGCCAAAAGACTCAATCCTCTATGTTGTCATGTTCCCAATTAAATACTCAATTAATATTCGGCTTATGTTCTGCTTATCCGATTTTCATGATTTTCACTGCCAGAATAGTTCTAACAATAGCTATTATTTGTTCAAAATTTCAAGACCTTAGCTGCTTAAATGGAGGAGTTTTCGTGCTAATTGAAATATTAGAACAATCAGTTATATGGAAGCTATGTATTATATATCTTTGATCTATATGATTTTCACTGCGTCTATAGCTGGCTGCTTGAATGAAGGAGTTATAAAGCAATATAAGATATCTATACATATGCGTTATATTTGTCCGATCTGGCGCACAAATGTCTAATAAATTATAAAAAGGCACCTGACTGCCAAGTTTTATTCAAAGAGCTCAAAAACTGAGGGACTAGATGCGTTCAAACAGACGGACACACAGACAGACGGACATGGCAAAAGCGACTCAGCTGATCATACCGGTACACTTTTGGATGGGTCTAACTCATATCGTCCTGGTGCTTACAAACATCGGACCAAACTTTATATACCTTTTCCATGAAATATATGAAAATGTCAATTTGAATTTAATGGCTAAAACATCCTTTCTTGCAACTTTATTTTCTGGGTTTTATCAACGCTTCTAATTATTCAGAGTACCATATCTAAACCTATGAGCCTAGAGCATATCATAATTTTAAAAATAAAGCATGTGAGTGCTTTACCATTTTATAGAAAAGAGTTTTTGATTAATCTGTATCACTACACATCTGATGTTAAACGAAATGAAGAGTGAAGCAGAGCTCATTCAGAAAAACGTTCTTCTTTATAAACAGAAAAGAAACACTTCTGCATAGAATGTAGAGGTTTAAAATGTTCAACAAAAATGTTTTCGTCAAATTTCACATAAAACTACGTAACACATCGTTTGTGGTTAAAAAATTATCGCACGGTTTCTTTTTATAATTATTTGCTAAATGGGAATATTTTTGATTAATAAATCTGAAATAGAACGATACATAAATTTGCAAAACTTCTAAACGTGCTTTTTCTTTTTTGGTTTTCCCTACCGGATTCTGTGGTTGGAGTGTTGTTATTTTGTTTTGATCTGCGTGTTCATTATTAAAAGATCTACGTTGCAGTTTGAACTTTATTTGAGTACATCTTCGGGAAGTTTAATTGAGTACTGGGCTTCAAGTTTGTTGTAAACATGAATGGAATGTGTCTTTACTCAACGTGCCTTTTGGATGTCCACTCTATAAGTTCAAATTTAAACAATTTACATTTTATTTCATTATTTTTCAATTAAAATACATTGCATTCTTAAACATAAAGTCCTACAAAATTATCAAATTTGTTTCCCCAAAATGTAAATGATTTTTTGGGGCATTCACTTTTATACCTAATAAAACATTTATTTCAATAAAGTGTAATGTTTCAGTGAATAAAAATTACATGGCACTCTTATGCAATTTCTTCTTTTATAGTATTAACGTAAGTAATAAAGTTGTTAAAAATCAATGGTAATTTGTAGTCACATAAAACTTGCACTTAATTATACTGAATATAAACCATAAACCAGTATACTCAAAAAAATTAAAGTAGTTTGAAACATTGAGAAATTATTTTTAATATTTCAAGTTTTGTACAGAGTGAATTTATATAGACTTAACTAGAAATTAAACGATTTTTTCGGAAAGATTATGAAAATGCAATGCAAGTACAGTTTGTCAAAATTTGTCATTATGTTAAGGACCAGCTTGTAACAAAGACAATGCGTTATGAAAAAACGTTAAAATAATCTTTTTAGATTAAAATCGTAAAAACAATAAAAAAAATTGTTTAAGGATTTAAATAAAAAGTACATTTTTAATATTAACAGTACACTTTTTGAATGCAACTAATAAAAATGGGGTATGTATTTTATCGATAATGGAATAATTACAGATATAAATAAAATAACATAACTTGAAAGTATGTTTATTTATTTTATTTTATTTATTTATATACTATATGCTTAATAGTTGAAAAGCTAGACCGGCGCAAAATCGAGAAAATTAAAAACAAATTATTGGATGCTTTGACATCTTTTGTGGGGTTATATACTTTTAAAATTGACTGTAAAACTGCTAAACGAAGCTAAATTTAGTTCTAATCAGGACTGTATTACTAAAAGTTTCAATAAAAATAATAATAATAATATTATTTTTAATCAAAAAAAAAACCTTTCACTGAAAACCTGAGCCAAAATTACTCCCGCTTTTTAAGGTTTGTACGTTGACCATAAGCTTACATTAAAAAATATAAATAACAATTTATTGCACACAAATGCTGAAAATGTTTAACGTATTTGCACAAGCTTATCTTATCAAGTTTTTTTTATTTTTAGATATGACTTTAACTATTAAATTGATAATTACGAATATATAATAGTTACATTTATTTTTCTCATTATCAATTAAGTTTATGGAATATTAAATATTTAAAAATGCTATTCATATTACCAAAAAAAAGAGATAAAAAAAACAAATTCTAGAAAATTTGAAACAACTGTGCCTAATTTTCATTTGCAAAAAAACTGATAGATTTTTCGTAGCTTAGTTTAAAGCTGTCTTTCTTACATCCGGTCTAAGGCAGACTTAAGCTGTGGCCAATTTGTTTGATTTCTTTTTTTTTTTTTGCCATTGTTAACACAGCTGCTGCGCCGTCACTTTCTTTCTTTCCGCACGTTTTGTTGTAGTTTTCTCCGGCATCCATTAGCATTAAAGGACGCTTTGCTGCCTTTGCAATATTTTTGTTGATTTTCGTCAATTGCTTTCACTGCACTCAAACAAACGCACACACACACGCCAGCACGCAGACGTTTCCAAACAGTTTGACACAGTCGCCGCCAATGACAATGGCAGAAGGACATTATCTTTTGTTGATGTAAATATGCCTTGCCTTTTTTTTTGGTAATGTAACATATATACATATATTTACAGTCTTATTTGCAACAGTTTGCTTTCTTCTTTATCGAGCATTTTCAGCTTTACTCAGTGTACATGGTTGTCTGTATTAGTGGTAAAGGGACAACGTTGAATCAAATCACACATTAGCATACATACATACATACTTACACACTTCCGTACTTGCATAGCTTCGATAAATTGTGGTAGTGTTGTATTTTTTGTGTGCCACCATTGTACGTATTTTTGTGTAGATTTAGACGAACTGGTGTTCAAGTGTATGTGTCATTCTTTGTTCTTAGCATTCTTGGGGATTACAGGGATTATGATAAATGAAAAACAAACGGAAATGCATTATACAGAGAAGCCTTAAGACAAATTCTACGAAATAGTATTCATCCGCTAAAATACGTGTGTATTTTGTAAAATTTGCAACGACGAATTGTTCTGGTACTAAAAATAAATGACAAATATGTGGCAGATAAGGATTTTTGCAGGTTTTTCCAATGAAACTGGTCTTTGCTTAACATTGATTGTCGAAAATTAAAAGTGTACGCAAGTTTTTTTTGTCTGTTTTTGCATCAGTTAGTAAATCATTTGTAACAGATTAAGCCGCCTAGTACCATCGTTCGGCAAATTTTCTTCATAGTGGTTGAATAATACATTTTGTATGCAGAACTTTTTAACTTTTAGCGAACTCAAGTTTGATGACACATGTACAAATTCTAAAAACAAATACCGAACTCAACAGAATAATTGCTTTAGAAAAGTTTTTATTAGATGTTTCTTATGAAATTATTGTTAATCATGTACGATTCCATTTGGAAAAAACTTCGATGCACTGTTCCCCTCAAGGCAAGATTGGAAGAAGGTGGCTTTCACCGAACTGTTCGAATGTATGTATACATTTTCACAAATGGCTTAAATATATGTTGCGGTTTAGGAGCGGCGGTAAACTCGTCCGACAGGTGGAAGCGGAAAAATCGTTCCGTCTACCGGACTCTTCCAGTGTTTTCCAGGCTGAAGTCTTTGCTGCCTGAGAGGCTTGCAATATCGTTCTATCCGGGACTGGAAAAGACGTATTTTGCCAAAATTTGACAAGGGATAACGGAAAATCGTTCCAACATACATACATAAAGCTTTCACCCAGTCGAAAAATCAGAAGAAAATCAAAATACAGTAGGAAGATTAATAAGTTTTAAACGACTGGTGTAAGGGGGCAGATTGTAGGGCGAAACCCATCGAAGATTTGTCAAAGCAAAAAGTACGAATTGTTTTTGTATTGACTCTAGTTGGTCTGAGTTGACCTGATAACGATGATGCCAAACTATGGAACCATCCTCCAGTGTTGGTCTTACCAATGAAGTTAAAAGTGTTTTAGTTATAAACGGGTCGCGGAATTCCTTTCACCAACGCTTTACAAAAGCCAGCACACCCATTGCTTTATTAACTGTGGAATTAATATGAAAATTAAAATTGAGTTTACAATCCATACCAACACCCAGGTCAACAAACTGTTTACATGTTCTAGGACGTAGTTATTTATTTTGTAGGAGGCCGGCTGAATGGTTCGTCGAGAAAAGCACATAAGTTTACATTTGTTAAGGTTAAGCGGCATATAATTAATGTGGCGCCAATTGACTATGCTGTCCAAATATTGCTGCAGCAAGGATCTTTCTGCAGCCGAGGCATACGTCTTAAAAAGTTTAACATCATCCGCGTACATCAAGATTTTAGAATATTTTACTGCAGGAACATAATCGGTCCGAGGTGGCTGCCCTGAGGAACTCGCGAGGAAACATCAATGATCTCGCAATGAAAATTTTTAAAAACTACCATTTGAGTCCTACCGGAGAGATAAGAAGACATCCAACAGAGAATACCAGTTTGAAAACCAAGCAGATCTAATTTACGGATGAGTAAAGAGTGACATACTTTGTTAAATGCTTTACTAAACTACTAAATAGTTGAATATAAGTAAGAGAGGTCGACGGTATTTTGCAGGTTGGTAAAAGAAAGCTTGTCATATAGGTAAAAATATAACTTGAAAGAAAAACAAATTAAAATTGATAAGCAAATACACCAAACTAAATCATAACGACTTTCAAAAGATTCAAACTATCGGCTTCTTCTGATTTAAATATTGGATATAAATAGAATGATTAATACATTAAAAATTAATGTTTGTTTTTCTGAAATTTCATTAAAATTGACATCCAATTTTTGTCTAAGCCGACATCAGTTTGTAACTGACTTTTGCTACGCATTTATTGCAAACTGGCATTTGGAAATCAACCCATATCTACCAATGCTCAAATATACAAACTTTTTCTTTCAAAGCTCTGATTGTATACGTTGTAAACTAACTTATTGTTTAAGCTATTTGAGCACTAATTTCTCAACAAAACTAAATTTTATATTTTAGTGATTCTTTATCGTTTGTCATAACCGGCACTTAAACGCTTTCACAAGCACTTGCTTTGTATTTTGTCGTGCTTTGAGGTTGTGCACAAATTTTATTTTTTATTTTTCAGTTCACTCTCTCTCCTTACTCTTGTCGCTTACGACTAGATGCGAATGTCGTTCCTCTACTTTGCAGTGACTGGCAATCGCTTTGACTTTTTACCGCATTAACAAGCATTTAAACGTTTATGTGTTTTTTTTTCGTACGTATAAATTATTTTCTCATAAAACCGCGTAAACAGGTGACTACAAAGTGAATTACATTGTGTTAATGTGTGTGAGAGTGTGTTGGTTTGTATGTATGTGTGTATGAGAAAGCGCGTGAGTGCATTTGTGTAAGTGCGTAGGCCTCTATAATTAGTTTCATTTTTCTACCCCTTTAGCTTTTGCTTTTTTTTTTTTTGAATTTTCGCAAAAGACTTTACTTTGTACAATGTTGGGCGGTTGAAATGTCACTGCGTTTGATGTGTTATAAAGCGGAAGCGGAAATAACCATAAATACTCTTGTGATCAACAAAGAAAAATTTAAATAAAAAAAAAACTAATGCAAAACTTGTTAGAACCACCTGGTGCTTTGACACTTTTTGTTGTATAATGCGTTATGCTAAGTTTATTTGTAATTTTTTTTTTTGTGGGACTCAATGCAGTTTTTTAAATAAAAAATAAATTTTAGTCTGTAATAGAAAAAGACGGTTTATGCGGTGAGTAAACCAAAACGCTTCTTAATCGGTTTTTACGAAAAACGTTTAAGAAAACTTAGTTCTAAGAACATTTTCAATTAGGATTGCCACGGGTTTAGCATGGTGCCTAAAGTTATGTCAAAAACTATACAAACTGCGCAATAGGGATTGCACACAAACAAGTTAAAAAAATGTTTCCATACGAAAAACTATTTTGAAAAGGATTCACTTGAAAAGTAATGGGTAACACTGCAACGGAATTTGCATAACTAAGCAGAAAAAATACGCTTCTATGACACTTTCGAGAGCTGAACTTGTCAATGATAATACAATTTTAACAGCAATAATAACAACAATACTAATAATAATATTAATAATAACAAGTAAGAAATGCGATGTATTTTTGTATGAGCGGTGCCCATAATATCATAAAATTCCCGTTTCTTTGTTTAAAATCTCTGCTAGTATTAAACTTTACTCAATTTCTTCCAATAAATAGTGAAAAACGAAGTTTTTTGCATTTCCGGTATATGGAAGTTGGGCGTGGTTAAGGTCCGATTTCAAAAATTTTTAACGATGATAACGGTGCTATTGAGGAAAATTTGTTCACCAAATTTTGTGACGATACCTTACACCGTTAAGTGGGCGAGACAACGCCCATTTTTCAAAATTGCATAAATACCAAATTTCATAGTTCAAAATTTGTGACGATAACTAATACTGTTATTGAGGCATAGAAAATTTGTGATAAGTACCTAATTTCTTAGTTTACGATCGCTCCAAATATCGAACTCACTCAATTCCTTTTAATAGATATCGAAAAAAGTAGGTTTTTGCATTTTCCAAAACTTCCGTTATATGGGAGGTGGGCGTGGTTATTGACCGATTTTGACCCTACCCTGTTTAAAGGGCAATCTACATACCAAATTTAATTGAGATATCTCAATTTCTACTCAAGTTATCGTCTACACGGACGGACGACTTCCTCTTTCATTCTGAGCATTTCGGTGTATATTTGTCTATATCTATCTTGATTCCGTTATGCTGTTACAAGCAACCGTTATGTGAACAAAGTTATAATACCCCTTGTGTACAAGTACGCTCGGGTATAAAAATAAGAATACTTGGTAGTGGTACCAGGAAGGGAATGGTACATGCCGGTAGAAGATTTAGTTCGGGTTAAAGTCCACAAGCCGATGAGAATTAAGCTTTCAATGAAAAGAAACTATGTGGTCGAACAGTGATTTAGACTAACCCCCAAATTCAGTAAGCAGTCTCAGTCTCTAATAGAGACAAAAGTCACAATTTTAGACCAGTTGACATTAATTAGTTTCAAAATAAGGCCTCTGGTCTCAAAACAAAATTTCTAAATGGTGACTTCAAAGTGATTCGTTAGGTTCTGGTTCACGTTTGGTTTTTCTGTTACCAATACAATGGATCATTTTCAAGCAAACAGGAATTTCGACACCTATACAGCCTAGTTTTAAGATTTTCCACTTTTTATAACCGACGACAAACGGTATTTCACTTGAACCTACAAGAAAGATTTTTTTGGGCAAACCAACTTTAAACTCAATGAAATTTATGCTAGACCTTAATGCTCAATATGAAAAAATCGTATTTCTTTTTCGTTGGTTTAATGGCTAAAGCATATTACTAAGCTCGCGTTCCACGTGAAATTACTGTCAAAATCCTTACAAATTGCATTGCCGTGAAGTATGTATGCGTGAAATTTCATACATACATATGTATTTTACGGCAAAGTTGTACTCAGTTCATTTCGTGAAAATATCGCGCAACATTTTAGCACAATATGCCATATGCAACATTTGTTTCGCCCCTATTTAAAATGCTCATGTCATTTAAATTTGACATTCGTTGAAATTGACGGGATATTTCAAATAAACAGAACATTGAAAAAAGCAAGTTTAAAATATAAATTTTAAAAATCCATTCAACCGTTTTCTTCTTTTTTTATAATAATAGTGGTTAACACAGCAGCTACCATAAAAAGGGTGAAAATCTAATTCAAAGTCTCAACAATCACAACCATCATTTGGGCACCTGCCATAGCAGCAGCTCTTTCCAACATTGCTTATTCGATGCTGGTGCTGTTGTGGGAAATTTGCAAAACTCCCTAAATGCTGGTAAATACAATAAAACCTGTTAAAAAGAATTAGTTATACTACGAGTATAATATTTAAAAACACCTATCAACATTTGCCAATTGCTTCTGGGCTGATGGACATACGTCTACGACAAAAGTTTTGCACACCTTAATATTGACATATTTGAACAATATATGGATTTTTATTTTATTATTTTTCAATTAAAATACAGAGAGTTCTCAAACAAAAAACATGTAAACCTAAGTTAAAAACTATCTACAAAATTTGAAATTAATTAATTTTACTTATTTTTGGGCTAAAGCTTTGTCGTGCACTGTTTGTTTACATTTGTTATATTTTAATTTAAACGTTTTTTCTCTTTTGACAACAAATAATAATAATGCTATGCAACAAAGTAAAAAATTGTTTTTCACTGGGTTCACAGTCTGTAATTATGATTCGCCACCTTAAAACTATTTGAAATATTGAAATAAAATTGTTCTATCTCGTCAAGTTTAGTAGTGAAACGCATTTATTGATTTGACTTAAAATTATATGAAGCGGTGAAAAAAATGGTATTCTACTTTAAAAAAACTTTTTTTTGAACGATTGGCTTTCCTCTTATAGTCAGTAGTGGCAGTATCCCTCTGGAGGCTCCAACAATAGTCTGCAAGTATGGCTGGCTTCCATCCACCCTGATAACGCTTCTCATACTCTGCAATTTCTTGATGAAATCTTTCACCGTGTTCATCACTTGCAGACATTAATCCATAATATTATTGCAGAACACTAATCCTTATCCTTTTATATACATATAAGGTCGCTAAGGTAATGTGACGTTTTCGATAAGCTGTAATTTTAACTCCAGTTTGCAATAGATTCCATTGTTTTAATCTCGAGCCTAATATTTCAGATTTTTCTTTGGTCAAATCTAAATCTCTAACAAGGTCATTTAGTTTTGGTTGACTAATCAAATGTGGTTCTGTTTTTTTTTCATCTATAAATACGTCTTCGCAGTTAGAAGGGCCTGCTTCGTCTTCTTCTTCAATAGGATTCGATTAACTTGACGAAATACAAAATCTTTCCGGTGCTGGAATGTCTAGAGAATGTGGTAGTGGGATTAACACTGATGACACAGTAGCATACTTCACCGAGTGTTTTAATTTCTTTGTCAAACCTTTCACAATTGTTAAACAGAAGTAACAGTCGTCTACGTAATTTTTGGCTTCAGGAACCTGCATTGGTACACCAAAAAGGGATATGTTTAATATCACCCCGTCAAATATTTATAAAATTTTAAAGATGTCATTTCGCACTCATGATTTGTCTTGATTTATAATGGCATTTTTAAAATAAACTTCATAACATTTTTCAAACAAGGGCGAAATGGGCTTTTTTCACTTTTAGGAGTAAATTGTACACGAACGTAACAAAATAAGCTAGGAGAATTAACACAAACACGTGGCATTTTGTAGATTTATGACTTTTGTACACAATAATTTGTTTTTTGTTGTTTAGGTATAGTTAGCCTAATACGAATCACCACTCGGAATATCGGTGATTTTAATGATGTTGCAAGGTGTAATAATTTGGCGCTGACACTATATGGGTCAGTGTTTAGCCGAGCTTCTCCTACCATGTTTTGTGATGACTACGAACGGCAGATGTATTTTATGAGAAACTTTTTCATGGCAGAAATACGCTCGGAGGTTTTCCATTGTCTGCCAAGGGGTCATCGCTATTAAAAAACATTTTTTTCATTGATTTAGATTTTACTTGCCCTAGCCGAGATTGGAACCTTGAACTCAGCGGCATATCGAGTTGTAGCAAGCACCGCTACCCACACGACCACATCGGCCACATTTGACAATTTATGTTGCTCTCAAAATTTCACGGCAATTTCATGTTGCTGGCGAAATTTCACAGCTCTGAACTTAGTGCTATGCTTGAGGGTTAAAATGTTTATATACATTGATTGGAATTAAAGTTTACATCATTTGTGACTTAATACTCATGTTAAATTAAATTCACTTCAAGTCGCATTCGCCTGTGGTAAGTGATATCTCTAACTTGATATGCCATACAAATCTCATGTTGAAAGCGGTTGCTTTTACTGGCATACATTGTTGTGTATGTGAACGCACTCCGACTAATAGGAGACTACAATATATTGCTAAATTTTTCATGTTTATAAATATGTTTATGCCATATATTGATAATTACAGAAATGCAGCAAGCCGGGAATCACTATGTATGTATGTATGTGTTTAACTAGATTATACTTGTAAAGTAAATATGCATTACAATAAGTAAATGATTGTATGTACATATATGCGTACCTACACATATCTGCATATGTAAGCTTTTTTATATGTAGTTTTGCGAGTAAAAAAATAGCAGTGAAACATAATGCACTTTATTTTAAACGTATTTTTTTTTTTAAATAAAAGACAGTTCGTTACATTTCTTAATTTTTTCACCATAAAATAAATTCAAATTTTTTTTATTGAAACCTGAAATGTTTTCTCACAACTCAATAAAAGTTCTTGGGTATGCACATTTTAAAAAGTGGTTCGAGAAGTTAACATATTTTTTTTTTTTTTGCAGTCGTTGTTCAAAACTTTCTTCATGGAAGCAAATACGTAACAACAGCACTTCAAACATGCATATTAATTTACAAAAGTTTGAAGATCTATAAAAAAAAAACAATATTTTCACGAATTTCATGTAAACAATTTATTTCCATCAATTGATATGCAACTCAAAAACGAATTGGAGGAACATTTTTGTTAGCATTTTTATTGATGGGAACATTTGTTCATATGAACGTCACGATAAAACTGATATGCTCAAATAATTAAAAAAAAATGTTGTTTCGTTTTTAACTGAATTGGTTATTTCAAAAACTTCATAAGTCCCATAATAAGAACTGTACAGAAATCACTGTAAAGAATATATTGGCTGAACAGAATTATGTAGCTGTAGTAAGTAGCAAGAGATGTCAAAAGTAAAAATACTCTAATATTTTTGTGGCATAAATGTGTGATATGAGCTAAACAATTCTGTTTATATTTATTTTAGCGTTGCCACAAAATCAGCTATCAGCTGGTGTACGAGTAGCTAACGAAATAGCTTGTGTCTGTAGTGCTACTGCATTCTGTTCAGCCAGATAGTTTGCAAGTATGAGGGGTTTAACGAACTATTGTGTAAATAGAGTACTTGAGTTTCAGCGATTTAAAAGTTCAATAATTTGTATAGTTTATTCATATTAACAATGAAATAATTCACAACTTTATTGAGCTCAGGCAAGCTTGTGGAATATTTTATTTAAAAAAAAAAAAAAACAACAGAATTGTATTGCATAAAAAACACACACAAAAAAAAAAACATATAAGCAAGTTTAGCTGATGGAAAGAACACATAAGTTATAAGTTTTTTCACTAGTAAGAATGATTTTTTAATGAATTCATCAAAAAATTCCACGGCAAGGTTATAAGTCCATGGCGCGAATGATTTTTTCTTTTCTTTATTCATTTGGAAAACACATTGCTTAGATATATTTGACCACCATAATTTTTGAAGTCTATGAAATCTTAAGTTTTCAGCCATTTGACTGTGTATGAAGGAGCCAGAAACCAAACTAGGGTATTATTCTGGGGCATAAATACGATCACGCTTCTGAACAGTTTTTTTTTTAATGACTCCAAAATCACGGTGGTCCGGTAAAACTGAATGGCAAAGGTTGGGGAAAATACTGATAAACTTTATCAAAGAACGTCTAGATTTTCTTTTCACCGCTGCGGCCGTTAGAAAATATGTATGTAGATAAATTGAATTAAATTTGTGTAAACCTGACCAGCAATTTTCGCCGGTACATCAATACGCTTGTTTTTGTGTTCTCTTTTAACTTTTCATGAAAATGGTGTATTAAGTTTGGTCCAATGTTTGTAAGTACCAGAATGATAAGAGTTAGACCCATCAATAAGTAAACCGATATGAGTTGAGTCGATTTAGCCATGTTCGTATGTCTGTCCGTCTGTCCATCTGTTTGAACGCAAACTAGTCCCTCAGTTGAGCTATTTGAGTGAAACTTTGCAGTCAGGTGCTTTTCTATAATTTATTAGACATTTGTCTGAACCAAACAGATTGGACAACTATAACGTATATAGGAGCCGATTGTTCTGATATCATATTTAGCTTCATAACTCCTTCACTTAAGGGGCTAGCTCTATAGAAGCAGTGTATATCATAAAGATTACAGATATATTATGTACATTTAGCTCCCATACAACTGATTTTTTAGATATTTCAATTACCACAAAAATACCTCCATTCAAGCAGCTAAAGCCTTGAAATGTTGCACATTTTAAAGCTATCATGAGAACAGTTTTAGCAGTGAGTATTATTAAAATCGGATGAATATAACATATAGCTGCCATAAAACCGATAGTTCAAAAATTGCATTTTGGGCCAAAACTCCTTCATTAAATCAGCTTAAGACTTGAAAATTTCGACAAATATTATTTATTATTGGGAGTCAAAATCATTAATATCGAATTAATTTTACATATGGCTCTGATACAATTCTTCCATTAATTGAAGGTGAAGGGTATGAAGACTTCGGCTGGCCGACGACAGCTTTTTTTTTTACTTGTTTTTGCTTTTTTAATAAAAGCTTGCCCTTTAACTTTAAAATTTTTTATAATATTTTTTATATATGATGATGACTACACAACATTTTCTTTTTTCCTAGCTATCACTCTCTGCTTCACTTGAAGACACATTTTAAAAGAAAATTACCTATGCATCTCACAACGAATTTCAAAAAAGTTGTATTAAATCTAAAAATAAAGTTTACATATGTATTAAGCAGCATTAAAAAATAATATGTATTTTGTTGTTGCTTAAAACCTCTGATATGTCAACCTACCAAATTTTCTGCTTATAAAAACCAGGGGTCTCATAAATAAAAAAATTTAAATCAGCCTGCTTTGCTGATTTCTGTTTAATGTGCCTTGGACTTATGTAATTTTTCAAAAGATCGATTCAATTTGATTAATTTTTTTTTTTAACTGTGCACAAAGTTTGAAACTTCTATTCATTCTTCTTTTGTTAGAAAAGTATCTGCATTTCAATTTAAAACTAATGAAAAGTTAATACAATAAAATAAAGTTGTGGAAATTCGGCAATATGCAGCAGTGCTGTTATTTTGCTTACAATTACTTTGTATGTATGTAGGTGTATATCTATATATCGTCAACTGTGTGCTATGTGAAAATGCATACCAAAATGATATTGATTAATGTTATTGAGTGCGTTTGCATGTGTGTGTTGATTTATGGCCAAAATAATATGCAATCATATATGCCTATTAATAATTAGTTGTTAAAATTGAATTAAATGCATAAAGTTTTGTGGTAAACGTTAAAGGATTTAGAATTTAGAGAAGCGAGCTAATTGAATGGATTTTAATTGCGCACATTTGACAATAAACTCTAAGTACGAGGCAAATCTGTCTAACGTACTTTATACATACACCCATATTTATTACTACAATAAAATGGTTTAACAGCGTGAATGAGAATGGAAATGGACATACATACATACATACATATAATACATCTATATGTCTGTGTGCATACTCGTATTTGCCAACTTAATAACATCCAGTGACTCCTTAGGGCGGAATTGGAATATTTAGGTTTCGATAATAAATATTATTGCATTTAACCAAAGGAGACTATTAAAATATATAAGCGGGTTATGTAGGCTTCGGGAAAGCTTTGCTTTTTGAAAAAAATTAAACAATAAGCAACATCAGCCACATATGTTATTCACTAAAACATGAAAGTATGCAGCTATAACACTTCAAGAGTTTCATATTAATTTTAATAAATCTCTGCATAAGAAGGCTCATATGAAAGGACCTCGTTGAGTTTGGCAGTGCCTACGTGAAGCTCTTTCTAGACTCCTCAGTTGCAATGCACTTCCCTTGGACTAGAAACGCGAATATCAAAAAATATGTGGAAATCATTAGAAATATGTACCTGGACTCTGAGATTATGTAATTATTACATTTTAACAGTGTATTTTTTTAAGTTTCGCAACTCCAAAAATAAGAATGTTTTTAGTTTATATTTATTTATTTTTTCTAATAACTTATAATTAACACACTTTTCGATCTATACCGGAAACTATGAAAATATAATTTTAAAAAGCTTAAATACTTTAAAAAAACTTACAATTTTTTATAAAAATTACAAACATTTTATTTATAATTCTTTAGGAAATGTTTAAGTTTTTCGTTATCGGAAAATAAAAAGATTTAAAAGTTTACTTTTCATTCGGAGCTTATTTACATTTTCACTATACGTATATTCCTCCTAGAATGTAAGAAATATGCGTGCCTGTGTAACAATAATCCAAATTCTATATTTTATGAATTGAGAATGTTTCCATAAAAAAATGCGGTTTCATGTGGTTGAAACTAAGCGGCTGCAGGTTTTCGAAAATCGGCTGATCATTAAACGTTCATATTGTAGTTATTTGTCATGAGACTTTTGCCATGAATTCAGTAACTGATAGCAAAAAATCCAGTGACAATATCTTAAATGCAAAACACGACTACTTTTGATATTTTTACATTTGTAACTTTTCATAAATGCACGTCAGGGTAGTACAAAAATGATTAGTATGTAAAGTTCGGATTCTGATATATAACGGAAAATCAATGCCTCTTTGTATTTAAATAAAAAAAAATTTCAAGTGCCTTAATTTTTTGATATATATTAGAGATTAAAAAAGAGATTCAAAATCAATATCATCAATAATTGCAAAACGCTGTATAAATAACATAGTCCAGTCATCTTAGTCCTAATTAGGTGAGTATCCCGAAAAGTGAGATACACAGCTATAAATTTGGATAAACTTGCATCCATAGCATCCCAAAACTTGTCTCAAATTTCACACATGAAACCATGGTCGAAAGAGGCAAAGGTCACAAAAATCGATTTTTTGTATATTTTTTGTTAATATCTTGTCTATTAAATTCTCTACAACTTATTTCAAAAAAAAAAAATTTCATATGTCGAACCGTTTTTGTGATAGAGGGCAGAGTGCGATCGGTTAGAGAATCATCTGAGATCAACTGATAGTTCCGATCGAAAATACTTACTTTTTTTTGGTTAATTATCTATTATTAATCAAGTATTAATTTATTTAATAACACTTACCTGCCCGTGTAGTTTAAAAATAGTTAAGGAAAAACTTAAACATATTTTAATTCTCATAAATTAATATGATCATTTTGACGAGATTTTGGATGAGGTGATAAAGATGATGTCTTATTTGAGAAATTCGTAATTATGCGACTTTTCACCGATTTTACGAAATCGTCATCTCGTTCATCTGCTTTTTTTAATAATGGTGTTTTTAAATCCAAGAATACTGACTTTTTTAATTTTGCGTCTATTTTTTTTCTTTTATTTATTGGTTCTTAAAATCAAATACTTTTATTCAATTTTTACAAGGCACAGATTGAGAATCTGTAGTTTCTTCTTCTACTCACCGTTTTGCTGCTTGAGTACAGTGTTTACTAGTATAAACATTTCGGCAGTTTTCATATGCTTTCACAGAGGTTAAGAATTTCAAATGATCAATGTTACCGTCGTTTCGTTCGATACTTAAAGTTGCCAAATTTTTCATGACATGCACTAAGTACTTCAACTAATTCACATTCAGAATCTGATAACAAACAAACACTACTCAGCCTTAGCTTTTAATATTGTATGTACGTCTGTAAATTTACCTCTGAGGCAAAATGAGACAAAAATCATGAAAATCGATGCACGCGTTTCGCTTTTATTCGCAATTAAGTAAAGGTATGAATGTTGTGCATATGTCGAGCAAATTTTTGAAATTCATACCTTTACTCAATTGCGAATAAAAGCGAAACGCGTGCTTCGATTTTCATGATCTTTGTCTCATTTTGCTCATAGGTTATGTGACTTTGCGAAAAAGTAACTAGACCTGAAACTTATTTCCGTTTTGTATTTTTTATGAATATAAAAAAAAAAAAAATAATAATAATTTTTTCTTCATGCGCTTAATTTTAACTTGGAAACTGTTGCTTGTATAGGAAAATAATATATCAACAGATTAAGGGAATTGTAATTCTAAAATTTTTCAAATTTATTTCAACTAAATCGGGCTAGTGGCTGTCGAGTTATGTCAAACAACAGGGCCTAAAACGTGATAAATTCCCCTATACGATAGTACTAACTTCAAATCGATATTAAAAATATTTTGGCAGGTAAGAAGACAAAACGAATGATGCAGAAATTATTCTTTTTGGGTCTAATTTCACACACAGTTCTCAGAATTGAGTTGGCAATCAATGAACTGAAAAATGTTGTACTGTGTTATTCTTCTAGTGGTACAACTTATACATATGTATCTACGAGTTATTTTATTTTAATATCTTAAAGACTTGGAAAATTTGAAGCGCCCTTGTTGTTTATCCACTATCTCTTTTTTTTGAACCACCCTAGTGTATAGCATATGTATATAAAGGTGAAAAAACACCAGCAATGCAGCACATTCTAATCAAACCTTACAAGAGTGCAATGCTTCCAGCCTGTTCGTCCGTGTATACAAATGCCCCGCACTTGGTGTATGCATAACATTCTTTTTAATTTTTGTCACTTTTAGTTTTGCCCGCTAACTGGCCTCATCCTTTCAGCACAATGACAGTGACGAATTTGCCCTGAATGTGATATCCTTGTTGTTGCTTTTGCGTTGCTTCGCTTTGTATTTTGTTTTGCTGCTGCATGTTTTGCGCAATGTATGTTTACCATGTTGGCGATGAGTTATGTCGGTTGTTGGACGTCTGTCTGCATGACTTGTGCATCTACGTTCATATACATTCAATACATTTGCATGTAGCAAGTTTGTAGTTGCGAAGCATTGTAGTATTCCGTGTAAAATACCTCACTCCGAGACTGCAGTAATTGGCAGACGTGTTACAGTGACAGTGTCACCGTTGCAGCAATGCAGCAGTCGCGCTTCGTCATCACCAACATCCAGACCTTCATCATCATCAGTTATGGTGATACAAAAAAAATCGTCTTACTTACACGTACATGCCACTTGAAACAAGACTAGAACCTTTGGATTAAAATGTATGCTTTATTTGGTTCGTATGTTGAACACCTCCGATAAAATATTAAATTATTAGACTTAGTTATGTCGGCTCAATTTTTAAATTTTTGCGTGTTCAATGATGCTCTATGATCATACAATTTTATTCATAGAAAATTTAATTAAAAACCAAGAAATTATTTATTTTATATATTAAGTTCTTATTATCGAATGTATTTTTATTAAGTACACAGCAACAGCTAGTTTTTCAATAACCAGCGAAGATCGAAAATCGAATGCGACACGATATAAGGCCTTAGTTCACAAAACCCAATTCCTTAATTTAACATTTTTTTTTATTAAGATTTTACTTGCCCTGGCTGAAATTCGACCATGACGGCGAAACCTTATAATGATCATATTTATGCTTCAGAAGAATTTCGAATAAACGATTATGAATCCAGTGATTGCGAAAATATCGGAATTTATACATTTTTCAAAAAAAGACAATTTAGTGGAGATTTGTAAGGAATTTTTCTTAAATTTCGAATAAACGTTTATAAATCCAGTGATTGTGAAAATATCGGTATTTATAGATTTTTCGAAAAAAGACAATTTAATGGAGATTTGTAAGGAATTTTTCTTAAATTTTCCGTTGATTTATTTTTTCTACTAAGAGTTTAACGCATTTTATTCCTAATAAAGTATGAGTAAAATTTATTTTTATTTGTATGTGGTACCCTGTTGTTATTCACTACTCTTATATACCATTTCCATATCATTTCTATTTCAACGCATGCTTTAGACGTTTACCATTATCTTTTTCAGCAGCCATTTATTCTCATTTTTCTTTCTAATTCAAATTCAATGGAAGTACATTGCTGTTTAAGTATGTTAGATGCCAGTAAATTGATTTCAAAAGTGACGAACATATTGCGTATTTACATTTTCGAATGCTGCTCTTAAATTAAGGGACGCCTTTTTTTTAGTTATTTCTAAAGCGCAACACACAGTAGCAGCATAAAACAAAACTATTTTTGATTTTTTTATTATAATTTGAAATTTGAAATTTTATTATTTGCATTTAAAATAATTATTTTTGCACAATTCATGATAGTTAAGAAAACCTTTTTAAATCATATGCTTATAAAAGCAAAAGCAAAATATAAGGTGCTTTTTTGTACAATTTTTGTTTTTCAATTTCTCTCATTCTACCTGTTAGACTATGATCAAATGACGATGCGAATACCGAGATCCAAGACTTTTCCCATATAATGCTTTAACTCGCATTTAAAAAAAAAATGTAGATTCTTAAAGTAAGAAATTAAGAATAAAGTTCGATGTTTAAAATGTTGTATGTAAAAAATATTTTATTGATAAAATTTAAGTGAGTTGAATTGAATAAATGACAAATCAATTTATTTATTTATCCATTCAATGGGGAGTATTCAAAATAAAGACACTGATTTTATAAACACACATAATATAATATGATTATTATTTTTTTAAGCAATAATAGTAATACTAATAATTTGGCTAGTAAAAAAAACTTGTTCGAAACAATAATCTTTCGAGTTAATAATATTTCATAAACTGTCCGCGAGCTCAATAAAATTGTCAATTTACTATAATCAAGACTTTTCTAATCTGACTTAACTTTATATAGAGAAGTTTGCTAGAAATTTTGGCACTTAGAAGAAATTGCGCCACACACATTTTTGAACTTTAGTTTACTGGGTTATGAAATTTGCAAAATCATCAAAATAAACCTTTAAAGTTTTGTAGAAATTTTTCGAATTTTTCCAAAAAAAAATGTTTTTCTGACGTAATAAATATTGCAATTTTGTTCTTTTATATTTAAATACAGTCCATTCTGTAATAAGGCCTAAATATAATTTAAAGATTAATGCAAAATTCTTCAGATGTTAAAAGATAAAATTTACTCGTATGAGATTTACAAATAAGCAAAAATATATTTTTGGGATAATAGGCGTTGCCTTGCGCTCTTAAGAGCAAAATGGTGTTTAATAAAATTACTTGATATACAAGTACCAAACTGCAACTGAATTCACTAAGAATATTTTGGAGAGTAAAATTTTCACACACAAATTGTTTTCTTTGTGTTATCAATATTTCCGTGCGTTTAAATTAAAGCAGCTTAACTAGCATTTTGGTTCCCAAACATTGTTTTAACAAATAATAAGCTAAAGCGATCGACTCTGGTGAAATTTTGAAAGAGACTTACCACAAGTTTTTATGCTACACTAAGTTTTTTTTTAATCAAAGTTTAGCCTGTGAAAGGAATTTGGACAATTTTAATTTAATTTATCTTTACACTTTCGAATATGAACAAATTTCGAGCTTAATGACTATTAATCACCAGACGCCAAATGGGTAAACTTTTCTGAAAAATTACTTTTCTTTACAATAACCATATATTTATATTACAAAAATGGACCTAAACGGACCATAAAATGGTTTTGAATGATAAGTTTACCTCTACGCTACCTGGATCATCCCGATTTCAAAACTAAAATTAAAAACAAAAAATTAATGCAGGCAGCAGTTTTTAAGACTTGCGAGTGGAAAAAAATGTATGAAACTAAAGAAATTGGACAAAGATCACAACTCAATAAAAATGTTTAATTTCTTTCTGCACTTGATCCTTCCAATGTGTTTACGAGCGCCCTTGTCTTCGATACTATGTAAATACTCTTAAGAGTTTATGAATTTCAATAACCTTACTTGTTTCTGTACAAATCTACAAAATTCATATTTTATATTTTCCGTTTACGACTCAGCCGATGGCCTCAGCAGCTAGCGCTAATTCCCTCTTTAAATTTATAATTTCATTTATAAGTTAAATAGATTAAATAAATAAATAAGTAAAATATTAATTTTATCAGTTTAATTTCTTTAAATAACAACATCTAATACCTAAAAGTTTATCTACATTTCTATTTACGTTGATCACTCTTTTATTCTTAGCTTTGAGTGCTTGCCATTAACACATCTCGCCCATGTCTAAAATGTACACTTTTCGTTTCATTTTTGAATATAATTAAAATTAAGTTGAAAAGCATGAAAATGAAAAATTTTCTTTTAACGTTCAACTCCGAAATACCCAACTCAATTTTTTAAGCCTTTTTTCTAGTTAAATTGAGTTGAAATTCTGATTAACTACGTTTTGCTTTCAATATAATAAATAAAATTAAAAAGCAAAGAGTTTACGGCTAATTTAAGTACCTTAATTACTTAAGGTAAATAGAACTAAGTAAATAGCAATCCCACTACTTACAAACGAGAACTGAGTGTGTGTGTGTGCATTGTGAATGCCAGTTAATGCAGGCCACAATTTTACTTCATTGTATATTTCGGCTTGACCTGATTTAGTTGTTCTATCAACCTATATAGTATACATATGTATGTATTCACTTACACTTACGTATGTATGTTGGTAGATACACGTAAGAATGTGTGAGTGTAAAAGCATAACCAACCAGCTGGACTTTGTGTAATGGGCGAGAGTATTTATGGACAAGAAAAGCCATACCTCCATTAAAACTGCCTCGGTTGGGGTATAATAGAAAACACTTTATTTTTAATTATAAAAGATCCAAGGCTGTTTGGTGCACACTTCAACACACCATCACGTCAAACACATACAAACGTGACTTAGATCTCACACTCAAGCAAAGGTGCGCTGTAGCTTTGCTGACTATTTACTTGAATGCCTGGCTGTTGGACTTTAATATTATTTACTATTAAAAGAATTTAAACGTTCCAAAGTGCGGAGAAGTGAAGATTTTTTAGTAGATTTTCGAATGCGTTCAACTGCAATGGACTTGCTGATGACTGCCTGGGCGACATATTCGCCCATCCCCTCTGCTTGCAACGGCAACTGGCATGCCAAGCTCGCATCGCAATATACTACATACATACATATATATTTAGTAAAGTTGAATGGGTCACGTCGGTGCCTAAAGATTCAAGCAATTTAATAAAATGCCTACAATTATTTTTCACCTCATTTTATATGAAATTGGGTTGCTGCACTAACTGCGACTGTGCTAGTGCACCTGTGAATGTGTGTGTGTGTGAGTGTTAGCGATTTTGTGCTTTTGATGGTGGCACAGCTAAAATTTATGTTATAAAATTGTCTGCCGGTATCGTAAATTCTACAAACACCCTCTAAACACAGTTTAGTGCGAAATGCTAGTAAACTGAAGAAGGGCGTAAAGAGTTCAGGGTGTCCTAAAAATTGAATCAAATGAGCAAAAGCAAGTCAAGGTTGCACACTCGATGGCTATAAATGTAAGTTGTGTTGCTGAACATTGCGCACCACTGAGCGAGTGAACGAGCGCCCAAACGAGCGGGCGGATGAGCGACCGTGCGCAGGCAGGCCAGCGTAAATGTACTCGTACTTCCCTTGTGAAGGAAGCTAAACATTATTCGCATTGTTGCTATTGTTGTTACCATTTGAACGTCAGTTTTAAGTGTACACTTCTTGCCTTTATTCGTTTCTTACAAAGTGGAGGGAAATATAACAAAGTTAGGCACTGCTTATAAAAATTGAGGTCGTGAATAATAATTTTTTCATTGTTGGATTTTGCTGTTGTTGTGGACTTTGCTGTTATTGTGAGCACTGTTGTTTTTTTCTTCCTTTATTTTGTTTTATTTTTATTTTATTTTTTTTTTTTTTTGGTTGTTTGCCTAGCAAGTGAAGTCGAAATAACTTTGGATGAGCACAGCAATTTTCATGTTTTCTTGTGTTAAAGCTAAATTAAAAGCGTCATTTGGGAGGCACGAAAGTTTGTCGAGGGTTTACTCTCAAGGGAAATTCAACATTTTTTTTATATATTTTTTTTTTGCTCCTAAAGGTTAAAGCACTGATATTGCTGTCATTTGACTTGTTGCTTTTATTGTTGTATTTGATTTTATTTACCGCGAGTTGTTGCCAATTTAGCAATGGGCAAATTGTGCGCTAAGGATTTTTTATGCCACTGGTTGCTTAGAAAATACTCAGGTAAGTGTAGCTTGAAAAGTTTCAGTGCGCATTTAAATTGTACAAAGCCAAATTGTTATTTACTGCTTGCAAGCTTAGTAAGAATGGGAGTGGAAGTTTAGCCATAGTAAAATTTACATTAAAATGAAAGTGGAAAAAGTAAGTAATATGAAGGAAAAATTTCGTTATGAATCGCATTTGCAAAACAATGTAAAACTTTCCAATTAAAGTAGTTCTAATATTATCTAACTCTTATTTGTTAGATTTTTTATTCAAAATCAGACGACTGAAAGGAAAATAAGAGTGTGAATAAATATTTAGATTACCACTCCAAAATATTGGTGTTGCGTCTGTATATCCTCTTTAAACTAAAAATTATTTGAAGTAGCCATTTTCATGAGCTCAAATAATTACTTAGGAAATAAAACATAAAACAAATTTGAGCACAATGGAACTTCTGAAGTTTTGTTTTAAAACGAGTATAAATGAAAATGAATTTTAATTATTTTTTTTTTATTCTAAGTTCTTTTATTTGCGGGAAAATCATAAAGTTTTGCACCATATTTTTAAAAATCGTAGCTTTATCTATAATCCAGTATATATTTATTCTACCAAAAAAATTAAATATTTTCGAAATGGTTCGAAATAAAAAAAAGGTATTTTTGTGAATAAATACAGATAATTATAATTGAAGAGAAATTAATGCTGTAGTATTGAATTTCATTAAAAAAAAAACTTATGAATAAAATTCGTGATTACAAAAATTTCTGATAAAATCAGCTTAGACACGAAGTTAGGCTAACGCTTTAGATCCTTTCAATTGCGATATATTAAAAAAAAAAAAGCGAAAAAATGGGAAGAAACGCCTAACCATATATTTTAATATTTTATTGCAAAAATTTAGCATAGACCGAATTTATAGTGAAAAATTTTAATTTCGCTGATGTGCAGCCTTTTTTCCGACTCTACTTTTTTTGACAACTAAGAGAAATTTTTTATTCATAAAAAAACAAAAAATATACATTTATGTTAAATTGTCAAAAATCTACTCTTATTTGAAAATTTTTGTCTGAGTTTTATTACTGAGATGCTCCCTTTAAATATATGAAAGAAATAAACCATCAAATTTAAGTATTTTGGACGTACGATGAGTTAAGCTTTTCTATCTCAAATTTATTAATGAATATTTATGCGAAATATTTTAATCTCCCAGCTACGCATATTATTATTTTTTGTTTCTTTTATTAAAAACAAATGTAAAATATAAGAAATTAGTTTTTCTACGTATCCTTTTACTATAATTCATTATTGAAACTTTGTTAGTTTCGAAATAATTTGAATTTGTGCTTTTGAAAATTTTTATAATTTGAAATACTCACCTATAAATCGGTACTTTCTTTTTCGCTTCGAATAGAATCAGTTGATTGTGTTTTGTCAGTCAATCGATCTTCGCAACCAGATAGCCCGCAATTAGTAAATGGATCAATTTGTTCAAAGATCCAACTGAAGAAGGAAAATATCTGAATTTATCTTATATTAAATATAAATAAAAAACCATACATTTTATTTAAGTTTCAGATAGAAGTCAAATTATTAAAAGAAAATTTTAAATGGAATTAGATTTCTATAACTCGTTTCAAGAATTTTCAAAAACTGGCAGCACTCCCAATAATATATAAACAAAATTGAAAGCTTGAACAAGGCTCTGTTAATTGAATTCATCGAAAATCCAGCAAAAATGCTGGAGGAAGTTCGCCGTGAAAACCGCTAACTTATTTTCAGGCATTTTTTAATAGAATAATGCAGTCTTTGCGACCAATGTGGCCTTATCAACAAACAAAAATTAGAGAAGAAACAACAACACTCAAAGCGGTAGAAATAGCAGGACTATTTCGGAGATTACCAAATCTTATTTTTTCGCGGCTTTATTTCATTTTATTTTGATTACAATATTCTTTTAATCGCGACTTATTTACTAAATATCCAATTTCATCAAAATAAACCTTTCCTATATTTTTGTCTAACATTTGTATGGAGAGGGCAGCTTTATTCAAAATTCGACGGTCATTTACTCTTTCATGCAAATTATTGAAAATTAAGTATCTTATTTCTTTGTGATAAAGATAAGTACCCTGAAAAAAACAAGAAATGTTGCTTGTTGAAATAAGCCCTCATACTAAAAGGAAAGATGGAACCAGGTCCTATGAGAAAAGTGAACCAACAAAAAAAAGCAACTGCATCTGCTTATGATTTAATATATACCTATGGAACTATTTGTTAAAATCACCATAATTTGGGAAATTTAGTTTAACCTCAATTTAAACTTTTATTTTTTATTTTGGTCTTTGATTTAAACATTTCATTTCATTCTGGGTCAATATTAGTTGAAGGAATTATTTGCTACTCTCAACTTGATATTCTTTACCCTATCTAAAATCCAATGCATTAATTTAAAGACCTTGTTTAGAATTGAAATAGTTTGTTCTATAGGTATATTACCATCTAAGTGCCTTGCAATTTTATATTAATTCTTATAAGGAGTATGTGACCTCATAGAATTTATGGAGTAAGAGCTTACTTATAAATTCAAAGCAATTTTCGAATTTACTGTTAATTTCTTAAACATCTTTATATAAAATAATTTATTTAGATACATTTTTATAGTTGAAGTTAACTTTCATTTTATTTGAAAAATCAGTGGCTAGCTATCAACTGAGAGTGCACTTTTCACTGTGAAAACGACTCTTAGATGCAAATACGATTTACGATTTCCTTTCCAAAGTGAAAGTATCTCCATTTCAGCTTTCACAGCCCTTAATAAATTAGCCCCTAATATATATAAGCCTTTCCTTTAGTAGCTTTTAGCAATTTTCTTGAAAGAGAAAATTACCAACCAACTAATAGAGGGGAAGGAAGAAATCAGCCATTGAAGTAAGAATTAAATCGTTACAGAATAAGTGATACAAACTCATTTTGCATCATTCCACTTTTGTCGCGGTGCTTTGCTGATAGCACTCATTATTAGCTTCTTGCTTTCGCTGTGATCTCAGGCGAATTAAAGTTGATGCAAAATTATGCAAATTAGTGCACATGCAGAACTTTGACTCCAACATAACTTGACTGGTGGCCCCAACTTCGTCTAGATGGGAGTGCGTTTGCGCTCTCGTAATCTCAGCCTTTTTCAACTACAATCGACCAATTTTCTTTTGCTGCTTTCGTAAATGAGCCCGCACTTTTTCGCGACTTCAACGAGCAATTATGGAAATTTCTTTGATCGTTGCGACGGAGATGGCAACGCAAAGGCCAACAGCAAGACAGAATAGTGTCAACATCGAAGGGGAATGTCCATGAAGATTTCACTTTATTCGCCGAGACTGCAGCGCCTGTATATATATACATATATGTTTGTGTTGAATGTGTGTACACATATACATACGAGTACATACATACGTTTTTCATTTGTTCTTTGGTAAGCAGGGATTGCTTGACTTTTTAGCCGACTCGAGAAGTTGTGTTTTAATTATTTTAACAACTTAATCTTTGCTATTTTCCAGTTTATACTTTGTGAATAAACGAGTTTGATTCATTGGAATCAATTACATACCACATTTATGTAGGTAATTATTAACTTTGTCAAGTTACTCGACTGTATTTGTAAATAAATTTGATTTATTGAACATTAATAATTAAGGTTGTACATTCCTTCAGGTTTTCGGGGTTTCTGGTCAAGTGTGTATAATTCTTTAGTTTCCAGTAGCAAAGTTAATACGACAGTAAAAATGTCTCACTCCTAATTTCGAATGGAATATCAAAATCTGAATCTCGGGACCAATAAACAATTTTTGAAAGGTTAAAGTAAACACTCCCTCGTGCTCCTAACTTTATTTCTTATTTTCCGATAATAAAGATCTAACTATTTTTTAACGAGGAGAAAACATTTTACTGCCTACAACGTTATATAAATAATGATTTTTTTTACGTAAGTACCAAATCTTAGTCGAATCGATTAACACCTATGTATTTAGAAAAGTTTTTCTCAGCTGTAAGACGTAAATTGTCAACCAAAGTTTAGAAGTTTACTATTTGCATATTTCCCACGGAAGTGTAATAAAGCTTATCACGAAAAAAATCGTATTTTTTACTATCATTTTCTTTTTTAATTTCAAAAAAGAAAATTTTTTTAAATTTTGTCTCTTCCTATTATCATTCTCCCGACCTGAAAAAAAGAAACGAAATTATGAATATATTTCGCGTATTTTAAAATTGCAATTCAGTGGTTTTTCTTCATTTGGTTGAGGCCTTAGTCGAATTTCTAATTATTTTTTCAATAATTTTCTTGAAGAGTAGATCATTTCAATTTATATTATCAATTCAACTTGATAACTTCTATTGTATACTTTAATGTAAAGTAATACAATTTTGCAAAAGTACCTCAAAAAACTTGAAGCAAATAAGGAGGAGTTAATTAATTTTGGAGGGTTCTTGGAGTATTCAAAAGAAGATATTTTCAAAGTTGTATGGGCCTTTACGCCTTTGCCATGGCGAATGCCGCAGACGTTGGAGCGATGAGCTATTCGAATGTATGAAAGCACTGCTGGTGGTAGATGAAAAGGAAGGCTTCCTCAGCGTTGAAAAAACCAAGCGAAGCGGTAAGGGACTTAGACAGCCTGGGTATTTCCAAATTGGTGCCAGTAAAGGAAAAATAGAAATAACTGGCGTGTTATGCAGAGCTCGGTCAAAATCGCCTAGGCGGTTAACGAGCAAATTAGGTAAGCAAGTATTTAATTTGCATTAAAATTATATTGAAAAACTGCTAGAAATGCATCCTAAGTTTTAATAAAGAAACAGTAAACTAACAAAAAATGTTTGTACTCATACCTTTCGCGTTATTACTTTTTATCGGCCGATTTACATTATTTTTGTCTGCAAAACAACCAAATATTTCTAACCGGCGGCAATGATGTAAAAATAATTAAGCGGTCGTTGCTCTATGTCGCAATGACCCAAGGATTTTTACAGTTAAATTTAAAGAAGCTTAATTATAGTTTGTATAAGAACTTTAACATTATTTTTTAGAAACTTGCGAAAGATGGTAAGTACAAGAGTCTCTTTATAAAAAAGTGAATATACTCGTGGAGAAGATTATCATTTTTTTCTTTTTTTTTTATGCATTTGTTCTTATAACTTTGGACCATGTTAACCTATTTAAATTATTAAAAGGGTGGAACCTCAAAGGTGGTTCCTTAACAAATAGGCTCAGATATATATATAATATATATGTACGTATTATAAGTAATTTCGCAAATTCTATGTTGTACAGTCAGTCAGAAAGAAAATTATTACATTTTTAAGAGATCTAAAGTTATGAAATGTCACAAATAAAAACGCAAAGAGATGTAAAATTAATTTAAGTTCGTAGATGAGGATCTGTATTCTGGTTTTCTATATAAGTAGTTTCGATTAAAAATTTGTGATCGTCTTCAAAATTATTTACACATTTTTGTGAGTAATTAATTAAATTCGACTTCCCAATTTGAACTGGACTATAAAAAAAAATATTAAAAATATTTAAAAGGTTCAAACTAAGAACTCTTAAATATGACAGCCATATATTATTTCATGTAAATTTTATGAAATCCAATTAAGTTTGATTTTTAATTGAAACACAAGAAAGTTTATGTTACTTATTTGAAATATAAGTAAACTTTATAGTCTGCATATTTTTACGAATGTAATGCGCTACATTAGGAGCAAATTTTATCTATATTTTTTCAGTTGATATGTAAGACACAAGAGTGTGAAACTATTTACACATGTATTTGTAGCACCCAAGTTTTTAATTTTCTACATTATTATAAGTATTTATATACATAAATATCCATAATCGGTTACTATTTTATTCAAAACTAACAACATTTATAATCTTTATTGTCGTCTTTCGAGTTCATTAATATTGCAATGTAACAAAAATATCAAAAAATAAAAAAACCTAGAAAATACCCCAAATGTAATGCCAATACAAATTTAAAATTATGCTTTGCATTTACTCACAGTTTTCATACATACATATGTACATACATATATATTTGTATCCTCGAGAATGAATGCCTGTTCAATTGCCCGCACTCCATCCTAGAAATACTGTGAAATAAAATGGGTATTAATTGGGCTGCATTTCGATTGTCAAGTGAAATTGCACTTAAAAGTCAATTAAGCTCCAAAACTCTTATTGGAAATTAATGGAAATATTACAGTGACTTATTATTGGTATTTTGCACGCATCGATATCGGAAATTATTGGACTGGAGACTGATTGCGTGTCCAATGTTGGTTCATATGAAATTTATTTATTTTAATACGAAAAGGTGCTAACTTAACATTTATGTAGTTTTCATTAATGTAGAGAATATTAGTTAAGCGCCAATTATTCGATACATATTAGACGAAAAGGTTTCCCAAGGACTACATCGAATAAAAACGAAACAAATTAAAAATCAATGCAGAAATTTGAAGTTCGCTTTATACAGCATAATACTTAATATATGAATTTTAATTATTTTATGCGAATTTTAATAAATGCGCCGGTTCGTTTGCTTTAATCGTGTCAAAGGAGTTCGGAGTGTTTGACTTTTTTTATAAACTCACGTTATACATTCACACATATCATCCATCCTGTGTCAGACTTCCAAATTTAAGACAAATTCAAATTGTGAATAAAAAAACGAGTTAACACGTTTTCGAATTAAGGTAACTTACGATTTTCATTCTACGGTTAATGCATTCCATATAACCGCCATATGAACGTTAACACGTATGAACATAAAACAATTCCCCCATAAATATTACACTTTTAAAATTTTGCGTCAAAAATAAAGAAAAAATAAACAAAATATCCAATTAAAATTACCGCAAATGGAATGATAAAAAATTGCTACCACCATGGGAATATATCAAATTTCCATACATTTTTCAGCGGCTAACGCAACCAACTTAATATAATAGGGATTCATTGCTGTATCGTATCACCAAGACTGCCAGCTGAAATAACAATAACCACGAAAGAAAAATCAGTTGCAATACAACAATAACCACTATACAACTGAAGTTGCAGTAAGACGCAAAAAAAATTTATGGGGGAAAAAAAATATCTGACTTGCGATTTTATATGTATGTAACTAAAAAATCAATACGAATATGGGAGTATTGTTGAAAAAGTTATAATTCGGCTTTACTCACATACATACTTATATTTGAATAATCCAGTTGGCAAAATAAATCAGGAAATGACATGTTAGGATCAGTTTCCTTGCGGCAAACCTTTTTCTTTGAGGAAGGAACTCCTCTTACTCCATCTTGCGATTTTTTCAATAGCAGCTAATAACAGAGAAACGTTTCACAATACTTCGAAATCTGATATGATTTTTGCGCCAACTATTTTTTGTTTATCAAGCCAAAACTTAGTTTACTTTATTCACCGCAAATACTAAGACTTCTTCCACAAAATGGTAGATCTCAACTTATACCATGCTAGGTATAATTTCTACCATTTTAGTTGCATATTATGTATATTTGAAGATTTGGTTTGAAATTTTCAAGCGTTGTTTTCAGTCCATTCTAAACGCTTTCGACAGTTGTGGGCATACGAGTATTTTGAAGCCATACCACACGTTGATCGACTTTGGTAGCAGCAGCCGTACTTGTGAGTAAATTTTGCTTAGTTGCCCAACCTTCTTTGCATTGAAACCTTGTGCACTTAAGCAAATAATGCATTTAAGCGAATGTCTTAATATTTCAATGATCGCAAAGAAAAAACAAAATATAAAAGAGTACACTCTGTTATCAATGCATTCGTAAATAAATAAAAAAATTAAATAAATTTATAAACCAATTAATTGAAATAACATGAAGAAAAATTGAGGTGAATTGAGGCGCAATGATGGTATTTAAATATAATACTTCCTAATTTCAGGGCAGATAGCAAAAAATGTGCAGTTATACGGAATGACAATAGTGCCACTGAATCGAGTCGTCGGTCAGATATCTTAAATGTGCACTTAAGCATAAAAACAACAATTTAAAATACTCAGATACTGTTGGATAGTATTACATTTAAATTTTTAACGAACTAAAGAACAGAAAACTTACTAACAATTTTCTTTTGTTTTTATTTTTAAATACATATCTATACTCGTATACTGCATAAACAAATCGAAAGATATAACTTTCTTTTACACAGTCAAGGAAAGTAATTGACTCTGATTGAAAATTGATATTTTAGTGCCAAAACACATATACATAGTAATACTTAGAAACAGACGATATTATATTAATTCTTAAGATTCTTTGAATGTTAAATTATATCTCAACAATTGCTAACAATTTTCCTTTTTTTAATTCTAGAGAATTGTATGTACAACATAGCCAGCTTGTAAGTATTTTGTTATTTGTATTTACTAAAATTAAATGTAATAGATTTTTGCTTCCGGGATAATACTTATTTTTATCAGGTATTTTAATTTTTTAGATAAAAAGATCATTAAGAAAATTTCGTGTAAAAAAAAAAATTCAAATATACCCAAGCAATGCTTTTGGTGCATACTGTGCAAATCTGACATAATTTTTAATCAGAAGATTTTTGTACAAAACTATTGCATAATCATTATTTTACGATTTTTATTTTTTCGATTAGAGTAAGTTGAGGTATTGTGATATATATTGGGTTCACTCCGTTCGCCCATGTGGCAACGCCTACTACTTTCGTCAAAAAGCTTATCTGAATTGTACAGAAGCAAATTTTTTTCCAATATGCTTGCTGAACTTTAACTAGCTTTTGTTACTCGTTGTACCATCTCTTTTTTCTCGATTTTAGTGTATCTTTTTTTGTCCTTTATACGCTTTTCTTCATTTAATGTTTTCCTCCAAATTTGCTTTGTATGGTGACATGCTTTTACAAAAGTGCAATGACATCGAATCGTGCCAATTTCAATCTTTGTTCTCCTATGAACCTTCATGTACATCTTTGAGGTATGACTGTAGAGATTACCTAAAATAAGTAGAATTGGGAGAACCCCTTAACGGATTTGTGAACCGCATAAAGTTATCAAGCTACATAGAAACAATTGCAATTTTAAAAATCGATCTGTTTTATCTATCATCATATATAGCTTTATCAGTACGTGAAGCTCTTGGCAAAATTGCCAATAAAATACCATACGTATCGATGCCCATAGTATTCCCATCTTTCTACATCTAACAGCATTAATGACTTTTTACTGCTGACCTATGGGCTTAGTTTATGTTGTCAATTAATTTTATTAACAGCATAGGTAATTTGTTAATTATTGTTTTCTGTATGCCTTTTGTGATATACCGCATTACATTGAACCACTTTGACTTTATCACATTACCCCATCTCGAGTTTTTTAAACTAAAAATTTTTTTCAATTGAAATAATTTACAAAATATAAAGAACTAACTTGAATTATTATTAAATATATTAACGAAAAAATCAAAATAAATGCCAGAAGCTTAAAATCTTTGAAAATTAAAACTTGAAAGCAAACTAAGTTTACAGTGGCATGCAAAAGCATACATAGTTTAGAAAATATCCTGGTATATCACCTTACCCACCCATACCCCAACTTACTTTATATTTGATTATTATTTTCTGATATCTATTTTTCCAATCAAACTGGATTGCTATTTGAACATTTTAAATATTGCGAACGCTGCTTTGTTAAACAATTGTTACACAGCTTTATTAGCCTTAAGGTAATTTTCCTGACTCCCTTTCCAACTTATTCATAACTTTGACTGTCTGTTAAATAATTTTAAAAGACATGAGTAAATATTTCTATGCAGGTAAATTATGTGATTCAAAAATTTATTTCGTTAACAATATAGAATGTAGTATATACTGGTAAACAAATATATGTACATATGTATGTAAAAAAATTTAAATCAGAGGATACACAAAAACGGGATTTGTTGGACACATTTCCAAAGCAGCGTAAGTGGCAAAGTGTCACGAAAAGCAGCAAAATTAGTTTATTTTTCAAAGCATACAAACACTCGGCAAAGTAATAAGATGAAAGTCACTCGATATCTATTAAATATTCCTACGAGAATGGCCTGTATTTCAATTGCATATTGAAGGAAAAACACAATGCAGTACAAATGGAAAATGCATTGAATACCGATGGCTTCGCTTTACTATACTGGCTTAGTACTCAATAGAACAAATTATTAAATAAAAATACATCAAGATACAACTAAATACATATTTTTATAAGGTTTTTAGCAATCAGTAAATTTAAAGCAAACCTGTACGTTGTGTGAACAATTATGTACATATCTAAAAACTAAATGTAAAATTAAAAAATTTTATTTTTTTTAATATTAAATTTTTAATAACCAAGCAATCGTTTTTCGTGCATTTCTTACTTTAGTTTTAAATTTGCCAAATATTTTGTATGCAATCACTCTTCAATTCTTGAAAATGCAGATATCAAGGATGTTATTGCTAAAGGCAGAAACTCGCACATGCATACAGACGTTGATATGCAAATATATTGTTTTATTATATTGTGCATGAATGCTTCATTTATTTGGAGTCAAGTCATACATATAAGAGTATATATGCATATATTTAAATATAACTCCATTATATGCTTGACTTGAAAACTTCAAACTGACACGTAATCTTACTTACATACATAGTATCTACTACATACAAATATCCATAAGCGAATGAGTGCAAATATCGTTAAGCGTGCTGCTGTGAATTTTTGTCTATTTATAACGCTGCGCTTCAAACGAATTTCAATATGCAGAATACACTTTCCCAATCGAGCCAAATACAAGTGCATGTATGTATTTATGTGTTAATACTTATCTACTTACATACATATGTATGTACATACATAGAAATGTATAAACTTGACGTAAGAATATCCACTGAACTGCACATATCACTAAATTTGTATGCATAAGTATTGTAATGTATTTGCGATGTTGTAATGCGCATTGACACAATATGACAGCTGTGAAATGCTTGAGATGATAGAAATAAAAAAAACAAAATACGGAAAAATAAGTAACATAGCCACAGGCGCAACAAAACTACACACTTGCCCAGCAGTTTACCCTGCATAGTTGAATTAGCGGTTGCTCAGGATCTAGTCAAAAACAGTCAGTGGTATTCGAATGCAATTTTCTTTGTGTAATGGAGTATGCGAGTGAAACCAAAGTAATCAGAGTAGTAGTAGTAGGACTAAAGGAGAACCCATGCCACGCAACAGACTTGTACGCTAGTTTACTTGTACATATGAATATTATAAAGCCAACGAGCAGCAAGGCTCGATCAAAATCTATCTTTATATAAAAGATAGTGAATATTGAATAATTCATTGCGTTAGTTTGACTAATAGCTTCTGAGGTAGGTGTGGTAAATATATCTGTCTGCCGAGACATAATGTCATCTAAGTCTGTTAGTCAACGACACATTTGAACACATTCGCAGAATTTTCCACTGTTTTCATGACAGCAAGATATGGACAATTCACAAGGTATTCCGATTATATATTATTCTTAGAAAATGTTAATTAAAACGTAAGAGTTGTGCCATTTGTGCATCAATTAAAATCATAAGTATATTGGATAGAAATCAATCTAATAGATTTATTGTTGGAGAATTTAAGTTTTTGCCACAGACTTCTTTTATTCGATGGGTAAACAAAATTTTCTTAAAAGCAGCAGCAACAACTAAATATAGTCTAAGGACAAGCATGTCATGTTTGAAAATTTAGAAAAGATCAGACATTCAGTGAAAAAGTGCGCCACACAAAACGAATAAGTATACATACATATGTATCTCATCAAAAATAATTTGCAATTCAAAAAAAAAATTAAATAGGCTTTGCGATTTTGCGAATTTATAATTTGTTCCAAAAAAAAAAACAATATATACAGTTTTTGCAAAAATCTTCTATTCTACGTTTTCGAATGCAAAATATATTCCACCCCATCCAAAGGCTGCAATTAATTTTCCAATCCGAATATCAGTTTAAAAATAATTTACAACTTATATGGGAAATAGTTTAAATTGTAGTTAAAGTCGGAAAGAGATTATACATCGAATTACACATAAAAGAAACAAAACTATTTTAATTCATTACGTATCTGCGCTGTTTTAAAATAATAAAATAATATATGAAAATAAAAAAACGATTTTTTAAAACACCAATTCCTTCAGTTTTTCTAAAAAAGAAGCGCACGCGAGAATAGAAGGTAAAGTCTGTACGAGTATGTTAAGCGCCACCATTTTTTTTTGATCTCGTTGTGTTAAACGTAAACCCGCATAGCAACTGAAGCAGAATGGCATAAAGCATACAAAGAAGAAACAAAAGGCAAAACCACAGAAACCTTATTCAAATCTCCGGCAGAGGCGGATATTTTGAAATTACCTTTGAGATGACCACAAAGTGCCCTTTAAACGATTTAGATTAAGATTTAGACAAATCTTATTTACCATACCCTTACGCACAAAACACTTCACAACAAACACTTAAACCACCACAGCAGTTAAACCCACCATAAATTACGCCTTAATTCCCCATTTACTCACCGCATCTTAACACGCCACTAAACCTTAATGCCTTAATTCACCACACATAAAATCATCATGCTCAAACTCACCACTCTAGAACTCACCACATCTACATTTGGCAATCCCAAACCCACAAGAAAGAGAAAAGTTTCACCTCCAAAGATCCTCCCAAAAGGTTGACCCTTTGTATTAATCGGGCCTGTTCTGCATTTCAATTCGGAATTTTATTCGAATTTTATTTGTGATGCATGTCCATATGGATTATTTCGATATATACTGCGCATGTGCCGTAGCGGAATTAAGAACAAGTCATTTTCATTTCGCTCGATTTCGCTTTGTTTGCCTTAAGTTATCTTCAGTATAACATTTTATAATTAAGATTTATTTAACTAACTGAATGTAGATTAAATAAAAAAAGATGCAAAATTTTTTTCAATACTATGAAATTGTAAATAGAAAGTGATTGGATGATAAATAACAAAAACCTTGTATTTAATTTGCCAATTACTTTTCATTCGGACTACTCAAAGGCTAAACTTTTCAAACCGATACAATTTGTCAGAATCGGCATCAAGAACACCCACCATATCGATTACGAATTTTTTTTGTAGGAATCGAAATGCAGAACAGGCCCGAATAACTTTCATTTTAGCAGTAAGTACCAATGCATTTGGAAGAAATTGTATATAGCCATAAGTTGCTAGTGTGCAAGTGAAAAACGTCCAAGGATATTCAAGTGGATATTAACAAATATGAATGCATATGTGTAAACTCGTACATATGTATGTACATACTTATGTAATGAAAAATGTAAGAAGGAACTGTGCTGAAGCTATCTGCTTTGCACATTTTGACATTTCGCAACATCGATGAATACACGTATATTAATGCATATGTATGTATGTATGTGTGTATGTGCATAATGTATACATTTGTTTATCCGGGTATGTTCACTCGCTCGTAGTATACTTTCCGTGAATTTGCCATTTGCAGCTGCTACAATGCAATTTTTACAATTTAAAATAACACAAATACACACACAAACACATTTCATATTGGTTGCACAAATAGTATAGTTGTACGTATAACATATTCGTGCGTTTACATTATTTACGAATACTGATGATATTCGATCACGTGTCACTTTCTTTCCAAATATAATTCAACACTGATGACGCCATGCAGAGTTGCAGTTGTAAATTTTGCGGTTGCACATTTTTTTTTTAAATAAATACAAATAATAAATGGACAAATTATTGCAAGTCATCGCTTTGAAAATTTTGTAATTTTCGTAAATATAAAATTTATAAGTTTTAATTTGCCTTTAATACAAATTAAAGTGTATACTAGAGCATATTTGAAGATTTGTTATTTAAAGAATGTATAAAACATAATCAGAAAAGTTATGTGGTTTTATTTAATTTTAGCTCCTTAATATATATTTTGTTTTCGTTGATTATTGCAGATTTTTCGAGATAACAGTTAGTTATTATTTATTGTTTGCTAATTTACTCAATTTTAATTCTTTGCAATTATTTCCTCTGAAAAAAAATTTTATAATATCGGAAGAACTTTTTGAAAACGCAAACTTTTTGATGTCAACCAATGAAATAAAAAATAAAGTTGCTCTTGCACAAGAAAACTTTCCTCAAGCGCTAATAATTATTACTAAACATTTTAGGACATGGATATTAAAATGGTTTTGCTGTGTTTAATATTTAAACCCCAAGTCAATGTCACTTATGCGTGACCAAGTTTGTTTGCTCCTGGGGATAGTCCGGCTTAGGACCAAAAAAATAAAGGTAATTTTGCTATTAAACCATTTTTTTTTCAAGAAGATGATGACAAGTTAGATTGAATAGGTAGAGGAACTAAACTTCGCGATATGCAAGAGTTGATAAACATTTTAAAGGGGATTCTCAATTTAAAATTTTGTATCTTCTTAAACACATTTTTTATTGGTTACCAAATTTTACAAAGCATACGTTATTTTTACTGTCCGAATTTATTATACGCGCAAATCTTATTCGACTGTGTAGAACAATATAATAGCTCAGTGTTCCGCCGTACTTCTTCTACCAATTGTTGTGTGCGTCTTTATGATATACTACAAATGGAGGGACCTGTAGTTTTGTGTCGACTCTAGACGGTATATGTATTTTATGATAAATAAGCTTTTTCATAGAAGAAACCCACCAAAGGTTGCCGAGGGGTGACCACTATTAGAAAAAAACTTTTTTCCATGATTCAGATTTTACTTGCCCTGCTAGCCACAAGATTCTGCAAAAGATTTGTGGAACTTAACGCTTTTGCGATGGCCATTACCGCATACGATACATCTCTCCAACTATGCATAGTGTTCCAGCTTAGTCACGTCGTTCGAATGGATGTAATCGCTCCAGCCTTGAATTTTTTCGACGCTGCTCCCGCTGGTTGTGGTAGAGGAAAGCGAAATGGAATGGCTATTAAGTAAGTAAGAAACTGTCGTCCAGTTTATTTTTTTGTAATTGAAGTTTGTACAGTTATATCGTGCTCACAACATTATTGTTGCAGTATAGATTGATTTGATTAGTGCTATTAATTTTGATTAATTGTATAACATCAATTAGGTGCTTTAAAATTACAGTTAATAATCTTAAGTATGGTTGTTTTTTTTGCCTATAATTTTCACAAAAGCCAATCGGTCTTAAAGCTAAAAAAAAAAGGTTTTCTGCTAATTTTGAGTAGGAGCAATTGAATGTCTTTACTCATGAATCTCAGTTAATCAGAATCGTCAAAAAACGAAACCTCCGAAAGTGTGAAAAAAGTTAATGGGCCTGCCCTGTCCCTCTTGCCTCTGCGGGACCATGCCTTAATTACCGCATTCCCTGGATTTGCTTCCATGGAGGGGATACAAAGATGATATCACTAAAAGAAGGGGTGGATCCCTAGGTTGTTTTTAGGGTTCAAGGCCCCCTTCCCCGGAAAATTCCGGAACCTTTATTGCATAGTGTTTTTTGGCATCTGGCAGCAACACTTGCCTAAAAATGTAAACTCTACACTGAGCTGCTGTAGAACCTACATTTTCTGAAATATTTTCGAACCCAAACCCATTCCTGAATTCTGACTTAGTCAACTTTTTAGGATCGATCACGTTTAGATCAGAAGGGTTCTTATAGTTTTTTTAACTTGATTTTTTTTTAATTTTATCCCTGTCATCCTGTGTTTGCTTGGTTGTTTATTTTCACACGTTCTTCTTTCGTAGAAGTCGCGTATATGAGCAATAAATGAAGATATCTAAAAAGATATCTAAGTAAACGTTCAACCGATTTTCCCAAATTCAATTTTCACAATTTTCCAACCCGATCTTATGTTACGTACAGAGCAAGCAACTCTTCCAGTTTCCGTGGTTTCGAGCGAACGCTCTTTATAATCTCTGAGTAGATAAAAAACATATTTACGAAACAAAACAAGCGAAGACCGATTGAACGGGTTAGCGTTGTTAAACGTGCATCGAGAAGTAGAACTAACAAATAAGAATATAATTGATATTATATCGTAAGGTGAGAAGTAGAATGGATATTCTTTTATAAGCTGAATTATACGTCAAAAATTATGATAGGTCCAGTTGTACTGTTTAGACGCTGAATACTCGTCAAATAAAAGTAGGACTTGTAAATATAAATAACATACATTTTTACACCACCAAACCCAACGCCAACACCCCAAATTTTTTTTCTGGACCCGCCCCTGGCAATAACACAAGGCTATACCAAAAGTTTCATATAAGATGTGCTTTGATATTCATGAAGAAAACAAAAGTTTTTGATAGAAATTATTTAAAAAATTTTTAAAACTTACCTTGTACGCTAATTTGCATACAACGCAAACACACACTTCATTAATATTCTAACTTATTCAGTTTTTATTTGATACATGACAGAAAAAATTTCCGATATTTGATCGACTTCAGCGAAGTACATGCTAATAGGTATGTTTTAGAATGGCTCTATGGCTGTTTGTATTGATTTAGCTTACCACAATTCTGTGTAAGTAAAAGTGACATACAAATACTTAATTTTGCTTTACAAAATATTCTTTCTTTTTCTGATAGAAAATTAAAATTATATGAATAAATCTAGACCGAATCTTGTTATATTGTACGCTGTTAGTTAGTTACGAAGAAGTGCACATTCCTTTTAGCAGGAAGCCTCCAGAATATTACGTGAAATAATTAAACGAACAATTACTCTTTTGTTCAGAGAAAAAAAAATTTCGAATCAAAAAGTGGTAAATTGCATTTCCATAAACGACCAGTCCTGGATACGAGTATATATGTAGAACTGCATACGCACATATGTACGTATATATGTTTGTATGAATACAAATGAAATATCACACATTTGAAATGCAAGTATTCGTTCCGTTTATTTGGTCTTTTGTCGTTAGTGCAACCGTTATTATCACAACTGTGCTATGCTACAGTTACAAGTTAACCGCCATGCTTTCATTCCTCACATATTTACATACATACACATTTTTCCTATACTCCGCATATACATATGTATATACTAGTAAGTACCTACAACATACGCCCAACAAAGCATTCCACGCCGGGCTATGGCATCCAGCCACTTAGGCACTCGCAAATTACTGCTGCGCATCCTGTGGGAAATGTTGTCGCTCAAGCGCGTTTGTGTGCCTGCTTTCCAACACTCCGAGATTGTTGAGCCAGTCATGGGTGGGGTCCTCCTCTACGAATGGTTGTATGAACATTTGTATCTGCAAACGTATGTATGTATGGCTGTGTGTATGCGTAGACGCTTGGCAGTAGTCAAAAAGCATTTTTAATGCACACATTGACATGCAATGTTGAAGGGCGACCCGCGACTGGGAGTTGGTGGGTGATAAAAGCATAAAAGCAGATTTGGTGACCGTCCGCGAATGGAGTGTTCCCGATTTTTTTTTAACAGTTTATGTGTTTATGTATGTATGTATATATCCTAATTGCCTTAAACTTTTTCGTTCGTTAAAGAAAATAAATTCATATTGAATAGGCTTTAATTTGATAATTTTGCAGTTATACACAAATTTTAAGTTTAGTTTAGTTAAATATCCGGAAGTTGAAAAATATTTCAGTGTTTTTATAACTTTTTGCATCAAGTTTCAAAGAGGGCGACAGTCTGTTGAGTGTTTTAACAAAGATTGGGGAATGCTGCATTTTTGTTAGGGGAATGCGTCGCTTTATTCAAAATAATAAGTAGGTTTCGTCGTTCTTTAGAAAAGCAAAGAATGTTTTAGGGGATCGGATTTTGATTTTGCTTTATTTCGTCGTCGTAATAATTATTATGTTAGGAGGCTAACATAAAATAAAAGCTTTTACCTAACAGCATTCACTTTTCGAAATTTAACTAAACAACTGCAGCCATTTCCATCATCACTATTCGAAAGCGTTATAGCAGTGAGGGCATCTCTACTTTGTATGTTCTGATGTATGTATTTAAAACAATGACCCGTAAATTCTAATTTCGCTGGACAATGTCAGAATTAATTCGAAGTGAACGAAAATGAGGAGGATGGTTCCATATCCCTCTATCGTTCAAAATCTTCAAACTAGACCATTGGAGTCGAGCATTTTTTTTCTGACAAACTTTAACGCATGAAATAATATTTTGCAAATAGCGGATGAAAATGCTGTTTTTTTTTTAAATATTAAAAAAAAAAAGAAAGGCTGCCTCAAGGCTTCCTTGCCCGGATAAGGAAGAAAAAGAGCTTTATGAAATACTGTGTAATTTTTATTGAAAAAAATATATATTTTTAGTAACAAATGATTTATTTAATATGGTGGTAGTCGTAAAAGCAATTTTTAGCGCTTTGAGCAGCATAAATGTAGATCGCATTTTTTACAAACACATTGGATTTGTGATGATTTGCACAATTTAGATTTCTCTTTGCCTCCTTATTTACTTAGCCAAATTGGAAAATGGTCATCTCCATCATATCGAACATCTTGTACAGGATGTTTAGCTCCCCTACCAATACTAGAACTAGCTTGCGGTAAAAACTGAACAGATTCGTTTGGGACAGACAGTGGTCGTCCTACCGTACGTTTCTCTATGAATGCCACAAGACCGGCAGCAATTTCCTTCCGGAAAACAGGTAAGGTTAGAAGTTTTTCAAAATTTTCACTGCTTGAGTTAAGATTTCTTTCCGCATGTATACGTTGATATAAAATATATGCATTCGTAGCTGCCATATCGACTAAATGATAAAAAATTCTAATAATCGCATGCTTTGTCTTGACACGAATATGACAAAGACCCATGAGAATATCTATACAATCGACTCCACCCATGTGGGCGTTATACTCGCGAATTATTTGATGACAATTTATTTCAATAAACTGTTGATTTTTCCTTTACTACTTGATCCGTATGAGTCTCTCATAAGTAGACGCCAATCGCACAGCTTTGTTATCTTTCCATAGAACAGTACTGATGTCGACACCAAACTCTATGCCCACATATTCAGTTGAATATCCTTTTGTTTCATTTGTTATGGCTTTATCCGTGGGAAGTTTACAGTTTGGAACCCGGTTCATACGTATACTGCCTAGCCCATAAATTCCTCTTGCACGCAAGTATACCAATAGAGGTAGCGAAGTATAAAAATTGTCGAAATAGACAGTATGGTGAACAAAGTTTGGGATGGTTTGCGATAAACGCACTACTACATTCGCAGCGGCACCAAGATCGGGCATTCCTGGTAATTAAATATTATCTCCAGCACCAGTATTTTAGTTCGAATACTTCCTATTTATTTCCTCAATATATTGTTTTTTCAATTAATTTTTAAAAATGCGTTCCATATTCCCAAAATTTCTTTGACTTAACTTTCATTATGAAAAATAATTAAAAAGCATCTATAAATTAAGATAATTTTCGAAATGGAATCTCAAAGTATTTATTTTCAAATGTTTTATTACATTTACATACTAACATACAACACACAAACAAAGGCTGCTACAATGCTATTTAGCACACAGGTACAAATTTCAAGCCGTGCATAACTGCTTACTGCACACTACTTTGGATTAAATCAGCCGATGCTACATATAATTGGCAGCTAATGCTGCAATTTTTTTTTAACATTTTTAACACAAACATAACATTTTACGATAATTCAACAGCGTTAAATGAAATAAAATGCAAATTAGCAAAACCTTGCGCACAAAATAAAAATCATAATTTTGACAAATGAATCACTTGCATTTATGTATTAACACAGCAACACAACTACACAATTCACAGGCTATTTATAAATAATTTGTCAGAAAATATAACTTGTCGACGCCGTCTAATTTGAAATTTGCTTGTCAAAATGTCTGCAACCCTAATCAAACATACAAATGTATAGAAATATTCCGGTGAGTTTTAGTGTGTAACCAAAGTATCTATGTAAATGAAAGCGTGTTAAATAAAAGCCACGTTGTCACACGGCAGACTTGTTAGTTGTTAGCAAATTTTTATCAAATTTGTAAACCCTCTATGACATACATAATTCGCATATTAAAACCTTATAATTAAAAGCTTTGTGTAGGTAAACTAAAATAAAATGAAAAAAAATGCTTCAGAAACATTCATATTTACGTGTATGTACATATATGTAGAACAAGAAAATCCTAATTGTAAGTGGCGGACACAAGCTTTTAATGTATGCACATTAACTTGTTATATTAAGATGGACGATTTTTTAAATAAAAATGAGTTTAAAAATTAAATTCTCAATTCAAATAAAATTTTTCGAATGAGAGGCATTCCACACTATTTTAGTTGGTCAAAAACTACTTTTTCGCGAATTTTGGATATGTTGCAGAAGAGGTCCTAAAATGTCTGTAAACGCAATATAGAGCAAACAATTTTTTTTTTTTTTTCAAAGTTAAGCAACTTCATAAATGTAAGGTGCCTCGACGTAAGCCATTGTTTATGACTTCATAGCTCGCAAAAAATTAGTTATATAAAAAAAAATATTATGTACTTTTTTTATAAACAAAGAGTCGGAGATTTAAAAAAAAATGTTTGGTTTTTAAAAGTAAAATTTTTCATATCGTAGTTAATAAAAAAATTATGTTTGCACAATTTTAAAATATATTTAAAACATTTGTGTTATAAATCATATAATGGAATAAACTGACCAATTTTTTTGATTTTTAAAACTATGCAAACATGATTTTTCAGCAAAATGATTTTTGTTTTATTAACAAAGTTATGACAAATTTTATTTAAAAAAACTCGATATTTCATTGAAATAGTATGGAATGCCTCATGAATTGTAAGCCGCAAAATAAATTTGTAAAACTTCAGTTTAAAATGAAAAAAGAATGTGACAAAATTCAGCACATATAAAAGTGGCACCTTTTCTTACACAGCCGTAAATTGATGATTAAATTAAATTAATTTATAATTAGACAACACATTCGAACACGGATGTAGAATAAGTGTGTTATAATAAATGAAGTAGCCGCAACAATTACATATATGTAATAGTTCAACAAAAATTTGCAGCAAACGTGAAACTTGCCATAAAAGAAACAAAACCTAAATAGAGAAAAGCTCCTTCTGATTTTTGATTTTTTTGTTTTGATGAATTTGAGTAGTTTTCCGTAAAGCAAAGACACGTTATTTCAATATGAATTAGGTTAGATTTGCTTTCGAGTGGGAATATACGAAACAAGCATAATTTGTCTACAGTTTTTAAGTTTTAAGTATCTCACCGGTTGAAGCAATATCACAACAGTTTGTTAAGGGACAAAGCTACCATTTTGGAGAACCAAATCGCAAAGCTCTGAAACTAGCAAGTAATATATATGGAAACCCACGAAAATTATTACTTTTCTATACCTCATGCAGAAGAGTGTTCTCATCACTGAAACATTCAAATAGGAAAATTATTGGAATAAAAAGAGGAATTGATTAAGGCGTGACTTTTTGTACCATCAGCGGACATAATAAACGAGCAAAACTTAAGTTATCCTATCAACATTAGGTATGTGAGTTTCATCCTTATTTACAAATATTTTTATAAGCTAGAAATATTTATGTTATAACCGCATTGATCTTAGCACGCCAGCTGATCTATCGAGTGTGCCCAAACCCATTACCGTGTTGTCTTTCCAATGCAAAGAAGGCTTTCTGCGTCGAATGCCTTCAGGGCTAATTTAATTGAAGTCATTTCCATGGATTGACTTAGCCTTTGGAGCAAGTTCCTAATGCACGATGTATATGTCTTAATAAAGCTCGTACAGCTTATTTTTTTATCGTCTGCGGTATTTGCCGTCGTTAACTCGTCACGGTCTATAAATCTTTAGAAGTTCTTTTCACTCGTCGTTTGGTATTCGACGTTTAGAGAAGTCCTTTTCAATACAGATGTTGCTGGTGGTGTTGCTTAAGGTAATTTTGCTTTGCCAGATTTTCGATATAACGCTCGATATAATCTTTTTCTCCATATACGTGTAGATCGATCCTGCGATTATGAAATTTTTACTTTTTATGACATTTCCTTATATGTATTTTTCTAACATGAAATGTGTATCGCTTTGTTATCAACCCACAATTTGGTTTCGGCAAAGCTAGCATTGTATTAAGCAGCGAAAGTCTGTCATTCGTTTTGATTGCAGGTTTTTGATGCCGAAATTTCATGTGCCGATTTGCGCGCATTTTTTGCCACAAACAGGGATTAACAAATTATACCTGTGATAGGCAAATTATCCCTGTGAATTGATCACATGAAATACACTGAAATCAAGCCTTTTATTTATCCCGACCAGGTCGGTTTGGATACAAGTTTTTCAAGCTACAATCTTTATATCCCCGGTAAAATTGCTCAGATTCAGTCAGCGAGAGTATCTGACGTCGAAGTCTCGCTCCCATTACAAACACGACACAAAATTTGAATTCCTTAACATAGTAGCTGTAGTAGACGTGGCAGTGGTCAAAAGCTTTCATCCTTGCGCTATTTATCACAATTTTCAGTTGACCATGATGTTAACATTAGCTCTAACATGGGCATTTTCTCAAGTAGTGGGCAAAAAATAATATTTTCATTGATATTTGCTGCCAATGCGGGTTATAAGCTCTGCAAATAAGAAGATCAGGAGTTAGTTTGATTGTTTATACTTGTATGATGGAAATTCGCTCACAGCTGCATCTACTTTTAAACCCACGCTGGAACCTTGGCAAGATCTCAAACCGAATACGTCCGTGTATCCTAACGATGTTCGTTTACTCACTTTGACTCCAAAGTGAAATGACAAACACAATACTGCCTCACTTTTGTGTAGTTCTCATCATCGGTTGAAACGAATAGACAAACTGTTATATTTATGTATAATTATTTGTTTGTGTTTTTTATGTTTAGTTTGAAATAAACACCCTGATGAATGCTGAAAATATGCCCAAACACCTAGCAAAATATTTTTGCTTCTTATATAAACCCACCATTAAGCTGCTCAAAACAATAAAATGAAAAGCAATTTAATAAAAATATCTTCGTATTCCCATTAACAGACGCTCGCACAGCTCATAAGTACCATTTTAAAGATTTAAATTTCACCATCTCAGTTTTTATGTACATATTTAGTTACTCTCTAAATTGCTTGCCATTCGTAGAATGCCACTTTTATCAACTTCAAGTGAGTGTGATACGTCCGTCAAATTTCAAGAGCCATTAAGCATTGAAAGTCAACTTGATGCTCTGCGTCAACCAAAGCCAATCACCAAGCTGCAGTTGCGAGAGAGGAACTCTTGACATTAATGGTCAACTACCAACAAACTCTGCTTACGTCTATGTATATACATACATATGTATGCGTGTATGTATGTATGTACATATTTACTAACAGATGTGTGACATTGTGACTTCATTGCTGTCATACTGAAGTGGTTGACAGCTTGTAATGTGAACACATTGTGACGGAGTCATGTAAAGAAATTTATACGAGTACACAATTCAGAGCACATCAATTGAGCAAATGTCGACGGTGGTAAGATGTGAATAACATATACATATGCATACATAACATACACGCACATATGCATTTGTGTATTTATTGGCAACACGTTGGAAATAAAATACAATATTGGAATGACGCTTGGTAAGTACACTCGTACACTATAGAAGGCAAGTCCAATTAAAGTTTTACGTCATTTGAGTCATTTTCGTTAAGGAGTTTCACATTGACATTTGTAAAATGAAACTATAAAATTTATTTAATATCAAGTACGTAAATCACAGAAGTGCAAAACACAAGCGAGTATATTTGTATACATCTTGTTGATTGCAGTATATTAAAATGCCACAGTCGTGCCATAACGGAATTGCAAAAAAAAATGTATCCCTTCATCAAGCACTATCATCTATGAGTTTATTTTTGAAGCAAAACATATTTCGATCGTTTTGTTAGTATAGCGAAATAAGTCCTGTAGTCACATGTATGGATGCATACGAGTTTATTAGATTATTTGGAAATAAAACAGAGAAATAACATTTTTTCTCTAAGTTATAAGGCATCCTGGAATTTCGGACCATATTTGTATGAACAAGAAATTATTTAGAATGTTCATTTCAAAGCCTGTCGGAGTCACAAATTGGCAACAAGGAATCTTATAGTATAGTATTTAAGTAAGACAGAGGTACCGAAATATATAAACTTTAAAGGAAGAAAATGTGCAAAGGTAACGCCGCAGCAGCTAACTTCTATAATGAAAATTACGCCAACCTTATATGTAATTTTTTTACATATTTCGAAAAGTTTGTGTATAATTTCGAAGGAAATATTTTGCCTTTCGCTGAGACCCAGAAAATCCTCTTTTTATCATTGGGAATAAACAATCAACGCTAGATGTTAGGTCTGTATTGAGTTTCTGCCAGAATTCGACACAATTATCGTTTATATGTAGTTGACGTTACATCAACTCTATCCAAATTATTTTCCATCACCTCAGAGCAAATGAGTATAACTTTATTTAAATACATAAACAAAAAAAAGTGAGAGAAAGAAAAACTACATAAATGTTTGCATTGGATATTAAATAATTTGTGCAAGCTTAATGTTTCGAAATTTTAAATATTTTCCTGAGTGGACACGTCGAAATTTCTTCCTGGTCGTAGGTCACCATCAAGTGAAAGCCATTAGTGGTTAAAAAGATTATGCCTCTTTCCAACCATTGTTTATGGTAAAGGGTTTCCAAAAGTTCCCCGATTGTTATGAAAGTATAAATGTGATAAGAGGTACTCGATTTTTTCTACCCTTCATTCTTTCTACAGAATTGAGTTGCTTCGTCAACGAAAGTTCAAAGGCTAGTAAGCCTATTAAAGTAAATCTTATAATGTTTACCACAAATACTTATGTACATAAAATTTTCGAAAAAAATATGTATTTATTTACAGTTCAGGGAAGATGAAAAACGCAAGAGGTTACTGGAAAGTGTGATGACGGAAAAGGAGTTATGATATAGTGATGACGGAAAAGGAGTTATGATATAGTGTTCTTCAAAATTGAAATTACAATTTTTACCAAAAAAAACTGCTGTTGTTGTTTCTACTACGTGAACCCCTACCAGCCAATCTGGACGGTAACAACCCTGACTTAGTTAAGATCAACTTAACATTGTCTTCATCAAATTCGTCTGTCTTTTCATCGTCGACATTAAAAAATTCTTTAACATTTTAAATATTAAGCATTTTATTATTTATTCTGCGAAATTCCTTCGGCATTCACCTGGGAGTAGTTTTTAGAAAAATATCGAATATGATTTTTGATAAACTTATATGCTCATAGAAGCGCCCATCGTTAGATGTTCCATAGCTAATTTTAAAATGTTTTTTTTTTCAATATATTTTTGTTTCTTCCTCTGTATTTTCAAAATAAGTTATAGGAAATGTGCATTAAGCACTCGGAGCACTTAATTTTTGCATGAAATCTAGAATGACTATACTTATTTAAATCATTTCTTTTTGTACAAAATTAAGAATATAGCGGTTGCCATAATTTTTGAAAAACTTTCCATTTAAATTAAAATTTATGTTTGCATTGACCTGATCTAGGCTAAAGTTACGAGTGAACTTGGCTAGATAAATTTTCCATAAAAAGTCTAAATATGTGGAAAACACTTTCTCCCATGTCTCCCTGTACAAAATTCATTTTATGTTAAAAATTGCTAAAATATGAATGTAATTAAAGGTGTATACAGGTTTATTTGTATTTATGTAAATATTTTGGTTTAAAGTTTTATATACGAGGTACAAGTACTACATGACCGATGTTCTGCTCACATTGGACAGTGGGAAAAATAGCAATAAAGCACAATATAAAATCTTAGTAAAACGTTTTATTACCTATGTTAAGAAATTTCTTTTAGTTTAGTGAAACTGTGTGTCCGCATTTCGGCTAAAGTGTAGAGATTTTGAAACAACGATACCCGCATTTTTGTGATGGTTTTTTTACCGCCGAGGGTGGGAAAGTTTCACTTTTCCACTTTTTACGAGTTCACTTAAAACAGCAAGTTTCAAGTTTCTATTCAAAAATTATCATATTTATTTTATGATTACAAATATCATACGGTTTCGCCAAAGTTAGTGAAATTTTTTTAAAGCAATTTTTTGGATTTTTTCATTGTTCCAGTTCATACCTGAGCTTCTGGCCCTATAACTCACTGGACATTACTGCGTGAATCAACATTTGTTTATAGCATAGAAGGACGGATAAGCATTTTTAATTTTGTTTTTATTTCTCCTAAGATGGTTTTGAAATAAATATTTGAGTCACAGCAGCAGTCAAAATTTTTAGAGGTGTTAAAATCGTGTACTCTAGTGTTTTTAAAAGGAAAACAAAACATATGTTTATATATTCACAACCTTTATTATTAATACACAATTTTATGTTCAATACAAATAGTTTGCTGTTGTCGACGATGTCAGTGGAGGACGAAATGTAATATAATTTGATGCGGCATAGACAATAATTTTTATTAATCGGAGAAAAAATCTTTCAATAAAGTTTGCTTATTGACAACGGAACTATTTAACGATATTTTTTTTTTAAATAATTTCCGCTTTTACATTGATATTTTTATGCTGCAAGTTCAGGGCTCGTTATGGACGCTATTTTGTTCGATTTCCAGAAAAAACTTAATAAACGAAATATCATTTTTATACAGAGTAATCATTTTACTAAACTATATTTTTTTATGAAGTTTTTTTTGGGATATTAATATTATACTTAAATCGAACGTATTTTTCATATGTCTACTTAAAACATTTTTGCTTTAATATTTTGAAAAATATAGAAATTCAAAAAATAAATTTTTTTAACTGAGATGGGCATAATTTTTGGTGAATATTCATCAAATAAACAACTTTAGTTTCACCAGAATTTCATCAAGAAAACGCACCTTCATATCGCAATTAAATTTTTTTTTATTTTTCGTCATACTTTGTATGAAACGCCTGCACTGTGCGTTGCACGTTAGTCAAACGCAAGTGGCTTCACTTTCAATAAATCAAACATTATATGGCGCTTATTCAACGTTGGAAAAATTCATTATTAGCATCGGCGACGACGAAGCGTCTGCTGCATTAATGATTCATTTTTTACGCTGTTGCCGCGACTCAAGCAAATTACACAGGCAAACAATGTGGCAACGGCAAGCCAGGTCGAACAACTGCTAGCCATTAAATAAACATCATGGCATGAATTTTTATGTATGTACGAGTATGTGTGCATTATATTTTTCTTAAATACCTTTTGTTATATGAGTTAATGCATCCACGACTAACGAGAAATTACAAAGTATGCGAATGTTCTTCTTTTAACAACTTAATTAAGTTATTAAATTCAGTGAGGTATATTTGCTCATTTACTTATTCAATAAGGTCTGATAAGAGGTCAGGACAGTGTACGGTAGACGAATTTAATCACTTTCATGCAAATAATAATACAAAATAGCAAACAATCGTATTTGATTTAAGACATTGACTGTGTTTTCAACAATGTTAGACTGGTTTTTTTTTTGGGGTATCCAAAAGACTTGGCAACAATCTACTGACTGATTTCTTAATATAGATTTTATTAAAACTTTCAACAATGACATCGCAATTTTCGTCACAATATACAAATGTTTAAAGTAAAAAGGTTCTACCAGAAAATTCTTACCAGTCTAATAATAATTGTATTAATTTGACGCTTACACTAACTATTAGCTTGTAACTTAGATTTTGGCCGAACTTCTCCTACCATTTGTTGTGTGCGTCTTTTTTATATTATACGACAAATGGAGGGACGTCCAGTTTTGTGCCGGTTCCGTAGGGCAGATACATTTTATAAGAAGCTTTTTCATAGCTTAAATGGGCTTCAGTGTCGTCTGTAGTTATTTTTTAGTGAAGGACACAGCGCTACCTTTTACCGGGTTTCACTACATTAGTATTTCTCTTACCGTTACCAATTACTCGATTTCCGATGGATCTTGTTGTGCATCTTAATCATCCAGAAACTTGCATTAAATTGGTCAAACGGTTTATAAGAAGATGAGTAAAAAAATTACCACTTTTTTCTGTTTGTTTTGATTTTGTCTCTGACAAGAAATGCACGGCCCTCTCTCCTATGACCATATACACGTCCAGGACGTTGAAATCATGCTTTCTGTGTTTGACAATATGATTTGTAGCCACTTCAAACCTGTCGTTACTTATAACGAAATGTTGTAACCCAATCTGTATTATAAACAAATTCTCACTAATTTTTTGAAATAAATTTTGAGTAAAATTTTTTGATTTTTAATATTTTATACAAAGCTTTTGACTTAGATTTATATGGTCTGCGCTAGAAAATCAACTATAATTTACTCAAGAAATAATTTAAATTTAGTAAAAAGAAAATAAATTGTCAAAACTGGTCAGTATGTGGTTTGAAAACAGCGTGAATATATTTCGCAAGAGATTAAACTTTAATTTAAACGCAAAATAAATGAAATTAATTAAATGACAACTAATTTGCCAATATGTAATCGTTATTACTCAATTTATTCGTTGCAGTTTCCTGAACTGGTATATAAAAAAAGTTAAAACAGTTCGTTACATGTAATAATATCTACCAGTTTGCTGCAGCAAAAAGAAAACGAGTACGCTCAAATTTCAATTAATGAACAATATTTAAAATGAAAGCCAGGCGAGTGTACGAGTATAACATGTAAGTGTATAAACTGATATTCGTAAAAAAACTAACTACTTGACAATTATTATATAATATAATATAATTTTAGCGCGTACACTATATAGCTCAGTGTTTGGCCGAGCTTCTTCTACCATTTGTAGTGTGCGTCTTTATATTATACCGCAAATGGAGGGACCTACAGTTTTGTGCCGACCTCGAACTCACCGGCATATCAAGTTATAGCACGCACCGCTACTAACTCGACCACAGCGGCCACAATTATTACTATTTTAAAAATTGCCGTTTACGAGCTTATATTACAAAGAAAAAGTAATTTTTTTGACTAGCAGTAGCTGTTATTGTATTTAAAAGAAATTTTTAAATAACGAAAACTACGATATAGTTCGAAAATAATGATTTAAGAAAATTTGGTGCAATTTTTGGATTTACTTACAAATTGGTTTTCAAAAACTTTAAATAACTTAAGAAAACGCGAATGATGTCTTTAAATACTAAATTTTAATTTCAACTAAATAAATAAAAACAGGCACTAAATAAATTGAAATTACTTGCTTGAACATTTTCTTATTTTTTCTGTTGATTCCAATTCGTTGAAACATTAGAAAAAATTAAATAGCTGAAAAGTGTAAAAGGGCCATATTTCTTTCTCAAATCAGTGTATTAAATTTGAAATTCACAAGATAAAAAGTGATTAGTAAAAGTAATAAATTTAAAATTATAATTAAAAGAAATAAATGTGTTTCCTTGCCGAGATTCGAACTCACTATACCGTGGTGTATGATGCAAATTTCTGGTTCACAAATAGTAAGATTTCGACAATTTGAAGGACTCAACTTTATTTTTTCCAAATATCAACATCTTTTCTAAAAGAGCTAAAATCGAAAATCAAATGCAAATTATCTATTAACTCGCGTGGTGTCACGTGGAAGTTACAGCATGCGAATGTGAAGTCGCAAACTCGAGTCTGCTCTGTTTTAATAATAATAATAATAATCCCAACGGTTTTATCCCTCCATACCCGCCCGACCGACGCGAGGAGCGCATCCGCATGACGCACGGATATATAAAACAAATTTTTTTTTCATATATGTTGCGCCGAGTCATGAAAGGCAGAGGTTTGTTAAGTGTCGAGATCTAAAACTGTTCAGCTACAGAACAAATGCTCATCAGTTGATCGAATAGTAATATATGTATATGTATGTATGTCTTAATTATGGAGAGCATTGAGTATAGTTTTCTTTATGTAAAAAAGTGAGTCTGAAATATCAAAAGAACCGAACAAAGTGTTAAAATTCGGACATAAACTACGGAGTGGCTCATTTAACTCAAAACTACTTTTACATGGCTTCAGAAAAAGAGGCCGGAAATGTCTTGAAATTCTGGAGGGAACGTTTAGTTTTATTTCGCTAAGAAGAGATGGGCTAGAGATCAAGCCTGTCAGTAACTTGACCAAAAATACAATGCCTAGCATTTCTCTGCGACTAGCAAGTGTAGGAAGATTAATGAGTTTTAAACGACTTATATATGGCGGCAGGTTGTACTGAGAATCCCAACGAAAATTCCTTAAAGCAAAAAGCAGAAATTGTTTTTGAATTGACTCTATTCTGTCGGAATGAACTTGATAGCGCGGGTTCCAAACAACAGATCCATATTCCAGTATGGGCCTCACTAACGTTGTGAACAGAGCATTCGTGATGTAAGGGTCATTGAATTCTTTTGACCACCGTTTTACAAATGCAAAAAAATGTTTTTCTTCTGCAACTTAAAATGTATTCACAATCTGAGGTACATACATATAATACTTAATGCCCTCATCTATCGACAATATTGCGTGTTAAAACACAACTATGATACTAAATATCATTTATGATAACGAACTGGTATTCTTACTGGTATGAGCTGATACAGAAGTGGACAATCTACATCTCGGTAAATGTATGAACGCGAACTAGTGGGACTGGAACTCCACTTTAGCTTAGAACTAGTAACATTCCATGCTGTGGGCATCTGCTTGGTGCTCGGTTTGAGTTCAAAACTGTAACATAACATAAATGTGTGTGTTGGCGAACCGTTAGCATCAAATGATGGCAGCTGAACACTTCTTAGAGTTCTTTACAGCCTAGGGCATTTTCGGCGTCGTAAGTTGAATGCAACCAAAGTTAAGTGGCACAAGTTGGAATTTCGGTCATGAATGTGCATAACACAAGCATAGTCACTTACACATACACATATGCATCTTAGTCACATCACATGTAAATGTACATGTACGTGTGTGTATGTGTGTGTGTGTAAAGGTAAGCGCCGCAACTGCGCTCTGTACTTTACATAGATTTATTAGTTATGGTAATGTTCTGCGTCGAGAATTTTCTTGCATTTACTTTAAGTAGTTCAAATGTAGTATAAAGTGCAACTATCTTAGATGACCTCACATATCAAATGTCGGTAAGTACTTGTGAATGATTTTGAAAGCTGACCATTTGTGTGTGCACAAATTAAGCTTTTAAAGCTAAATGGATATTTTTTTAGTTCGCCGTGGTGTGCAAGGTAAGTAAGTATGTTCATACGTAAGAGATGAGGATTTATTTTAGTTTATTGGTACAATAATGGGTAGGTCGTTGAAAAGTGATAGCTTATTTTTTTAATCGCAAATCCATCGTTTTGTCGCAGAGACACACTTGGAAAACTTTGACAACCGAGTTATAAATAGCTTCTTACTAATTTCTTATTACACAAAACGGTTGATGGTTGATGCACTGATCTAATATTATGTAAAGTTTTAGCTGAATACTTGGTATTTCCAAGCCTTACCTTAGTTTCGGTGATGGTTTTTTACGCAAAAAATAATGATTAATCAGATTAATCGAATTTCATTTATTTTGAATTTTTGTTATAAGTCAAGAAGAATATGAAAAGGTCACTTAGGACTTATCAAACAGTCCTCGTCCTCTAGTCCAAAATTAATCATAAACTCGAGTTAAGGGCGCAGTCAGGACATAGTAGGAGCACTTATCCCGACATCTTTAAACTTTAACAAAAATGCTTTGTACTCCCTTTTCAGCAGTAAAACTTAGAACGGTAAAAAAGTCTTGATTTTAAATTTTATATATTTAAATGCAATAATTCTAAATTCTGAATCCTTCTAACAAAATGGTAACGCATTCCTATGTCCTTTCCTGCAAACAGAGAGAAGTGTAATTTTCTACAACTTCATTTTATTTTAGTATAATTTGAACGTGTTAATGAACATATCTACATATATACTCATATGAATATATGTATGTTTGTACATAGCTATGTATGTACATATGTATATATAAATGTAAAGAAACAAAAGTGTTTGGCTCGCCAACGTACAATGACTTTGCCAATTTTCATGCGAGTGAGGAGATGTAAATCCTTTGTATGTGCATTTCACATCCGGATGCATACATACGAACATATGTGCATATACATATATGTGTGTTTATATGTACGAGTATGTTCTCATATATGCGTAGTACACATTCGTTTTTGTCGCTTAAAAAACACGCCTGTGATTGTCTGCCTAACGCTTTAGATCTCAAAACGTTTGTGCACCAGATCTGTCTGCAAATTATGCTCTTTTGTCTAAGTAATCGTTTCGAATGCAATTAGTGAACGAAAGGCGAATTATGCACTTCTGTATTTTAATAGTTTTACTCCGATTTAGACACCATACGTCTTTGTCTATGTACGAGTATTTGCATATACATATGTAAATATGTGTGTACAAATGTTTGAAAAGAAATGTGGAAACTAAATTGTCTGCTAGATTTACGGTATTTAACTAAAGGCACATACATACGTGTGTAGATACATGCATATATTATTAAAGTGGGACAATTGATATTTAATTATTATTTACGTCTTCCCTTCTATGAAAATCAAATGCTATATAATCCTTTAAATCTGTAAAAAGTGATTTCGATACCGCGAAATTGTAAGTAACATTTGATATTTAACTGTTAATTCTAAACCTTCAAAATTGATATATGTATATAGCGACTTTTGTTAAAAATTCATTAAATTTAATTAAAATTCACAAATTTTTTTCTAATAAATTAATTAAATAACATGCAAACAACTTGTCTGGGAAATAGTTTTTAACCAGAAGTAAAATAAAAGTAAGTTTTTTAAAAGAAAATCTTTCCCGTTACATTCCGTTTAATTTTTAATTTAACTCAAACAAGGCAAAAGAAAGAAAGTTGCATTTCAAAAATTTAAATGTTAACTTAAATAAAATTTAAATTTTAAATCAATCCTTGCGAAATAAATCATAATTTTATGATTTTTATTTTTAGTTTGAATGAAAGAGTCACGCACTTCATTTCATTAAAAAAAAAAAATATTGAGGTACATTAATAAAATAAAACAAGTCTCACTTCACATCTCAATCTTCCGATTAATATGGAAATACTTTAAAACAACACCACACACGTATATGATTTCATAAATATTATAAAACCGCAACTTTCCTTCTATGTAAATTATAAACTTGGCAAATATGCACACATACTTTTCTTTTATCTTTTTGATTGTGTGCGACCAAATTTGTGCTGCATTCCTTTTGGTTTTCTCAACAATCAAGCCACACTCGATTTGTATGATTTATATGATTTTATTGGACCTTAAACATATAAGATAACACCAATTTGTGTAAAACGTTTTTTAGAATATTTTCCATTTGTGATATAATATAAAGCTCGGCCAAACACTGATCTATATAGTGTACGCTCCCTCAGTGTCTGTTATAATATCTTGAACCAAAGCAATGTGTTTAAAACGAGTATTTTATACCAAATCGATTATTTAGAGTTGGCAAACGAAATATAATTTTTACTTATTAGCATTTTGTCCTACTCGTCCCGTAAACATAATGTGTCTAAATTGCATATTTGCATCTAAATGAAAATAATAACTCACTTACGGTGTCATTAACAAGTTTTTCACAGGCATTTTGGAAAAGTTTTTTAAATAAATATTTGTATGTATTGAATTAAAATTTTCAACAAGGCTTAAAATTATTTAAAAATATGTTTTAGAATAAAGTTTCCATTTGTTAACTTACAAATTTGTTTGACTAAAACTTTCTCAACTTTGATAACTTATTTGATCACATTTGCACTCAGAAAATTATTTGAGAGTGAAAGTTTTTATTTTTTTTTTGTCTTCGAATTGCAAAAGTTGATTAATTAAATTAATTTGACAACTCCTTTTGATAATATTTTTAAAATTAAGCTTTTATAATTATTTTTTTTTGCAATATTTTCTTGTACTTATTAAATATTACATTAAATAAAATTTTTATATATGTGGCAAAACTCCATTTCAAATTAATTAATATTTTATTTCAGCTTTACAAATAAAATGTATCCAAATTCGTTAAGGCGTTGTTGCGCAACAATAATAAAATGTATGTGCATCTCGCATTCACGCACATACTTCTCCGGTTATAATATTAGAACGTTCCTTACATACTTTTTTTTTAGAAGTCTTCAAATAATTACAAAAAATTGACAAAGAACAAAATCGAAATATAAAATTGTGCCATCCTAGTAAACATACACACATACATGTATGCGACTACAAGTCTGTTAGTTTTCTGCTTCTGACATGAAAGAGAAAGATGGCGGCGGTTCGTGCAAATTTATGGATATACAATTCTTTTTATCATTAAAACTAAGTAAGGCAAATAAAACTAATTTTATTACATGTTTTATTAAAAATCCAGCTTAAAACTTAATAGTCAATAAAATCAGAACCAAATGGAAATCGTTAAAACAGAATGCACGGAAAATTAAATTCACCCAAAACACTAAACACGCAACATGGATAAAGAGTTTGATTCCACTGTTCATTCAACTCAAGTTATTATATAGATTTCAGTGATGTACATTTTTTTTTATATTCTCTTTTTATTAAATACTTACATTGTTCAGTTAGCAGTCAACCAACTGACGCCAATAAGAAGCATGAAAAGTGTCGCTGGATCTTAATTTGCTGCTCTTTATCTCTGTCCTTGTAGACTCGTACAGCTCATCGTACCTTTGTCTGTGGTGATCGAGAGACATATAAAGTGTGGTTTTTATTGGCCAAGAGAGAACATCTAACGGAAATGGTGTCTTCTTTTACATCAGGTTAAAAAAGTCGTATTTAAAGAGTCACCCTGTTTGAAATACACAAAAATAAAGTGCGTACATATTTTTGTTTCTTGGGTATTTTGCGAAGATCTGGCCTAATGTGAATATTTTATTTGTCTATGCAAAATAAACAAGGTCTTCAGCTACACTTAACCAAATTCATCATATTTTTCAGAGTGGTGGCTACTATCATCATTTAGTAGCGTGCTCCCTCCATATACGTAATTTTCGCCGATCCTAAAACCCTCCGTAAACAATTACTTTAAAAACTGTTTCTTTTCATAATTTATAATTAATTCATTGAAATATTTATTACGAACTTGTGGCAATTCCGAATGCTTACATCTGGCAAATTAATAAATAAGCCACCTTTTAGTTGACTTTTGTTATAAATGAAAAAACAAATCTGACCACAGCCCTCACATAGCAAATCTTTCAATCTGAATCTTTTGGTAAACAAAATGCGAAAAATCTAACAAAGTTTCGCTAAAAAAAATCCCGATAAATCATACACATTTTCCTCGCTGCTTTATCTTTTTTTTACTCTTTGTTTCTATTAATACTACTGCTTTCTAATACATTCGTTTGTTAAGTTTATACGTGTAATAAGCTATTTGGCACTATCCAATTCCATTTTTGCAATCGAAAAGCATAGTCGTTGAAAATCAGTCACCGAGTGTTATACCGATTTGCAACTTCTGTCAATGAAGGTTTTCCTGAAATGCACTATTAAAAAACATAGCAGATAGTAGGATGAAAAAAATTACCCAAATGCACTGCTTTATTTAAACATTTTTATTGACATTTCAATAGTAATTACTTCCCATTAAAATTTTATTGACTTGATTTTTTAATTGTATCTGTCTTTCTCTATGCATAATTAAATTTCAAGTATTTCAATTTACAAGTAGATTTCGCGCATTTGGGAAGCAAATAGCGCTTTTCGTTTAAGCACATTTGTTTAATTGGAAAGCAATAAAAATTGATGAAAAACGTGTTAACTGAGCAATATATTCTTGATAGGTGTTAAAATAAATCTCAGTGATTTATTTTTACATATTGGAGTGGGCCGGTGATTGAAGTTGTTTTGCAAGCGCTCTGGTCGAGAGGCGGATGGCGCCGTTGTTTATGAGAGAAACTGGCACTGCAACACATTAAATTTTCATTTATCTTTAAAGTTTGCCAGCATTACTAAATATCGAAATCGATTATCAGTTTTTAAAAATTTTAAATTCATTTAACTTTGATGCAAATATGTATAAAGCTCACATTATTTTACGACATTGCTGAATATATTAAGTGGAATTTTAAACAAGCAGAGAATTATTTAAATAAAAAGGCATTATTGTTTGTAAGTTATTTCCTCTTATTTCAAATAAAAATTGCTTAAAAAGGAAAATGATTTCTAAACGCGACTGGATCTCTCCAAAATCAGAATGACTCAAGGGCTGTAACGGAAATGGAAATAGTCGAAACTCTTCGGGTCAAAGCTCTGTTTGAAGAAGAACTTCTTACCAACGGTATAAAAATCTGTCTTCATTGCCTTCATGCCTTAGGCCGGAGAGGTTTCGAAAACGAAACCGTAGGTTCTTGTCGTTCTTAAATCTCTGGAAAAGTTAATTGTAACCATATTTTTTTATCCATCGACGATCGATTACTGTCTTAAAAGCAACAAGCCCACCTGAAGGAAAAGTCCACACTGACTGCGTTAATTTCACTTGTCAACTATTTTGAAAAGGCTTTCAGTTAGAAAGAACTTTATCTTGTAGCTTTTTTATACATCGAGGCAACGTTGTAAAAAATAAGACCAGAGGCCAAAACACAAACCTTGAAAAGACTTGAAATGTGAAATTATCTAATGAAGTTCCTAAGGCAAATGCTATTAGGAAGGATGACCGCGGCAAAAGTTTTTTAAAAATAAAAATGACTCTAAGAGAATAGTGTGTTGAAAGAAATAAAATTGTCTTATTTATCAATTAAAGTATCGATATCGAGATTACTGTACTAACACCTGAATGTCCGAACATCAAATTATGACAAGCTTTTTTATGGAAGAAATACCCTCGGAGGTTTGCCATTGCCTTCCGAGGAACGACCGCTATTAGAAAGAAACTTTTTCTGTGATTCAGATTTCACTTGCACTGGTTAAGAGGTTCGGATGTTCTTATGTTCAAGTCAAAGCAGTGAGCTTCATTTCGATTAAAATAGATAAATACATAAAAAGTATGAAACTAGTTGACAAAAAGAGCTTATGCTTGTTACACAAATGCAATTTTAGTTACTCCAATTCGCCTTTTAATCAAAGTCTGCATATTTTCACTGATAATAGCATTATTTGCAAAAAAACAAGAAATATTATTGTAATCAACTGCGACATTTTAAGGCACCAAATAATGCTTGATGAATACAAAAAAAAAACATATCTGCACAAAAATAATTCCTCAATTATAAATGCAACAATACCAGCATTTACTCAAATTTATTATCTTTGAACATCAAAAAGAATTTCAGACGCTCATTAATTTGAAAGTGCATCGAAAACTTTCTGCTAACATTGGAACTTTTTATTTGCTAACAAATTCTTTTTAAGAAATTTTCATTGAATATACTCATAGTTACATGGATATACATACGTATGTATGTACATATGCGTGTATGTATATCGGGTTAATTTCTGGGCTTTCATCATATTATCTTCAACGTGTCTATGCAAGTGAGAGTACTATGTACTTACTTGAGACTTACGCCGATTGTTTTTGTGGCGGCGTTGGTATTGGATATCTGCGAAGACCAGCGGCGTTCAATGTAACAAGTACGCCCAAAATATAGAAAATAAAAATTCTAAAATTAAACCATTTTAGAGCTGATGGTCTCGGCAGCCAATGCTCATTAAATCATTTAGTTCTGGTATTTATACCAGCATCTAAATAATAATAATAATAATAATAATAAAATTAAACCAAAACTTTTAAAAGTAATACAGACGAGTATATTAAATCCAGAGGTGGGCACTTCGTATTACCAGTGAATATGCAGTAAAGATTCTCTTAGTCTAGACTTAAGTATGTGCGTGTAGATGTGCGAAAGTTGCGAGCCCCTCATCGCTCTCAATTGATATGCACAATTAAATTATGAATCCATGATATGAGGGTATTATGCTAGAAAGTTTTTACCCATATTTGCAGTTATTTGTAGCTTCATTGTAATTTACTTGTATTTTATTTTATTTTGAGAGTCTTACAATTTTTTTAATTGAAATACCTTATATGTGCTTGCTTTGCTTCCGAAACTTCAAACATTCTCACGCATATTTATCAAAGTTTCAAACTTCGAACAGTAGACCCAAATATTTTTCAAATCCCGAAATATCCATATTTTCTATCATAATTTGTAGAAAATTTGTATGTCTGCAGTTTAATAGCCAACTAACTTATCGAAATGTAAGAACGTAAGAAAAATTTGCTCATCAAAAGAGAATACGATTAAAAATTATAGAATTTTGTTTTGACCGCGTTTTAATAAAATTATGAAATTATATTTAGTATAGCAGTACCATCGATGGTATTCGATGTTTTTACACAAAATGTATGGGTACCATCGATAGTACTAACGAATTATAATTTTTCAATACATATTTATTTTAACAAAAGTTAAATGAATAGTATAAAAATAATTGTGTACTAAAACACTTTGAGAGCATTAAATTAATTTTAAAATTTTTTTCACGGCTGATCGTGGGTTGTTTTACGTATAGCCGAAGCAGTCCTTAGAACTAATTGTGTAAAATTTTTTCCGCAGCCAGAATGATGATCAAAATTAGTAATCACACACAACCATGTTTTTATTCGTATAACTTTTCTAGCTAACATAACTTCAACCGCCTTAAAAATGTAACTCCGACAGGAGAAGAGACCAAATAAATTTTTAAAAATGTTTCTTTAAGTTAATATAAAAATTTTAATTTTAGTTTAAAATTGTCTTGTTTGCCGATATTAACTAATTGCCCATAGGCATATTCATACTTATAGCGCTTAATTGAGTCAATTTGTAAATTTTGTCCATTCAAAATACTCAAAAACAATTTCATAATTTCCTCAATTACGGCTTTGTCTGTAAGCTTCTTTAAATCGACACATTTAATTTTTTAACAGTTTAATCTAAGTTCTGTCAAGTATTTTTCAAGTCCTGCGATTTATAATTTTATTGGAAGTAAATCGTGATAAACTATATTTACATGAGGCCGCAATTAAAATAAAGTATAAAATAAACAAAATCCATTATTTTTGATTTCGCGAGTCCAACCTAGTTAATTTATATTACGAAACTATGCTACTGAGTCAGGGCGTGAGTCCAACGCGAGTTTTATACACAACTCGACTAAAGCGCCAACTAGCTGTTTTGATTTAAAAAAAAAAACTAGTTCGTAAACAACACTGTTTTTAAATTATCGACACTTCAGTACCACCTTTAAAGATATTTTTTTTTATTTTTACTAATAATTTCGCCGATTGTGTTGCGCTTTAAGGGAAAGTGTTCATGTCAGAAATACACTTTAAGGTTTGCCATTGCTTGCCGAAGAGCCATCGCAAGAAGTAACACTTTTTTTTTAATATTTAACATGTGTGGCTATGATTCGTGGCCACTATAAAAAATATCAGAAAATGTTTTTGACATTGTGAATACTGTACAAAAATGCATTAATGTTTTGAATGCTTGGGGTAGTATGAAGCAACATTCAGAACTTAATTAAAAAAGGAGCACATTGATTTTTTTCGCCTACTTGCTTAGGGTGTAGAATTTTATGCATTGACAACATTTAGTTTGCTGTTAATTTGAGAAAATTTTATTATCAATATTACCAAATTCTTACTTTTACTAAATGGAGGAAGACGAGTATCGTTTCAGTCAAGAATTTGTAATAGGATGCCCTTAAATTTGCTGCATTTCATATAAATTCTAAGCTTAAGAATTACAATTTTAAATTTTACCTACCACAAAAGAAATTGCTGGAACCGTAGTTATTCTGAATGTTTGTATGTTATTCGGCGGCCTCGGGCCAGAAATAGCAACCAACGACGTCGGTGACAGCGTAGCTCCGCTATGTTAACTTCTACTAAATATGTATAAAATAAAGTGCAGGTCACATTAGAGCGGCACCAATTCGCAATTGAAAGCTACAGCTGCCTACAGAGAAAATTGGGAAAATCTAAACTGAATTAAAGCGATAAAAACGCTGCACAATTGTTCTAAGTGGCCCTGTCGCTTTTGCATCGTCCAAGGCGACACCGCTTCCTGAACCAAAGGGATACGCATCTCGCGACATTCAAATGATATTTAACATATTTTCAATGTAAAGGAAGATTACAATTTTTTTAGTTAAAAAATTAAAATGAAATAAAATATGATATCGAAAAATTGTAATATACAAATACTCAAAATCCAATTTTTCCTTTTCATGGCAAATTTTTATGCTTATCTTATTAAATCACTTCCAGCCATCAAAGCTTTTCGCGTATCATATCACTCTAATGTGCACGGCGCCTAAGACATTTGCTTATCTGCATCTGAGCAAGCATATAGCAGACAAACTTTGCTCATGCAAAAGTTTTCTATTTGGAGGACGCTCATTTATAATCAATAGCGGCGCTGCTACGTCAGCAGTTTTACAAATTTGCAAGAGTTTTCAAGAAACTTAGCCACACACAAACATGCATAAATCTCAAAGAGAAAAACATTTAAACGAGAAAGAAACTTAAACTACTGGCTCTTGCTTTCTAAACTGTTGGTAATCAGAAAGTTCAAGTTTGATTACTTTATTTATAATGAAGTGATGCGGGAGTAGTCCTCTGCAAATACTTATGAAAATTTCGCAAACTAATATAATAACGCAATTGAATTCTGACTAATTCATATTCATACAAACTTCTTTCGAATTCAGTAGCAATTCATGGTATTAAAAATTCTTTTGAGTTATCACACATAGTATTACATACCTAGGAAAGAGAACGGTTTCAATCAATGAAAATTGACAGATCAAATAAAATTTGCGGGCGTAGAGAAAACATACGACTAGTCCATCAAATGGCTATTGGAACTTAAAAAAATAAGAATAAAAATGTATTGAGGGTGATATTTGTACTACAACTTTGTAGCAACGTAAAAATGGAAAATAATATCGAGACAAATTTACTACTCATTTGTTGGAAATTGAGTCCCCTTCAAAAATGTATTCGGTGTTATTTTTGATTTTTTACGTTGCTACAAAGGTCTAGTACAAATATCACGCTCAATACGTTTTTAGTTTTATTTTTTAAAGTTCCGACAGCCATTGATGGACTATTTATATTTATAATTTATTAAAAATAATTATATAATTTTAATGTTTTAGTAATTTTTAATGAAAAAATGATATTAAAATAGTTTATTAAATATTGTGAAATGTTATTGAAATAATTGAAAAAATTGTATTTTAAAAGAAAACTTAATTTATTGTACCTTGTTTATCCATGTTAATAATTTAAAAAAATTCATGTGTCAAAACTATTTTAAATAACTTATTTTGCTTTTTCCAGTCTACCTGTTAAATGTCTTAGTGCGCCCATTTTATGATGTTGAGGATGGTTTGAGGTATTGTGAATAGACTGGAAAAATACCTTTATCAAAGAAGGAATACATGAAGGAACTGAACAATATACAATACAATACGGATACAAAAAGAATGTTGTGGACAAAATCCGACTTAATAAAGACAGACAGAGGAAGAATGACGAAGAGAAAGACAAAATAAAATGGGCGATACTAACTTATTCTGGTACAGACACCTACAAATTGGTAAACTATTTAAAAAAACGAAAAATCCAGACAAATTGGTAAACTATTTTAAAAAATTAAAAATCCAGACAGCATTTAAAACAATTAATAACCTAGGAAAAATGCTTCGAAGGCCCATTTACCAAACAAGGAGTATTTCAAAAAAGTACGAAAGCCGACCACTGTACCTGAGTCGAACTTCGCTAACCACATTGTTCAACAATAAATGTCCTACAGCAACTATTAAGAAGACAGCAACAAAAGGGACGCCGCCTGAACGTACTCGAAAATATGGAGATCTATAACCAAAGAACCTTTGATGGAAGAGTAATAAACGAGCAAACACATACTTATTCCGACGCAATATTCGAACCTCTTAAGATATATTCTAAATATACTCGTATTACCATGGACTCAAAAGAACTTAATAGAATGTAGTATCAATTTATGCAAGAAGGATATTTTTTTTTAAAGATTCACCACCTATTACACTTTTCAATCAAATTATGGTTTGAATTATATTACATTTTACTAATTGATTCAATTAAGTGTCGTCTGAACGCCGCATAAGCGTCACGAATTAGAGTAGTTAGGAACATGAAGTATCTATCACAATAAACATATCTGTCGTATGGAAATGGTTTTATAAAATAGAAAACCTTTTGTCCCCTGCTTTCTACCAATATTTTAATATGCGTAATTAATTAATAAACAATTTTTTTCTGATACATTCATGTGTTGGTGGCGGTCTTCTTAACTAGTTTAACTAAATTAATTCACTTATTAACTGAAAAAGTAACACTCAATATTGCTTAATCAGAAAAGACGTTTACATAGTCTTAACTGGAAGTAATTTTTAATAAAGTTGCCACATATTTAACTAAATCTTAATTTTAAACAAATACAAGCTTTTACATAGTAATATAAAATATTTGGATTTTTTTTTAAATCTTGCTATCAAGTGTAAATGGTCTTGGAATTTCATTACTTTTAGATTTATATTGTTTTAGGTATTTATTGTTAATTATCAGTATTATTGCCTCAAATTAGTTTCAAAATTGTTATGTACATCTTTTAGCTAACAAAAAAAACCAACACTAAAATACTTTTTTTAATTTAACATTGACTAATAAAATCTATATTCCTTTGATGTTCTTAAAAGAGCTTGGTTTAATAACTATTAAGGTGTTTGTGCTATGGTAAACTTGGCCGAGCGTGCATCAGTACGTGCTATAGTTCGGGATGCCTCTGAGATTCATAAGTTCGCATCTCAGCGGGGAAATGTAAAAGTCATAGAAAAAGTGTTTTCTAATAGTAGTCACCACTAGGCAGGCAATAGCAAACCTTCGAAGATATTAGGTCTGGCATGAAAATGATTATCATAAAATAAATCTGTCGTTAGGCTTTGGCACTAATCTTTAGGTCACATACTATATGTGGTACTATCTAAAAGACGCAAACCACAAATGGAATGTGAAGCTCGAATGGCATACTACATATAGAGAGAGTGTTTATTGCGGACTTTGCAGCTTTGTCTTTCAGAATTCACATCCGTTTCAGTTTTGTTGGGATAATTTGAAGTATCCTGTTGAATTGATGACAGTGAAACACAGATTTGCTGTCAGTACAAATTACATCTTTAGCGAGTGTTAGCGTTGACATCAATTATAATTTCGTAGTGTAGAAGTAGAAAGTGAGATATTGTGTTACAATTTTCATTTGTCACTGCAAGTGAGACAATGTCTTCTTTAGGCAACTCCAGTTCTTTTCTTTCAAACGTCCAGCTATACTAATATAAAGTTATTGGTGAGCAGATTTGCATTTGCTTTCTTTACGCAGAAGTGAGAGGTTATTAAAAAATATATATATTTTTTTCATAATACTCGTACTCGTACTGGCAGTTGGCCTTACTGTGCTGAAATTTAAGTCGAGACTTTCTGAAACACAGCTCCCTGGGTTTTCCTCTGTTCAAACACGGAATTTAATGACTTCGAATATTTGTTAAATTACTATGCAGCTAATAAATGATTCGACTGCTAAGATTTTTTCTTCGTAGGTCGAGTGGTTAAAAGACCCCCTCAGCGAGTATGTTCTCCACTAGAGTTGTTCAGGGGTTGACTCTGAATAAGCGTCATCATAATATTCGCAGTAATAAATGTGTCATACACACATAGTTGAATTGATATTTGAATATTCTGAATTAAAGCTTTACGAGCAGTTACATTGACCACAAAGACGGAATGCATTTTAATAACCAGCAGCGCATAACCTCTTTGCAAACAAGTGAAGACACTGAAGAGAGGCCCACAAAAATAAACCAAGCCAACACAATACATGCATACATATATGTATAGTTACAACCATATGCACCCTGTAGTCAAATGTACTATTTGTAAACTACTTCACAACTAGTATGCATCGCAAGCACAACTAGACAGCCAGCCAACTGTCTTTCGTCAATTGGCAATTGTCAGATTTGGATCAGAAACGCACTGTAAAATAGATAAAAATAGAAAATTCTAATTATTGACCACACATACCATTCTCCTACTAGTTTAAAACAAACAAAGTTATACTAGTCCACAGAGTAGTGCACAATGCTTTATGTATACAAGTAATTTAAGTATACAAGTCAATGTTGTTAAATAAAATAAGGCATGAATAAATATTTTTGTATTTGGTAAAAGTCTGGTATTTGTCGGACTAGTTCAATATCAATCAGGTATTTCACTGCCGGGTACGGACACAAACTTATGTACATACATACGTGCGTAACTATAAAGCCGCTTTAGAAAATAAATAGCAGTAACGACAACGGCTGTAGCGTTGAAAAACGGCCTGCAGCGAGCCGCAAAGGCAAAATGCCAAAAAGGATGTAAAGCCGAGTGTGTAGAACACGCCTTTATGTGGGTCCTCTTAATAAGCGTGGCAAACGCATAAGCACATGTGGACCAAATGCACGGAAAGGCACAAGCGTTCGCATTTGGTTGAGTGTTCAAGTCGCGTATGTGCAGTCACGCGCAATAAAAAAAAAAATAAAAATAGGAACAACATATCAAATATCGTACAAACATCATAGTCCCCTTAGTCAAAAAATACGACTAGGGATGGGTGGGCGTGTATATGTGTGTGTGTGTGTATTGAGAAGTGTAGCAAAATGCAAATTTCATATCGTTTTTATTTTCGGGCGTTGCTGTTGCCAAAAGGCGCTAAGTGGGTCGGCAATCAACATATTAACCAGTCTACTTTGTTACACTGCCTTCACTTTTCCGATTTTTTCCCATCTAGAATGCCCACACGCATACATACATACATACACATGCGAGTATGTATGCATTTCGCTGCTTCTTAGTCAGCTGACTTCTTTTTGCTGTCTGACGATTATTTTTTTTTCTCCGCCTTTCGATTTTTTCTGCTTTTATTACAATTTTGATGGTTTTTTTTGTTTGTCGCTCATGCTGCATCCGCTTTCATATTGCGTGCAAATAACCATGCATTTGCAAATTTTGAGCTCTGTTTTCACTCGACATGACGGCATAAATACGAGATTTTTACGATGGTTTTTTATAGTATGCGCGTCCAATTTTGCTGCAACGCCCCGAACGGGCCAGCAAATCCCTTTTCATTTATGTCTCTACATATGGCCAAACGTAAGCGTGTACGTATTTTATGAGACTAGATATGTGAATGTTCTTGTATATGTGTATGTATGTATGTAGATATGTAGGCACTTAAACTTGACCCTACTGTACTTTCTTTGTAAACATCTTATAAAGATAATACTTTTACTTTATGTAGATGTACTCAAATTTGTTAAAGAGAAGCTAGAATTTTTATTTCTTTTAAATTTGATTAAAATTGTGTCGTTGCCCACTTTTAATCGAAGTCAATCGATTTTTCCATAAATATTCATAGTCACATGCGACATAGTCACTGACTAGGATTGTGTGCAAAGTAGTAATAAACTAGAAAAAGCCGTAAAACGTGTATTCTATTTTATGTTATAGATGATCCGCCGATGTAAAGTTGGTTTATGTTTTATGCAGATAAGTATGTTTAACGTGTAATTAACAAATTGTAATTTTTGCAGTTTTTTTATTCATATTTTCGTACACATTTGAAACAGGGTATTTGAAAGAAATAATCTCCTGCTATAATTTTAACTCACTTATATTTTTCGTAAGGTTTTGTTACGAGATTAAAAGAACATATAGCAAGAACATCGGGAGAAATCATCTACCTTTAGATACTTTTGAAAAATACGGGAAAACTTCATACAAGTTTTTTAAAGATAATATACTTAAATGAAAGTTCTGTTGAATGCAATAAAAGCATGTCGTTAATATTTGGGGGATATAATACCAAAACTCGTATGCATTGAGCGCTCGCGATTTTACGAAATATTTGTAGGCTTTACAACTCAGTCGATTTTAGATTTAACGTTTGTTTTGCAAACTTTATAAAAACTGGAATTTTGGAGACGTATAATTGTAGCAAACGAAAAAAAACACACATGGAGCGAAATAAAAATTATACTTCGCCGATCTCCTAAATGGTTTTTCCTGGCAATAATTCTCATACATCCAATCGCCGGGGCACACAACTTAGTAAGCCGAGTTTTTGGTACTGCTCTAAAATTAATTGGGTATATTTTCGAGAAGTAGATCCTTACTGAAAAGCTTAATATTTTAGAGGTTATTGAACATAAAAGTTGTATTTCAATGTTATTAACACAACTTTTAAAAATCAAAAGAATTCTTCTCGAAAATCGGAATAAATAACTCAGAAATCGCTATTTTGTTTATAATAAATATTAGGGAATATTATTTAATGTAGTATCTTTCGAATGACTCGAAGATTCACTTAAAAAAGTTATGACAATCGCTTCGAGATAAAATTTCTGCAAAAGCCAATGTTTTTAGTCCTGTTTAAAAATTAAATAAAAAGAATACGACGTTTAAAGACCCAATCATTTTTTAATAAACAAAATCAATTTTATCATGGCAAACTATTTTGTTTCAATTGACTGACTATAATTTCTTATTTACTTAGAGCAAGTGAACTGAATGGGTTTGCGAAATTAACTTCATTTTAATCACATAGCGTCCCTCTTTCGAAAAAAGTTATTGAGTTATTAAAAGTTTTGTTTTGCTCTGGTTGAAAAAGAGGAAAAGCTTACTAGTGCTTGCTGACTACAATAATACATCCTTCTGATCTTCATCATATAAACGAGTGTTTAAAAATAATTAAAATTAAATAATTTTTGATTATTGAATTTAGTAACTTCCAAAAATGGTATTTTAAATATTAACAAATATACTGCTCGATATATGTATAAGTTAAAAAGATAAACAATTTCTTATATCTCAACTCATTACTCATACGCCGCGACAAACGGCTCTATACATAAGTTCCATGGAATTAATGTAAAGCTAAACCAATTGTTCTATACAAAGTGAATATTTAAACGAAGTAAATTGCTTTGAAAAGATTTAACTGTTTTACCATACAATTTTAAGCAAACTTATTTTATTGTATATATAAACAAATATCGTTAAATAAAATATAGAAAAAAATATTAAAAACTTTCACAATATAAAAAATACTGCATAATTTACAAACTGCATTTGAACGAATAAAAATTGGTGATAGAGCCTCTCTATATTGGTACCATTTTTCCATTAGATTCTTAAGCTGCAATTATGTATATGAATAGATTTTCCACAATTTTTGTTGGCTTTATATGAAGATATAGGTAAGTAGCACCAATTAAAAATTATCTCGAAAAAATATATATACCTATATTTATTTATTTTATTTTTATTCTTTAAGGCAATGAAACGAAGGGATAAGTCGGTCGTCACCTTGTGTAAATTAAAAAAATAATTTTTTATTCGCTAACTTGAAGACTACAAATATATCGATACTAATAATAATAATAATTTGACGCTTACACTATATATCTCAGTGTTTGGCGGAGCTTATCCTCATATTTGTGGTGTGCGTCTTTATATTATATCACAAATGTAGGGACCTAAAGTGTTGTGCCGACTCCGAACGGCGTTTTTTTTTTTATTAGAAGCTTTTTCATGGCAGAAATACCCTCGGAGGTTTGCCATTGCCTATCGAGGGGTTGATGTAGAAAAAAAACTTTTCTATGATCAAGATTTTACGAGTACTTGCCCTGACTGAGTTTCTAACCTCGACTACAGCGGCCACAAGTGTTTATATCGATATTAACTGGGTAAAACTAGCCTGTTTCGTGCAAGTTTAGACTTCGTAGAAACAATATTAATGAGATGTCACTTGTGCTAAGCGGATCAAAAATAGCAAGGGATTTCATGGAAAGTTGCAGTCTCGAAAATTACGTACCGACTTACTATATTTCTGAGTTTATATAAAAAAAATTAGGGTGTAAGTGTACCATTTCTTTCAAATTAAAACTTTTTTAATTTAAAGTTTTTTATTATTTTATTGCTGACTGTTATTAAGCTCGAGGTAGCTTTGTGAATGGAAAAATGATAATAGTTATATATTGGAATTTATAGCTGCAATTTCGCCAAATAACCTCATCAGAACTCTTTTTGATTTCCCTTAAAATAATTTTTCCAAGAAACCTCCGGTTGCTAAGTTAACGCGCTGTATGTTGTGATGCGTTTATGTAGTAAACTTTTCTTATTTCTTCATATACAAACAAACAGCAAATAGTAGCAGCTTTTTATATAAACGTATTTTATTTATAACAATTACTTTTTTATTGAAGTGGTATTCAATGAGCAGGACATTTACCGTTTGACGTGAGATTCGCTTTTTGAAAGCTAAATTTTCGAAAGCCACACCTAAATTTAAAACTCCTTTTGCCCTTTTTTCGTGGAAAGTTAAACAAATAAATGAATATTCTTTTTGAAAGTAAGAAGATTCAGATATATTTTCATTAAAACAACTTTGAAATAATAAGAGATAACTTTATTTTTTTAAATACCGAAATTATTATTATGATAGTGAAAATTTCTATTATCAAAAAAAAAAAATCACAAAATTAGAGATTTAGAGTTAACAATTTAAACTTTTTTTTATTTAGTTTATTATTAAAAATCAAAGTTTTGTTCACGTGCAGTATCGCATGATTTCTTACCATATCTACGCTATTTACATAGCTACCTTTATACTTAAATATACAAAACCGACATCTTTGATATTTTAATACAAAGCATTCGACTTAGTACATTAACGTTCAAAAATGAAAATATGCGAAAAATGCGCTCCTTTATCTTAAAGCTTAACATCAGCATATTCATATTCTACGGCATTTTTGCAATAATGCAATAAAATATGCATCAAATTCCTTGCAAAGGAAAAAAGTAAAAAAGTTTGTATGTGTGAGTAGTGTCAGTAGCGCTTCAAAGCCTTAATAGCCATTGTAGTTTTTTTTTTTGCGTTTATCGCGACGCAACTTCCACTTAAGCTTAACTCTCACTTGCATCCTCCGCACTGATATAATAATAAATGTTTCATCATTTTCAACTCTCTCAATGCTGCAACTTAAGTGTTTTATTTATGACTTAAAATTACTTTCGTTTAAGCAAAGTGCCAACCATGGCTAAGGCGCAAGATATCCATTGCTGTAGCTGATTCGGGGCACTTTGCAAGTTGACATTATCAAATGTCGACGGCGATGCTGATTCTCTGACGCGCTAACCATGCCGCCTCTCTAGCGCACTAATTTATCACCGTGAACAAACGGTGAGTAATTCTCATAAATGTCAACATCTACTAGTACGTCTGTGTATACCATGCGTAGAAGTACATATTTTAGTAAATATGTATAGAGTGTCTGCACCTGAAGTGTCAACCGTGTCTGCGAGTAAGGTGTAGTTTATTTTAGCTCTGCTCATTAAAGTGCTAATTTTAAAATCACAAATCGTGCTATCAACATACATACTCGTACAGCAATTTTTTATCCTATACGTTTTAAGATACAGACTGCCGTTAAGTATCAGCGCAAGACAAACCGTTTAGTGAAAGCATTTGCGCAAGACCTAGAAATTTTAATGTAATATTATCTTAAATTATGAAGCAACATCTTATACTCATTTATATTCATCCATTAAAAATGTTAACTTATTATACAATACACAACATTTTTGAAGCAAATTTTCTTAAGATAATAAAACTCACATAATAATTCACAACAAAAATTTTGTATCTTTGGATCATAAAATTACTTCTGGCCTCTTTTTGCTATATTTCTTTGGTTCAAGATGTTCAAATATCTGTACTTATACTACTGAAAACAATAAAATATTTCAAAGAATGTGGAAACAAGCTGAACGCGAAAACAAATACTTCCTTGAAAAAAATGTCGAAAAGCGACATTTTATACTATTTTGTTGGTATGAGCGTAATGATTTATATACTGACTAACATCTTTCCTAACCTACCAAAGTAAATATATGACTCCCTTCTACTGGGCTATCGAAACTACAACCGTAAATTCATCATTCGCATATTAATCCCGGATCCGAAAATGTCTCTCTAAGTAGTAATAAGTTCCTATGCGTAAGAGCGCTCTATGAGCCACAAGTGTGGTCTTGTTACTGAGGGATTTGTTGAGTCATCAGTAAATAAATTTCTTAAAATATACAAAGAGTGAAAAATATCTCAAAAAGTACAAGAACGTAAAACCAGTAAAAACTTGCAAGTTTGACGAACAGCTGATTGAATTTTTGTCCACCTCCAAATATGCAAAATAAAAAAAGTAATAACGGCTCACACAGCGTATGTTTAGCTCAGCCTTATGAGACGCTGGCTTTGACTTCGACTCACGCGGAAGCGGTGAAGAAAGAAGTCTGATGAGGAAATGTGTTGATTTCCGAAATAGAACTATAACCTCTAACGCTTTGGTGTTGTTGGTTTTTTCTCTAATTTTCTCCAACAAAAATTTGGCCTTTAGCTCATTTAAAAATAAAAATAATGAAATTGAACAAGTCAGAAACAAAAAAAAAAAACCGTTACATTAGTGTTTTCCTAAAACCTTCCACTAACCAGACTTAACCAAAAGAACTTTTACTTGCTTTTTGCATGTTTGATACCAATATTTTATAATTTTCGCCTTTAAAACTCTTAAACAAAAATTTCGTATTTATCTAAATTGCCATTAGCTGCTTTTGATCAGCTGTTTTTCCTACTTGCAAGTTTTTGCTGGCTAAAATTTGTTATGTAAAAATGATCAACTTCTTCTCAAAATGAAATGTCAATTCGCTCTCTCGATTTCCCACACTTTGCAAGTTTCTTGCAAGTTTTTGCGTACAAGAATGCCAAAACGTGATAGTTTTTTACAAACTATTGACTTCGAGAACACTACTAAGGTTTCTGATTCCTAAGTACCGATGCATATTTTCTGTAATACACGATGTCGCACTCGTAATTTCTACCAACCATTGCACTCTGAAGACATTACGTATTGTATTTTTTGGCGTTCATTGTATTTATTTCATACTATATGATGGATTTATTTGCGGATCTAAAATATGTTAGAAGACACATAGTTCTTATTATGTATTTGCTTCTTAAAAATGGTTTGTGTTTGAAATAACTATTATAATACCTTACTACTTACTCCAGCAAATCCGCGGTTTTTTTCGGAAAAGCGAACGATTTATTAAGGGAACACTTCTCAAATTTTTTGAATAAAAGCTGTTGTCGCGATTTGAGAAAAGTGGCCTCCTTTCCTTTTATATAGTGTGTACTATTGAAGCCTTTCATAAACCGGCTTATCGGACCTTATCAGTGTGACTTCTAGCCTGATAAATTAAACATTTACCAGATATGCAAAATACGAGAAATCCTACACAATATCCTAGATAATCAAACCCACGAACTCTAACTTTTTTCGACTTTAATGTCGAGCGCTAATCGAAACCCCCACTTGATGGACCCCTTTAGAACTAATGCGGCTGGCTATGTAGAATGACGTGGAGCACAACTTTTACCTCCGGCCAAGTTGGGAAGGACGTTCGAGACCAAAAGAGTCGACTTACTTCTGTGTAGCATCTTCAATCTCTGATGCTGAAAAGCGAAAACGATATATTGAATTTCGATCACCGCTCTACAGTGTCTAGTGTAATCGCTTCTCACCTGTGAAAACGAGTTGTCAGTATGAAAAGACGAAAATTTCAGTTACCATCATTCGACCTGAAAGGAAACAGAATGGCAATTATGGAACACTAATAGACCGACCTATTCTCATTGTTACGGGAAAAGTAAATTTTGTTACGTATTTATAACACCCGAAAATGAATTTGGTATTCTAGGGCAATGGTTACAAAGTTTTTCGAAACAGTGGCAACATCTCAGATTTTGACAATGAGGAAAACATTTACCTGGTTACAATCAGCGTAGAATACGAAATGGTTACATAATTTACTGAATGGTAAATTTAAATACCCTAGTATATAATTTATTAAAACCATGTTTAAACGCCAATAAAGTGATGAAACTTTATTGGTGAGATTTTTGTCAAAAATCTAAATAAAATGGGCAATCATAATAACGTGTCAATGTTAATGCCGCCACAAAATAATTTCCCTAAAAGCTTATTGCGTTGGACAACTTAGAAGTGGACAACTGCAAATACATGGCACCTACGAAATCCTTGAGCAATCCAAATCTGCATACACAAATTCTTTATCTTAATTTATGCGTTCTTATAGAAACAGCACCACCTTAGAAGATTATTATATCACTACGCCCTTGTAGCGCCACGGGAAAACATTTTATTTACGGCGCTACATTTTACGCCATTTAACTGTTATATGAATTACTTGATGCCTAGCATACCCTCAGGAATATTTTTGCAAGGTATTTTGCTTTCGTGTGTTTCTACTTAGGCACTCATTTGATATGCATCTTTTTATTTGCTGTTGCCAGGCATTAAACATAAAAAAAAATCAATTTAAAATTTTTTAATAAGAGCGCTTCAAGTGCTTAGATAGGTAAAAAGATTAAAACATACATGTGTATATAACATACATATTCAATTATGAAACTTGGCACTTTGGCTTCTGAAACGTATTTATAAATATGTAAATTTACTCTAGCCAGCCAATTTCGTGTTCATTCAAGGTAGAGGGACGCGCATGCAGCTATTTAGCTTATTTAAAATTTGAACTCCAAAGAAGAATGTGAGGGTTTTAGCCAAGGGTGGGATCATTAATTTTTTCCTTAAATTCTAAAGAAATGCTAGTTAATGATATTAATTCGGGGGTTTTTAAAAAATTTCTAATGAATATTCTGTTAATATTTATGATTTACAATACATAAGAATACCAAATTAATCAGGGAAATATACGAAACAGAAACACGGCATTATTACCAACAACTTCGTATCACTTCTTTTTAACAAAGGAAGCAGGAATTTGTAATTTCAAAAGTAAACTTTTGTTAGTATTTCTTTATAGAATTGTAATAATCATTTGCTTAGAGAATAAACAAATACCAGATAAATAGAATACATAAGTGCTCAGTAACCGTGTCGATATTCCATAGAATCTTCGGTGGAAAAATAACTTATTGCAATGTACATTTTTTTACTAACCTATGTAATTTTTCTAAGACAAGATTATTTTAAGTCAAAAGCTTTATAGAATTTGAAACGAAATTCATTTCATACATATGTGTACATTTTATTGCTGTACTTGGGATATACAACGTTTAAAAATCTTACGAATGACAAACCGGGAAACTATGGTGTAACAGTATGAACTATTTTATACAAGTATGTATTAGTAGCCGCCTAAAGAATTTCTACTTACTATACATTACAAATTGGAGCCACTTAAAACATTTTTATATAATTGGTTTTGAGCTCTATGGTCTATTGATTTTCGGAAAAATTATAAGGAAATAACAAAAATACTCAAAGCGCTGGAATTTAAAGCTGCTATTCTGGCAATTCCCATATTTCCTCATCTCACTTCTTTCTTCCAGACATTCAAGGGAATCGAACCCATGCCCCCACGCATTTTTGATAATTTTTTTTAAAAAGATTACAACTAAGTTGCAAACCTTACACAAACCTTAGAGGAATTCGATATTTTTAAAAAGGTAAGGTTAGGTTAGGTGGCAGGAGGTTAGCATACAGGAGGCTCACATAGATTTATGTGGATACTCGTAGCCCATTGTGGTACTGCTGTTAAAGTTTCCTTCCCTGAAACACCGATTACTTCCGGTAGATTTATGAGTTAGGAGAAGCACCGAGTGCTCGTTATGTAGTTCCGCAGCCGACCAATGTCCACACTAGAGAGCCTCTCGGGAGTATCTATGAAGTACGAAAAAATACAAGCTGAGAAGGTGCGAGTTGTAACGAGATGGTTCCACCTCATCGTCCTCAATAAAGCATCCGCACATCGGCGCTGAGCTGATGTTTAGTCCAACAGAGTGGATCCCATCTGTTTGTACACAGTCATCACACCTATAAAGGCTGTGAGTAGTAATCTGGTAGTCTTAAGTGATTCCCCAGACCTTCCGTGGTCTACAACTGGCCAAAATGACCCTTAGTTTTACCAAGAAAAAAAAAAAGAAAAAAAAGTCTAGTATACGTTTTTATAGCCTATTTAACCATAACAAATTTTGAAGTGTTATATGAAACTATACAGAATATGTTCTAATAGTTCTTCATTAGATGATAGACAATCATGTTACACTTAACAAGAACAAAACCACCGGAAAGTACTACAAAAGAATAAAGATTAAAATATACATATATTTTGAAATAGCGTTCCAAAGTCTGCAATATTATGTACAAAAAATTACCAATTGAATGTAATCCAATGGCTGAAATCAAATGATTTATAAAAAAATAATTAAAAAGTCATTTAAAATTAAAAACAAATGAAGACCATTTTTTTTTTTTGCCTTAGTCAGAATAAATCATTGCAACCACTTCTATCAAATTTAAAATTTAGTCAAACAGACTGCATACCATAACACCTATGATAAATAATTATACCTACCATATAATAGTTTTAATCAGGGACGGAAAACAATTTTTTTTTTTTCAAGCACTCTCGGAATTTGTTTCGCCTTAAAAAATCTTTTGCAAAACATATACAAATTATTATTAATAATTTAATTTCGATTTATATTAATCGAACAGGAAAAATAATCAAATATCAAGTTTTATTTTTTGATCATATATGTATACTGTGAGTTGCTGTTTATTGATAAGAAATTAGATTATTTAATTTAATAATAATTATTTTTTGAATTTTATTTTTTTGATTAAAAATAAAATCATTGCTTGAGCATTATTTTATTGCTCAGAAATAAATTCACTTTTTGAGTTTTGTATTTTTGGCAGAACTCAAAATGAGACACCGGTTTTCTAATAAGTGCTAGGTGGAAATAAAAAAATTCAAACTTGCATCAGAATTGGAAACTTTGTTCTCAGAATTACTGAACTATTTGTGAATATGCAGTTTTATAGTTCATTGAATGTAATTGTAATAATGTGCAAGCTTTAAGTCGATAGGAGTTACACTTGATTTTTGACAATTTTTCTACTAATGGCGTTGTTCCGTTCATTCTGTGTTGCCCAGCGCAAATTTAAACTTTTTTTTGTAAAATCTACGAAAGGTTTCCTCAATAGCCGCTGAATTCGCAATACCCTTCGTTGTCCTAATTGTAAGGAAAAATATTGTTGTCACCATTAAGCTACCTCGATAAAAAGTGTTACAAAGATCTAAAAGTATTTTTTCTCATTGTTATCGTAAATTAAATTACGGGAAATTTTTTATGCATATTTCTCTCGAACAGGGGCCCTTAAGCCCCAAGCCTCCATCCATGCGACCGGCCCTGAATACTTCATATAATATTTGTAATAAACAAGTCATTTGTAAATCAGGTCGTTTCAGATAAATAAAATAACTACTGTACAAACTTCAAACACAATAGTCAGTTATGAACGCGAATCGCTCGGCAATATCTGAACGATCGTTCTAGTCTATATACATTTTTGTGAATTAGACGAAAATTACCAAAAATCGATCGGAAAAATATTTGTATACAGTTATTACTGAAAAGCACGAATTTTTTATTATGCGAGAAATAGTCATCAAAGATGGGGTGATGAACTGATGAGATGTATAGGAAGAAGCTGATACGAGGCTTTCAGATACACTTTTTAATCAATAAATTTACGTTGGCATTTGGCAAGGCTTCAGTTCAGGTTTCACTTGCGGGATCATCGGCGAGTGATTCTCTGTAGCAAATGTAAATAAAGAAGCTTAAGAACAATAAAATTATAAATATTTATGAATATTTTCGCCAGCTCTTGTAGCATATGGTAGGTATTGTAACATTTCTTCTGGTGCAAAAAAAACACGTTTTTAGTCCCTTTTTCTTTTTTTTCGTAACTGCTTATGAACAAAGGATTGATATTAAAGTATTTTTTCTATTTCACCAAAAGATATAAAAACCGATTGATACTAAAATGAGGACAAACGCGTCATTCGTTTTGACTCCGAGCAAATTTTAATGGAATCAATATGGGTATTCATCTTAACGCGCAAATGCCTCGTAACAGCGTAAATAAACCGGGTTTTAATACAATAATAAAAACGTTTACGAGGTTTATGTGGTTGCGAGGCATTTGCGCGTTTAGATGAATACGCCTAATATGTCAAACAGTCTTGATAATTTTTAAAATTTGGGAAACATTTCTCAGTTAATATATCTGATTTAATGCTAAAATGTAAACTAAGTTCAGCTCATAAATCTTTGCTAATCTCTTAATTAATAAGCATGTATGTATGTATGTCAAAGTTTTCAAGCAACAAATTAAGAATATGCAATACTGTGTGTTCAAATAGTAGCGAAACCACTCATAAATAGTAGATTGTGAAAAATCTCTTTATTACATTCGTCCGTAATCTGTTGTGCCAATAACAAATTTATATCGAAGCTTAACTTTACAAAGACATAAACACCAAATATATACAAAGTGAGGTGGGTGAAGGAGATTTACATGCCAGCCGCACGACGTGTATAAAAATAAAGACGCAAGGGTGAACAAACAAACAGCAAACTCGAGACAAAATGTGGCAAACCGCAACATAAATTGCAAGTGTGAATATAAAGAGAGGAAGCGACTGAAACCAAATATTCAAACAGAAGCATTGCAAAGGGCGAGGGAGTTTGACAAGTAGATATTTAGTACGAGCATGATGGGTATGTGCATAAGTATGTATGTATGTACGTATGTATGTATATGATTCATAAGACATACCAATTGTGGAATAAGAAAGCAAGAGAAAGTTGAATGTGTTCTTAACTTGTCAGAAACGTTTTAAAAATAATTTTATTTTCTTTTAATTTTACACAACACTACGTGATTTTAAAGGTAAATATTAAGTTTGGAACTATTGTTTTCCTGCTATGTAAACGAATAAAAAAAATCAAGTTTATCATTACCTCCCTCTTAGTTAGTTTGATTGCTTTCCTCAAGTCACACAATGGCTGCGCAAACTAACTAAGCACTTAAAACAATTTATATTAAGCACACTCATTAACTCTTCAAATGTTTATTGGTCGAATGAGCTTATGTATTTATGACAGTATGTTATAATTCAAATTAAATATTGGCATCTTTAAGTTAGTACAATATATCTACTTACGATATCAGCGGCTTCGTTGAGCTTATTTGTTTCCTTATTTTAAAGATATTTAATTAAAAAAAAAACAAATCTATACTCATCATCTCAATAAGAAGAAACTTGATTTTTTGTTGTAGTATGATTTATTGAAAACCCCTTGAGTTCATAATTGATGTACCAATTACATAAGATCTTGTAAATTCTGTGTAAATTTCCAAACGATTATTTCAGATTTTTTATACAATACACACTGACGGAACAAAGGTATTGTCAAAACTAGAACGTTAATGTCGATAAGAGTAAAAAAACAAAAATAATTTATTAAACAATGATTTGGTCCTGCCGTCCGTTGAAAGTAAAATTTCTTAAGTCCATTTCAGTAAATTTAATTGCGCATATTGATATAATTAACAAGAATCGCAATATAAATTGTTAATATAATTTTCAAAGTATTATGACTTTGTTCCGAAGACCATATGCCGTTTTTGAATTGTGACTAAGTCCAACAGAAAACATTCGTTCTTAAAACTTGGCTGTCCTCTCCATAGCTTTTCATTCGCAAGGGCTTTTCACGATTTATTTTAAAAACATTTTAACAGTTTTCAACAGATTTGTACGTCAAATAGACAGCAAGAAAAAAATAACCGGAATTTCTCAAAATTATAATGTCCTTCGCACCTAAATTTTGTGTCGGAGGAGCCTTTTAGTTTATATGAGAACTGACAATTATTGATAATTATCATAAATTAACAGCATTCGCCGTTCGAGTTCGCAAATTACAAGCAAAGTAGAGTAAATTGAGAGCACAAGTTGACAGTTGACTTCGAGAGAAAGGTGATAGTTTCTGATGAAAAAAAAAAATATTTGCAAAAACAGCTGACCATAAACAGCTGCTGCTTAGAAAATAAATTTTTGTTTCAGAGTTTTAAAGCTATAAATAAAAAAATATGCAAGAATTAACTAAATATTTGTTTGGTTAAATTTCTTTGGTGGAACGTCTCAGGAAAACACTGATGAAATGTCCCAATTTTTTACATTTAATGCGAAAGCCAAATCAATCAGCTGTCCATAAGACTTGCAAGTTTTCGAAAATTTTGCATTCGATCACTTTATCAGCCATTTTTCTTTTAAGATAATATTGTGCATTACTCTCTTGCAAGTTGCTCCTGCATATTTTTTACTGTTGATCTATTTAAACATAATTAAAAAATATTTCCGGTCTTTGACCTCATACAATCATTGTCAAAAAACATTAATTACTCCAAGCTCACTTATCACTAAATGATTATCTAAATGTACATTTATCCATTAAAAATATCTACTATATATTTTTGAAAGCACGAATTGATCCGCTACTATGGCTCGCGGGTAAAGAGCTAATTAGTTCATTGGTTTCTAGTTATCATAACTGGTTACTGCAACTAACTAACGAATTTAACACAGGCCTGTCATTAGCAGTGACCAATCAACACTTTTCAGCAGCTACTTCTATGCTTTGCAACTGTTAATTACGACGCACGAGGGAATAATTAGTGAATTCACTATAATAACCAGATCGCCAGTAACGGATATTGAATTTACTAAATGCATTTCACGACTGAAATTAGATAAAGAATTTAATAATAAAATCGGTCGATATCACTCAACGTTTGTAGATGGTCAACATTCTGAGCATTTACCATAAGTTATTGCAGTGTAATTTATTTAAATAGTGAAAAAATTTTGCGAAATATTTGTTTACCCACCGGAAACAAAAATTGTATCTCTATAAATACATATAACTTCAAATTAAATAATATTTGTCATGGCATTATCAATATTTTTTTACTATATGAATAAACATGTACATCTACATAACTGGGGGTCAATTGTCGTTCTGTGTAAACGTGAAGTGAAAAAAAACTTTTCATTTTCGTTTTCACAACTAATTTTCACTCCCTCTTGCGATTCTGGTTCTTGCTGTGAAATGTGTTTCATCTCCACTGAACTCGTGAAACCTTTGCAACTTTGTTATTGAAATTTTTGTGCTAAATGTCAAAGACGAGTAAAACTTAAACAAGTACTGTCGATAATATTTATAGTTTTGCATTTGTTGGAAAGAACTTGAGATGAACAAAGGTTAAAAAGGTGTTATATATCGTATACAATATCTTAAATTAGTGTAGACATCACAGGCCAAAATCTATTTGAGATGACCACCGACGAACATTTTATAGATTTGTATCGGTTCCCTAAGGCATTATGTTTGGAGCTAATTGATGAATTAATGCCAATTATGCCTAATTCGCAGCGGAGATGCGCTCAAAATTAATTTTATGGAAAAATATCAATTTCCTGGAATAATGGGCCTGATAGACGTTGTACAAATTAAAATATCGGCCCCTAAAAGAGAAATTGAGCACGTTTATTTTTGCCGGAAGGGGGGCCACTCGAAGGATGTTATGATCATATGTGATGCGGATTACGTCATATTATCTGCAAATAGTCAGATTGGAGGTACTGCTCCATGACTTATGTATGGCGTCGCTCCTGAGCTTCCAGAGTAGTTGCAGAAGACCTTTATATTGCCGGTGAACGCGATTGTTGGCTTTTAGGCGACAGCGGCTTTCCCGCAGGTACATACATATCTTTGTTACTGTTAACTAAAGAAAAATGTTAATAAAAAATAAAAAATATTTTAATAGCCTTGGCTCATGACTCCAATTAGTGCAGCATCCTCTACACCCGAAGAGCGTTATAACATTGCTCATAAATCAACCCGAGCTCTTGTGGAAAGATGTATTAGCTGATTAAAATGCAGGTTTCGCTGTGTGTCAAAGGAAAGGGCCCTCTTTTACAGCGTAATAAAAATATCTACTTTTATCTTTAAAATAAAAGAGTTATTTTTATATCTCATGTCAAGTATTTTATTATTTTAACAAGTACGAGTATATATAAGGTAATATTTCCAAATTATAAAGCTACCTGTAAAGGGGCAGTATTAAAAAATTTGCAAATAAATGTATTAAGTTATGTATTTGGTTGGAATATGATGTATTTTGGAAAGATTTTCCATCGGTTTTTTTCCAAACAAAACTTAACAAGGGATGATGGAAAATCGTTCCAAAATACATCAAGATATGTATTCTTAAACGGTGGTAAGAAATTGAATCTTGTTTTCACGAATAAAATTTGTGTGTATACTTTTTTATCATATAAAAAGATGTTGACAGTTATTTTCAGTTTTTCACAAAACGTGAATCGGTAGTGATGTGAAAATGTGAAAAGTTTCGTTTCGTTTCACTTTTTTTTCACATGAAAACAGTTTTACTTTTCTTTTAATTTTATCACCGAACGCGAATCGGAAGTGTTGTGAAAAGGTGAAAACCCTTTTCATTTCACCGTTTCACAGAACAAGAATTGACCCCCTGTACGCACCTTGCTTTAGAAAGACAAAATATAAATCTTCTTAATTTATTTTTCGAAAATATCTAGAATCAAGATACATATTTGAATTCATTATCAGTCCATAAAGCATTTCATGTTATAATTCTCCAATAACGCAGCGAAGAAGTTACATTTTTTTTATTCATAGAAGGCCTTGAGCTTTAGGCATACCGGAAGACGGCGTCTTTCTTATTTTATATTTTTTCCTTAATCGTCACTTATATAAACGGAACTAATGGACTATTATATTGGCTTGCGAAGATTAAAAACAAAATTAAAATTTAGAGCCAGATGAATTATGAATCCACAGATTATGTTAATAAGATTTCGCACCATTAAAAATTCGTTTATCCTTCCAGCAGGAATAGTTTTTATTTCTCATATTTATTAATATATTTATTAAATTAAAGTGGTTGTATCAGTAAGACTTTAAGTATTTTATAGTACATCAACAGGTTGTTAGTTGCATACAAATGTAGTTCTTCCATAATGCCATATAAACTTAAAATTAACAGTAAGGCAAGGGGAAAAAATAATGTAGATCTATATAATTTAATTTAATCTAAATATTACGACTAAATATTAAAAAAAATGTTGTTATTAAAATAAAATATACCAATTGAAAAGAGAGAACTTAACGCCTTATAAGAAAAGAGTCAGACACAGAGACAGGGGAACAGAACATTCATTTCGCAATCGCATTCATCATATATGTTGATATAATTCTGAATTACAAGCTTGTGCCTATTATAGCAGACTTGATAGATTCAGGAATGAAATTCCAGAGCCACACAGCATTAACCAAAGTCAGCTTTGATGTGGATAAGAAGGAATATTAAGGGAGAATCAAATTATGAAGCCTGCATGACCTTGTTAATTTTAACTTCTTGTATAGGAACTTAAATTTTTGAAAAAGTTATTTTCTTATAGCGGTCGCCCCTCGGTAGACAATGGCAAACTTCCGAGGGTATTTCTGCCACGAAAAAGCTTCTCATAAAATACATTTGCCGTTTGGAGTCGTAACAAAACTAGAGGTTCCTCCATTTGTGGTATAACATAAAGATGCACACCTCAAATAGGAGAAGAACCTCGGCCATGTAAACACGAAAATGTTATTATTATTATAGATATCTTGGAGTTTTAAATTCTTAAAGTTTAAATATAAATATGCAATCCGTAGTGGATAAATAATTAAAAATGCTCTATCCTAAAATTCTAGTTCTCCACAAATATAATATCGTCAGCATAGGCGTGGGACATTAAAATATTGACTCACTGAGAATACATCATTGACAGACAAATTAAAAAAAACGAAACCAAGGACAAATCTCTGTGGCACACCGGAGATAACATTACAAGCCATTGACGAGGTACCCTTTGAATTCTCCCAGCAAGATAGCTGTTCATTATCTACAAAGTCAAATGATTTAGAGAAATCCAGAAGGCAAATAAGAGTTTAATCACTTTTGTCAAATCGTATAGTTATGTCGTCAAATAATTTCAGCATAGCCGTGGAGCATCAATGCCTAGGTCTAAACCCTGATTGCAGTGGATATAATAGATTTTTTTCTTGAACAAAATATAAAACTTTCACCGCCATCAGTGACCATTCAGTTGGGAAGTATATGGTTGTCAAGCATTGAACTTTATAAAGCAATTAAAGCGCTGTAGATTTAAAAATGACAATAGAAGCGTTGCCTTCTATTCTATTAAAACCATCTCGACTGGGACAACGACTTTTTGTTTTTCAAAATCGCGTGTCAACTAATTTTCAATACAGGGGATGGATATTAACACATTTTTTTTATTTGGCGATGCAAATATTCTCCGAGTCAGGAAATTAACGACTAGTTAAACTTAATTGTAGCATTGTTCGAGTGCTTGACTTCCAAACTTTTTTAAGTTAGAAACTTTTAATTTTGTTGATTTTAATTAGATAATTATGTGTTGCTTAGCAGAACTTTTGAAAAATATTATGACACGGAAGTGAATAAAGTTATTTCTATAAAATATTTTATATAATTGCTAGGACCAGCTGACGGAGCGAGGGAAAATAATAATAGTAGTACTTAATGTTTATACTGCATGTATGAATGTTAATTATATGCACGTGTTTACTTCAATGACATGTTAAGTATCCATATGCTATAGTATGAATTCTTTCGTAAGTCATTCGGAAAGTCCAAACAGTTAAACCGAACACCCATCTGTTTATATCATGCACATAATTTTGTATAAAATTTATTTCAAAAATGCGCAGATATTTTTTAAGTAAAATAATAATTGTATTACTTAGAAAATTTTCTCTTAGGAATTTTTCGATAAAAGATTTACTATCAATTATTAATTGAAAAAACTTTGGAGCTTTAAATAGAAACTTATGGATTTCTTTTAATTTCCATGGACGGTAGCTGCAATGCTCCATAATATACATACATATGTATAGTATATATAAGCACAGAAATACATACATACATCGCTTAAAGAAGGAGAGGCTCCTATTTTCTGAGAAAAATTTAATTTACCTAAAATAAACTTTATTCTCATATTATATAAAGAAAATTATTAAATTTTCACTGTCCTACAAAAAATATTATAAAGTTAATAACATAATAAAAATTGCTAGAATTTAGCTATTTATTACTTATTTTATTGAATTTTATTTTAAAAAATAGTTACTAAAAAGTGTTTTGCGACGCCTTTAAAACTGTCACGCAACTACATTTAACTTATTATTTAAAATTTTAAAAGGTTTGAAAAAAATAAGTTAACAGTATTTTTTTATACATTATTTGATATTCTAATGTCACGTTTGTAAGTTACAGTTTCTTAAGTTAAACAGCTGTTGTTTTTCCAAACAAAAATTTTCAATAAAATGGACTCGAGCTTAATAAAATGTAAAAGTGCGTAAATTTTCATCATTTGTTCTTATTTATTGCTGAACCAGCCCTTTGGTGGAAATTTGAAAAATTATATTTCTTGTCAATTTAAAGTATTAAATTAAAGTTATTATTTTGGTACGAAATCATGTCTCTATGACAAAATAGTTAAAGAGGCTGAAAGTAGTTGGAGGAGTTCCAAAAATATAAAATTTAAATCTGCTTAATATTTATGCTCTGTAATTCAAATACAAACCGTACTTGTAAAAAGCCAAATTTGCCCATATTTAATGTACTGAAATTAAATATTTTTTTAAGCAATTGATTAGCTTTAGAAATGTATATCGGATTAAAAAATGAATATACCCAGCAAGGTCAACGACCTTGGAAATATATACATAAAAAGGGTTAATACTTAAATGTATAAAATGGTTAGAATGTACGAGTATTTGAAACACAAATACCAAACCCGTAAAGTTTACATAAAAATACAAAATATGTGAGTTTGGAATTACTTTTCCTTACATTATATTGAGAATCTATTACTTTAATTTTATTGCTGTATGAAGTGTCTTCTACTTCTAACAATTAAATGTATAATCATTCGCTTAAACGTTGGGTTATAAATTTATAGCAGCAATCGTTATAGTAAGCAATCCACGTTACACGAACTGATTCTGCACTCTTTACGAATGATTGCAAACCAAAAAATTGAGCATACACGCTTGAGTGCTCCTCTCCAACTGTGCTACAAACTCAAATTAACGCTCGCATGACCGCTCTCACTCGACAATTCTCATTTCAATTTCTACACTCTATTTACGTAAACGAACCCCAAGAGCTTTTGACTTGTGGCAGGACTCGATTTGGTGTTTTGTTTTCGTTAGCTTCGCGTGACTTACACTGCTGTTAGCTTCGTACTGTGCGACGAAGCGATTTCAGCGGATTCTCTGAACATATTCTTATATTCCTTTGTTCGGAGCCATTGCCTGTTCGTTCCTTATTTTTAACCGCTCATTCAGTAATTCGCTTAAATATTCGTACGCTTGCAAGTGTTCGTATATTTCGAACGGTTAAGTCTGGTGAAAAAAAGCTTTTCAGTTGAATACAGAATTTGACTCTAAACGGTTAAGTGACTTAATCATTGACAGTGGAAATGTAAATGGCCTTTTTTTTATTCCTTAATTAAAGAGCTCTTCAATAGTTTTGAAAATTACATTTAATTGCAATTGTAGCGTAGAGTATGAAAATTTGTTGTCTCTTTATTGCTGCCTTCTTTCACTTTCACTTTCATTTTATTTATACCGACTACAATTTGACTTTTCATTTTTATTTCCTAATAGCACATCAATGCAAACTTCTGTGTGTGAGTAATAGTGTGCTGCATTAATTATGAATGAAAATCACCATAATTGCGTTTATAATGTTAAGTGCGTGACGGCAAATAATATTTTGTCAGCTGTTATTGCAAAATGTGAATTACTATAATTTACTGGAAGAGTCATTGGCTTTGAATAAGGAATAATTGTTACTTAATCGATGATTACTTGCTTACTTACTTAATTGGCGCATCAAACCGCCAAAGCGATGTGATTGGATGATTAGAGTTAAGTAATTTATTTAATATTACACAACTTTATTATGCACAATCATATCTAAGGTCAAATATTTTTGTGTAAATAAAGAAGTCATATATGTATGTATGTAGAACGATTGCAAATTGGTAGTTCAGTTCTTTGACCATCACAAGCAAATAAATAGTTAAATATTTGACGAAAAAAACGAACTTAGCTTCATTCATATTTTCGCTTAACTAAAAATTGTGTTGGCTAGGCTAGCATGAACTGTCAGTTATAATTCAATTTATTTCTACAAAATGTCGGATATGGGAAAAATTAAAGTATATTCATAATTTAGTTATCTTCTTCATTATTTAAGGTTGTGAGTGCAATAACTAGAAACTGTAAATATTAAAAGTTTCAATTGTACTTTTAATTTTAACTCAAAATCTATAAATACCACTTCTTTTATAATTTTTGACCTTTCACATATTTACAAGCATTTGTTTGTATTTTAGGTTTGTTTACATTGTCATTTGTCAAAATAAGGTTTATTATTTTGGCCAATTTTTTTATTGCAATTACCCAGCTAATGTGAATGAAAAAACACAATGAACTGGAAATGCCTCTAGTTCAATATACAAGCCATGATAACTTTTCACAAGCCAATATAATTATGTTGGCTAAGTCTAATTTGCTGGTCAAATAAAACACGCCTATTGAATGAAATCCCACTTGTTAGCTAGAGTCAATTTATTCTCAATTTCTTCTTGATTGGAAAATTAATAATAATAATAATAATTTCGTGCTGACACTATATTCTCACTTTCCGAATTCGTTATGCTTTCGGCTGTTATCTTATTCTACTGAAGTAGAAAAACATAATCAGCTCCGTCGGAATTTGGAACAAAATGAGGTTTCAGACAGGACAATTCATTATCGTGCGACTTCTGCAGATAATGGGAAATTAAATCGGTCAGGCACCATCTTTTATAAGAGCGGGCATCTGCTGATGTACGCTGATCAGATTGACTTCATCGGCCTCATCATTCGCTCTAATTCTTCTGGCTATTATAAACTGAAGAGAGGAACGATTAAGGCCAAGGCGAAATATCTAATAATAATTTTGCACGTACACTATATAGCTCAGTCTGTGGCCGAGCTTCGTCTACCATTTGTGGTGTGCGTCTTTATATTATACCACAAATGGAGGGGCCTACAGTTTTGTGCCGACTCCGAACGGCAGATGTATTTAATGAGAAGCTTTTTCATGGCAGAAATACCCTCGGAGGTTTGCCATTGTCTGCCGAGGGGTGACCGCTATTAGAAAAAACTTTTTTTATTATTAATTTTTTGCTTGTCCTGACTGAGATTCGAACCACGAAATCATATCGAGTTATAGCACGCACCGCTACCAACTCGACCACAGCGGCCACAATGGCTATAATTTGCCATAGTAAATTAGAAAGGGCAGCTAGTAAATTCTTCTGGCTTGAAGCTTTTCAATCTTGCTTGCACTTAAGTCTAAAATATCTGCACTTATGGAAAAAAATTATGAATAATGAATACCAATTTTTTAACCGCTCAGATATTGGATATGTCACAAAAAGCGTCTTTTATGCTGTGGGCGGAACTTTTTTTCAAAGGCAAGTCCATAAAGAGTAAACCACTTAATTTTTAGTGAGAAAATATTCACGTTTTTATGCTACGACACTGAGCGATAAAAGCCGAATAGGAAAAATTGTTGTATCTGTACTGAAAAAGTTGCAGGAGTCAATGCGTTTTTTGTCCAACGTTGTAAATGAAAAATGGTAGTATTACCCATTTTTAGAAAATTTTTAATATTTTTATCTATAAGCTGTTTACGCATATTAATATTTTCTATAAAGTTTTTGAGTTATATTTTATTTCATGTTACGAAAGTTATTTGAGTATTATTTTCCAATTTAGTTACTAATATAGGTAGTATATATAGTTTTATATATTTTTCCATTGTTCCGTTTTAAGACACTAGAAATTTTAAAGAAATCCTTATGAAAGTTTACTTCATTATTATATACAACAAAGTTTCAAACTTCGTAAAGTATTCCCAAACATTTTTAACTTTTATAAATTTTCGTCGATACTTTACTTATTTAGAAATAGAAGTTTTGTAAACAATCTGGCAATTTGTATTCTATGTGATTTGCATCCATTTCTTATTTGAACAAAATTTTGTTTTATAAAAAAAAAATCATAAGCTAATATTTAAAAATTGCAATGGATAGAAAAATTTAAGTTTGAGAGTCATGGAAGGAAACAGAAACATACAAAATTATTATCAAACTCAGTGAGAAGACTTATAAAAAGTCATCACATGAAAATTTTAAAGTAATAAATAGGTGTTTTGCAAAATTATGGTGTAGCTTTAGAGGAACACTTTTACTTATGTATACTTGTCATAATCTTTATTTACTCTTCTGGATACGATTCTACGATTCTCGTATTTAAAATTGCAGTTCTACCATATGCAATTTTTGTTACAGTCCTTGTATAAATATAAAAGTATTGTTTAATTTTCAGTCTACAAAATAAATTTTTCGTTTTTGAACGTGTAGAGTTTATTTTTTTATTTATAATAACATACATTTTCAAGCTTAACTACACACTTTTTTTCAATTTTCTGCTGACCTTAAATTAACAACTGTTTTACAATATTTAACAAAGAATTTCATTTTTGAAATAAAGTCTATTAATAAGTGAGCTTATTTCAGAAAGATTGTTTGCCTACTCTTTACAAAACAATGCTATGCTATTGCAAAAATGGTAGTGGAATGATATTTAAGTACGCATTTAAAGGAAGTTTCAGCTCAACTCAAAATGCATCTTCGAATGGGAAAAATATTTGAATTTATACATTTATAGAATTAGATTTGAAAATGCTATCATTTCTTGCCGTCAAATAATGCATGCACTTTTTATAGTAGCAAAACCATATATTTCTTAGTGTATATGTCTGCCGGAAATCTCCACAAGAAGAATATTCATATCGCAGACTAAAAATTGTATTAGATACATTTAATGATTATATGTATCTACTAAGTCGAAGAGTGGCTATTAGATTTTTTTGTAGAAGCAGAGTTTTCGAAAATGAAAACGCAAGTGACAATTTTCCTATTCCCACAGATTCTTATATCTACAGTAAAAACCTTGTGTAGATTGTTTCAAAAGTAACACAGACTTATATACGATATCTCAAGAAATTGTGAGTTCTTTACTATGCAGCTAGTACTCTTCCGATAATTTTTACATATATCATAGTTTAAACCGTTTCGAATTTTATCTACAGTCAAAGAATTTACAAATATTTTATATAGGAGCCATTAAAGCATAAGTTCTTTTGTCAAATTTCAGTAGGTATGCGTATATATATTTGCGAAGGTGCATTAAATCTTTATATTCATAAATATATGATGAAAAATCCCTCCAATACACAAATATATCAATATTCCAACCTGCAGGAAAATAAAATGATATCAAGGAACATGTTTTACATTTTTCCTCTGATTGGATTAAAATCTTGAATTTATTTGCATAAGGCTCTCACACCAAAAAAAATTGTGTTTTCCTTTGGAATTATAAAACTTGTTATCTTTAAAACTTCTGCCAAAAATCTACTCAGATTTAAGTGAGCTGAACCGATTTCAAAATACCTCCGCAGTGACATTAAATAAAGCTAGCTTTAAATTTTTAAATGTTTAAAACGGCTGCATTAGAATATTTAAATTATTTTCCAAGATAATAATAATATTGGGACCTCTTTTTTTATTTTAAAAAGTATGAGTTATTTTTAAGTATATGGAAGATTTTTCTTCAGTACCATTGCAAGCCCAGTTCAGAATTTCTCGGAAGCTGTTAATTACTATTTCAGGGATTTTTCGGGTAACCAGGACAAGCTCTAAAAATTTCGAAAGCCTAAAGGAAAAACCTCGAAAATGTATATAGTATTAAATTGCTCTGATTGTAGGCCCTTTATTTTAATTATTTTTATTAATGACAAAGCTAATTGCTTCAGATATTGGCAGTTTTTTCTTTATGCCGAAAATTTGAAATTTTTTGCAACAATCCTAATCGTTCCGTTTCTTTCAAGCTCCAATCTGACAACGATACGGTTTTTGCTTTGTTTCATTTAAATCGAATTCAACTAAATAAAGAAAAATATTTTCAAATATCCTTCTCCAAATCGCGATCCCTTATTTCTACTTCTTATTTTATTGGTGTCTTGCGATTAAGAACTTTAGATGAAATATTCAATTTTTGAATTTTAATTTCTTTACTATTTAAATTATGCTTTCGCTTAATTCCACTCAATGCTTGCTGTTATTCAACGTTCTACCTCGGAATTTACAAGAGACCCAATAGCGACTGTCACAAACTTTGACTTGAGCGTTTTCAAAAAACTCATATAATTCCAGGTACATGTTGATCAACCTGACATCTTTAAATAATATAAGAATTATGCTTTCGCTGTCATTGGTCTTCGATGTAGTTAACGTTGCGATTACCTCGCCCTTTCCTACATGAGCGTATTCGCTTTAATAGCTCTTCCAGAACTCTAAGAAATAATTAAATTTCTTTTATAAAAAAGGGCCTTAAAATAGTTTCATCTCCACCCTAATCGTTGAGACTCAGCCACATTATTATCAAAAACTAAATTTAAATTGGTATTATTTGCTTTGTTTAAACAATTTTATTCATCTTTGAGAACTCTAAGTAGTCTGTAAGAAAATTGTTAAATTTTTTTTGGTAACAAAATAAATAAAATTAAATGAAATTAAAAACTAGTACGTACCAAGGCACATCAAATAGGTAGCCAAAGCAAACTTTTTTTTTTTTTTTTGAATTGTCAAATTTTGAATTTCGTTGTGATAAGAATGCTTTCAGTACAATTCAAGGTAGTTGATGAAAAATTTTTGAAATTATAGCTTTTAAAAGCAAAAGCAAAATATGCAGAGCTAAAATTTTTTTTTTTTAATTTTTCTACTGCTGCTACCTATTAAATGTGCCTTGCCACGTACATATTTTAAACTAATTCCTCTCTTACAAATCCTTGCAGCACTAGTAAGATACCATATAAAGTAGCTGAGTTGCCCAGTTTCGCTGTTGCATTTGAAATTAACTTCGTATACAATCATCTTTGCCGAGACAGCAGCAAATTAACTTAACCAACAAACAGCAATTCGCTTTTAAACTTACACTTTTACATGTGAGTAAAAATTCGATATGCTAAAGCTTGACTGCATGCTAGCATGACTCATTCATTGGGTTTGCAGACTGACATTTTTTCCAATCGCTGCAAACATTGCTGGCAAAGTATGAGTGATTCGATTCATAAGAGCACCTGCCCTGTTGCTGATTGCTGATAAAGCACGTTTATGTTTTGAGTAAAGGAAAATCCAGTAATATGGAAGGAATTGTAAACAAAAAAAACATAAAAATATGAAAGTGAAAAAAGGGAACATCAACAAGCGGCACAAAAATTCTCCGCCCCCACTTGCTGTTCCTCAATTGTGACAACTCTATGAAACCCTCTACACAGTTTGCCGTAACGATAAAATTGCGCAGTATCGTCTGCTATGAAAAGCATGTCAAAGGAGTTGAGGTAGAGCGAAGTGGTAAACTCGGAATAAATATGCAAATGTCGATTTGCTTAAGGGCTGACAACCGGTATTTGTTCCGCAAAACATTGGCGAATACGAATATACTCGTATGTATGTATGTACGTACTAGTATACTCGTATACAAAGATATCGGCAACTATCATCTCCTTGTGGAGGAGGGGGGAGGGAGCGTAAGAAATTTCACTGTTGCACTGGATTAAATTTATGCATGCACTTATATACAAATACAACTTATAAAGTGCTGGATTGTAGTCGATACAGCTACATCGTTGGTTCACTGATTGAAATCCCCTTCCATTTGAATGGATTTCAGCTTTCTCTACCCAGCGTATGATTGCAATATTTTTCTCTGTAGTTGCATCTTTGATTTCAAAATACACGGGCACATAGTAATTGCACAATACAGCAGTGCATACAAATACATTTATATATATATGTATGTATGCTGTGAAACCATATTGAGATTTTGGTCGTTGCACTATGCTTTTGTTATGTGTATTTACTAGAATTATTCTGCTCTTTACCGTTTACTATTTTGAAGCATATCTACAATAATTTTTTGCTTGCTAGTTATATTTAAAGGAGCTGTTGCTTTACTCAGTAAATTTTGATAGATTTTAGCGTATAACGCTGAGTTAAATTTTGAGTGTGTTGATGTGAAAACTTTACGCTGGGCAGATAATTGATTTCATATAACGAGAAAGGGCAAACATTTTTTTCATGAGCAGCTTGGTCAAGGAAAAAATATACTTCTTTCTTTCCTTCTGCCCGTCGAGGCAAACATAAATCAAGCACTAAACAAAATATATATTTAATATAAATAGGTAAATACAAAATAAAAAAAATATTATAAAAAGATAATAAGTTGAAATCACTCAAATGGGTAATGTGTCGACTAAGTAAGTAATTACAAAAAAAAAATTATAAAAATATTAATAATAATCACTACATTTTTGTTTCAAAAGTGTATTTTTTTCGCTCAAAATTTTTTGTCAGTGAACAGATAGTTTGATCTGTATTCTGGCAAAACGGCTATAAGCGAAAGTTTTTTTCTTGGGAGTTTTGATCAAAAAATGAAAATGGTGGAAAACTTTCTCGCCTTTTCGATAATTTTCTCGAAGGCATGAAAACAAATTTTCCCCATTTTCAAGAAATATCTTATAGTACATGATGAAACCATTTCTATGTTTTTCTTTTTTATAGCTTTTTTCCATATTAGGAAGGGTTTAGCTTTGCGACATTTCAATTTGTGCACTAATCGTTGTGTTAACGCTGTTTTGTTTTCTCAATTGTCTACCTGCTCGAATTTTGAATACTGATAGCGATTGCCCCGTTTAGTGTGGTTGTCATACAAAGGAACGAAAATTCGGTCAAGTTCCTTACATCCAAAAGCTATCTTCGACTTGGAAAAATGCTTGGCTCAAGTGGGAGCTCGCATCACAAAACTGCAGTCAAACAGGATAGCCAGACACTTCAAAAGACGAATCGTGCTTCCGGTCTTTCAGAGCAGCACTTAACGAAACAACATTCCCAAGTAACTGGACCAAATTCCTGCTCCCTGCATTCCTCAGCTAAAGACGCAGCTAGTTTGCAGAGTGTTCGGAGCTTATATGGATTATTAAATATAATATTTTCTGCTGAAGCACAAACACCTATCGGCACATTTGTACAATTCATTTATCCACGAGTTATTACAAAATTATTTTTCATTTAAAACATCGCCAAGTCTTTAACAAATACCATAAGAACAACTTTTTAAATTTTAGAATTTTTTTTTTTTAATTCGAACCTTTCAAAATACATTTTTTTTAATTCTTTGGCGTATGCAGATAAGTAGCTCAATTTTAGTAAACAAAGTGCAAGCTTCTATTTGTTACGAGTTACTACGAATTTTTGAGAATTTTTTTACTGACCTTCTTTCGCGTTTACTTTCAGTAAAAAAATTACCAAAAATAAATGATAACTTGTTGACACTTCAAACTTGCACATTCTCAGACTATAATTGAATTAAAAAAAAATTGCATATTCAAAAAAATTCTAAAATTTTTTTTTTAAAGTTGGAAATTTTGATGAATGTTTTTTAAATCGTTGTGCATTTTGTTAATAGTTTAAAAAATGGATGTTTATTCGGTTTCTTAGAGAATTAATCATATTTTACGGGGAAAATAATTTAAATTAATAAGAAGAAAAAAAAAAGTGTCCAAATCTGTCAATGAGTGGTTGTGCTATAATTTGTGAACAGAGAATATGTTTGTATACTACATACATACATATGTGCTTATATGCTTACTATGTATGGTTATTTCGATGTTTATGCATACGTGTTTTATTACGAACATACATAAGTATATCGCGACATTTTGACCTTCTATTCAGCTTAAACTTATTTGTCATTTGCTTTTTTTCCTATTCGCAGAAACTTTTTAATTCGACTGCCATAAAGCAACAAGAACTACAAATATAACTGAAAGCACCGCACTACTGCGAATTACAAGCGCAGTAGAAAAGCAGTTGACAATTTTTATCCACTCACGTTTCACAGTCGGTTACCGCTTAGCAATGTCAACTACCGTATCCAGCAGCGAAACTAAAAAGCACTCGCCATTGACAATTGTCAAGAGTGTTCATGACCAGAACTCCACAAACACACATTCAACTAGCACTTTTCTTGAGCTGTTGTTGTTATTAATGCCACTACATAGTCGAATGATTTAAACCAACTAAGAAAAGTTGAATTTGACCTTATTGCGTTAGCAAACTTCGACATTCGCGTTCTACTTTCAATCTTGTCCGCATTCCTTACGTTTCTTCGAGTACTTATTTAGGACTGCCTCGTTTTTTAGGTTTGTACATACTTTTCCTTTCATAATTGATGAAAGAATCAAGTTAAAAGTAGTTCTTATTATTATTAGGAAGACACATTTTTTTAAATCTTATATATTTTTTTTTGTTGAGATTTATATTTAATTGGTATTGTCATAATAACATAAGAGAAACAAATTGTTTGAAGTCTGGAAGCATCACCGGTTCAAGACAAGTTTGGGACCTTTTTGCCATCATTCGAGACTCGTTTGGGACGAGTGCAAGAGCAGTACAGGACTAATTCAGGACTTTTATAATATAATTATAATTATACTTTTTTTTTAATATGAGACTTTCACATATAAGCTATCAAAATTTTTTAATTTTTATAATATAGAAAAGAACTCTGAATTTGTTTAAAAAATTTCTTTTATATATTGTATGGACGAAGTTCAAAAGCTTTCTGTACGATTCCTCGCTTTGCATTGGAATGATATCTACATTTAAAACAGGATAGTAGCGGTTTTTGTTATTAAGATATGAATTTAAACAAGTAAGAAATACTAAATTCGGTCGAAACCGATTTTTATATACCTTCGCGATGTATTTTTGTATGGGTGGTGCCCATGATTTCATAAAAACCCCGTTTCTTTGTTTAAAATCGCTGCTATGTAGTATTAAACTTTACTCAATTTCTTCCAATAAATACTGAAAAACAAAGTTTTTTGCATTTTTCACAATTTCCGTTATATGGGACGTGGGCGAGGTTATCTTCCGATTTCAAAATTTTTTAACGATGATAACAGCGATATTGAGGAAAATTTGGTTACCAAATATTGTGCCTATAGCTTACGCCGTTATTGAGATACATACATATATTTTTTCCTAAGTGCTCGTGGCAACGCCCATTTTTCAAAATTACGTAAATACCTAATTTCTTAGTTCAAAATCGCTCCAAATACCGAATTTCACTCAATTTGTTTTAATAGATACCGAAAGAATTAAGTTTTTGCAATTTCCAAAATTTCCGTTATATAGGAGGTGGGCGTGAATATGATCCGATAGATAGGTCCAACGCGGTGAATATGGGCGTCTCGCTTAGAGAAATAAAGGGCAGAATTGCCGATATCTACCACCGAAAAGCTAATCACAGGTGGAGTAATACAGGATCGTACAGGATTACCCGGCAGGTTTGAGTGTCTTATGATCCGCTTAAAACAAAGGCTCTTTTAGAAATGAGCAAAGGAAACATATACAAACTTAGAGCTGTTTGCACAGGGCACTGGCCTATAGGAGTACATGCTGAAAGGATAGGCATACCCTTTAACCGGTTCTGCCGAAGCTGTGAAGACCCAGGCTCAAAGGAGACGGTTGAGCATTTTATGTGCGAGTGCCCGGCCCTTGCTAGAATAAGGTTAAAGACCCTTGGCAAACCATTCCTGCAGAGTTTTTTAGAGTGCAGCCGCCTCTCTTTGTATGATATACTGCGATTCATAAAAACCGCCAAATGGCAGTAGGTTGCACGAGATGTGGAATCAAAATGGCACACTTGCTAATTGTTTGCCACCAGGGTGGCAATCCACTTGAACCAACCAACCATGATCCGATTAAAAAAATTTTCTACGATAATAATAGCAATGTCAAGGAAAATATGTCCACCAAATTTTGTGATGATAACTAATACCGTTATTGAGATACAGAAAATGTTACGTAAGTGGGCGTGGCTAGGCCCATTTCTCAAAATTGCATAAACACTTAATTTCTTAGTTCACAATCGCTTTAAATACCAAATTTCACTAAATTTTCTTTAATGAATACCGAAAAAACAGAGTTTTTGCATTTTACATGGGATGTGGGCGTGGTTATTGGCCGCTCTTGACCATTTTCAACACCAACCTACCCTGTTCAAAGAGCAATCTATGTACCAAACTTTATTGCGATATCTCAATTTTTACTCAACTTATTGTCCGCAAAGTCGCAAAATCAACTTCTCTTTTCATTCTGCGCATTTCGGTATATATATGTCTATATATATCTTGTTCCGTAATGCTATTACAAGCAACAACAAAGTTATAATACCCTTGTGCACAAGTACGCTCGGGTATAAAAAGGAATTTTGGAGTAATTTATTTATTATTGAAACTCCATTATTTAAAGACCATATTTAACTAAAACTTTCTGATTGATGTAAATTAAAATTCAATTAGAATTAATTTAATTATGAGATTAAAATATAAAAAGTTTATTTACATTATTTATAACATCGTGAATATATATTTATATATATACTTACATAAGTGCGTATAAGCATACATGAAACTGGGTGCACACGAGGGATGTCAATTTTTGACATTTTATTGAATCCGGGATTTTCGAGATCTGAAAAGAAAATCCCGGAACAAAAAAAATGTAATACGTCTGTAATAGTGCTATTATAACATAATATTATTCAAAATAACATTAATGCGAGTATAACAAAGAAAAAAACATTGTTGTAATTCATGTATTTTCTAACATACAAAGTAATACAGTAACATTATTTTAAATCACTGTTTGAGACCAATATTAAAAATTTACATATTACCATTTAGAAAAAAAAAGAAACATATCTAGTAAAAATTAAATAAAACACCCATTCCATTTTGAGCGAGGCAGTATTATTCCTTATATAGATCAAAATGCAATTATTAAGAAATTCAATCCTTAAGTGTTATTTATAGCCCCCATTATAAAAAATATCAATTTCTTTTACCAAACTTTCTTATAGTTTTTATGCCTTTCGATTATTGGACACTTGCGAGCCGCTGAATTTGACACTGAAGATGGCACAACGCCGAAACCGGTTTGTCTACAAACCAAACTTGACAAGGGATGACGGAAGCTCGTTCCAACAAATATCTCTAAAAGCTTTTAAAGGGAAATTTTTGATGATACCAAATAAAAAAAAAGGCTATTAAATTCAATGTTTTAAGCAATTCCGCGATTTTAATAGACTTATGCGGTGATCCCGGGATTGAAATGCCTGGTGCACACAACGTGTAAAGCCAGTACATTAGAATATATACTTATTACTACAAATTATTTCCAAAATATCCCAATATATCCTTGCATACATGGAAAATTAATTTCAGTCGGATATTTCAAAGCCATTTGGCATTTGCTAAATAGGAAATTGAAATTTTGATATATTCTTGATTATGATTTATTATTATTATGATAAAAATAAATTTAATAACAAGTAATTAACAAACATACATTTTCGGTTGCATTTTGCTCAGTGGTAATTGTTGTAAATTTTGGATGTATGTAGCTGCAAAATCATGCGCGCAGAACAACATTTTAAAACCAACAAGAAGTGCTGACTTTTAGCAAAATGATTAATTGACTCTTATTTTAAAAAATGTTGTGTTTCGAGTCAAAAGTTGAAGAAAATTGATTATTAAAGATTTTTTTATTTGTGCATTTGTATTTTTTTCGTACACATATTATTTTATTTTTTATTTTTACTTCCATGTTTAATTTCCTATGTGTAGCTATATACTTGAAGATTTTGTATTCCCTTAGTTATCATTTTGTAAGACAGATAGAGAGAGAGAGGAACGAGAGAAAGAGAACAAGTGAGACCGAAAACAACTGCGGATTGCTTTCCTGCGATTACTCAACGACATATATTTAAGTGGAGCTTCGGTATGAGCCCACTGTAAGATATTATGCCAAAAAAAAAGAAGTGTGGCAGATAAAATCTACTGTATCTTAAGTTGTTGCGAAAAAAGCTAACCAAGAGAAATATGATGAAAAAATAATTTGCAGTAAATTTAACATTTAAAGACTGTGCCTCTTTAGAAGATAGGCTTCTGCAGTCTCTGAAAACTTTTACATACATATATTTAATTTTATTTAGGTGACAGATGGCTGATACCTAAGGAGTTCAGCTCGTTGCATGAGCCCTAAAAGTTCCACCAGAAGTCGTGAAATGAACTGACCATTGGTTCCGTGATGTTTAATTCACATGCTATGTCCAAAATATTCATAAATTAAACTCTAAAAATTTTCTAAAATTTAAAAGAGGGAAATCAACTGTTTTGAAGGCTTTGAGTTTAAAGTAGGATTGTCAAGATTCAACTTTTTTTGAATTACTTAAGAAGTTTTACTGGTTTAGCTTAAGAAAGGATTTCCCCACTTTATTTACTTTATTTTTTAATTTTATAAGCTCACACAAACTTTCTTAAATAAAAAATAATATTTAAATACCACCCGGTTGTCTGTATACCAGTGTACATGAAAAAAGTAAAAAAAATATCTGGATATACATATGCCATAAGTATAGGGATAGCTGTGTATGTTTTACATCTGATTTTGGTCTTATTAATATTTTATAAGGCATGAAACACAAACATTAACCAACCTACAATCACTGAATATCCAATGCATTAGCCGGTTCGTTGATTGGTCATAATCGTAAAAATTTTCGTTTGGCAAAACTACCCCGAAATTCTACGAGTTGGCATTTTTGCTAACTAAGAAGACCTAAGTTGAAATTTTTTGCTCATAAAACAAATATTGCATGCTAAAACTTTTGATTAAAAAAAAAAACATTTACAAAACTAAAAATCGGCATATCTTAGAAAAAATAATAGACCTAAACTTATTTTAAAATGTGTTTAAGCAAAAAAAAATTATAATTAAAAAAATGTATATGCTTAGTTGCTTGTAAAAATATCATAACTCAATAGTGTGTTAGTTTCAGGTCAGGAACGATATTTTTCCGCTTTGGCTTCCATATAACTCATGAGCAAAATTTATTTTAATATAAAAAGCTACACAATAGACAAGAAAAATACTCCAAAAGTAACAATAACCTCTAAAATTTTGTACCTTTTATTATTAGATCAAAACGGTCTTTAAAACTGCATATATTTATCCGCAATCATTCTGAATATACTTAGAAAGATATTTTTTCGCCAGTAATAATAAATACTCCTAATTGTATTTTAATGTAGTTATGCTTCTTATGAGAATTTGAAGCACCTGGAAAAACGGAATGATCTGAATTAAAGGTGATAAACGTTAAACGGAAGTCACGAAGAACCATTTCAGAAGAATAATTAGTAAAAGAAATATTAAAATACAAATAACAATATGGGTCGGTCTATCTTTCTAGTGTTATGTCTTCCCTGAAACATTTTCCATACAAAATAGCTTGAATTTCTAAACATTCTGAATTGAATTTTCTCAAAAAAATATAAAAGTGCAGAATAGTACTAATGCGAGGAAAACCCTATTAAAACATATTTTCCAGCATGAAAACAGCTCGTGGATGGCACTGCGGAAGAGTATCAATAAAAAAATAAATTTAAAATTAAATGATTAATAAGGTTCTTTGAACATTTATTTTATATTAAAAACAATTTCGTCGTCAAAGAAAAAAGTTTTATTTATATCTTTAAATTTTCTCTTAAAATATTAATAAATCACAGCGGTTCTATTATATTTTTGAGAGAAAATTAAATAAATGCCAAAAGTTAAAATTGTATGATTTCGCTTAGATTTAATTTAAAAATTAATGGTTTTTTTTGTATGATATAAATTTTTAGGTGAAAACAGATGCCTTTAAAGCAAAAACACAAAAACCTTACTACCCTTCATGCCATCAATAAATCGAAGCATGTGTACGCAGTAATATAATTAAATTTTTAGCGGTTTTGTTAACTTTTCAAATGTTATTTGAAACTTACACATTTGCGTTTACGTGCCTGGAAAGTTAAGTTAAAAAAGAAATTTTAAACGCTTGTCCTTTATTGACTTACTTCTGTAGTCTCATTAATTATAAGTTTAGGCAAAATATTGGATTTATCGTTCTAAGGAAAATTTAAGCACAAAGTTTGGAAAACAATTCTCAAGAATTCCTTCCATTTTCGTCACACAAAAGCACCTCTGTCACTGACCAAAACAAGAACAAAAAAAAATATTACTTGTCACTCACTTTCAAAGACAGTTATCAGATGGAAAAAAACTTATTGCCGCGGGGTGGTTAGTGTGCGAGCACTAATGTCGACTATGGCCATGGAAGTGCAAGTTGGTGAACTGTAGTGAATTAATTAATCCACCGCCTTCCCTATTCACGCTCACAATTTTTTTTTTTTTTTGGGGCTCCTTCTGCTGATTGTCCCAACGACAGCATGACATAGTGTCGCTGGGCATTGTGAGGCGGTCATCATTTTATATTCTCGTTGTTGCAAAGGGAACACCAACAACCTGTAGTTGTAGTTTATTACAACTCCTCCGGCACCTGCTACTCCTCAGAGTTCATATGCGCATCAGTCTCTTTCTTCTGTGAGTAGACGTTCGGTACCTACGTTCTGTTTGTTGTCGCCCTTGCCATTTGTTGTTGTTGTTATTCACGTCGTCCACGTCGTCCACTTTGGTGTGTAAGGAAGCGGGACGCTTGGCTGCCTTGTTATCGCCTCGCCTTCGCTTGCTTTGCGTAATTTTCTAATCTCGTTTGCACAGCAATCAGCATGAATTAGTCGACTGGAGTCAACTGAAATGTGTTTATTTGTATGTGTGTGTGTGTGCTTTCGTGTATGTTGTGTGTTTGTGCTGTTTGTGACGTTACTGCGAGAACATTAGATATATTGCTTTCGAGCTTAAGTTTAATTGCGTCCGGCCAATGGATTACAGAGTGTCGTGTCGTACAATGGGCGTTGATTAAATTTAATTCATTTGTGTCTTTGTGAAATATGTGTAAATGTGAATATCTGGTGATGAAAATTCATATCGACGCCCGCTGGACATTGAAGTTTGCTACATTGTTGGTACATTTACATTTACTAAATCTTTTGTATGTAGATTATTAACGAACTCTAGCTGATTTAAGTACTCACAATAATTTATCAATTACGTTCGCGAAAAAAATTTGTCGACAAGGGATTCCGAAAATTATCGAATATTAATCCATATAGGGAAATACATACATAGATGGAAACGGTGTTATTTAGAGAATTTGAGAGATAATATTCAAAGTACTTCATCCCACACAAAAAGGTATACTTGTTGCTAATTTTAAAACTTTTTAAAATTCTAGTTGTCAGTGTTTAAAATTTAAGCAGAAAACGTATAGTTCGTTTTTCTGTTGTTGATTTCACTTTTTACTTAAGAAACGTTTACTGCAAAAACGATATTCCTGTTTCTTAACATCGGAAGATGGAGAAATATTATTACACTGTCCAACAGCATTTTTGGAACAGAATAGCGACCCTAATATTCTGAAAGGGTATGTTGAGTAGATCATTTTTGTAGAAAAAACTTATGGTCCAGCACGTCTGAGTTTTTTTTACAGTGGGTCAAAGTTTTCATTTTTTGGTCGAAGGGAGCATTATACTATTTATATGAAAAAAATGTTGTAAGTTAATGTCTGAGAGAATTCTTATGGTCAGAGTTGTACTGTGGAATTGTATGAGGATAATTTTTGTGGAATATCTTAACCCTCTAACTGGTCTCTTTATAAGTCAATTTGACCCTTTTTTTCGAGAAAATCAAAAAAATCCTTTAAAAAAGGACATTTAAGGATTAAAATATTCTACGAAAATGTTTCACGGAAAATTTCAGTGGGGGTCACCAAAGACGCCATTGTTGCAAATAAAGCTCTTTACGATTAATTGGCAAAATTACACGCCAAGAGATTATTGCTTTTGCTCGCTTTCGCATTTTTTTCTTTTGTTTTTACTTTATTTTTTTTTGTGACCTGCTCATCTCCGGGTCACAATTTTGAGACTTTATTTTGAGACTAGAGGATTTATTTTAAAACTAATGAATGCCAACTGGTATAAAAATAATGACTTTTGTCTCTATTAGAATTCGGGTATTAATCTGCTTTGGGTTTCAATAATTAGTACCTGCCATTTTACGCTTCTTTTAAATGAAATTAGTTTTTGTATTAATCACTTAATAATATTTTTTTAATAATTTGGCGCATATACAGCTCAGTTTTTGGCCGAGCTACTCCTACCATTTGTAATGTGCGTCTTAAATTATTTACGCTTAAGTACATATATACATTAGTTATTAATATCTGATTTTAAGTTCTATCTGTGCCAAGTGTTCTTTTTAAAATTTTTAAACTTTTCTTATTTTCGAGTTTTTTGAGTTAAATCTAGTAATCATAAAACTCGTTGTTTTATAAAATAATTTGTGGCATTAGCTCATCAAATGGTTGTATAATCCGCTTAATAAAGTAACATGCTACCGATTTCTAGTTAAAGCTGTTTTATTTGAAATTTTGACTTGAGAATTTTTGGTTAACATGTTTGCCAATATGCTTTCACAAACTTGAACGTCTTTCTCTAATTTTATCTTCACTTATGCTTCGCATTTTAATGAAACTTAAGAATATTTTTTCTATAAACGAGGAATTTAAGAAAACAAATATTTTCCCCGGAAATGGTTTCGGTCTGATATATGTACATACAGAACAATTTTTTTTTCGGGTTGCAGGTATATTTCTCAGTTCCAGATCTTCAATCAAGGCCCTTTCCATTTCAAAACGCCCGGTCGTTGGTCGTTTCGTGTCATGATTTTAGAATATAACGAAACTCTAATATGTTGTTTCTGGGTCTTATTAAGGAGACAGGTTTTTTCTCCGAAAAATTTTTTTTTTTGTATATTTTTCGTAATTTAATTTTTTCGTAAAAATCAAGTTTTCTCGTTCGTTTCACGAACTTTATTTTTTAAACATGCATAACTTCAACAAATATCAACCGATTTAAGTAATATATTTATTTAAATACAAGCGTCAAAAATTTAATGAAAATTAAAAAAAAAATTGTATTAAAAAATTGGAAAAAACTTTCAAAATTAATTTTTTCAAAATGCTTTTTTTTCAAAAATTTTCCAAAGAAAATAGACAGTTGAAAGTTTAATCTAGCCAACTGCCAAGTAGCTGAAATAATTTTTTTTTAAGTTATGTTTTTTACAAAAAATTTTATTTTTTTTTGCACGAAACGGCTTGTTTTTTGATATCATATAAACCAGGAACATTACATTTTTAGTATTTTTTGAGTCGGCATAATTTCTGGATTAATTTGTTCGCAAGAATAAAGTTGAAGTTCAATTTTTCATTCGAAACTTTTTAATTTTTTGTATCGTTTTACTTTAACAATTTTCACACCATTTTCTTTGATATATCTGTAGTATCATTTTTGTAAGGGCTTTATTTTGAATAATTCAAGTCATCAAAGCCCGAAAACTTGTAACAGAAACAGGAAATTACTTTTCTTCTTACCAATATTTAGGATTTCGATTAATCCAAATGTACAGAAATTCGCGCTTGAATATTTTTTAAAGACATTTTTCTTTAACTTTTTTTCTTTTATAGTGAGTAGCCTTTCACTTATTGCCTGATTAAATTTACTGGCGGTTAACTGTTATTCAGCTAACTAAGCTGACTTTATTTATTTATTTAGGGGATGTTCTAAACCGATGATTTAATTGCGATTACGAGATAGTGCAACTCACCTAACCTTAATTAACTGAAAATATTAATTGTTGCAAATTTATACTGAAAGAAAAGTATTTAATTATCGCTTTCGTTCGTTTAGTAATTTTACACTATTGATTTTCGAGAATAGTATTAGTTTGAAGAACTCACATTGAAAGTATAACAAATATGCCGCTAAATACTATAAATATTAAAAAAAATTAAAAACGTAAATACACAACGTTAAAAACTGCAGGCCACTCTAAAACTTTTCCTATTAAAACGCTTACAAAGTTAGCCTCCCAAAAAATATTACTCCAAATGCACTTCAAACTTTGCCGTTTTTAATGTTTTCACTCAAACTGCATTACATTCTAGACTATTTCGTTTCATAGCCAACCAAAGCAAGCTCCTTGTTCGGCAATCAGGTCGCTGTTTGGTTTTTTTTTTGCTATTAATTTTTTTAACCAGCAAAGGCATTTTATAAACGTAATTGAACTTCAACCCTGACTACAATTAAAACTAAAAACAACAACTGTTCTGAAAACAGTAGCGATCGCAACAACAATAACTGAATTCGTGGGACGCTTCGTAAAATGAAAGTTTCTAATTGAAAAATTTTAATTGTTATAATAACGACCAACAAAAAAAAAAAACGATTCCCAAAAAGGTTATGAACGTCGACGAAACACCAAAGCAAAGAAAAAGGACAAGCACGACAGCATTTGCTTAAGGGACCAACCACAACTAGCGACTGCAATCGTAAATCGAGCGATTGCGGCGTTGAGGGATAAAAGTATTTGCAAATTTGCACATTTTCACCCACTTAATTTGTGCATTCAATGGATTTTGTGTGCAATCAATACCCGATTATGAGCCATCAGTGGCAAAATTGGTTGCACTGGCGCTGGTATGAGACGTTGCACATGTATGAGTGGGAATGGAATGCTAGCAGTTAATATGTAGTTGCTCGAAACGCCTGCCAGCCCAAAGTGCATTTTATTTCTACCACCACTAAATGCCGTTCTACTATAAGGCTCCCGAAAACTTTGCCCATTTGTCCTGCTGATGCGCTTTTCCAGCGCTTACATCGACTTTAAAGATAAAGTTTTTCCAATGTCTTTTCGTATTGCTTGCTAGAGAGTTCGGCAACTGTGAGAAGAGAAGGAATATTTTGGTTGGTGAGGTGAAAACTTACTCACTTTTCTTACCCGTCGGGTAGCAAAGATTTTTCACCAAGATTTTAATAATTGGTAGATTATGATCGAAAGTTCAGCAAAAGCGCAGAGTAAATAGTGATAATTTTTAAAGTTTGCACGCTTTGAGTTCAAGGATTTTTGGAAATTCAATAAAAAAATAAGTTGATGAAAGAATGCGAGAATGTTTCAGAGAAAAATACATATTTTTTTTTAAATTCAACACCATAGCTGGCTGTTATGGGCATTTCGAAGCGAATTCACACAATTTTATGCTTTAAACAAATGGGTTGAGGTAAAACTATTTACTCGCAACTATTTACGGCAAATACTACTTACGCATTGATGATTGAATGCTTAACACCTTAAATAGAAATGACAACAAGACTTCCGGATGTGTTTTTAGAAGAACGAAATTGAGGACAAAACTGTGTAGAACCTTCTTAACGAAATTTTTGTATAAACAAAACGATGGAAACATATCCGGAAACATTTTAAAGCAAATAAATTAGGAATAAAAAGTGTCGAATACAATTAAAAAAAAAAAGAAAAGGAACAAAATATCTCTATAATATTCTTTCTAAGAACAAATAAGGGATAAAAACATCAGGAACGCTCGCTCGAAGAACAAATTGGGAGTAAATGTCTTAGAAACGTTCTGCCTGAGAAGGCAATTAAAAAAATATATTCTCGAAACTATCGCGATTAACGATTGTGAAAACAACAGATGGAAAACTTATTAAGTAATTTAGTGTTGTTGAACCGATTTGTACAATAGAAACGAAATCTAAATTTCAGTTTTTGGATTGAGTAATTGCTCTTGCGGTAACTTGGTTGTTTCTTATAGCTCTACTCTCTGAAGAAAGTAGAGGCGAAATATTTCTAAATGAATAATTTAATTTTCAAGCTGTTGTAGGAATACATGATGTTTAAACTTTTTGTTGCTTTTCCATGCAGGGTCTTTTCCCCTAACTATTTAAAAGAGAAAAAATGTAAGCTCACTATGTCGGGCATATCGAGCTATAACAGCCAAAAATATGTATCGTAGACAACGCATAATACAAATTTTGTAATGGAGGTTGACTTCCATACATTTGCCTGCAAATTACGCGACGATTTTAAATACATAAATATTATAGAATTTTGTAGATCAAACTTAATAGCTGCCTCAAAACAAATATCCACCAAGTATTCATCATTAAGATAATGCAGAGGCGACCTTCACAAATCGTTATAAGTAAGGTACTCGACTAAATTCACGAAAGCGTAAAAGTCTTTTGAAATTATAGCTGGTATTCAAAATATAGAGCAGATCAAATTCTAGTTGTTTACAGTGTATTTAATTGCACCAATTTTGACAGGGGAAATTCTTAAACACACCATGGCTGTGGCCAAAAGTATAATTTTTAATTTGTTTACTATTAAAATGTGTAAAAGATTGATTTTATTGGTGATACTCATAGATATTGATAAAGAAAAAAAAAATTACCTAAAGCTAACCCTGTCCCGTTATTTAATAACCTAAATTTGTCGATATTGTTTTAGTTTTTCTTAGTTTTTTTTTTAATATCAAACTGCCTAGATTGAAGTTTTTACTATATATTTTAGTTTACATAAAAAACGTTTATGCAAAGCAAAGTTTCCTTTGTAAACTTTGCTGTTTTAAAGTTCAACTTATGATTACAAAATATAATCATATTTAAAATCTTGGTTTCGAAAGTTTGTTGTTTTGAAAATCGCATGCATTGTAGACAAATTTTAATTGAATCTTGGGGATTTTATATACGTATGTATGTAATGGCAGTCAACAAAATATATTGGGTATCAGCCCTAATTTCTGAAGTCCGGACTTTTATAGTGTTTTTCGACATAGGTGGAGTTCCTGCGAACTCTCGACTCGATGTACAATGTCTGCGTACAAATAGTTCCACATAAAGCACATGTTATTGGATTCCAAAGTAGCTAAACATTTGATTAAAAATTGTATTATTGAAGCGATATCGCCAAAAAAGGAGAAGAAAGAACAAGAACAATTGCGCATTATCCCTGAACTCACTGAACTCAAGGTGGTGTAGAGAGCTGCTCATGCTTTCAAAACATCAAATCATCAATTTAAATTGCTTTCCAACTAGTTACCGTTCATTTTTCGTCATCTCATCACTTTTTGCTCAATTGCCTAGTTTTTACGATACCAAATTTCCTTTGCGCGGTTTCGTGATCGGCTCTCAGTCTTCGTCAACTAAGATGTGGCTATAAATATATCATGTACATATATTAGGAAATTTTTAGTAATATAAAATGAATTGACTTAATTCTGTTTATCTGTCCAGAAGACAGTCTGCCGGCCAGCTTGTCCGTCTTGTTAGTTTGTATGCGCAAGTTCTAACTTACATAAGTAAAAATTGAGATATATCGACCCAACAATCGCGCCTTCGTTTCATAAAACGGTTCTTTCGGAAAAGGCACACATATCGGCAATTAATAGAGTGAAGTTTTTAAAAATTTGCTTATACAGCTGAACAGATATGAAATGTCAGGACTTGTCTTGCGTGACATTTCGATTTGCCGTTTTGACGGTTAATTGGCTGCATGGGAGAAGATTATTTGCGCTGCAAGTCGTATTCAAATATATTTGACAAAAAATTCTCGCAGAGTTGATTTAGGTTGATCGAAAGTGAAAAATTTGCATAGGAGCTTTGAAAAATATACACCCATTATATTAACAAGGTTGAGCTGAAAGCGTGCACCGAAAAAAAAAATTCAATAGCCAGGTTTTTCCAAGTAGACCTTGAAAAATTACTTCTCGGTTTTCTATAAGCAGTTTGCCGATTTAAAAACTATCTCAACTTGGTGTGCTAAATTGTCTAGAAAATTTTTGCACACATTTTTATTTTTCGACGAGTGATTTTTTGACAGTAATAGCAAATAGCAAATAGTAAATTTATAAAATTACGAATTGTTTTTATTAAGATTTTATCAATTGAATTTTTATAAATTTTTCGTATACTTAAAAAATATTGAAAAAAATGAAGTGTGCTAAACAAGCAATTTTGGTTATCAATAAAAATATGAATGTGTCTTTGAAAGAAAAAATGTGCACGCATGCTTGCACAAACCCTTCGCCTTCCAGTTTAAATCGTATGAACAAGTTGTTATGTATATTCGATTACTAAAAAGGTTAAAAAAATATATAGATAATCACTATTATCCGTTTGGTATTTTTTAGAGCAGTCTTAATAATTTTCTTGCTACATTTTTAATAATTACGAATTTTACCTTCTGAAAATAAACGCTTAAGTTTGTTCAACTATTGGTAAAACTCAACAAATGTGCACGAAATGTAAAAGCTTTAAAACACTAAATTTTATAAATTGGATACTACAAATATCTATGCGAATGAGCAACCCATTCAAACATTTTTAAAATTTTGTATGCTTTGTGCACTAACGTTTCTCTCCCATATAAAATGCATTAAATAGGTACATAACGAATTATTTTTATATATAATAAGACTCACAAATCTGGACTTACGGCAATAAAAAGTATTTTTGATAGGTTAAATCACATACGCTCCCGTAACTGTATTTATATTTACCAAATCATAAATTGTCATAATTTTTTTTAAGGACAAAAGTGTGCTATTATCGAAATTTCTTACATAACAACCTGTATGTAAACCATAAAACTGTGTTTTTTTTTGGTTATTTTGAAAAAAATAAAATCTATCAGCAGTGTTTATTATTTCACTTCTGTGCTAAAAAGCTTAGTGGAAATTTCCATCAATGCTGTCTGCTCCCGAACTGAACCTTTTTTGCTTGTTTCGAGGAATTCGACAAATTTATCTTCATTGCCAGAGTGTTTGACGTAATTAATTTACACTCCCGCTACTTTAATAAAGAACATTCACGAACAACGTTCGTAGAACACAAGTAAAAGGGAGAATGCAGAAAAATATACTTTATACTTCGTACTTATTTACAAACGTACCTGTACTTATGTCCATACATATTCATACATATTTATAATACGGACAGGTGTGAATGCAAATTCAATTCATTTAAAATCCATTAGAGCGATAGTGACTTTTAATTACATATTCTGGTTAGCTGCAGGGAAAATGCACAAACACTGTTACACATACTTATATACATATATATATTATCTTTAACAACATCTAAATGTGCATGCAAATGTGCATATTTATAAAGGCGAAGTGAGTGTACTTTTGCCATCAAAAAGACACAGATAAACATAACTATTGTATGATACATCTAAAATAAGTTATTTTCAATGAAAAAATTTTTTTTTTTTTATTTTAAGTGCTTAAAAAACAGAAGTGAATCATATTGTTATACTTGAGCTAATAAACACAAGTCAAGCCACGAAAACTGAAAATATAAAGTTTCGTACTCTAGGCATTTCAATATGAACAAAAAAGAGCTTTAAACAATGCGTTAACGTTTTGTACCGTACTACGTTTTGATGAAATATTTTACCTGACTGTTTTTAAGTTCCGATATCATCATTCATTGCTGATAATTAACTTTTAATAATAGTCGAATTCAAAATACAAACAGACCTTTGACCATAGTATACGCAACTGACACAAACGATGTTTTAGACGCAAAGACTTAAGGTCAACTAGGCCGCGATAATAGTTACGCCAGAACGAAAAGATTGCACATCACCAAAACTAGTTTGTCCTTAAACCGAACTTGACAAAGATAATGGAACATCGTTTTAAAATAATACATCAAAACCATTTCTGAACTCACAGGCATGTACCCACAATTAACGGAGCTCCTTCCATCTCACCCCTTATTGCAGATTGAGACTGAAAAATAAATTCTTAAAGGAAGTATAAAAAAATAACAAAAATATTGCTTAACCAAAAAATATTGCTTAAAGAAAAAGAGAGTATAAAACAAACCCCTTTTTCAATCCAAGATTCGTAAATTTATCTAAATAAGAATACTATTTTGGCGCTTACTTTATATATGTATCTCAGTGTTTGACGGAACTTCTCCTACCATTTGTAATGTACGTGTTTTATATTATACCACAAACAGAGGGACCTACATTTTTGTGCCATTTCCGAATGGCAAATGTATTTTATTACATGCTTTTTCATTGCAGAAATACCCTCGCAGGCTTGCGATGGCCTGCCGATGGGTGGCCTCTATAAGAAAAAAACTTTTTCTATGATTTAGAAACTACATTCATTGGCGAGATTCGAACCTCAAACTCAGCGGTATATCGAGTTACAGCACGCACCGCAACCCACTCAATCACAGCGACCATCATAGAGACACAATAAACATAAATAAGTCGTACAAACTTTCGGCGATGTGGATCGTTTCATATCCAATAAGGTTACTCATACGCCCTGAACGACAAATTCGAGTAAATTTACTGCCGGCTGCCTGTGCCATAAAGTCAATGTGTCGTACATAAACGTATAGAATTATTATTTTATCACTTTTTCTTGCAAAGTTTAGAAAGTTTAGATTAAATCTGCCTGTTTGAAGTGGGTCAAAATCGAGTACAAAGAGTCGGTTACAAACATACATACAGGTGATGCTAATAAAAGCGTTGTATAAAAAAGGAAAATAAACAAAGAAAAAAATATTCCGCAAAATTAATAACCTGTTTTTTTCTTCTAATAAGAAATGATTTTAATAGCTTAGTGTTCGGGATATACAGAATACCAGTTGTCAATGATAAGTACAATAATGCACAGCAACTCAAACCATTCACAGCAACAGAAAATGCAACACTAAGACAATTAATAGCGGGGCTCGCACGAAGCTCTCTTACCAGTGAAGTACGCAAATGACGGTTTTATATAAGTAATATACTTTTGCATGAATATAGCCTGCTTAAAAAGCCTTTATTTAAAGATAAAGATTAACGTTAATATTTTACAATTTTATTGAGCTCAAGGCCAGTTTATGGAAGATTTTTGTGAAAAAACAACAACAATTTTTTTAATGGTAGAAGTTATAGTACTATTTCGGAAATCACCACATTTCCTCATCAGACTTCTTTTTTATTATTTTAATTAAATTAATTTTTAATTTAATTTTTCATAACCACTTCTCTCAGGCTTTGAACCCGGGAGTTCGGAGTTGCAGAGCCAATACGCTACATATTGTGCTACGCTAGCCGAGTTTGCTGTTGTGTTTATTTCATCTTCGTTAAACAAACCAACTACAAACAAGAGCAACTGATCTGCCGCTATTTAACTTGTTTGTGTTTTTATTTGCAAAATTCTGTATAAGGTATTTTACTTTATATTATAATGCGTTTTTAAGGCGTGCTCTTCCTTGCATACAAATGTACACGCTATCTTCTGTATACCATAAATGTTCGCACCAATTCATTATAAATGCATGAAAGTTGTCTAAATAAATTCCCAACGTTTAATTTTTCCACATACTATGTATATCCACTTATAATTTTCTGTTTTTCAATTTTTCAACCCGCAAACGAAGACACTTAAAAATAAAAGTTTATGCCAAAGTGCTTTTCTAATAAAAATTTCAATAGTTGGAAAATAACTCGCAGTAGAAAACACAAAATAATCCTACAGATACAGATTTTGTACGGTGAGAAATTCGTTTTGCTTCGATCTCGGATTTAAAATCATAAATATGTTTATACAAAAAGATGACCCCCAACGAAGAAACATTAATTGAGTAAATAATCACCATATCGGATATACAATTTGAAACTTTCAGCATGCTATACAAGCCAGTCAACAACACTTCATTGAACGAATAAACCAGACGAAAATTTAGATTACTGAAATTGATTTGTCTGTAAACCAAATTTGAAGATTGATGACGAAAAATCGTTCCAAAATGCAAAGATGCAAATGCTTTAATATAGAAATGATTTATCTAAAATGTACATAAAATGAGTTAAGTCTTTCCATTGTAAAATAACACTATAAACAAACATATTTATGCATTAAATTGAACACTGATTTTTAAAAGCAAATTTTATAAACTTCAAATATTTCATTCATACATTTATATGTGAAAGCACTCGTAAAAAATATACATACATACATACAGACATTGCAACACACACGACGAATCTTGCATTCGTATTGATAACTATTTTTTAACACGTATGTCTGTATGTACATATATAGTACATAAATACGTATCTGTACACAATTTCAACATATTCTCCATGCACCGCAGGGACACACCACATCCTGTGGTTACCTGACTAGCAATCGCTGTAAATGCGCGTTTTCGTTCTATTTATTGGCTTTATTTTTGATACTTGCACCGATTTCAGAGCCAAACCGCTTGCAAACATGCTCCCCATAAAATGCAATGGTTCAAAATATCTTCAAAGTATTCATTTGAATTGTATTTTTATTTGCAATTCTCGCATCGTGAGCGCTAAATGCATCTGAAATCGACGCGAAAAAGCACTTGGGAAAAACGATGAAATCCGGTATTCCTCTGCTGCAGTTTGGTGATGATATTTGGCAGGAAATCATGTAAGTAGAATTTAAAAATGAAAAAAAAAAATAGGTAAAGATTATAATTGAATGTTTATTTCAAAACGTGTTGCTTACAGCTTCCTTTTAGGCTTTTCACGTTTATTGGGTTATTAAGTTAAGTGGTTCACTGTAAAGATTATAAGCCTCAAAACTGATAAATCGATAAATCCATAATATCGGTTGTGTGAACAACTCATTTATTTAAATTAAGTAGACATATTTTCTCAAGTTTATTTATTGCTTCTATACTTACATAGATATATTAACAAGCGAAAAAAGAAAAATTTGATTCGAAAGCTGAGCTTGTCAAGCACTTAAATGTTAAATGCTTTTAGCTTTAGTTGGTATGTCACGTCGCTACACTCTGTTCGCATATTATAACACAAAAAAAATTACAAATTTTATTTATACTCCAATTATTAAATAAAAAATTGCAATTTAAACATCGATAATCCTCTAACGAACACTATTAAATACAATGTTTTTTAATTTTACAAAAATTGTTGAATTCATTTATAATATTTTATCAAAATTTCGAGCTTATAAAATAAGTTTTAGATTTGTATTGGGAATGCAGATATAAAATTCATTAAATTTCAGTAAAAAAAATGTAAGTTTCTAGAATTACCACTGATTTTTAACAATTTTTTGTGTATTGTAGACACTTGAAACTTGCACTTTCTCAGACTAAAATTGTACTCTTATAAGCCAAAAAACTGCATACTCAACAAATGTTTAATATTTTTTATTATTATTATTATAGTTGTTAGGGGAGATAGCACTGCGACCTTAAGATCTATTGTGCCCCCCACTTGTATTAAAGAATTTCTATTAGTCCAAGTCTCTGAAAGCTATCCTTCCATAATCGAATATATTGCTAGTTGATTTAGGTGATATCTTAGCTTACATTGTCCTGTAAGAATTCCTGCGATCATTCCCAAGTGTTTCTTTGACAAGTCCATGCATTCCCTTAAATCTTGTTTGGTTGTAACTACCCAAAAGAGTTTTGCAGTGATCCATACCTGGTAGATTATCCCGATTTGGTTTACCGAGGGCTTCCTGATCTTTACTTATTGAAATATTTTTTATAAAAAGCTCAAAACTTTGATGACATTTTGTAAAAATAGTTAAATAGTTTAAAAAATGGGTATTTATAGTTTTTCTTAGAGAGTCAACTAATTTTACATCAAAAATAATTATAATAAGAATTAATTAATTAGAAAAAAATTTAAGTCCACAAATCTTTCCTATAATTTCTGAATAGAATATATACCAGGGCTGCTCAACAAACGAAACGATACCATTTTGTTTTGTTAACGAGCAGTATTAACTTAACAAAATGAGTTTGTTGCGTTTCGGCGCCATGTTATCAAAACGAAATCAAATCGTTAATGTTGCAACGTTATAAAATTTCCGTTTTCGTTAATTTTAAATTGCGACGAGTGAATCTCCAGCGTTTTTCTTAACGTTTTAACGTTAACACCAGCATTTCGTGTCGATTAAAAACGTCATGAAATTTATTATGATAATTGCTTTAACGATAATATTTTCAAATGTTTCAACCGAAACAAGATAAAACATTTCGGAACGGTTAAATTTAACGTTAAAATGCATCCTTGGTATATACTTATTGGTTTTTGGGTCGTCAGTCACCTGCGAAAGAGTTTTCTCAAAAACCGGATCTGTTTAACAAAATTTAGCCACTTCCTTAAGGAACCTAAAGAAAAACAAGTAAGGAAAGCTAAATTCTGGCGAAACCAAATTTTATATATCCTCGTGATGTATTTATGTATGGTAACGCCCACTTTTCAAAATCTTGCTAAAATTCAAGTTTCCTAATTAACTATCTCACTAAATATCAAATTTTAATTAATACGTTCCAATAGATAAAGGAAAAACTAAATTTTTTAAAATTTCATAAATGCCTAATCTTAGTTCAAAATGGCTCCAAATACCTACATAATTTCACTTAATTTGCTTTAATGTATTCCCTGTCCAAAGAGCAATCTATGTAACGACGGACGGACGGACCGACAGTCAGGGCTAAATCGCCTCCTCTTTTCATTCTGATTATTTTAGTATATATATGTCTATATCTATCTCGATTATTTTTTTTCTGTTACAAACAACCGTTTTGCGAACGAAGTTATAATACCCTTGTACACAAATACGCTCGGGTATAATAACCAGAAAATCACTTTTTTTAACTTGATTGTTTGGAAAATTTTACATTGAAAAAGATTTTTATATTTCTTCCAAAATAAAATAAAAAAGGGTATGCAAAAGTGTGTCATGTTTTGCAAACAAAATTTATTTTGTCATTTTTTGTGAAATCAAAAAGGGTAATTTTTAAAACTATGCAAAAGTGTAACTGGTTTTTTAACTTTTAGAATCCAAACGTCACAGCTTTGCAATAATTTTTAAATAAAATTATTGCCCTTAACCTACACGCATATGCCGAACGTTCATTCGTTTTTGTAATTCAAAGTGAAACTTGTTCCGAGGAACCGCCTAATCGTCAAATAATAAATTTTAACTGGATGCATTACAATTTATCAAAGAGAGTAAAGTACACGTTTATGTACATAAAGTTCATAGGTAGCAACAAAAAAAAATATTCTTATGACCTGCTCACTATCACAACTCTGAATTAACCGTGCGAAAGTTAAAAAAGCGCTTTGCAGATTGTTTTCAGTATTAATATCTGTCGTTCGAAAAGAAAGCTTGCGCATAAATGAAGCTATCTTACTGAAATTGTATACGTGCATTGATCTTTGTCCAAAGAAGTTTGATATAAATTGCAGTAAAATGAATCAAAATTAATAACTGAAACGACCAGTCACAAAGAAACTTAATTTTTAAAAATTTTTTGTACGAGTATGATCGGATATGATAGTACTCCAAGCTATTCAATCTGTGCAAACGTGGACGAGGACTCTAAACATATAAAAAATATAGCTCTGACAACACACAACGCCGCCATAAAAACCTATTATCAAAATGTTACTTCACTTTCACTTATATGTACGTATGTTTGTATGTATACTATTTTACTGTTATTTATGTATTTACATACAAATACTGAAATCATGTTTTATGTTCCGTTTTTGTTGTATGTATTATGCAGATGAGCTAAAGCAAAAAAAGGATTCAAACTAGTTACAAGGAACACGTTCCTGATGGTGTCTTCGGTTAACGCATATTATGACTGCCTTCTCTAACACAAACACACTTTTGCTTACGACTACCTTTAGCTGTAGTTATATTTTTAGGCAACAAACAATCTGTTGCGTGAACAAACCGGAAATTGATATAAAGGTGCAAAGTCTTGCCATCATGCCAAATGATTTATATAAGCCGCAAAATATTTATGATCATTTATGTATGAACAATGGTTTTCCTATTTATATGCGAACATATGCATGTGCTGTTAACGTGTACATGCAAATACATACTAAGAATGTATGTAAATGTAAAAATGTATGTGCGCGTGCACTGTAAAAATGTCATGCAAAGCCAATGCGATAGTTAAATGCGTAGAAAAAGCCTGCTAAAATCATAAATTATAAGCAAAATGAAAATTAAATTCCAACAAGTTCTGGTATGACTCACTGAGAAAGTGTTCTAAGGTTTCATAATTCATTTTTATGTTTCGGTACTTTTAAAACGGAAATTAATTCTCAAATGCACATAAATAAAACCTTGTATGCCGCCGCATTTGGTGGTAAAAAATAAAAAAAAAATATGTTTTTTTTTTGTTCCGAATTCATTAGAAATCCGTTTGAGGACTAAATTCTTTCGTTTTCAATTTAGCATTTATTTTATGTTTTTGTGCCTATCAGACATTTTCTTTGACTCTCTCTTTCAATCAATACCATTAGTCTTAGCAAACGTTTATTTTCTACACAAGGTGGTCGCCTGCAGTTTCCTATTCAATCTACTGACGTATTCCTGTTTGTTGGCAAGTGCGAGTGCGTGGGCTTTTTATTTCGATGTGCATATGTATAGCTTTGTTAGGCTATTGAAAAGACTAGCAAACATGTGTGTACATTGATGTGGATAAATATCTCCTAGCAACAGAAGAGAAACTTTTTCATACAGATAGATTTACGGGTATAGGATAAAATGACGAAAACCAGCTTGAAGGTTGATCAATTGAAGTTCTTGCTATGTATATGCGAGACGATTGCGAGCGATAGGCTCGCGAGACAAGGATTTTCATCGTTTGTGTATTTATACTGGTATGAAAACTTCAAAGGAGTTGAATTGCGCGAGGCCAAAAAAAATGAAGATTTTTCTGAGGCAATTCTGAGAAATGCTGACACATTTGTGACAAGTACAATAGAGAGAGCAGATATTTATGATTACCTGTTGATAATTAGAACGAGATCATTTTTAGCTGCGTTGTCATGACATTATTATTTGTTTCTTGTTCTTTAAGTCATATCTAAAAGCTAAATTTCATTTATTATAATTGTTCGATATTAATATTTTAAATGCTATAGTAGTAGTCCCAATAATAATTAATATTTGTGGAACATTTTAACTATTAAGCCGCTTTAATGGAGAGGTTTTCGTACTAAGTAATTGCAATATGTGAACAATCGGTTGTATGGCAGCTATATGTTATATCACTCCGATTTTAATGATTTTCACTACTACATTAGTTTTCACTATACCTATTCTTTGTGCAAAATTTCAAACCTTTAGCTACATAAATGGAGGGGTCATATCGGTGTACTTTTTGATGGGTCTAACTCTTCTCGTTCTGGTACTTATACACATCGGACCAAAGTTAATATACCATTTCCGTTAAAGGTATAAATATAAAAATACAGATGCGCACGATTTACAATTTCTTTTTTTAAATATATGTATGATAGAATGTGTATCAAAAAATAAAATGGCCAATTTTCAAAAGAGGGCCTGAGATATAAATTTTTTTTGTGAAGCCTGATAAAACTAAACATTATAACTCAAGGCTAGATTTGCATGTGCTAATAGTGAGTTCGATTTGTGTTGGTATACGACATACATACATACATACATATATACAAACAAGAAAACGGCTGTGTTCACAAAAACAATATTGAGTTTCAAAATTATATTTTTTGAAACTTATATTAATTTATTTATTTTTGACACTTTTCATTTAAAATTCAGTAAGATCAATAATGCACAATTTTATTAATCTCGAGGCCAGTTTGTGGAAGATTTTATTTAAAACAACAACAATATTTTTTATTGGTAGAAGTTACAGCCGCTATCTCGGAGATCACCACATCTCCTCGTCATAATTCATTTTATTATATTAATTAAATTTTTTCTTCATCACCACTTTCCCAGGCTTTGAACCAAGGACCTCGGGTTGGTAGAGCCAACACGCTAAATGCCAGAGCCAACACTGCGCTTGCCGAGTGGGCTGTTGTGTTTATTCCACCTTCCTTAAATAAACCAACTACAAATAAGAGCATCTAATCTGCCGGTACTTAAACTTGCTTATGTGGTTGTAATTCTCTATATAATTATTATTCATTAAAATCTTAACAAATTTATTCAGTAAGATCGAAGTATAACGAAAACCATATAAATAACAGTTGCAAAACTTATACGAAATTTGCAAAAACTAATTAAATTTCTAAAAATTCTCATAAAAATTTCTAACTATTTATTCCAGATTTTTAGAAAAACTTTGAGTATGCATTTTTGTAGCCCATTCAATTTAGGTAAGACAATTATAATTTTTTTTCAAGGGTATTGATATTTTTATTTCATATAAAGAGTCATCATCATCTAATTGTACAACAGAGAATTTCTTTACTTTTTTTTGTGTTAATTACATTGCACAGTATAAACGAATTGATTACTCATTCCCAAGAACACTCTCAAAATATGGAATAAGAAATAGAATAATGATATAAAAATTACTATATAAAAATAAGAAGATTATTAATGCAAAGTTGTTATCTTTAGAACTTCATTCAATGACAATTTCGTGAATCATTTGCCTTTATACATATCATGGTTTACATAAGCAGGGAAATAACCGGACAAAATTTTGAAAGCTGTAATTTTAATTTAACTTCCTGCTAACGCGGAAATTATATGTGGTTTTAATCTGACATATGAATATTACAATAAGAAATTATAAAAATTTTATTCAGAAAAACATAAGATTGAAAATAAATATTAGCCAAAATATTTTTAAAAGATTTAAAAAAACTAGTTTAATGCCTGCTTCAAAAGTTTCAAGTAAGTAGGTAAATGAAATCTTTAGTTGCACATTTTTTTTTCTAGCAGGGATTCAACAATATTAAATAAATTAAAGGGTTATTTTCTTCATTAATATTTTTATTTTTACAATTTTTATTGAGCTCCAAGGCCAGTTTATGGAAGATCTTTGTGAAAAAACAACAACAGTTTTTAATGGTAGAAGTTGCAGTACTATTTCGGAAATCACCACATTTCCTCATCAGACTTCTTTTTATTTAATTAATTAAATTTATCTTTTCATAACCAGTTCTCTCAGGCTTTGAGCCCGGGAGCTCGGAGTTGCAAAGCCAACACGCTAAAGCAAACCCAACCGTGAGCTTTTCCTTACTTAGTGCTGTTCGTCGTTGCGCCAACAAGCTTGTGAAGCTGTAGGTGACCAAAGAGCAAAATATTCCCCTTAGAAATATTCTGAATTAAAATGTGTTATAATTATCCTAACTTACTATTTTGAAGATAATGCTATAAGGGTGCTATGATATTCAAGAGCTGCAATCTTTCATCGTTCCATCTGCTACGACTTTTGACAATTTCTTCAAAATCTGAGTGGCATCAATTTGTTTTTTTTTTGTGTTGCCACAATTACTTCATAGTGGCACTAAAGTTGCAAAAACACTACTACCTTTCGAAATTGGCGCCACGAGCGTACTCACAATCTTACCACACGTACATACATACATACATACACTGATACATACATATATACATGCAAATGCACTTGCACACCGTACACCAGGCACTCTATTCAATTGCTCACTCTATCCACTTCATCATTACATTACGGTGGCCTCAATGAAATGTTGCGCCTCTTTGTGGCATGCATTTGAGCTACCTAAGGGATGCTTGTGTGTGCATGCCACATGCAACGCGGCAAAGACAACACACAAACAAACAAACAGCAAACGGTTGCATGTAGAAGCTGCCTTTTCGTTTTACGTTGACTTTCCGAGTACTTATTTTTATTTTGGCGTTTTAATGTTTTTTCTTGCACACTTATTTTTTGTTTTTGTTGTTGTTTTTTTTTATATTCTTTTTTCGTGTCTTCTTAGCGGCGCTTTTAAAATTAGCCAAATAAAGCAGAAATAGAGCATAGCGTGCCTTTTTGACGGAGGAGTTGATACTGCTGCCAGGCACACAGCTGTTGTTTTTTTTTTTACTTTTTTCTGCTTCTGTTCAAGGTTTGCCTTGACAGCTTACGCTTTTGACAGTCGCAAAAATGTCATTTTAAATGCAAGACTTTACTATTTTATTTTTAAACTCTTACATACATGTGTGTGTGTATAAGTATGTATATTCGAGTCTCGTTCAATAAACGAAAAACTGAATAACAACTTAAAAGCAAGAATTCCTTTATAAATACATGAAGATTTTTATAAAGTAATTGCTTGTAATAATGGAAGGTGAGAAGTTCTCGCGGAACTCAAAACTCACATTTAATTACTGGACATGAAGTTAAGCCTACAACGTGCACCTCCTTAGAACGAGGCATTACCATTTATTCTGACAGCCAGGCTGCTATCAAATCTCTGAATTCCTACGGTACAACCTCCAAGTTAGCCTTTGAAAGCAGAGCAGCTCTAAACCAGCTGGCGGATATTTGCTCCGTACATGTTGTTTGGGTCCCTGGCCATAAGGACATCCCTGGCAATTGCCTGGCTGATGAACTAGCAAGGAAAGTGACGGAACTAACTGTAATAAACTCTGCTCAAGAGGCGGGTTTATCATTAGCATCCTATAAACACAGATTAAGATCTGAGCTTATGGGTAAGGTAAATGTAAGGTGGGCATCGGAGCCCACCTGCCACATTACAAGACAAATCTGGCCAGAAGCCGATGAGAAGCGCTCTAAAGCTCTCACGAAGCTTAGCTGCTCCTCTCTCAGATTAGTAGTTGGGGTGATAACCGGGCACTGTCTCATGGGCACGCATGGGGAAAGGCTAGGTTACCCAACAAATGATTTTTGCCGCAGTTGCCGGAACGAGGAGGAGGTGGAGAGTATTGAGCACTATCTCTGCCACTGCCCTGGCTTGGCCAAGACGCGCAGTAAAGTTTTTAATGGCTACTTTTTGGACTGTTTAGCTAACTTGAACTCGGCAAACATTTCCAACTTTCTACTCTACATCAAGCGCACAGGATGGTTAAATTTTTGAAAGAAGGGAGGGAGGGAATGCATGGCTTATGCCAGTGGTACCACAATGGGCTTCTCACAGCCTAAGTGTGCCACCGTGCTCCGGTGCGGTGGCAGCCACCCTAACCTAACCTAAGCTAACCTAAGTTAACCCTACTTCGAGTTCTTTATATAACAATTGTAGTTATTCCCCCTACATATGTTTGTATATGTGTATATGTTTATTAAATTTTAAAATCCTATTGAAAATTATAAACTTAGCGTCTTGTCCAAATACGACTATATGTACCAGGTGTATAACTAAGTAATGTCGGTTCGAACATTTAGATGTCGCCCAAGCCTCAATATTACTCTCAGCGTAGTCAACATGTCGAGTTTCGCGCCGAATAAAGAGCAACCATGGACAATGTTAGCTGTGTGTTTTCATTTAAAGAAAACGCCCGCAGAATCGCACCGAATCACAGTGGGCGATTGGGCCTCGTTAGCGGCATTTAATTAATAACTTCTAAACGAAAAAAGATATCTTCAGACGGTTTATTTTCACAGCTCAGAAAAAAGGCATAGAATTTTTTAAGAAAAAAAAGTTTTGTTTAAATTTATTTTTTTAATTTTTAAAATTTTTTTAAATTTTTTTAATTTTTTTTTTAATTTCAAAATTTTTTTTTACCTTCAATAAACAAATTTTATAAATCAAAATTATCTTCGGAATCTTCGGAATCAGAATCAGGCATATCTAGATGCTTCATTAAAAGCAAGCTCTTAACATCATCGTCCATAATAATATTTTTTGCTGTCGAAATTGAAGACCCATTTGACAATGAAGATATCAAAGGGTCAGACGAAACTAATAAAGCATTTATGATATCTTCCATTGTATTTTTCCTGGAATTTTTTCTTGTATTGCTCTCGCGTATGTTTCGATAGTCCTTGTTCCTGGCTTCAAGAGCTTCTTCGGACATCATACCAATCGGAAGGGAAAATGGTTTATTATATCTGCTCCATGAATTAAAATTCTGTGAACAGACGATGGCATGTAAAACCAGGAGTATGCTTTAACAAAAATTTCGGCAGTTTCCAATGCGTAAGATCCGAATGCGTCCGAATTTATGTCGTATCCACAAGCCAATGCTCGTAAGATTTTTTATTGGTATTCTATATGCAATGTGCAAAACACACTCGAAAAACCTAATCCATGCGTGGAGACTTGATAAGCCATATTCAAATAGGTTTGCATTAATAGGAAAGCTTTTCACCAAATTTAGATCGTTCATATTTTTGGGAGTCGCGCTACAGATTCCGCATGTTTGCGAAGCCGATTCCGATATGACACTGAACGTTTTGCCATCAAGCATGGTCATATGAAATTGGTGATCAATTCTTAAGGTACTCACAAATGTTGGAAAAATATTCAATATTTGGCTCTTAATGTTTTGAATTTCTCTGCGAGACAAGTCTGCCGATTCTTTCTCGCAAAGTAATTTAATGGGTCGACAATATCGGGTAGAAGAAGGCCGATTGTTTTTCCATAAAACTGTCGATCCTTTCTGCACTATCAATGGTACCATACAAATTGAAAATAAATATTGATCTATCATGTCTCCATCGAAGTCATTAAATTTTTGCCTGTAAGTAGAATGGCCGCTGCAGCATTTGTAGGTAGCAGTTAATTGGGTGTTATTGTTATTTTCAATATGGTTTTGGGTGTGCTTCAATAATCCTAGCAATCGTATGGTCTACTAAGCTTTGTAATGGTACTTCAGCGAAATGATCAGTGACCGTGATGACACTAGGATAGCATTTTTTTTTCGCACAACGCAGTTTGTCGTAGCATGGATATATATCGGCGTTTTGCCCTTTAGCGGCTCTCTTTGACAAATTCCATGTGTACTTGGTATGTCCAACATCTACAAATAGCGCCAGTGCTTTTTCATCAGAAAGTTTTGTCGGTAGACGCTGAGGGGTACTCATAGTTTTCAAAATCTTACCGCTAAACTCTTCGTCGGCGTTTAGCATTGACACCACCTGTGAAGCACTACGTTTTCCACCTTTATACAAGCTGCAGCTTGCAGCTACCAACAATGCTTCTGATGGCACATCTTCAGTAAGGCCTGACAATTTCTTAACTTGCGTTTTTTTGCAACACTCCGAAATATCTTTTTGTGGACGTCCAATAATTTCGGAAGATGATCTTTCAATCAATACTAACGGCGTATCTAGCCATTCCTGGTTTTTGTTTTCAAAAAAAACCTTATTTCTTCTACAGTTTTTCCACTTTTCTACAAGCTTACTAGTAAAATTTCGCAGCTTTTTGTCAATCTCGTACTGCTCCTCCTGAGTATATTTAAGGTTTTTGAGAACAGTACCAAATACAAAGTTTTCCATGGTGAGAAACTTCTTGGTTGGGATCGCTTCTTCATGCCATACTAAAAAAAGTACCCGTTTTGCTACCGACATTGTTCCTAAAAAGTGCCATGATTTAAAGGTTAGCAGGTAATAGCAGTTCATATTACACATTTTGGACGCACAATGACTCATACTTCCAGCTAAAAAAAGAGTTAGACCTAATCCGTGCGAATGTTGTAACTTCTACTCCACGAACGACAGGTGCACGCTAGTGCGGGCTAGTTGTTAATACACTTAATTACCACTACGTTTTATGAACAACACATTTACAGACCGGTCACAAACACTGATTTTTTATGTAATACATACCTTGAAGTTAATAAAAAGCCACACTTTTAATAAAACAAGTAAAAATTGTAAATTTCCAAGGAGCTCGAAATCAATGCGCACAACAAAGAAAAAATATTGTAAAGCACTTGCTAAAACATATTTTGTGTTTGACAGCTCACAGCTGATGATCAGCTGATCGTAGAGCTTATAAAAAACCGCCAAAAATCTAATCAAAGCATCTGTTATCGATTTGTGAAAAAAATTAACGCTTTTTCAAATTTGAAAGTTTGAATTAAATGCCGCTAGCGAGGCCTAATCGCCCACTGTGCGAATGCTTGTTGAAGCCTTTGGTGAACCAGTGGCAACTGTGAAAGATGGTTTCAACGAATCAAAAGTGGTGATTTCGATGTCAAGGACAAAGAACGCTCTGGAGCTACGAAAAGGTATGAAGACGCCGAAATACAAGCGTTATTGGGCGAAGATGATTCCCAAACGCAAAAAGAACTCGCAGAGGAGCGCTTCGATTCTTACGAAAATGTAAAAATCTCGCTTGATAATTGGTTTGCCGAAAACCCCAAAGACATCTATTAGCGTAGAATTCATAAATTGCCTGAAAGATGGGAAAAATGTGTGAAAAGCGAGGGAGCATACTTTGAATAAACGATTATTCCTTTAACTCTTGAATTAAAAACCGACATTACTTAGTTATAGACCTGAAATACTAGGGTGCTTCGTTTAATATGGCTATTTGTTTCTGACTCCATTGCCGAAATATTCTAAACACAGAATTAATTTTATGCACTCGCAAAACAAATTTAAAATTTAAAAAATCCTTTTTTTTTTGCTTAAATTAACTATAGCATAGCGACGTTTCACGATTATCATTTGCCCATGGGCGGAAGTTGAAGAGAGATCCTTCTTCTTTAAAAGCTCTTTCAGCTCATTTCCAATTTATGAGCTTTCTTGCCGGTTATAAAACTGTATAGGAGGCATTCCATACTATTTCAATGAAAAATCGAGTTGTTTTTTTAGATTTTCATGTTAATTGAGTATCTTGTAGAAAAACTTATAAGAACTACCAGGAATTAAAAATAAATTTGTTTTCAAATGTTTCGCTGAGGGCATGCATGTATTAAGCGAAAATTCTGGCGAAACACTTGATTTTATTTGACATTGCTTCACGCAAAAATGAATATCTCAGGCCCTATAAGGAGACACACTTGAAAAACTGGTACGTTTATTCTTTGATATAAGTTCTATCACACATATTTTTTTTAGATTTTTAAAATTTTGCAAACATGATTTTTCAGCGTGTTGATTTTTTTTTATTAACAAAGGCATGCAAAATTTTACTTAAAAAAAAATAATTTATTTTAATTCTCTAACTCTTTGTCTATACAACTGGACTTAATAATTTTTATTATATAATTTACTTCGCGACACTTTACATTTTTTATTTTGCTTAACTTTTGAAAAAACAAAAAAATTTCCTCTATATTGCGTTTATAGACATTTTAGGACCTCCTATGCAACATGTTCCCTATAACCAAAATTACAAAGGACCTTTTTTGCAGAGAATATAATTTTCTACAGGACATATTGATAGCCGGGATCCGTTAAATGAATGTTCACTGAAATATATTTAACAAATTAAAAGAAACATAAATAATAATAAAAAAACATTAAATAAACAATAAATAAATTTAACAAATTAAACAATAAACATTAATACATGCTACATACATATATATATATACATATGCAAGTGCAACAATAATCTTTAATAAGTCTTTTAAAAGTTGGCAACAACAAAATTTTAAGTGAGTTCTCAACAAACGTCCATGTAACCGTAATTTACTATTAACTAGTTGTCGCTTTTAATTTACTTAAGAGGCGAATGCTAATGCATTTCATTAGCCTGAACAACCGAAAACAATTAAAATGCGACACCAAGGTCGAAAAAAATGAAACAAAAACAACAATGAAACAGAGCAAGAACTGTTTGTGCGTTATCGCATAGTGTTGCCACTACGCGACAATAATTTTTAGGTATGGAAAACTTCACTTTTCGGTTAAAGAAAATTAAAAAAAACGAATACGTACTCGTTTTGACCGCATTTTGATTTTTTGCTACAGCGAAAATGTGATTCGGAATATTAAGTATTTTAATTGTGCTTTTTTTATAATGTACATAGTGACTAAAAGGAAGTTAGCAACTTTTACCGCGTTTGTTATTTCTTATGACTGTCAGAAATCAACTAAGCCACTATTCTTTATTAAAAACTCAATATCGAATATTGTAGTCAGAAAACATAAGTATCACAATGCAGATATGCAAGAGATTATTCATCAGAAACTGTGGACTGAAGCCGAAATTTGTGATTTGGGTGTAAACGACCATCATAAAACATATTCTAACATTCAGCGCAAAGTATCTTAAAAAGTGTAGAAATACAGTCTCAATAAGCTCTTGCCCAGCGAAAGCACTTCACACAAATTTCGACTGAATTTCTATTGAACTCCATCTAGAAGAAGTGTTCATGGAATCTACAGTCAGTCCGTACGCGCAATGAAAGTTGAAAAGCAGCGTAAAAGTCAGACTGTTATCTAGGAGGGAATGTAGAAAGGTTCGATCGACCGCTAAGGAGGCAACCTTGACGGTTTAAAGGTGGTAAGGTGGTATACAGTGCAAGGCAGATACTAAGATGGCAGACAAAAGGGCATGCAAGCCCCGCCGTTAGCATAAGTAAAACAGTCTCAAAACCTCAACATATACAAAATTAATTCCTTCAATAAAAAAAACGTAACACTTAACTGACAGAAACCTGTATATAGAGACACAGCGACTCTTACACTGAGTTGCCTTTTCAGAGTAATCTAAATTGAAATAAAATACACTCCCAGATATGTAAGGAAATTAATATTAATACAGACTTGCACAATATCCAAGAAACTCTTGCCAATACTATCAGAGGTGAATCAGTTGGTAGACACATACAAAGAAGACAAGCGGGTTTAAGAGAAACTAAGTGCTATAGATGAAATAGTTGAATTTATCGGAAATCAAGATAAGTTGACACAAAAGTCTAAATACAGGCTAAATTGTCAACCTCTTCATCCAACCAACTAAACTATGAAAGGTAAATTAAATTTTGGTTTATTTTGACCAAAACGGCAACGCTGCTATTACAACAGGCCTAACTTCATTCCACCAACTTTGAACGCTTCATTTGCTTGCATGCAACACTCGCTGAGATAAAAATCAGCAATTGGAAGAGAAAAAACAAAACGGAAAACTTACATAGCTGAGCAATTTAAGTATGCCTTGTTGGTCGTAGTATGCTTGTTCGTGTATAGAGGGGTATAATGTAGAATGGTTTGCGCGATGGTGTAAACAGGTGAGAGAAGCATTAACGTCACCTAGAAGCGTGTTAAATAACTAAACAACAATAGCGACGAGCGTGAAAGTGTCGATTCGTCGTAGTACGTGGCGACGCCAACGACAAACGCTACAAACGACAAAAGCAACGCCAGGCAGCCAAGTATAATTGGAAAACAGCCAGCTGAGTGCAATTGCGCTAGCGAACAGAAAGAAAGTGTCACTGTGAATACAAAGAAAAATACAAAAAAACCTGCATACACATTTATAAAATAGAAAAATAAGTAAAGGCAAGAGTGCGTGCATAAAAAATTGAAAACAAACAATAGCAAAGAGACACAATCACAAAGTGCAGAAGCGACAACCAAGTGAAAGCAACGCAGTACTTTGTAAAATCGGTAAAGTGGTTTTATTGGTGACGAAGTGGAGAATCCGCCGCGGTGAAAAGTGATGCAAAGGAAATAAAAAGTAAAAAAAAAACAACGCAACCCCGCTCCCGATTGTGGAGTCTTTGACAATGCCAAGGCGTAACATTGAAGGACGTCGTGCTTAGTGAAATTAAAATGAAACTAAACAATACTTTGCTTTTGAATTCGTGCGTAACGTGGCGACCATTTTAATTAAACAATGGTCAAGCTCTAAATCAAGGTACACACACACACATACCCACATATTTATGCAGGTGCCAACAATGACAGCATGTAATTGCAATATAACACGGTGCACATACACAATAATAGATCAGACGTACAAGGTCCGCGTCAAGTAATGGTAGTGCATTGTCACTTTAGCAATGCTTTATATGGTTTTTGAGAGAAGTAAACAAAGTAGATGTAGAGTAGGTGGCCGTTGTGGTCAAGTGGGTAGCGGTGTTCGCTATAACTCGCTATACCGCTGAGTTCGTGGTTCGAATCTCAGTCTGGGCCAAATCTATATGGTAGAAAAGTTTTTGTTTAATAGCGGTCACCCCTAGGCGGGCAATGGCAAACCTCCTAGGCAACTTTAGCCATGAAAAAGCTTCTCATTAAATACATCTGCTGTTTGGAGTCGGCACAAAACTGTAGGCACACCACAAATGGTAGCAGAAGTTCGGCCAAACACTGAGTTATATAGTGTAAGCACGAAATTGTTATTATTATTAAACAAAGTTGACGAATGAAAAACTTTTTTGGATGTCAGTATAATCGATTTTCGTTCGCTTGGAAATGAGATGAAAACTGGACGTCAGTATCCGCGGAATTAATTTCAAAGTGGTTCAAAGTTGGGAGAATTTGGAATAGTCTTCAAACCCTTGAGAGGTGAATGGGACAAAAATCGTTTTCCTACGAAATTATAACTTTTTTAATTACATAATTCGCTTACTTTGTTGATGATATGTTCGGTGAAGTTCTGTTTTAGAAGTGAATCAAAACCGAGTTTAGAATTTAATAAATAATTCATTTTTAGAATACCAAAACTATTTATTAATTTTTATACTATCATTCACACAAATTCCAGAATCTGGATTATTATCAATAGTTTGAAATTTACATGTGTTTTATTAAATTTTTTATTCATACCTCAGGCACCGCTGAAAAGCGAATATTTATTACGTTTTATTTTCTTATAAAAACAAATGTTGGCTTCTAACTTTGTAACTTTTGCAGTTGTTGCGACATTGGTTGGTCACAGTCCAATAAAATAATGGACACGTAATATCTTGAGAGGGCTGACAAATAAATGGGGCAAAATTATTTCTAGAAAAATACAGGGCATTTTGAGATAAGCCGTTCTTATGTTAAGCCATTTCGCCTTACATTCAGTTCAACTCTATGGGACTGTGTTTGTTAAATGTTAGGAACTGTTGGTGCGTGGAAACATGTCATCACATGAAATAGAAAAAGAATTAACAAACAAATTGTTTAAGAGGAGATGCTAAAAATACATTTTATATTTAAATATCAAAATTTTTTAGAGGATTAGCCCTTCTGGCTTTGCTTAACGAAACGCTATTTTTTAATAAACGTGCAATAAAGGCACAAAAGACAAAAACTGCAACAAAGTATACATCGGGACAACAAAAAGAACACTGGGAACCCGCCTAGCGGAACATGAATCAGATATTAAAAAACAAAAACACAGTACGGTACGCTCACATCATATCACAACAACCAGGCATACAGTTGATTTCACATACGCCAAAATTATAGACAAGGAAAGAAGAGAAAAAACAAGATACACGTTGGAAGCGTTAAGGATCATGCAAAAGAGGGACAAGGCAATAAATAAAAAGGAATACACGAATGACATTGCTGCTGCTTACATCACTTGCTTATGATTTTTTGTAGTTAGTTTGACGATGTTTACCAATCTTGTTGGTAGTTATTAACTAATAATTTAAATGTCCTAGTACATAAAAAATTATTATTTAAGGTGTGAGTTAAAAAATTGTCTGTTCTTTCGTTTTTTCAATTTTTGTTACCTAATTATTTGGTGTGACTATTTACGTGTGTACATACATATATTTTTATTGCATGTATTGCAAATGTTGGAAAATAAAAACAGGACGCCTCTGAAGAAGCTAAGAAGATTTAGCGAAACGTTGGACCGTAAAGTAAAGTAAATTGTTTTACAACATTAAGTAAGATCAGCTTGCATATGGAAATATAAGCAACAATAACAAAATAATCAAATAAAACACAAGAAAGAAAAACATCATAACCGAGCGAAAGAACAATTTTGGATTTTTAGTTAGCTAAAAGATTTAGCATTATAGTTAATATTACATTATATTCGCATATATAATAATTTAGCCCTAAAGACTTTTAGCTGTACTTTTTTTTAGTTGTACAACTTAAATTAATAGATATAAAGAAAATATTTAATTATAATAATTTATTAATAGTTAAAAAAAATGAAAAAAAAAAATTGTAGAAACGAAATGTGTATATATACATAGTTTATTTTGGTTGCTTAACGTAAGATAGCAATATTTTTATTATCCTATTTTGTATTTTATTTTAATAATTCGCATATATGTAGAACTTATGTCTGTATGGTATGTATGCATTTTTGGTATCCGTACAAAAAAGAATCATGAAAGAAATATTTCCCACACAGAGAAAAATATTTTAAGTGGTTACGACCCCTTGGGAACCCGAAATAGATACCCAAATTCCATTTTTGTTTTGCAAAGAAAATATTCACTGTGAGGCAAATTTTTTGACAAATTTTTAATGTGCACACATTGAAGTTGCTTCGACAACTTTTTTAGGACTTTACATCGAAAATTATAGTTGAGATTGTAATGCGAATATTGCCTCTCTCGCAGGGCGAGTATACCTGGAAAAGGGTGTAGCTGCCAAAATCTCCGTCCGACTGCAATAGAAATGCACTCATGGTTTATGATCCATCGTACGGATTTGCTTTATATGGATTTGTTACGAAATTACATGAAGGAAAAAGGGCTTTTTTACCCATGTTTTTCATTACGTTGTCTAATTGTTTGAAAAAAAAAAATATGTATGTATTGCAAAAATTCTACGATAGATCCAAGAGAGCGAGCATTTGAAAATAAAAATCTTCGGAATCGGTTGAAATTTGTAGGAGATATGTCCTGTACCATTTTTAAAAGCCGTGTTTCGAGAAAAAAGCAATTAAAGTTTCTATCAATGTTTATGAGTGTTTGAAGTAACGTTACTGTTTAAACTAAAAAACAACTTTAACCATAAAAATTATGTATGATTTCATATTTTCATTAATCTTGGCCCTATAAGTAAGCATTATAGCTAATAGAAAAAAAACATGATTTTTTAAAAATCTCAAGGTGGCGAATCCCCTTAATATCCGTCTCTTCTTGCAGCTCTAGTCACTCGTCTTGTCTCGTAAAAATGTTATTTTAACCTATTTACTATATGAGAAAATAATAAAAGTCAATTATTATTATTATCGTAAGATACAAATTTTTCGAGTAATATAAAACTATTATTCAAAAATGTAACAAAATCTTTTTATAATAATAAGCGCGATAAATATTTGTATGTTTTCAATGACTTTTATTTTGAGACCTATCTGTCAGCGATATACATTTTTTAACATTTCAAGTGCTTTTATGTTGAAACTAATCTATACGAGATTATTAAAGATGTCTTCCAATAATTAGAAAGAGTGAGAAAAAATTGTTTAAGGCTTGAACGCCAGAGTCGGTTCGTAACAAGTTCGGTTTTTGTTTACTTCATTTTGATGACCATAAAAATTTTTATTACTCATAATTATAATCAAAAGGTTTTTATAATTCTTACTAAAATTTTAATGACTTTTTTAAAATTCCACTATGAAAAAATTATAATTATGGATCTCACGTTTTAACACTATCTAACTCGTTATTGTCTTTTTTAACTGCCATCGCTTTTCATTTTACACATAATCATCTCTTACATACATAACTACTCCAGTCAGATACTTTGTCTTTCTATAATAATAATCAGTACAAGGTATTACACTTTCCTGAGTTCACAAATCTTTGGAAAACATTTAAATGAAATTGTCAATGAAAAATGCTACAACTTAAAATTTTGCATTTCTTTCTAAAATAAACTTTTATTTCAACTCTTGAATGAAATTTAACCTTATTTTATTTTATTTCTCCAAGAAAAGTAGAAAATATTGAAATACTTTTTATTGCTCGCAAATAGTTTTTGTTCTCTACTCAAAACTTTCAATTGTTAGCCAAGATATGCACTTGTATGCCAATATTCCCAGCACTTTGGAGTGAACAAGTAGTATAAACTCTTAGATCGTCTACTGCAAGTTTTTTCATTTGCTCTTTTCACTGCTGTAACAAAAACTGCTTATATATATGTACATCAGTACGTGTGTGTATGCAAAAATCACATCAACTTTTTCTAAGCAATTTCACATTTTCTTACACATCTTTCGAGTTTACTCACAGTGTTCTTTTATTTACCTTTAGGTTGTCCCATTTCATTCCCATGATCATTTATCTCAATTTATTTCAATATATGTATGAATATGTATACACACATAACTATGCATGAATGTTGGGTTGTATGTATGTGTGTGTGTGTGTGCACATGTCAGTTATTTGCCTCGTATGTTGTTCCGTTGGCCGCCTATGTCAATACTCATACGTAGTACAAACTTACTTGCATACAAAATATCACTTTCAAATCCTGCAATGCCAATTTGCTTACAATGTGTGTTTGATGTGACACATTCGGGGCCATTTTCCATTTAAACACAGACTTTCATTTCATTCTTGTGTGAACCACTGGATGGCTTAGTGGTCCACCTGCTATTGTCAATGCGCCAGACGCTTATATTGCCATACATTTTTTTAACTTGCACATATGGTATGTTCGTATCCTTGGAATGTAGTCAAATTCGTTCTAACTAAGCAAAAGTAAACTCACACACTTTCTCCTTTCAGCTAGGCGTTCAAATTCCGGCTGAGTCTTATATTTTTACGCTTTTTGCGACTATCAAAAAACACGGAAGTTAAGAAATGCTTATTATTATTTGATAAGTTACGACCATTTTGATTTATGCTTCCACATGAAGTGAACCGTAAAACGTGTTCATAGTTATTTGAAAAGGCTGTGCATATAAAACATATTTTCAGTTATGAGTATTTCCTTTGGAAAATTCTTTAGAATACACTACGAGGCTGCGTAGCAAGTGGCCTAAGGTTTTGTAAATAGTAACATTTCAGGCAATCCCTGCTGCTACGTAAGGAAAGTACCTTGCATGATCCTAAAAATGAACACCAATTTAAGTTTCGTGCATTTTTCATTACATAAAAAAACCAGTTCCAAAAAAACACAATTTTATTTTTTTAATTTAACAAAAACAAGAAATTTGCAAATTATTTTGTTTTACTTAGAACTGCCAAAATGCAAAAGTCAGCTGTTTCGAAATTTCTCCTTTTTTTTAGTAAACATCATCTCCCTGGGAATTTTGAGTTGAAGGATTTTTTTCTTAGTAAAAATGAAACTCCCTGTGAACAAAATCCCCAGGAATATTAGAAATTGGTCTCATAGTAGATTATTTGTAGGCGTAGTTAACCGGATGTTGGAGAAAATAATTCGAGTTGCAATTATTAAATCTGTTAGGTTAGTTCGAAGTGGCTGACAGCGATACCGGCGGTATACCTAAGACCTAGTTTGGGTCCATTGTGGTCCCCTACTGAAACCATCGTATAGACTCTACATGTTTGAATAACTGGCTTGCCTCTACAATTATCTGTGGCCAGGTCACACAATTCGTTGAAGAACTCAGAGCCCAAATTTATTATCGTTTTCCATAGTGCAGTATATGCGCAAAAAAGTTTTCTCACGGTTCCATTCTATTTTTTTTTTAATTTTTGCAGCTTTTACAGAAATCATTTTAAGGCGCAACCAGTCTTTTCCAACATTCACAAACTTTTTTTAAGAGATCCCTTAAAATGAGCTTGCAGGTATCTGTTAGGCAAATATACAATTTGTTTATGGCAAACTGATGATATTTTCATCCGGTACTCATTTCTATACACTATTTTCGTTAGGCACTTTAGCCGACGGGCATAAAAGAAATAATGTATGCACGAGTATACTTGCAAATTTCTTTTCGATTACCACACAGTTAACGTGCCTCTATGTATATAGAGAACTCGTAATACATTTTAATTATTTTTAAAGCAATACTTTTGGTAACATGACTCTTCTCTCTGAAGCGTATTTTAATCCGGATGCCTTAAGAACTCTAAAACCTTGGAACAACTCTATTCAAAATGAGTAATTTTGCAAGTTTGTGCTTCTACATCCTCTTTTAAATTTTGATACAAACTCTAATCGGAATTTAATAGCATTTTAAGGCTATACGTCTGTTAGGTAAATAAGCGATGAATTTTAAGTTTAATGCAGCTAACCACTGAAAATTTTAACAAATCTGTAAGAAATAAATTTTTAATATTATATTAAGAGCTTTTAGAAATTCAGTTATTGGAGATTTTTAAGAACGCCAACATTGTATACAAAACAAAATTCTAAGAAATCATTTTAACTAGACTAAGCAAGACCCTCAAATAAAGCTCACGAAACCCAACGTTTTTAAAAACAAAATATTTATACTTTTATTTCTGCACTGCACATAAACCTATTGGATTTTTCCTTCTGGAGACTTAACTAATTACTTAAAATATGAGATGGTTAATGACTTAAGTAATGCTACGAGTATTCGCTTCCAATGGGATGAAATACCAACAAACCACATTCGTAGTACACTTTAGTTAAATGTATAAGGTTTTTTTTGTAAATAAACTAAAATAAAATTTACAGAACAACATAATTTTTATCAGGTAACACTTCGCGTATTCTTTAATTTTCTGATTGCGCTGTGTTCGATGATTTACAATGTATATCGAAAATGTATACAAAGTTATAAGTTACAATAGACAGAAAGTTATAATATATGTGAGATATTTTAGAGGACGTTAATTAGCATGAAGAGTATAAATCAGAGGCTTAAGAACGGGTAAAGGGTGTTCCCACCTGTTTGAGGTTAATAAAATTTGGTTAGTTTTAAAAAGCTTAATTTCTGGTAATTTTAAAAGAAAATTTTCACCTGTTTCAAAATTTTAATTCATATAAAACTAAAAACAAAAAAAATTATATTTAACTGAAATTGTTTAATAAACTTAATTTCAAAATTTTATTTTTGAAGAGCTTTGTCTCCTGTTTGCGTAATTTTATTATATTAAATGACAAGATGAACAAAATACTGTCATTTTGGTATCATCAGAAATGTATTTACGAAATCTTAAATATTTCAAAGCATCAACTGTTTCGCGTTCACTCCGAATGTCATAAACGGCATTCTCATGACACAAATTCACTAGATTATTGAATTTATAAATATCTAAGGGCGAATGGAAAATACTTTTTTTGACTGGGTAATAAAATTTATTTTATATTAAAATCTTGTTTCCTTGCTTTCTGAATTACAATACTTTATTTCGAAAAAGTCCACAATGTAGCGGAATGTAACGAATTTCTTATATGCAAAAATTAAAAAAATTAATTGAAAACTCTTAATGATTAGGTTTAAAATAAGCAAACTTAGATAGTATTAAATTTTTGTTAAAAAAGTAATAGTTACAGAGTCGGATATCTCCGTATTGTAATCGGAATGTAAAAGTCATAACTCGCGACAGGTGTTGATTCTTTGAACAAAAGAATATTTCGTATATTACGTGAATACTATCAATCTTCATATATACATATGTACATAGGTAAATATGTATAATGTACATTCCGTCACACTTCATGTACTCGCACATACATACCTAATCACACTCGAATTAAATGGAGCCTCACATAGCCAATAGTTACCATTAACACCTTCCAATTTTGTTATTTTATTGAAATTACAGTATTCTAAATATTCTTCGGTTCATTGAATACGAAAGTTGAATTCCCTATGAACATATTTATGTACCTATGTATGGATGTGTGCATGCAGCAATGTATGTATGTACAAAAGCGAAGTAGAATGTGTTTGAACTATTAAATGTCCGTAAAGCTACTATCATTTATTGGAAGAAAATTACCATAAGGGCCGTTAACTTTTCAAAGTTCGTGGATTCTAGAATTTTGTGGTCTGTAAAATTTGAGACTATTATGCTAAATTGGCCAATTTCAACTTAGATGTATGACTGTTATCGGTAATCGTAATACGTAGAAAAGAGGGTGGAACTTGTACACGTGTTCAAATTGTTTTTTTGTATTTCCCTCTGAAAAAGTAGTAGTAATTGTTTTAATGACCCTTCAATCAATTTCAGTTTATGACGCATACAATCTTGATAGTTTTAAGTTGATTTAACTTGCAATTACACTGGAGAACACGATTTTAACACCTTAAATGTGACATTAATTTTCGTTATGGTATCCTTTTTAGATTATAAAAATAATATTTGTTTACCAAAGTTGGTGCGTTTTTTTTTTCTTTCACTTTTTCAGATTATCATTGAACTTTTGGCTTTTAACTAAAAAACCTAGCAGTGTGCTTTTTTCATTCAAAACAACCAGTTTAACGGAACATGCTTAACTAGAGTATAGACCAACCACCTAGAAAGAGGTGTGTTGAAGAAATAAGGTGACTTTTTTTTTGCAAATCTCTGTCCTTTCGTTGGTCTTTTAAGTGTTCGGTGAATATGGTGGATGAGGAATGATTGTCTTGTTGTTTTTGGCTAAACTATTTTTATTTTTATAATACATTTTTATAATAATAGAAAATCGTCGATTACACCAAAACACGTTCTTCCTTTTTATCTGTCAAAAACAAACTAATTATGTTTTAAACTGTGTTCGGGACATGTCTACCAACACAACAACAAAAACACTATACTTTTTGAACACACCTCCTATTAGAGTGATATGAAGCATTTTGTCTAAAAATTCACTGGCGGTAGTGAGAAAAAAATTGAGAAACAAATTTCTTAAAAAGTAACAAGTATACAATTGTGACATTAATTAATTTTAAAATATGAGGGCTTCTCACCAGAGGGCATCAAAAGTCATCAAAATTGTCCTTACAGTTTTGCAAGTTTCTGTAAGCAGTCACTTGTGTGAATAATTTTAGGGTAATTTTTATTGTCGGCAAGCATAAAAATTTCTCCACTCTTACATATTTCGAGCTTACTTTTTTTCCACGAAATTTCATCTCAATCTCATTCAAGTCATACTTTATGTACAACCAAATCAAGGCGTACTCTCGGGAATTAGGATGAAGATCAACTCTTTCACACAATATAGAAAGAAAGTCTGATGAAAAGATTAATAAGATCGCCGATGAAGTAGCTTTAACTTCCCCCATTTTCATTTATATTTCAAATTAAATATTCCGCAAATAAATCCCGGCCCAAGGTTGTGAAATACTTATTAATAAAGACAAAAATAACTAGAATTAATCAAGTTACTAACTAGTAACTAGGAGTCTCAGAGTTATAAATAAATTTTATGAATGAATATTTATTTTAAATTTAATTTTAATTTAAATCTAAATTATATTTTGCGCAAAATGCACTAAATTAATTATAACTTCAAATCGAGAAAATGGTAGCTGCAACGCCGAAGTCACCAATAGCTAACTTTCAACTATAAAAAAAAGTTATAAATTCGGCTACTCTAAATATACGAGTACAAAAAAATAAATAAAATTATAAGTTATTAAAGCATAAAGCTTTCAAAAATTTTTTTTGTTCTGCTTAAATCTTATTAATTTGTTCATACTAAAAAATAAAACTTTAAGTAATTTTTTCCATATGTAAATACGCTCAATTAAACTTTAAGAACATTTTTTTCGTTCCGCTTGAAACGTTGTAAATTTGTGCGCACCTGAATATTCGAATGTACATACTTAAAGTGAAAACTTCATTTTAAGCGAATTGTGTTCAAGGGTTCGGACATAAGTGCGTTACTGTGTAGGTGCACACATGAAGAAGCAAAAGAATTTGAAAAAAAAAAAAAAAAATTATAAAAAAAATGCAGAGAACAAATCGGTGCACTTGGCCGAAAGGATGAGGATGAGCGCATAAGGGGATTAACGTCCAAATAACCGTAAAATAATTCATGTGCATACGAGTTGAAATTTAATCCTAGTTTAGCAAGCCAGCAGCAGCGATCAGTACGCGGGTGTGGCAAAGCGCCACGAATTGAAATAATACAAAAAAAAAAAAACTACAAGTATGTACTTGAATTTTGTGCACTCACGCTGAGCTCTCATATACATACATACGTACTTACATATCCGAATGCTACACTACGGCCAAGCCGCTATGCTCCCGTAAGTGTTTAATTCCGTTCTTATGCATTCCCCCGAATTTATTGCGCTGGGTGTAAGTGCTTTCACACATGCACCGCGCACATTTCCCACCAATAAATTGTGCGACTAATCGCTAAAGGGAGTAGTGTTGGATTTGTCGCCAAAATGTATAGAGTTTTGTTCTTATTAGTCGCTACTCTGATTAGACGGCTATAGTTTTGAAAATATTGGTTCTCAATTCATCTCTTTCGGTTTTTAATAAACAATTGAGCACCCGGTTCAAATCTTACTCGAGACGGTAATCCTTATTTTGGGATTTTGTTTTTTGATATAAAAAGAGAATAGTCTAGAGTGGGTACCTTAAGCCTCTGCATTGAACATGTTAGCATATAAGGGAACAAATAATTCCATGTAAAAAATTTAAAATTTGTATTAGTCGCATGTTCCTAAGCGACAATTCTCGGGCTCATCCTAGACTAATTGCATTTTCTGCAGGGCTACATTGGATCTGCAGACTTTCCGATATACTTAGTTAGTTACCTACATAAATATATACTTACATATGTATGTATGTATATACATATATTATTATATGTATATATATGTGTACGTATTACTTTGCCACCAACTGGCTGTGGATGTATAGAGAATTCGGCACATTCACTCTGCGCGTTATTGCCAAGCAAGCGTTGGAGCGTGTATGCATGCCGGCGTCTGCTGTTTTGGGAGTTATGAAATTTTGGCGTGTCCAGCTTGGCAGAAAATTTATTGTTCGAAATTTAAAATCAATGAACCGCATGGCATCTAGCAGCTTTCTGGTGTTTTTGTAATGCGCATTGTAGTTTTTTTTTATATTCAATTTTGTTATTTTATTTTATCCCTTATACCGTTTTGTTTTTGCAGCATTTCAAGAGCTCCTCAGCAAGTGATGGCAATTTAAATGAAATATTTCCACACAAACGCCACATTATAATTTTTGTATACTTTTCGAAAAACGAAACGAAATGGGTGTTTCCAATAAGACCGCTATTATTACGTTTATACGACATTTATTTTGCGAAATCATTGCATGAAAAGAGGAGCGAAAGGAGTGTTTATAAACACCATTTAATGAATATGACTTGTTTAGGAAAGTTGATTTCAAGCTGTGGGTAGTCTACAATGCACAGTGGGTGAAACGGCCAATCTGGCAGCGCCCTGATAAAATTTTTGAAAGAATAACAAATTTTTGTTGTAATATTTTTTTTTTAATTGTTTTTTATATACAAATTGTTTGCCAAGTATATTTGATAATTTTATTTTTTTAATTTTATTTAATTATTACATTTTTTTTTTAATTTATTGGCTTTGCTCAAAAATATTAGAAAATACATAATTTTCGACAGATAAAAACTTGTTTGTTGGTACTAATTCAATGTGTCAAACTTAAAAAAGGGTGCGTTTTGACTCTGACATTGCCCCGAAAAAACGCAATAAATTAAAAAGTTGCAAAAACCTACACCTAATTCTTTAACTTGATAAGACGAAGGCGATTTTTTATTACGACTAATCGCTTATATGTTATAAGCACAGGTCACAAACATATTTTTATTTATTTGAAGAAGTAAAACAGAACAAAAAAAAAATCAAATCATTTGTTTTGTTAGTTGTCAAAAAAAAAAAAAAAACAATGAAATTTGCCTGGATTCGAAAACTTCAAATTTCACTTAAACGCCGTAAAATCGATAATTTCTCCCACTGTACAAGAGTCTACCTCTGCATACATTTGCCTGAAAATGCTTTTTGTTTTTATTTCATAAAGTTACGAATTAAAATTTATTGAACAATTTCAAAAAGGTGTAAAAAGTACAGAAAACATTTTTTGATGAAATTAATACTCGTCTCGCGAAATAATTGTATAAGCGATCGTCGTCAATAATAACTAAATCATTGTTTTCAACAGTCGAAATATAACTGTCACTAGCATGAACGTTTGCATCCTTGATCTCGCTCCTCTTTGGCTTCGTCATATTGACTGGACTCTTCATTTATAATATAACAGTGACCTTCAGCCAACATACCTTCTATTTATTTTTAAAGCAAACCAAATCTTTTGTTTCTTTTCAAATATTATACACGTATTTAGGAGGTTTTGTTTAAAATATATTGCAAACGAAAACATTAATACTTTATGCCCGCACGGCATTGAACTTTTATTAAGAAAACTCTTAGCGAAAAAAAATCGTATATATACAGGGTATCCCAGAACTCAACGTCAAGCCGAAACGGGGTGACGGGATTGATTGTAATCATCATGAGAAAAGTCAGAAAAAAATCTATCTCACGCAGTTTGCAAATTATGGGCATTTAAGAAAAACATAGAAATTTGGTCAAACTGTAACCATTTTTCGGTTATTGTGGTTAATTTTTATTATTTTTTGTTCATTTAAACTTTGGAACCTTAACCCTAAATAACATTTCTAGAATCTAAGTCAAAAATAATAACACAACTGCCCCAAGTTTTCTATAATTAAGACTCTTTGTTAAACTATGAATTCAAAATTTTTATTTTGTCGACTTTGAAAGTTCCTCCTTTAAGAAAAATGTACTAAAGTGCTTTGGCAAGTGCCATTAAAAGTTCGCGTATTTAATCAGGATTGTAAAATGGTACAATACTTGTTAGTTTCATATAAAAAAAACGAGTCAAAAAATAGAAACCTCAAGTAACCCGATTTTTGCTAACCTGACTGAGTAAAATCAGTTAAAAGGTTTTTTATTTGCACAAGCTCTTGGTAGGTTCTTAATGGATAGTCGACATGTTTGCCATGAGCGAGCGAAACAGATAGTGACGCCCCTTTTACCAAAGTCAGTAAAATGAATAAAATAAGTAAGTAAAATTAATAAAATAATGAAAAATCTTGACCTAGTTTAGTTTAGCTTTATTTTAATAAAAGTCAGATGGGGAAATAACATTTTTTATTACAATAAATGTTCAAATTCTTTACCACCAGCCTCAATGTAGGTAATTCGTGCCATTTAGGTTCTCAGGCAGTCCTAAGGGCCCAATAATTTTGCCGTTTAAAATTCCGGTCCACAGGTTTACTTTAAAGCGATACTGGGATCTGTCTTCTATGGATTTGAATGTGAATGTTTGACTTAGTATTAGTTGCAAAGCAAATATAAACCAAAAAATATAATTTACATAGTTGGAAAATTACAGAATAAACATACCTCTAGGCTGGCCTTCCGATTCGCGGTATGCAGTTTTACACACTAAAACACAAATTATAAGAAAATTTCGAAACATACTTTTAAAACACGCATAAAGCTTTTTATTTTAGGAGATTCTCTAGAACATAGTTTGACTACTGTAAATATATCAACTAACCTTCAGACTTTGTTTGACGTAAGTTGATTAACATCTACTCATATCCCAGTTGAAAAAAAAGAGTCTACCCTCTACTCTCCTGGAACGTAATTCATATTTCGCAACTAAAAATAACGTAACCTCCGCAATAGAACATATTCAACACTTTCTATTTAAAAATCCACCTACATGAATTATTAAGTTTGCCATTACTGGCATAGAATATCAGCTCGATTGCTTGCATTTTCAATTAATGGAAAACCAATTTCTGCTAAATAGTTCAACCTAAATGGCTGAGAGCAATAATGGTGAGAGATTTTAATTTCATTCAACCTCCGATGCTAGCGCTGCGATAGTTTGTAAGTTTATATAATAATTTTATTATTATGTAATATGTATTTTGTAAAATAAAAAAATAAATAAAAAAAATAATTTAATTTAAATTAATATGTTAAAAAAAAACAAATTGGTAAAAAATCTTATACATTTTAATAGTATTATTACAGTTGCGTTGTGCAACTATCGATCGATTATTGCAACGTAAGAAAAGGAAAATACTATTTTCTTTCAACCTTTTATTTTAAAAAATTTGAACTAGTTTACCTTGAACATTTTCGAAAAATGACTGACATTTCTTGAGGCTCAGTTAGTCAAGACTTAACTTAACTCAATTTAATATTTGTTTTGATGTGTTAACATAGGCAGCGAACGGACAAATAGCTGAAAAAAAATTATAGACAAGAAGATAATTTAAACATAAAAATAAATGACGAAAAGTTGATCGTATCCTGGAATAAGGAAATGTACGATAAGCACTGCCCTGGATAAAAATTGGCAAAAAAGACTCACATTTTCCTCTGGTCAAGTGAATGGTTCTTCCATATTTTTCACAATTGTATCTACTATATTCGACATAATTTTCCTTGACATTTTTACTAACAAGCAATATGCGGTTCAAAAATATTCACACACGTGCTTTGTTTTCGACTTTATCACATATTGACATTTTATCATATGCTATATATACCATATATGCGCTGCATATTCGTTGATTTCATGCTTACTCAGTTTAAATGAATTTAGTTTGCGGTCACCAAAGAAAGCCCTGTTACTTTGAATAATGAGTCCTTATCCTCTTATCCTTAACAGAACGAATTAAAAAGGAAATCTAAAACTGAAAATCAAGAATTTTGGGAGTATTTATAAGAATATTTAAATTAAACGAACGTGTCCTAAAATCCGCCACCCTTTCCATATCATATGGATTAATCTAATTTCAAATAAATCTTTTGTATCCCTTTTAACGACATTATATGACAAATATATAAAAAATACAAAATACAACAATAGAAAAATTCGTTATTTTTTGTTATTACGTGCAAAGATCCATTTTGTATTGAAAGGCGAGAATTTTTTGAAATTTTTGCCATAAAGTATTTATATTTTACAATTCGTACGGATATTTTCTTATTTGCCATACTCTTGGTAGAATATACTAATGCAACTGTATCCTAAAAAAAGTTATCATCGCCTACACCGTTTTTTTTTTTCATTTATATAAAGCACACATTTTCAACAAATTTAATTATTCTTAAGTAAATATTTTATTATAAATTTATTTTAAACTATTCTTTTTGGTTGTTGTGAACGAAAAATTACACTGAAGATGGCACAACGCCGAAACCGGTTTGTCTCCAAACCAAACTTGACAAGGGATGACGGAAATTCGTTCCAAAATACAGCGTTATTTTAAACTGTTGAAACAGTTTTTAAAAATGTGTGCAATAATTATTTCTGTAAACTCTGAAGCGAGTACTTTTAGCTCCTTATAAATTGTGGAATCAGTCGTTTGACGCGGCGTATGAGTAACCAAATCAATATTAATTAAAAATTGGGCATTTTCCACGAAATCGAGCAGTGCATTTATTGACATCAAATAAAATAAATTAATAAATCACTCAAAAAATCGCAATAAATTTATTGGAGATACGAGAAAGTCGTTGAAATTAACTAAACTAGAAGAATTATAAAAACCACTTAATGCAGCTTGCTCAGATGGCAGATGTCATAATTTTTATGTTTTTAATTAGCGCAGTTTTACTAATATAAACCCCTTTTGATTATATAGAAAAAAAAGATAAGCAGCATAAAACATGAAATAATTTGCAACCGAGGCGGAAAACGCTGCTTACTCCATTTAATTAACGAAATACCTTTTTTTATATTGGCGCAGAGGAGAAAATCATCTAATATGAAATATATGTATATTTAGAGAGCTTAGAATTTCAAAAACTTTATAAAAATAAAATCTGTTAAATTCTAAATTCTCTTTCAATTTATTCCTTAAAACTTTGGCCAGAAAATATATTTTATGTTGAAACAATAAATAATTTCTACAAAAGGTTGTAAAATGATTTACTTAAATATTGAAAATATGGCAAAGTTACTGCTTGAGAGATGTTTTTTCATTCAATTTCGTGACGATTTGCTAAAAATTATTATTCAATAATTTAACATTAATTTGTAAATATATATTAAATAAACTTTAATTTTAGAAGCACTTCCTACTATGTTACATCTTATTTTCGAGTTTGATGTTAATTGTGTGGCTTTATTAAAGGCTGTTGCTATGGCAGATTATTGTGGCTTTGGCGCAACGCTGTTGACGGAAAAAAATGGAAATTTAAATTCGAAAACGAAAAACCGTGCCAAGTCATTTTATATTTTTTTAAACGAGTTACGCTATTGTGTTCTAGTTTTAAAATTTCCACAAAATCAGCCATCAGCTGATGTAGCTAACGAAATAGCTTGGGGCTGTAGTAATCCATTCTCTTCAGTCAATAAAACTCTACTCTCGTCACATTGAAAGATCTTTCGTCAGCTTGCTATTTTTTATGCTTTGCTGAGCAGTTTTCATAATAGCAAATATAAAAAAATTATAATTTAGCAATTTTTTCATTCTTACTTTTAAAAGTTACGTGATTTATCGGTAGTACTTCTGTGCCATTTTAACCGCATTTTTTTGGTTCTTTCCGCATCCACGAATACCACGGGTAATTACATATATCTCTTATCCATCTCGAGTAAAGTTTTTTACATTTTGACAAAAACGAGGAAGGAGCTGCTGATAGCTGTGTATACAGTGTATGCCATTTCTTCTACACCTGGGAGGCTACAGCCAAATCCTTGCCTGTTTCTAAGACAAATCGATATTTTAAAAGAGCCTTAAAGTCTAAGCATTGAAAAATTATAAAATTAAATGGCGTAGGCGATGGGTATCAAATGAAGTATAACTTGAATTTCCGAATTTTTATAGAATTACCTTCCAGACAAGCCCAAAAAATAATTTAAAAAAAAGTTGAAGTTTTCCACAACCAACTGCATTCTATACATTTGCTGTTCAATTTTCAAATATGCAAGTATGAAACAATTTCCAATTTCACTGATAACTCTGAACAAAAAAAACCTCTCTACGTACTCTACGCCATGACTTTAGTAGCAATTAATTTATTATCAATTAGTATAAAACTTTTGACTATACATTGCAGGAAAAATTCACAGTTTTCTAGTTCCATAACAGATAAAAACTGGAAACGTAACGACACCAATGACCGCGGAAAGACGTGAGTTTGCTAGTTTTCTGCCCACAAATGGGCGAGTGTGCACGAAGGAGCGATAACCGAAAATAGCCAGCTGCGCTGCAGATAAATGAAAACGGCGTTTCATGCAAAGTACCGCACAAATTTGATAGTTATACGTTTGGAAACGTGGAGCTTGTTAGTTATCAGACAGAGGAATTAGTGTGCTGCAGTACGCCGGATGGTTGAATGCAGGCAAACTGACTAGAGTGTAATTTGAGGATTAGTTGAAAACACGTACTGAATTTTTGATAAAAGTTAAAACTGCGTCACGTTAACTTATACATAAATATATGTACGAGTATAGACACGCATTTACGTGCGTACAAGTATATGCATGTGTACTATGTACGTACATATATATTTTGAAATAAACGCACACACGCACAAGTGTAAGCACATATTACTCGTATTTTTTAGTGCCATGCATTTCGAATTACTACAATTCGGCTAGTACGTCGCTTAGAGGTTAAAACGCATATTAATAATTTAGAACAGAGTTACAGCGCCAAAACTCAGTCGCCAGCAGCAAAGTTGAGCTCGCATTTCCACTCAAAATTACACACATATCCACTAGTAAATATATACCATTTTGGCTTTAGCCACTTCGTTCTGTCTACGGGCTATCAAATTTCGCAATTCGTGACTATGAAATTACAATTTTTCAACACAGTATTTACGAGTAAACGAATGCGGAATAACATTTATTGCTGTTCAGAGTGATTTTAGTTTGTGATTGAAATTAGAGTAAATATATACTATTTACTTACTGCATATTTGCAATTATGGTAGTTCGAGTATTGTAGATGACAAAGCCTAGTTGCTATCGATTGTAAGAAATTAGTCTAATAAACAACCATTTAGTTAGAATATATATATGTACATATTTACATACCACTCTCGGGCTCCAGAAACGGCTCCCTTTCAGAACACAGCATAATAATGTTGACTAGTCAGCATCTGCTATTAGCCTTCCTGATATCGCATTGAACCTAAAAATAAATAATTATTAATTTTTTTTAGTGCTTCCAAAGCTTCCAAAGGCATCAAAGCGTTTTCAGCCTCGTATCTTCAATGCAAACAAGGCATTATTCTTCGCCTGCTACCTTAAATATCAATAACTTTAATGCACCCCGTAGAACACTAAAAATTCATATCTAGAACTGTTAGTATTTCGGTTCCAGATTAACAAGCTTACAAGTTATAAACTAACACAATCACATCTGTGTATAACCATTTCTTTGTAAAAAAAATTATATGAAAAGTTATATATTAAATATCTAACAAATTTGTTTTATATTTAAACACAGTAAGAGAACAGAGATTAGCAAAAATCACCTTTTTCTTGATTTCATCATACCACAAAATTTTTACTCACATTTAATCATGCAACAAAACTCAGCATTAAATAAAATCAGCATCATGCTGGCGAACACGTCTTTCGTATGTTTATGAGAGCAATGATCGAACTCGTTTGTATCAAATCACTTACTTGAGCGAACGAAAGTTCCATTTTAATAAAATCAAACCATATGAATTTATTCAGTTTGTTGTGCAGAAGCAGACATTTAACTCAGTAGAAAATATCGGATTAATATAAAGATATGTAAATTAAATTGTTTTCTTTTTATATTTTATTTTTATTATCTTTTTCATGAATTATATATTACTTTTAAGTTGTATTTATGTACATATATATATGTATGTATATAGATATGTGTGTATAAAAATAAAAATAATTTTATTGTAATGAAATAATATTCCTTCTTTCCCAACAAATTTAATAAAAGCATAAGAAACTTAAAGTTAGGTTCTTGACAAGATAAAAATGAGAAGCCATAGAAAAAGTAAGATAGATATATTCTTTTTGGTTGTTGTGGTTTCCGACAGGGTAATTATACGCTGTATTTTGGAACGAATTTCCGTCATCCCTTGTCAAGTTTGGTTTGGAGACAAACCGGTTTCGGCGTTGTGCCATCTTCAGTGTAATTTTTCAACGAAATTTTTCAAGGGATGACGGAAATTCGTTCCAAAATACAGCGTAAGATAGATATATCAATACCGATGGCGCAAAAATGGAACCAGTTAGCGTAGCTGGTTTCTGTTTCGAGGACTTTGCAGGTCAACCAGTCTCTTCGACTATGGTATAACTGCAGTATGTTCCGTGCTGATATCTACGCTACTGAAAACAGTAGATGCTAAACAAGTGAGTTCCAGAATTGAACGAACATGTTGTATCTTCAGTTCTGGCACTCTGGACTAAACAATATTGTTTGTTGTCTGATGAAAAGGTTAGATACGGCTCGACGTTGCCAATCAGTGAGACAACTCTGTATGACCATCGTTTGCGGATCGCTTTAGGAAAATTGAAGAACATGCTATAGCTGTTAAAAAATATTTTTGAAAGACAGAAGACTGTAATATCTCAAGATAGTTATGGCGAGATGTAATCGGTTAAGAGTTTTTTTTTTATGTTGCTCTCCAGCTCGGGAACAAAAATGCTGGAAAACTCAAACAAGCGGTCACACTCTTGTATAATTGTCTTAAAAATCAAATCCAATCGACCTGGACAGATAACTGCAAATAGTATTATACAAGACGAACTGGCGGGTATACAAAAAGCTGTTGACAGTCTGAAGACTAGCACGATATACACGCAATGTCTGTTTTTGTAAAAATCGCAATTATCTACCGGCTACAGGAACTATAAATAGTCACGTGTTTATTGATAGCCAAGTTTAAATGCTCTGAAATAGGTGTGGTTTTGCCTTGGGCTCAACAAAGAGATATAGTTAGCTGTCACTACACCAGATGCAAATTCAACACAACCTCACCAATGTACTCAAATAAAATACCATACAATGTATATTCGTGTTTATTATGAAACAAGGAGGTTAATCCAAATTTGTATCCGCTTTTCGCACATCAGAACTCCGTGTAGCATTATTCTGAGTACTGGGGTCTATTGTAGAAATTGTTTTAGCCTCGAACTTTCCTCAGTGTACCGTTCCAGTATCAAAGTTATTTTGCAAGACGATCAGAAAAAAAAAACGTATATATAATAAAGCATTCGACTATAAAAGATTTGATAACGACAAAGATTGATATTTTTTGAATTGCATAAATAGTTCAAATTGTGGGTGTACGACGAACTAGTTTTCTTTCGACTTTGAGTGGTACACTTTACGGTACCTACATTTATTATAAAAATATTCCCATTCTAGTATTTACACTCACTTGTACATTTAGGTACGCAGCGTACATATGTAAGTAGTTTTGCAACACAGGTAGTGAATATCTTTCTCTAATCTGTCTGCTATGACATTTCTTAGTTCCGTAAATATTCTCCTTGTGTTCAGCTTTTGTTTCTGAAGTCGCTTACAACAACGGATATAATAAAACTTATACACGCATCACTAAACGATGACAAAAGTTTTGTACGGCATGGTATTTACCATACTTTGATTTCATCTGCCTTGAATTATGTTGTTGTTTTTGGAAGTTTTTTCGTTTGTGGTATATAAACGAGAAGATGAACGTGGGTGAGTTTGGCTGAAGGCTCGTAAGTCAAGAAGTTGCTTAAAAGTTTAAATAAAATGTGCTGCCGCTAGCTGTCTAGATATGCACTAACTTCCTGAGTTATAAAAAGGTATACGAGTATATGTATATGTATATGTATGGGTAATATTGTACAAAAGGACATATATTCATGTGTATTTTCATGTGGTAGATACATACGAATGGATGTACATATGTACATACATTAATGCAGATATGACATACGTTAGAATATGCACCTGAAAATATGCGTTCATTTTTTTTATTTGTTTACTTTATCGCAGACTCTTGCATGCTTGTAAATACCAGAGATGGGCATTTTTAGCAAGCTGACGGAAAAGAAAGACATTTTCAATTCTTATTTAAGATTAAGTACATAATTAAGTAATGTGTAAAAAAATATATTTATTATTCGAAATTATTTTGTTGCCGAATCAAAATTTACTCGTTAATTAAAATTAATGGAACGAGCAATTCAAATCTGCTCCTTATTCCAACATATATTATATATTATTTCCACAAATTGTTGATTCGGTTATATTGGCCATAATTATATAAATTATATATAGATTTTTAATGAGCTCAAGGCCTCAAGGTGTCTACCAGGCGCAGCTGACAGTTCCTGATGATGACTTCAGACTGAAGTCAAAATATTGACGAATAAATAAAATAATATACATATTATTAATTTTTTTTATTTTTCCGGCCTTGAGCTCATTAAAAATCTATATATAATTTTCACAAATAATAGCACACTCATATATTGAACGATTTAGGCTCCTAATTTCTATCTAATTAATTAAAATAATTTTTCTAGTAAAATATGGTTAATTCTTTAAGAAAAACAATAAACACCCATTTTTAACAATTTACAACTTAAACAATGATTTAACAAGGTTTTAAAAAAAATTTTAACTCTTAAAAAAAAATTTTAGAATTTTTTTTGTGTATCCAGTTTTTTGGTTCATTAAATTTTAGTCTAAGCAAGTGCAAGTTTTAAGTATCTACAATTTATCACTGATTTTTGACAATTTTTCTGCTGGCAGCTTCATCCATGCAACGCAAGACCGCGATTATTGTTTATATTGAAGGAATTGCAAAATAGCGTCAGTATCTATGAAAATTTGGTAAAAATCAGTGGTGATTCGTAGTGACTACAAACTTGCACTTTATTATACTAAAATTGAATGAGCTACAAATCTGCATATCCCAAAAATTAAAAAAAAAATCAAAATTTTGATGAAATTTTGAAATTTTAAACATTGTTTATAATTTTGTTCGTTAGATAATTAGCAATATTTTAATTGAAAAATAATTTTAAATAATTCGACAGCAAAGAAATTGTTCACTGTGTCAATATCTGCTTGCGCTATATTTTGTGAACAAAGTTTTAGGAGTGATGAAAGAACATTGAGTTTTCATTAAAAACTAGACAATTTGTAAACAAAGTTTTATTTTTCATTTAAATAAAAATGCACTCAAAAAAGCCCATCGCTGATGTTTTCTTAGATATATGTGTTAGAGGAAAACTTAGTTATATGTGCATTTCAGATTTTTTTTTTGCATTTACGTGGTATGTACGATTACTCTTCTTTACTCTTTTCGACATTCCATTCTACTTTACATACATATATTGTAATAAAGAAAAATACGAGTATATAGGTTCTTCTGTGTATCTGTAATGGCTTTGCTGTGCCAGCAGCGCTTCTACACGTTTGGGAGCGTATAAAGTTTCTTAGAATTGCGTGCAAGAAATAAGCGTAAAGTTACGATTTAAAGTTTGTATTTTTATTCTTATTGCTTAGAGTTATATCTTTGCAAGAGCAGTTTGCTTAGAAAATTCAGGTGACATGCAGCGGAATTCTTTGAAGGCAAAAACATTTTCAGACTTGAGATATTTTATAAACAACAGTATGAGAAGAAATATTTAATTCAATAACGCAACTGTGCCTTCAGCTAAATATGCAGAATGAAAGATCCACTACAAGACATTTGGTTTCCAAAACAAACTTTACTGACATTTATATGAGTTTGGCTTTTCAGCTGAAAACCAATTTAAAAAAGTGGGAAAATTTGCAATGTGTTTTAGAAGACGGATAAAGGGAGAATCTGCTTTAAAAGTATCTGTGGAGAGAATCCAATTCGATCAGAGATTGTGGCATGAAGCTTGCTGCAAATAATGCGTTATGACCTGTTGCTACCCTTCTTACAGCAATATTGTTCCCTGGAGTATTGCTTCATGGAGTTTTCTTTGGGTGAAGAAAAATAAATGTTTTAACACTTTGTTTACATTTAGAATTGTCAAACTCGACAAATGACATTTATCTATTTTGACGGGTGATGGACCACATAAAGCCACAAAATATACCCAGAGTTGCATTTTCCCTAATGCAGCTAACTGTTTCATATGCCTTGCCAAGTATATGTATCTACAATCTCAATTTTGGAGACAACCATATCCATTGTTGACATCGAATAGCGACTTTACAGAAATCAATTCAGTACAATTTTTTGCAAGTATTGAATCTGCTACCAAATAAGTTGCATGTGGGTTAAAGCATTCTGCTTTTTAAAGGTGTACTCTTTAACAATGATTTTGTCATAGATAGAAACAATTATCACCCTCTGCAGAGCTTTAAAATTAATTATTAACTGGTTTTATGAAGGATGATTGCAAGATGTTTCAAAAATAAATTTCTCTGTGCTTGTGCGTTATTGTTTCAAAATAAATAGTTATTAACCAGAATAAAAAAAGATATTAAAATATCTAGTAATACTTAAAAAAAAAACCAGAAAACGATATAGTATTTCAAAGATAATGTTTAATCTTTAAATAAATGTACAAATGTATGTTAATATATCGTTATTAGCTATATTAGAAATTCTTAAATTGATAGGTTTTTCTCCCATCTATCTCTTCCCCGCATATTGAGTTTAGACTTTTAATTCATTTGAGCTTTTTTATGTATATGGCCCTCCTGCAATAAAAACATCATGCATTTAGGTTTATAATTTCATACAAAATTTATTCAAATTCAATATACATACATAGTTACATCGAAATTTCATTTATATTTTTTTCAGAATTTTCAAAATTTTTTTAGTTTACTATCACTACAAAGTTTTAAACTACATTTAAAAAAAAATAATTTTTAGACAGAGATGGCGCCCAGTTTCAAAACTTGCTTTGTCTTTTATATATAATAAAATACCTTTAACTATTTAAAACAAATCTAAATGCTTTAGAAAAACATAAATCGCTGTATCAAGCACACCCGTCCATTAGGGTTTACATATTAGTAGTTTGATAATATTTTATCTTTCATTTTAAAAGATTATTATTAACCTTACATTGCAGTACAGGTCTTTAGGTGTTATATATTAAATAAAGTGCACATTTTTTTTGGTTTGGTACTTTTAAATTTTACTTACAAACTTCAATATTTCACAAATGCAAATCTACCAATTGACAATATCGTTGGCTTAATATATAAAAGGCGTATCTAAATTTTTTTCGAAATCGCGTTTTTAATGTATTCTGGTAGACCACTGTCAAATACACCTTCCCTTAAAAAATTAGTGGGCTATGATCGTAAATAACGGATTTATAGTCATATAAAAAAAAGCCCTAACTCATTCGAAGTTTTTTATGAAAGAATTAACATGAATTGTGCAAAAGAAAATTCTGATTTAGAAGGTGTTCCAAAAAGGAAAAATACTGCTAACAAATCCGAATGGAAACAAAATGTAAATAAAAGAAAAATAATGGAAGGCGTGGAATATTTGGGTATATCAAAAAAAGAACTTTGTCAAAAACATTCTAGGCAATTAGGAGAGCCATGTTCATCACGATTTTGTGTAAAAAGTGCGGCGAGAAAGTGTTCGACGTTTAAAGAGTCCACGCGAAAAGACATTTTTAGTTTGTTTTGGGATATGTCCTGGGAGCAAAAGAGGCAGTATGTTGCAGGTCTTACAAGCTATTCTGAAACAAAAAGGAAAACCTCTGAAAATTCGAGACGGAATCAGTCCATATCATATTTCTTGAGTCATAATTCAAAGCGATTACAAGTGTGCCGTGAAATGTTTTATTCAACACTAGGAGTAAAGGAAAAGATGGTTCGAATAGCAGTGGCGGTAAACACGGTACTCAATGCAGTCCCGATAAAGCTTTAATTTTGCGCAAAAATGCTAAGCGATCATCAGTTATAGGTCAGCGCAACAAAAACCGACGTGACTTTCTAAAAAAAATGGCTAGAGGAGTTGCCAAAAATGGAGTCACATTATTGTCGAAAAGATAGCAAAAAGTTTACTTCGAATCGGATTTTTCCTCATATCAGGAGATTTACAAGCTTTATGTCAATGAGTGTGAATCCGAAAAAGAAAATGGAGGCCTAAAATTGTCGTACCCAATATTTACGCAATTAATTAATTTATTTTTAAGCCAAGAAAAGATCAGTGCAATTTATGCGTATCACATAAAGCTAATAATGTTTCCAAAGAGCAATACGAAAAACATAGAGAAGAAATCGAAAAAATGCGTGTAGAAAAGCAAAACGATATCAAAAATGCTGAATCCGGACTATGTGCAGTATTCTGTATGGATGTGCAGGCAGTTAAATTAGTGCCTCAACTAAACGCGAGTGCTGCATATTATAAAATGAAGCTTCAAAAAGTTATGTATTACTGTCTATAATATTGTAACGCATGAATCAGATAATTATGTGTGGGACGAAACAGATGGAAATTTAGTCTCTTCTGTTTTTTCTACATGTATTATTAAGCACTTAAGGAATTTCCATGCTCGATCGCCGGAAACCCATCACATTATTATTTACTCGGATGGTTGCTTTCACCAAAATCGTAATACTGTTTTGTCTAACGCCTTGTTCAAAGGAAAGCGAAATAACAATTGAACATAAGTTTTTAATAAGTGATCATACGCAAATGGAATGTGATGCATCGCATTCCCTTATAGAGAGAAAAATAAATAAAAAACAAATAAACTTGCCGTCTCAATTTGTTCAACTCATTAAGGAAGCTAGAAAAGTTCCAACACCTTTACAAGCGCACCATTGGCGTTATGATTATTTTTTAAATTTCGAAAGTATTTCAAAGATATACACATCAATACGACCAGGTGAATATTGCACACTGAAACAACTCTTTATATATATATACTTAAGCTTTTCTTAAATTACAGGCAGGGGCATTGGAGATCATACAGTAAGCATGTTGCGAGCCTTGGCGTATGACTCGTCATGATCAATTTATTTTAAAACAAATGTAACAGATGAATATCAGTTACTCGCACAGAGATCGAAGTTTCCGATTGTCGTTATAAAGAGAAAATAGCCATATCTAAAAAAAAGATGGAACATTTGCAAGATCTAAAAAAATTTCTTCCAGCAGATTGCCACCATTTTTATGATAATTTACCTTATAAAACCTAATTTGTTTTCAGTATAATAACATCTGCCTTGAAATATGTATTTTAGTTTTAATTATTTATTTTTTTTACTTCAAACATGAATTATTATATTAGTTTGTCCTAATTTTAACTTACAACAAAAAGCCCTAACTTAAATTTATTTTCAAGAAAAATAATAACAAAAAGCTCTATCTCAAATAACTTCAAAGAAATTAAAAATAATAACAAAATTATACCAGAATTGAATTTGTTACCTGTTTTGAATAAAAATTGCAATAGAAATGTTTTTTGCATCTTAAGGTTTTATTCAATTTTTTCCTTCTCCTGAAAAGTAACGAAAAGTGTAGATACGCCTTTTCTATACTAATCCATCGATATATTTTTAACGTAGTTTGAAAATCGACTAATTGAAAATAACCTTTGTTTGTACAATTTAAGAGAAGCAATAGTTTAATTTATGTCAGTATGATTGTAAAAATTTAAACACTTACAAAGTGTAATTATAGAAAATATTCGTCAAGGAACGTCAATTAAGTAATCTACACAAACCGAATGTTAAGTCAGTGGCATCAAAAAAAAAAAGAACTCTGGAATTTACGAAACAAACACAAACCGAATTTTAAGCTGATAACTTCTCGTGCACGAACTTTATGCTAAAAAATCATAATGCTTTTGTATCCTTGCCGCATTAAAAGAACGTTGTTCATAATGTCTATTCACTAATTTCCAATCCAGTCAACTATTTTGCAAAAGTTTCCCTACTATAACTATAATTTGAGCCAGCTTACAGTTTAATCGACATCGGATATGCGCCGGATTTTTGGTGGATAAAAATCATTAAAATTACTGCCAGTGTCATGGAGCACCATAAATCAGCAAGTCAGTCAAATGGAAAAGCCTGTAGCGATGTGCAATGTCGCGAGTCAAGAGCAGCGCAAAGTCAAGCCGCGTCCAAACGCCAGCTGCCACCCACGACCGCATATAATTCATAAATTTATTTTCATATGCATTTTCCCGCCTGCAATTATGCAACATTACGATAAACAATAAAAAGGTTCAGCAGCTGCATACGGACGATTACATTGCGAAAAACTTAAAACCAAAAAAAAAAAAAAAATGAATATGAAAAAAGTGTGCGAAGGGGAAAAATGCGCGAGAGAAAGAAAAAAACAAAAACATTAAAAGCCGCAAAAATGTGGAAATTTTCAGCAAAAAGTGAGATAGGCCATATTTAAGCGAATGGCGAACTTTATTTTTTCAAGCACTTTTTTTTTTAATGCGCCGCTACTAAATGCAATATGTGTCACCTGCACTTTATAAATGTAATTTTACACAGTTAGCGTTGGCCTTGCACTGTCAAACTTTTTTTTTTTTTGGTTTCGTAAGCCTTAGCTGGTTATAAATGTTACATACGTACATACAGATGTAATATATATGTATGTATGTAAGTATATAGGAGACCATATGAATCAAGAACTTTGTATGTGTGTGGTTTTAAATAGGAACTTTTGTAATAAAATGATAAAAAGAAAAACATTTTTATATATCACGTACAGCCTAAGAGTAATAGGAGCAGCGTGAGTTACGCTCAGCATTAAAGCAGTTGTCATCCACACATTTATTGAAACCATTAATACTCTGTTCACAAATTATAACAGAACAAAATATTGCAAATTTGGGCACTTTATTTTCCTTCTAATTGATAAAAACCTATTTTTAAAGTGAAATATGGTTCATTCTCTAAGAAAAACTACAAACAAATATTTTTTTTTCTATTTACAAATGCACTGGGTTCACAGTATGTAATTATGATTCGCCTCCTTAAAATTATTTGAAATATTGATATAACATTGTTCTATCACGTAGTGAAACGCATTTATTGACTTAACTTAAAATTATATGAAGCGATGACATAAATTGTTATTCTAAATAAAAAAAAATTTTTTTTTGGATTTTATAGTGGTAGGATCCCTCTGGAGGCTCCAACAATAGTCTGTAAGCATGGCTGGCTTCCATCTACCCTGATAATCCTTATCGTACTCTGCAATTTCTGGCTGAAACCTTTCACCATGTTCATCATTTACTGAACCGATGTTTTGATACTCGTAATGCTGACATTAATCCATCAATATTATTGCAGAACACTAATCCATCTTCTTTTGAATAAAAGGTAGCTAAGGTAAGGTGACGTTTTCGATAAGCTGCAATTTTAACTCCAGTTTGCAATATATTCCATTGTTTTAATCTCATGCCTAATATTTCAGATTTTTCTTTGGTCAAATCTAAATCTCTAACAGGGTCATTTAGTTCTGTTTGACTAATCAAATATGGTTCTGAATTTTTTCAGCTATAAAGACCTCTTCGCTATAGGAAGGGCCTGCGTCATTTTCTCCTTCAATAGGACCCAATAAACTTGACGAAATACAAAATCTTTACTAGAATGTCTGAAGAATGTGGTTGCGGCATTGACACTGATGACACAGTAGCATACTTCAGCGAGTGTTTGATTTTATTGAAAAACCTTTCACAGTTGCTAAACAGAAGTAACAGTCGTCTACGTGATTTTTGGGTTCACCAAAAGGCATCTGTTGAATATTTCACTTGTACCAACCCATCAAAAATTTAGAACATCTAAAACAAGACACTTTCGGCATCAATTATTTGTCTTGATTTCTAATGGCAATTTTAAAATAAGCTTCATAACATTTTTCAAACAAAGGCGAATTTGGCTTTTTTTACTTTTAGGAGTAAATTGACCACAAGCGTAACACAATAAGCTAGGAGAATTTAAACAAACACGTGGCATTTTGTAGATTTATGAGTAATCTAAATGTTTTCATGACTTTTGTACACACCAATGATATAATTGTATAGCTACCCTCAACTAAGTGTAACGAAAAGTAAATAAAGTAAGATAACCGTTATTTATGTTTTTAGACGTGATATCTAAATATGAATTTGTTTTCTGTTGTTTACTAAATGACAATTTGTTTTACGTAGAATAACAATTTATGTCACCGCTTCATATAATTTTAAGTAAAATCAATAAATGCGTTTCACTACTAAACTTGACGTGATAGCACAATTTTATTTCAATACTTCAAATAGTTTTAAGGTGGCGAATCATAATTACAGACTGTAAACCCAGTGAGAACTTTTTTTTACTTTGTTGCAGTGCAATTCTACTCAACCACCAAATGTGTGACTTCCTCAATTTTACACTGTTATTATTAAAAACCTTCTATTAAATGTTAAATTTTCTTTTCTATAATTTTATTCAATTAAAATTCACTGAAACGTATTTTTGTATAAACTATTTGAAATGTAAGCAAAAATCTTTTGTAATTATTAGTCAAAAATTATAAGAAAATTTAATATTAAAGAATTTAAAACAATTAGTAGTAGTAGTAGTATTTATTTAGTAATTTTACTATTTTTTAACAATAAATAAGAATTTATAATTACAATTCGGATCTTAATTATAATTTTCTTTAACAAATTCAATTACTTTTCTTTTTAAACTATACATATTTGATTCAGTTTTTATTCCTATCGGTAGAGAATTGAATAAGTGTTCCTTTATAAAATAAATTATTTGGTGCCGCATTTGTCATTAAAGGCGGTCTTCTAAAGTCTTTATTATTCCTTAATGGATATAGCTGTACATCGGACACATAGCATATCTCAGAAGTTAGATATCTTGGTATAATATTATTTTTGATTGTAAATAATACATTCAAAATAACACGTTGATTTACCGACATCCATTTCAAAGTATCAAGGAGAACTTTTATTGGTGTTAAGACATTGCATTTGAGAATAATTCTCATGGCTTTATTTTGCAGTTTTTGCATTTTGCTTATATTTAATTGGTAACTTAAAAAAAAAAACAAAAAAAAAATGTTCAGTAAAGGCAATTGCGATTCAAAAGTTCGTCAACTAATTTATAAGACCTTAAACTTTTTGTAAATTGTTTAAATTCTTTTTTTTTTTACCTATTGAAAGTTAAGTAAAAATGTATAACTTCTTGTACGTTAACTAAAGCATTGGCATCTTTATAAGGTACAACAATAGTAGGTAAGAAGATTTTCCTTAGAAACCGCTTTTTCTAAAATAATAAATTATTACGAGTTAGTATATATACTTGTAAAATTATTTAAGGTTTTTTAAATTTCTTAGCAACAAATGCAATGAAAGATGTGCTTGTTAGAATTTTTGCCATCATATAATCTTTGTTGGTCCCAAACTGAAATATTTGTTTTGTTTACTGCATTAAAAAAATCGAAAAATTGCTTCCTTGTCTCTTTGAAAACTTTTCTTTTGGCGTTGTGTAAATGCCTTTGGTACACTAGCAAATTTTTTAATTGCATTTCACATATATTGTAGGCGTATATTTCGTACAAACTATATTTTATTTATTAATCTTGAAAAAGGTACGAAGGAACGGTTCTTTTTTCGTTGCGAGCGTCTTTCACAAATGTCTTTATTGTACGATCATGTGTGGCTTTGTTTGTTTTTTTTTTGCAATATTTTGTTTTATTGAATTTATTGAGTTTTGAATTTTATATAAGCAAAAGTGTTTAAATACACACAAAATTTAAATTATTAAATGTGTACATTTGTAACTAAAACAACTATATTATTACGCACAAATTATTTTTCAGCAGTGCATTTTACACACATTTTTGCTGGAAAGTCAACATGCAGTTTTACAGTTATCCACTTAAATTTGAGTCTAGAATCCAATACAAATTGTTTATAAATACCTAAATATATATAAACAAAAGTTAGAGTTTATATTTCCGCTGAATACTGCGCCGAGCGGAATTTTCAAATCAGCTTAAAAAAAAATGTTTGCATATTGGATGACGTTTAGGAGGCATTCCATACTATTTCATTGAAAAATCGATTTTTTTTTAGATTTTCATATAAATTGAGTATATTGTAGAAAAACTCATGAGATATGACAGAACGACCGTAAATTAAAAATATATTTTTTTTTTCAAAAGTTATGCGACTTTAAAAATGTTAGGTGTCTCGACGTAAGCCATTGTTTATCACTCCATATCTCGGGAAATATTTATAGACAAAGAGTCAGAAATTTATATTTATACATACGCTTGTATTAAGCCATAAGTTGTAACAACCAACGAGCAAGTTTGCTTAATGAATGCATCTGCTCAGCGAAACACTTGATTTTTTTTAGACATGGCTTCATGAAAAAGTTAATATCTCTGGCCCTTTTAAAAATTGCTCAGTCAAAAAAGTTATTAATATTTTTTTTGATATAACGAATATCTTGCGAGCTTTAAAGTGATAAACAATGGCTTACGTCGAGACACCTTACACTTTTGAAGAGGCATAACTTTTGAAAACACAAAAAAAAAGATTTGCTCTATATTGCGTTTACAGACATATCCAAGCGCAAATGTAGTTTTTGGCGAATTGAAATAGTGTGGAATGCTTCTTAGCCGAATTTAATAAAAGAAAATTCAATAGATAGAAAAATAAGAGAGTATATGCAACATTCACTAAATTCAATTTTAAACTGAATTTGCTTAATAAGTAATTGATTTGCAATTATTTATACCATTGCACTAAATTCTTCTTAAGCCTTTGACATTACTCAGCCCCCCACACATCGTTCACTTAAAGAACACTGTGGGAGAGTAGTAGCCTGCGTAGCCATGAATAGTGCACAATAGTCATTGATAACAAAACAAAACTAATACAAACGCATTTATGTATTTAGCTAGCAACCAGGAAACATGTTGCATCGGAAATATAAAAAAAGAACAAGAAGCAGCAATAGCGAACAGCATTTTGTTTGACAGACAGATAACGAACGTTTCCGTTCACATGTCAATTGCGGAGATGAAATAAATAACTCCAGGAAGGACTGTGGCGATTCAGAGTGGCTACCATTGTACGAAACAACAACAAATAATCCAGTAACAAAAATATAAGAATGATAGTCAGCTACGAGGAATAGCAACTGTTCCCCCAGTTAAGCAAACAAAAAATGGAAGTGGATAAAGCGAAGAGTGAAATGGATGCAAGCGAAAGCAAACACACGGTGGCAAATCATCAGGCACGAATGTATCCTGCAACGGAAGCGTAAAGACTAGAAACGTCGAACGTTAGACTTGAGCTGACAAGAAAAAAGATGCAGCATTGCGTGATATGCGTGATAGGGTGGTAAGAGGGGCAGGAATTTAAGGTTAGGGTGGATGAGAGGATCAAAGGTAGAGGAGATTCGTTGCCAATGACAAGGAACACGTACAAATGTGCGAAGACAAATAGCCCTGTGAGCAAAATGTCGACTAATGTGATATACTTGTTTCTGCTAACAAACTGGAAATTTTCATGCATTTGCTACACACAAGAGCGTATTCAAAATGCGTTATCTATTTTAGTTAAGAATTTTAATGTGTGGAGCATTCATACTACATAAAAATGTATGTATGTACGAAAAAAAAATTTAATACTCACATTTAAAGTAGAAAATGCATCTTTGTTTGCATGATTTCGCTGTTAATCAAATAAGGAGTCACCCATAACTATGCAACCAAATGCCGATTGGAACATTGCAACATTTTTGCCAAGTTTGTGTTAAAATTGAGGACAGTCGGTGCATTGAGCCTATGGTATTCTTTAAGCAAAATGAAGAAATTGATTTGACAATAATTCACCAATTTTTTCAGAGAAACTTCTGGTGTTCGTTTTACAATTATTCAAACGAAAAATTAAAAAAAAAATATAATATTACAAATATTTTAATATGTCTAGGAGGTTTTTGAGTAACTAAAGAATTTTGGCGGAGATTAAATTGACTTTATGAATTATTGCTACCCATAAAGTACTGATGAAAAATTGGTAGGTGCTTCATTTTCTAAATACTGCGAATATTCATTATAAAAAAAGCGGTCAAAGAATTGAAAAAAGGTAGCTGTCAATGCAAATTACGAATGTGTGGTTGTAAAAAATCAGTGATCGATGAGTTAAAAAATGTTCTTTTCTGTTGCTCGTTTCTGGTAGTGTTCTTGATCAGAATTCGCTATTGAATAAAAGATTTGTCGCCATAATGACATCACTCTAACTTACGACTAAAGACGTTTTATTTATGCATTCCATTCCATTTCGATGGGAACACGTTATTGAATTAGTTTCTGTGACCAAACGATTGTTTTTTCGTCTATGTATAAGGTTGTGAGAACTTTAAATGAAAAAAAATAAAAAAATTTAGTAAAATAAAAGTTGCGCAGTTATTAAATAAAATTCTTACTAAAATAAATTGTTTTTTATCATTTTAATGCAATTAGCTGTCAACTATAGAGCCGTTTCAAAATAACTGTGTGGTAGATAAAAGGATGTAAAATTTAGTTTTGTGTGGCGTATTTCTTCCAGTAGTTTAATGTTTATTTCTTTGATGGCTTATGATAAAGTCTTTATCTTCTACTATTTTTATCAAACATATCCATGAAAAAGATGTGTTATCAATTAAACTAGCTAGTAGAAAAAATTCGGAATTTTTTTTTATCTTGTACAAGTATCGGGAAGACGATTTATTATATTATTGTTAGATTAATTGTAAATTTAAAAAATCTGCTAGACTTCGCTCAAATCACATTACAATACATGTCGAATCGGTTTAACTCGAACATATCAAAATTGCTTCATGAATCGACAGTTGTTTCTATTGCCATTCTGTATTTTAAGGAGAAAAAAGTGATTTCATATCGAATCAATTTACCGCCATTTTTTGCAACTTACTTTTAACTAAAGACAAATTTGTGTCAGTAAATATTTATATCCAATTCTGTTTAAAAGCAACGGAAAAGTATTAATAAATGAAAGCGAATCTATGTAAATTCTTGAAGGAATGTATCCTTCTGTAAAAACACTTTATAATAAAACTTAGTGATGCAATATGAATATAAATAAAAAAATATGTTTATTTTGCCAAATATTTTTTGAAAAAATCGATCTCAAATTGTCAGCAGCACAAACGACATTTTAGAACTCAATAAAAAATATGCTTTCAAATTCGAATTGGCTAACGAGGACAAAATACCATCGTTAATAATAGTTATAAAACCTTTAACATTTTTAGTATATTTTATATTTTTTTTAGTCTTGTCTGCAAAAAACAAATAGTAATTGATATTAATAAACAAACAATACACATATTTTTATTTACAATAAAGTTGGCACTGTATAACTTGACTCTTTTAATATAAAACAAAAATAAATTGAACTAACAACCATAAATATGTATGTTGCTTAACATGATCTCATTTTTATTTCTGCTGTACCAAGCGGGCTAGTTTTGTAAAAATATATTTTTTCCATGAACGTAACCGTACCATAAGTACTAATTTTACGCCTCGATTCCCATGGTACTTGATACTATGTTTAAATATTTTAAAAAAAGTTCTAAAGATTCAAGACACACATATTGCCAAGCCAGTTGATATAAACGTGGTAAAAAGTTATTTTAAGAAACTCCATATTTTACCAACAGGGTTGCGCTCAGACACGTGTAAGCATATACACACTAACTTATGCATGAACTTCGATGTACATACGTACCCTGTAGTCAAATTTACTAGTTGTAAGCTACTTCCATACTAGCATTCATCGCATGCCCAACTAGTCAGCCAACTGTCTTTTTTCCAAATAAACAAATGGTATTTTTAAATTGGGGATATCCTACGGGATGACAATTGTCAGTTTTTGGATCAGAAATATACCAGTCCCATACTGGTACAAAATAGACAAAAATATCCTAGTCTTATTATGCCTCAAAAATACTAGTCTTCTACTAGTACAAAATAGACAAAGATATACTCGTCCACAAAGGCTTTATGTATACAATGAATATTTTCAAATAAAATAAGGCATAAATAAATCTATTTGTATTCTGTAAAAGTATGGTATTTTTCAGACTAGTTCGATTTCAATCAGGAAATTCTAATTGTAATCTAGTATTTTTTCTGACTAGTTTCGTGTTTCACTGTATGGTATGTAGTACTTACGTGTAAAAGTATACGTGTACGATTCGTCGATATACTCTTTGGCCAAGTTCGAGTATGTACATATGGTATTAACTCAATTTGTTGCCCTTTGATGTGCAATTCTTCTGTATTGTTGACACTAATTCACCATTTATAGCTTTAGTATCAGTTAGATTATATACGAGTGTATGTACGTATCTTACATATATAGCAATCGTTGTGTATGTAATGTGACAGAAATATATATTTTCAATGCAGGATATGCAGCCACTAATATATATATATTTATTTATATATATACATGTCAAGATTGCTTAGCAGTGAATTTCGCAAATACCATTTGTAGACAGCAGCAGTTTAACGGATCAGAAGCGGGCACACATATGCACATACATACTCGTACATATATATATTGACAGAAATGTATTGAATTCAATAAGATTTGTTTGAAATGGTAATATATTATTTTTTTCAAAGAAAATTTAAAAATATACTGATACACTTTTGATACCTAATCCAGCTTTTGTTACAAACATAAGTATGTATCAGTAATTTTGACAAACAATCTAATTCATGTTAGCAGTTTTTACTTTGAACGCATACATTTTTTTCTTGGATACACCAATTAAATATTTTAAATTAGTTAATATCAAGCTATCATTTTAACCAAAAGAATTTATGTGATTAATTGTTTCAAAGTTATATACTCTGTTCACAGATTATAGCACAACTACTTATGGATCCTTTTTTTTCACTTTATTTTTCTTCTAGTTATTCATTTTTTTTTACGCAAAATATGGTTAATTCTCTAAGAAAACCCACAAGCACTCATTTTTAAGTTATTTATAAAGTGTACAATGATTAAATAAAATTTTATGAAGTTTCGAAAAAAGGTTTTTAAACATTTTCTTGGGTGTGTAGTTTTTTTGTTAATTAAATTTTAATATAAGAAGAAAGTTCCAAGTGAGTACTAGTTATCACTGAATTTTTTTACTGGCAGTTTTCTCCACTCAACGAAATGCCGCGATTATATTTTATATGCAAGGAATTGGGAAAGATCGTTAGTTAAAAAATGCTCAAAATGCAGTGGTAATTTGTAGCCACTAGAAACTTGCACTTTGTTTCCTAAAATTGAATGAGCTACCTATCTGCATACCCCAAAAATTCTTAAATTTTTTTTTTAATAAGTTCGATATTTTGATGAAATTTTGATAAACGTTTTCTACAATTTTTTAAAATTAAAAAAGCTGTATTTAATGATGTTCCCTAGATAATTAGCAATGTTTTAATTTAAAAAAAATATTAAATAATACGGTGGTAAAAAAATTTTCCAAATGTGTTAATATTTGTCTATCCTATAATTTATGAACAGACAGCCGTGCACCCAATTTCACAAATTTCTTCGCATATCAGGTCATCCCTGTCACACATATCGGTTATGGTTGTGGCAATACACAAACAGCTGTTGTTGAAATTTCCCTTTCGGATTCAGCTATGTATGCTTTTTCGAGCAGCACAACACTTAAAAATACGCATATTCCAATTAATAACTAATACAGAAATGTCATAAATGGCCTCTAAAAACATCAAAAAATATTTTAAAAAATTATTCCAATCGAACATAATTAAACATTCACACACTTTTTGTCTTTTACTTTACATTTCACATACAAGCAAACATTCAGATTCAATTCACAAATATGTACATATGTGAATGTGAAATTGGGTGCACCAATCATGTGATTTCAAACCGAATTCACAGGGAAATTTGTGAATGTGAAACTGGGAGCACGGCTAAGAGTGTATGTCTAAGAATAATGTCATTAGGATTGATTAAACCAAGGCAGGCAATGATAAATCTCCGTGTGCGTTTTTTGCCATGGAAAAGCTTTTCATAAAATAATGCCATAACACAAAAATTGAAGAGCAAATTTTAAGGAAGTTGGAAAGCATACCCTGGACCCTTGCCAGAAAAAAAGTTTAACGGTGCGTTTCAGTTTTAACTTAACATGTGAAATCTATTTGTTTAGAGATCACACTGCGAATTTTTAGCTTTAACACAGTTATTCAAACAAACATCATCAATTCTATTTATTTCTAACAAAATAAAGTAATCCGAGTAAACACGGTTATATATGTATGTACATATGTAATGCCATTTGGTTTATAAATATAATTTAATTCATCTGATAATGTGAGTTTTTCGTAACATTATGTGAGCATATTTTTATACTAGAAAAATTCAAAAAGAACATTCTATGAAGTACTTTTAAGCTCAAAAGATTTCTTTTTTTGCGTTTCAGGTCACTTTATGCGTTTTCGTTTTATAAATAACGTACTACACATATCTGTTAATATTTTCATACACAACCACTGACTAAGTTATGACGATTAATAAAGAAATAAAGTTTGTCAAAAACAAATAAAAAAGAGTTTCTCTAAATTTTATTCATTAATTTAAATAATTATTGTACGAATTTATTTTATATTAAATAAAAAACCGCAAAAAACTAGACATCACTCTAAAAGAAAGAATCTCGCAGAAACCAAATTTCGTAATATCTAATTAAAAACAATAAAATTTGATTAAATATGCAGACTACTAGATTCGCCAAAATTCCAACTTCAAATGTTTTGATTGCTTTTAATTTTTCCATGTACGCTTTGCTTCTTTAAATACACAAAGTTGCAAATAATACCCGTATTCGTTCGAAAACTTTTTCCTAATCAAATATTCGCATGTAGATATATTTCAGCAAATTTGAATTAATTACAAATTTAAACTTTGCTGTAAATATATACATTAGTAGCTAAAGCAGGCGCGCGATAAATTCTGAACTATTTTGCTTGCAACAAATAACTGAAACGCCACCGCTACAGCAATGACACACTGTCAACAGCGAAGGCAAAAATATTCAACAAAAACGCCAACGTTAACAACGGGTTCATACGGAAACAACAACGTCATAATGGCATAATGAAAATTTATTGCACTTCTGCCTGCTGTAGTGGTTGGTCAGTAGTGTGGCCAGCTACCGCCTGCGGTCGCACGGCCGACTAAGCTTGCATGAGGCTGTGGCAAATGGGGAGCTGTGGTGGCAGGTTATTTGGCTCATGACTTGCATATCTGTTGCCCGCTGTTAGAATAGAAACTTGGTGACAGTTGTAGTTTATGTCTACTAAAACGGTACTTTGCTGCATATCCGACGAGTAGTGGCTATGGCGGCACGCGTGCTAGTTATGTATGTTGTCAGTCCGTGCGAAAACAAACAAAAAAAAAATACCGCAAGCAATGTCTGAACTGTGTCTCAGTTGTTGGTTGCGCCACATACTCGTGACTAACTACCTACCATATGTACGCATATGTTATCACAAAGCCATAAGTAGTGAGTTAGTTGTATGTAAAGATGGTTCATATGTTGCTTGTTGCAAGTTGCCTGTCGGTGCAAAGTTTGCTAGATAAATATATTTAATGTATACGTATGCGTGACCACATATTTATTACACATGATTGCTGGCGATTAAAGAAAGTGTTATTTTTACTGAATAGGCGACAATGCATTGCCACTGGTCCTTGGAACAATGGAAAGTGGTAAAGATGTCAGATGAAAGCATTTTTATTGCAACGAATCCTCATATTACCACATTACTATTGATTTCTTAGAGATCTTACATGATTCGCATAGCGACCAACTGGTGGCAGTTAGAAATATCAGTGCACTTGGTAGTCCTTTACCGCAAAGTCTTTCGAATGTGGTACATACCTTTCTCTTACTCTGCCACCTTAAAACGAGGTACTCAGTCACTCATTCATTTTCATTTACATTCAAAGCTAGATCCATTTTTATGACATGAACAGAGTCAGGGGCTTTTAAGTCGACTATTTCTACATATGTTGTGCAGCTCATTGATCCATCCCTTATTTATTCGCCATCACGAAAGTGTAAAGATACTTATATATATTCCCTTTGAACACTCCAAAGTCTTTCTTATTTGATGTTGTCACGGTCCATGCTTATGCACCATTATAGAGAAAGGTATTACGGCAGAGATGTTACTTAAGTAACACTTGGTGGCAATATATATTCTTCTTTGGTTATCAATATTGGTTTCCTAATACACGAAGTCCTATAATTTTTACTAAAGTTTTAACTATGCACAAAAGACTCTCGATAGAATCGTATATATGCTATGCAGAAAGTTGCTAACGCAATATTTTTTAATGATCAGCAGTCAAGTGCCCAATAATATGCACACAACTTCATCTGAATGAGAGCAATCTCATTTCTTTACAGCACGATCATAAATTAAGGTCTTAGGTTCATCGACTTCTCCACAGAGTTCATTACTAACACCACTAAGCAGCTTAAAGAAGTGCTCTCTTTCCCTAATTTAAGTATGCAATGCATAATAGTCGCTAGGTCGCCGGCATCATTCTAACAGAACTTTGTTCCGATCTTGAAACTTTCCGAAAATCCTCACAATTTCTGAAACAATGTTAAAACATTTTTCCAATGGAATTGCATCACAGGCTTTTGACATTCACGCATAGCAGCCTTAATTTTTTCGCACGGGTAAAAATATCGCTTCCATTTTTTAGTCATGATTCGCTTTCGTATAGCGTGCATTGCTCCCGTTTGCAATGTGGCATTTTAGTTAGGAGCTTTTTATTCTTAAGTGGCACAGCATTCTTAGTTGCTCCAGTTATTCTTTTGAGTTGGCTGGAAGCCCATGGCTTCTTTAGCAGCGTAATTGTGGTTCCATTATTTGGAATTATTATTTCGATGGGTCGCAATTTGTATAAGCAGAAAAAGTTTACTTGGAGATGCAGTCACTGTCTGATAAAAGGGGTTCATAAAAATTGTGTAGTGATGTGTTGAATTGTCGGTATCTAATGCTCGGTTTCGTTACATGAAAAGGGCGCTGTAATATATATCTAAAATTTGTAAAGGATCTATGTTATTGCTAAATCCGTAGTGTTATCGCCTTAAAAACGCATAACAACCAAATAACACGCAGCTATCGTAAGAAAAGAACAAGGTTCGTTTTAATAAAGCACTCGACAATATTTTATTCCCAAGGAACACACTCATAGCCTTCTTGTACTAATCGCGCGGTTCTACCATCCGCTATAGTTCTTGTGGCAATATTGTAAGACTTTTTTAATTCGTAATACCTGTGGCAACTAGTATGCCTCTTCAAAGAACATTTACGTTTGAATATTACACATTTATGACTTCGTTAACTCTAGGCGCAGAGTGACTAGTTTTCCGTCTGCTATGAAATATCAAAATACCGTTTCTTGTGACTCCCAATCAATTTCCAACATGTTTGCCCAATTCTTCAGGTCAAATTACTCCATTAACTCGCCTCTGAGCAAACCTTATCCATATAAACTCTGTTCCCTCACCTTTGCTATTATTCCGCAGATATCTTCCGAAGAAGTATTTTATTATTTGAGTAACTTAAAAGAATCATTTAAGGCTGGCCCCGATTCGATCCCGACGTGTTTCCTCATAAACTGTGCTAAACATATTTATGTGCCCTTAACTAATTTATTTAATCTTTCTCTTAAGCTTGGGATTTTCCCTTCAGCTTGGAAAGAATCATTCATTATACCCCTTTATAAGACCGGGAGTAGGTCCTCTATAGAAAATTACCGCGGTATAGCTAAGCTTTCTGCTATTCCTAAATTATTCGAAGCTATTGTTGTTGACCATTTAACGTATTCCATATCCTCTACAATTTCTAGCACACAGCATGGGTTCTCTAAGGGTAAATCTACCGTTACAAACTTGCTTGAGTTCACAACTCATGTTTCAAATGGATTCAGAGAATTTATGCACACTGATGTTATATACACTGATTTTAGTAAAGCATTCGACAGAGTAAGTCACTCTTTACTGATCCATAAACTCGATCTCCTTGGTTTTCAACCTAATCTCCTTCGTTGGATGTCTTCTTACCTCATTGACAGAACACAACGAGTTCTTTTTAAAAATAGTTCCTCAAACATTATTAATGTTTCTTCAGGGGTCCCGCAAGGAAGTCACCTTGGTCCGATTCTGTTTTTACTTTTTATAAATGACTTACCTTCTGTAATAAATTATTCAAAAATTTTATTGTATGCTGATGATGTAAAGCTTTTTAGATCGGATCATTCTGTTGAGGAAAGGTCGTTACTACAAGCGGATTTAAATAGCATGACTAACTGGTGTGAAATAAATTACATGCCACTAAACCTTAAAAAATGTAAAGTAATGTGCTTTTCTCGCAGAGCAGTTCAACCAGCTTCTTATGAAATATGTAACAATAACCTCGAACAAGTGTTTAACTTTGTTGATCTTGGAATTACAATGGACCCGAATTTAATTTTAATCTTCACATAAATGTTACAGTTAACAAAGCCAAGGGTGTTTTTGCATTTGTAAAACGGTGGTCAAAAGAATTCAATGACCCTTACATCACGAAGGCTCTATTTACAACGTTAGTGAGGCCCATACTGGAATATGGATCTGTTGTTTGGAACCCGCGCTATCAAGTTCATTCCGACAGAATAGAGTCAATTCAAAAACAATTTCTACTTTTTGCTTTAAGGAATTTTCGTTGGGATTCTCAGTACAACCTGCCGCCATATATAAGTCGTTTAAAACTCATTAATCTTCCTACACTTGCTAGTCGCAGAGAAATGCTAGGCATTGTATTTTTGGTCAAGTTACTGACAGCCTTGATCTCTAGCCCATCTCTTCTTAGCGAAATAAAACTAAACGTTCCCTCCAGAATTTCAAGAAATTTCCTGCCTCTCTTTCTGAAGCCATGTAAAAGCAATTTTGAGTTAAATGAGCCACTCCGTAGTTTGTGTCAGGATTTTAACACTCACTCCGGTTCTTTTGATATTTCAGACTCACTTTTTTACATAAAGAAAACTATACTCAATCCTCTCAATAATTAATACATACATACATATACATACATATATTACTATTCGATCAGCTGATGAGCATTTGTTCTGTAGCTGAACAGTTTTAGATCTCGACACTTAACAAACCTCTGCCTTTCATGACTCGGCGCAACATATATGAAAAACAAAATTTTTTTTTTTTTATATATCCGTGCGTCATGCGGATGCGCCCCTCGCGTCGGTCGGGCGGGTATGGAGGGATAAAACCGTTGGGATTATTATTATTATTATTATTATTATTAACATTGGAAATGGCGTCGTGTTTGAGTAAATATTTATACAATATATAGATTATAGAAAGCGGAGGTAAAATAAATGCTCTTAAATCACAATTTAGATCCACTTAAGCTGTGTTAAGAAAAAAGGGATTTTTTTCCCAGATTGGCAGAGTTTGCAAAAGAGTTTCTTGGCATTTGAAGTTCCAAGCGAACGTTAATTTCCAAAAGCGAGGCAAATATGAACTGAACGAAGAATCTACTATGCAATTAAATATGATTGTATACCCATAAATGTATAAAACCATCCATGGAATATGTATATATACATGAAATGTATATGTTGGTTTAATAAAACAGTATTTTTTCTTTAAATTCTGGTTGGGTAAATTTTAATGTAAGGTTAAGGGAGACATTTCATCACATTTACCATTTTAAAAGCTCTATTAACTGATTCTACTTCATATTTTTAGCTGTCTTGCGTTCTTATTAGAAATCTAAACATTTCGGTACCGAATATCGAAAGTAGTGGATACTTTTTAAGTCGGTACTAAGTATCGATCAATACATAAAAATATCGACTTAGCACATCAGTACAATTGTGTGACGATAATGAAGAACTGTGAGCTGTGAGCCACGGTACAAATATTTTTAGAGGTAGTTTCACTTTTAATTTTTTGACAGAAACTGTGTTCGGCGGCAGACGTCTAGTATTGCCACTACTTTGAAAAAGATATTGGGGATTTTAAATTTAATTTTATTGTATTTCGAACACAAATCGTGTAAGTTTTAAATGTAAATATACAATATGTAGTCGGAGTTATTTGTATTTAATGCTGTACTATTAGTTTTAATAGAATTATACAAAAAAACAGTTTAATGGGGTTAAATTCAACACTTATAAAATGTTTTAAGCCTTAAGTTACATTTACATTGGGAGATTTTTTAACCGGCGGTAATACTTTTGAATGTATATATAAAGAATTTTCTTCAGTAAAAAATTTTGTATGACATAAGACAAAATGCAATACCTACAAATTATACTCAATATATCGAAAACTAAATATCAAATATCAAAAAACGAATAGCCCAATTTGAAATGGCTTGATAGTTGGAGAAAAACTTTATTAACTTTATTTGCACAATTTTCGTATACAACATTTTATTATCTGTGCGACAATATGAAACAATTTCACAGTTTTACGACAAAATTTTAGAGATTTTAGAACTTTGTCCAAGGTAATTTAAGCAATTTACAATATTTTTCCGAGTGTTTAAAGCACGGAATTTATACGAAGAACTGTCGTTTATATGTAAAAAATGTTTGTAACATACGACAAAATTGGCCGAAATCGCATCGACCTTGCACTTTTCATAAAATTTTACTGAATGTCTCGGAAACTAAAAGAGAAATCCAAAAACAGATAAAGTCACTTAAAAGAGCTTAATTAGTTTAGAATAACTTGATTATTAACTAGTTTTTGCCCAATTTTCACATACGACTTTTTTTTTTATCAAGGCAACGATATTTATGAATGTGCTTTGAGACAACCGATTTTTGAATCGCCCAATATATGTACATACATATATAAATGCAGCTTTGTACTTATTCACATTTTGTTTCTGTTTTCTTTGTTTTTCTTAATGCCAAAAAATAAAGGGATTTTTTTGTTAATAAGGAATCGGTAGCACGAAAATCCGGAACACTGTTTCTGTCAAATGGTTAATATGGCGTCTGAAATAAAAGAGTGAAAGTTCCTCTAAAAACGATTGTATCATGCTGTGAGCATGGAAAATTGCTCTATGCTAGTTATAGAAGATCAATATGTGCAAGCATACAAGTTCATCCTTTGCAGCGAATCTTTATATATGTAGTGTTCAATAACCAATGATATATAATATGACTTTAAGTCTGACTTTGTCTCATTTTGTGTCTGGCAGGTAATAAAATTAAAGCAGATCTCGAAAAAAACTAATTTTAAATTCTTTCAATTTGGATCAGGCTAAGCAAGCACGGCACAGCTTGAGATATAAAGTCATTCGGCTAAAGCCCGCATTAACGCTAAGTTAAAAAGTGTACTAAGTATAATATTAAATATACATATATTGTCCGCAAAGCGAAAAATTTTCATAGATTTCAATTCATTTACTTTCTATCCCTACCTACTGCAATGCATAACGAATAATGTGCAAATCATAACTAAAACAATAAAACGAAAATAGTTAAAATAATACCTACACGAATTACTGAGGCTATGCAGCATCACCGAAAGGTTTTTTTTTTTTAATATAAAATATTCCGGAAAAACTAAAAACGCTTTAAGTGAAGTGGAAAGTAAATCGTTTGCAGACCACTTAGTAAACGCCTGAAAGCACACAATAAACCGCTAACACGAACAGTGAGAAATATGTATGTAGTAGAAAAATTTGTATCCAAACAAGAATAAAATAAATCCGCAAGTATGTAAAACCGCCCGAAAACGAAACGTAGTCAACTTGGTGCAAAGTTCAAAGAAAACCAAAGAATTTCAAGTAACTGCATGTGTTCGTTCGAGAACGCGCTGGCATGGGTCGATAGTTTTAGTGCACGCTTGCGGTTTTGTTAGAGAACATGTAAATGGCTTTTTCTGCAAAAAGTATGTATGTGTGTATGTGGCACGGATGCACGCGCGCTTGCTCACATGTGTGAGTTTAAATATATTTAGTTAGGAGTTAGGAGCTTAATATGTCGCTTACCACTAGAAAATAATGCTTGCCTCAAATTGATGCTCTAGACGCGACAGCCTTAGCAACCTTCTCTTTATAAGGCATTGAGTGTGTAATTTATACAAGCATAGCTAGGCAAGTATTTAAGTGCACATGTATGTGTATAAGTATGTGCTTTTGCTTTTGCCACTTCACTAATATGTACATATATATATATATATTTTTTTTTTTTTTGTGAAATGTTATAGAAGCATAATTTTGCTCACATTTCTTTGCCAACATCCTTAGCGGGAGGCGAGTCTATGCGTTTCTTTGTAGTAAAACTTTCGTCACAACTTACATTACATTTGCATCTATATTAGTAACAGTTTACCATTGAGTACTTATCATTGACCTACATAGTTTCTTTTACAAAGCGAAATGGAAAAACTATAATATGAAAATGTTTGTAGAAAGCAAAAGATTTACAAATATATGTATGTATAAACATAATTATTCTCGATTACGCACTAGTATTTTTTTATATTTATGTGTATAATCTAAGAAAAATGTGCCATTTTTTATTTTTAAATCAAAGCTTTCATAGTTTACCATACGCAATCATAATATATGCGGCGAAAAAATATTTTTCGTAGATATGGCATACAATTCTTGAAAGCTCGATATTTTTAATTGGCGGTGATTTTAATTATAACCAATACTGAATTTTACAAACGCGCTGCAAAAGAGTCGCCAAATATTACAAAAATTTCTAGAATAAAATTCGTTATTGATTTTGTGTATTGATTCATAGATTTCTATACCATACAATAATCCCAGTAGATAGAGAAAAAATACCCGAATAAAATATCAAAATATATATTTCTAATTCGATGTCTTTATAAATAATTGAATGTAATTTAAATAATAGATAACTACTGGCGATCGGCAAAAATATTTCTAACTTTGAATTAACTCATCCATTTTGGGTAGGAATAATTAAATACAACATAAAAATAATAAAAAAATATATACATTTCTCCATCTACTTTTAAACTTAAAACATAAATGACATTTTTCTCATTTTTATTAATATTTTTTTAAATAAGTATATAAAACGTTATTATAATTGTGTATAAAATTTAGTTAATTTAAAAAACAAAACACATTTCAAACCTTATACAATTTTATTGAGCTCGAGGCCAGTTTGTGGAATATTTTATTTGAAAACAAAAGTCCACTAAAAAACCTTAACAAATTCGTATACAAAAATTTTAAAATATTAACACATTTTCACTAAAATTTTAAACTTTTTAATCAGAATATTAAAAAAATATTGAATTGTCTTTTATATTTTGTAAATACTCCTTAAATTATTTGCATGCGCCTGGTTTTATTTATTTATTTATAAGTCGAGAACTGTCTTAATTGTCAGTTAATGATTCGAAAGCCATGATTTAAATTTGAGAAAATATATTTTTTTACAATAAATTAATGAGTTGTTGGCTCATCTCTCTATGATGTTAATTCCACTCTCTACGAGGTTTTTTCATCAATCGTCTTTACATAGTCTTCCAAAGAAGAATGTGTGAACGAATCAATTTTCTCGCTGTTGAGATCGTCGTCTATGTGTTTACTGTTGATGGAAATCATTGAATAATCCATTACCACTTCTGCCAGGATTTGAACCCTGGAGCTCGGAATTGCAGAGCCAACACGCTACAAGTTGTGCTACGCTAGCCCAGTGGACTGTTGTGTTTATTCCATCTTCCTTAATAATTATGAAGAAAACAATTTAATTAATTTAATAAAAAGAAGTCTGATAAGGAAATAATTTCCAAAATAGTACTATAACTTCTACCATTAAAAAGCGGTTAATTTGGGGAAAATATTGTCCTTGATACCATTAGCATTACCGTCAATAATCGGACAATAACCACGCCCAATTTCCATATAACGGAAATTTTGAAAAATGCAAAAACTTCGTTTTTCATTACTTATTGGAAGAAATTGAGTAACGTTTAATACTAGCAGCGATTTGAAACAAAGAAACGGGGTTTTTATGAAATTATGCGCACCGCCAATACAAAAATACATCGTCATTTAAACATATATTTTTCTGCACGTTTAAAACAGATGAATTGTGAAAGTTCCGGTATTTTCCAATTTTTTTCTGATAACGCATGCTCGGGATTTTTCATAAGGGAAAAATTCCCGATTTGTGTTTGTAAATAAATTTTCAAAATGAAAGTAATATTTCCGGAGCATGCGGTTTTCAGAAGTTCAAAACTTGATGTATTAAGGATTTCATAACAAAAGAAGGTAAAAATTCTCAAATACCACAATACGAGTATATTTGTACGAATAACTTCCATTATGCTAAATAATACTCACAATGGTTGTAAGCTTTGCATGAACGTATTCCTGATATCGCATATTTTAAATTTGTATGGCCAATTTGGTAAATATCTTCTTCTTCTTCTACTCCGGCTCTACAATTCTGTAGATAAAGCGATGAGTATCTCTCGCCAACATATACTGCTTGCCTCGATGCAAAAACTAATCCAAAAATATTATAAGGGACCTATTTAAAAAAAAATCTAACAAAAATATAGAAACCGGTTATTTCCATGTGTACTGTTATTTATATAAAAATCATTCAAATTTTTTGTGTGCATCGCAAAACAGGTTTTCTTATTGAATAAAGATGTTTTGCGCATTTAAAATTACAATAAGCGGTAATTAGCTTCAAGTAAATTGAATTTAAACTTTTATTTGTGTTTGAAATATTTTTTAGTTTTGAATAAAGTGGGCTAAAAAAAAAATATGAAAAGATTTGGATATTACCGGAATTTAAAATAACTATAGTATTACTGAGTTACAGTAATTTAACGAAAATGGGCGGGCCACAACCATTCTTAAAAATTTTGTAATTATGCTTCTCATATTGTAGTTTGTTCACTTTTCGAAACCGTTTCATGGGAGTTTTCAAGATTTTTCAACAAATTGTGTGCCGACACCGAGGGAAATGTGTGCAAAAAATTTGATGAAGATTTTTATAACCGCTATTGAGATACAATAAGTAGATCTGATCACGCTCATTTTTTGTATTTTTTTTTTTTAATTAACTTAATTATAAATTTTGACCAAATGTTCTTCAATTATTGCTGAAACATTGAAATATTAAGATTTTTAAAAACCACCCTTATATTTGAGTTGAGCGTGGTTATTGTACGAATAAGCTCTTTTGCCTGTTAAAAACAGTCCGGTCCGAACTCTTAATCTACCTCATTTAAAATGTTGGTCTAGCAACGACTGAAAAGATAAAATAGCCTCAACTATATATTTTTTATAAATATTGTTTTCTCCAAACGATTTTATGCAAAGTATAAAAATAAATTATTTTTATAGCTCCTAGGCTTATACACAACAGCATGCGACAATTTCTTCTACAAATTGTAATTTCAAGTTTTTATATTTTGATGATAAGTTTTTGACAATTGAATAGGTTTTTGAAATCTGAATAACTAAATCTAACTCCATATATAATATATTTCAATGAAGACATTTACTTTATAATAAAGTGCAAGTCCCACAATATGCCTTAGCCTCAGATTATCATTCAATTGTTACCTCAAAAATTAAGTATAACCCTAAGCTCCCATTTTTGCATAAACATTTTATCTTATGACGTTTTCTTTTATCGAAAAAAATTTCGCCTAACCGCATTGCAACTTTTACATTAGGCTAACTCTCATCCTGAAAAAGGCTGTATTACAAGAAATTGTTACCACTTTGATTGGACAGAGTCTAAAAAAATAGGAAATAGACATGCAACGCCTTAAAGAAAAACAGGGCTACAATATTTCGAGGAAAGAAAACGCCATTAATTTACGTTTTAACATTTTATACAATTTTTATTATACTAGGGTTTAGAAATGTACAGAAAGTAAAAAGAAAAAAAATATTATTTAAATTAAAAAAATTGTCAAACTTTCATCCAAATTCATTATTTTATTTGAGTATTCTGCTTTCAAACAGTTCTTTGAGAAAGGAACCTGCAATATATTGCCTAAACAAAACTATTTAAATGAAAATAAAGTCTTCTCCTATACAATAACTAAAACAGCTTGAAATTGTTCACGACATTATTGCCTGCGTTGTGCTCTGACGGTCATTCCTTTACCAAATTATTGACTATTAGCGCACGTTGAAAAAATATGCAGCGACAATCGAGACAACATACTTACATTTCTACACACAAACATACTCGTACATACTTACCCAAACATTGTACGAGCACCTACTACTAACCTATAAGCGTCCAAAGTTAGAATAACTGGCAAACAAGTACTCGAAAAGTTAAAGTACTTCTTTGACAGCTGCTCAAGTGGTTGCTCTCCTACTCGACTACAGTTTGCTGATACGCTGCAATACTCGGCTACTACTACTGTTTAGTGCTTACATCGGCATTTTTATTCGGTATGTGAATGCTACCTTGGTCATAACTTTAATATTACTTTCGTTGTCGATTTGACTTTTAAGAGGCAAGCGTCGAGGAGAAAAGTGGTGCATAGAAATAGAAAAAAAAAAAAAAAAATCAAATGCAATATTTCCATGCATGACAAAATCATCATTCTGGGTAAAGCGGGTTTAATAACCACACAAGCGCCAGTCGATATTTTCCAACTGCGTGATGTTAACATTTTGACATTTGGTAGCCTTTGGTTAGTCACATAGTAGTAGTCGAAGATGTTAAGCCTTCTTCAAATCAATATTTTTGGAGCACAGCGGATACCAATGCAGGCAATTGTGCCACAAAAATTTTTGTCGCTTCACTGCATCTTGAGTTGATAAATTTTTGTTGCAATCGCTTTTGTTAACTTTTATGCTTAGACGAGTGCATGTGTGTGTTAGCGTGTACACATTTTTCATCATTTACCAAACACTTTTCTATTTGCGAAATTGGCAAATACTTGCATTCCTGTGGCATTTGCCTTTGTATATTTCATCCACTTGCATTCCCATTTCCTTTCATTGTCAGCTAGATTTTGCTTTGGTTCGGAATTGTGCTTTAGCTGCCAAGTACGCCAGCAGCAGCTGACTTCTATTAGTTTTGGCCATTGTTGTATTGACATTTGCCAAAAAAAAACCCGTTGATATCAAATAATGTGGATATGAGTTATATTTTATATATACAATTGATAGATCGATATTTTGTTTTTCTAGCGCATTTCGTATTTATGTTATTGCAATGGAAATCACAACTTGCATATGAACGAGTACATATTCGAGAAGGGATAGAACTACAAAGAATGTTTTATTCACTTAACCAAGAAAATATTCAAGCCAGGTAAAAAAGTATTAAACAAATATTAAAAGTTCCTCGCTTGGATAAGCTTATTTTCTAGGAGCTCTAGTTTCGATAAGTTCCTGTTTTTGGCTCTCGAAATTTCTTATGTACCATACGCTGATGATCTCAAAGTTTACTCCGTTATAAAAAATACCGAGGACTCCTTTTTCCTTCAATCAGATCTCAACAGGGTAACCTCTTGGTGTGACAGAAATCGGTTACCTCTAAATACTAGTAAATCTTAGCACATGATTTATTCCAAAAAGCTAAATATAATCATTTACTCTTCTCGGTGATTCTCTAAAATCTGTAATTCAGGTCAAGGATCTGGGCATCTATTTCGACTCGAAGTTCATGTTTAAAAGCCATATTGAGTATATTGTATCTTAATCTTAATCGATGTTAGCTTTTGTTCGTCGAAATAGCTCAGACTTTTCAGATCCATATACACTAAAAACCACATACAGTGCTTTTGTGAGGTTACGCCTTGAATATGCGGCCAATATTTGGCGACCTTCCATTACCTTCATACCCCGTCCGCTGTCAGCTCATTATATTAAATTTACTTGAGGATAGGAGAAAGTTATTATCTTGCACCATTATCTTTAAAGTTATTACAATAAGTGTTGATTGCCCTGATATTCTACAGAGAGAATACCTTTTAATATACCGAGACGAAATTTACGACATTTTAACCTTTTTTATTTGCCTTATTCGTAGTCACTGTACTCTATAAATGCTCCAATTTTTCGTGCCCTTAGAGAGATAAATAATTTTAATCTAATCGTGGGCATTGATATATCGATTCCTTAGAGTTACTTTAATATACAAGTTACCTACTTTTGTATTAGTCATAAGCTTTTATCTTACTCATTTAGTTAGCATAGTCAGTAAGAATTTAGTATTCATTGTTTTCCGTGTTTTTTTTCTAAGGATCATAATAAAATGATTTAATATTAAATAAAATAAGAATAAATAATTTTTTATATATCACGTTTTAATAACTGTTCTCAAAACTTTAAGGGCCTATTGCACCATCTCTGGTTAAAATTACCGGCAGTAAGCAGCAATTCAGCTTACTTATTTAGCGCTTACTTATCTGACGGATGGTCTTAACCGCCACTTTTAGATGCGATAAGCGCTTAACCGGAGATGGTGGAAACGGCCCTAAGAAATGTTTACTCCATATAAATATATATGTATATGTATGTATATATAGCGCACTCGCGAAAAATCGAACACGTGATAACTTGAACGTTCGGAAACTTGAACATTTTTTATTCTTTATTGACTACTCTAAAACTCGAACACAATTTTTGTAATATTTCTCTGCGAGAACATTAAAAACTCCAGCTAGCAGTTGTGCAACGGCGGAAACTGTATTTGTTAGATGCATATATGTACGAGGACATACATAGCTATTTACATACATATTTTTATTTAAAGACGCCTTACAGTTGAGGCCTATTAAAACTTACGATACTTTTATTTTAAATGCGCCAGATTGGCGGATGTTTTCCTTAGCAGAAAAGGCTGAAATATTTCAGGCAGTCAAAACTGATAAAAGTGTCACAGCTCTCTCCAAAAAGACAAAATAATGCTAAATCCACAATTTGTGTAATTGTAAAAAAAGAAAAACAAATATTAGAATGCGTTTATTATATGGAAAAGGCACTTTGCAAATGGTTTTTATTACAACACAGCAATAATTATCCAATCACCGGATAAATTTTAAAAGAAAAAGTTTAGTTAGTAACATGCTTAGTTAAGCAAGAACAGCTCAATATATTTTGCCAGCGATGGGTGGCTACAGAATTTTAGGAATCGTCATGGAATACGCCTAATCTGAATCTCAGGGGAAATATTATCTTCGCGACCGGAATTAGTGGAGCCATTTAAAATTAATTTAATTTGAACTATGCGCAGAATAAATTTATAAAGCAGATGAATCCGGTTTATATGGGAAGCTTCTTCTGGGAAAATCCCAGGTTCCTTGGATGGAAAAGCAGGTCCCCGGAAACAAATCTGAAGAACAGCGTTTCACATTTCTGGCATGCGCCAATACTACTGAAAAACATTAGATTAATATGTTTGTAATCGGAAAAGCGAAAAATCCTAGAGCATTGAAAAATTTCTCTGCCCAGTGCAGTACAAAAGTTCAAAGTCAGCATGGATGAAATCAACTCTGTTAAAAAATTCGTTTCACTTTCCGTTTGTATCACAGGTATGGCAATGCTTCACAAACAAAAACATAATACTATTATACATCCATTAATATTAGGTTACTTTCACAGAAAAATAAATAAGTAACTGGAATAAGGACAACTACTTGATTGAAGAAAGAAAATCTGAAAATGAAGTCGAGGCTGAAGATGAAAATGAACAAAATCGCTTAAGTTTACTCGAAGCGGTATTAATTTTCAGCAGAGCGATACAATGCGCAAATGCTGAATGAGCTTGCCCAAGAACAGTGAATGTGCTACAATTACTGCCGGGGAATGGACCACAACAAAACACAAAATATACTCCAGAGCTGCAATTTATTTAATGCTGCTAACTCTTTAATGTGCCTTGGTTGTATGCCTATTTGGCTTCTTTTTTTTGTAACAAAACTCATAAAAATTTTGTTATATTTTTCAAGAAATTTGTTTTTGTTTAAAACGCTAATTTACATTAAGTTTCCAAGTTGAATCAATGACTAAATAAATTTAGGTAGGTTACAACATAAATAAATTTCCAAAGAGTCACATAATAGCTTCTTATTATTATTATTATTCTTTATTAGAGCAATATAAAATATTACACTAACTAATGGAGCACACTAGCTACTTAGGCCTACGGTGCTTTGGTTTTTTAAGCAATATACTAGTTTATTGACAGGTACAACTTATGTTTTTAAATTAGTTAACGTGTGATTAAATGCTATTAATTAAGCCGACATCTTTTATAAAGTTAAATATCTTAAGGACATTATCTGTGGTGATATGTTTTAGGATCAGGGAAGATTGGGTTGAGCGAAAGTGGGATAGCCTTTTGCAGTGTAAAGCTGCACAGTTATCAAGGATGTGTAGAATTTTAAGGTTATTCCCGCAAAAGGTACAAGAGGGCGGAGGACTGGATAGGAGGAGATATTCGTGTGTTAGTTTTGAGTGCCCAATCCTTAACCGGGTAAAAATACTGGTTTGCATTTTAGATAGCGTAGATGGAAAAGTTGCCTTTTTGCGTTCGGGGTTGAATTTGGTGTAGGGGTGATTGAAGAGGGTCCATGTATTGAGTTGATGTAGCGAGAGGTAATTACTGATAAGTCTACGGATATCATTTTGAAAGGGGGGGTCGAAAGTGATTACAGGAGACAAGTGCAAACTTTTTGCTGCATGATCAGCATGTTCGTTTCCAGTGATTCCTTTGTGGCCCGGGATCCATAATATTTTTATTTTACCCGCTTTTTTATTAACCAGTCACGTATTTGGGAGATAACATGATTGTTGTTGTGGATATTCTCCAGGGCCTGTAGGACAGAAAAGCTGTCTGTGAAAATTGCGAACCTACCCTTATTATTGTATGCGTGAGTTACTGCCTTCAGAATTCCAAAAGCTTCCGCTGAAAAAATGGAATAATGGCTTGGGAGACGACCTCCTATTAATAATTTGCCGTTATAATCAACAGCAGCAAAAGTTGTACTGAATTCAACTATGGAACCATCTGTGTATATATGAAACCTATTGGCTAAATCTTTCTGGCTAACTAATTCGTGAAAGAGCTGTTTATACGTGTCAGGGCTCGTACAGTCTTTTTGGAAGGAATGAAGACTGGAATCGATTGAGCTGGAAAGTAGGAGCCAGGGTGCTTGGTGGCTTATCATGAAACGGGTTGGAGGGATTTGGATGTCCAGGTCGTTTAGGTAAGATATGCAGTGTCGCATAGCAGACTTTACTTTGGGGGTGCGTTTGTGCTCAGAGGCGTTTTTAAAAATATCAAACAGGGGCCTGTTGGTGGTAGTTAGGAGTTTTGGAATTAGTTTGATAGTGGCCGTTTTATATCTTTCCGGGATAGACGGCAGCCCAGCGTCAGCAAGGACACATTTAGTTGGGGAAGTTGGAAAAGCGTACACGCTTCTGCGTACTGCGGTGTGATAGGGCATATTGATCAGTTTGAGATGTGATTTTGCGCAACCTCCATAAGTAGGAAGGCCATAGTCTATTTTGGACAAAATTAATGCCCTTGTTATATCTACTAGTGTATTGGTGTGAATGCGTAGGTGTTTTGAAGTTAGGTATTTGCTTTACGTTTTCAATGGTTGTATTCGTTATATTTATTTGTACCTGCGGACAGTGTATTTTGCGGCAAACATGCAAAATTTTGCATTTGTTCTGTGATAGAATAGCTCCTGAGTATTGTCCCCAGGAGTAAATATCTTCTAGCAACTTCGAAAGGATTGTTTGAACTTTGTTGATGTCTTTGACTTTTGTATAAAAGAAAGCATCATCAGCATATATCCTGAAGTTTAAGCTTTTGTACACGGATGCTACTTTATTGAGCTGTTCAAAGGCTATAATAAAAAGAACTACGGAGAGGGGTGAACCTTGGGGAATACCGTTTTCGAGTGGATATGTGGAAGAGAAACAGCCATTTACTCGAGTCTGGAATTTACGACCTGTGAGGAAGGACTTTATTAGCTTATATATCCTGGGTCCTACTCCCCAGGATGCAAGCTGTGCGAGAAAGACATGGGCCCCAATGCGGTCAAAGGCCTTTTCAAAATCCGTTGATAGGATTGTAACGTGGTTTTTTGTTGTTAGTGAGTCTGTAATGTAGTGTTGCAGGGGCAGAAGCCCTTCTAGAGTACCGTGCTGCTTTTTAAAGGCGACTTGGTTGGGACTGACGAGATTTATTTTTGTAATAGGATAAGTGGTAGCCGATATATGTAATAATATTTAAAATAAAACCTTTTAACGAGCTTGGTCTAAAGTCTTTTAATTAAGTTCTAAGATCTTTCGAATAAAAAGAGGTCTATCGACCTACAGACAATAATCTTGCGCTTGGAAAAATTTGAGAAATTAAAAAAAAAATAATTACAATTGTCTTAATTTGCCAATCTTAAATATACTCCAAATCAGGGCCGGCCGCAGGATTTGTTTTTGGAGGGGGTTGTCTGTAACATCATTCGTAGTAACCAAAAATGTCATTGTTTTAGTTTGAGTATTCAGCATATTTTATTTAACAGTGGATAAAATTCACAAGCTTAACTCAAAGAAAAGTGACACGATGCGTTATTTATTAAATTATGCTGATGTAGTATATTGGAACGATTTTCTGTCATCCCTTGTCAAATTTGATTTTGCGACATAAGGGTTTCGGCGTTTTACCATCTTCTGTGTCGTTTCGATATAGGAACAAAAAGTGGTTTGAAACCAAAAAAAAGAAACAAAAGGTAAAAAAATTAAGCAATCCACTTATTAAGATCTTATTAGATTGGTTGTTGTCCTCTTTTTAACAATAGGAACCACTCCATAATCCTCCATTTTCAAATCCAAACTCATTAGATTTCAGGGAGTTCTTCTAGAAGTGCTTCGATTTCGTCTAAATTTAGGGGTCGAGTTTATTCTGAAAATTTCCTAATGATTCAACATTATTGAAAGTGAAAAAAACCACAATAACTTAAGCTAGCTAAATAAAAAAGTTTTACAGAGATCTTTAGATATTTTCATTATTATTTTTATAAACTAAAATATGGAAATTTTTGTATGCATATTGGTCGTTTTAAATACCTCCCCCCCTACCATTGCGGCCGGCCCTGATCCAAATTATAGATATGTATGTATGTTTATCTTTGGATTTTAATTTAATCTTTAACAAGTAATTTTCTGAAACACCTTCAATTTATCAACTATGTATTTTGATATGAATTTAAATTATCTTCTTAAATTGACTTCGAAGTGAAGTATCTATCAAAAACTATTTTCAACTCAAAATACACGGATAATAGATATATATATATGTATATATGTGTTCGAACTTTGAAGAGTTAAATTGGAGATACATATGTACAACATACTGATATGTATTATCGTTATTTTAGTGTCTGACCTACATTTCGCAATAGACGCGTAATTTAAGTGCTTTCAAATGCATGTGCAAATACAAATACAATTATTAAGATGTGAATAGATATGAAAGCATTAAATTGTATATATGTGGGCTTAAGAATATTGTGGTCATCTCTATCTAATTGTAATTAAAGTGTACATTTGCTGAAATCATATTGAATACGAGCATGGTTTGTCAAATGAAATGAGCAGAGAGGTGGCGGCTTTCGAATGTAAAATGGAACACTTGATTAGCAACCTGTTGCCACTTTGTATTGTTCTACTTGATTACGGAATGTTGTAACTGTAAATGTTGGTAGCTGATTTGTGTAAGTGTTGTGTAAATCGAAATGTGGGCGTCTTCTTCACATAATTATTAAGGAATTCCAAATTGCTATTGAACAGGGTCACAATGAAAGTTATGTACGATTAAATTTCTATAAAATGAAATTTACCAAGAGCAAATTATTTTAATTCAAATAGCTTACATTTAAAATAGTTTAATATGCAAATATATCACAAAGTAGATTATTTATTCTGCTGTTAGTATTATTATATGCGCAAAAGGAAGATTTACATTTTTTTACAAAAAAAAAAAATTTAAACAACAAAGAAATTAATAAATACTTTAAAATCATTCATATCATTTTGTATCTGTTTGAATTTGCACTCAAATATCTTAAGTAGCAATGTTGATTAATGGTAGGAAAAGCTCTGCCAAACACTGAGCTATATAGTGTACGCGCCAAAATTATTATTATTATAATGTTAATTGCCAAGTACTTTTTCAATGCATTTTCTGAGATAGCTCTGCAGAACAATATGTACATTTGAATAGTCGTTCAGCTTGTTCCTTAACATTTTCTTGAAATTCCATTTCACTAGTTTTACTCGGAACATAGTCGAATAGAGCGTCAGGTGGTAAGAACTGTTTCGTTTCGCATTCGTCTAAAAGAAGCAGATGTATGTATATCGCATTTACTTTTAAATACACGGAAATGCCAATTCTTCTTTCCTTTTGTAGAGGTTTTTTGCAAAAAAATACGATTTTTCCAGAAATTCATTTATATATTTTCGGATTGTGGGTCTGAAAACTAATAGTAAAAAAATAAAAAAAACAAGAAAAAAATATTTTCAAAATTTATTAATAAATAACAAATAAGTAAAATACAAAAGCAACAAAATATTTGTACAAAAATTATTTTTTATTTTTTTATTTATTTATTAGAAATATAATTATAAATAATTGTATTAATAAATAAATTTATTACATTAAAAAAAAGTTCTGGAGCAATTTTTTACTCTGCCGATTTTTTGATTGTGGATTGTGAATGTATTTATATGGACATAACCGTATTAGTATATGGCTACTCCTGTGAAAAAACTGTGTTCGGCTTAAGCTCTATTCTTACTCATCTAGCACTTTGCCTGAGTTAAGTACAATCCTAAAAGCCGCTATGTTGATAAACTCAGTTGAAAACAAGTAAGAAAGGGCTGTATTAGGCTATGCCGAAGGCTCCACACCTTTCATGAATAGAAAAATTGTATGGGAGCTGTATGTTTTTTTTTATTCTATATCAATGATTTTGAGGGCTATAATAGTCGCTAAAATAATTAATATTTGTGGAAAATTTCAAGTCTTTAACTGACTAAATATAGCAGTTATGACCTAAAATACAATATCTAAAATATCTGTTGTAGGGCAGCTATATGTTATATTTATCCGATCTAAAAGATTTTCACTCCTAAAATAGTTTTCATAATAGCTATTATTTGTGTAAAAGACTTTAGCTGCTTAAATGGAGGTGTTTTCGTGCTAAATGAAATATCTGAACAATTGGTTGTATGGGAGCTATATGTTTTATTTCTGCTAACTATATGATTTTCACTGCTTATATAGAGCTAATAATAGCGGACCTTCTTGCAATATCTAGCTGCAAAAATAAAGGAGTTATAGAGCTTAATGTAATATCTGAACAATCGACTGCTATATACGTTATAGTTGTCCGATCTGGTCGGTTCCGACAAATGTCTAAATGACTGCCAAGTTTCATTCAAATAGCTCAAAAATTGAGGGATAAGTTTGCGTTAAAACAGACGGACAGACAGACAGACAGACGGACAAGGCTAAATCGACTCAACTCATCACCCTGATCATTTCAGTACACTTTTTAAGGGTCTATTTCTTAACATTCTGGTACTTACAAACATTGGACCAAAGCTAATATACCATTTCCATGAATGATATAATAATTTCATACGGCAAACTTTATATTGTTCTGAATGTTTATCAATAAAATTCTGTGAATCACGCAAAATACAACGGAATTATATTAGTGATATTTTATCTAACTAAAATAATTCTCACGAAAAAATTAACTTTGAGCTTGCATAAGGATTCCTAACCTAATATTTCTTCTACAATTTATTATTAAATTTTCTTAATTCTTTTTTATTGGTATTGGACCTTTTTTGAAAATTAACTATTGCGTGGTAAACACAATTGGTGTGGGTTATTAGAGAGCATTTTAGTCATGTGCATTTTTTAATTTAATTATGTTTATATTTTAAATAGTTTCAAAACGAGAAAAAATGTTTGTATATCAGAGTTGCATACTTATGTACATATATATATTTCTATTACCACCTATGAACGCAGCCGTGAGATCTTTTAATCTTCCGTATGTAAATTTAAATTCAATTTTAGTGAAATTTTCAGTCACTAAGAAAAAACGAAACCACCAGTATAAAACTCTCATTGACCCACATACTTGCTATGAAAAGTGACACACAAAAAAAAAAACAAAAAAAAAATTTAAAAAAAGCAGTAACTGCAAAAAAAAAAATATTTGTGGAATGCTTCAAATTGTCGCAAATATTTGTTAAACGTACACACTTCTGAAAACTTGCTGACAGCTGAACCACAACAGCGATTTTCCCACCTGTAGCAAGTTGCAAAATGAATTGCTATGTACGAGTACTATGTAGTATGTGACGAGCCTCAACAACGAAAATATCAACAGTATATCAACAACAATTGTCTGCTGCATACGAGTAGGTGCACAGCATTTTTCCAATTTAAATGATACATTTCAATAAAAAATTCAATTAAAACCAACTGACCATAGTTATTGTCTCCTTTTAATTTTTTCGTTTTAACACTGCATTGCAAACATTGCTTGTGGCCAAAAATCAGTGTGGAAAAACGTTTAAATACTCAGAAAATAATATTCGTAAATATATGAAAATCTTTATCGCGATGTTGAAATAGTGGCTTTGTTTGCTGTAAATCATGTAGATAGGTAAGAATCAATACCATTACTATTAGCGTATATACACATACTCGTACATACATATGTAGCTTGGCTTGAAAATAGTGATAAGTGAAAGAGATAATAATATAATATAATTTTGGCGCGTTCACTATATAGCTCAGTGTTTGGCCGAGCTTCTCCTACAATGTTTTTTGGTATGCGTCTTTATATTATACCACAAATGGTGGGACCTACAGTTTTGTGCGGACTCCGAACGGCAGATGTATTTAATGAGAAGCTTTTTCATGGCAGAAATACTCTCGGAGGTTCGCCATTGCCTGCCGAGAAAGAACTTTTTCTATGATTAATATTTTGCTTGCCCTCGAACTCACCGGCATATCAAGTTATAGCACGCACCGCTACCAACTCGACCACAGCGGCTAAATATCGAAAAGGACGCATTAGTAAAGAACTTGATATTCTCTTGAAAATCCTTATCATAAGATCCTCTCTGGAATAAGTGTTTTATAAGTGATAAGAATTCATTCAAATAATTTGATCAGACCAATAAGAGATAAAGCGTAAAACTTTAAAATACCTCTTTGGAAATATTTGTACGCATTGAAGCCTTCAAGAAAACGTACTTAACCCGCTATTCAAGTTATTTGCAATAAAGTCGTCGAAAATGGTCCAAACATCTAGGTCGTCGGAGTAATACATATATCCAATTCATCAGATTTTAAAAGTAGTCGAAGCCATCAAGTGGTCGGACCATGTACGTCGTTATCGTTATCGTATTCGTTTCAGTCAATTAATTAATGATTATGATTTCGGTGAAGCCAGCATATTTCTTCTAATTGATTCGACCACTGAAGCGAACCTTAAAACCAAACTCAATATTTTATACTTTTATTAAGATTAATACGAGGCCTTAATTTCATTGTGACAAAAAAAGTAGGGATATTTTATATAATAATATCCATATTTATATATGAGTATCAGTTTATTATTATTTCAGAAAATGGCAAACCGCCGAGTTTTTTTTTCTTTCTTATTTTAACATTTAGAGTCGGTATAAAACTATAGGAGCAATATAAAAATATACACTACGATGCGGATAGTCCACCATGACTTTAGCTCAATGTTAGCCATACGCCTAGTGGTGTGTAGATGTTTGAAAGATATTTGAAAATGTAAAATGTAAATCACAAATTTAAGTTGATGTACGATGTACTTTGCCAAAGTCTTCCTTAATTTTTTCCCATTACATAAATTTTAACTCTTTTTAATTTCAATATTTTGAGACTAAATATGTATTTCGAAGAAAATATATTGCGTTATTTAATTTGATTTAATTAAATTTCTTGTTTGCATATTACTCATACGCCACGGCAACATTATAGTGATGCGGAATAGGTACCAAGCCATATTTGCTAAGTAATACTTATGCTATTATTGATATATATTTTATCTTCTTATTGCATTCATGATATTATTATGGAGCTTTCAAATAAAATGCAACTTAACACTTAACAAAAACCATACATTGCCAAGTTTCAAATTTTTGGTAAACTTAAAAAAAATTACATCCAAACTTCAAACTTTTTTTGCTGAAGTGATATGCTTTTTTATGAAAGCATTATGGTATCTAGTATTATAAACTGTAAAAAAAAATTAAAGCACTTTTAAAGCAGTTAAATATTAGCGTCTAATAATTAAAACATATTACTGCATTTGCTTCCATGTGATGAATAAACACAATATATTTTTCTTTTAAAGAAAACTGCAACATTTTTCAAAAATATTCTAATAAGTGGCGGTAATAGTTAACCACTTGAAAAAAATTTTAAGGGCAACAAAACTAAAATTAAAAAGTATTACATTTGAGAAGAACACTTTAAATTTGACTAAAAATATATTATTAAACTTTAGTTCAAATCAGAAGTTCCATTCTAATTTAAAATCATTACAGAAAGAAAAACTCATAGATAGCAATAAATTTATTTTTATTTTATTTTTGGATATCGTTATAAGCTGCTTAAAAAGTTAAATTAAATTAAATTTTCATTCACTTTTCTAAAACATTAATGTGCACTGAAAAATTTTTGGGTTTTTTTACGAACACCTTTTAACATATTAAATTAAAAGATAAAATAAGTATATCACAAGGCAGAGCTGAATTAAAGCTTTTTAAAAAAAAAAAAAATTTCTTATTTAATTTGATTAATTGGTTATATTAATTGAAATGATCTTCAACAGTCACGATCTATTATTAAAGTACTACTAATTATTAATACTATTAGAATAAAAAATACGAATTATGAGTATATAATAAGAGCGTAATATTTGTTTAACGAGAAATTGTATTAGTGCCATATAATGCATAACGAAGCTTGAAAATCATATGTATACGATATTCGAACGGTTAGGTTACCGAGAGGTGCTACAATACCGAGCCCAAAAACGTAATCAAAGACATTCTTATATTTAGTATATAAATATTTAATATTTAAATTTTATTTTATTTAATAATTTTATTTTATTTAAAAGCTCAACGAAGCAAATTACATACTCGTATACACATTGTTCACCAATTTTAGTGCAAACAAATATTGACACATTTGGGCAATTTATATATCCTTCAATTATTCAAAACTGTTTTTCAATTAAAACATCGTTAATTCTATAACAAACACCATATAAAGCAATTTTTTAATTTTATAAAAAAATTTAGAAGACATATATCAAATTTTCGAACATTTAAAAAAAAAAATTTGAAACTCATTCAATACAAAAAAGTGCAAGTAACTAGTTTCTACGAAATACTGACGCTTTTTTCGCAATTCCTTTCACAAAAAAAATTAAACGCGGCTTTGCGATGTATTATGAAGGAAACTGAGAGTAAAAAATTGTCAAAAATCAGTGATAACCTGTAGACACTTAAAATATGCACTTCCTCAGACTAAAATTTAATGAACCAAAAAACTGCATACCGCAAAAAATTCTAAAACGTTTTTAAAAAATTCCAAAATTTTTATGAAATTTTGTTAAATCATTGTAATTTGTAATTTTGTTAATAGTTCAAATAATTTGGTTTATGGGTTTTCCTAAAAAAGTAAACATTTTTTACTTAAAACATTGTTTTAATGAATTAAAATAAAATTAATTGCCAAAATCTATTATTTTGTGGTTAGGCTATTATTATCTGTGAATAGATTAAAATTGGGTTAACAGATTATTCATAGCATTTTTCATTACCTAACAATAATGTAAACTTGTATGCAAATTGAATAATTTAAAAGTTGTAGTTTATTAGTAAAACAAAGTTTGAAAAAAGTTTAAATTAATCCGATTTTGGAAATAATGTGCAAATATTTAACCCATCGAAGGCTATTACGCTAAAAAAAGTCAAATTTAATGAATATTTAATTTAAGTGAAACAATTCATTGTGCTGGTACTGGTACAATAAATATACATATGGTACATACAAATAGGCTTAGCAGTTGAGAAAGTATTTAATTTGTGTGCTTGTGTACGAGTATGTATGCACTTAAGTAATTTGCGGATTTGTGCAAACAGTTGTGTGTGATAAATGACCGATTATTTTTTTTAGATTATTATGCGTAAAACCATAAGACATAATAACTACGTACACTTATAAAAGCTCAGAAATGCTAATAACATTTAGTTTAAGCGCCTTAGCATAAACGGTGAGCGGCTTTAATTCAAGTAATATCACAAAAATACCTTATATTGATTATTTTAATTAAGAAAACAAATTTGTAAGCTCACTATAAAACCAGAAAAATAATTAAATCAGTTTATTTTATTTTATAAAAATTTTTCTCAATGAATTCATACTGCACATGAAACGAAGGCATCTTCTCATTAGACTATTTGTAAAATTTATTAAAGATTCCAGACTTGGCATTTTGTCCGCGGAGCTACAATGAAGTGACAAATGCTGACAGCATCGCGAAAAATTTTTTTCATAAAATATTTGTTTTTTCTTGCCTTCGCAAGTATGAATTGCTCAAGAGCAAATTTCTTAATACTACATATTTCTGTTTTATGCCACTTTACTTTAAAAATTTCCTTCTATTTGCCATTTCAGCGAGTAACTTATAGATCGATTACAATTTTGTTATTGAAATAATTTAATATAATTACACACATATTTATGAGAAGTGTTAACGAAGCTTAAGAAATGGATTTTTACAACGAAAAGGCTTTGCATGTGATATGTTTCCATCTAAAATGGATTCCTCCTATATTCTTGTTCCTGTCCATTTTAAGCATATAAGCGGGTCAATGTTAGTATAAATTTCAGTTCAGGATTTGAAAAAAAGTTTGAGTGAACTTTTGAGTGAAGAAACCATTCCGAATTCCTGTGAAATCCGTCATTACTAGGAAAAGTGGCTAAATGTTTGAAGTACACGAAAAAAATTTAATCTGAAGTATTATGTTTCGTGAGGGAAAAAATGTAATTTTTTCTTCAAAAATTATAAGGGAATGTCGTCAAGGTCGGACCCTTGTCAAAGTTAGACCCTTGCAGTGGCGCTAGTGCCACCTCCGGGTGAGCTTGGCGGAATTACTCTTGCTGAGAGCAAACTTTGCAGAGCTCAACTTATATCGAAGCTCGTTCATGAAAAGTGATGGGCATACAGTGGCACGTCGATTGTGTTAGAAGTATCAAATCATCCGTAATAGCTGTCTTACAATTTCGAGAGAAAACATGCAATCATAAAGGTAAGCATATATGTGTATTATGTCGTAGACATCTTACGAATTACCAATATTTTTAGCAGTGAAGTTGAAGTAAGACGCGATTCGATAATGGCGCATGTCGTCAAGGTTGGAACTTTTGTGTAGTCAAGGTTAGACCACCACATTTTTTTTCAAGCAGCTGTTATCTGGAATATGGACGAAACGAAGGTTGGGAAGGTGATTTCGTTGCGAGGCACGAGAAGAATTGGCCAAATTGCGGCTCAAGAACGAGGTCCCATGGCGTTAGCAATAAATGCTGAAGGAAATTCAATTCCAGCATTTTTTTTTTGTTTCCCCGCCAGAAGATGCAGTCAACGTTCTTGGAAATGGCATCTCCTAGGGCGATAGGCTTCGCTAATAACATAATGTCAAATGCGTCAAAGCAATCTCCTAAATAGTTGCTGATCGATAATCACGCTTCTCATCTTTCTGTAGAGGCATTCGATTTTGCTGTTAAAAATGGTGTCGCACTTTTCTCATTTCAGCCACACTGCAGCCATCGCTTGCAACCTTTGGATATCTCAGGGTACGGTCCTTTAAAAGCGTACTACAAATCACAATGTAGTGCGTGGCAAAAAAACACCGCTGGGAAACGGTTGGAAATTCGAATTAACCCTGGCCTGCTTAGATTAAAACTCGACCTGGCACAGACTCCACGAAATATTAAAGCTGGATTCTCTGCTACGGGAATTTGCCAATACAATTCCGATAAATTACCGGATTCAGACTTTGTGCAAGCTATATTCAGTGGGGAAAATGGCCGAGCTGTTACTGAAGCTAAAGGCAATGACATTGATTTACAGCGCCGCATCCACACGCATCCAGTGAGATCAACTTTCCTTCTGTTTTGTCTTCCATGACGGCTTCTGCATTATATGTTTAAAAGCGATGTCTTAACATTTGAACCGCCCGAATTGTGATTCCGACTGATGTTTTTTACAATATTTTGAACAGAATTTATATAAGAAAGAATGTAAATAGAAATTAGCCATTGAAAATTAGTTTACAATTTATTTCGCAAATTTTCATAGAAGATCCAACCATGACTAGAAAAAAATATTTTTTTTAACAGATGCGCATTACTACATTTTTCGTCATTTAAATCCACTACTCATCAAACAAGTTTTGTAATCATCAGGCCTGTCAAACAATGTGCTAGAATTGCCTAAACTCATTCTCGAACGCTAGTTATAGGCAATAGTCAAGAAAGGGTCGACGACGTCCCCCTACAATTAAATGCAAATTACAAATGAATTTGATCAAGTTATCTACTATTTCAGTGTATTTTGTAGTCATATGAATTTGTTAAAAAAAAATTATTTTACGCATTTATAAATAATCGAAACTAAGTAGTGCTCTTCCATCATTTGTCGGTGTGGCAGTACCTACCCATTCAAGAAATACACATAGCCATATCGTGCATGCAAAGATTTGTAATTAGACAAAAGGCTGAGTGTATGATAGTAAAAAATTCAGGTTAATGATTCATAACCCACAATTTTTAAATATTTTCGCTTTCATTTTTAAAAGCTGGTACAACTAAAATTTTTTTTTAAATTTATTTTTAAATGAACTACAAGCTCAAACATTTAAAAATAAATAATGAAATAATAAAATAAGTCAAAATAACTTTTCAGAGTGCGTAGATGAAGCGGGTTATTACAATATTATAATGACCTCTTCAGCATTTCGATTTCGAAATACAAGAACAGAATGAAAGTGAATATATGTAACTTTTCTCCTCGTTATTGCCTTAGTTTTCACAATGCGGTGAAGGTAAGAATTTATTTTTTTTTTCCTGGAAATTAGAGAAAATACCTTAGAGAAAAGAGTGTTAGCATTATTCATTTTGATTCGGGCCATGTTTTTCAGAATCGAAATGTAGGAGAGGTATGATAAACAGATACACATACATATTTAATCGTGAATAGAAAATTTCAATTGTTCTGTTTATTATTATTTTTTTATTCATTAAGTGGAAGTCACTTTTATTTGTTAGTTGCAAATGAGAGAGTGTTACACGTGTCCCGTTCCGCCTCCTCCAACGCCAAAACAAAGTCAAAGCATTCCTCGCCTATCTACTAATATGTATTTAAATATAGTCGTATGTATATCTGGACATTGATATTAGTGAGTATACCCTTTCATGCAATCTTCGAAAAAATGAATATGCCACCTTCTGGCATGTAAAACTATTCACACGAGTATGTATTTATGTACATACCATATCTATAGGTACTAGGATGATTGACTCGCTTTATTCAAACCGTGTTTCTCCGGTTTTTTTGAAACCTTGATTTTTCGAATATCGAATAAATCGGTTTTTTTAATCTCCAAAACCGGTTAGCTTATCAAATCCAAATAAATTGCAGAAAAAAACCAACAAATGCATTTTAGAAAATTTTAAACATATATTTAGACAAATGTCATATGAGAACGGGAAAACCTTGAATAATTGTATTACGCCTAATTGACAATAAGTCCTTCAATCTCGCTCAAATTACTCAATGTGAAATTCAGTTAATTGGTATAATCTGAAGTTTTAAAATTTGATACTATGTAGGGGTTGAAGATTATTGCTTTTCGTCGCTTTCAAGTTTTTATTTTTTGTGTTTGTTTTCAAATTTGTGACCTGCTTAACACCTGGTCATAATTGAGAGACTTTATTTTGGGAGTAAAGGCTTTATTTTGAGACCAATTAATGCCAACTGGTCTAAAATTGTGACTTTTGTCTATTAGAGACTGATACTGCTTACTTAGCTCGGAAATTAAAGATTTGATTTGATTAAAAATTAAAAATCAGGTTTTTTCAAATTGCCATTTTTCAAATAAATCAAAAACCGGTTTTACAAAAAGTCGAATAGTCGAACACCCTAATAGGTACCTTCATACAAACATTTATGAGTGAGACTTTGTTCGACTGTACATAAAAAGGAATTCATTTACTACCTGTGACAGTTTCTGCCGCCCATTGCATGTTGTCGCTGGATCTGGCGCTTTGTGCCGGTTTGTGTCGCATCTAATGGCCATGTCGCTTTGTGGCACCATAGCTGATGGCCTTTGTGGAAGTGAATTAGCGCTGTGGGAACTGTGTGGGATGATGTGGCGAGCGTTCACAAAAAAGTTAAAGTAACATAGCACATATACTATGTACATAAATACTATTACTCAAACAATTGACCAAGCGATGATTTTTATACAAATAAAGGAAGTGTTTGCGCCAGACTAGTTGTTAAGTGATAAAACTCCTTTATGTATACTTGGCCGATGGATAAATTTTAAACACGTTTTAAGAAAATAGATAGATCGATTTTAAATAAACGAGTACTTGCATTTAGAAATTTCGGAGTTTCAATGCCACGTTGGTGCATTAAAAAATGGATATACGTTATTTTTTTTAAGTTTTTTTTTTTAACTTGGAATAATTCAATACATTTGTTATTTAAACTTTTTTTTAAATATTACGCTAGAATCAATTTTTTTTAATTCGCTGACCGAAAAACATTTTGAAATGAATTGTCAGAAATTAGTGTGCGTTTTGTGCCAATTGAGAATAGCGCTTTTTTATACTGTATTTGATTGGTATACAATTTTAAGTGATTTTTTTCTTGAGGTTCTAAATAAGAATGTCTTAAGTTGTAAAGAAATTTGTTTATTTTGTTTAAATTTGTATAATTTAGCTGTTAATATTTGATTTATAAAATTTTTGTTGATTTTTAACTATAATTATGTAAAGTATTAAGGGGGTCGGATCATTTACATTGAAAAAAATCGGTTAATCTCTTCCAAAACTATCTAAAAATATATGTGTGAAATATAAGTTTTAATTTCGAAGTGGTTCAAAAGTTCAAAATTTCGTTTTTCGTTGCACTTTAGCAAAACTTTGAAGCGCATTTTCTGAAAACAATGTTTTTGCAGTTGGCGTGCACGATTTCGCGAAAACTATCTCACCTATCAATCTGGTTCAACTTCTATTTTGTAAAGTAAGGAAAATTGTTCTATGTGAACCAAAGATATTAATAATTATATTGACTTTTGTAATTTTTATAAGTGAAAATATGCAAAAGTTTATTGTTGAAAATCGATTTCAAAGTTCAAACATAGGAAAAAATTATTAGGTCTGAGTTTTCATTGGCTTTCTGAGGTTCATATATAGTAAAGAAGTATACGAATTAAAGATATTTATAATTATTGTTACATTTAAGAATTACGGACGCTACTTTGCACGCCAATGGACGGAATCAGCTGCGACACGTTCCACTGCAACATGAATTCCTCCCCCATTTTTCAACATTTTTAAGTGGTTTAATCAATAAAAAAAAAGCTTTCAGATATACTCTAAAATATAGTCTTTAAACGAATTGTCTACAATGTTTCTTATTCTAAAAATAAAAATTCAAAAAAAGCGACTTTTTTCTGGCCTCTAAATGCTCCGACACCCTTAACATAACACTTTGTTATGATGTTGTCCCTTCGCAAAAATTACAATGTGGTTGATGATTTGTTTGAGCCACTGTATATTATGTGGACTTCTGATAAAATCAACTAATTCGTCACTATGCTCTTTGCTTTCAGACCTTTAAGTCCCAATCTTCCTTCATAATCATATATTATTTAAATAAAATTTAACACAACTACTTTTAACAAAACAAGTATGACACATCAACAGTTTAAGTAGCGCGTGGAACATTTTTTATTTTAGTTTTGTTAAAAAATATTAGGTAAATCGAATTATGTTGTTTTTATCAAAAGTCACTTGAAATATTTCTCCTTATATACATATGTACATACATACATTCGTGAGTAGCTTTGGTATATGTGTGTGGTTTATCTATTGCTAGTGGTGCTTTTACATTTGAGAAACGGTAAAGTTTTTTATATTCATTTATCCTAATGACAGGTTACTAAAATTTTTCGTTAGAATCCAAATTTGGTTAGCCTTGTAATTTGCATGTACGCGACGCGAAAGCATTTTGGATTGCTTTGAAGTTCTTGAAATAACCAAAAAAAAACTTAACGAATATTTCAATTTCAGTTGTGTAGTCGAAAGTGAGTTTTACATTTTACGCATTGTGAGAATTTTTCTATAAGATAAAGCACTAAACAATGATAATTTTACATGTCATATCGTCATTAGGATATGTGTTTGAGGTTTATCCTTAATGGTAAAAAGAAATGTGGCATGAAATGCCAAGTATCCTTGGAAATAATTAGCAGTGCAATGACAAGGCGTCTTTTGGCTTGGCCTGCGAGCTGGCGTCGAACTTAAACATTGTACACGTAGGAAGAAAGGAAATTTACCACCACTCAGATTTTTGAATATGCAATTTTTTGTAGCACATTCCTATGAATTATTAAACATTATTAATAATTAAACTTTTTATTATTCATAACGTTTAACTTCTTTGACTAGAAGCGACCGCGCTGTGAACTTGAAATTTGATATAATTAAAATTAATCAATTAATATTATTCTTAAATTCGATATAAATTTATATGAACTATTTGAGCTATTTTTAGTAAACACAAATTTGTATACTCAAACTTCTTTACAGATATTTAAGTTGGTTTGTTTTCTAAAATAGTATATCGGCGGTAACATAAATATGTACCATTTTATAGAAAAAGCAATAACGTTTCAATTAAATATTAAGCACAATGAAGAAGATATGACAAAAACTATCCTTAAACATTCCCTACGGTAGTTAGGCTTTTATTTACTTAGTAAGGCGACGATAGTTAAGTATCTACAAAAAATTTAAATACAATATAAAATGAAACGGATATTGGATGGGCAATAAACTTGGGGCAACCTCGTTGCTATTAACATTTTATTAAACAGATATGTTAATAAACTATTCACACGAAAGTTACAGAGCGAATTTGTTTATTACTTTCAAGTTTCAAGCAACATTTTTAAAATTTTCCAGAACATAAGTGTTGACATGCCTCATAATGAAAACTCATCCGCATTTGTGTTAGTTTCAGCGCATACTAAATTATGTTAGATCCATTTGTTGGTATACACCAAGCCATTCATATTAATCGAGGCATATTAATCATTCCGAGTTGTTCAATTACGAAAACGTCAATTTCAAAGGTTTTTGCAGTTTCTAGAAAAAGTAAGATATATACATAAATTATTTGTCACATTTAAGTGTCAATTTTATAGTTAAGTTGTTTTAAAATTCTTCAATTTATATTTTCATTTGAATCCTTATTTTCATATCCTTCGATTCAAACATTTAACATTAAATGCTTTGGATCTTATTTTTTATGTGAAAATTCTTTATGGCTAGTAGTAACTAATATACAAAATTAATATAGATGTTTATGGTGGAAACGGAAATTGGGCCGACGTGAATGGTGCACTTATATTTATGTTCATTCACCACACTCACCACATTCACTTCACATCTCATCAAGTTAAGTAATGTTATGTTTAGCTTTGTTTTTTTTCCTCCTTGGTCTCCACATGCTCTCTGCGCATGGATTTATGTATTCTTCCACACTCTTACTCTTACTTAGTGTTACTGATTTGTGTGTGTTTCAAATAAATGATTCGATTAGATGTTGATTACGGTTACCTGGACTATTCTTGTAGACACGAGAAAAGTAGGCCACTTATTGTTTGTATTGCATTAACAGTTGTCATCTTTCATCATTATAAAACGCTTCAAATAAGATTTGCTGCTGTAACTGTATCAAATTGCCTAGCTTTTGAAAGTGTCTTAAAGTATGCTTCTTCAGTTGGCGACTGGCGTAGAGGTGGGTAATTCAGCTAATTTTCGCGAGTTGTCTCAATGACTCTTGCTCAATAAAGTGAGTCAGCTCAGTGAGGTAGCAAAATTGAGTTACGACTCATTTCATAATTGTGTCGCTCTGTGCTATTACGGCAGCACTGTTATCGTCGAGAGCTGCATGTTGGATAATTAAAGTGACATCACAAGTGATAACGCGCCAAAAGAAAAACATTTTCGCGCTAGTTTTTATTTTCTGTCATTCTTTATTCTCCCTCTTTTGCATCATAGGTTTTGGGCTGGAATCAAATCCCAATCATGGGCTGGCACGCAAAAAGAATCATAGCATTTTGATTTGGCTAGAAAAGCTAGTTAATGTTATTATTCGGAGAAATACGTGTTGAAATCTTTAACTTGAAAATTAAATTAAATATCCGTATTTTAGGGATTTACATGGAAATATTGAGTTTTATTTTAAAAAGGTGTCCGTAAAATTGTATATCTAAGTGAATACGCATGTTGATCACAAATATTTCAATAATTATTTGTTTTATGCATATTTAAAAGCTGTAATTGAACATTTTTGCAAGATATGAATTTCTCGTATTTTATAATTGTGATCATGTTGATTTCATAATCTTTATTTCTTATACTGTTTGCATACCTTAAAGGTGGCGAAAAAACTGCAAAATCTCAAAGAATGCAATAAAAAACTACCAAATGCCATTTCTTACAGAGAGTGTGTCTACAAAACAAAGAGCTTCGTATCAGCTCATCTTTGATTCTAAGTGCTGACACACTCATCGACTCGCCGCTCAGTAAGATGGCTGAAATTTATAACTTAGCTACTGAGTCACAACTTTTTTTGGGAAGTGAGTCTGGGCGAGCGACTCATCGCTAAGAATCAGCTCAGTAACTCAACTCAGTGCTGAGTTACCCACATCTAGCGACTGAAGAAGTTATGTAATGCCTTGATTTACTGATTTTTCGCTTAACGTAGCTGGTTGAAAATTTCATGTGTACCAAAATGGACCTCTTCAGATTTCCATTACGTTAGGTAGCGACGTAAATCAATCCGCATTTATCCATTTGCAACTAGCTTTCTTCAATATAAACAGTATAGCTTTGATATCTTAGAAAATATTGTTCCTTGTAAAACGTTACAAGTATAATAACAACACCTTGACCAACCGCCATCTGTACTTTCACTGTTATTTTAGTGATTCTAGTAAACATTTTCCAAAACTTAGCAGCGCAATAAACCTCTTACTCAAAAGTTATTGCTCTTATTCACCCTTAATTAAAAAATGATGTCTTCGGGAAATAAATTAAAAAAAAAAATTATTACATAGAGCCCTCTTTTGGGCTAGAAATAGAATTAGATGTTTATTCGCGCAATTCTTATCACATTAAAAATTTGAGCTATTTACAGTTGCGTATATGCCGTAGCTTCCATTAAATGCCCTTTTCGCGCACACCAACTCACCTAACTTTAGCTGAACTTAAGGCCTACAACACATCATCTAACTTTTGACAAACACCTCACGTGTAAAACGCGCCCACCGAACTTCAAGTCAACCAACCTTAACTTACCTTAGCTGAACTCAAGATTTTTAAATTCGCGATTCAAATTTATATTATTAGTATTTGGAATAAAACGAAAGGTACCTATTCAGTGGAAATACATTTTTTCTGCTATTTAGGTAATAATAATTCAAATATATACATATTTGAATGAACATATTTAAGTAATCATAATTCAAATATATATTTAGAAGAATATATGTCAGCACACACATACATATGTACGTATGAAAGAACAATTGTAAGATAGATTGCCAAACTTAAATCCTTTCAGGTAAGCGAGAACGTTAATGAAGCTAAGCTGCTGGCAAGACATAAAACTTTATTCATTAACCCGGTAAAAGGCACTCACAGCAATGTATGTATGTATGAGTAAGTATATACAAACACACTGATATTCAAGTCACTCGCACAGCAAAGTCAATTTTGAGAATATGGAGAATTGGCGCTCCGGAAGCAACTGTCAAAAGGCATGGAAGTGGAGTGTGAACGTATTACTTTTACTACTCCCACAACTTCGTTTGCCTGATGGCTTTCTCTAACGGCCTAAGTTAAATGCGGACTTTTTGAGCAAATTGCTTGTGAAGTGTAACTATACCAACGAAGAAATGCAGAAAAAAAAAATGTTGTGAGTTGCATGTTAGGCTGGGTCGATAGATGTTTAGGTATCTCCAAATTTATTGAGTCGATAGCTTCAATGCTATTGTACATAATGCTGCAGAAAAATTTATAAAACAGACAAAAAGATCATAAAAGGAATATTTTCTTTGTGAAAAAAAATACTAAGATTGAAGTTATTCAGGCACGGTCTAATGTGTGTTTTATGTTCATATATTTGCATTCGTACATTTTCCACCTAACAAACAGACATTCTAAGGACATACGAAGTTTTATGCACTGAAAATGTTTTCATATAAAAATCTGTGAACATGTTTTAAGTTGCGAAAAGGGTTACTACCTATCACGAGACGGCATTTAAAGCCTACAATGAACCGTCTTCGTATATTGAGTTAATAAACAAAAATTATTTAAATTACAAAGTAAACATGTGAAAATATTCGAGTTGGCTGCCTACAGCGCTCGTCCAACGGACGGAAATATTGGATTTAAAAAAATTTTGATTTCACATTTTGTACCGGTATTTGAAAAATAAATTATGAACAATTTCCCCAGTACTACGCGTTTAATTCACACAAAATCTAAAATGATATATTAAAAAAATAGTCCCAAAAATAATAATCTTGGCTTTAGAAATTCAACATCCTCGGATTCCAGTTTCGCGACTGACATTTCCTTTGATTTGAGCCGGAAATTATTAATCTCGGTTTGTGGTGAATAATTTTCATAGGTGGAGATGTTAGCCTTCTGATCTAAAAAGTTCACGAAAAATAAATATACTGTGTAACTTTAATATAATTTGGCATCAAAAACTACTTTCATCTCGATGTTGTTTCTTAAGCAGATAAAAACATATATTTTTGGAATTGAAATAAGTTACAATGCAATTTACAAAAAAAAACATTTTTTTAAATAATTTAAAATAATTAATTTTAAATGATTTGTGATTACAGTTTTCTTATTGTAGCTTAGGGCAGTTAATAAAAAATATTTTTGAGATTTTTATAACAATCTGTAAATATGCTGGATATGAAGTTTTGTTTGTTAAATGTATACCTTTGTAAAAAATATGCCATACTCGCATAATAAGTAATAAACCCAAATAATGTTATATATGTATTTAATGGGTTTTATATGTGTAAAATGTGATTATTTTAAGGAAAAAACGATCTTTATTTTTGGAAAAATAGGAGCAAATACCTTTGTATGTAGGTGTTAATAAAAACTGAATATATTCAAATGTGATTTAAAGTTGCATTTCTAAATAATGAATTTTTAAATAAGCGTTCATGAAAAATTGTGCTTCAAAACCTTTTCACAATACTGAATTCAGAGAGAATTTGCTATGAGATTAAAAAAAAATTATTTGGTTGCTATCCGTATCTTACACGACGGCTTTTAGATCGAAAACAATCCAGTATACTCGCTTTCCTTTGGCAGCAATGCACTTCGCAGTGTTTAACAACCCTTTAGAAATTTAATTATGCATTTTTAAAAGTGAGCTTGAAGTTACTAACAATCAGAAAATTAAGTTTTTATATTCATACATTTGTTTATTTGGTCATATAACTCTTTAAAACAGGTAATTTTTTTTGGATTAAATACCGATTGATAATGCATAAAATATTAGGAAATATCAACAATACTCAACTAAAACATTTAAGAAACCAAATTCAAAGAGAAGTTTACAAACTAATTTTAAATCAAGTGAGCATAAAGAAATATTTTCTATCCTACAAGTTTAACACATCAATGTGGTTTTAAAATTTGCATATACTGAACACTGATTTTTATTATTCCCGCACTTGCTGCACTGAATTAAAATTATACACGTCTAGATATTATAATAGCAGCATAAAATCGGAATTGCAATTAAACATCACAAAATAAAAAATAATATGTTGATTTTAAATATTGATATTCCTTGAACTGATATTTGGTATACAAATTATTCCTTCATTTCTAATAAAGTGCTTTGAGCAAATGTTGAAATCTCTACAAAGCAAAACTTTAAAACTATTAAAAACTGATAGAAATATAATATTGGGGAGCACCCAAAAATGTATTGTTAATAAAATCATTTAGGGAACATTGTTTAAACATATAAGAAATTAAGTTATCATTTTTATACATAAAACCAGAGATACGCGTAGGTACATTAACTTACGTAGATTTTATGTACATACATACTCGTATATGCAAAACGCTTGTGTGAGTTATCGAATAGTTTCCGGAAATGGCCAACACGTTTAACAGATGCATGCAAATTTGTCGCATTCATTCCGAAGAAAGTTACAATTTTGTCTGTCTCGTATAACCAGATGTTGCTAGGTTTTCATTTAAATTTCACATTCCCTAATATTCAAATATATGTATGTATGTACTTGAGGGTGGTCCAAAACTCAAACTTGACCAGCCACCACAAAGAATTACGTGAAATGGAAAAATGTACTCGCAATTTTTTACTTTGAAATTGGTTTATAATAATAATAATTTTGGCCCTTAAACTATTTAGCTCAGATCAAAACAAATTTATATTTATAAATCTCTAAATCATCTCTAAACCACATTTTTGAGATATAGTACAATCATATTTGGATTCAGTAGGAATGAAAAGCAAAACGCAGTGGACATTGGTTTAGTTCAGAAGTGTAGTTGAATATAAAGTTGCATTTTAATAAGCAACTTTTGCAAGTGTCTTGATTAGGCATCCCCAAAGTCAATCTGATAACTGAAAGTTGCAGTTTTCAGAGACAAGACACGACACGTAAAGTTAAATGGAAAAGGATGCATCGAAGGAAAAACTTGAAAATATGAAAAACTGTAGGACTCAAGGCACGACTCTTTATCAATAAAAAATTATATTATAGATAGGATAGCAAAGTTAAGATCCCAGCGAAGAATAACTCCGTCTCCCTATTATTAACTTCTTAAAAGAAGATGAAATGCAAGTCAGAGGTATAAAAACAAATAATAAAATGTCGGAATTGATGATTTTTGTACAGAAACATTTTTAAAATTAAATTTGTACACCGCTTTCTTGGGGACTGGTTCCTTAACTTGGGGTAATAATTTAAGTTAATTAAAAGTGTCTCAACATTGTAAACAACCATCATTAGGTTTATTAATATACTGAATGAGCAATATAAATAATTGATGAAGTTCTAACGAACTATGCAAATTAAAAATAAGTTTTACTGCAAGTTTATAAATATTAAAAAAATCGTGTCTCGAATGCCAATAAATAAACCTTATAAGTTAAAGCTAAACTTTTTTAAATAAGTTTTATAAAAATCAAACTCTGTCACGATCGATATTAATTCTGGTTCTGATATAAATCAAATTTTACAACAGCCCTGGTATATTTATTTCATTGCGTATTCTTCTCTGTGGTAGGTGCAATAAAATTCAATAAAGTTTGAATTTTCTGTACATATGTTAGACACCCTAATACAAATATGCTTATGTGAAGATGTACTCAATATGTAGGAGTTTGCCATGTTTCTTAATTGTGCACTATTATTACACCTGATTGCTTGTGAAATTGCAGATTTTGCAGCAGCTGCTATGCACGTATGCAATGCAACGTACATATGTTTGTATTGTGTATGTACTTCCGTACTATTTCTTCATTTTTTATAAACTGTGAAGCCTACTAGAATTACAAAATTGGGCGTTTCTTTTGAAAATTAGGCCGCCTAACTTGTGTGCATGCATTTACACGTGTATATGATTTCAGTTTCATATGAATTGAATTCCATCTCATGCCGCTTTATTAATTTGTGAACTAATTAAAAGTAAGTAAAGTTCATTCGTTATTAAGCTTGCCAAGAAAGCTGGATAATAATACCTTTTACGTTCATAACATTTATTCTAAACACTTGGTGGTCCAAGCGCTCCTCAAAAACGACAAATAAATGAAGCTAATGCCTTTGTTTTATAGAAAATACTGAGATAAAATATATAATCCATATGGGTTATAATTGCACATTTTTATTCTATATTCCATAAATTAGAAAGAACTTTACTCATTCCGACTCAAGATTGATACGAAATCTTTCTGTTTTCAAACTTCTAAGTTAACAAAAAAAAAACATTATCATTAATGTGATATGTAAAAAAATTGCTTAGTAACAAATCAAAGAACTAAATTATTTAATTTTTTCATTACATTACGAGTATAACAGAAATTGGAAACATTTATGAATAAATATATTTAATGATTAGTTTGTACCAACTCAATTAGGAGGAATCTTTACTTTGTTATTTTGAATATTTTCGCTTCTATTCGGCTCAAATGATCACTTCTTTAAGGGGTGTTAATGCAAGTTAATGCTACCGTTTTTCATCAGAATTATTTAAATTTGAGTATATATTTATAATCATACCAATGTATAATTAACTAAAACTTACACATACGCCTGATCTCAGTATTGAGCGCCATTCACACACATTTTTAACTACGTACAGGTGAAAATATTTACAACCAAATGTCCACATGTACTCGTACGTGTAAAAACATATGCCAGGGGTGTTACGACATCGCCTACCCCAAGTCATTGAAGCTTTGAATATTTTATTGTTGTTGTAGCCTAAATATTATTAATACTAAATCTATTCCGATTTCCCTTACTTTGTTGACTGAGAAAAACCCAAAATGCGGCTGACAATTTTGAAAAAAAAATCAATTATTTGGTATTGGAAGTTTGGGGCGATTCCTAGCGAAGTTTGCTTAGTAATATAAATATATGCATATCTGTATACTTGGAGAGTTCCGCTTTTCTTGGCAAAGCTCTAAAATAGATGTGGAATGGGGAAAGGAAACGTAACTTAATAAACACACAAATTTGTATCATTTTGATTTTTTTAATTAACTTATGTTAAATAAAATTGCAATGTAAAATCAAATGTTGGATTGACTGAAATCCAACTCTGACAATGACTGCTTGCATTGTTTTCCACACAAAATAAATATAGTTTAAAAAAAATAAAAAACACGTTTTAGAGGCGCATTTTTTTAAATATTTTTATTTTTCACTTTTTAGTTTAATGTACTATGAAATCGTGTTTTTTTTTAATATATATTTTTATGCCTTCGACGCAATCAACATAGGGAATTTTTGATATTATTTAAAAATTTCTTAAGCTCGCACCACAAATAATAAAGGACACTAAAATCAGTAAGATGAGCGCTTAAATCGTTTCTTATCCGATCAGGTTACTCATACACCCTGTATGACAAATTTTAATTAATTTACTGTCGGGTGGCTGTACTCCTAAATTCAACGTAACGTACATTAACTTATCGGATATTGTACTGTCACCGTTGATTGATAACTGTACAAAGGTTAAATTAAGTCTGTACCTTTATAGTGGCTCAAAATCGAGTCCAAAGAGTCGATTACAAACATACATACAGTGATGCAATTACTTTAATTTGTTTGAATTATATTGTTATTTGTCACTTGGATAGTTATCGTTATGTTTACAATTACAGCATTTTTCCTAATGCCCAACTGCTTCATTTGCGTACGATTCCATTCGCAACTACAACGAACGAAAGGTATTCTGATCTGAACGAACGAAAGGTCCTTACAATTTTGCGGCTTATGAAAACATACTTGAGAAACGCGATGAGTGAGAGTTGAATGACCAATTACGCGTCACTCAGTGCCTATCCTCATCGTCTTGTTATAATAGGGGAAGTAATTGATGAAAAGCAGCAAAACTTGTATTTATGTTTGAAATATTGAAATTTTAAGTAAAAAAATTATACAACGCAGGTTTAGTTTTTTCTGGTAAACTTTTGCAACCTCCTCCCCCCAGGAAGATTTTCTGGCTACGTCCTTGACATATGTATATGGTGGCTTTTGCGCTTCCGTCCGTGCTTGCCGGCTTCTATTCACACGTACTAGTTGGCACAGAGTGACCAACTCACAGTTATGGTGCAGAGATACAAAACGAAAAAAGAGAAAAACGGTTAGCAAGGTGCGAATATCGTGCAGGAAGTGCCTTCAGGTGATTTCTGTGGACGCGACTATGCGTATGTGAAAGTTCATGAGAGCAAGAGTTTTGCAAATACTATAAATGAAGCTATGCACCTTCATGTAAACACTTTTTTAATTTTGTTTTACAGTCTCTGGAATCAGGTCCCAACGACGTCTGTTATTATTTGGCTGTTTATATTCACTAAATGCATTTACAAATTTTGTTGTTGTTTTTGATTTCAACCTTGCTCAGTGGACGCTCGCTGCATTTTCACATTGGTCGGATTCATCTATTTGCAATGCCTTTAGTTATATTTTGCAGCGTTCATTTTTTTTTAGTTCCTTTGTACGACCCGCGCTCTCTGGCTGCATATGCACAACACCAATTTTATGGCAGAAGCGTGGCATATTGTTCTGATTGTACTTGTTTTTGCAGTTTGTGTAAACATTTTATATACGTTTGCTCAGCGGGACAGTTTGTTTATTTGCTTGTAAAGTTTTTTTTTTTTTTTGGGTCGTTGTAGATGTATAAACTGCCAAGCGTTTAAATAAATATTATTTAAACTGAAAATTTTGCGAGGATTTTTATTAATTGAAAGTTAATTAAACTGCCACTTAAGCTACGGTTATTAATTTTTACTTTAATACTTTGTGTTTAGCACAAACGCAAGATGTATTTAGCACATTTTTTTGTAAACGAAGTTCGAGAATAAACAAACTTACTACTATAAACACTTTTAAAAGTAACTTTTGGAGCTAAAGACAACTATTTATTCGACGAAGCTTAGTTACGAAAACAATCCACGTATCTGTGTACCGAAAAAAAATAAAAATCTTTTTGGTGTATATAGAAATGAGGCCTTTGAGAAACTACTGCATTTCTTTGTTGTTGCTTTTACCTGTATACACGCCAAGCTATAAACCATAATTCACCTCGAAACAGGTCTACCCCGCAATATCCCCGCATATACTTTCTGCGGAGATTGCACGCTCTAGCGTATGCTGGGTTGAAGAGTGGAAATGCGTCCCACGTAGTTTAAAAGTAGTTTCTCTCCCAGACTTTACTCCAAGGGCTATCAAGGCTTATATACTCGTACCCATGCTATTCTCTTCGAAAAACTATCCTCATCGCACCTTCTAAGTGCCCCAATATCTGCGACCGTGATTTGTTATCCTTTTTTTTTAACAGTGATCTCTCTTTCTACGCCTAAACCTTAACGCAAGGTCTTACACAATTATTGCTTCTCTTACTTGCCGAATTTGTAAACTGAGTCTGACTGAAAAAAATATTTCATTTTATTGGCGTATGTCCTATTTATAAAAAAACAAGCATCCAATTCTTCGGTGAAAGAGTTGTAGATTTGGAAAAAGTATTAATATTTTTAAATGGCTCCAATGATATCAAGCTGTACAATTATCTCTCTGACAGTCTTAGCTTATATTGAGTAAATTCTCTTTTTGTATTTTGTTGAACTAATATTTCTGTTTATATTTTCCATCCAAACTTTGTGTGCTAGTATCAAATTAAATGTCCCACTCACGACTTTATCATATTTATATTAAATAAGACGTACAACCTCTACACAACTTTCCGTTCAATAAAATATGACAAAAGTGGATTTTTCTGTAATTGATGCCATCACTACATTTTGCGTTGGCAAATTGTGCAAATACAAATTGATGTGCAACCGATAGTCGAAATTAAAAAAAAATATTTGATTAAAGCAGCTGCGCTTAAAGATCGCAAAAATCGAAAAGCCGTATTTAAAACATTGGTTTTTTAAACACCGATTTATTTTTAGAGTATTCCTAAATCGAAGCGCCTTCACCAACCTAATTAGTGGCGCTGTTGAATATTTATAGCTCCTAAAAAAGCTAATCTTTATAAGAATGTGTCTTTTAAACACTCCAAGGACCATCTCGTCTTATGTCTTCATCGTCCAAGTCTATTTGCTGTACTATATAGCGGGCCTAATAACAGATATGTATATATGTAAAGTGTAGCTATCGTTCATTTATAAAGAATTTTACTTTTAATTTGCCTACTCATAAGAATGTAGCATATCATTGGAATAGTTATTCATCGAACTTTATGCTTAGCTCCTTCGTTCATCTCAAGACATATTGGCAAATTGCATAACTAACCGCGTGGTGTGATCTTGCATGTTGTATAATGCATATATTGAAATAACTTCTCCAACGTAAAGTTAAAGAAGTTGCAGTAAAATATACTCGTACCAGAAGCAGCATACCATCCGATCTCTTTACTAATACCACAAATACATATATGCTTATTTTTGTGGGTAGTGCAGACTTGAGTTTTATTATTGCTTGAGAGCATTATTTATGCAATAATTCACTTCCTATTCTTTTTATGATTTCTTATTTATTCTTATTTCTGCTTTTCTGTACTTTAAACTTATTTCAGATTAATATAATAAAGGCATTTCATTACTCTGTTGGACCACAACACTTATATACCACAAACTTCGATGTGAAAAAAAGTTAACTTAAATAGTTAGTACATTTTCACATTTACATGATGAGACAATTTCACGATGTCAAATGATACATGATATATAGCTGATTTGAAATATTTTTGATGTTTGTTCAATAAGAAATAAATAAAATATGTATGTAATATGAGTCGAGTAGAATACCTCTTTGATGGTTGTTAATTTTGTCTTTTTTTAATATTTGAGTATGCGAGAATATTACAAGATTCGACTTTATCAGAAATATTATCAAACTGTTGAACTTCATCAACTTCAATAACTTCAGAATTCAATATTCTTGTTGTCTAAAAACCAACGTCAAATAATGTATGAATATTGGTATATATATATATACATTGCTTATTAATGTTCAATACAAGTACTCTCAAATTTTATTAAATATATTTTACGTCCTAGTTACAAATTCGACACTTATTGATGGCAGTGAAAATTACATTAAATTTAATATTTTTTCTACGAAAATTCCCACTAACTGTCTATGCTTGCAATACGAGTATTTAGTTACATTTTGTAGAAAATGTAAATGTGTCAATACATACCTAGTACATATTTATATGTATAACTAAAAGGAATTATAATTAAATCGCAATTTTTATCAATAATTCATCTCGTAATTGCAGCAATATTTCCAATTTAAAAAAAGAAAATTAAAAGAACACTATTCGTATGCATGTGTGTGTGTGTGTGTGTGTGTGTGTGTGTGTGTGTGTGTGTACCTATGTTGGTAGTGTTTTATTTGCTTGCGTATGGCAGCGGCATAGAGTGTAATTCATGTTGGCACACAAGATATCAGTTGCCACTGCCATGATGTCAAAGGTCAGCTATATGTCACAGGCACAAACAAGAATAAGCCCACTTTTGATGTGTTCGCAGTACCCACCTTGTCCGTTTCAATTCATATATGTAGGTACATACATATACATACGCACTTGCATACATATAAAGGTGGAAACAGTATGTGATCAAATTAATCCAAATTATTATTTATTTATTTATTTATTCAGTCTAAAAAGAACAAGTTTTTTTACAGACTAGTTAAAACTAGAAAACAGTTCAAGCTTGAATTTATATAAACTATTGTTAAAATTTAAAACGCTACTACATACATATATCGATTTGCTAGATGTAGAGTTTTAAACATTGGTTCGTTTAATACATAATTTGTTTTATAAGTGTCTTCGAAGCAATGCTATTTTGGTAAACATTTTTTGAACTCTCTCAATTTTGTATGAGTGCACTTCATACAATGGATTCGATTTTATTGAACAGTACTCAAAACGACTTCTTACGAAAGAAATATATAGTGACTTCAATGTCATAGAATCTTTAAAGTCACCAGAGTTACGTCTAATAAATCCACTCATTGCAAAAAATCTCGAAACAATTAAGTCAATATGACTAGAGAAAGAGAGTTTAGAGTCAAAGAATTTACCCAAATCTTTCATCTCATAAGAATGGTTTAGAGTGCAAGCATTTAATTGATAGTTGAAATTGATTATCTTTTATTGTTTAAATTTCGTATACACAGCAAAGGGACTCAGGTCAGAAAGTTTATTAGAGATAAATGAGAAAACTTAAAGAGGAGAACAATTCGAAGAAATAACTGCAAATAATCACATGACGCCTGTTTAAATAATTGTTTGGGAATTAAATGAAATATTATTTAAAGGAGATAAATTGCTTTAAAAAAAAGCTTAATATATAATTTCTCTAAATGTAAATAATTGTATTGTTTTTGGCATGTTTTATTATTTCATTATTTTTTTAAATGAATTAAGGCAACTTTTTATTGGAAAATTATAAAAAAAAAACACCCAAAGCGGTAGAAGTTATAGAACTAATTCGAAGATCACCACATCGCCTCATCAGACTTCTTTATGCAAGCCTTCCGCGGAAATCGAACCCACGCCACCACGTAACATTTATTTTAGCCAGCATTTAAATAGCCATTGCTTAGCTTACGCTTTGCGAGCTGTTGTTACTTTCTCATTTTCCTTTTATTTTATTCAATTGCCAACTAAATTGGAAGCTTTGCTTGTAATACAACTTTCTTAAATCGCATTAAATTTAATTATATCATCTAAAATAATTGTATTTTTTAAACAGACAACTCTTTCTTATCAAATGTTTCTGTTGACAACTTATTTAATTTGAACAACCTTGCTGTATTTTATTAAACATTTTAATTTGATTAAATTATAATCTCTCTGCTGTGGTCGAGTGGGTAGCGGTGCGTGCTATAATTCGATATGCCGGTGAGTTCGAGGTTCGAATCTCAGCCAGGGCAAGTAAAATCTTAATCACAGAAAAGTTTTTTTCTAATAGCGGCCACCCCTCGGCAGACAATGGCAAACCTCTGATTAAATACATCTGCCGTTCGAAGTCGGCACAAAACTGTAGGTCCCTACATTTGTGGTAGAATATAAAGTCGCACACTACAAACGCGTAGGAAAAGTTTGACCAAACACTAAGCTATTATTATTATTATTTTTAAGGCAAATTCTTAAATAAAATTTGCCTTCATAAAAATATTTGAATAATTTTGTTTTTAAATTTATATTTTGCATCGTAGATGGGTGGCAATACGATTTGAAACTCATTTCAGTTCGACTTTTCAAACAAGCGGGAACACCCTGTAAAATATTTTAAAACGAACCTTTCGGCAAATCATTTCAATTTATTCAATTGCGAACAAGTTGAACCTTAATTAATAGAAAGCTTGACTCATTGTGCAATAAACCTTTTTCATGCGGATTTGAATAAACGACGTCTTTTCAAACAAATTTTTTTTCGCTTAAGCAATTTTTCTTTTTTAAAGTTAACACTTTCTTTAGTGTGAATGAGACATAAGGAGTTACGAGTATCATCACGATATTTTTTAAATTCTTTATTCGGTATTTCCTCCTTGTTTGTTATTACACAACTCGTGAATTAATTGTACTAATATTTTTTGTTTTTTAATTAAAATTGTTCATTTAATTTATGCTGAAATCCAACTCGTTTTTTTAGTTTTAAATATAGTAAAATATTTTAAACTGAAGATATAAATTGTTTCGTTTTCTTTAATGTTGCTTCATTGGACTTTTTTTTGTGATTTTTTGGGGATTTTTAAATGAAGGATTTAAATTAATGCGGTTTTTGAATGAATTTTTTTATGCCATCTTCCGAGAAACGCATACACCGCTCAAAAAAGACCTAAGTTTATTCAGTTATCCATGAAAACATAGTACACATTAATGTTTTTCACATCGAATACAAAGTATTTTATGTCAAATAAAACGCTTAGTTTATTAAAACAGAAGCTTTGCATACGAATGTTATTGCAAGTAGAGGTGCGTGTATTTAATTACGAGTCTATACAAAATATAAATGTATGTACATATATATATCTTAAAATATTTCAATCGTTTGGCAGGTTTTAAATTATGGAAGCGCGCCATCTTGTCAGTTCACATTTGACTTATCGCAAAGTTTTGTTTAAATTTATATTTTTTTCAATTTTAATTTGAATTCTCAAAATTTATATTTCGTTCAGATACGAATGCTTGCAGTGCAATTATAAGTTGTTGATAAAATAATTTTGAAACTTAGCTTTTAAAAGCGAAAACAAAATACACAGAGCTTATATTTTTTTTTAATTTTTCGTTATCTATTAAATATGACTTAGTGAGACTGTTTGTTTGTTTGTTTTTCGGCAACATTCTTAGTAAATAATAAAAACTTGTAGGCCTTTGCGTTACTCAGTGATTAAGCTAAGAAATAAAAATCAAATTGGAAAGACTTGCGCACTGATATTCTCCAAACTGTGATATCTTGTGGTTCATTGTTGTAAAAGCAATTATTTTGATTGTATTTATGTGGTATTTATTTCATAAAAAATTATATCACATTTGGAATTGCTATAAAATTTTGTATTGCACAATGTGAAAGGGAATGAATAGCTCGAGCAAACATCGAGCGTCCTTTTAAGGTTTTAAAATTGAATCCATCTTGCAATTAACACTTAGCAAAAAAAATCTATTGAAATTCAGTAGCGAATTATATCGGCAGAGCCTTAACAAATAAGATTGAGCACTTGGTTTCAAGAAGAAATTGTAGAAAATCAAATGCTGATGCAATTTATTGATCGCTGATCACATTTGAAGAATACTGTGAAATGGGCATGAGTAGGTGTTTGCTTTACGAACTACTACGTTTGTGCTTACATGCATATGTGTTTGTACTCATATATATGTACATACGTGAGTGAACGAACACTAGTAAACGAAATGGAATACTACATCAACGACACTGCAGCACACTGATCAGATTTCCAATAAATCGTAATTGCTAGCACTGTCCCCAACCATGTCCATCCACACAGTGTCCCCAGAGTCATGTCTCGTCTGATTTCGTTTTGCCGTTCAGTTACCTGAATCTCTGCTTACATACTCGTACGTGAGTACGATTACATACTCGTATATGTTCATATGCAGTTGGATGAGAGAGTGGACGCAGATAGTCTCACCTGTGTGTGTGTGTGTATGCCCTCGGACAAAGTGACAGCTCTGATAGCCAATGTTGGAGGCAGAACACTCACATGCCGTGCATTGGCTGTTGAAGCTATTCTGCTTTAATCAAGCATGAAACTATTTAGGTGTCCTCATCAAAGTGTCTCTATGTGCATAGCTATGTACATACATGCATACGAGAGTACAAAAATGTATGCAGCCCAGTGCTTTAACTTACCTATCATGTTTTGGCTTTCTACTCTAGTGAGAACATTGTAACTCCATTATCCCGTTGTTCGAACGCTTGTTCGATAAGTTTAATGGCAACATTAACGACGACAGCCGAAATTTTGAAGTTACACACAGCCGATGCAATCATAATCACAGCTCTTTGGTAAAAATGTAGCAGACATTTGTATGTGTTTGTATGTGTTTCATTATAACTTTGTAACTTTGATGACCTTCGAGGACATTTTTTATTTGAGATTTGAAAGGTTTCCAATTACTTACAGTGCGTATGCATTTTCTGCTATATTTATCACGCCATTGAAGTATTTTTTTTTAGTTTCTGCTTTGCAACATTTGCCTTGTAACTTCAGGATAAATCTGCGACATGGTTGAGTGATTGAAGGACGAATGATGTTAAGGTGATGACAAGCAAACAAATTTCTTGTACATATTTCCAGCCTATGTTTTGAGTTAGATTTTTGTATGTTTAGTAAACCTTGCCATACATTTCAAGTTATAAGTAATTACCAAATTAGTTCGCCGTGCGTTCTCATCGTACAAATTCCTCATCATGGTTGCAACTATAAGTAACTTTCTACCAAAATGGGTTACATTTAAACTGTTTTTTAACATGGTAAATTTGATTTCATTGTTGGTAACTTTTGAAACGAAACATTTTTTATTTACATTACTAGAAAGAAATGAATTATATTTTGTAATTATAAAAAGCCTTCGAGTTTCGTTGACAGCGCTACTAACACTTCTACAAAACCTTAGATTTACTCCGATAAAATTAAATTGGAAATATTTGAGTCACAGAGTCACGGCGTACTGCAATCGTTTTACACTTCTAATGAAACAATCGAATTTTTGCGTTAAATTTTGAATTCCAAAATCTCACATTGTCATACTGGATATATGGTTTTTGAGTTACGTCTGCTTTCATATTTAACGTCACTTTTTAAAGTATTAATAAAAACCTATTTACAAAACGTGAAAAATACTGACATTTTTTTTGTGTTTGCATTATATCGTGGCTTGACGTGATCAAGTTTTCAAGAGTTCACGTTTTTAATCATTTTTATTGCATTTTTATATTTTTATGAAATATTCAATCAGAATTGCGCTGCTAGCGCATATTTTTATTTTAAAGATTACTTTGAATTTAAGCATAAAAGTGCTACTGATTTATGTAAAATATTTAAATTTTATTTCTAAAAAAATTACCAAATAGAGCTTGATAACTTAACCGTTCAATATATTTCAGCATTTAATTGTTTCTTGTTTCATAATTCACAATTTTATTAAGCTCGAGGCCAGTTTATGGAAGGTTTTATTTGAAATAAACAGCAACAGTTTTAATAGTTGAAGTTAAAGCCGCTATTTCGGAGATCAACAAATCTTTTCATCAGACTTCTTTTTATTTAATTATATTTATCCCTCATCACCACTACCTCAGGCTTTGAACCAAGGAACCTAGGGTTGCAGTGTCAACACCTTATATGCTGTGCTATGGTTGGCAAGTGGACTCGAAAATTGTGACTTATTATTAATTTAAAGGCTAATAAAAACTAAACAAATTAGTTTCTTGTTTGCTTAATTTTCATTTTATTTTGGTAGCAGTACGAGTAGGTGTTTTGACAGCTATATTCGATAAAATACCGATTAAAACTAGGGGAAGCATCGCTTTTTCGGGATTTATATGGTGCTTTAGATTAAATCGACTACAAGTCAGGTGATTCGCTCACATAACTTGGTATGTTGATTCGGTTCGTTATTGCTTACGAATGAGAGAGCAAACTACGAATGGGAGAGTGAATCAGGTGCCGTGGAAACAGAGTAAAATTCTCGAATAACTCACGCAGCGCCTTATCGGGAACATTTTCTAACAGACCAAAAAAGAAGAAAGTTTTCGGGAACATTCTCAAAAGGAACGGAAACAAAACAAAGCTTTCGGGAAAGTTTTCAAAAAAAAAAAAAAACCAGCCTGTTAGGAACGTTGCAATTTTGGCAATTGGCAATTAAACTGTAAAAATCGTATAACAAAAGCAAGGAACTTTAGAACAAAGTAAAGAAATTTCTTAATTTCTTAATTTGTTCCTTTGAAAACACAATTTCCAATCTCTTACTTGTATATCTTATATGTACATACATTCGTATATGTATGTTTATATTTCACCATAAGAAAGTGTACTAAACCGCTATTTATATAAAAGCTAAATGCAAATGTTGGCTTCAATTATTTCTCAAACGGGAATTCATATTCTCAAGGGTATATGTAAGAAAATATATGTTTTTTATGTATACAAATTTGTGTTATAATAATAACAATATGAGAATTCAATAGCAAACCAAGTCTCAATCGAATAGAGACCCAAAAATAGCAAAGTATTGGTTGGCTGCACAAGAAGGCACGTAACTGCGACATTAATAATGCAACAGCTTCAAGGGAACAGAAGTGTGAGAAGCGTTAAGAATAATGATGCGGAGACAATGATAATGCAAGCAGCACTATACTTCATGCACTTAACAAATTTGTGTGTATGTTGAAACAATTGTATAGAAGTTGCGGTTTTTTGCAATGGCTGAAATGCTTTTCTCACAATTTTTTGCTTTTCCTTAAAGCAAGCTTGATACTTGCAATTTATTAAACAAGAATTGGGACAAACTATACAATTGCAATCACACATATTTTTAAAAATCTGGAATTAAAAACTTTAGAAATTGCAAATATTAGCACTCGTAAATGCAAATTGTAAATAAATATAAAATGCCATTTCCTTGACGTCTATGTAGAGCTAACCACAACAGCGAACTCATTTCAGAAGCACTACCTCCATCCAGAATTAGTACCGTCAATGGTGCTATCTGCTATTTCGTTAAATGACGTTTTTTCTTGTTGGCAGAAACCCTTTATTAAACCTTTTATATACGGATTTTAGATATATCTTGACTCAAGCGTCACCTATTAGTCCAATTTCAAAAGGAAATGTTTATATATATGCGGTTGAATCGATTCCGACTGTAAACACAGCTTATAGATATATCTTCAATCCTGGGTCACCTATTGGATGAGCGTTTTCTATTCCTTCATTTAATTCGAACTGCTAATACAATTTTTACAGATATCGCGATTCCGGCGCCAACTATCGACATGATTTTCAAAGAATTTCTATTCATGCGAGTACTCGTAGTAAGCATATGTTCTTAACTTGGATCAAATCGGACGGTAAATACTGGTTTAAGAGTTGTTTCGACTCCTGTGCCATTATATCGTACGGATAATAGACAACTGTACAAGAGTGTGCTATAAGTCAAACCACGTCAATTCGATCAATGATTTTTCATCACTTTATAATTTTATATTTTTGTTGAGTACTTCCTGTTAAAATTTTATTTATTTCGTCTATATCTTTGTGTTGTATATTTTTTTAAGTTTATCTGCGGCAAAATGGGTCGGACAAATTCTTGCTGCAATCCTTTTAATAAAAAAAAATTAAAAGAATATCATTAAGGGATTATTGCTAATTACTAAAACGTTTTCTAATTTCAAAAGTGCATTCAAGAAGTTGTGCGAGTCTATAAAAGGCGTACCAACGGACACACCTTTTTATATAAGTGTAAGATGATCCGATATCCTATACAGGTTTTTCCCTTCCCTAATATTTATATCTATATAAAAATTTGAGAAGTCTTATATGAGGAAATCTTTACACATAGGAAATTTTCTGTAAAACATTCAATATTTTCAACGCGTAGTATAATTTCTCTACTGTAAGCTAGTGTTTAATTAAAACAAATGTTAAACATTTTTTATGATAGGTACATTTTTTCTATATTCAATAAGCCTACTATCACAGTTTTCCAGAACCAATGACGAAATAAATAACATTTTCCAAGGGTAAAAATTTACCGATTTAGAAATCGAACATATCATTTAGAATATATTTCTAAACAAAATTTTAACCATATTCATACAAATTTTTTACGTGCTTTACGATCAAACATACTAACTATTACATAATTAAAATTATTCGAATTACGATATTAAGCGTTTGTGATTATATTGATTTTTTTTTTGGGTTACATGTTCATCAATACATTTATATTTCTCTCCCAATACACCTCTATATTTGAATTTAAATTTTATCACTCAACTAGTAGATGACTTTATACTTTAAACTGCAAAAGTGAAAAATTGTACCACCGACAATACCTTATTCAATTTCATTATCAAATTTTAAAAGTCAATATTTTCTTGCCAAAGGAAAGTACTTGCGCTTCATTTCCCGAGTGACAAAACTTTATCAATTTTCTGGTTGCATAATTTGAGCCAAATGATGAGCTATTCTGCGCCTGACGTTTGCTTCATTAATATTCATAAGAGTAAAATAAAATTATGGAAGAATGCCATTCACTTGGAATTTAAGCAAAACTTAAATAGCGAATGAAGCGTTTAAAATTTCAAACTCCTTTTAAAACTTTGGCAAAATACTTGTACATACACCTGCTTAAGTGATTTGCAGATAATAGTTGTGTGAAATTTGATTCAGGTTTTTTTCTGTGGTTACAAATTTGCTATAAAATCGATTTGGTATGTGAGTACGTCTGTACTGACATATGTATATTTTTAACATTTCATAATATCTTTAAAGAGTTTAAGTCATACAATTTACTTTAAAAGCGCTATATGTGTTATTTTATAAGTAGAATTTCCTGAACGTATAAATAAAATTCAAAGAGAAAAATTTGTCGTTTTGCTTTAAATACTTAATAAATTTATAATTTAATAAATGAAATATATTCCATTATATAATGTTAATCTTGTAATAAAATAAAATTCATAAAATAAACAATATTTTTAATAATTCGAATCAAAATAAATACTGCGCAAATTTTATTTACCCCATTAGTGTTTGAATGGTAAACAATTTTTCGGGCTGCAGCAAAGTTATTGCTTTACCTCACCTTATGCTTTTCGAATGGATTACTCCGCCACACCACGTATTTGACCCCTAAATTCAGGGGTTGTGATATTCCGTTGGGTTAGTATGTGAAAGAGACAACGCTTTCGGGCTAAATGTCTTTGATCATCTCCATCGCGTTAAAATCTTGGTAGGCATCGAAAAACGTTTCGATAAATCTCTAGAATGTTTCCATTGGGGCCTTTCAAAAGACAGAAGGACTGAATCCGATAAGGATAGTTTGCTGTCGCAAAGAAGTTGGGCCAATGCAAAGAGTTTCTGACCCTTAAATAAATGATTTACTTTTTAAATCAGGAGACAGTGGACCTCTTAGAGAAAATCCGAGGCCGCATACAGCTTAGATAAGCGGGCATCTGGCATATGCGTTGCAATTAACCTTGGCAAGGAGACATCCAGGGCAATATAGAGGTGTCATTCAACCAAGTTATCGACAAGAGAGAATTAAGTCTAGCCCACTGGTCCGTACAAGTTTTAAAAGTGCTCGTTAGTGCCCTTTAGTTCAAAGTTTTAATGGATTTCTATAAATTTTGTAAAAAGTGCATGATTTTTTTTTCATAAAGAACTGAATTAAAATTTAAAATTATAAGTTTAGTGACAATAAAAGATTTAGACAAAGCTTGCCAAAATCTGTGTGTCGAATAATTATGAAAAGCAGTTTTTTTTTATGCTATGGGTATACGTACTTGTATATAATTTTTTTAATTTAAAGTCTGAAAACTTGGCTAACATTTTTCTTTCTTTTTCCTGTAATAAATTCGTCGTCTAGAAAGATGGCAGGTTAGGCGTAACAACGCACGTTGATTATGGTTTGTGTGTGTACATATAAGAATGTGAATACACATGTTAATCTACGGGTATGAATTTATTTTAGCTAAGTATAATTTATCTATGCATACATATTAGGGTGTACCAAAAATATATTAGGTATGCTGTGCGAAATGTAGTGAACTCCGAAATAGTACTATAACTTCTAGCATTTAAAAACTTTTGTTGTTTTTTTCCAAATAAAAATTGTCAATAATACGAAAAAAGCTTTAAACACCCTCCAAATATTTACTTTTTCCAAAAAAAAAAAAATAAGAGCCCCTTTTTTTTTTGGAAATAAAAAAAGCCTTGGGCAAAGCAGCTTTAAAATTCCAACTATACTTATTTTGAAACGCCTTAATACGTTTGTATATAAGCACGTACATTCAGAAATCGTATACCACAACTTAGACAGTCAGTCAATGGGTCAGTCAACCATTTGTACTTACAACGCAGTGTTGTATGCACTGCGTCTTAGCAAAAGCGAAAGCGTATTCAAATAAGCGTGATTCCTGTGAGTCGTTGTCAGCAATTGTCGGAAGTAACAAAGCTATCTCATACGCCACATCTGCGGTGCTGTGGTAAGCTGACAGGCTGCCAACGCTTCTAACCATTCCGTTGTCGGCTAACAATCAAGCAGTAACCTTAAATTTCTAAATTCGTTGGCATATAAATAATTGTTGCGTATTATTTGAGACATGCCGTGGTAAGCCAAGTAATTCGTCTGTGGTTTCCTTCGACTTAATTACTGTTACGTCAAATCTTTTGTTACGTCTTTGCCTTAACCTTTTTGTTAAATCTTAGATTTCATCATTGTCGCTCATTATTTATAGTCATTGTTGGGGTTTCAATACGTGGGTGCTACATTCGTATGTGGAGTGTCAGAAAGAAAATTGATAACTTTATTTCATTATTTGCAAAAAAGGAATTTTGGCTTTTGTGACATCCTTCTTTCTTATCTGAAGACCTAATGGTGGTCAAAAGTTATGCGGAAAGAGGGTTTTGCGAAACCATGCTCTTCGATTTAGGGTTTCTCGACGGTCCCAACTCGAAAACCAATGCGAAGTCTACTATGTTAAATATTTTACAAAATTAATTTGTCGGTAAAAATTAGTAGTTAAATTTTTTTTTCATTTCAGCATAAATTGTAAATAAAATACCATACATTTTTTTTTAAGTTAATTACGGCTTACGGCTATGCCGAAGGCTTCATACTTTTCGTGATTGGAATAATTGTATGGGAGCCATATGTAATGTATATTATGGCCGACAAATTATCCATATTTCACACCGCAGTGTTTTGTTAGATTTTGTCTGTAGTTCCAAGAATATGCTGTTAACTTTTTAGAGTTAAATAAATCCGAAATGAGATAATGCATTGCGCGACAAAGTTAAAAAAAAAATATAGTAACTTTTCATAACTCGATCTTTTTTTCTCCGGAGAATACCTTAAACGGTGAAAGTTTGCGGAGTCACTTCTTAAAATAGACTCGTCAAATGTTTTATCATAAATGAAATCCGAGTTATTGAAGAGGTTTCGATGACAATGAAAATGATGTTTAAGCATTCAAAATCTGTCAACTAAGTCGTCTGTAATTGAATTTTGAATGAAAAAAAATCTATTTACATGTTTATAAAGAAAACTTTATTTATATAAGTTAACCATTTTTTTTTGCATTGCCGCTATTTAAAATTAAATAAAGAAAATATGTCAGTCATATAACCGAAGTTAATTTTCTCCTTATCTGGTCCGATTTAAGACTACAAGCGAAATTGCCATTGTGTTGATCTAAAAGTCGCATAAAAGAACTAATTTTTTTCGAACTTATTTTGTAAATATATCACATACACGATTAAGAGCAATTAAATCGCTAGAAGGCACAAGTGTAAAATTTTATCAAAAAATTATAATAATTTGAATCAAGATTAAAACAACTGCAAAAAAACTAGTGGCGCCTTAGAAAATTTTGCTGGATTGATTGCCTTAGCGGGGATACATATAATTAAAATTAATATTGAAAATTCAAATATCTATGCAGCAAACGATGAGAATTTTAGTTAATTTTGTTAAGGTGTTTTAAGGTTTTTTTCCGAAAAATATATTATTTGTAAATGGTTTTTCGTTGAAGCCTCTTTGACCGCTTTACCGCCAGCCTCAGTAGCAATTCGTATGTTAAGAAACCATCAAATATTTAGTTACTCATTCTTTATGGCTATAATGTCGTCTTAAATGAAATGGAAAATTTCTGTATTTATTATACATAAGTTTTTGAGGGTTAACAAAGAAACGTTTGGTTAACTGTTGGTAAAAGATTGTTGTTTATTTATATATTAAACATTAAAATTAAAACGAGTACATTTTTTCATAATTTATTAACTTTTTGCACAATCCAATCCTAAGCCATGTACGAATATTTCAAACTCGTTGTTAAAAATGCAACATTGCAATCAATGCTTTCTTATTTCCTATTTACAAACTTTCACAAATTTAAAAAAATCAGATTAGACGTGACAAACCTTGAACAGAAATCCATTTTATTTTAATTTGATCATTGAACAAGACACAACTGCATCGTGTTTACAAGCATGACAACTAATTTTCATTTTAATATACAAAAATTTCACACACGCCACACTATTACACTGCAAATAGAATTTTAATATAATTCGCGGAAATTCTAGCGACATTTCATGCCACTTCATTTCAGCAGAATGCAAAACATATCTATTTTGTTGTCATCGTATGCTCGACTATTGCGTTGTCACACAAAAATGTGTGCAATTTTCTGTGTATACAATTGCATGTATTTCTATGTGTTATTTAACTGACTGCTACAGCGTGTATGAGTAACATTCGAAGGTTGATATATTCTTAAAGTTATTTGTACGAAGTATCACTTTCTCCTTTATAAGCTAAGTAAAGTAAAGAAGGTTACTTGCAATAATGAAGAAAATATCTGGAGGTGTTATTCAAAATTTAGGTGACTCCATCAGAGTTTACTCTTAATGAAAAGATCCGTGTAATGCTCCAAGTGCTATGAGCATCGAGCTGTCGCGGACTTTCGAAAGCTCGCAGGCCGATTAAGGCAAGCAGCAGCCTCCCATATTATAGAACTTTTGCATATCCAACTCTATAGTGTTTATATCTATGTAACCAATTAATTACTCTTCGCCATATTTGCTACATCTGAAAACACTTCTGGAATTTCAACAATGGTTCTTTGTGAATTAAATTTTAGAATAAAAATGTTGCTTTAGAAAAAGCTCCTATCGCTAAAACTTAAATCAACAAAAGATGGTAACATTAATGATAAACGCACTACACAAACAAGATATAACTTTTAGTTATTACAGATTCCCCAATAAATCAGTTTCTAAAATCTTAAATTTGCCATCGACTTCTCAGTCACCAACTCCAATGAAATGTACTTGACCAACTACGACAAAAAATACCATGTTCCCAGTAACCAGTACACGTTGAGCAAAGGGAATAAAAATAAAAAGGAAAAAAGGTTGTCTTCATACCATTCTTTAATGTAATAATTATATGGGAGCAATATGCTTTATTTATTTGTTATTATAGATTTTGATTGCTACGTATAATACTTCCAATAATAATTAATATTTGTGTGAAATTTTAATTTGTTAGCTGATTAAATTAAGGAGTTTTGGCCTAAAATGCAATATCTGCACTATCGGTTCTATGACAGCTATATGTTATATTATGATTTTCACTGCAAAAACATTTAGTTCTCATTATTTGTGCAAAATTTCAATACTTAAGCTGTTTAAAAGGAGGGACAGCCAGATACATGGCTAAATGCACTCAGCACATCACCCTGATCAACTCTTATCGTTGTGGTACTTACAAACATAGGACCAAAGTTAATATACCATTTCTATTAAAGGTTTACTAAGATTTACAACAGTGCGCACTGGTCGAAAATTCAAAAAAAATGGCCAAAAGTACAAAATTTCATAATAGTAGTTAGCTGTTTGAAGTTGGCACTGCTAGGCTAGTCCTTGCCATGCGTATTACTACTGCTACAAACCCCGATTTTGATGTTAAATTATACATTTATTGAATATTTTTTTGTGTGTTTGCAAAATGGAGTGTGAAAAAGTTGTGATACCAGGAGATCCTGCCAAAATAATAGAATAAGGGGATTATTAGAAGTGTATTGTTTTATGTTATTTAAGAAAAAAATTTTAGGAATCCTTCACAATCGTGCAACATATTATTTTTTTCGTCGCAGTTTTTTGACGTTATTTTTCGATTGTGCAACTTCGAAAACCCCCTTACACTGAATTGAAGCTTTTAAATCTACTTTTTCCCAAAATACTGTCCTCCATTCTATGTCACCCATTATGAATTCTTACATTCTGAAGTCATTTTTAAAATCAGCAACCTCAAACAACCCCTTACACTTATTTTCTGCTTTTAAAATATCTTTTGCCAAAAAACTGTACGCCATTTTATGTCAGCCATCTTGAATTTTGATTTTGACATTATTTTTAAAATCAGCGACCTCAAAAACCCCCTTACACCCAATTTAAACTGTTAAAACAATTTTTCCGAGAATCTGTCCGTCATTTTGTGTCAGCCGTTTAGAAATTTTAAATTCGTACGTAATTTTTGAAATTAGCGTACTAAAACGTTTAACGATATCTGCACTTTACGGAAAATAATGTTGTTGCTTCGTTTTGCCCAGAATTTTCCGATTTCAGACCTCTGTGCAGTGGGGTTGTAAGCAAAAATAATATGAGAACCTATGTGTTACTCATACGCCCCGTGTATCTACATACTTCATGCAATCTGGATGAAATAAATAAATTGAAAACGTAATCACCCATATGTGACGGCAATGAAAGTTACATATGACTCATATTGAGGCTCATTTATAATAATAATTGTCGCTTACATACAAGAGCTTATTTGTTGCATGAATTTAACTTCATATAGATTGATCTTTGTTAAGGCTTGAATAATTTTTATTATTTCTGTTGCTTGAAAAAGGAATTTGCCGTTGCTCAAAATATTTTTTAACAAATAAATAAAGGAGCATTTTTTTTTCTTGAGAGCTTAAGACAAATTAGAAGAAAATTTGATTTTTATTTCATGGATGTCATTTTATATGAATTTTTTGATTTTCTTGAGAGCTGTGTACTTAACTTTAGAAGGGGAACACATTCATATCGATCTCGTAAAGGAAAAAGAACGTCTTAATGACTCATTTGTGATGCTAACTACTTCCTGGATATAAAATGTATGTATTAATTTGAATGGTTAAGCTAAGTGCATTGGAATTGTTCAACTAAATTTCATATCACTTTTTTTGCAATGGATATATCAAAATCATTTCGCTATATAATTTTTTCAACTTCCGTGCTAAGCTTGACGATATTACTTTCTTTAGAGTGTGTGGAGTTGCGTGTTATAAATCGGTATGATGCAGGTGAGAATCTAAGCTGTTGCAATAAAAATCAAAATTATAATAAATATTGTTTCTACGAAGCTCTTGTCTTACTCGCTTAAGATAATACTATCTTAATACAAAAGTAGAGCACATTAAGCAGTGAAGAGCAGCAGATTCGATTTTTTCCAGACCCCTAATTATAACGCTTTTTTTATATACAAATTTAAAAGCGTTGCGTGTTATAAACTATAAAACAATTTTTTTGTTATTGCTTGGCTAACTATTTCATTTTTTATTTATTTTTTGACATCTTCTGAAGCCAAGGGGAAAGAAGTCTGATGAGGAGATGTGGTGATCTCCGTAAAAGTACTAGAACTTCTATCGCTTTGGGTATTGCTTTTTTTTCATATAATTTTTCTCATAAAACCAATCAAAACATTTTATAAATACAAATTTTCATTTTAAATTTTGCCATTTTGATTTCTCCATCTATTTATGAAATCATTTCACAAGTAATTAAATGATATTAAGATAAATATTTTAATTTTGAACTTTTGACTAATTTTTAATATAATTGCAGCGTCATTGATATGTTTGCCATATTTCCGACAGGCCGCAATAATGCTTAGAGAATCGTATGCATAAATCCGCATGGTAAAAATTAAATTTTCATTTAATTTGTGTATTTTTTTCCTTTAGTCAGAAAATGTAAATAATAACCTTAACAATGTAATTTAAGATTTATGTACGCATTATCAATTATATTTTAAATGAAACGCAAAAATTAATTCTGGAAATTAAGAGTTAAAAATGACAATACACGTTTCATTGGAATTTTTAAAAGTTGTTCAATATATTTTTTTGAAAATCTGCGGTAAGCCTTTTACAAATTTGAATGTCATTTAAAGCTTCATAGGCGCTTTACCGATACACTCAGGAAGATCAGTAAACTAACATAGCTCACAACTTAACATTAAAAATTTTAAATCAAATCATTTTGTTTATTAGGTATTTTATACTATTCAGAATTTACTATAAATAGTAATAATAATTGAATAGATGTCTATAAACAACACACAGAATTTCTTCGTTTATTTGAAGCGCTTAAACGGTTTAAGCGACAGCGTCTGCCATGAGAAGTAAAAATACAATACTCAGATGCAATAATCCTGATTGTTCGTGCAGGCGTTGGTGTGATTGATTGTTTATTAACTTGTGCATTTCGATACGGACAATCGAACAGTGGAGTGAACAAAATTTTGTAAAAAAAAACCAACAACAACAATGGGGGATTACATAAATGGCAATCAGAATGTGGCAGCTCCAGCGAAAATGAAGCAAAACGTGAGAACAACAAAATACAGCAGTTCCATGAAAGCAACCGACTAACAAATGCTGCAACGGTGACATCCACGGCAATGACAATTTCCGAACATTAGCGAACAGTGGCAGCATATCGTTGGCAACGGCAAGACCAACGACAATTTGCCGACACTTTTGTGGGTCATTAGTAATACGGCTTGAAGTACTCGTACATATTTCGTAACTCATCGATAGAGGGATGGAGAAGTGTAAGAGATATTGAGCAAGAGTAAGAATGTCAGCGGCAACCTGCTGATAGAGAGGGCAATAAGGTGTGTGGGAATTTTAATTGGGAATTGTACATTCGAGGGACGATGAATTGTCACACGTAGCGTTGTAATAAATCTCACAACTTGGCACAATTGTGGTATTAGATGCCTCATTTGACTGGCTGCAATTGCTGATACAATATGCTGCATACCAATACGTTTATGTACATTTACTTACTTACTTACATATGTATCTATGCATACTCGTATTTACATACGTACAAAATATAGATATATGTATATACCTATATGGATATTATACATTTGTGTCGATAGAAAGCTTTGTTTATCTGAAATTTCAGCTGCCTACTCCTGACGAATGTCCAACACTTCTGCATGACGTGGCAGCTTGGTGGATCCAGCTTGCGAATTCGACATCAACTACATAAATTTGTACATAGAATAGTTAGAGGCAAAGCAACGTATTTGTACTTGCGGTTATCATAGTTTCCAATTTCACTGCAGTCAATTTGAAGTGAAGGTGTCAACGAGCGCAACACGGCAACATGTCAACCTACATTCATCGCAAAACAAACTATCCGCAACAGCGATAGCAGTTGAAGTTTTCTGCAATTCCCTTCAGTATGTGACACACTGATCTGATCTTCCGTGTTCTACTTCTCTCCCCAGTGGCTTAACAAGTATACTATGTATACGAGTATATGCCATAACATTTTAGCCTCTTCAGCATCAATTGTACGTGTACTTTTGCAGTTTTTGTTAACAAATAGCATAAGACTAAGTTGAATTGGTTTTTGTTGTTGTTAGATATGCCATTGTGGCTGTGGAGCAGTTGGCATTCTAAATAGTTGTTAACGAAGGAATTGATGGCTTCATTGACAATAGTAACAATTTAACTCATATTTATGTATTTGTAGAATACATATTTGATTTGAAATGTCTCAGAATAACATAGCACACGACGTACAAGTATATATATGTTTAATATTGTTAAATACAATACGAGCATGTAGAAGTACATACATAGCCGGATGTGAAAGAAGAAAATATAATAATCAAAGGTAATCACTAAACACAATGTAAAATGGAAAAAAAGTAATAAATATACTTACATACTGGTATGTATGTGAATTAAGCGATAACTTTAATTTTTTTAATCACAATTTAAGTCATTTGCATTAGTCGTAGTAAAATAAATAGTTGTGAAAAACAAAAACGCATTGATATAGTATTTGTGATACGAGTAGATAATATGATTAATTTTTAATTCCACACTAGGGATGTAAATTTTTGGCATTTTATTGATCACGGAATTTTCGAGATCTGAAAACAAAATGCCGGGACGATCACGGAATCCCGAATTTCACAAAGTTTTGATTTGCAGTTTTTAATTTATCAAAAAATGTAACACGTTTGTAATAGTTGTATTATAGAAGTATACAAAATAACATAAGTATAACAAAGAGAACGATTTGTTGAAGCAAATGCACCTGCATAAAGTAAAACTATTTCAAACCTCTGTTTGAGACCAATATTAAATATTAATATATTACCATTTAGAATAAAAAGAAATACATCAAGAAAAATGAAATACGTAACGCATTCAATTTGGCACGAGGCAGAATTATTCCTTATTCCTTATTTATTATTTATAATCTTAAAGAAATAAAAGCTTAAGTTTGTTATCCTCTAACCTGGACTTAAAGTTGTTGCATTTAACATATGCAGTGGAGAAGCATTGCTGCGCCCCAACACTTGTTTGTTGGATTGTCGATAAAAAGCTAAATGCTCTCTGAATGAAATAGCCTTTCTCGCTCCCATTACAAAAGCTATCAATTTCTTTTACCAAGCCTTCTGATAAATTATATGCCTTTCGATAAATGGATAATTGCCATCTGATTATTAAAACTTGATGAAATTTATCTTGCAGACTTAATACCTTATCCAGTTCAAGCACCTCTATTAACATCGATTTTATAGTAAGGCTTTTTTTCTGTTCGAGAAGGATATTCTCCAGTTAATTTATAATGGCAAGGGCAAACCGAATTCTAGGGAGTTCACAAACTGAGTTATTTGTCGTATTGGTTATCGTTACACAACAGATGTAAACTTGTTGGTTTTATAACTCATGTTAAATTTTCTTATTACAATAAAACTCTGAAAAGTATTTTTATTCGATTGGCTCTTTCTGTTTTAAATCATTTGAGGTTTATTTTTATTTCAAAAAATGTAAATTAAAGTTAAATTTTTAAGAAACCAGCCTCTCATATTTATTACAAACGGTTTATTGCTGATGAATTGCCTGAATACCACATACAATAGTAAACAAAATTGCACAGTGCATCCATGCGTTTCACGATTATTTTAATAGCATACTAAAGAAATACGACAAGTAACTTTGATTGTGAACGCTCTAAAGGCTTTTTTTTTGGTCCTTAAAAGGTAAATTTTTGAAGATACGAAGTTTGAAATATAAATGGCTATTAAATTCACCGTTTTCGGCAATTCCGGGTTTGACATGCTTATTCACACTATTTTAGTTGGTCAAAAACTTTTTCGCGAATTTTGAATATGTTGCAGAAGATTTTTTTTCAAAAGTTATGCAACTTTAAAATTGTAAGGTGTCTCGACGTAAGCCATTGTTTATCACTTCATAGTTCGCAAAATATGATATTAATTATATCAAAAACTTCTTTATAGACAAAAAGTCAGAGATTTATTAAATGTTTTTTTTTTAATAAAATTTTCAATACCTCCTTAAAAAAATAAAATCAATTTGCTGAGAAATCAATTGTTTCGCTGAGCAAATGCAATTGTATTAAGCAAACCTGCTCGTTGCTTGTTACAACTTAGGGTTTAATACAAGCGTGCGTATAAATATAAATCTCTGACTTTTTGTCTATAAAAAAGTAGGTACTTACTAATTTTTTTGATAGAACTAATATTTTGCGAGTGATAAACCTTCGATTTTTCAAGTCGCATAACTTTTAAAAAAAAAAAAAACAATTTGTTTTAATTTCCAGTCGTTCTGTCATATTTTATGAGTTTTTCTACAACATACGCAATTTACATCAAAATCTAAAAAAAAAAACTTGAATTTCATTGAAATAGTAGGGAATACCTCTTATACTATTTTAACGTAGTAATCATCACTGCATGAACATAATTTTAGGCCTTGCATTATAAAATGGTCTTTCAATTTATCACAGTTTAGTGTGATTGCTGCTTTTTGTACGATCTACATGAGCTCGGTAGTATTTATGCAAAATTTTACATGGGAGCAAAGGCTTTAAATGTCACTTTTGTTAGTAAAAATTCCGAGCGATTGGACACAAAAAAGTGTTATTATCGATTTCATCACTTTGTAAAAGTGACAAATGCATTCGTAGTTTGGCAGAATAGCTGAATATATAATTGTTAAATGAAGTAAGCAGTACTTTGCCGGCTGGCACTTGTAAAAGCGTCGTAGATATCGAAAATGGTAAATTTTCTGTGAGTATTACCACTAAATTCATCGTTCCCGAATTGAATTTACTATGTAGTTTGCTTGTGCAGAGAAAAAATGTATTTTTGGTGCACAGTACAATATTGGCAATACGCGATTGAAATACAAGCTCGAACAAACTTAACGGAACTGAATAAGCAAGAGTCCACTTAAGCGCGTCTATAAAACTGTCATTTTATATTTGTTTTGGATATTTTGTTATGCAAAAACCTTATCCCGATAATACAATTGATAACGTCATAGTTGAAAGAATGCTTACTATCTTTCGACTTGTTATATTTATAAGATTTTGTGCATGCGACTATTGTTGTCATGTCAAGAAAAACAAGAATGTTCCAAACAAAAAAAAAACTGCTATTTTCATTAAAAATGTTTAACTAGTAAGGATTAATGAAGATGTATAAATTAATATTCTTAACTGGTCGTTTTTATGACGAAAACTGTTTACGAAATGATTCGAATATTTAATAAAAAATATTTTTTGTAGAAGATTTACAGGTGCATATCTGTTTGCCTTTCATTTCTCACAGAAACATATTTTTAAAATGTTTTCCCAATTTTTTGAAATTAGCTAAGGCAGCGTATACTCGAACTTCTTTTTTACTAGAAAAATATTCGCGTATTAGTAGTTTATACATTAGTATGTATTAGTATATAGATATGTATGTATATAACTATTTTGTACATATCCCTTGTGCGCGTAGAATATGGAAAATACATGGCAGAGGATGACATTAAAAATTCACAAAGCTTTTTACTTACTTGACTTTTCCGCACGATTGCATATGACGGTTTATTTGCTTTAATTAAATACTTTTTGCTTTTGGCTATTTATCGTGTGCATTTATTATGCAGCAATTAGAGGAATTAAAAATTCTTCTCTAATTGGAAAATTAATGGAAAAATAGGGAAATTAAATAATTCGATAGCATGGAGTATTTACTTAGATATTCGTACATATCTCACACAAAATATTCAGAATGAAGAGAGCATTCGAGTTAGCGCTGACTGTAAGCGATAAATTGAGTAAACATTTAATCGTTTTATATTACAATACTAATCGATTTTATATGAAATCTTAAGTGGAAAAAAGTAAACAATTTCAAAGAAATTAAGTGAAGGACATTGGCGAATAGGAAACTCTTCAATTAAATTTTGATGATGAGCAATTCAATGCTGATATACTTTGTTTGTTTTTTTTATACTTCGTGCAGGCCAGGTATTGTAAACACTATCAACGCCTGGGAGTGCATTTTCAGCTAAAACTAATTCTGTCTGAAATAAAATACAGCTTTCCTTTTTTGCTCCTAAAATATTAAAAGATATTTGAACTTAAATGTTCTAAGGATAGGGTTTTAATTTTTAATTTAATATTTACCATAAATGTATGCTTGAATAACAAAATTCATATTCAACATATTTACATAAGAATGTTCGGTATTACACTAATTTAGTAACATAATTCGTTGACTTTTCACATGATTTTAATATAAAATTCTTGAAATTTCTGTGCACAATAACAATTGAAAGTTTTCTAAACTCGCTCTATCAAAATCCACAGTTTCGCCAATGTTGCCGATATCAGATAATCAGTAGATAAACTTATATAAGTGGAGACAACTGCAAATATCACATTTTGAAGAAGATCTACATAAAAATCTACGTTTGTGACGTCACCGACTGAGTTTAAATTGTGCTATTTAATTTAAAGGTAGTGATATTTTTTTTATAAAAACTTCTCGGAAGTCAGGGGACCGTGACACAGCGTGACACATTTTTGTGAAAAAACCTTTAATGTTTTAATGAAACCAAGGCATAGCTTAAAGTCGATTTGGATATCAATGTCTTATGTTGGTTATCGCAATTATTTAAATTTTGCTTTATTATGAACAACTGAAAAATGATGCGCCACTTTGAACCTATTGCGGCAGTAAAACAAGTGAGTACACTAAAGTATGCAAACAAATATTTGAAAAAACATTTCCGTAGTCATTCATTTGCCTGAGCAATATCACCATGTAGGAAAGTTCATATTTATTACTCAGCAAGAAAACTCTGGGATAAATCGCATTTCGTATATCAAGAGCTATAACAGAGCTTACTGTAAAGTTTCCATGTATTTTTTAAAGCAGAGTTGACAGTGCTAAGCGAAAAAATTATATTTTTTTCTCACTTTCTTGTCCATACATTTTGGTCTATACGCAACATATTTATTAGTTTACAGATATCCCGCCTACTCAATAGTAATTTCATTTAATTAGAATTAATGTAACTTTGCGTTAACTTGCTTTTCTTCTCGATTTATTAAAAAAAAAGATATGTCACCTCCCATATGAACACACATAAACTGGTTTCGGTACAGCTTCCCGCAAGGTAAAGTACATCTCCTAGTTGGTTTCAGTAGAAGGAAAAAATGTTATTAAATGCAACATTTTGCTCGATAGAGTCTTCAAAAGAGCATATTTGCGTATAAAACTAAATTTTGTTTATTTAAAATACTTATTGCTATTTAATATTTTTTTGTTATTTCTATCGTCCTTTTAAATATTAAAGAATTGACAATTTTATTGAGCTCGAGGCGAGTTTATTAAAGATTTTTGTTTGGAAAAAACAAAAACAATTTTTAAATGGTAGAAGTTATAATGCTTTTTCGGAAATCACCACATCTCCTCGTCAGACTTCTTTTTATTTAATTATATTTCCCAGGCTTTGAACCAAGGACCTCGGGTTTGCTGAGCCAACACGCTACGCTAGCCGAGTGGACTGAAGTGTATATTCCTCCTTCCCTAAACAATTAAAATGCATAAATAATTAATCAACTTCAAAAATAACTAATCGACTTCACAAAATGAAACAAAATATTAATACGCGAGACTCAAGCAGTAAAAAAAAAATTTCGTTGCATTTCATTTTTGCTTCTATAAGCTAAAATTTCAAAAATATTGTATCAAGTCCTTTGCTTAAACGATCTAAAAACTGTGACATATCAAATTGAAATATCTAAATTAAAAATTAAATAATATTTTTTTGCTGCTATCTGTTTCGGTCTTACAATATTTTTTTGACAGGTCATGGAAAATAATAATAAATATATTTTTTAACAAATATTTATTTTTTTTTAATTTCATGCTATCTCAAATCGTAATTTTATAATTAAAAGAAACTCCGAGATATAACGTGAAACTTTAGGATTTCATACATATAAAATGAGAATTGTAAAATGTAACATAGCGTTAAATAAAAAAAAATGGAGAAAATTATAACGAAAAAATTATATTATATTCATCGCACTTTAATTAAAATATAAAAGAAACAAAACGTTTAAGTTTTAACTAGAGTTTTCGTTTCTCTTGTTGCCGTTTGTCCTACATGGAATGTGCACCAAACGCAAAAACATACTCCGCATCTTGTTATTTTCCTTGGGGATTCGTTCTACATTGACAAAGTCACCATAAAATAATAAAATCATCAGTGGTATTATTACCCTCATCAGTAACGTAAAGCAGAAATATCATTTTTTAAAGTTTACTCCTTTTTTTTGTAAACTACACAGCGCAGCAACAGACAAACAAGTTCATCTGGATTTTATAAATGGCTTGCCATTAGATTGGTAGGTGACATTTAGTGTTGAATCGTGTGCAAGAAAAATGGCATCATCTATCATCCTTTCACATAAAGGAATTCATTTCGATAAACACGAGGAAGAAAACGACATTAAATATTTGGTTTGATCCTAAAATAATGAAAAATTCGTATTTAAGAATCGTGTAGGGAGCATACTTGCGTAGTTATTTGGTAATTTGAATTTATTGAAAAAAAATTTAATTCTATGGATATTATTTAAGTATAGTTTTATTTACCTATTCATACCAGGGACACATACAAATAGTTAAGCATATATTTTTTTTTCTTATTTATACGCAATTGTGGTGCGCATTTGAATCAATTTTGGGCTTTATTCTTAAAAATGGAATTACACTCGTTCAAATACAAACAACAACAAATATCTCGACAATTTTTTTTCCTTTATATACTTTTAAATTTATTTCAATCGACGAACTCGGTAAATAATCGAGCTTAAAAAATAATAATTTAAGTATTTGCGTAATTTTAGTAGGATAATAATAAAGATTGCCTAATGTATGTACATACATTGTTAAATGCACGATGCGTTATACAACCATAGCTATAATCAAAAAATTTTTATTTCATTTTTCTTTTACTTAATTTGCAAATAAAATCGACATTTTTTCTAACAAAAGCAAAAGTTTATGGATTAAAAAAATATAATATAATTTCAGTCTTTAAATAAAGTTTAATTAACATAATAAATGAATATTTTAATTTTTTTAAAGACAGCAATTTTTTTACTTATAAATACAAATTTTATAATTTTGTGTGCCATTTTATTAAGCTTGATAAATTATCGTATAATATTTGGTTACATCGTTCATTACAAAGCAGTGATAAAGTAAATCAGAAAGTTTTTAGAATAACATTGTAACCAAAACAGGATGCCCAAATATTTTGTTGGAAATTGCAGGGGAATCTCTAGTTCGGAGTAATTTGTAAATATTTTTAATTTATTTTAAACGGAATTGGGTCAAAAATACTAACTTCAATAATTTTCCAACTTTCCAATTTTCCAGACATACATGTATCTGAAGGCCCCTGGCAATAATAATGTGGAATCAATAATGCATCTCATCTCCGAAGATAATACTTACAGAAATATGTCAAAAACAACTAAAGACTTATAATTAAATTACTCATCATTCATAATATATGTATCGTGTCTATTCAATGTATGGCAAGTGCACTGAGCCGCTGTTTTTATACCTTTCATGGAAATGGTATATAAAGTTTATTCCGATGTTTGTAAGTACCAGATAGAGAAGAGATAGACTCATCGAAAAGTATACCAAAACGATTAGCTAAGTCAATTTAGCAATGTCCGTCTGTTTGAACGTAAAATAGTCCCTAAATTTGTTTGTGCTATTTGTTAGAAATTCAGCAATCTCGTGCCTTTGATTAATGTATTAATCATTTGTTGGACGAATGTACCGTATATGGGAGCCGAAATAGTTCAGATTTTCTATTTTCTAACTTCTATATTTAAGCAGACACAGGCATGAAATTTTGCACAAATATATATCAGTTATTGTAGGCAATACATTAGCAGTGAAAGTCATAAAGATTAGAGATACATACTTAACATACAGCTCTCATATTTTTCTTTCATTCATGACAGCCCCCTTTTTAACTTGTTCATAAGAGGTTTGGACCGAAAGAACGAGTTTCTTCACAATCGATGGAAGGCTTAAACACTGAGTATTCATTAATATTTTTTTCCCCAACGAGTGCGAAAAAAATTTGCTTTTATTATCTCATTTTTAAATTTAAGACTTAAAGTTTTTTGTCATTGTGAAAGTTTGTTATCTAGCCTGTAAGCCAGTAAATGAAAAGAAATGAAGAAGAATATTATATCACGAACTATTTGATATCACCTTCCTTATACATATTTATATGTACATATATGTATATCAATATATCATATTCACTTGTTATAAGTAGGTAGCTACTTTTTGTTTACGGGGCCAGGTGATTGAACATAAGTTCTGCGTCCTATGAGACCAACATTAAACCACACATCCTTGTACGCACATTGGGCCGTTTTGATCATATTTTGGCTTGCAAGATTTCCGTTTAAATATTTTTTGAGTGAATAATTAGTTAAAAATTCAGTGCGCGTCTGTGAAAGATGTTCAAATATGTCCGCGTATAAAACAAAAACGAAGAATGTTTGCTTTCTTTTTGGCAAGAACAAATGCCCAATGAGGAAAATGGAAAGAGTGATCCATTGATACATCCGACGAAGTTCAATCTAGTTTAAGTGTTTCCGACCCTAGTAAAAGTTGGGTACCATCTCCACGAAAAAAAGAGCAAAATCTTGACGATGATTCAGCAACAAATTTATTTGTATATGAAAGAAAATTAACAATTTAACCAGCAAAAAAAAAATTGGCAAAAATCAGGGAAAATAATAATAATTATAATAATCCCAATGGTTTTTACCCTCCATTCCCGCTCAACCGCATGACGCACGGATATACAGTTTTATTTTTTTTTTTCGCATGCCGAGTCATGAAAGGCAGGAGTTTGTTGGTTGTCGAGACTCTGAAATTGTTCAGCTGCAAAATAAAAGTTCATCAGCTGATTTTAAATTTAAATTTATTTGGATAGTAAAAGTGGATTTAAAGCGAAATTGTGTATGTAATCAATCATCTATTGAGAGTACAAAGTATGGTATTCTTTATGTAAAATTGTGATTCGGAAATATCAAAAGAAGCGGAGTGAAAGTAACAGTCCTGGAATAAACAACGGAGTGGCTCGTTTAATTCAAAATTATTTTTGCAAGGTTTCAGGAAAAGAGGCAGGTAATGCCTGAAAATTCGGGAGGAAACGTTCCACTTCACTTCGGCCAGAAGAGGTGGGCTAGACGTCAAACCTGTCAGTAACTTGACTAAAACTATGATGCCTAGCCTTTCTCTGCGACTCGCAAGCGTAGGAAGATTAATAAGTTTTAAACGATTAACATAGGGTGGCAGGTTATATTGGGAATCCCAGCGAAACTTTCTTAAAGCAAAAAGCAGAAATTGTTTTTCAATTTACTCTATCCGGTCAGAATGAACTTGATAGAGCGGGTTCCAAACGATGGAACCATATTCTAGTATTGGCCTCAGTAATGTTGTGAACAGAGCTTTGGTAATGTAGGGGTCACTGAATTCTTTTGACCATCGTTTTACAAACGCAAAAACGCCCTTTGTTTGATTGTAGCATTGATATGAAGATTTAAGTTAAATTTTGGGTCCATTGCAATACTTACATAGGTCAACAAAGTTAAATACTTGTTCAAGGTTGTAGTTACTTATGTCATAAGAAGCTGGTTGAACTGCCTGGAGAGAAAAGCACATTACTTTACATTTTTTAAGATTTAGCTGCATACCATTTACTTCACTACCATTTACTTCCAATTAGACATGTTATTTAAGTCCGCTTGTAGTAAATACCTTTCATCAACCGTGTTAAATGATATGAAAAGCTTTACACCATCCGCATACAACACAATTTTTTGAATATTTCACAACAGAAGAAATATCGTTTATAAAAAGTAATAACAGAATCGGACCAAGGTGACTTCGTTGTGGAACCCCTGATGATACATGAATGCCGCTCGAAGAAGTATTTTTGAAAAGGACTCGTTGTGTTTTGTCGTGCTGATAAGAAGATATCCAACGATGATTAGCAGAATTTGATGTTGACGCATTGTCGCAATTTTTGTTAAGTTTTCAATCTCTGAGATAAATTTTTTGACAGTCTTTATCAGAAAACAATTTTTTGAATATGATAGTCTGGCCGTTTACTAAAAGAGTCTTTAAGTAACTTATTCTCGTACAACTCATTAAAACAAAATACATATTTTGATGAGCTCGGGAAGGCTTTAAGGCTGATTTTCCAAAGGCGTGAAATAAAAACAATACAAATGGTATTAGAAAAGGGTTTATTATAATATTTCCTGGAACTTAACTTACCAACGTCTTTTGCCTGTGAGGATCACTAATAGGAAGCAATCATTACAAACTTCAGAAAATTCGAAGTTGTGAGCAGAGCTTTTTGACGAAAGTGGTAAGAAATGCCACATGGGCGAACGAAGCGTACATATTTAATATTGCCTTGTCATCGAGGTATAACATTTTTCTATAGTTTATTAGTTTAAAAAAAAATGATCATAGTTTGATGTTTGGCGGAGCTCCTCCTACCATTTTGTAGGTTGGATTTATAGCCATTTTGCTACAACTTCGAGTTTATGATGCCTTTATTAGTAGTTATTTTAAATAGTTTATTTGAAAATAATCATGATACTCATACGTAATGTGTAGTTATTTTGAAAAATATTTTCGATCAAAGATATCAAAAATCACTAGAGTACTATGTTTTTTTATTACTTTGAAACACATTCATATGTAGGTAATTTGTATAACATTGTAAATTTTCCACATTTATTCACACACATTTTGGGTTGGGTCAATTTGCAAACTCGTTGACGCAAACATAAAACCTTTCATTAGTCCCATAAATGTTAGGTTTTGCAGTTTTGTACGGGTAATTAAAATAACCATTTATTGTTCATCTTCTACATGGCTGAGTAATTTAACAACTAAATGCTTGTGTGTTTATGTATGTGCATATATTTATGTACGAGTATATGTTTACTTAGCAATAGATTATTTATAATTAGAAGCAATTTAAATATTATCGTATGCTGTCAAAGAGAAAGTAAGTTTTTTTCTTAAACATTTTATGACGCTAATTGTAAGCAAATTTAGAAATCAACACAAAAAAATTAATGCCATTTGTTGAACAAATATAAAACTATGTATTTTGCTTAATTTACTCATATGTATATTTACGCAAGCAATTGTGTGTGCAAATATTTAATGACCATTGTTAAAATAAATAAACCTTTCAAATATTCTACCATTCTCTAAATTATTAAAGTAAAGCATTTGTTGTTTTTATTATGTGTGCAAGTATAGATGGAAATAATTTGTGTTTACTCAACCGTGGAATACCCATTTAATGACCATTTAAATGCAATAATAGGCAGTTAGCCACAAAAGCAAACACACACTTGTTTATATTTCGTAGAAATGTGTTAAAAATTTAAAAACAAATTATTATTTTAAATAGTTGCTGACATAAAAATGGGCAAGTTGCTGATATTGCTTATACATAATTTAAAGCTTAATGCATTTTCATAGAAATAATTGGGTTTATGCAAACATGGTTTGTTTAATTTTGTGTATGTTAAAAAACTCTCACTTTGCTAAATATTTTGTGTAAACAATATTAGTTTTTTTTTCTTGCAAAACTTAGAACATATGTTAATATGAACTAGGGCCTTTGACTTGTAGTAGTTAGGTTCTTCTGCACTTCGTCCCCGTTATGTGTTTGTAGGCGCCACTGTCTTAGCTTCCCCAACCATGGGTGCTGAGTCGCAAAAACTTCTTACCGGAGCAGTGCCATCGTTGAATTTTGTATACGGTTAACTACGCCCATATCATTATAAAGCTCAAACGAATCATTCCATATTTTTCGGTACCCAACCCATTGCAAACAGGAATATACATTTTGCAATTCTGGTTGTGTGCAGGCATTGGAATCCGGCATGTAATTCAAAAATACTAATTAAAGTCAACAGCCTTGGATGATACCGCTCTTATTTGTTGGCAACCCCATCAAATTTTCTTAGGACTATGACATCTAAGAAAATCAATGCACTGGGCAGGGCACATATTCATCATAGCATGTAACGTGCACTGCAGCTGCCAGCAAACACATCCTAATTTTGTGGTGGATTTATATTCAAATTAAAGCGAGATCATTCAACATTTCGTTCGCAAAAATCGACATCTAAGAGCTGGACAGCTGCCACTCGACTCGCACTTCCGCTGTCTAAAAGTAAAAATCAACAAAACGATATCAGCTAGAAACAGAAGCACATTGGCTTTCAGTGAGCTTGCAATTATAACGTTCCGTTATGGAATAGAAAAAGTATTGTCCATAAAATCATACTGCGATAGGTTGACAAAGAAAGTGACTGCCATTTCTATAAAAAGAATAAAGGCGAACTGGTAACTGACTTTGCCAGCATATGTAAGTTATTCAGCACCAACTCGGATGAAATTTGAATACCAGCAGTACAGCTGCGTTATACTGTAAAGGTGCGTGCACCAGCTCCTTTCGAGAATGTGTTTGAACAAGTCATGTGCTCTGTCCTATCGATTAGAAGGATGATCTTGCGATCCTCGCCAACACCGTATAAACAAACTTCTTAACAGCGGCTAAATGGTTCTGTTAGCGTATTGCGTGCAACCAGTAAATTAACTGATTTTACCTTATCATTGGGGAGTCATATATGATAGGATCATGAAAAATACCTGAGAAAAATAGTCGACATTAACTTTTTATCGATTTCAAAGCCGATTTTAACACCTCAAAATGAAGCTGTCTATATAAATATTTCTTACTTCCAAAAAACTACTGCGACAATGTAAAATGATATAAAACTACACAAGCAGCGCTGACAGGATTGAGAGAGCCGTGTTGTTAGCTGGATGTTATAGCAGATAATTCCAGCTGCAGAATAATATCAGTGTTCAAACCCGCGCTGATAGTTCTGCAGAATGAACTATTTGAAGGTTATGAAGTCAACACTTAGAATATCCTGGCATCAAATATACAGATAGCACATTAAATTATAACATTTAATAGTTAAGGACTGTATTTGCTTAACAACCAGCATCCAACACCAAAAAATAAAAGCCATGAAATCCAACGGATAATATCTCTTGAAAATTGAGTAGGCAAAAAAAAAAACACCACAGTCTATAAGAATCTCTTCATGGCAATCCTAATGTTTGGCGCAGAAGAAGTATATTTTTACGACGGCGAATACCAAACAATATGGAACAGTGGCACGAACGATTTTTACGAAGCCATTGATATAGTGCAAGTACACATTTAACGGCTCCACTGGCTCGGTCATGTCAAGTGAACGGTCGAAAGCGATACAGCCAGGGACGAATGCAGCAAGGGTTTTTGGGGGTTCAAACACCCCCCTGAAATTTTTTGCGAAATTTTTTTTGTAAATAAAATATATAATTTTGTATTTCATATATTAAAAAAAGTTGTTAACTTAATTTCGTTAGATGTTTTTAGTGATGTAAACTTATCACTTGACGAACAATACAAATATATATAATAAATTAATAGAATAGCTTTCACATCACATAATAGGTATCTCCTACCGCTTAGACTTATTTCTTATGAATCTAAAAGCTGGTGATCGCGTTGCTGACCCTAGAATTCAGAATATTAGCGCTCAAAGTCAGCTGCACACAGTGCAAAACAACTTATCAGTAACATTGTAATTTATACTGCTTATGTATGTATATGTATCAACCCATATTTGGATTAACATTAATTTGACTGCAACTGATATTCAGCTTGACGAAAAATCGGAGTGAATTTCTACAAAAAGAACATTGCGTTGCGTCCGCAGTCGATTTAAACGAAGCAATTAGATATACGCGTTCAAAAGTTGAAGACTTTTTCACGATATTTTTGTTTGCAACAGAAGCAACAAACGAAATTGGTGTTGTTTTGACTGTTCTCCGACGAGTAGGCAAACAAACAAAACGTGACCATTACGAAGGCGATCCTGAAGCTTACTACCGAAAACCTATTTTCATTCCGTTTTTGGATAAGTATTTGGATGAGCTTCAGATTAAATTTCTCACTCATCGCAAAATTCCGTCTCACGTACAAAATATTATTTCTTTAAAATGCACAAGAGCAAAATGAGACAGTAAATACTTTTGAAACATAAGAGCCAAAGGATGTTTTGGTAACAACTGAAGAATTCGTAGCTGAAATCTGGATGTGGCAAAGGTATTTTTTAATCGTGAATATTATATTTCATATTATATTATTATTTCTATTTGTATATTAATCGTTATGTTCTCATTTTAAACAGGCATATTTCAATTATACCTTCAGACCAGAGACCAAAAACATTAATCGATGCTCTCAACAGTTGCGACAAGTCACTTTACCGTACATTGCATCGATTTCTGCAGATTGGGGCGACACTTTCTGTTACAGTTGCTTCCAGTGAACGCTCCTTTTCAATGCTCAAAAGACTGAAAACATACATCAAACTGGAGTCAAACTGGAGAGCAAAGATTAAATGGCTTGGCTCTTCTTAATTTCCATAGAGATATAGAAGTTACTAAAAATAAAATATTTAATATAATGGCGAAGAAACCAATACGAATGGATATTACTTTGTAGATGCAATTTTGCAGTTTTCAAGTTATTGATTAAATGTGCATATTTATTTGAATACATTGCGAAAAATACCAAGAACTTTTATTTGGGCTTTAACAGTTGAACAGATAAGTAATCGAACAGCTATGATAACCTTATGAATATATTTCCTTAAGAATCACCGCCCCTCGAAGAATTTTTCTGCGTTCGCCCATGGCTACAGCCCTTTAAATATACGTGGTATTACCTGCATTTTAAAGGAAGGTGTTGAGAAACTCATTAGAAAAAAAAACTCGAGTAAACTTAATGTTTTTAATTGGCACCAGCTACCGAAAGAAGGAGGCAGGACTAAATTGCTGGACTCGACCTAAACTCGCGGTTATACTGCGTATTACTTAAGTTAGTGACTTTTTTCTTTAAAACCCATATTTAAGTTTCAATAGGAAAATTTTTTGCCTTCCATACAAATCGGTACATCGCATATATCCATTTAACGGCACACATGGCAGAGCTCATCAGTATCCTTGGGGGGTATTGTGTGGCCAGGTGTCTACAAATAATACTACTCCAAGTTGTTTAATATTCAAATTTTATTAGATCAGAGAGTTTTGTTAGGGAATATCAACAACTACGTATTAGCAAAACTACTAACATGAATGTACGTTAACATACCTAATACAAACATACATATTGAACTCACAATATATGTATGTGAAAAGAGAATGTTTGAGTTTGTGTTCGTAATGATTTAATTTAAATGCAAAGCAAGAGTTTACATGCACATACAAATATGTCACCCACTGACCAGGCTACAACTCGGTAGTGCTTTTGATTACACCGAGAAATACAGAGCTAGATAAATACCTACATATGTATATATGCATGTACTGCAAACACGGATGCTTCACTTTAGATTTGCATGTTAAAGTGGCTTTCTAAGTGAAGCTACCTGTCTGACTGTCTGACTGACTGACTGACTGACACGTTGACTTGTTAAGATGGAGGATTTCTGGTTATTGTGTGCATTACAACCTGTTCAACATCTTTCATATGCTTCACTGTAAATGCAACTTTCCTGTTGTTTTGTGCAATTTTTATTGTGTGTATTTAGGCGCTGTGCGAAGTGTTGGTAATTGAATACAAATATTTACCATCGGATATGAAAACAAAATTACAAAAGTCAATTTTTCATATATGCCACACTTGTGTGTAGAATGCCACTATTCAACATCTTGTTTGTGGCTGCAAAATCAATTTGTGCGAAGAAAAATAAATAATAAATGATATGAGAACACTTGTACCACAACTCATTTTTTTTTTTAGTTTTTGTCAATATTTCATACTCAAGTTATGAGAACTAAATAATTAAGCTATTCAGAAAAAATGTGCAAAAATGTTGCTTAGCAAATTTTGACTGAAGAAATTTCATATTTTTACATAAAGTTATATTTAGTTGGGAAGGAAAGTATGCATTGTACGTTTTTAAGACAATAACATTTGTATATCGTATACAAATTCTAGAAGTTGTACTTGTTGCATATGGAATATATTGCTTTACACATAATTACTTTGGGGCCAGTCATAAAGTCAGCTTCCGTAAGGCACAATATTTCTATCAAGTTCACATTAGTCTAATTTTTAACGAAACAGTATGGCGTATGTTGGAAAATCGACTATTTTGCCTAAATTGGTTTTTTTTTATTGAGAAAAGGTGATGTAAGGGGAAAAACTTGAAAAGTCAACTTAGTAAATGAACCAAGAAAATGTGCATATTTATAAACATATTCTCATTAATTATTGTGTGCTTTCGTTGAGTGCAGAGGTGTTTTGGTCTGCTCGCGATATCGCTTACTAATTATCATTTTTTTATCAATTTTTAATTTAATAATTATCGATGACTTTTGTGGAAAGTACTCTAAATCGTTTACGAGAAATGATAATTTGACTGTGCCATGTAATGGCTTTTGTAAGAAACAATTTCATCGTGGTTGCTGTGAAGGCACAATTCTAATTACGATGTAAGATTACTTAAAATGAATCGCCATTTCAGCTACTTTTGTATGGTATGTGTTAATTTACGGAAAGCTCTGTAAAGCGTATGATTCGGTGATGGTTGCACAAAAAAAGGCATGGACTCACTAACTATTCCAATCTGCTGGCTAATGAAGAAGCTCAATTAACCGAAATCAACTCTAATAAAAGTTCTATCGTCTCTTCGAAAGTAAGTAGCAACTATAACATTATGTCCCTATCCTCTCCTGTTGATAATGCTGTGGATAATGTTAATGCTGCCAAATCTAAGAGGTCTAATACTGGTTTAAAGCAAGTGTCACAGAAAACCAGACATACAATCAGACTCCTTATTGGTACTCAGTCTCCATGTTTGTCCGCTGCTCAGTCTCCATGTTTGGCCTATTAACTCATCGCCAAGAGACGTACGAGCTTCACGTAAATCTTTAAATCTTGTGGGTAGTAATATAAATATAGAACCCTCTGTTGCCCGTCGATTTAAATGGCTTCATCTATCTTCATCCCAACCATCAGTAGGGCCTGATGATATTATTGACTATGTTGTAAAAAACGCAGCTATTGACAGAAATGAATTTGTAAGCTAAAAAAGATGTGCCGGCAAATTCGGTTCGAAAGGTGAATTTTAAACTCGAAGTCTAAACTCTGCTGAATGATAAGCTTCTCTCCTCTGATCTCTGGCCGGTTGGCGTAATTGTTCGCCCATTTCATTTTTTTTTTCAAAAGAGGAAAAGAGTGAATCCGTTTCGCCTAAGTATGCTGGACAGTGACTCAAAATCGGATAAGACGTGTAACAAATTGCGAATTTATTTTCAAAATATCTCAGGGCTAAGAACCAAATCTGATGATGTTATGTCATTGAGCTCCCAATTGGACTATGACATTTTTATTATTATTGAAACATGGCTCACATCCGATTTCTTTGATGCAGAATTTTTTGACCCCAAGCTCTTTGTTGTCTTTCGAAAAGATAGAGATGCAAGCAAAACTGGCAAGTCGAGAGGCGGAGGAGTCCTGATTGCCGTAAGTCGCAAATTCCGTGCATCTTTAATTGATCCTCTACTTTACCACATATGTGTTGGTGTTAACAGCGCGTCTCTGTCTGGCACGCTGTTTCTTTTTGCTTCTTACGTTCCACCGAACAGTGTGGATAGCCTATATCGAGCACATACTGATAACATTGAAAATTTTGTACACAATACGTTGCGACGATTACATCTGTGTATTTGGTGACTTTAATTTAAGAATTGTAAGTTGGTCTAATAGTTACAGTACTGCTGGGCTAAAAGCTAATAATAATTCTTCGTTGAACGAATTTTGTCTTATTGATAACTTACATATTTTAAATTTATTGCAAATTAATAATTTTGCACTTGTTCTTGAGGTTGAATCTTACAGATTTGCAACGGTCGTTACAAATAATAATAACACTTGCTAAGATTATGCTCGTTGTGACTTTGCCACTATTAACAGGCAATTTCTAGACCTGGACTGGCCCGCTTTGCTTGCTGACTTCGATGTTTCTAGCTGTTTTAACACATTTAAGTCAATTATGTATGACATTTGCTCAGTAAGTATCCCTATAGTCAATAGTAGGCCACATAAGTTGCCCTGGTATAAATATCGACTTAAGATGGTAAAAAACCAGCGAAATTAATTGTCCAAAAAATATAGATCAACAAATAGTCTTAGCCACTTCCTAATGTATAAGCCGTTTGTAAAAAAAGAGTTCAACTGTCTTGACAAGTTTTTGCATAAAAATTATATTCTTAACTTCGAACTGAATATCAAGTCAAATCCGAAAGCTTTTTGGAATTTCGTTAAGTCAAAGGAATCTTCTTCTTCAATACCGTCTCCCTTGCAATTGTCGTATTCAGATCAAAAATTCACCAGTCTCTTACTACTATCAAATAGACCAAAATATACTAGTCTGATGAGCACTTGTTCTGTAGCTGAACAGTTTTAGATCTCGACACTTAACAAACTTCTGCCTTTCATGACTCGGCGCAGCATATGTATATGAAAAAAAAAAATTTTTTTTTTTATATATCCGTGCGTCATACGGATGCGCCCCTCGCGTCGGTCGGGCGGGTATGGAGGGAAAAAAAACCGTTGGGATTATTATTATATTATTATTATTATTATTATAATTATGGACCACACATACCAGTCTCCTACTAGTTCAAAAGAGAAAAGCAATACTAGGCCAGTTGTGGATCAAATCTATCAGTCTCATACTTAAAATTTGCCAGGGCTTTTTCATGTTACCCAAATATTTGAGATTAGATAACTGCATAGGATATTTTCGTCGATATGTATATGAATAGTTCATATTAGTTGTGTACAACGCTTTATGTATACAAATCAATATTGCCAAATAAAGCTAGGCATGAACAAATCGTTTTGTATTTGGCAAAACTTCTGCTTTTTGGACTAGTTCGATTTTAATCTGAAAATTCTAGTTGTAAACTAGTGTTTTTTCTGACGCAGGGTAATTGTCATACATTCACATAAGTTGTCCCAATTATATTTCCTTAACTATCGGAACGTTGGAGGAGTAGTACATTTTAAAAGGGGGGGGGCGGTATATTCTACTTTAGACGGTTCAAAAATTAGATTTTTTTTATTGCACATTTTCATCGTACATTACATTTAAAATATGTCTGCAAAAGATTACAGCTCGATCTTAAATACTTTACGAGATACAAAAACATAAATTGAAATTTGCAAGGTGGTGTTTTCATTAATCTTTCAACGCGTTTTTCTCAAATCCATTATTTTCAAAACTGTCGCCACGATAACTAAAAAAATACTGATATTTGTTGAAACGATTTTCCGTCATCCCTTGTCAAGTGTGGTTTGGAGACAAACCGGTTTCGGCGTTTGAAATTTGACCACACTTGACAAGGGATGACGGAAAATCGTTCCAACAAATATCAACAATTCACCCTGTCGGACAAGAAAAGAAAGAAAACAAAATAAAAAAATACTAGTTTATGTCAAATGCATTTGTTTGAATATATTTTCGTAAACAGTTTACACTCGAAAACATGGTAAAAATCGTATATCGTCATTAAACGCAGTGTAGAATTGTCAATTTTAACTTTATCGACTATATGCTGGTTACAAAAATAATCACAAGTCTACTGAATACAAAATAAGTTGAATTTTCTGTTTCATATGATTTAAACGCGAAACATCGTGGCAACATCAAAGCAACGTACTTCTGCAGGCTCAAATTTGAAGCGGGAAGTTAATTCTGGATATGTTAGTTTTTAAATATCACAAAAAATAGCTGTTTTGAAGCATTTTTATTGAAATTATAAGTAAGGAAAGAATAAATTGTGTTCCGTAATTGCACAAGGACGGGGTATTTTTATTTTGGCTCCGCTTTCGAATAACGCTGTGTCATTGATTTCCGATTTTCACCAAAGCTGGTAGATAACATGCAGACGACATTATTATATGTCTCTATCACCAAACGAACACCAGCAAAGGATAACCGGTAAAAAGTTTATCAAAGTAAAATGAAAATGGCAGCGATTTATATGTACTAAAGGAGCGGCACATTTTCCAAACTTGGCTTCATACTCATCATTCGAACGATAATTTTTTCCCTGATAAATTGCAAAGTTCACCAAGTAGTCTGATGGAGTGCAAAGAGATTAAACTTTTTAACCGAATCGTAACGGTTTGCCATTTATGAATTGCTTGCATCCATGTCTACCAAAGTAAGATATCATACTTTCGTCGAAAGAAAGATTTTGTTCGGCATGAAAATGTTTAATCATTTTTGCTATAAAGTGATCAGAAAGATGACGCAGTTTTCACGTTTTGTTGGTATTTGCGCCATTTTTTGAAGAAACCTTGAATTGTCTTCTAAGTGAACATTTTTCAAAATCTCTTGAAGTCGATTGCGACGCATGGTGTCACTTACAAGATTGTTGAAAATGTCTTCATTCTTGAATGTAATCTAGCATTTGTTGCAATAATAAACTTCTGGAAGCCGTAAGTTTCTAAGATCCCAACAAAATTTAAATGAATATATTAGATAAATTTACAAAAAAAAAGACAAAAAATCATATGAAACGCGAAAAAACCATGTTCCCGCACCGACCCACGATTACCATATGGTAACGCCTCTAGTAAATTGTTAAAATATAACAAATAAACTCGCATTTCATAGTTTATTTTATTTGATACCGATTTGTGTAATTAATATTAAAATGGATTGAAAAAGTATTATTATATGCGCTTACTTACCGACGTGCCATATCGGAAAACGGGATATTTTTTGGAATGATGGTCGAAGGACGCTTATGCAGAAAGGAGTTCTGCTCAAAAATTAGTTAACGAAAAGTATTTTTCATTTATTTACCATAATTTTGGTATTAGCTTGTAGTTTATCAATAAAAATCATTTGAAAAAATAAAAAAAAATGCTTAGAAAATCAAACAAAATAGGATATATCATTTGATGTAGGTATAACTGAATATTTCCAGTACTGATGGTTTTTTAGGGAGCAGTGACGCAGTTAAAAGAACGAGAGTGAGGCAGTAGAGCTGTATGTTTGTCTATACGGTAGTAATATGTGTTAGAGTGAAATGCAATATCATGCGTACACATTTGCTGACATCATTTTTGGGGCCTAAGAAACTGACAGCATTTTTGTTCTAAGTGCTGACAAAATTTTTTCAGCCACTGACCATCAGATGTACGGTGAATTGACCGGCACTGTTGTATGGTAATTGAACTTATTTTTTTAGCAAACCACAAATATTTTGCAATAAATACCGTTTTTCTTTTGTAATGTAGTTTTTAATTTATTCGTGTAAATGTAACGGCATATTTTGGATTACCATATAGTAATCGTTGGTTATTTAAGTTACTCACGTTAGCCTTTCTGCATTTTTACCATCAAAATATACTGAGAACAAACACAGTATGGAGTCGTAAATAAGAAATATCTTTTTACAGTTTCAATTGTTTTAAGCTCATTTAGTTGCAGTGAAGACTACTTAAATTGCAGATAAATTTAAAAAAAAATCAGTGATAAGTAGATTTATTAAAAATAAAACCACAAACAGCACTCAGCTCAGCAGACAGCTACGCGTCATCACGCATAAATTTAATAATTTAAACTTCATTCAAAATCCGTGTGATAACCGCAGGCATTAAATAAATAAGTGAGTAATTAAATATTATTTGCTGACGAATTACGCCTTAAAGCAATGACGCTGCATAACCTCACTATCTTACTTTTAATTATGTGTGTGTGTGTGTGTATGTGTGTAGTTGGTGGGTGGAGAATCGAACGGCGAAGTTGTGCGATTATAGCGTAGCAAAATTACTAAATCAAAGCAATAGCAACAATGGGTAATAGAAGGTATGACATTGAATTGTGACACTGACATAGATTCACAATTTACCGGTAAAACGTTTAGTACTTACATATATACTAACAATAAAAAGCCGCGTATAACATTCGGTTTGGCTGCTGTGTTGACCTAAACTCGAACCTTTCCAAAAACTTTTTCAACAGACCACAACAACTCTACGCGTGAATCAGTCAGGCAAAACTTCAAAAACATTCAACGAGAGACTTTCCAAACTTTATCGCTTTCACATTTTTGCTTAGCCTCGCGAAATTATTTATTGGCTGCATTGTACTTGACTTGGCGTGCTGCAGGGACAAACGCCGCGAAAGTTGTCACTTTGTGCAGGTTAAAGTTTAGCGACAGCCATAATCCTTACAAATAAATCACCGACAATGAATTCCATCCGCTTGCCAATACATAAAGGCGACTTTCGAGAGTTCGTCCTTAAATGGTTGCTTTTACTTGGCAGTAGGACAATTTGATCTGTAAGGCAGTGTGTATGGGTAAAGTAGAGTATGTTTGTAGCTACAAGTAAACAAAATTATCTCGACATAAAAACACTCAATAATATATATATTTTTTTTTTAATATTAATGACATTTAGCTTCCCTTCGGCATCATTTTTCGGTGAGAAATGCGCGATCTTCCTGTGGATTGAAAGACGGAAACAGTCCCAGCCATGAACAGCACATCCGAGTATGTTTATTAAACTGAGCTTAACTTGATATATAAAATTATTTTCCATTCCAATAAATCGAAAATTTTCTATTTAGTTAACTGCAATTCTGATTTGAAAATCCTATTTATAATTTTATACAAGTTTTCTTGATTCAATGGAATGTTGTATATAACTAAATGCAGTCGGTCAATTTATTCACACAAAGGCTCTCTTAGAAACACCCTAAATCACAGTCCTCAGATGTGAAAATCCTCAGAAATTATAGTTAACTCATTTACGCCAAAAAAAGGCAAATACCACAAGTATACCAATACTGGAGTATGGTTCCATAGTTTGGAATCCTCCTTATCAGGTCCACTCAGACCAACTAGAGTCAATACAAAAACAATTCTTACTTTTTGCTTTGAGAAATCTTCGATGGGATTCGCCATACAATCTTCCCCCTTACACTAGTCGTTTAAAACTTATTAATCTTCCTACTCTTTCGAGTCGCAGAGAAATGTTAGGTATAATACTTCTGGTAAAATTAGTCAATGGATGGATCTCAAGTCCATTTCTTCTAGAGCAAATTAATTTTAATGTACCCTCCCGTGCAACGAGAAACTTTAAACCACTTTTCTTGAAACTATGCAGAACTAACTTTGAGTTGAATGAACCGTTTCGGGGTTTATGCCGGGACTGTAACAATCATTCCAGCACCTTTGATGTATCGGATTCACTTTTTATAATTAAAAGAACTGTTCTATCCTCTCTTAATAACAGCTAACGATCCAATTTTCTTACTTTGCATTTCTCTAACTTTGTATTCGGCTGATGAATTCTTATTCTGTAGCTGAGCAGCTTGGGATCTCGACGCTTAACAAACTTTCTTCTGTCACGACTCGGCACCTAAGATTTGTATATTTAAAAAATATCCGTACGTTATGCGGATTGAGCCCCTCGTGCCGGTTGGGCGGGAAAGTGGGTTTCCGTTGGGTTATTATTATTATTATGCTCTGCATAACAGAAAACTAACTATTTGGCGTTGCAGTCGAGAAAGCTACAGAGATAATATTTAGGGACAATTTTTTTTATATCAAAATAAACATTTGTAGTGCTTGCGTAACAGAAAAAGATTTGCGAAAAATCGAATTAACGCTTCGATATTGTTTCAACTCAAAATTTATATTGCATGGTAATAGCAATAGATGGCGCTGGAGTTGAGAAATATTGAAAAACTGTATTTATATTGAAACACGAATACAATCTGTGAACACTAACTGTGAATTTAGGGAAGTGACAACTGACGTAGTAATAGGGGAATGTCATCGGTTGTGGCCATGCTTCGGTTGTGGCCATGGTCCGGTTGTGGCCACCTGGCCGAGGTGCAGATACAGTCAATATGGCAGTTCTTGTTTATGCCCAATGCAAGTGCGATGATTTCGAGCTGACTCCGGAGTCAAAACATCCATATGATAAGTAGCTACGGTGGGTAGCATTGTTTCGTGTGTATTAGTCAACGCTAATGTAAATACTTATATTGTAAAAATGCGACATTGAAGCAAAAAGTTCGCTTTAGGAAAATTTGATCCCGGCGGGAGGGAGAAAGCACAATTTTGCAAAACTTTTGTGAAGAAAATTTTTTTTCTTGCTTTTTTTGGACTAACCTAAATTCTAAAAATGAAGTGCCCAATTGTCCGCATGTAATTGAAAAAAAAAATTTTAATTGTCAGAAAAAAAATAATTTTCTACATTTTTACGGATTTATTTGTTCCCTTTTTTTACTTATGCCGTTCACAAACATTGATTTCAATGCATCAAAGCCAGAAAGCGGTACAAAAGAGACAATTAAATTTTTTAATTTAATATTCATTTATTTGCAATTTTCATATTTCTATTGCTACTGAAAGCTATGAAAATTACTAAAATATTATTTTCTTAAGGTTGCGAGTATGTGAGGTTTCTTTTCATATTTTTCCAATTCTAAGGTATTTTCCAGGAGTGGCCACAACCGGTGACAAAAACTTTCGATGGTCGAAAATGACTACTTTACAAAAATTCAAATAACTATTATATTTTCTCAAAAATTACATATGTGTTATTATCAGAAGTTACCCAAGGCCTTTTCCTTTCCATTAATATATTTGTGTCTGCAGTATTCTCTGGCCAAACGTCATGGCTAAAAAGTCAAAAATATGGGCACAACCGGTGACATTCCCCTACATGTTGTAAAAAAGTTTAAAAATAAGATAGGCTGCAAAAATCTATTAACCGAAGATGTTATTAAAAACTCTATGAAATATACAGGTCACTTTTACGCCAATATAATTAATAAAAGTTTCGCAACTGACAATGTGCCGAATTACTGGAAGCTAACTAAAATCATACCAGTTGAAAAAAATTAAAAACACCATCAAATCAAATGAAATGCAACTCATTTATACCTTGTCCGCAAATGAAAAGTTAATCGAATCGATTGTAATAGAATAGCTGGAACAATCTATTGAAGCAAATAATATAATTATATAGCAACGGACTATCAGTCAACTAAGCACAACGGTAGAAGGGCGGCAACCCTAAGACCTCGGACGAGAGCAGCGTCCATCATGAAGAATAGCAACTAGTAGAGTCTGTCGTAAATCAGAATTTAAACGTATCGCAATAAAAAGCTCGCGCAGTTTATTATTTTTAGTTACTGTTTTTCTAAGAATTAAGTTAATTAACGGTAACACAATATTTATTAAATTAATAAACAAATTACCACATTTATACCAGAACAATCAGGCTTTCGAAAAAAACATTATTGTAAGACAGTTTTGAATTTAATCGTGTATGAATGGAATCACCAACTTGATGAAAAAACTTTTGTAATTGCGGTGTTTTTGGGCTTACAACTCGCGTTTGAAACGATTTCTCAAAAAATTATGATTGGAAAACTGACCAGCATTTAAGTAAAAAATTTAATCATGGAATGGCTTAAAAGATATTTTTCTAATCAAAGGCAATAAATATTAATAAATGAAATTCATATTTCAAATGAAGAATCCGTAGAAATAGGCCTTCCACAGGGGTCAGTACTAGCGCCATTATTGTTTTAAATATATATAAATGACTTTGCCAAAACAGTAAAATATTGTAAAAAGTGAAAAAATCCTCGAAAAAGCTAAAAAAAAAAACAAAAAAATATTTCACAATTTTTTTGAGCGCGAGGTCAGTTTGTGGAATATTTTATTTGGACGAACAACAACATTTTTTAATGGTAGAAGTTAGAGTACTATATCGAAATCTTCCACAAACTGACCTCGAGCTCAATAAAATTGTTAATTATTATACATTTTTAAAGCCAATTAAAATCTTAACAAAAAAATAAATACAGACAAAACAAACTAACTGTATGGTTTTAAGCAGAACAATATTCATGAATTAATCATCGGAAAGAACAAATTAAATTAAGTAATAAAATTATTGTATTTAGGAACAAATTAATGGAAGTAATAAAATGAAAGAATTTTTATTGATAACAAATTAAAATTTGAAGAAAATGTTATCGGGCAGAAGCAAAAAATTGCAAAAAAAAATATGTTTTTTACAGAGATCTTGCAAGTATGTAACGAAAAAACACAAAATTCTTGTTTACAGATCGATAGCGTGATCAATTACTGCCCTAGTCAGGGACGGATCCAGAAAATATTTTTTACGATATTTTGAGATATTTGATTATAATCCATTATAAACATTGATATTAAAATATTTGGTAAAATGTTGAATGAATTTTTCTAAAGCCATTGTTAGGCTATGATTATATCATTTGAATCAGTAGAATCATAAAAGGTCAGGGATTTAAAGTGCTTCATCGATTCTCCTATTTTTCTCTGCCAAAATATCTAGTATTTGGTCAATAGTAACCCCAATGTCTCGATGAATATCCGTAAAGTAGAAAAGGACCGTTCACTCGAAGCCACCGTGACTGGCACCGTGGCACTGATTTGAAAAAAACCGGTAAATGTGTTTGTAAAATTGCAAATTACGAAGGCGGTTTGATAAGTCATTAACTTTTTGAATAAAATATACTTTTCTGGCAAAAAAAATTATCTTTATAAACATAATCTCCTTTTAGCTCTTTACACATAGTCCAACTTTTTTCCAATTATTTTATTTTGACCTAAACCTCTTACACACAGCCATTTGTTCAGGTTTGAAAATAGAAAATAGTTGCATGGATTTTCGCCATGGTGACAACATACGTGTACATTCGCGCTTTTTTTGAGTGTTAGCAATCACCTATCGCACGGATAGCTTTTTCATATCCAAAAATTCGTGTAAAATGTGATGTTGCTTCTCAGATGAGATGCCTACAGCCTCAGTCAGCTCATGCACTTTCATTCTCCGGTCATCAAATATCATTCCATGGATTTTATCGACGACTATAACGACTACAATAGACGTCTGTTAAGGGCATTCGAATAGCGATATTTATATTTTATTTAATTCATTTACTATATGCACCACTCAATTAAAGTAATCAGATACAATAAAAAAAAGGATATTGTTAATAAATTGTCTTAAACTGAGAATTCACAAACAAAATCAAATAAATTCAATTTGAATAAGGCAAACCATTTGTATTCCAGTTACTGGGTAATCATTTTTAATGTTTTTGTCAAGAGTGAGTTTTTGTGTGTGCTATGAATTTAAAAACACGGTTGAAATGTTCTGAGAACACCGAAATTTTGGAGGGGAGCGGGGGGTCTTGTCCAGACACCCATCACCCCTCCCCTGTATCCGTCCCTGGCCCGAGTATACTTTATAAAGTATAACTTACAAAAAATGTAAATAAGGCGGTTTAATATAAATCTAAAAAAAGGTACGTTACTCCGACGAAGGAGATGCTAAGTAAATTGCGATGGCTTAATGTAAAGCAGCGTTTTATTTATTTTGCTATGATTTTTATTTTTAATATTAAGAAGGAATGTTCCGGAATACTTTATATTATAGAGATGTTCATAATATAAATACGAGAAATATTAATAATTTCAGACTGCCATTCTTTACCAAGGAAAGGACAGCAGAACTTATTTTATAAAAGATTCAAAAATAACTTCAGCCAGATGTAAAAAAATTAAAGTCTTATTGTTTTTCAACAGCAATACGATAGTAGTGTTATAAGTTAAGAAAGTACGAGTATGTACTATATAACAAAGCTTAGACAAAGCTGTAATATATAAATAAATAAATAATATGCTAAAGTCAAGTTAACTAGAAAATCCATTTTTATTAACCTCTACCACGAACTGATTACTACCGAAAAAAATAATTTTAATTTGAGTTAAATTAGTAACACAATAGTTGTCACGAAAGTTATTGATAATTTATCAGTACGCTGAAGAAGAAATTACTAATTTCAAATCAAACGAAGCGTTCGTCGGGTAACAATTAAAAATTAAACAAGTAAAAAAGACTGTCTTCCGCTATGACGAGGGCTTCATTCCTTTATTGAATGGAAAAATTGTATGGCAGCCATATGTTCTATTTATTCGATATCGATGTTTTATTGATTGTAATAATAGTCCCTATAATAATTAATATTTGTGCAAAATTTTAAGTCGTTAGCTGGGGGACTAATTTGAGTTCAAACAGACGGACAGAGGGACAGACAGATAGACATGGCTAAATCGACTCAGCTCATCACCCTTAGCATATCGGTATACCTTTTGATGGATCGAACTTTTATCGTTCTGTTACTTACAAACATTTCGCATGAAAGGTATAAATACAAATGCATATTAAGTGTGTAAATATAAAATATAACGCATTTCTTTAGCTACTCGTATTTGATATTACTTTTGCCAAACCTTAAAAATAAAAAATAAAATATAGCTGACGGCCGAGCATTAAGCTGTGAAAAGCACATAATTTCGAGTAGAGACGTATGTATGTATATATATGAGACCATAGGCTTTGGACTTGTGTTAGCTTTGTGTTTCCAATTGGCCCCAGTAAGCGAAAGACCGAAATAGCTGATGTGCTTTGCTAAGCTCCGCAAATATCGCGCAAGCGGCTATTATAAGCCCAATTGAGTAAGAAAAAAAGTGCATTTGTATTCTATGTATATGTACGTACATACATGTGTTGAACAAAATCTTGCAATTTTTTTTTAATTTTTTCACAGTTGTGTTTGGTAAACAACAAACGTAAAGTAAGCAATACACCACGAATATTGGACATATAAACTTGGTGTTTCGTGCCAACAAAAAGTAGAATAATATCTTTTCCGAAAGAAAAAATCAAATGAAATAGCTATTTGAATGAATGACAGCAGAGAGCATTTCCAAAGAATTATCGATGTAGAAGCCACAAAAAAAAATGTTGTAGGTGGACCGGTATGTTTGAGTACGCCTTGTCAAGGCCTAAAAAATTAAAAATGTATAAAAAAAATTATTGCATACCTTCAGCGAGGCACAAACAGTGGGTAAATAGCCCAAACTGGAACGTACCATAAATAAAGTCAAGGAAAGCCCGGCGCACGTCGGACAATACGAATAAACAGCCAAGCACAACGATATAAATCAGCGAAAATGCGAATAACAAACTGCGTAACAACGACAAAAAACAAATCGACAATCTTCAACGCTAGCCTCGGATATGGTAGGAAAATCAACAAATTGGTGGATATAAACGGCGCTAGCAATCAAATGAAACATCATCAAACAAAGCTAAAACAGCAAAAAAAGAAAAAGAAATGGTCCAGCGACACAGTCATACAAATGTAACCACAACAACATAAACCTTGGCCAGCTAGAGGGCGAAAAGCAATAATTTTTCCTGTGTAAAACGAAATGTTTAACTTAAAATGAAATGAGTACAATGGGCCTGACTGGTGAAAATATACGTACACGTACTTATGTGGGTATGTGCCTTATGCTGGTGCGCCTAAAAATATGTTACGCTAAGCAATATGTCAAATAAGCAAAAAAAAAAAAAAAGAAAAACCAGTTTGATATCGATGTAACGGAGATAAAGAATATAAGAAAATGAGCAGGCACGAAAAATTAAAAAATAAACCACAAAATATAAATGCAAAGGCAGCGCAAAACAAATAGATTTATGTCAACAGTTTTTATATTTGCGGCATCACGTTTCAAAGTGGGTCTCAACATGTTGCGTGAGCGCGTGAAATTCGATGCAACATTTACAAATTGTCTTGGCAGTGTGCGTGTGGGAGCATAAAAATGCTGCATCTGCTCCCATGTGGGCGTACTCAATACCACAACGAAATCGTATTTGATTTGTTTTTTTGTTCTTGGCTTAACGCTAGCAACCATTTTGAAGGTTGTCAGGATAAGATTTTGAATTAATGTTTAGATTTATTGGCAGATGTCTTAAGTTTTGATTGCGATCTTTGTGTATTCTGAGCATAAATTAGGTTTTTGATAGTAATTTTTTTTTGGCGTTAAGGTTTGATTTTTTGGTATAACTTAAAGAGAAAATTTTATACAGATTGGTAGTCCACGTTATCGCTGTTGGAGTTGGAGAATAAACAAATTTACAACTTTGGAGTAGTTAAAGACTTTCGAATTCAGCACAAAAGCCACCAAGGACGTCAGCAAGGAGATCGAGCGAATAAAAATATAGGTCTTATTTTGCGCTCAGTAGGCGATTGTAGATAGTTTCCTTTTGTAGTCAAATGTATAAGTTGGAAACTATTTCGCAACAGTATGCATCGGAAGTCCAACTTGTAAGCCAACTATTTTTTTCCGTACACGTAATTGGTATTTTTATCATGACGATGTCCTACGAGGTGACAATTGACATATTTTAATCACAATGGTAGCAGTCTCATAAAAAATAATTTTAAACAAATACTACAAATAACAGACCAGTTTTCTACAATGATATACTAGTTCACAGTCTGTGTTAGTACAAAAGGCTTTATGTATGCAAGTTATTTATGTATACAAGTCAATAGACGTTCTAATTCGCACTGATTTTTTACTCGATAACCTGAAAATTTTCATTTCCTAATTCAGTTCTTGAATGACTTTATTTTTTGGAAATTTTTGATTTGTACTAGTTTTTCAACACCGACGCTTGTCAGCGCGAAAATTCTGAAGTTATTTCGTATAAGTAGAAAAACTTGTTAATTTTAAAGCTCACAGAGTCGTCCTATTTTGTTTTTCAAATGTTCTATTCCAATTCGTTCATATACGAGGTTGAATTTCGGAGAATTACTTGAATTTTTTAAAGGTAATCAAATTTTTTAAAATATTTCCCGGATAAAATTTAGAATTTGTTTATAAGAGATATTGATTTTTATTTGCTATTTGATGAATATGTAGCCTTAAAAGTTGTCCTTATAAACGAATATAATAGTTCAAGTTTTGAGAACCAATGGATAAAATTTGTCTAATAGTGGCTCTTTTCCAAAGTTTGATTTAAATATAGCCGTTGAAAAAAAAGGATTCAGTTTAATTTTTGCAGCGTGGCGGAATAAAAAATAAATTTTAGTAATAATGAGTTGCAAGGAATTTTTTGATTTTTTTTAATTTAATGTGGCCGCTGTAGTTGAATGGGTAGCGGTGTGTGCTACAACTCGATAAGCCGCTGGGTATGAAGTTCGAATCTCAGCCAGGGCAAGTCAAATCTAAATTATAGAAAAGTTTTTTCTAATAGCGGTCACCCCTAGGCTGGCAATGACAAACCTCCGAGGGTATTTCTGCCATGACAAAGCTTCTCATTAAATACATCTGCCGTTCGGAGTCGTCACAAAACTGCAGGTCCTTCCATTTGTGGTAGAATATAAAGACGCACACTACAAATATATAAGTTTGTTGTAAATGATATATAATTAATGTACGAATTGATTAGAAGCATAAAACTACGTCAAATTTGAATGTAATTTAATTAATTTTTCTCTGTATGTACACAAATGTACCTAAATTTTAATGAGATTTTGGTTTTCATGGTAACCCTAAATAAAAATAATAAAAAGTCTGGTTTTTTTTTTTTGACTGGTTTGATTTCAATCTGGACATTCTAGTTGTGGGCTAGTTTGTTTTTCAGACTAGTTTGATGCCGTGGGATTTGTATGCGAAGTAATTTCATTGTGTTTGAGGCTTGCTTTCATTTAAAATGAAACAAAAATTTATAAGAATTTTCCAAGTAATAGGTTTAAATTAAACCACCCTTACTAACGTTGCTAATATTGGTGTTTTTTAATGTTTTTTAGTAAAACTTTTTCAACTCTCTTTGCCTCAAAGCTTTCTTTAAATATTCAATGCGGAAATGTAAACTGGTTAAAAAAAAAGAACGGTTTCGCTTAACTTTTGAAGCAAAGAAGTGAGCACCGATTCTTTAAAACAAGAGCAGTGAACTACAATAAAGTACGGCAAGTTTATTTTTTGGCAAATACGTTATGTGATACACAAAACATCAAATCCACACAAATATTCTCAATTTTTGCCTTCACAAGTTATAAGTGATACAAAATTTGGTGTTTATAAAGTAAAAGGCATTTTTTTATTACGGAAGTAAGTATGTTATCTTTTGCTTGAACCAAAGATTAAATATATAAACAAAATATATAAATAAAATATGTAAAAATATATATATTATAATATAAATAAATGAACATTGTGATTGTTTGATAGGAAACCTGGTCGAAATAATATTTACCCCAGCAAATTGTAAACACGAACATGCATGTAAATTTACAAATTTAATACAAAACATATTCATTAACCTAATTAAATTTATTGTGATACATTTTCAAACCCACTTGTATGTATGTATGTATATGTAAGTATATGCAATACATACATATGACCATTTATTTGCAATTTTGCTATGCACTTTGCTTAACTTACTCTTGTCTATTTAAGTGTATACTTATGTAGGTACTTGTAAATATATGTACAGTGTTGTGCATATCAATAGGACCAGCATTCAAAATGGCATAGCTTTTGAAAATTTCCAATTGAAATTTAGTTCATTCTCTAATATAAACTATATAAATCAAAGTTTTAAATTTTTCAAAAAACCAAAAAAAAATTCAACAAATGTATATTAAACATTTGGAACTTTTTTCCCAAAAGTGTTTAAATGTTTTTGAAAATGCGATTTTATATCCTACTCAATTTATATCGTCGATTTTTTAGAATTTGTTTTGTTGAACGTATTGTAACTTTTTTCCATATAACGAATAAGCACCATTTATTTATAAATGGAAGTAAGTCGCAACAAACTTGGCAAAAAAAAATCTAAAAAATCAACGGTAATTCATAGCTACTTAAAATTTTGCATTGTTAAACTATTGAACTATTGAACTAATCAAATATTGAATGAGCTATAAAATTGCTTGCCCTAAAAATGTTTAACATTTCTGAGAAACAAGTTCTAAATCTATATAGAAATTTGTTGAATTTTTTTTTTTAGTGTTTTGTTTAAAATCATGCTTTATATGGTTTATGTTGGAAAATTAACTGCGTTTTAATTTAAAATTCTTAAGAATTAATAAATAGATATAAGTGGCAAGCTATGCTATTTTTAATGTTGCTGCCATTGATATGCACAACGCTGTACCTGTGATACTCGTACTACCTTTGCACATTAACCTAAGCTTAAAATAAATGCTTACTAACTTACAAATATACCTATGTATATACATATGTATGTACATATATATGCATGAATATACTTACAAACGCTTACCTGTCAACAGAGGCTTATGCGTATCAGTGCACAGACATTTATTGGTTGTTGAAAATGGCAAACTTAAATGTTTGTTTAAGCATAACATTGGATATCTTAACCAGCTCAAACAAACTCGCTCCTTGTCAGACAACTACAAAATTTGTTTGTTATTCGCCATTAAGAGATACATTGCAGATTATGATCTATGATCATCTTTGTTTCCGCACTTGTCTAAACAGCTTTGCCTTAAGGAAACCTCTTACTTCAATAAAGACCACGAAATGCTCACTTAGTTTTAAAATAATTGTTAGTCAAATCTGTAAACAAAGGGGAATATGTGTACTTTTGTAAAAGGAAAACAAGTTAAATATGTGTATGTATTAAATACTTGTAAATGTGGTTAACAAGCAGGAGATGACCGTACGATTTGATGAATTAAAAATTGGATAACAAATTATTAGGAAAGTTGGAAGTTGTACGCTGGGCGGTTGTTTATTAACACACATCCTTCTGCTCAAGACGATCCAGCCGAAAAAAGGATTCACACTTTCATTTTAATAGATAAGTTGTGTCACATATGTGCATATCGATTTGTAAATGCATAAGAATTTACTTATCCGTGAATTTTTCAACTGTTATTTTTTATAAACAGTTAAAATACGTAAAATAATTTTATAAAATTATGGTATTTCTTTATCACTAAAGAGAAACGTAAAATATAATTTCCGGTAATTTTTTTTAATAAAATTTAAAAAATTTCACCGATTGACACAACTTTTTACAAGTAATTACATCGGCACCGTGGTTTGAAAACTCACCAAGATTGCATGGTAAAAACTTTCTTAATATCAAATAGCTTTCAATATTGTCCTACCAGAAGAAGTTGTCGGATCACTAAATAAGCTTGAGTTTGATGAATTCAAAGTAGTAAAGCATGAATAAGAATGAATATACTTTTGAATGAATGTCCCACACTGAACAAAGAATGTCTCACACTGAATTTTACACTAAAGTTCGTACAAATAAAATTAAACATTGACACTGCGTCAGGTAGAAAATAAAAATCATTGCAAGGCAAAAAAATACCGAATAAACTTTAATCAATCCACTGACATCTTTATAGCAGTAGTTAAAAAAAAAAATACCAGTACTAAATGGACCTGAATAACTAAATCCAAAAATGGGCAATAGCAAGAAATGAAAGGAATAGTTAATATACCTGTTCGAAATATCGAAATGAGTTTGTCATCAAACAAAAGGTATGACGGAAACTCGTTCTCCGTCCGAAGTAGTTACAACAAAAAAAAATTTGTTATTTTGTTTATAATAGAATAATTAAAATATGCATGCAAATGTCTCATCAGAACAGCTATCTGTTTCTCTTTATTACTTTTCTTATTTATAACTTATGCTTATGATGTTACCGAAAATTGAAGTTAGGACTACTTTTGGCTTCAGAATCACCGGAGGAGACATGTTAATCTTCTCGATTCAAACGCTTAATTTATAGGATATCCTGACTTCAAGCTAATGAATCTTCGAAGTTTAAATTTTAAAATCGAGGATCTAAATATGTTACAATTGCCGATGTAAAGTACTAGAAATAAGCCATTCGTTTCCAAGTGCATTTTTTCAATATTTGATAATAACCTAAAAAGTTTCGAGTAAAAAAATATTTGGCATCAAAAGAAAAGTATCGAATATTTAATTGCATTTACTTGTATCGATTGAAATGTAGAGCAGACACGCGATAAAGCTAAATAATTGTTAAATATCAATGGAAATTTGTGGCTAATACAAACTTGCATGTTTGTATACTAACGAACATTGTATGTATGTATGTACATATATAAAAACTAAAAAATAAAAATTCGAAACTTTAATAATTTTTAAATATACCTTTGTGCCACGAGTTAAAAATTGAGAAGATGTTAACACACTTACGTGATAAACTTTGTATTATAAATTATAAATATTGATTTCTTAAAGATTATATTTTAAGAGACCAGAAATAAAATTATAATAAAACAATCTAGAAATGTACAGAACAATATTTACGTATTTTCACACTCACATGATTTTTTCGGCATAGATTATATTTTAAGAGACCAGAAATAAAATTATAATAAAACAATTTAGTAGAAATGTACAGAACCATATTTCCGTATTTTAACACTCACATGATTTTTTTCGGATTTTGTCTTTTAAGTAGTGTTTTTTATGTGCCGCCAACTTTTTATAACCTTACAGATTTTAAATGTACCTTAAATGAAACTCCAAAGATAGAATCCAAATTTGATACAAATCAATGTGACACACACAAACACTTGCCCAAATTGCTATTCAATTTTAATGTGTGCTAAAGGTATATCGCCATAAATTTATAGCATTGTGTCATAATGTTTAAATAATGTCACACTTCTATAGGCACCATTACCTCTAAATTCGCGCATTAATCAAATAATACGATAAAAAGTGAGGACTGGCATCGAACGTAGAGCAATTTCCTTCCTTTCTTTGTACCATATTTCTTTTGAAATGATTTATACGACTAACTCTTGAATTCTTTAAGGTGGGGGCACATCCGTGCGATTTTTCACTTTTCAAGTGGCGATGACAATTTTTTATCATGCAATGCTGATTTTAGCGGAACTTTTGAAAATATTGAATGTTGAATAAAATTGTATAATAATGTAATAAAGTAAGATATCTGTATCGTTCTTTCTTTAAAATGCCTTTTCAGTTATAAGCACTCAGCGAAAAGCTATTCAGCCAGCGCTACTTTGCTGTTTTTTTCCTAGTATAATGGAATTTCTGTTAAAACAATAACTAGATCGATTAGGTATCTTGGTGACAAAATCATTAATTTTACTATTGACTATCGCAAAAACGGTTGTTAAAGGCAGCTAACTATTTTAAAGCTTACTATCGGTCAAAAAGTGTTGCTGAGTTAAATAAGCCACTTTGTAATTAGTTGCAACTTGCTATGAGTTTGAAAAAAAGGGTGTCTGCTGACAAGGCGAAGAAAACGATTATAATGATGAGAAGTACTGTGGAATGAGACGGTGTCTCCTCTCTGATCCAGTGATAATAGCAGCAGTTGTTCACTAGGAGCAAAGTAATTCTGCATAAAAATATAATGAAATTAATAATTGGCTGGACGTAACAGTTTAATAGCTAACGCGCAAGCTAAAGTCCTTTTCTCAATACAAAAATACCTTTCAGTTTGTATACCTTCACGTTGTTCTTTTTTTATTGTCACTGAAAAATATTTAAAATTTTATAACTCCACCGCAGTGAATGGTAAATGTGTCTTAGCTAAGATGTGGTTCCTCTTTAATAATTCCGTGCAAAAATTGCAGAAAATAAGGACTTTCTTTGCCAAAAATTATCTGCACGATAGCACCATCGAAAAACCATCATAAGTTAAGCACTTTAAAAGTTGTCAACCTGGTCATAGCATTTACAGTCCGTAACTTCTGAAAGTTCAATTTTGTGAAGATGTCAGTTAGCCGGTGCGAGTTCTTAGATCCTCTCTGCGGAGTTTGGGAAGTACTCGTATTTCAGAGTCCTCAGGGAATGGACATATGAATCTTTTAAATTGTCGCCATTGTGCTCCGATTCTTGGGACATCCCACTTTCTTAGAAGCTCTGCCGTGTATCCCTTGGAAGGACCACAGAATGGCTGAGGGCCATAACAATTCCTCTGGGTCCCTCTTTTGGCATAATAATCTGCCTCTTTGTTGGATCCTTATAAGCGGAGTGCCATTTTGCAGCTGTCTTTTAGCTTTGACTCCATTTTGAAGGAGTCCAGTGCACTTAGGGCTGCCTGGCTGTACGAAATGATGTTAATTGTGGCGGCATTAGTCCTTTTGCCAAGAAATTCGTGAGCGCACAACTGAATTGCATAGGCTTCCGTCTGGAATATGGTTGGGTTTTCTCCCATCTAGACACTTTTTTGAAATCTGGTTCCGAGGGCCTCGGCCACAGTGCTCCCGTTGATAAAATGATATTGGACTGGGTAATTATCTTAGTAGGCGAATAAGTAGTAAAATATTTTTTTTTTAAACCAAAACCATGTCCCTCATTACGGCTGTTCTGCAATGTATTGCAATGATATTATAAATAGAGTGACAATTAGGAAAGGAAACATAAATTCAGTTAACATTCACCACTTGGTACTACCGTGAGGTATTTCGTCCGTATCAAGCAACCTAGTTCGCTACATAGTATGTGGGTAGTACTTGCGTGCACTTTCTTCTTTAATCTGCTAAAAAGTTAATCCAAAATAAACATGTGTACATAGAGACATTCTTCAACACACATGTGTACACGAAAATCGACTGCATTTTTTGACAACACATTTTCAATTGTGTTTGTTGATTTGGAAATTGTTCACGCATTCTATTACTCGTTCGTTGAACTTTCTGAAATTGGTGTATTTTGTTTTTTTTTTAGCTAACAAACGTATGCATAAAATATTTTACGTGACTTAATAAAACGTCATAAGATTTAATCGAAACTCATTCCCTTTCTACAGAAAGATGTAAAGGCATACAATTTCGATGATGCAGGGAAAAAGATATGCTTAGCGTAGAACACTTTCAATCTAACGAATACACGAGTACCTACAATTTTCTGGTCTAGACGTGAAGGCTAATGTACGAAATACGAGTATAAATTAAACGAGCTTGTTAGTGCATTATTACATACAGGTCGTTTAAAAGATTATTTTTGCTAAACCATTTAATTTAATTGGTAACATCCAAAATCTTTAGCCAGACAGGAACTTTTTTAAAAAATGAGAATATGGATCAGGCATTTTAAAGCTTATAAATTACATTTTCCTCTTACAGATCTGAGAAAATTCTACATGTTATTTAATTTTGTTTGAAGAGGGCATCAAGGCTAAGCAACTTCTAGCTTTACATACAAATATAAACGAATAATAATAAAATAACAAATGGTATAAACGTGCACATAAATGATAATAAACAAAGGCCGTGTTAAAGGAAAAAGTGAATTTTTAGAAATTTTTATTGAGCTCAAGGCCAGTTTATGGAAGATTTTTTGTGAAAAAACAACAACAGCTTGTAGTTGGTTTGTTTAAGGAAGATGAAATAAACACAACAGCCAACTCGGCTAGCGTAGCACAATAGGTAGCGTATTGGCTCTGCAACTCCGAGCTCCCGGGTTCAAAGCCTGAGAGAAGTGGTTATGAAAATTAAATTAAAAATAATTTAATTTAATAATCAAAAAGAAGTCTGATGAGGAAATGTGGTGATTTCCGAGATAGTAGTTATAACTTCAACCATTAAAAGCTGTTGTTGGTTTTTCACAAAAAATCTTCCATAAACTGGCCTTGAGCTCAATAAAAATTTCTAAAAATATTAACATTTACTAGGCCAACAGAAAAATGAACAACCATTGGAAAAAGTGAATAATTTTTAACATTTCAAACTTTACCAAACTTCGTATAAATTTAAATTTGTTAAACTTTAGGGATCGCTTTTAAAAATGCACTCAAAAGAATTTTGTTTAGATAAAATATATAAATAACATAAACAATTATAAGAGAATGAATAAAATTTCTAATCCACTCTGTTCACAAATTGTCCTCTAACAAAACCCATAAAACAACCATTATTTAATAAAATACAAAATAAACAATAATATCACAAAATTTCATTAAAATTGCGAACTTTTAAAAAAAATATTTCGAGCTTTTCGCAGTATTATAGATTATTCAGTTTTAGTACAAAAACGTCTAATTTTCTTGTGGCTACGAATTACCATTGATTTAAGAAAAATGGTTTTCTGACGATCTTTCGCCATTCCTTCCATATAAAATATAGTCACGACTTTTCGTTGTATGGAAGAAACTGCTAGTAAAAAAATTGTCAAAAATCAGTGATAACTTGTAGACAATTGAAACTCGTACTTTCTCAGACTAAAATTGTGTAAGCCAAAAAACTGCATACTCAAAAATCTTCTTGAATTTTTTTTTAAAGTTCGAAATTTTGATGAAATTTTATAAATAGTTGAAAAAATTTGCACTTTTGGTTTTCTTAGAGGATGGACCCTATTTAACTTCAAAACAAATTTTATTCAATTATAATAGAAATTAAAGTGCCCAAATCTGTCAATGAATGTGGTTGTGTTAAAATTTGTGAACAGAGCGCAGTAGAGGGCTTAAAATTTATAAGCATACACCAGCAGCAGAAGATGCGAGGAGCTGATTAAAATGGAGCATTTGATGAGCAAATCGAGTGTAACTCCTCCGCAATTTCACAATCAATAGGCAATCTCAAGCGTAGTCAAATCGGGTTTAAGATTATAGAGACAAAATCGAATTTATATTTACATTGGTATTACAGAGCAAAATTCGAATAAATGGACCTAAAAAATATACAGCAAAGAGACCCCAAAACGCCAGGTAAGAATTTAGTTAAGCAATGATGAAATTAATGTGGTAAGCATTATTAAATACCGATTCCGGATCTCAGCAATTCGACAGATTATTTTGAAGTGATGAGACTTATTGATTTAGACATGGTCAAATGAAAACCTTTATCAATATTAAGGGGCAGTTTATTTATAATACTTCAATAAGTTTGAACTTATTACAAGACCGCCCGCTCGCACCAGCACACCCGCACATGCGTGCACTTCGGCCCAGGAAACCGGATATACAGTACTCAGAAAAAGCTTATTTTTTCTTGACCGACTTTTCAAAGCGATTTCAATCAAGCTGATTGCAATTTTTGTTTTAATACATCAACGAACTATGGCACCTTGTTTGAACAATATAAACTTTTTGACATAAAATAAATTTTGAACTTATGTAGGTGCGATGTTAGGCGCTGTATGATATGCAAATCAACGCAGACTTGAGTCCTGTTGATCTAAATTAACCCTGCTGTTAGGTTAAGACCATTTGGTCCAATTTTTTTTTTGTTTTCTTTGTAACTTTGGAACGGTGATATATACTGTCTAAATTTTTCAGCTCAGGTGGTCTTTTTATAAAACAATATTATGTGCGAAAATTTAATTCTCTGACTTAAAACTGGACTAAGATAAATTGAAAACTACGAATCTTAGGTTAAGGGACCATTTGGTCCATAGTATATTTTCTTTGATTTTCTTTACATTAATTTTCCAAAAATAAGTATTTATTAGTTTGTTCGATATTTTTTGGCACTACATAATGAGCAAAATGTTTTTCGGTTGGTTTTGCAAATAAACGCACTGCAAATGGAGCATTTTACATCAGACTTAGACTATAAGCATTTTTAGAGCAGGCCACTGGTGCTGTGGAAGGTGTTCGTATTTCTCCAAGTTTTTATTTTACCAGAGTTGAGTAAATAATAAAATAATAATATTTAGCAAGTATTGAACCAAACTAAATATAAAGACTAAGATTAAATTTTTATTTTGTATGAAAACTGCAGTATGGACCAAATGGTCCTCTAACCTAAGATTCGTAAGTTTTTTTTAACCTAACAGCAGGGTTAAAGAAAGAATTGCATTGAGAGCAAAAAGCTGGAACATTACTATGATTGTGAGCGTTAACATTGTTTATGCTCCAATGATTGAAATTATTTTTCAATTAAAACATCCTTAATTTTATAGCAAACACCATTGAAAACATTTTTTTAAATTTCATCAAAGTTTCCAAATTAAAAAAAAAAGTTATTTTTTTAAATACTTGGGTTATGCAGATATGTAGCTAATTCAAAGTTTTTACTGACGCTCTTTCGCGATTTCTTTCGTATTAAAAATAACCGCGTCTTTGCGTTGTATGGAGAAAACTGCCAGTAAAAAAATTGGTCAAAAATCAGAGATAAATTTTAGACACTTGAAACGTGCACTTTCTCATACTTAAGTTCAATAAGCCAAAAACTGCATACCCAAAAAATTTGAAAAACTTTTTTTTTAAAGTTCGAAATTTGTATGAATTGCAAATAGTTCAAAAAAGAATGTTTATTGTTTTTCTTAGAGAAGTCCACATGTTTTACTTGAAAATTTATTTTTGTTTATTAGAAGAAAAATTAAGTGTCCCAATCTGTCATTATACTGTTGTGCTATCTACAAATACAGAGTATAGATTCCTATCTAGATTGTTTAAATAAAAAGTTTCCCATATGTTTGGAATGTTATGTGGGCGGTTCTTAAAATTGGCACATTTTGGAAAAAATTTGCTCTACAAATATGGTGGAGAGATTTGATTGACTTTCATTTAGCTGCTTTAATTCAGCTTTAATTAAAATTGAACATTTGTGCAACAAATCTTGTTTTAATGTTAGTATACTCGTATATATGTAAGTAGATACTCGTGTTAGTACATACCAATGACTTTTGACGCTTAAAAGTTTAGTTTAAATTATATAACGACATAATGTTTATGCAAATTGCAAATTTGTACAAATATATATGAATGCATGTATAACTTCTAAAAAGCATTTGCCGCAAAACGTTTAGCATAGCAATATTCGAAATTTCAAAACTGACATTATAGCAATTAAATTTTATTGCAGTCACTGTGACTCTTCTCTAAAGCTTTATGCCAAATTGAAGTTTCGAAACAACAGTTACATTGTAGCATAAATACATACATATTAGGGATATCAATATTGGGCATTTGATTGATCCCGGGATTTTCGAGATCTGAAAACAAATTTAATTATTTTTTAATTAATTAATTATTTATATAAAAAATGTTATTGTCCAATTAAAAACTTTTGAACATTTTTATATGTTTGAAAATCTAGGAATAACACAGAATCGAACAGTTAATATAATATAAAAATCAAGTAAAAATTAGGTAAATGCATTAACCATTCCATTTTGAGCGAAGCAGAATTATTACTTCTTTTGATCATCAAAATGCGATCTTAAAGGAATTAAAGCATTTAGAGCGAGTTTTTCAGTGCTGGTTTAAACTCAGTTTAAACTAAGTTTAGTTAAACTCAGTTTAAATTTAAATTTAATTTCCTTGCGCTCAATAAAATATTTTACAACCAAAACGAAATAGTCAGCACACAGCTGATAAGTTAAACTAAGTTTAACCGGGCACAATCGGCCGTTTAAACTTAGTTTAAACTCCGTTTAAAGTTGACTGAAAAACCGCATACTGAGTTTAAACTTAGTTTAAACGACAAACTGAAAAACTGTCCCTAAGTGTGTTATGAATGAATGTTTTATTTAAGTAGAAAAAATTTTACAACATTTATGGAATCTCAATATTTACAGAATATGGTATAAGCCTTAATTCTACATCATTATACTTATAGTTTTAACACAGATCTTAGTTTTTAGACAAATTAGTGTGTTATCCTCCAACCTGGATTTGAATTTGTTGCATATAAATTCTGTATCGCCCCCATTAGAATATTTTTTTTACCAAACCCACTTATAAATAGTATGCCTTTCTATTGTTGAACACTCGCTCGTTACAAGTCGATGAAATTTTTCTTTGAGGTTTACTGCCTTAACCACCTCAACCTCCACCTCATTCTCATTTTTAATATCGCTTTTATAGTAAGTAAGGCTCATTTTCTAATCAAAGAGGATATTCTCCAGTTGCTTTATAATGGCAGAAAAGTTAGAAGCTTCAGAACGTCATATTTATAATTATACACATTATTTGGATTAATAAAAATTTCACACATCTGACGTGATTGTCTTTTGTTGTTTAATTCTTGATAGAAGTTTATTAAAAAAATTATTACTCAAAGTAGATTTCTTATTATCTATTTCCTCGGCATAAAATTTAAAGCGAAGCCACATTTAAATAAGTCCCTGCTGGGAGCACATTAAGTTTCAAGGTTAACTTTAACGGATCTGTTGTATCAAATAGTGTTACAAATAATGCTTGGTTCGCCCTTGAAAGGAAGATGGTTAGGTTAGGTTAGGTAGAAGTGTCTGCCAGCGATCTCACCAGCACACTTAGGCCTTGTTAGGCTCATTGTGGTACCACGCGGATTAAAAACCCCCTAGTCGAACAAGCGTATGGAATCTGGAAATTTTAATAGCATGCGTACCTCTATCCTGGCGTGGTCGCTTAAGTCACTCTAAGAACTCTGATCCTAGGATTTTCCTCCTCTTTGTCCTTAGTGCGGGACACTACTCTTGATTTCTGCAGCTTCTGCAGAATTCATTGTAGGGGGGCACCCAGTCTCTGTGCGTATCTACCTATCAGTAGATGACCTGTTATTATTCGTACAGCTAAGGACAGGTCTCCTCTGCTCAGCAAGAGCAGACCTTGTGATTTTTTGACGTCCCACTCAGGCCACAAGAGTATGGAATTGATGCAGGTATTAACGTTATTGTAGCGGCTCCCAGCTTCCTTAAGGGATGAGTCCCTTAGAATGAGCTTACTGGTAGCGAGCTGCATACCTAAACCCTTCCAGCGTGATGAAAGCGGAGTTGATGTCCTCTTCTTGCAAGCTCATCCGCTGTTTCGTTGCTCGGTACGGTGCTGTTTAGAGATTTTCGGCAGGTTGCCACCGTTTTTGAGTTGCAGCTGATATTAACAAGAGCCCTTAGAGCTGCTTGACTGTCAGAATAAATTACGATTTCTTTGTATTCAACTTCTTTGGTTCTTAAAAAGTCCACCGCCTCCTGTATTGCAGCGACCTCAGCCTGGAAGACACTGCAGTAATCCAGAAGGCGGAGAGACTTTGTAAAATATATTTGGGTTGAGATAACACCCCTTCCACCTTGTTCTTAAGCTTTGAAAAGAAGATACTTTTGATAAAAACTAAAAAAAAAATTAAATTTATATTAAATATATTTTTTTTCAAGAATCCCGGGATTAGAATAGTAAAAAAAGACCAGGATCCCGGTATTGACATTCCTAATACATTTGTATGTACTTATTATATTGGTTATACGCAGAAAATAACAAACATACGTATTTATTATATAAGTAGGTATGCGGAATATAAAACATACATATGCATGTATTTACTTGCAACCATTGTCCTTACAAACATACGTTTTTGTATGTATTAAATGCACAAGAGTAAGGAAGTTGATCACTGACAAAAGACTTAATAACCTGGCATTGACTGTCGTCTCGCCTAAAATGCCAATTTCAATGGGCTGGAAATAAATGCACATCCATGCCGGGTTTTCTTACTACCATACATACACACATATTTATATAAACGTTTATGAGAATGCATTCTAATAACAACAATACGTAAATACATAAGTTCACTTGTACATATAGTACATATGTTTACTATGTATGAGAAAGTTTGCACATACATACATACATACATACATTCATATGTAAATACTCGTATGTAGGCAAATACACATTTTGCCTCCAAGTGTTAACTGCAGGTGTTGACTGCCTTCAACGGATGGAATTTGCATCAGAATTTGTAATTGAAATAACTTTCTATGTAATTATTTAATTTTACAGTCGAATGTTGAAAAGTTCACAGCAAATTTATTCTTATTGCATATTTAAATATTATGGCAGTTACGAACTGCTTTTGAAATGGAGCGTTTAAAGCATAAGTGCATCTTGCGTGAAACTAATCGGCGACCTGGGAAAGGTTAATTAAAGATGTTGAACTTTTTGGTCATATAAAGTAAATGCAACGATTTTCGAAGATGTGAATTGCATTTTAACGGCTCATTAAAGCGAGAATTGAAGTTTTCAAACTTAATGTTAAAAACTTTATAAGAGCAGAAAATGAGATTTAGTTGCATAAAAATTTTAACTAATTTTAAAAGAATAAAAAGAAGCACTAAATAAAATATCACACACGTTTGCAAAATAGCAATTTTTACACAACTATTTACAGTTGGTAGCGGTGCGTGCTATAACTCGATATGGCGGTGAGTTCGAGGTTCGAACCCCAGCCAGGGCAAGTCAAATGCAAATTATAGAAAAGTTTATTTTTCTAATAGCGGTCACCCCTAGGCAGGCAATGACAACCCTCCGAGGGTATTTCTGCCATGAAACTGCTTCCCATAAAATACATCTGCCGTTCGAAGTCGACACAAAATTGTAGGTCCCTCCATTTGGTGGTAGAATATAAAGATGCACAAAACAAATGGTAGGATAAGCTCGGCCAATCACTGAGCTATATAGTGTATGCGCCAAACTTATTCTTATTATTATTATTATAACTACAGTTGGAAATGATTCCCTTAGAGTTTTTTGTGCAGCACACAAATCTGTTAACCAAAACCATCAAGTCCAATTTCCATATAAAGTCATTTTGGCATTTTTTTTTAAGTGTTCTGAGATACCAAAACTTTTTTCAAAGCGTGTTCGCATTTTTAGCTTCAAATTCATTTAAAAAAAGAGCTTTAAGATAATTTTTTATAAAGTTATATACATTTTAAACTATGATATTCAGCAAGCCCTGATTGAAATTATAACATTAAATTATCATAAATTAAAATATTGTGACGATACCGCAAAACACAAACGGCGGACCAAAGCCAATCAGTTAAGAATTGAGTTGTTTTCAGTAAACGATTATGGAAAATTTGCTATAGAGAACTTTCGAAAACAATATTCTAGGGCCGTCATAGGTGCATGTCGCTGAGAGCATAAAATAGCACAGCCACATTTTGTGATCATACAGTGTATCAGTTGACTTTATAGAGTTAAGTTGTAATGCAGTAAGATTCAAGTGTAAAAGTCGGGCGGAAGCCAGTTATTAGATACCGCGGTACTAGTCATAGTAAATCGCTTGTTATATAATCAAAATTTATTATTATCAGAGTGACAGAGTGATTTTTTTTAACAATCTAGTGGCCGAATCAGAAAGATTTCATCCATAAATGTATCGAAAAATCTTGATCGTCAATGCTTCTGCATCGTGCGATAGGATGGGCACAATGAGAGACTTATAGAGAGAGTGTGATTTGTGTCGGTCGAGAGAGACAGCTTTCCTGCCTACTCAGTCCAAAGAAGCATTTTCGTGGGCGAGAGATATTCTTTTCAAAGCTGACATTATTATTGACATTAATGTGTGTTCCTAAGTAAATAACAACAATTGATGTAAGTTCCCAGCCATGAATGTATTAACTGCTATTTGATGACTGGAGATACTTCGTCTTGCTTTTGTTCACCTCTAGACCCATTCGCTTTGCTTCTTTATCCTGTTTAAAAATGGCGGCAGAGCTTAGAGCGCAATTGTATGGGCCGTGTTGTGAATGTCATCGCCGTACGCTAGCAGTTGCCCGCTCTTATAAAAGATGGTGCCTGACCGATTTAGTTCTGCGGATCGAATTAACTTCTCCAACATCAGGTTAAAAAAGTCGCACGACAAAGAGTCACCATTTATGAAACCTCATCTGGTATCAAACGGGTCGGAGAGGTTCTTCCCAATTCTGACGGATCTCGGAACTGGTGATGTACAATCAAATGTTGGGGCTTCAGAAAACATGCTATAAATGCCAAAACTGTCGTTTCTGGATATCTGCCATCGAATTACTCAAATACCTGAAGAGATGGAGATTATTTGCTACTTTTTTTCTAAGTTAAGTATCTAATTAGTTTTATGTTACGCAAACCATCGCTGGTATGTTTTACTTACGCTTGAGAATGTAAGCAAAACCAATCTGTTGTTCAAAAAGTTTCACCGTGGTTGCCACCCCATTCCTTAACCTAAAAAATGTATTTAATAACTTTTAACCCAATTATATCTTTGCAATTAGCTTTTACCCAACTTCTTGTCAACAAATTTGGTTTGTTTTCACTATAACGTTGCTCTTATGTAAGCTTCAAAAGTTTTAGCAATTTCTCATACGCGATGTACAAATTCAACACAGAGTCACTTGCATTTGGTTTAGCGTAACTCAAATATTTTAAAACGCCGCTTTATTTAAAATTAAATATAGCGAATATCGGATATAAATTATTTTTGTACAAAAAATCGAATAGAAAATTTGTGTAATCCGTTGTTTTATATAAAAATGATTTTGTGCTTTCTTTATATGTCTTTCAAGTTTCAGTTAACTTTTATACATATTTATTTGGCTAAACACCGGAGATCGAAAATAACCCTCTCCCTTATTTTCCATGCATATTTTATTGACACAAACACAAAAGTGTCAAGCAAAACGAATTTCTTACCGTACAAAATCTATCTGTAGGATAATTCTGTGTTTTTTACTGTTAGTTATTTTCCAACAACTGAAATTTTTAACAGGAAAAGACACTTTGGCATAAACTTTTATTTTTAAGTGTCTTCGTTTGTGGGTTATTGAAAAACAGGAAAATATAAGTGTATATACAAAAGTGGAAAAATGAAACGTTGGGAATTTATTTAGACAACATTCATACATTTATAATGAATTAGTGCGAATATTTTTGGTATAGAAAAGATAGCGTGTACATGTATAATAATATAAACTGAAAATAAGTAATTTTTTCATATATTTAACATTTTTATGTATAAATGAGTATAAGAAATTTGAATTTTTAAATGGGTGTTATTATACTTTAGTACATTTTCGAGTTAGTTTGAGGCAAACAATAAAATTAATTCTCTTCATTGTTACATATAAGTACAAATGTTCGATTACGTGCAATGACTTAAGAAACAAACTAAGTATTTTTTAATAAAAATTCAACATAAACTGTGTGAAAATTACAAATATTCACATTTTTGCAAAAATAAAAATAACGCGACTGCAGAGTTAATTAAATTATTATTATTTTAAGAATTTATGTTTCCCGCCAATAATGAATTTATTGTTTTCGTATTTAATTTGTACTTAAAATAAAGGTAAGTGCTGACAGACACCTGAGTTGCTGGTACGGCAAATACAACTAGCTCTATTTTAAATAAATGTGGAGTTTCATATTTCAAGTTATCATAAAAATCTAATATGTTGCTATTTACAGGCAAACGACCATAGACCACATTGAAATTTTCAATATCTGTGTATATATTTTCAAGTTTTTCGGAGATTGTCTCCTCTAAGAGCTTACAATAATAACAACCACCAGTAACATTATAGCATATGTAAATTTTTTTTTCTGTTACCATATTACACTTATTTTTTTCTGACTGCGGTAAGTGTCTCAAACCAACAGTAACTATATTATGTGAAAAACAATGTTTCTCACTGAGTAAAAGCAAAACATTTGTTCTGTTTTGTGCGTTATTTTTTCTCTCAAGTAATAAGAGTTATTTTGGAACATTTTCTAAGTGGAAAGGGTTATTTTCGAACTCTGCTGAATACATAATAGGAAAGCTGCAATATATTTAAATTTCCGAAAAAAGCTACTCAACAATTTATTCGTTAATATAGTGGTATTTGGAACAAGCTTATATAAAATTAGTCCAATGCTCTTGTATAAAACTAGCGGTGCTTCTGAAAGGCTTGCAAGTTCTCAAAAACGCATTCACAGCTATCTCTTACGTGCATATAGTACATAAAAATATAATAAGAACAACAAAATTTTAATACTCGCATTGACTAATAAATTGTAAAAAATTTGAAAATAAACACAACCCTTAAGCTCTTTGAAATTTTAACTGTGTTATTTAAAAAAAAAACTTTTTAAATGTCCGAGAAAAAAGATTGTTCTCATAAACATTTTTTTTTTTTATTTTTTTTTTAGTTTTTAATTTGTGCAGCCAACGTTTTTCTGGTTATTGTAACTGAACTGTATTTAAATTTAAATTAAGGCAATTAAATAAAAAAAGTTCTGATCGCTTTTCATACATACATATGTATACTTTGTTCACAAATTATAGCACATGTGGCCGCTGTGGTCGAGTAGGTAGCGGTGCGTGCTATAAGTCGATATGCCGGTGAGTTCGAGGTTCGAATCTCAGTCAGGGCAAACAAAATATTAATCATAGAAAAAGTTTTTTCTAATAGCGGTCACCCCTCGGCAGGAAATGGCAAACCTCCGATGGTATTTCTGCCATGAAAAAGCTTCTCATTAAATACATCTGCCGTTCGGAGTCGGCACAAAACTGTAGGTCCCTCCATTTGTGGTATAATATAAAGACGCACACTACAAATCGTAGGAGAAGCTCGGCCAAACACTGAGCTAAATTATTTTTCATGTAATACTGTATGGTTCACTCTCTAATAAAACCTATAAATACCCATTATTTAAACAATTTACAAAACGTTCAATTATTTTGCAAAATTTTATCAAAATTTCGATCCTTTTAAAAAATGGTTTTCAAATTTTTTTGAGTATGCATTTATTTGGCTCATTTAATTTTACTGTGAGAAAGTGAAAGTTTGAAGTGTCAACAAGTTAGCATTGATTTTTGATAATTTTTTGGAGGCAGTTTTCTCCATACAAAGCAAAACCCCGCTTAAATTATTTTATGGAAGGAGTCACAAAAGAGCGTCAGTAAAAAAATTGCCAAAAATTAGAGGCAATTCGTAGCCACTAAAAACTTGCACTTTGTTGTACTGAAATTAAATGAGCTAACTCTCTGCATACCGAAAAAAAATTTAAAATTTTGCTTTTCAAAGTTTGAAATTTTGATACATGTTTTCTACATTTTTAATAAAATTTAAAAAGTGTTTGAGAATTATTGGTGTTTTAATTGTAAAATAATTTATATAATTGAAGGATAAATAAGGTGTCCAAATACGTCAATATGTGTTTTTCCAATAATTTGTGAACAGAGTGTAGAAGAGAATATATATTTTTTAGTAAAGAAGTTTTTAAACCTTCGTCTTATCGGTTAACATGCGTTTAAATTTAACTTGGAACGCAATTATTCGGCCTTTCATACAGGGTTTGGGGATAAATACTTAATACCTAATGTATCGATTTATCACTATTTGCATTTAGCAAATACTAATATACTCATACTTTTGCATTTCTCAAAAGACTGTTAAATTGTAGATTGGCCTTGGCCAATTTAAAAGAACAGCTGCCTTGAATAAAGTAAAAGGCAATGTCACACAGTCTTTTGACTTGTTAAAATTTTGAAGATTTATATATATGTTGGTATGTCAAAGTGTTATATTATTTATTTTATATAATTTACTTTTTTATTTCTATTCATATTCATTTACCTAACTTACATACAATGGTAATTATGCATGCAATTGATTTATCATTGTACTTTCCATTCAACAACATTGCTGAAATATGAAATTTTAACTCAGTTAAACTAAAATCCCGCTAATTTTCCGCAAATCTAACAATAGTGAATTGAAAATTGGAAATAAAACAAATACCACAAACTCTGAACAGTTGACACAAGTGATTACAAAATATGGCCTGCAATCAATTCTACCGCGTTTTGTGGTTGTCTGCATTTTAGGGGGCCTTATTTGAACGTTTCTATCTAATCTGCAATTGGGCAAACTGCTGACCAAAGCATTAAGTGCCAGTGGCCAATGTAACACTCAATCTACTGTCGCTAGCAGCCAATGTTCAAGCTCCCGCCGGCCGCTGTTCTAATGGTAATGTTACGCGACCACAAAGCCAATGCCAATTTTTGGTGAAATCGAATTAAATTTTCATCCTGAGCGTGTTTGTAAGTATACGAGTTTATTCTGACTTTCATTTGCATGCATATGCGTTTGTAATGTATATTTATATGTACGGATATACATAAATAAAATTTATATGAAATCATTGACAAAACTTTAAATATATTTGAAATAAAAGAAATAGTTTGAGAAGAGTTGTTTGATGTTTGATCGCTTTTGAAATGCTTTTTTTTTAATTCTTAGTATCATCAATAATTTTTATATGCATTTGCTATAATTGTTTCAGTACATTAACGCGGCAAAAAACTTACTTCTGTTGATAGTTGTTGCGTATATTGAAGCACCTGCGAGATATGTAAAGATTGCAAACCAAAAATTTCGTCGCTTCTCGCACATTTTCGTATTGCTTGATTTTAAGAAATAAGGCGAATAGAAAAATAAATTATTAGGTTGAATTTATTTTTAAATAGAGACCGCTTCTTTAAAAATAGCTTAAACGATCAAAAATTAAATTTGCGACTTAATAAAAATTTAAAAACAAGGTATTGTTTGTTGTGCTATAAAAGGTGTAAAACATTAATATACTAATCGCTAGCTTAATAAATGAAATGAAATTAAATTAAAATATATATATATATATACTATGTCTTTAAAGCGTTCTAATAAAATGTAGAGTTCAATTTTTAAATACGTTATATTGAATGGCTTTTTTTAAGTTTTTGTGATGCGCTGATTCAAGATTGCAGACGAGAAATATTTCATTGCTTATGTAGAAAATAAACTGTAGTTTTTACATAAATTTTGATATTGGATTGCAAAAGATTGTATGTATTTAAATATCGTCGCTGATATTGAAACTTGAATTAAAGCAAAATTGAAATAATAATTTACTTAAGAAAGATAGAACATTAACATACGTACCTACATCCTTTTTTTTTTGATTTTCCTCAAAGAATGAGTCGTTTGCGCTGTTACAAAATTGGCGGTTGTCGACGAACAATTTAAAGGGGTGTTTGAGAACAAACCATCGATCAATTTAATACAAATAATTAGAAATAGATTTTTATGTCATTCAATGTTTACCATTAACTGTCATATTTGTAAATAGACTTTTTATAATGTCTACTCGTATGTATGTTATGCATTCGTAATCACAGTAGTTGGCACATCAAATAATAATTACGCTTACTGTTTGTTAGCGTTTATGCAAGAGATAATTTCGTTGGATATTATTAAATCACTTTTAATTGACATTTACGAATCGACGTTATTAGCGCGAAATAAAAAAGTTTCGCTTTAATTATATCGTTGACCTCATTCAAATATAAAGTGTAAGTGCTCGACACAGTTATAGCACAAAACCATATAAGAAAATTTCGCGTATCTACCTTATAATCATCAAAAACTTATGAACTTACGGAAAAAACTTGCAATGTGTGCGATACTCTGAGCCTATTCATTTTAAATATTACCAATTTAAACATTAAAGGGTTTAAAAATAAGTGTGTAGTCTCCAAAAAATGTTAAATTAAAAAAAAATATACAGCCGTACTCCCAGTTTCACATTCAAAAATTTCCCTGTGGATTCGGTTTGAAATCACATGTTTGGTGCTCCCAATTTTATATTCACATAAATTTTTGTGAATTGAAACCGAATGCTTAGTTGTATGTGAAATGAAAAGTAAATGACAAAAAGTGTGTGAATGCTTAATTATTTTCGATTGGAAAAATTTTTAAAATATTCATTGATGCCATTTATGACCTTTCTGTATTAGTTATTCATTGAAATATGCGTATTTTTTAGTGTTTTGCTGACGACTCCTCAAAAAAGCATACATAGCTGAATCCGAAAGGAAAATTCCCAGTCGGAAATCAACGTACTTTAAAAGCAATTTAAAAAGTACTTTTTCTTTAACCACAAGTGGTTTAAATTCAATCTATTTTCTTGTCATCATCTAACTTTTTTAACATGGCGATGTCTGCATTTGATTTCAACAAACGCATTTTAGTTTAGTTTTTATAAAATATGTATATTTAAATATGTCTTTTTGTTTAAACTAAGTGAGGAATTTAGTTAATTTTTAACGTACGTTTACACGTTTCAAATAAAACTTAATTGCGTTTCTTCTGCATACATACTTCGTAAAAACATTGTTTTTTTACTGCCTGAATGGCCTTGCGAGTAACTTCCTCTGGGTCAAGATTTTCGATACAAAGGCATCTATGTTAATAATTATAAAGAAAAATTGAAATATTTTAAGAATCACGCATTTTACGGGCTCGCCCACTGTCTTACCTTTCAAAAGCGTATAGAAACTAGCATAAGATTTTAATCTTTTTTTTTCCGTGAGTTCCATTGACGTTGATATTCATTACAACGTCCTTGGACAAAATAGCCAAAAGCATCTTTTTAAGTGTTCCTTTCATTAGGGACTTCAATCCCTCAAGCTATGGAATATATGGGTAACAGCTTTAGATAGATATTCAGAATTTTATGAATATATTAGCTTCTCACGTAAATTGTTTTGTTTTCTTCGTAAATATTTTCAACAAACGGCTGTCAATTCGTCATCTGTTTTTATTGGAAATTGTAAGTGAATGACATAACAGCCTTCTGCTGTCGAATGAGTATTTTTATGTATATACTATACACATTTCCAATTTGTCGTATAGGGCGTATGAGCAACCTGTTCGGATACGTAACGATTTTAGCACTCATCTTACTGATTTAAGTATTCTGGTTTATTTATTGTTAGCGCTTCAGAAATTATTAAATAATATCGATTTCGCTACAGTTTTTTGCCTCGAAAGCATAAAAAACTAAAAAATGAAAATTAAATATATTTAAAAAAAAATAAAAATCTTGTTTTTAAAGCACTTCAAATGTCTAACAAAAAAAAAAGGTAAATTTCCTTCATTATATTATTAAAAGCAGGTTTTTTTTATTTTTTAACTATATTTATTATGGTTTTTTTTTTGTTGATGTTTTTGGCCTGTTTAATTTTATTATTTATTTTTTAAATAAGCTAAAATCCAATTTTTGTTGAAAATTATTATGATTACATTTCTAATTTCAACCAAGCGGAGCTCCTTATTCAATATTACCTAAGAGTAAAATTTCGGAAAAGCATGGTACAGTTCCAACGTTTCAAACGTTTCTTATCAATTGCTCGAGCTTACCTTAACATTTTCTCGGTTGTGTCTTTAGTTTTGTGAAAAGTGATTTTTGGTATAGAATGAATTCGATTGCTTGAAAATAATGGAAATTAAAAAAAACTCAATGCGTTTATTGCCTTATAATTGTGGCTAGCATTGTATTTTTGTACACTTTTTATGTAGGTTTAGTCGCTTTTGACGCCGTCCGTAGCAGATTTATCAACCGAATGCGATAATATAGGGCTACAAAAGTAATGAACAGTAAGCAAATGTGTTTAGGTTAATAGCAGCAATAATTACTTCCCACTTACATATTCATACATATAATAATATTTGCATTATCTACACATACGGAAAAATTTATTATATAGAGGTCATTACACTTATTTAATAAAAAAAACTAACTGCGTTTATGTATATGTACACATGTATATAATTTCTATTTAAATATATCAATTTGAACGCTATCAGATATTAAATTAAAGATAAATTAAATTGTTAGTTTCGAATTAGAGAAGTACCCATACACATAATTATGTGTTTGAAAGTACAAGAAAAAGTTGATTTTTCGAAAAAGACAATGCTTATTGACATTTCGTGAGACATTATAAATATGCTGATCACATGTACTTATATACATTTTGGTTTCATGATTGTTTATACACGAAAAGGTGAAGTAGACTTGTCAAAGATAAAAACCGAAATTATCAGAATTTCGAGCAGATCGTCTAAACGTTTTCATCTATTGTGGTCTCCATCTGTTATAATAAAGTATAATTATCAAAATATTAAATAAGTAAAATTTAAAGAACTTTTTGAGTTTTTCCAATAAATACAAATTTTTTTTACAAATATGAAAAGCAAAAAAGAGTTGCTGTATCTTTCTTAATTGTGAAATTTGACACATAAGTGTAATGATTCTGGAGTAGAATTTATTCAATTTCTTAATCTTCCACTCGTCTAAAATCAACTGAAGCATGCGGATATTTTTTTTTTTTTTGCATAAAAACAATATTCCCTTAGTATGTGAATATAATACATTAAGCATCTTCAATTTAAAAACATAAACAGACTCAAGACACTGTTATAAGCTAAAAATAATAAAAGGACACCTATTATTAAAATGCTTTTTTAAGACGCAAACATGTTTGAAAATAAAAAGTACATATATTTGGGAGTATTTTTAGCTTGCGGAGTGGCAGGCCATTTGATTTCAGTGCGATTTGCCTAAGCGTGGAAACTATAACTTTCAGAAACGAATTTGGTGAAGGCGGAATTGGCGCAAAATGCAGCAATCGCGTGCTCCTTATTTTATTTGCTTTTTAGAGTGCGTTATTCACAAGCCGAATTCAATGTATTTGCAAATATTAGAAGACTTTCTATTGAAAGTCAGGTTTACCACAAAGCGTAACTTCTAGAAATATTTGAAAAAAAATTTACATGAAAATTTGGACCATGGAATTAATAAGAGATTTTATTTTGGATGTACAATATTAAAGAAATTCTTTCCGAAATTCAAAACCAAAAAATAATTACAAAGTTATGATCAAGCGTTTTAATGATTATTATGGATATCACAGTTGCGAAACTTTTTATTAATATTGCCATTTTTCAAGCAGACAAATAGCCTAATTCAAAAGTTAAATCGTGAGAACTCAACATTTTTTTTCGATAAACCCCCCTTCTTTAAAATTCCGTACTTTTCATTGCCGTGCTTGAGCCAGGAATTGTATTCCCAGAGCTCAAATATGTCATTGCTTTACATACAGTGAAGTATTAAATTATTTTGTTTCGTTTGCGCTGCGTATGAGTTACATGTCGACTGTATTGAACAATTTCTGTAAGCTCCGTAAGGTAATATGCAAACAATAAAATGACAAATCAAAAATTGGCTAAATCTCTTAGAAAACATCCTTATTGGTTGAACTAACGTTGTGGCAAACCGCTCATTGTCAACAATTGGCACATCGATCGACACATTTTTTTTTTAGAAAACTTATACTAAGTGTAATTCTTTTTCATTAAAAATTACTTAAATATCAATATCAAGGATATTCTTTAGAAACTATACTTTTAATTCTGCCGAGTTAAAATTTTAGCAATTATATAAACGACCTTTTCATAGTCATAAAAGCGCAACCTTTTTGCAACGAGGCATTAACCTTCGCAAGATTGGCAATTAAGTGCAGTCAGCAAACGCGTTATACGCTCATTTGTGCCACAGCATCGCAACATAATACGAATTTACTCTATTTATACGAGAACATCCACAGCTGAGGTGGCAATGAAAGTGAAGGGAATAAAAAAAAAAAGAAAAAAAACTACAGAAACAACTGCAAAAGGATAAAACTGAAAAAAATTATAAATGCGCAACAGTACAAAATAAGCGAGAAAGGCAATTTCAAGTGGCCTAGCTGCCAGCTGAATGGTAAAGGTCTAGTTTGTTAATAGTAAATGAATATATACTCGTATTGCGTATATGCGTGTGTGCGTAAACTTGCATGTGTGAGAATACCCTGTCGGAAAAAAGCAGACAATCTGAAAAATGAACAAATTTTAAAGTAGTTGGAAATCAACTACTCATCGACTCACTTTTTTACATAAAGAATACTATACTTTGTACTCTCAATAGATGATGGATAACATACACAATTACGCTTTAAAACCACTTTTACTATCCAAATAAAATTTAAATTTAAAATCAGCAAACTCCTGCCTTTCATGACTCGGCACTGCATATGCAAAAAATAAAAAAAAAATTTAAATCCGTGCGACATGCGGATGCGCCCCTCACGTCGGTCGGGCGGAAATGGAGGGTAAAAACCGTTGGGATTATTATTATTATTATTATTATTATTATCTATATAAAGCTTTTTCCCATATATTCCATAGCTTAATGTACTGAAGTCCCTAATGAAAGGAAAACCTAAATAAATGCTTTTGGCTCTTTTGTCCAAGGACGTTGTCATGAATTTTAACCTCGATGGAACTCACGAAAAAAAAGGTTAAAAACTTATACTAATTTCTATTCGCTTTTGAAAGGTAAGACAGTCGGCGAATTTATTAAAATATTTCAATTTTTTCTTTATCATTATAAACATAGATGCCTTTTGTATCGAAAGTTACTAGCAAGGCCATTCAGGCAGTAAAAAAACAATGTTTTTACGAAGTATGTATGCAGAAGAAACGCAATTAAGTTTTATTTGAAACGTGTAAACGTAGATACGTTAAAACTGAACTGAATTCCTTACTTAGTTTAAACAAAAAGACATATTTTATTAAAACTAAACTAAACTGCGTTTTTTAAAAGTTAGAAAAGAGTAGGTATAAAATAAGGAAGTTTAAAAACAAAACGAGTTTAAAATTATTGTAAAAAAATCAGTTTTGAAGTAGCTGGAAATAAAAACATTTTATTGCAGTTACAAATAAAGTAATTTTAATGTTCTTTCTTTCAAATATATTTAAAACTGGTTGAAATCAAATGCAGAGTCGGATAATTGACTTGCTCCTAGGACATCGCCATGTTAAAAAAGTTAGTTGATGACAAGAAAATGGAATGAGTTTAAACCACTTGTGGTTAGGAAAAAAGTATTTTTTAAATTGCTTTTAAAGTACTTTGACTTCCGACAGGGTATATACTTACATATGTATGTGTGCAACGTAAAAGTGCAACTGAAGAACATTTAACATACGTACATACATATATGGATATGTGTGGTATGTAGTTCTGACTATAAATGGACTAGTAAGTGTAATTTGTCTATGTATACAAATACGCGTATGTATGCATGTATAGATGTATGTATATGCGCATGTGTGCAGGCATAAATAAACGAATGGAAAAATAACGAGCTCATTTGCACGTATTTAACGCTTGGTTAAATGGCGCTTAAAGCCATAATTTCTTTTTTGCTTTTTTGTATTTTCCTCATATCCTTCTGAATTGCTGATATCGTTATGTGTTTTCTTTTTTTTTGTTTTGTTTTTTGGTTTGTTGCTCGCTCTTGGCGCTTCGCTGATGGCCATTTTCCAATTAAATACATATTGCGATAGACATATGAGTACATACATATTTGCTGGCGGTTGGCCTGTAGGCTGTAGTGATTCTTTCAATTATTGCTGATTTAAATGTTTATACACCGCAGGCTCTCTGCCTTTATGCGTTTTTTCCATTATAATATTTTTTGCTAGGATCTTCAGCTAGCTAACATGATTTGATGCATATGTATATGTATATGTAAGAAAATATGGTTGTACATATTTACATAACTTGCATGTTTGTATGTATGTATATCAAATAAATAAATAAATAAAAATAAATAAAATATATTCGTTTTTCTTAGTAATGTTGGTATAGTGTAATTATTATTTTCAAATAAAGTGTGTCAATGGAAAATTTGCTGCTTTGATAAGAAATGAAAGTAGAATTTGAATATGATTTGTGTCTTATTCACTTTTCTTACGACAATCGCAAAACAATCGCATCTGCTTTGTGATAACTACTCAGTGATGGATTTACGCATAGATATTGAGAATGCTTGGTTAAAACCTCTAGAAAATAATGGTTCGGATATAGTGAACTATCGTGGCCAATCTTATGATAATGCAAATATCTATTCAGGCCTTCGGACATGAATTAAAATAATTAATCTTTTTTGTGCTGCCCATTCTTTACATTTAGTGGAATCATGTGCAGTCTGTGACGGACCGCAGAAACCAAGAAAAAAGAAGTCTGATGAGGAAATGTGTTGATTTGCGAAATAGCACTAGAACTTCTACCGTTTTGAGTATTGTTGTTTTTTTTTTCTTATAATTTTTCCCAATAACCGATCGGCCTTAAGCTCGAAAATAATTAAATAAAACAAAATTCAGCCAGATGAGTAACGGATAAATACCTTTTTCTGGACAAAAAAATTTTCATACAAATGTTTATTACCCTATTTTTGATACTCTGAGTGTACAGTTGGCCTAATAGTGAATGACAAAAACTTTACGACAATTTCAATTTCTTCGATAATTTATCTGAAATATGTAGATACAAACGAATTGAACAATCTCGCCAATAAACTTGCCAATATGTAACCTGAAGATTCCTCAGCACATACGGAAGATGTAAACTCCGCTCAAAATACGATGTACACTGCTTTTCATATCATTAGCAACCAAGTTCAAAATGACATAGTTTGCCACTAATATTCATTTATTTAAGAATTTATAATTAAAGTATAGTTAATTTTCTTACATAAACTATATAAATCCATTTATAAACCTTTGTAAAAACCTAAAAAAAAAATTTGCCATAGAATTTGAATTTTTTTCCCCGAAGTACTGACATTTTTTTGCAGTTTTATAGTGCATTTAATTTTAGTCTAATAATGTAAAAGTTGCAAGTAGCTAGGAACTACCTTTGATTTTTTTAGAATTTGATTGACGCATTGGCTTCCATACACGTATAAAGAATAAGCAACTTTTTTAATGTGGAAAAAGACGCAACAGCCATGACAACAAAATTATAATAAATCAACCGTAGTGCCTACGTACTTGAAACATTCATATTGTTAGATTAACACTAAATAGGCAATTTTTTTTCGAGTAAACACTTCTGTGAAAAAAGTCGAAATTTATTGAACTTTTTTTTTTTAGTTTTCTACAAAACATGGATGAATCTAATTTATGTTAGAGAATGACTTCATTTAAATTGTACATTCTTAAATATAAAAAAATTAGTGTAACAGGCAAATTATGTTATTTTGAACTTGGCTGCTGGGTTTTGGTTTACCCAAAAATGAAAATTGCTCGGCTACGAATTGGACAAATATGGACTTAATTATTTTTCTTTGTCGACATTTTTGCGAGAAGGAAATTTTCAAATTGAGTAATATTAAACAAATTTCTAATTTTTATCTAAAATTTACTTATGACTTCCTATGTATGTATATCTAATGGTTATTGGTAATTATTAAATATGACATTTTAATAAAATAAAGTTATTTTAAAATAAAAATATTGGATCAATATTAATAAAATGTATTTTGTCAAATAGGGCGAAGAGTCAAACAAGCCTAAACCCGTCAATGTTACTACTGCGCCTTAAATTTGATTGAAGATATATTTTTAAGTAAAATATAAATACTTTTGCACATTTTTTTTTTGGCATGAATTCATATATTTACGATATATTTAAAGGCAAAGTAACTATCACAATAGAGCAAGAATTTGTTAATTTTAAATCATTCACTACAGAAGTTCATGAATAATAGACTTGTTTAATAAGAATAATCAAACGAAAATCTTAATTGCATCTTCCAAGTGGTTGGCTCTCTCTCTGGGTATTGTCTTATACGTAAGCACGTGATAGGTCAGAAAGTTCCCTTTAACAGATGTTGTCAAAGCTGCAAGGCTTATGAGGATGAGGAGACAGTTTTTCATTATCTGTACAAATTTTCTTAACGATCAAGAAGCAGGTTACGCTTTCTAGGGGCGCCTCTATTTAGCGACCTCGAAGAAATTATGGATATAATTCTAAGGAGCTTAGCGAGATTCGTCAAGAGTTCTAAATGGCAAGGGATAATGATAAAAAAACTGTGGGTATAAAAATGTGTCATTGACTCTGGGTGTGTCGCTCGTAAGCAGGCTATCTGCTTTTGCATTCTTCAGATTCAAGCCAGCGCGAACCAAGTGCCGTATTCGTTCGTATGAAGGGCGTTGAAGCGTTTGGGACAAAACATCTGACATTAATGAAGTTATCCGCTAATAGCGTTTTCCTTTTTTTAGAAATCTCTGTAAAACATACTCACATGGTGTTGATGTAATAATGAATATAGAAGAAATAGCTGGCGCTATTTGTAATTAAGATTTATCAGGACTCCACTGTACTAAATATTTAATATTTTAATTGGTAAAAATCGAGTAGGTATATATTTAATGATTTAATGATTCACTTGCGTACTATATACAAACTTGTCTTAATAAGCTAAGTTTTTATTTGTTGCGGTGATAAGGCAATCTAAACAAAAATAAGTTTCAAATTCAATGATTAAATATTAATTTACGGCAACGTGTCTAAGCCAAAAGTGGTAGCGAACCAAACGGATTAGCGATCATAAAGTAAATTATTATTATGATTATAATTAGGGCGTAGTAGCGCTGCGACCTTACAAGTTCTTTTGTGCTAACCCTTTAAGTTTAACGCTTCATCCTTAGGCTTAGGGTGTAGTTTTTCATATTCTGTATGGACATAATACTCGCTCCCCAACGTGTAAAAGCCTGAGTCCGCTTATTCTTGGGCATTCACAAAGTATATGTTTAGAAGTCTCTGCATCTAAGCCACAAAACCTACAGTCTGAAGCCTCAGAGAGCCCTATTTTGTGAAGATGGTATCTCAGTGACCTGACAAATACCCGTGAGAGTTCTAAGACCCTTTCTACTGAGATTGTGAAGTTCTTCAGAGGCTTCACGGAATGGACTTATAAACCTCTTAGCTCGTCTGTTCGCCTTTGCCGAGTGCCATTGGGCTGCGATTCTTGAGTCCTTCCACCTTCTCAGAATTTCTGCTTTGTATCCCTTAGATTGACCGCAGGACAGTTGAGGGTCGTACAAGCTCTGTTGAGCCCCGTTTTTTGCCACAAATTCCGCCATTTCATTGCGATCCACGCCCTCATGTCCCGGAACCCACCACAGAACGTAAAGTATAAAACAAATATGAGAGTAAAGCGAAAAATAAGTAGAATGGCGAATATTAGCTTGACAGCTCATATTAACCCTTGTGTAGGAGGGAAAGCTTAACTTAACATTTATGCGTGTTTGTGATAAAACCATAATGCATACTTTTATAAGGATTTATCATACATTTTTGAACTTTAATTTTTAATTCTTTATAGCACTTTTGATTTCTACATACAAAAATTTCTGCACAACACTATAACGTGGGCTTCAAAAATTAAATTATTATGGATATTATTTTAATATTATATCAATTTTCGACAAAAGTCATAAAATTCGAACTTCTTTACTTAATAAATTACTAAGATTCCGGATTAAATCAATAAAGAAAAAAGCGGCCTACATTCCGCTATTGATTATCAACGACATGAGCTAATTAATCTGAATGCAATGAATAGCTGCTACTCGTAAACGACATGAATTGAATTAATACGTTAAAGAAAAAATAAAAAAAAAGAACAAATAAAATAAAAGAGTAATGGAAAAGCGATGGTGAAAAAAATAAAATCAGTGCAACCATTTGGTAATCTGATAATGTCAAACCGAGTAGTTTACACACACAAATATACATGCATACATACACAGCTGTATTTACTATAAACCATTGGCAAAGACTTTATTGTAAGAGTATAATTGCTATGTTGTTGAACGAATACTGAAAAAGTCAGATAATTACTCAGCTCATTTGAGTCGCTTAAGGATAACGCAATTAAGGAGGCGTACTGTAGGTATTCAATTCAGAAGTGAGCACTGAATGAGGTGGTATACATAGAAAATTGCTTAATTACGCGCAGGTGGGAAGATTTAAATTGATACATTCTTAATTGAAATTAAACCTGTCAGATTGAAAGCATTAATTGATATTGAATTGCATCGAAAAATATATGTAATTACACACACATATTCAATAACACTTTGCTTCCTTGCGTGTGCATTAATATATCTGCATATATGTATATAAATGAATAATAAATAAAATGCTAACATCTTCGTGATGTCCTATGAACGTATGAACGTTTATAAGTGCTTGTGTATGTAAATAAACAAAAAAAACACAATTTTGTCCTGTTTAATGGTAATAACTACGATTTGTATTCACTTTAATAATCAATTTCTCATAGCTGGAAAACGGTTATTCACTTAGTTTACCCATTACATGTAATGTATGAGTAATTGTGTCAAAGTGACTTACATTTTGGATTGCTCTTCCAATGCAAAAATAAATTTTGCTAGTTTTTCGAATTTTAAGGGGAATATATAAGGCGCAGAAAGCGATCTATTGCCGCTAATGGCAACAATATTATTTTGCCAACTTTGACAATTCTCAACTAGAAGTAAATAAACTTAAGTTCGATAAAACAGTTAATATAAATTTTTTATTTTAAATTCTTGTTTTTTTTTATTATATTTTTTTAATTTTTCGAATTTGAAACTGGCTTATCACTAAAAATCGCCTTCATTTTGTTTATTTTTTTTTCATTTACTTTGCTTATTTATATGAAAATGTTCGGAAATTTAATAAAATTAAGTTAAGTAAACTATTACAATATGATAATCAATCGAATTGGTTCTTTATTTCACAACAACACCTTATAAGATCTATTCCATTTTTGCGAAGATGTGCGTTGCTGAAAAGTTTGATTTTGTTCTTAGTGTTATCAAAATAGTTATTATTAATGTAAAATGAGTTTAAAAAAATCACCGTTTTAAATAGTTTATATTATAATTGTTATTTATGTATGTAAATACTCCACGTTATTAATTGTTTCTCGTGTTTTATTGTGATATAGTAAAAAAATTCACACCGCACCTGAGGATGCTAAGAAAACTCAGCGAAACGTGGGGTCGCAAGTTAAATTAATGTTTTTAATTTACACAAATTTAATAGATCAGAAAAGCCTATGATTTAATTTTAAACATCTTATAAGTTTTCCAACTAGATTTTTTTTTAAATCTCTCACTGATATACAAAAATTCATTGAATGCTCACATACTCGCATGCTCGAAGAGTTACCTTTAAACGCGTAAATACCTAAATGTGTATAATGTTGATTTTACTGCAAACTCGTACTACACACTCAGAACACAAAAGGTCAAGGGTGTCATGATGCATAGCATACGTGGAAATATATGAAAATAAATGCACATGTACATACATATGTAAGTATGTATGCATATTTAAATAAGCATGTATTTAGATTACAACATGTGCGCTGTTTCATGGAGTACAAAAAATGTCAGAAATTGCCGCAGCGGAAATAAAGCGAGCAAACGCCTTCTTTGAATGCCTTACCTGGCATATAAACATACATACATACATAAATGGTACACTATATGGGCATACTCAAACATACTAATATATGTAAATAAATATGTGTGCAAGAGAATTGTAATATATACATTTGACCTCGCGGTTCTACGAAAATAACCAACTTCATGCAAAAGCGCTGCCCACAATTACATATACAAATTCATGTAATTATATATTTGGCTTGCATTTTCCATATGTTTTTGTTTAGCATTTATTGGGATGAGGATATGTTTGACTTTTTTTTTTAATATTTACCAACATTTTGTAAGATTGCACTGTAAGCCAAATTCGTATGTCAGCAGCAAACTCAAGCGGAAGTTTAGTCGGCTGTCAAGGTTCTTGGCTGAAATGTATGTTTGTGTGTATAATTTCATTTTCTGCTAATGGATTCTTTACTCCGTTTATTTAAACAAGCATTTGTGTGTCATAAATAAAAATATGCATGTGGATATACATATATATATATGAAACGAATATGTTACATTAGCATGATTACTGAACATGACTCGATGATTGTACTTGGTGACTTCAATATGCCAGGCATATCATGGACTCTTATAGAGGACGTTATCGTTCCAATATCATCAAAGGATAGATACAATGTGTTTTTAGAAGATATGGCTGAGCTCTGTCTAAATCAGATCAATTTAACTCCAAACAATTTTGGCACCATTCTGGATCTAGTCTTTGTTGATGACGTATCTAAGTCATCTATGAAGATGTGCGAACCCTTGGTTATTCCAGAGGACTCTTATCACCCTGCGATTGAGGTAAATTACGAGGTTATTGGTGATTTTGGAAATAATGTTGATAAATCAAGTAGCTCAAACGCTCGTTTTATTTTCGCGAAAGCCAATTTCAAAAAATTAGATCGAGAATTATCAAAATTATCATGGCCGACGTATAAAGATGATGTTGAACGTTGCGTCCAGCATTTTAATGACACTATATTTAGCTTATTTCAAAAGTTTGTACCAAAACGGGTTTGCGTACAAAAGGAGCAATCACAACCTTGGTTTACTAAAGAACTAAAAAATTTAAAAAATAAGAAGTCGCGATCGTTTAAATTGTACAAAAAAACTGGTTTGCACACTAACTATATTAAATACTCAGTTATCCGACACGCTTATTTTGAATTAAATAAAAAATGCTACAGATCTTATTTGTGCAAAGTTAAAAGGAATCTAACAAAAAACCCTGAATCATTTTATGACTTCGTTAACTCTAGGCGCAGAGTGACTAGTTTTCCGTCTGCTATGAAATATCAAAATACCGTTTCTTGCAACTCCCAATCAATTTCCAACATGTTTGCCCAATTCTTCAGGTCAAATTACTCCATTAACTCTCCTCTGAGCAAACCTTATCCATATAAACTCTGTTCCCTCACCTCTGCTATTATTCCGCAGATATCTTCCGAGGAAGTATTTTATTATTTGAGTAACTTAAAAGAATCATTTAAGGCTGGCCCCGATTCGATCCCGACGTGTTTCCTCATTAACTGTGCTAAACATATTTATGTGCCCTTAACTAATTTATTTAATCTTTCTCTTAAGCTTGGGATTTTCCCTTCAGCTTGGAAAGAATCATTCATTATACCCCTTTATAAGACCGGGAGTAGGTCCTCTATAGAAAATTACCGCGGTATAGCTAAGCTTTCGGCTATTCCTAAATTATTCGAAGCTATTGTTGTTGACCATTTAACGTATTCCATATCCTCTACAATTTCTAGCACACAACATGGGTTCTCTAAGGGTAAATCTACCGTTACATACTTGCTTGAGTTCACAACTCATGTTTCAAATGTATTCAGAGAATGTATGCACACTGATGTTATATACACTAATTTTAGTAAAGCATTCGACAGAGTAAGTCACTCTTTACTGATCCGTAAACTCGATCTCCTTGGTTTTCAACCTAATCTCCTTCGTTGGATGTCTTCTTACCTAATTGACAGAACACAACGAGTTCTTTTTAAAAATAGTTCATGTTTCTTCAGGGGTCCCGCAAGGAAGTCACCTTGGTCCGATTCTGTTTTTACTTTTTATAAATGACTTACCTTCTGTAATAAATTATTCAAAAATTTTATTGTATGCTGATGATGTAAAGCTTTTTAGATCATATCATTCTGTTGAGGAAAGGTCCTTACTACAAGCGGATTTAAATAGCATGACTAACTGGTGTGAAGTAAATAACATGCCGCTAAACCTTAAAAAATGTAAGGTAATGTGCTTTTCTCGAAGGGCACTTCAACCGGCTTCTTATGACATATGTAACCATAACCTCGAAAAAGTGTTTAACTTTGTTGATCTTGGAATTACAATGGATCCGAAACTTAATTTTAATCTTCACATTAATGTTACAGTTAACAAAGCCAAGGGTGTTTTTGCATTTGTAAAACGATGGTCAAAAGAATTCAATGACCCATACATTACGAAGGCTCTATTCACAACGTTAGTGAGGCCAATACTGGAATATGGATCTGTTGTTTGGCACCCGCGCTATCAAGTTCATTCCGACCGAATAGAGTCAATTCAAAAACAATTTCTGCTTTTTGCTTTAAGAAATTTTCGTTGGGATTCTCAGTACAACCTGCCCCCATATATAAGTCGCTTAAAACTCATTAATCTTCCTACACTTGCTAGTCGTAGAGAAATGCTAGGCATTGTATTTTTGGTCAAGTTACTGACAGGCTTGATCTCTAGCCCATATCTTCTTAGCGAAATAAAACTAAACGTTCCCTCCAGAATTTCAAGACATTTCCGGCCTCTTTTTCTGAAGCCATGTAAAAGTAGTTTTGAGTTAAATGAGCCACTCCGTAGTTTGTGTCAGGATTTTAACACTCACTCCGGTTCTTTTGATATTTCAGACTCACTTTTTTACATAAAGAAAACTATACTTAATCCTCTCAATAATTAATACATACATACATATACATATATTACTATTCGATCAGCTGATGAGCATTTGTTCTGTAGCTGAACAGTTTTAGATCTTGACACTTAACAAACCTCTGCCTTTCATGACTCGGCGCAACATATATGAAAAACAAAATTTTTTTTTTTTATATATCCGTGCGTCATGCGGATGCGCCCCTCGCGTCGGTCGGGCGGGTATGGAGGGATAAAACCGTTGGGATTATTATTATTATTATTATTAATATATATATGTAGAGCAATATTTTTACTCATAATTGAATAGATATACATACATATATATTAATGGAAATTCAGTTTAACTTTAAAATAACCAGGTTAGTATTTGGGAATTTGGGTAAAGTTCTATGAAATATGTTTTGTGCATACAATTGAAAGTAATAAAGCCCGCAGGGTGACAATAATTACAATTATTAAAACCGAAACGTTGCACATTTGAATTTTAAAATATCCATTTTATGTTGTTAACTACGAAATCGTGCTTCAATGCTTCAAAAAAAGTTGACTTTGGAAATGCGTTGCGAGAACTAACCTCTAAATTAGAGATTATTATCGTTCATCGCACTCATGTTCAGTTCTTATTTTGTGATCAATAATAACCTGATGACGATTTTATGAATTTAACATATGTGAGATAAAAAACCTGATCTAAATATAAGATATTTCACCCATTTTTAGATATGCGTGCTAATTTGCGTCGGTTAAGTGTCCTGAAAGCGCCCGAGGTAAAATTTTTTTTAATAATTTTTTTCTAAATGCTAACATGTTTGCAAAACAAATACTTAATCTAAGGTGTGCCAAGCTGTAAGCTGCGGCAAAAGTCTTTTGTAAAAAAAATAATCCAAAACTTGACGCACCCTGAAAACCTAAACGATAAATTTCGATTGCAAAAATATCTTACCCGACATCTCCAAAAAATAAAGTTTATATTCTAACATCTGTCATTTTGACTGGAAATCGTGAGAAATATATTCCCAATTTTTATATATAGGCAATTTAATGTCTTGACATGAGCATTTGTAAGATGGCGTCAAACAAGAAAGTTCGCTTCAATAAAAAGCAGATATGCTGAAAATATTACAAGAAATAATGTAACTCGTAAACGAACCTTACTATTATAGCAGAAGGATCGCTTTATAAACTGAATGTTATATAAAGTATATAAATAACTTTATTGATACTAACATTTTTCTGACACACATGTAAAAAAAAAATTTTCTTAAAAAACGATGAATTTAATAATAATATGTTGTATTTTAATGAAACTGTGCCAGTCAAAAACTGAACAACCAGATTATCTATCATATAAAGTTAAAGAGTATATGGAATAAGGTGGTAATAGAAATTTTTTAAGTTCGATGGTTTTAAATTTATAGATCACTTATGCCGTTTTATTAAAAGAATTTATTTAACTAGAACGTCATCTAATATAAAATAATTTGAAGGTTATAACTGACATTATTAAATTCAGATTTTTACCGCTTGGTCTTTCGAGCGCAGAGGAGGCCTAACCTTTCTTTTACGAGCATCAACAGGTAGATAGTATTTGAATAATTTCGCGATTCCATCCATTCCATCCACTAGCACGTACAGCCTATCATTCCATTGTCTGCGGCATTGGCCGTGTGATAGGCGTCCATAATTCTTCCGAATACTCTTTTTCTGGAAACCTAGAAAGGCATTCTCATTGAATGTTGTCATTGGTTATGCTTTTGAGACATACATGTACATATATGATGTATCAACAAACGCATTGGTTACTCATACGCCCTGACAAAATGAATTTTTCTATGCCAGTTTTAAGTACTGTGTGAAGCAAAACATTATAAACCCAAGAAAAGTCTTCCGTTTTTAAGAAATATTTTGATTTGATTGAGGCACTTTAAACTTCGCATTTTTGTGGTAATTATCTTTAATTCAATTTTTAGGATTTTTTATTCAAGTTAATCAATTCAAATTAGTGAATAAAAAAAATTTGTTTAATAATAATTAATCTCTTGATTTTGAAATACTCGTACAAACACTTAAATTGTATAAAATTACATTTTAACACACCGATTACTTTCTACCGAATCTATAATGTTTTTAAATCTCCGAAAATTAATAAAGAACTTTAGAAATAACAATTACACAAATTTTCTTCTGTGATGTTTGTCAAAATATGTTCAAAGCGTTCGTTAGCGTAAGTTCGCCTCTGAATCACAAACTAATACTTTAATATTTAAGCGCTTTAACTTTTAACTTTGATAAGAAGATTTTAGGAAGCACGTAAACCGTGATTATCATTTGATTTAACTCATCTGCTAGTACTAAATTTTGTTAATCTGAGGGGATTGATTTGAATGTAAATTTAATTTACACTTTCGGCAAGAGTACGTCGGGTTTAATAAGTGTCAATCGATAAACCTTTATAATGATAAATATATCCAAGGATATACTCGTTAATTTATGTTTATATAAATGCGCAACATAAAATGCGATGTTTTAATTTTATTACAAAGTTGTAAAATTGTTTGCCTGAAAATCACATAAAAAGTACTAGATTAATTTGCATGAACTTTTTTAAGCATATGGAGTGCGATCTGGAAAGGAACATTATTTATTTTTATTCTAAGAAAATATGCAGTTATTTATATTTATATAGTCGTGCTCTATATTAACTGACCGACTATAAATGCTAGCTGATGGCCTTAGTTGCTCGGGCTTATTCCATATTGTTAAGGCGTAATTGTATTATCCTTTTACAATAAATAATAATAATATTAATAAGTGCTACAAAATTCAGCTTTAACTTGGTTAAACTTAAAAAGTAAAAATCATTGCACATTACGGAAAGAAATCCAAAGATAAATACAAGTATACAAGAAGGAAAAAAAATATATACTATTCATATCCCCTAATAGTTAGTGTGGAAAACGTGGAAGCTTTAAAGTGTTTCTTTAATATTTTCTACAAATTATCGTATATAAATATTTGCTTACTCTTCTTTGTCTTGTTGCTATAACAATGAACTTGAAAGTAATTGCGTGTTTACAAATCAGCATATAATTTCAATTTATAAGCCGAAGTGAAAATCACGAATATAAGAATTAAAAATATTTATTATTTTGGGCTTCTTAAAAAATCAAAAAATTGTTGTTATTTAAAAAAATGTAAAATAATAACTAAAATGTTGTTAGTTAGGGGGTAATCAAATCAAATACTAAAAAAGTATATGGCGAGGTTGAATTTTACGGTCCCTGGAGCGAAGTACTCGAAATAGGTATGTATGTATTTGTATTTCGTTTTTGATAAATGTTGACGCCGATGTTTGATAAAGTCATGTGGCTAATTAGTGAGTTTCCCTGCGCTTAGACACAAATAAATACACAAAAGCAAACGCTATATGCACATATGTATGGTTGAGCATAACCAAAGCCTAGCAGGCCTACGTATCAGTTACAGCACTTTCAAATTTACATACATTCGATGTTTAGCAGTGTCTGCGTATTGGCTCATAAAATGTGTGGGTGAGGAACATTTCAAAAAATCAATGTAAATTACTGTGTGTATGTACAAAAATGTGTACGATTTTTGTGATTGCATTCAGTGTTACCATATTCATAGTTGTATCTGTTTTTTTTTTAATAATATTACATTTTTTTTTAATCTTTTGTTGCGGAGGTTATATTTTTTCAGTAATTTTAGATATAAACAAAAAAAAAATAAATAAAAACCATTAAATATTAATTTTTTTAATAAAATATTTAATGAAAAATTTAATGTAAGTGGCTTTTCTCAGATAACAGACAAATTGGTTTCGATTTTTATTTTTTTCAGAGTTTGCTTTTCTTGATTCCAAATATTCGCATCTTGCCTGTTTTGCTTTAAATTCAATGAATAGTCCATTTTAAAATTATAATCCAAAAGTTTGATACTAAAATGAATAAATTTTTATTTTGTCTGTTGTTGTTTCTGAAAGGATTGCTGCACGTTGTATTTGGACCGAGTTTCCTTCATGATGGGCCAATCCGGTTTCGACTTGTTATCAAATTTTAATAGTGTAAATTTTGGTGTATTTTATATGGCATCAGTGAGCACAACACACAAATGCATACATTCCTATCTGATAGTCTCGATGTCATTAAGTACGATTTTACAAACATCTAGCTCTGCTATGAACATTTCATCAAGGCCGGCACAAACACACATATACGAAAGAGATATGAATTGAAATTGGTCATTTCATATTAGCCACAAGCAGTAACAACAAAAAGTGAAAGCAGTAACTATGCCAAAATACTCGATTGGCTGGTTTTTCGAGCTGCATTTAAAACAAAATTAATTTATGACGCCACTTGATTCGTGCATTCAAATGTAAAACGGGCGTCTGGTAAATACAGCAAAAGTGTTTTTTTTTTATACCCACGATTTTCTGTAGTATTAAAAATATGTTTTAAAAATAAATATCAATCATATGATATTCCGCTTTGAAATGTTGTTCAATACAATGCATTTTAAGAAAAAAATTTCATATGTATGTAATGAGCATCTGAGTGACAAGATTAGCCTTTCAAGGCTAAATTTGGCTTTTATTTTTGATTAAAGAGTTTATTTTATAAATAGTATGTATATATAAAATATGATATTTTTGAATATGAATCCAATATTTGCTAATTTTAAATTAATACAGTATGAGGCATTTCGCCAATCTAAATCATAGGTAAAAACCTTTTAAACAATTCACGACCTATTTTTTAGAACTAATACAATCGAATTTTGTTCTTAGTCCAATTTGAAATATTTTGAATGAAAAATTTTATATTTATTTAGTGATTTAGGTAACACTCAGCGGAAAGTTTTTAACTTTAGTTAGCACTCTTTATTAATTTAGAGGATGGCTCAGGTTTCGTAAAAATTTGGACCCTTATACTTGCATTTAGGATGAGTATAGACTTAACCAAAGAAATATTTGTTTAAAGCAATATACGAAACTCAATATTCATAAAATTGTTAAATTTTGGAGTACTTCACTTTCACTCAACTTTAAACAAGTTATAGAGCATCACATTTATTCAATTTATTTTAAATAAATTTAAATGAAATAAATTGCAATAAAAACTATGAAAATTCCGTCGCAGTTATCTTTAGAGCTATCATAAACATTAAACAACTCGACATCCCATTCATGCCACTGAACTCCAGCGACGCAGTGGAGACTAAAGTATTCAGCAATCCATACCATTTTAAGAAAATTCACAAAAACCAACATTTACCCGAAAATATTGTAATCCATATCTCTACAAATGAAAGAAAATTACTCACACGCCGATTGTTCCAAATCTGGAAATAAGTCCGCTTTCAGCGAAACCACTGTGAACCATAATAATTTCAGGAGTAACGCTGGGTTACAAAAGTTCACAAGACCACGATGTACTCCTGTAAGGGTTACAACGGAGATCGAGTGAGTGAGATGCTGAACAAACTAAAATTATACTGCGAGTTCTTCTCCATACTGCGAACACTGAGAACACAAAACCCCAGGCAATGATTGTGACGAAATTCGTTAAGTGAAGATAGTCCTTAAGATCAATAAGCAGCTACGTACGCTTTACAAATATGTTGGCGAAAAGCTAGTGCATGAACCTGCTTATTTGCAGATAGCCCTGTTTGTAACTCAAACGCCTAATATACAAAACGGTATATTTCAGCAATAATTCAGGTTAATTTCGGTACTAGTTCAAATGATGCTGAAATAATACTGAAGTATTTTGTAAATTGTTCTGAAAAAGTAGTGAACAGCTGCTTACAAAATTTAATGAAATTAATATTTATTATCTTAACTAACTTTTTTATTTTCGTAATTGAATTGCTTAATACTCGTAACATACTTTACTGTGGCTCGCACGCATATTCACTCATCAAATTTTATGAGCACTGAAAGCAATTTTTTCCTCAGATTAAATTAACAGATTTATTATGAAATCGCTAAAAATCGCGGGAAAACTACGATGACCCAATATCTCCTCGACCAGGACCCTGTCGCTGTGGATTGATTAGATCAATTTCAATTTTTTGAGCGACTTATGAATTTCATGCTCTACAATAATGTCCAACTTATACACATTCATGATCTCGCTTACCGTTCAGAAAAAAAAAATTATCGCCAACAATAAAACGTTTAAGCAATCAAAGCAAAAATTTGCAGCCGTGGTACCATGGTCATCGCCTATCGAACATACTTGTATGTATACTTCAAGTTGCATCAAAGGTGTACGTGCAAAATAGCAATCACAAAAGGTGAAACATTTACCACTCACATATATATGTACATACATACAAATATGCGCAATAAAAGCTATAAGAACAACCTGCTAGTGAGGAAACGCCGAGCGCGTAAAATAATTGTTTTTACGCGCATTCCTGCTTCCCAACAATATTGCCTTTTAGCCACTAGGAAGTGCGTCTTTATAAGCGATGAATGCTGATATACATACATATATGTAATTACATGAACCGCTTTGTACTCGTACACACATACATGTATGTACTCGTATAGAACATCATTCCAGTCGCATAGTTCAAGGCATTTTACTCTTTTAGTAACATTTTTAAAGTACTAAAAGGTTAACGAGCAACTTGGGCGTTGTAAATCGTTGCAATTAATTTAATTTATAGTTAATTTGTTGTTCGCACATTGTTAAGGATATAAAAGTTCGAATGTGTGTTTAATGTTTTGCGCATTTTAAAAAATTTCAGGCTGCACTGTCGATATCAAGTACTCATTTCAATATCATGCTCGTGGAGTCTATGTCCTGTAAATATGGGATCAGGGAAATGTTTCGAAAATACTCGGTATGAACATATTAAAACTAAAGTTTTTAAGGAGGTTTGAATTGCTTAATTTTCAACAATTGCTTTATACTCAAATGAAATTGACTGAATAATTCGCCTAGTGAATTGTATTTTATTCGACGAGAAAAGAGTTTTAAGTATGTGTTTGCATTTAATACACAAATTTTCGAGATGAGTTGATATTCCTAGCATTGGGGTAAATCTTTAAACCCATTCTGTTTGGTTTTGAAGCGAAAGCAATTCTTTGAGCCTGAAGGTAAAAAATAACCTTTTTGGAAAGAAAAGTTGTCCTTGAAATATAATTACTTAAGCCATTTTTGATTAGCTTGGTACTTGTTGGAAAATTTTGTTGCACAATTACGAGACAACGCCAGTAATTTGAAAATAATTTTTAAAACTGTAATATACGGTATCAGATATTTATGTATTCATTTAACATTGCACAGTGGTCCCAGATCCCGAAAAACTTGGACAATAATCAAAATTCCCAGCAACAGCTACAAAAATTAGCATATTTATGTTCTTGAATTTAAGGTTAAAATTTGAAAATTCAAATTGGCTGATCCAAAATGACCAACACTTTTGAAAAAAAGGTATTCATTTATGATGAAAACTTGTAGGTACAAGTTTATAAGGTACTGATAAATAATTAGTGAGTAAAATTTTTAAATTCAATATGGCGGATTCAAAATGACCGATAATATTTACAAAAAGTAATGCAATTGCGTCAAACACTTGTGCATATAAGTTTTTAGGTAGACAAACAAACCCATATTCAATACAATATAAACTACGGGGGTTTTTTGTAGGGTTTAATAGGTTTGTAATGTGCGATAGGTCAATTATAAACCTTTTTTTTACCGCTCGAGGTCTCCTCCATGTTATAATATGCACGTAACATACGACAATAAACTTTTTGACGTCGTAATCCCAGCAATAATCAGTAACGCTATAGCAAGTACTCAGCTGTTCCAGTAATCCTCACATAGATACACTAGATTTGAAATGTGTTTTTTTTTTTTTGTTTTTATTTTGGCAAAGTTTTTCGGGCTCTGGAAGAGTGTGCATCGCACAGTCAACATCGGTAGTAGCATTCGAACCCTTTTTAAGAGGTTAATAGCGTGAATTTGACAGGCTTAAGGTGTCAGTTTTAAAGTATTTTACCATCAGTGTTTTGGTAGAGCATTTAGCCCAAAAAAAAACTATAAGATTTTCAAACGGGTTGCCGCAAAATTCGGAAAAAAATGTCAACGCTATTTAATTTTTAACTTTTAACTTGTTGAATCTATTAAGATAGATATTAATTAAAAGGTTTACATTATTTTAAAATTTGAAATTGAAAAATGTGAGTAATAAAAATATCGAGTTGGCCACAAACAAATTTCTGTGGAAAGAATTGCAATGTTGAAAAACTTTTTGTTTTTAATTTAGGTAGTTATAAACTTTTGTGAGTTTTCTTTGTATGTAACAAATACTTATAATTTATTTTATAAAAATTTTCTGTAAATAAATTATAAAATGCATTAACTAATTTGAATACCTTATGTTAGTCATATACTAATAATTAATGACACTTTTAAATTTTAGAAGGAATTAAGACAAATTTTTACACAATTAATTTATATACCATTTTTTTCTTTACGTATTTATATTATAAGAAGTTATAAATGCAATGGATTCCTAACCTGTTGGATGTTCACCCTTTTTTCGTGCAATTGAACTTATATGACGTCACGTCTTCTTTCAAGACTTCACACTAAGCTACTCTTATAAATTCCTTTTTGGAAGTGTCTATTCACCCCCGCGACGTTGCATTTTGAAAAATATCCAAGAAGTAAGAACTAAACACTTTATCTTAGACTTACGGCAAAAAACTTCGCGCGTTTATAGATGATGAAGGGCTTCATGGGTTCGTAGTCGATATTATCGCAAATGCAAGAAGTACAAAGCTAGAAAATTGAAAGCTACGTAGCCAAAGTTGGACCAAGCAGAATTGTAGAGACCAATGAAAAGTTAACAAAGTGGTTGCTTTACTCTGAATGTAATTCTGTTGTGCTTACACTTTTTTCTTATTGGCGAGTTATCAGAGGAGGCCAAAAGACGAAAAACAAAGACTATAAACACTGTCGTCTAAACCACACGAGAAAAATGAGCAGAAAGTATCAAAGCTTAGACCTTATAACTATGGTAATGGTTTTCTCTGATCCTATAATTAGTTCGCAAACATGAAAGGATCATCACATAAAAGTTTGTAAAAACTAATTTACGTATTATTGAAGATATCTTAATTAAATAAAATATTGTTTCACAAAATACGAATGCATTATTGTTAAATTTTTACTTTAAATATATTGAAAAAGTGAGGTAAGCCGAACAGCGATCGAGCGAACTTCAAAGGCATAAACGGACATAACATAATTTTGGGGAAAAGCACAGACTCGCAAATCAGCCAATATTATTAATTGCGTATTTTTGCACATGAAATATTCATTTCAATGAAGCGGTACTTCTAAGGAACATAATTTCAATAATTTGTGTCTTTCTCGAATTTCAAGCCCGCCCCGTGAAAGCACCATTTAGGGAAAACTTTTTATTTTTACACTTTTCAAAAGTAGTTATAGGCTAACGAGCACTCAGAGACCCAAAGAAGTTCACTGCTAAAATCATATGTGTATAAATTGTGTTGAATTAATCAAACACTTGAGTTATTATTTCCTAATTGAAAGAGTTTCGGGGACCCTACTTTCAATTATACATTTGGTAAATATACATTTAATTTTCTTGCGAAAAATATATATGTACTTGGGTTGCTAAGTTGCATAGCAATGGTTTATTTTTCTTCGAGAAACATTAAACAAATTTAGCAATTGTAGTTAAATTCTATGGTTTGACAACAAACAATACGAATACAAAACACCTTGTGGATTATCCACACCAACATACATATGTACATTTGTATGTATGCAAATGAAGCTATATAATATATGTACATACATGTAAATATAAGTATAAGCATGTATTTATGTAGGTGCTATTCGCTTTTATGTTCTCATGGTCGCATTATTTAAGTTGTGGATTTCCGCGAAAGTAAACAATAAAATTTCAGTGATTTATTTAAAAGGATTAACACCGCAAGACTCTCGTTTTTGTCTTTACACATTTAGGAGGCAATGAGCGCAAACCAGCGAATGAAGTTACACACACTCTAGCACGCTAAGACTACTATGTATATTCATGCACGCGCATACGAGTATGTATGAATATATCCCAGTAGTGCGGATGAGAAACTTGGGGCAGTAAAGACTACAAAAAACACAAAATTGATACTATTTGATATTAAAGAATTATATCCTTCAATACCCCTTTCAGAGACAATTGACATAGTATGAAAGACTTAACTTGAAAAAACTAAAGACAAAATTAAAACAACACAGATAACAAACACCCTGAGGACCACGCTCAGCCAAAACTACTTTAAATTCAACAACAAAATATACAGGTAAACCAACGAACTGGGAATGGGTCATCCAACTTCGGCCATCCTCATGGACGTTTTCATACAAAACCTAGGACAGAAATACATGAAAGAATTAACTAATAAACTTGAGGTAACATGTTGGATGGAATGGATGGAAAAATTAACTATCTAGATCAAGCAATCAAGATAGATAAAATCCTCAAAGAGTTCAGCAACAAGATATATCAACAGCAACCCTCACCATCATTCACAACGCCTCAAACCATCCTCAGCTGCATAATATGGCCACACTAAGACATTTAATTAATAAACTGGAAAAAACACCTTTGTCAAAGGAAGGCTACTTGAAAGAACTGAGACCAATATACAATATTGTTGAGAATAACGGATACAAAAAGAATGTTGTAGATAAAATCCGACAAAATAAAGATATACAGAGAAAAACGACGAAGACAAAGACAAGAGAAAATTGGCAGTACTAACTTATTCTGGGACAGGCACATACAAATTGGCAAACTTAGAAAATAAAAACGAAACATCCAGACAGCATTAAAAAAACGAATAACCTAGGAAAATTGCTTCGAACCAGCATGAATACCGCAGACCCATTTAACAAACAAGGCTTATTTCAAGCTAACCTGCCAATGCCAATACAGCTACATTGGACAAACAGGAAGGAAAACAAGAACAAGATTACGCGAACATATAGCAGACTTCAACAAAAATGTACGAAAGCCGACCACTGTACCTGACTCGAACTTCGCTAACCACATTGTTCAGCAATAAATGTCCACCAGCAAATACTAAGACGACAGCCAAACTACTTCATGTGCAACAGAAGGTGCGCCGCCTGAGAGTATTCGAAAATATGGAGATTTATAAGCAAAGAATCTTTGATGGAAGAATAATAAACGAGCAGACACATACCGATTCCGACGCAATATTCGAACTGCTTAAGTTGATATACAAAGGACAGAGCAATAGCATAGGTAAAAAGACAGACAATAACACAGAGAAATAAACAAAATGTTGCACAAAACTAAAATTTTCGACTTCTACCTGTATAATGGAGACCCGAAGAATAAAAAAATTCACTCAACAGAATTTTATACAGACGAAAATTCAGGTACCAAAAGCATAAAACACCAAAATTGCAAACATTTCGCAGAACTAAATCCAATACCTGGATAACAATGGACAGCAATAAATACTCAGAACAAAAACGACACTGAAGATGACACAACGCCAAAACCGGTATGTCACAAAATCAAATTAGACAAGTTTTGACGGAAAATCGTTTCAATACACATCAAATTTCCACTCTGTCGGAAAATCAAAATACAATCAATGATAAATTGTAGACACTTGCAACTTACACTTTCTCAGACTAAAATATAATGAGCCAAAATACTGCATACTCAAAAAAAATATAAAAACATTTTTCTATATGTTTTGTTAAATCATTGTACATTTTGTAAATAGTTGTTTATGGTTTTTCTTAGAGAACGGACCATATTTTGCTTGAAAAATATTTTTATGTATTTGGAAGAAAAATTAAGTACCCAAATCAGTCTATATGGGGTAGTGGGATAATTTTTGAACAGAGTATGCCATAGCATTCAATATATTTTCACGCCAATGGAATTTTGTTTATCGGTAAGTCCTATCAGTACTGGTATAAATGCAGGGAAATAATAATCGAATGTACTCGTATGTATGTATGTATGTAGTATCTCGAGGGGAACAATAAATACCGATTAAAAGTTCTGTTTTGTCGCTCACCGGCTTTTTGAGGCACGGCTTTTTACTAAGATTGGATTCGAAAAAGAGGAAACATTGACATGGACGTTTTTATAAATAAATACACTTAAAATCTGAAAAGAGTTATTCTAAATAATACGAGTATAATATAATTTAAGATAAATACTTATTTGAAAGTTTTCACTACAGTTCACTACTCACTCCCACACAAAGTGTTTTGCTGGCACGAAAAAGCTTCTGCTAAAAATTACCTACCGTTTGGAATCTGCAAAAGGCTGTTAGACCCTTCATTTGTGGTACAACAAGATGCACAGTACTATTAAAAAAAAATAGATCATAAAAAATTAGATAAACTCAGGGTTCTACATTGCAAAACAATTTAGTTTATACGATTTATATACTACATTTATATATTTTATGTTTTTTTCATACAAAGAAATTAAATATAAAATTATCAAGCTTTTCACACCTTCTGAAATCTTTGCCAGCATCAGCATTACCTGATTGTAAAAAGATGATATTGTGTATTTGAAAATTGACACTCGATAAACTGTTGGGATGTTTACCAACGCACTTGAAGCGTAGAAATACTACAACTACATTTCATAAGTCGCCACTGCATTGTGTACACCGCAACATCACCCAAATAGACAAATCTCGTGAATAATTAGACCTACATTGAGAAGGGGTCTGACATTTGGGCGGAAGGCATAACTGCAAGGGGATGATGGTTGGCGTGGTCTTTGCTCGCGGCGCTCACAGTCGAGCCACTTGATTTAGCGCGCGCACGTCCTTTTTTATATATTTGGCGAGGAAATTTCCACCTCGTTGACTGTATAACTCGAGCACAATGCAGCGCCGCACACATTCTACTCACTACCGGCGGCACCCACATTTTCTTGGTTTGCGGTTTTATAGCGCAGCAGACTGGGTCGTTTACAGCTTTAACTCATTCTTGTTTATATATAGGCGCTTACATATGTATATACATGCGTATGTATGTACATATATTTATAAATATGTATTCACATGTTTGTTTCGGTGATTGTTTGCTTTTATGGCGTTATTGACGGCTGTATCTTATTTGAATGGTTCATGCTTCACTTTATTTGTGGTGGCTGACAAAAATCACACGAAGTTGCATAACTTTTATGTAAGCAACGTCGCCAATAAAGTCATCGATATCTTAATTTACCCACCAACATGTGTGGGTATATTGATACATACATATTTGTTCGCATACTTGCTGCCTTAGAAAATTGGTTCAGTTTGAGGTATTGGTAATATAATTTATAGCAGACTAATGATATTGACCTCTTTTTAATTTAATTAGTAAAGGTTCCAGCTTTCAATGGGCAAATACCAATAACAATTTTTAAAATTGTGTAGTGAACTTCCATATTTTGGTTTTTTATTTTTGTACAGGAGAAAGAAAACATTTTCGGAGTAGAACTCTTTAAGCGAGGGCTTTTACCTAAAAAATTGACATGGCGAATGTGTTGGAAATGGTAAATGTTAGGAATGAAAATATCTCTTAATATATGCTTTGATATCTATACAAAAAAAAATTGTAATAGGCTGATGTCTGCACATGCGAGATTTTGAAGAAAAATTGAAAAAAAAACGCAAAAAACCAATTTCTAGAATTTGTTTCTGTCTGTTTATATGTCTGTTTGGTGTATTTATACGCGCATTACGCGTTTATTGCAGCTTTCACTGATTAATTTTTAGAGATTAAACTTAACATCTGCTTCATTTTAATGATCTTATACCCACGGATCAAACTAGAAAACTCGCTAGATGGCGTTGGAGTGTAGTTATTTATAAAAGAGGTATCTATTTACAATATACATGAAAAAGTTTTGCTCAAAGCCAAAATTTATATAATAATGAATAATGGGAAATAATTTTGCGAAAAATTGAGCCGCCAGTTGGCGCTAAAGTCAATTGTATGCATAACGGGGGATATCAGTGGTGCTATCGAGTCTCTATTGCTTAGTAACTATAAGAAAATTTAAAGTTCTATAAATTAACAAATGAATTTACTTGAAATTTGGTTCATAAATGTTTAAAAGAATTTGGCTCGATAGTTGCAACTTACAAATATTCGTATTTATATAGTTGAATTCAAAATGATTACCAACGCACTTTCAGTTCAGAATTACTTATAAATATGCAAGTAACGACCACAATAGACTCATTGGTCGCAGTGCTTACCTCTGAATCATTATCTAAGTAACGACCAATTTATACCAATTTTCTGAGATGCTAAATACAGCAACATTTTTTATTGAATTCTTAGCAATAATTGAATTGCTTTAAATTATTCGTTTATCTGTTTTCATTGCCTATAAATGAATTGTCTCGAGATATCATCCCTCAGCCAACTAGGTTTTATTAAAAATTTTTTTTGTAAGGGGAAAAATGGATTTTTACACTCATACAATTATAATCATTTAATTAAAACTTTGAGTTAAATTAAATTTTTGGCTGACTTTCTCCCGAAGATAAAACCTGAAAAGGCTGCAGCTAGCCGCTACAACAACAAGAACAACAACATGTCAGCTAGAAGAACTTTGTCAATGAAGTTATTAGACAACGTCTACGACGAAATTTGGAAGTTAGTAAATATCTGATTTTCGTTAAGAAAAACTATTTGAAGTAACTACCAGTGTGAATTTAATTTTTCCATTATTGCTATATCTACTTGGTATATAAGGATGTTTTTTAAATCGCTTTAGAAAAGTGTCGTGATATACTTATTTCTACTGTGGCCGGAAGTCTTTATGAATTTAATCAAATTAAAAATCCACAAATTTGCTGAAGTCGACAGCTTCTAAGTTCTGAAAAACAAATAGATTATAAGTGAATTAAATAAAAAACCGAACATTGTTTTGACTTTGATTAACACAGAAAAACTAAAGATGTGCCATAACACATGCGGACATTGAAGATAATATAAATAAAAAGAGTTGAAAACAAAAATGAAAATTGAAGTGCTTGTCAATTTTTATAATTTTGATAAATGTGAAACAAAGAAAATGGAAAAAGGAAAAAGGATTAGTGATAGATGAAAACTTAGCTGTTATTTTTGGAAGATATGTATATACTATTAAGTTTTTATGGCACCAATGGGAGTAATTATTAAAGTCATCGAGACTATGAAATTAAATATTTATTTTGGCCAAAAAGTGCTATAATTTAAATACTTTATTTTAAGTCATCAGAACCTCTGTGGTTCTACTAGATGTTTAAATAAATATACACTACATATGTATGTCTCCAACAGCGGAAACAAAAGTATTAACACGTTTTTTCTCCTTAATTTTAAATGATTTATATTAAGTGACCCTCTCTATGCTTAAGCGCTTATCTAGTTACGATTTACAGTCTGCTTTTTGTGGACTCTTTCATATTTTTCTCGTACAACTTTGTTTGTGTAAAAATTAGAAACAATGTTAGTATTTCTGCCAATTTTGTGAGCAATAGCACGCGCAGTATCTGAGTACGCTTAAATTTTTGCTTTCTTCGCAACGCTTAACGAAAGTGCTTCGTCCATTTGCTTTCTATACTAAAGAAAATTGTTCTAATTTATGTTTACCGATCGCTTTGATTTCATTTCTTTATGTACCCATCTCCACAAACACTCGATATTTAATTGTTTAATTTTTTAATTGAAACAAAAGTAAAGTCATTCTTATATCTTGTTGTAAGATTATTGTTGTTTTAGGAAGTTTGCGCCCGGTTGAATTTAAAACCAAAAATTTTGATTTTATTTGTTCCTCTGCGCATTTCAGGACCTTTTTCACCTTAAGCAGGTCTAGTCATCAGTCTATTTATTTAAAAGAAAAGATAAAACAAAACAACAATTAGTCAAAGGTAAAACAATTAACAATAAACACAAAAAAAAATTCAAAAATACCGCTAAACAACAATAAATTGTAAATTACGCATTGGAAAAAATAAAAAATATATGCATTGTTTTTCAATGCAATCACTGTATATATTCAAAAGGCTTGTATGAGTTGCAGACAAAAACCACCTTCTTCAAGAATATACAAGCACACTAGTGCACCCCTATTTACTTTGTGCTATGTATAGTAAATAAGACTTTTAGAACCCAAAATTGATAGAGCAAAATATTACTTTTTATCGCAATTACTTTTCTTTTTTGACAAACACTTGTCAATGCCTCTACACGCAATTAATAAGAAACGAATTCCGTTTTTAGTAAAATCCCACAATGTGGGTACATTTAACGCCATTTCGTACAAAAAAAGGTGTTGAATTTCGCAGAGTGTATATATGCTGTTAACTTTTCGAGTAATCGCTTCGCTTTAAAATATATTTGTTTAAGCAAACTAGTACTATCCAACTTAGAAATAAATGTTGAATTAATCTAATTACAGAGAAGTTCTATTGCCATTAGAGAAGTCATATATATCGTGCGACAAAATTTATTTAAAAGTATGCAATATAAAATGTTTTGGCAAAATTTCTCTTTTTGCAAAATTTGGTGGTTTTACTTACATAAAGTTATAATTTTTTTAAACTTAATACTTTTACACATGACTTAAAATTAACTTTTGCGCTTATTTAAAATATCCAAACGATTTTCTTGTGTTTTCGAATTCTACTACATACAAGCAAAGAGTAACTCAGAACTATTTTCGAAACAAGAAGAAAATAATGTTCGTGAGCTTTGAAGTTTTACCAAATTTAATTTATAGCAGAAGTACGTAATTTCAATTTGAAAAGTTAGATGAAAAATGTGCCAACGCTATTTGGAAGTAAACTCGTTCCGACCACAAATGTGATGGTTTATCGAAAAAGTTTAAAACAAACCCCCTTAGTGTCATCGTTTTCAATTTTACACTATCTAAATTCGACAGAAATGGTTGCATCGCAATTAAGTTATCTTTTTTAAGATCCGATTATGTCTAAAGTGTGGCGAAAAGTGTAAAAAGGCGACTTCTGGTGGTGGCAAAATATTGTTTTAAAACTAGATTTATCCAGTCCGAAAAATACAAATATTATTAAATAATATTTTATAGATGTTAGATACATAACTTTAGGATATTGCTTTGAGACTAACATATCCAATTTTTAAACTCAAGGAGATATGTCCAACTGTTCAACACGCGCATTCAAAATTCTTTCAATAATTAACAACAATAGTCTAGACAAACAAATTGGTATAATTAACAGCATATGGCCACTGATTAGCGACACACGATTTAAGGCATTCTATCCAGTAGACAGATTTCTAAATATATATACTATTTATATGCATGTACACTTATGAAATATACATACATACATACATGTGTAGAAACATATGTACCGGAATACACGAAATTTAATTGTTTGTCCAAAGCAAATACCAATTTTAAGTTCAAAGAGAAAAAAAAATGTTAGTGAAGAAAATTTATAATTCTAGCTGTTTCATGTTCCTGCAAATAACTGCCCTTTTTGGCTAAAGAAATAGGTGTTTAAATGAATTCATATAATTGCTGACATAAAACAATGTATGAGTTATCTAACGCAAATTTAAATATAACAAACAGGATAATGCAATTTTTTTTTTGAATTTTTTTGGTTATATAATCAATCACATGCAGGAGCAAGTTAAAACTTTTTCGTGATTGGAAGCTTCAAATATGTTTTAGGTAGTACACAAACGCCTGCGTATATAGGCATGTAATAAATAAGCCAATATTATTTGAAAGTTCTCATCACGAGATTTTAGGATATTTTGTTACTATCTTGAATTCATTTTTAAGAAAAATCTGGTTCAGAGATTTCGCAGTGCCGGCTTTTCGAATACTTATTTCAAAGACGACAAAGAGGAAGTTCCAAATGATTATAATATTGATGTATGTCGGAACGAATTTCCGTTATCCCTTGTCAAATTTAGTTTTGTGACATACCGGTTTCGGCGTTGTGCCATCTTTAGTGTCCTTTCCGTTCTGAGTAATTAGTGTTGGTTGTGCTGTATTTATTGCTGTCCATTGATTTTCAGGTATTGGATTCAGTTTTGCGAAATGTTTGCAATTCTGGTGTTTTATGCTTTTGGTACCTGAGTTTTCGTCTGTATAAAATTCTGTTGAGTGAATTTTTTATTCTTCGGTTCTCTTCGGGTCTCCATTATAAAGGTAGAAGTCGGAAATTTTAGTTTTGTGCAACATTTTGTTTATTTCTCTGTGTTATTGTGTGTCTTTTTACGTATGCTATTGCTCTGTCCTTTGTATACCAACTTAAGCGGTTTGAATTCTGCGTCGGAATCGGTATGTGTCTGCTCGTTTATTATTCTTCTATCAAAGGTTCTTTGCTTATAGATCTCCATATTTTCGAGTACGTTCAGGCGGCGTCCTTTTTATTGCACTACTTCATGTGGCTGTCTTCTTAATATTTTCTGTTGGACATTTATTGCTGAACATGTGGTTAGCGAAGTTCGACTCAGATACAGTGGTCGGCTTTCGTACCTTTTGTTGTAGTCTGCTATATGTTCGCGGAATCTTGTTCTTATTTTCCTTCCTGTGTGTCCAATGTAGCTGTATTGGCATTGGCAGGTCAGCTTAAATTACACCTTGTCTCCGGTATTCATGCTGGTTCGAAGCAATTTTCGTAGGTTATTCGTTTTTTTAAATGCTGTCTCGATGTTTCGTTTTTTTTTTAAGTTTGCCAATTTGTATGTGCCTGTCCCAGTATAAGTTAGTACTGCCAATTTTCTCTTGTCTTTGTCTTCGTCGTTTTTTCTGTATCTGTCTTTATTTTGTCGGATTTTATCTACAACATTATTTTTGTATCCGTTATTCTCAGCAATATTGTATATAAATAAAGCACAGTCAGCACTAATTAATTAAAACGAAAACGACACTGAAAATGGCACAACGCCGAAACCAAATTTGACAAGTTATGACGAAAATTCGTTTCAATACAGAGCAAATTTCCACCCTGTCGGAAAATCAAAATACGATTATAGTATTATAACCTGTTTAGAAAAACCTTACAATTTTTACGTTAAGAAATACTGGTCGAAAAGACATTTAGATTGATTCTGTCCAAAGCTGCCTAAACGGTTATTGATTTTAAATCTTCATATATTAATTTTGCATTTAAATAATTTTATAAACGAGTAAATGTAAGCATCGAATCAGTGCAGGTCGTTTTACTTAAGCTCTAGTAATCGATAATATCATAGCCTAAGTGTTTTTTTGAGTTTAGCTTGCTTTGTAAATTTTTTTTATTTATTTGCAAATCATTGTAAAAATATTTAAATACGAGCACGTTTCTTAAAAATTTAAAAACTTTTTCTAATCAATTTATATAAAATATCGACAAGCTTTTACTGCCTTTAATTCGAGAGTTTCAGTATTTTGAGACGCCGAAATTAATATAAAATAATACTGGAATTTCTGGTACTTAAAGAACACCTAAATACGTGGATGATCATCTCAAGTATAAACATCCTATTTAAATATATAAATATTTATATTATAAGAACGTATGTACACACATTTATACATATACACGCATGCATGTGATTAAGAAATTTCATTCATCGAGTGCCACTTGAGAAACCTCGAAAGTGGCAACAATTAGAGAACGAGTAAGGAAACAAAAACTTGCCAAACAATTTTTCAATTGCACACACAATTATATTACATCATTTTCTTATAAACTCTTACTATTTTCATTGATAACATACCAACGTGCTACATGCAAACGAATGAATGCATGAATAACACAATAAAGGGAAGTGAATGAGCAGAGAAAAGTTCTACACCCAACAAAAGGATATTCGTCCTTTTCGACTGCTTGAACAACAATTCCCCATAAAACAAAAGAATACTAAGTAACTGAAGTCAGTATGCAGACAATCTGAAGAAGAAAATACACTTAAAAAATTGTGAAAAATTTGGTAAATATAAAATGATTGAGCCTTGAAAATGTCTTAGTTTCAATGAATTTTATCGCCCGTTTATAATATCTTTATCGCAGTTTAATTCAAACAATTTGTTTTTCTGTTTGCTTATGAAAGCAATTTAAATTTTCTCGGTAATTTTTTGTAAAACTGTAGCTTTATGTCTATTCATCATTCCAGTGCAATCCGTAATTGACGTCACTCGCCATTCTACAAAAGTAGATATAGCTAAGCTAAAGTTGTGGAAGGGATCCAGTGTCCTCAAATGTATATCGTATGATTGTTACCAGCTCCGTTTAGTTTAAATACCTGAGCAAAATAACAGCCTTTGCATTAAAAAAATATATATATTTGCTTGCTACTTATGCTACCAAATGATTTTGTTCTCAGTGTCCTTTTCAATTCGGTTCAATATCGAACCTTAGCACTGAAGTATGTATGGTTGTAAGAGTGTCTTTCTTTGCAAATTGTTACAAAATTTAGTTAAGCTTTTGTATGTGCAAAGAAGAATGAATAATGACTTCAACTGCATGTTTAAGCAAATAAGTGAACAAGGAGGTATAAGTAAGAGCATGGCGCACACCAGCACAGTGAATGAAGATGAAATTCGATAACGAGCTGTGTGAGATTTCTATTATATTAAATTTGTGTGTGTAAAACATTCGAAGTGCTAATGATGGCGGCACCTGATTGTGGTGATTTTGTCACCGATAAGTAGTTGGTTAGTTATGTGCGACTTTAAGCAGCCAATGAAATTTATACAGCTCATTGAACAACACTTCGGTAAATTTTGTCACAATCATACTTATCTGAAAACTAAAATAATGAAGTTTTGTTACAGGCTTATTTAAAATTAGATAATAAAGAATGTCTGCCTGTTCTCTTAAACCCAAAACTAATCGCTTAAATGCTGCACAGAGCATAAAAGCATGAACAATGGTTTGGATTTTTTTATTGCAAATATCAACTATGTTTCCTGCAAAATCAAAATTATTTGTGCAGATTTAATTTAATCAGCCATGGAGCTTTGGTCGTAGGACTTGTATTACAATACCCTTTTAAAACTACCAATAAATTTAAAGTGTTTCCAATATCGAGTGTTAACCAAATATTGACTTCAATTGTAATGCTTTTTTAAATTTTAAACTTAGTAGCTACTTACAACAGGTTCAGGGTAGATTGGTATTGAAAATGGTCAAGATCGGTCAATAACTACGCCCACCTCCCATATAACGGAAGTTTTTGAAAAATGCAAAAACTCCGGTTTTTAGGTATCCATTAAAACAAATTGAGTGAAATTTGGTATTTGGAGCCATTTTGAACTAAGAAATTAGGTATTTATGTATGTAAATTTGAAAAATGGGCATTGCCACGCCCACTTAGAAAAAAATGACTGTATCTCAATAACGGTGTAAGGAATCGTCACAATTTTTGGTGAATAAATTTTTCTCCATATCGCTGTTATCATAGTTAAAAATGCAAAAATTTCGTTTTTTCTTTATCTATTGGAACATATTTATTAAAGTTCGATATTTAGAGAGAAAGTTAATTACAAACTTGATTTTTATGAAATTTTGGAAAATGGTCATAAGCACGCCCACTTATAAAAATACGTCTGTAGGTATCTCAATAACGATGTAAGGTATCGTCACAAAATTTGGTGGACATATTTTCCTTATTTTCGCTATTATAATCGTTAAAAACTTTTGAAATCTGACCATAACCACCCCCAACTTCCAAATAACGGAAATTTTTAAAAATGCAAAAAGCTTCGTTTTTCAGTTTTTATTGGAAGATATTGAGTAAAGTTTAATACTAGCAGCGATTTGAAACAAAGAAACGGGAATTTTATGAAATTATGGGCACCGCCCAAACAAAAATTATTCGCGAGGGTGTATAAAAATCGGTTTCGCCCGAATTTAGCATTTCTTACTTGTTATTGGATGTTTCGGGTATGACACGTGTGTCAACGAGCTGTTTTCCGAAATGAGCATCGCTCAGGAGCTCTTGAATGACGTCATGATAATCCTGATTTGCTCAAAAAGGTCGAAACTGCTGACAAATCATGGGTAAATGGTTATGATATTTTGATAATTTGAGGATTGGAAAAACAAGTTGGGACAAGTGCATTGTATATGAGGGGATTACTTTAAAGGGGACAATATAAATATAGATGAACAAATAAATATTTTTTTATAAAATTATAAAGTCTTCTTACTTTTTGAAAACACCTCGTATGTTAGTGTGTTATTTATGGTCAATATAAATGTAATATTTTCTTAGTATTCATACCTCAAGAAGTCGAAAAAAACTCATATCAAATGACATTCAAAAGATATGAAAATGAAATTATCTTCTAAATAAAATTTTAAATTAGTCTGATTTTATAATTTGCTAAGTTATATACATTTCAAAATATAATTTCTTTAAAGTATTTCATATACTGATGTTTTATGCAAATGCTCCGCTCGATGCTTCTATCATGAATTAAATTATAATTTTTTAAATAAATGATCAAATAAGAAGTCTTTGTATATTAAAACAAAGCTTCTGGCGGGATGTGAAATTTTTACTTTCCGCATTGCAAAAACCAATAAAATATTATAACCCAAAATGCATTTATTCTTTGTATGTACATATGTATATGGGGAAAACTAGGTGAACAAAACTAATTTCTAATTTTTATTTATTATTTATATAATACTTGGTGCCAATGGCTATTTCAGATTGCCAATTACGTATTTGATATCGGTTTTCAAAATATGATAAGGCAATGGAATTTTTAATATAAGGCATATCAATTTATAAAACGCCGTATTTAGGATCTTTTTGTACTTTGTTGCCGAAGAGGCTTTTTTTAATAAATTTCTCCAATTTTTAATTTGAAAAATTTTAAAATTTGAACACTCACTTCAACACATTTACATATATCAAAAACTATGCAAAATAAGTTTAAGCAATTTTTCACTCGCTTACTGCTTGAATCTGTGTACTTGATAAACTAAAAAACGACGGATGACGGATATCAAACTAAAAAACATTTATAAATTTTGAAAAGTTTATCATTTTACGATATCACTTTTCATATTTATAATTAACCAAAGAAAAAAACTTTTTATTTTTGATTACAATACAATAAACTAGATAATTTTTCAATGCTGAATATTTTTAAATGTTTCATTATTTATTAAGAAGACAGAATCAGGCAGTTAGTAAAAGTAAAACGTTAGTGGATTTTCAGAACACTTTGGCATTCGTGCTTTGCTTTTTCCACCTTAGCGAATGTATTCACCATTACAGAATTTCGCAGTAGCTATAGCAGAAGAAATTGTAGTTAAAATGGGGCAAAGTATGACAGGCAGTAACATGCAATGGCAAGATCCCGTCACAAGTCTACACTGTCCACCTTTGAACCCCAATTCCAGCAGAATATAATATTTTCTTAATTTGCCGCGCTTTAATAGACATTACAATATCTTCTAAGTACTTGCGTTTTTAAAATATCTTAACTGAAATACAATTTTTTAAATTAAAAATATTTCTTGTTTCCATGTTTATATAAATTTTTCACATTGTAAATATGTCTGGGCGGAAACTTGCGGTCTATTGTTTAATCAGTGTGTCGAAAAACTAGGGGCTTAAGTATAGCTCGGAACTAGATGCATTATAATATAAATTACCCCATAGTGTCCTAATATTCGAGACATGCAAAAAATCTGTACTTGTTGTCCTTTTAAGTTCATATTTCGAATGTTTGATGCCTTCATTGAAACATTTTTGCTTTAAAAAAGATCAAACCGCCTTGTGCCGCAGGAGTCGAGATATCCGAAAAATCAGCGGTTTTTGAAAGAATCAGTTTTTTTTTTTTTTGATTGATACAAGTAATATCAATAATTACAATCACAATTTAAATTAAGCATTAGCAATGTGGCCGTCCGCTTTGGTTAAATAGTGTAGATTTACGTTTCAAAGTATAAGTTGTTGTGGCAAAGATATCTTATGAGGGCTCTTATGTTGTTTTCATCGACTTGGGTTAGTAACTATTCAATGTTGGGGTTGTGCAAAAGGTTTCGGCTAGCTTGGAGTGCTTGACAGTTGGTTGTGATGTGTTGTACTGTTCGTGGCAAAAGTGGCAAGTGGATGTTTGTGTTTGGTTGAAGAGGTTGCTGTGTGTTATTCGCGTGTGACCCAACCGGAATCTTGTGTATGCGATAGTGTGTTTTCTGGGTACTGTCACTGGGAATATAGGAGGGCAGTGGGATGGTTAAGGATTTTATATGGATGATTGTACTCCATCCAGCGTTTCTCAAATATATCGGAGTAATAGTTGTTTGCAGCTACCTTTATGTCATTTTTGTTTTGGGTGTTAATCATTTTAGCAGGTGATCTTGTAGCAAGTTTGGCGGCATTGTCAGCAAGCGTATTTCCTCTAAGAATCGATTTTTATAAAATTCTTTGTTATTTGTTGGCCTTATAAATGTGTAATAATTGACACAACATATAGCGTGTTTGCTTTGCAACTCCGAGCTCCCGAGTTCAAAGTCTGGGAGAAGTGGTTATGAAAAATAAATAAATTAATTTAATAAAAAGAAGTCTGATGAGGAAATGTGGTGATTTCCGAAATAGTACTATAACTTCTACCATTTAAAAACTGTTGGTGTTTTTCCAAAATAAAATCTTCATTAAACTGGCCTCGAGCTCAATAAATTTGTCAATTATAGAATCGATTTTTTTATTTTAAATACCCTTAACTTTTCGAAGAAAGAGCCATTTTGCTTTTATTTCATTTTAAAACACTTTTAAAGCATACAAGTCTTCGAAAATATTATTTTTTTCAAAAAAAGTTAAATAATCTAGGTAAAAACGATACTTTCTGAGGATTTAAGGTTGTTGCCAAACTGCGGTTTTTTGCTTAAGCTAAAGATGCCTTAACTTATTTTCTACATCACATTAATTTTGTCAAATACTTGAATAATCGTATTTTTAATTTTAAATTAATTTTTCAATCAAATCCAAAAATTATTAGAGTTCATCGTCATGATTTAACATGATTAAATACGCACTTTATTCGTCGTGTAATTTTTGGAATACATTTGTTTAATAAAGTTAATTATCAATCAATATTTGTTTTTTTTTCTTAACTAGCTGCACATAAAGAATTGTATTAAATATATTTAAAAATCCAACACTATTATATTAAGGTCACTACTCAACAATCGTAACTTTTGAAATTGATTAAATGTTATTCTCATCCACAATGTTGTCAATTTCATCGTCGAATTTATTATTCTAGTAATAATAAATATCAACTGCAATTTTTTTAGGCTAATATTTTTTTACAAGATTTTCAGGGAAAGTGAACTTGGGGATAAGGTCGTTAACAATTCGTCGGAATATATTTTTTTTTCTATGTACATTTTGTCTTTATTTTGAATTTCTTGAATAATTCATGTTTTTTTTTTTTTACGGGGAGAAGGAACCTCAAGGGTAGGTCCATACCAATTTGGTTCAGTCCCAAGCATTAAATCATGAGAAAACTTCCGCAATGCTCATGAGCCTAGAAACATTAAGGTCGATTTTGGATTTAAAGTTAATTGCCTGTCGGATAATAGCAGACTGTCTGAAAAATTAACCAATTTTAAAGTAGTTGGAAATCAACTGCTTTGAATCAAATGCAGCGTGCGAGTCTTTAAATCTCCATTTATTTAAATCAGCGTAAAAAAAATTATAAAAAAAATATTGTAGTGAAGAGAAATTACGAAGTTATTTAATTGATTATTTTTGAAATTACTAATGCTCTCTCCGACAGCAGAAGGTTGGTGTGTCATTTGCCTATCATTTCCAATAAAAACAGTCGTTGATGAAAATATTAACCAAGAAAACAAAACAATTTATGTACTACTATATTCACAAAACTCTAAATATCTAAGTATCTAAAGCTATTTGCCATATATTCCATAGCTTAATGGAATGAAATCTTTAATGAAAGGAAAACCCAAAAATATGCTTTTGACTCTTTTGTCCAAGGACATTGTTATGAATTTTAACCTTGACGGAACACCCGAAAAAAAAGATTGAAGGTTTTTGCTAATTTTTATCCGCCTATGAAAGGTAAGATAAAAATGCCTGATACATAAACTAATTCAATTCTTATTTTATCATTATTAGATGCCTTTTGTATCGAAAACAAAAATCCAGAGCAAATTATTCGCAAGGTCATTCAGGCGGTAAAGAAGCAATACTTTTACGAAGTATGTATACAGAAAGAACTCAATTAGATTACAGTAAAAACGTGTAAACGTAGGTTAATTGAATTCTTAACTTAATTAAAAAAATACATATTTAATATATTTTATAAATAATATAAAATAAGATGCGTTTTTAAAAAGTTGGAAAAAAGTAGGTTTAAATAAAAGAAGTTTAAAATAGCAGTTTTAAAATAATAAATAAACACATTTTATTATACTATAATTACAAACCATTTTTCGATTTGGTTTTTCAAACGAGTTTTGTAAAAGAAGCATGTTGAATCGGCCTTTTTCAAACACTGATATCTTGAATATGGCTGCAAAAATAAATTGAAAAAACAAGGAGATCTCACTGAAAAAATTCGATCATATAATGCAAAATCGACGTCGCACATACATAACATATATAATTTTTTATATAAAATCCGTTCACAAATTATAGCACAACTTCATATTGACAGATTTGGGCAATTTATTTTTCTTCTAATTAATTGAAATATTTTTGCAAATAAAACATGGTTAATCATATAAGAAAACCCATTAACATCCATTTTTCTATTAATCAAAATTTCTAACTTAAAAAAAAAGTTTTTAGAATTTTTTTTTGAGTACGTAGGCTGTTGGCTTATTAAATTTTAGTCTGAGAAAGAGCAAGTTTCAATTGTCTACAAATTAACACCGATTTTCGACAATTTTTTTTTTACTAGCAGCTTCCTCTATACAATGCGAAACCGCGGTAATTTTTTTATGGAAGGAATTGCGAAAGAGCGCCAGTAAAAATATTGTCAAAAATCAGTGGTATTTTGTAGCGCCTAGAAACTTGCACTTTATTATATTAAAAGTAAATGAGCTGCATGTCTGCATACTCCAAAAAGTTCTAACATTTTTTTTAACCAATTCGAAATTTTGATGAACTTTCAATAAATGTTTTCTCCGTTTTTATTAAATTAAAAATTTATTTATATTTTTAATAGTTGAAGAATAAATAAATACGAATGTGTCAATATGGGGTTGTGCTATAATTTGTGATTAGAAACGCTAAAACTTTTATTTTAATCCTTTTTTTATTTAATAAATAAAGTTCTATGAACAACATAACAGCAATTACTGATATTTTCTTTGTAAACTTCCAAATACTATTTATTATAGCAAGATATTGTCTCCTTTTGAATAAAATAGATAACTTCCCAGTATTGTCAGCTTATATTTACTCATACATACAAAAAATGCCAATAAAGTTTTTCCCTTATACATTTTTGTTTTCCCTTATTCTCGTACTGGAGCTATACGCTTGTGTATAAAATTGTCTCTCTCTTTGTAATGCGTTCTGAGTGTTCTCATGGTTTCGCCACACATGAATTGAGAACTTTTTTCCTAATACGCATCCTTTAGGTTCACTGCTTTTGAATAACAAATTCGTTGGTATATCCATTCTGTTCGTGATTAGAGTTCAAGTACGGACCCTGAAGCTTTTAAACATACGAAAATGAATTATATGCAAAATGATTAATTTGCTCTCTCTCTCTCGCTATCCAGCCAGGCAAATATTGAGTTGTGTCCTGCAACCGAAATGAATTTACATCTAGTTCAGCATGATTCGACTGCTCTGTCATCTTCGTTAAAATTCGTTGCATACGTCGCTGTAGTAAGCGGTTCAAGTTGAACAAATCGAGAGCAAAGCTTTTAGTTGGTTACAGCATTTAGCCCTGTGCGGTTATGTTTCTGGTATGACGTGACGGTGCTAACAAAACGCGAATACGACAAGTGGCGAAGAGGACAATTACGGAATATACGGTAAGAGTGTTACGAATCCGATTCGTGCATTCGTGTGCTCGATAGTGCGTGGCAACGGTACAAAGTAATAATTCAATTGCAACAAAGTGTGGCTAAGATGGCAACGTGGTCGCTGGTTGTAGAAACATAAATCTTTAATTCAAAAGGAGTAGAAGAAAAAATTAAAAGCAATTTCTGTAAAGTGATTTTTCATTTTAGTAAAACGTGCGCGTGTGTGCTTGTTTGTCAATAGAAGAAATTACCGTTGTAAATATAAGAGAAAATATGAATGAATATCGTGTAAAGAAAACTAGCAAAAATATCGTACACAACGTTAAGTGCGTGACAACAAATAATTTGTTATTGCTTTGCCATAATGGCGGCGGCTCCGGTTAAATCGACTGCGGCAGTTGCTAATACTACGAGCACATCGACCACCAGGTCGTCATAGTTAGCGATGACGTTAGTGGCAGCAGCGACAGCCTCTTAAAGCCAAACTAGTTAACAGTCAGTCAACCTGCTACTCGACAACAAACCAAGCAACTGTCGAACCACCTGCGTATGCGGTTATCGTGCGCTAGTTTATGAATTGTTGCTTCGATATGCTGATTACTGTCGGTCTAAACTCGTATGTAAATTTTAGCAGAGTGTGCGTGCCGCAATTTTAGTGCTTACATAATACATACAAGTAGTACTTTGGCATGATTTTATGGCGCGAGTTTGGTGTACGTTAAGGGTCTACAGTAGTTACGAGCGCGTTTTCGGCGTGCGCGTGGCGTGCGGCAGCAATTAGAGCAAAGGATCATGAATTAAAATTTAAGTGAGTACCTAATTGCAATAATTTGGTTTCATATTTTGAAGTTCTAGAAGTGTTTGAAGTTTACAGACAGAAGATGAAAACTGTTGCTGTAGGAAATTTTTTATATGTATGTATATATGTAAATTCATATGAATAAATACACACATACATACCTAAACACATACGCCCCAAACTACTGCATTAAATATATAATTCTTATTAAAGCGGTAATCTTGTTAGAGCTGTGCAAATTATTGGTTATTAAAAAAATATCGAGGCACTTTCGATCTTAATTTATTAACTTATTACATGAAAATTGTAATAATATAAAATTTAAATATATCAAATACATTTATTATAATAAATGAAAACTACAACTTTTTGAATAAGAAACTTTTTTTCCGAACAGTCAATCGTGTAATTGAAATATTTATGAATTTTAGAAATCTTACTTTTAATAAAATTTACTATATCACTTATTAAAAAAACAAGTGGGAAACACATATTGAATCATAAAAAAAATAACGACTTTGAATCTGCATATATTTCCTATAATCCTTTGGCTGAACCAAAAAAAAAATTTATTTCAGTTAATTTATAGTTTCCTAAACGCAACGCATGAAAGTAACAAATGTCTAACTTTTTTAAATATAATTTTGTGAACCTTTGGATGGTACAATGTAGTGATACTAATGGTTAATAACGGCGCATGATAAAGCGCAATCGCTTGTATATTAGAAGCAATTTTTTTGAAAAAAAAAAACGCCTAGAAAATTATGCTAAAAAGCTGCTTTTAATTTAAGGGTCAATCAGTTAAAACCAAATCTTGACAATTTCTAATCAAAATTCCTTTATATATTGTCTGACAAAAGGTAGCTTCATGAAACCCGTCACAATCCATAAAATATGAAAGGAAACGAACAGGCTAATTATAGAGCAATGGAGTCAAACAAACAGTTTTGTTATGTTTTTTGGTTATACGCACTTATTATGAAATTTCTCTGAACAAATCGAATCAGTACCAATACCACTACAAACTCTTCAATCCATTGACGCTCAAAAACCACTAAACGTCATTGACATCTTGTCGGAAGATTAAGACAACCGTACGTCTGAGGATTGGCCACACATTTTCAACACACACTCGCATTTAATAAATTGCTTGCCGAAACCACAGTGCCATTTTTGTGATCTTAATTAGTTCTCCATCTCTCACACCATGGATAGCTATTGAAATATGCAAAGACAATGAAGTATGTATTATTATGTATGTATACTATACAAGAGAAAGCATTTTGTTGCTAAATTAAACGAGGATATATTAGAAATACATACAGGAGAGTTAACAAATTGAAGACTTCCCACGACCAGAACAACAAATCAACGTATCGACTGCAGAAATTATTGTGCTCAATTCAATGAAATCCAAGAAAACGGTTGCCTGGCGATTTATTTGTATGATTTTGAAATTTGCTTTCATTAACCTATAGGAAGTAAATCAGATAAGTTTTATAAGTTTTATAAAATACTACCACAAAAAATAATTTGAAATAAACAAAATTCACTTGCTTTCGTTGCAATTATTTCTTGTTTTTACTATTTTTGCTTCCAAACTTTGTTCAAATATTTGATTTATAAATTAAACCTGCATTTAAAACACAACTTCAAGAACAAACTGCCTTGGCACTGCGTCTATACTCAAAGTGCCTGCGGTATGTAGCAAATAGGTGAGTTAGACACAGCAATAGAGTACGACATTAAATTTCACACCTTTTTTTTTTGCAAAATTTGTCGCGAAGTATATAAAACATTAAATCAGCACATTTCGCACAAAAACCATTTATTTATGGAATATTTTTTTTTTTTTTCATTGTATATTTTTACACTTTTGAGTAACGTTGAGTACATGCATAGAACAAAGTTGTAATGTTTATTTAACAATTTTTCAGGTTTTTTTTTCAACTGTTGTGTTATACGATGAAATTTAATAACACAATTGCCAACTGTCGAATGTCAAATGTCGAGAATGAAACAGTGTCGTTGTAATATGATACTATAAACATATAAAATTAACGACCCTATTTATAGACGATGCTCAGATACTATTGGGAAAAGTATTTTTACCCAAATTCAGATTTTATAACATTTTAATAATAATAATTTTCCAATAATCTCCAGTTTTCTTCACAATAATGGGTTAAATACATGTATGTATGTACATATATTCGTACCAAAATCTATTACTCCATCGAACATGCCACTTTCAGAAATATTCGGTATACAAATTCAATGTTTCCGTATATGGGTTACTTTTCCAGTAAACTTTTGCTGTGTCCGGTATAAAATATATTATTAGTTTTCATCCAGCCATCTTCATGCTAGATTGCATTTCAATCCATTCATCCAAACATTCAAATTTATTTTATTTATAGATATATGTAGAGTGAAGCAAGCGCAGCTTGACTTTCCAGCTTTTTTAATTGCGCCAGTAGCGACTTTCGTCATTGTACTGTCAATGCTTAAATAAACTATGCGTGAAAAAAATATTTCATTTGCTACAATGGTTAAGAAGCTGGATGATACATTGGCTCAAAGCCTTTATTTATTTTAGTGAATTTTGCTTTTTAAGTTTTATGCAACTATTTTTGACTATTCCTCTATGGTCAAGTGCAAAGTTGGGATCGCAGGTTTGAAACCCAGCCGGGGCTTGTACCATTAAAATATTATAGACATTGATTTTCAATAGCGGTAGCAACTCTGCATTATATATTAAACCATGTTTATTTCTGTCATGAAAAATCTACTTATAAAATACATCTGAAATTTGAAGTAGGGGGTAAACTATAGGTCCCTACATTTGTCGGACAATATATTGGCGCACTGAGCTACATAGTGTAAGTGCCTAATATTAATACTACTAACCACTGTAGCGCTGTTTGTTATAAAAGTAACTTCAATCTTACTATGATCTTATTATAAAGTACCCGGCCAGCTTAATGCTTTGAACACTTTGAAGACAGCAAGCCACAGGCAGCATCTGTCAAATATAAAAAAAAACACACGTTCTTATGGGCACAGTTATTTAGACAACAACAGCATGACTTCACGGCTGCAGGCTGGCAGTTGTCGTTGTCGGGAAATAAAATCCATTTCTAATTTTGCCGACGTCAATTAGCCACTGTAGCGTTGCCACTAAAATGTGAAATGTAAAATTGTTCATGGCTTTAACAAGTCTTACGTTATTTTACCAACAAAGGCATAAAATATTTCTAATATCAATCGATCATTTGAAACAAAAAAATCGAACTATTTACTTCTTTTTTGCACAAACAATTTTACTTAGAACAAACTATTATCATTTTATAGAAGTGATATATTTTGATGTGGCAACAAGAAATTGGCTGTTTGATATGTCGCTGATGGCTTCAAAATGTTCAAGAATCTGGCTTCAAGAAGACACATTTGTCAATTTTGCTGTCGCTACATCGTCAACTGCTGTCCTTTAAGTGGTTCGAACCATAAGAAATATCGAGGTCATCGGTAAGAGCAAAAAATGTATTATGCTTACTGTTATGCCTGCGTTCAATTGAGCGATTATTTTGATAAATTTCACCAATTTATTGTCCATTATTCCCTTTTGTTTTTTGTTTTCATTTCTAACTCAAAATTGAACCTTTAAGAAATTTTCAAGTAAGCAGCTTCGTAGGTCATTAAAATTTTGTAGAATAATTTAAAAATTCGAAATGACTAGAAATTACCGTTGTTATTTGATAATTTTGTTGGTAGAAAGTGTTGCAGTACTTCCACGTACATAAATAATGATAATAATAATTTCGCGTTTACTTTGCCGCGCTTCGTCTACCATTTGTGGTGTGCGTTTATATGTTGTACCACAAACGGAGTGACCTTCAGTTTTGTTCTAACTCCGAATGGCAGATGTATTTTATAAGAATCTTTTCATGGCAAAATTACCTTCGCAGGTTCGCCATTGTCTACCAAGGGATGAGTGCTATTAGAACATCGTTTTTTCTATGATTAAGATTTTACTTGGCCTTCCTGAGATTCGAACTCACTGCCCCCACCGCTACATACTCGATCACAGAAAATATGTAACTAATTTAATAAAATTTTTCTACAAACGTTGTTTTGAAGCAAATATGGCAAAAAAGTTAAGCAAAAATTGTATGTGATTTGGTTTCTATCAGAACCACAGCTTCACAGTCGCAAGGCTGTTGGCACTCTATCCTCTCTATCCATACTCCATCAACTCATCATTAAATTCAGAAATACTATCTGATAGGAAACTTATTTAAAGAATAACATGCGAAACAATTTTAAAATCAATAATAATTTGGTGCTTTGCGATTGCCATAGCAAAGGCGAATACTCTTAGAAGCGGTTTCTTTGATTTCAGACCTTAAGGCTGCGCATTAAATTCAATTGAAATACTAATATTAAAAAACAAGTAAAAGAGGGCTATCTTTCTTAGGCTATGCAGAAGTTTTCATACCTTTCATGAAGAGAATAATTGTATGGGAGCCATATGTTACATTTATTTGATTATCAGATCATTAATTGCCATAAAAGTCCCAATCAAAATTAAACCTTGTGCAAAATTTGGCTTAAATGCAATAACTGAGCTATCCGTTGGATGGCAGCATTATGTTCTATTTATCCGATTTTAATGATTTAATTTTTCATGATAGCTTTTATTTGTGCAAAATGCTTAAATGGAGGGATTTTTGTGCTAATTCAAATATCGGAACAAGCAGTTGTATGCGAGCTATATGTTACATATCTTTGATCTATTTGATTTTAACTTTGACTGTATATTCAAATATCTCAAAAACTGAGGGACTAGTTTGTGTTCAAGCAGATTAGCAGACAGACAGACAGGCGGACATGGCTTAATCGACTAAGCTCATTACCCTGATCATATCGGTATACTTTTTGATGTGTCTACCTCTTATCGTTCTGGTACTTACAAACATCGAATCAAACTTAATAAAACATTTCTATGAAAGGTATTATAAGCCGGCAAATAAAAAACTATTTGTTTATAAAGGAAATCATTTAACTTTGCCTAAAAGTAATGTATAAAGTAATTGAACAAAAATGTTTAAACGCTATACGCGTTATGCTATAAATAGTTTTCGAAATGGACTTGCCTAATACCCGGTTTCCGTACATTTCGAAATGAGTTAAAATTACGAGTATAAAGAACACACACGCACCAATGCAGTTTTTTTCTATTTTCGTTTTTCATCCTTCCTTATACATAAATACCTACTCTTCTACTTATGTTTTGGTTTTCTCAATTAATGTACATACAAACATACATATCCATTGGAATGTATTAAAGCACATTTTGTTGGTAAATAATATTTCCCTATTATACGTACATAATTATTTTAAGAGATGATGTACTTTTTACGGCCAGTAGTCCAAAAAAATTTCCACTTTAGTTTTGAGTAATCCCTTTAGACAAACACCTTTGCAACGTTCTACCGTTACTTAGTTTTTTGTACCTTTTTTTGTAACTTCTAATTTTATTCACTCATTTATTGTACGAGTATCTTTTCATACCTTGAGAAAGCTATTCCGACTTCATGTATTCCCCCTTACAATGCCGTGGTATTATTTATGATTTTGCTCAAATTTTTCTTTCATTGATTTTTCACCATGGCTGTTCACCTTTACTTGTACGTGTATATGAGAATGAATGTACATGTATGTATGTATGTTCTATCCTTTTATTTGGTCTCTGTTTTGCATACAAAAATAACGTTGTGCTATTTTCCTAGCCTAATCGGCGTGTGCTTGGCCTACAACAATGTAAAATATTGAATTTATGATAAGCGTGCAACCAACACGTGCGCCCACATTCTTTCCAACAAAAAAAAAATGTATGCGTGTGCTAATGTTTTTGGTGTTATACCAAGAGCTTAACATAACGTACATATACGAGTATTTGTATATACTCAGCTATTGAGCTTGAGAAAGGCTGTATTTATGTATGCACTAGGGTGTTCGATTATTCGACTTTTATGTAAAACTGGTTTTCGAATTATTCGAAAAATTATTTTAAAAAAAAACTTGTTCCTAATTTTCAAATCAAGAAAAAACCGGCTAAACTGGTTTTTGTTTTAAGTAAGGAAAAACTACATCAATGTACATACATGTACTTAAATGCAATTAATTCTATGAAAGATATCTTTTGAAAATAAAATGTAGGGGAATGTCGTCAAGGTCGGACCCTTTTATGACTATTTCTTATAACTTTCGTTTGGGAATGAGTTTCAGCGATTCTAGCACATTATTTGACAGGCCTGATTACAAAACTTTTTTAGTTATGCGCATTTGTTCAAAAAATTATTTTGTAGTCAAGGTTGCACCCTCTATACAAATTTGCGAAATAAATTCTGAAATTATTTCCAATGACTAAATATCCAGCTTATTTCTATTTTTTTCTTTCTTACATAAATTCTGGTAAAAATATTGTAAAAGACATCAGTCGGAATCACAATTCAAGCAGATAAAGTAGCTTTTTGTGAATTTAGCGCAATTCAAATGAACTTCTCTCTTGCATTCGATGCATGCAACACAGTTGTTGCGGTTCAAATTTTGATGCACGAAGATGACTCTCTGTGCACTTTTTGGGTGGCCGACCTCATTTAGCCGGTGTTTAAGTGGCATACTTCCTTGTGGTTAAAGCGGGGCGTTTAACAGGCGTCTTTGAAGTATTTCGCTTATCTTGATTCTCGTGCAATGTTTTTAAGCTATCTAGCGAAGTCAAAACTATGCTTTTCATTGGGCGGCGTTCACGATTGGATTTTTTAGCTGCTGGCGCAAACGTATGTATTACGGATCTTAACCTTTTAATGCCACGTAAATAAAACACTGAATACGTTATTAAAATGTTAGTCCAGTTCCTTATAACGTAATTTACCATTGTCAACGTTTCACGATATCCAAATTTTTAAAGCGACACTGTTTTTCTGCATAAATTACGGATGTTACTTCTAAGACTGTCGACATGCCACTGTATGCCCATCACTTTTCATGAACGAGCTTCGATATAAGTTATGCTCCGCAAAGTTTGCTTTCGGCAAGAGTAGTTTCGCCAAGCTCACCCATAGGTGGCGCTAGTGCATAAATATTAAAAAACTGCAAGGGACCAACCTTGACAAGCGTCCGACCTTGACGACTTTCTCCTAGTTTAATGTCCCAATTCAAAAGTCACAATTTCAAACGAGTTGGCATTAATTGGTCTTAAGTCTACTCTTACAACTAAGTCCATCAACTGTCATCAGGTGAAAAGCATGTCACAAAAATTAAAGCAACACAACAAAAAAAACATAAAAGCAGGGAAACGCAAATATCTTCAACTCTTACATAGTCCCAAAATTAAAAAACTTGAGATTATACCAATTAAATCAATAAAAATATAAAATTAGTCAATGTGCTGCCATTTTTTTTATTATTTATCAAATGCTTTAAATTTACAACCGGTAAATAACCGGTTTTGGAGATTAAAAAACCCGATTTATTCGATATTCGAAAAATTAAGATTTCAAAGAGACCGTCCAATAATTTATGAAAAATCCTAAGAAAACCGAGTTAATCACCCTAGCATATAAATACCTATTTGTATATTACTTTTGCGTCACTTTTTTAGTAGTCGATGCCTGAATTTTTTTTTTTTTTTAATTATTATAATTTGGCGCAGAAAAAATTTGTATGAGTTTCCAGCCGTATTTTCGCTACTTTTAATTAAGATAATAAACTCTGCATATTTAAAGGAGCAGGTAAAATTTGCCTTTAGTATTTCTAGTGTTATTTAAGGTGCGAATGTAGATTAAAAGCTACTTTTAAAGTGCACTGGTTGATGGTAGAGTATAAATTATGAATATTTTTATTTTGTTATTGTTTGGCCATATAACTATTTATTTTAAATATTTTTGAGCTTTAAGGCCGATTTGTTTATTGGAAAATTATTAGGAAAAAACAACAATACTCAAAGCGGTAGAAGTTATAGTACTATTTCGGAAATCACCACATTTCCTCATCATACTTCTTTCTTCTTGGCTTCTGCGGGAGTCGAACCCATACGCCCTTATAGCCTTTAATTATGGAACAGTTTTACATTTTACTGAGAGTACTTACTTAGTCTTTCAATGGTCAGTATTATGTTTGTGCATATTGTATTGTTATACGGATAATGATGATATTTTTTTCTCTTACTGTTCATATTTCTGTTAGCCTAGTAAATGTTAATATTTTACAATTTAATTGAGCTCTGGCCGTTTATGGAAGATTTTTTTGTGAAAAAACAACAACAGTTTTTAATGGTTGAAGTTATAGTACTATTTCGGAAATCACCACATTTCCTCATCAGACTTCTTTTTGATTATTAAATTAAATTAATTTTTAATTTAATTTTTCATAACCACTTCTCTCAGGCTTTGAACCCGGGAGCTCGGAGTTGCAGAGCCAATACGCTACAGCTGTGCTACGCTAGCCGAGTTGGCTGTTGTGTTTATTTCATCTTCCTTAAACAAACCAACTACAAACAAGAGCAACTGATCTGCCGCTATTTAACTTGTTTGTGTGGTTGTTGTTTGTGTTTTTTTATTTTGCAAATTCTGTATAAGTATTTTACCTTACATATATTATAATGCATTTTTAAGGTGTGCTCATCCTTGTATACAAATGTTTGTTCATATTTCTGTCAGCCTATGATTATTTTTATTTTTGTTTTACAATAATTTCAAAACTTGACGTAGCATGCACAAATATCGAAATATTTACACTAGAGACACTGGAAGTTTTGGAATTTGTAAAACCAAAAAACGCCTCGAAGAAAATTTGTATGATGAGCAATTGTCTTTTTTTAATTTTACAATAAACGTTAGTCGATTAATAGCGGAGTTGGCCACTGGCGTAAAACAGTCCTAATTGTCAGCTTTTTCTTTAAGGAAAATCTTATTAAACTACGAGTGCGGTTCAATAAGTCCGTGACTTTTTGAATGAAACACAAGTTTTTGGATAAACAAATATTTAATTTTTCATCACAGTCTCCTTTGAGTTCTATACACCTTGTCCAACGTTTCTTAACCCTTCAAAAAAATAAGATTGGTCGAGGGCATCAAAACAGGTATTTTTTTGTGAGATGATTTCATCGTTGGAGTCAAATATCTTTCCGCCGAGCCATTTCTTCAGATTTGGAAATTAGAAACAGTTACTGGGTGCTAAATCCGGAGTATAGGGCGGTTTTGGGAGTAATTCGTATCCTAATTCATGTATTTTTGCCATGGGAACTTCACAGGTGTGAGTTTGCGTTTGTGGTCAATTGTCAGCAAACTCGGCACCCATCTTGCGCAAAGCTTTCTTATACCCAAGTGATCATTTAAAATTGAAACCACTGAGCCATGTGAGATGCCTAAGGCTTCCACAACTGGCAACACCATATCTTGAAGTTTTCCAACTGTTTCGGGTGTTGAGACCTCAATTGGGTGTCCAGAACGTTCGGCATCTTCCGTGCTAGTACGACCACAACGAAATTCAATTAACCACTTTTTTACCATTGAAATTAATGGTGAAGTGTGGTGGTCTTTTTCCGCAGAAAACAATGCTTAATGAGCACACGAAATTAATTTTTTTCCCTTTTCTCATCCAATCACGCGGTAGTCTGCTATGAATGGCTGTCAAACTAAAACTAAATGCCGCAGCTTGTTAAAATTTTGACAGGAGTCAACTGACAGATGCCTATTGATAGTAGGAGTGTTGCCATTTCAGTAAAGATGCAAAAAATTCAAAAAGTCACGGACTTATTGACCCACCCTCGTACGTCCGCTTGCAACTTGTATATAAAGTATATACTTACACTTTTAAACATAAGGAATACACATAAGTACGTTTAAATAGCGGCAGATCAGTTGCTCGTCTTTGTTGGATATGAGAAACTACAACAGTCCACTCGACAGGTGTAGCACAGCATGTAGCGTGCTGGCTCAGCAACCCAGATTAATTAGAAAATAAGTCTGATTAGGAGATGTGGTTTTGGGGACCGTAATAGTGGCAATAACTTTTTCTAAAATAAAAAAAATTCCATGAACTGACCTTGAGCGCAATTGTGAACGATTAATTTTAAAGCCCTTTAAAAATATTCGAAAGGCAGAAAAAAACTGCTTTACAAGATATTATAAGCTAAAGAAAATTGGCAACGTACTTTGAGTTTGCAAGTGAAACTTATTTAATAGGAGAGGAGTATGGTGCTTCGATTTTACATAGGTGCCTCTTATGCTGATGTTATAATACTTACATACTCGTACGAGTATATTGCAATGTTCTGGAGTCATGCACCTTTAACGCGTTTATTTAATGGTGAACAATTATAATTGGATATATGTATATTAATTTCCTTAAAATAGATCGTCGTGGATTCGTTAGTCCATGTGGAAACAGTGTTAATTTTCACCAGCACCTCGTTTTCCCTTTGTTCAGAATTTATAATTCTAAACAATGTAAATAAATTGATTAGGTTCAACCGCCGTATTAAAGGGTTCTCTATGTTCTCTAACCAAAGCCATATAAACCCAAGTTCCGAACTTTACGTCCAGAACAAGAAAGAAACAGTTCGTTTTGAGTTTAACTGGACGAGTTCACCATAATATCGGCCAGCCAAAATCTCGTCGATTGCTTTTGTATGACTTTGATTTGACTTTGATTTCGAGTTTATATATTTTGCAAGAAAAATAAATCGCATTTGGTATTTTTTTATTTTTTGAAAATAAAACAAAATAAGTTTGCGAAAAAAATAAAATTTATGAAATAAGTATTTTTATATTAACATACATATTTCAACAACGGTCAATTTTATACCACACTTTTTATGGTTAACATGCTTCCTTAATAATTATTTTTAAAATACAAATTGAAATCAGCGACAGTTATTTTCGACAACTGATTGAACTATATTCTCTTCAAAAACAATCGGCCAAGTTCAAGGTTTCTTTAGATGCTTTTTAAATTTAGTTACTGCACTAAATGAAGATCAAAATGCAAATATATGTTAACTGGTGTTTAAACTTAGAGCATTACCTTTGATATTTTATAATAATTGTGCTTTTAGTTCAAAGTATATGAATGGAACTCTTTATAGGTATTTAGAAATAATATTTTATAGCTCTCGTTTTGCCACATTTTTAATAATATTTATCTTTTATTCTTCTTCTTTTTCAGAAAAAACCTGTTCCACAGTACTAACTTTTGTACACAATTTTTCACCAGTGAAGTAATGCACTTCTTAATTTACCAAAAATTGTATCAATGGTGTTTGTATTTCAGTAAGTTTAAGAGTGTTTAAAAAATCAAATTGTGAATTCTAAACCCTTTAAGAATCCTTTTTCAATATTTGCATGCAATTAGCAGCATATCTTGTTATAAAACAATAACGAAATGTGTAATTCAAATCGGTAGACCGTCAAATACGTCAAAAGATAAGCAAAACACTGCCAAGCACACACTCATCCATACATACATATGAGCGTCTGTATATTTGTATGTGAATCTTGTTTAATATTTTTTTTATTTGATACTGACATGCAAATATAGAACAATTTTGAATGAAACGCAAATTGAAAGAGGAGCTCCAAAAAGAAACGTCGATTTTTGTGAAATTACAAAAAAATGTTTGTACTAGTTACTATGTGTTACATACACATTAGAACAGTCAAAGCAAACGAGCAATTTTTTGATTTTCCCAGTGAATACGATTCAATTAATTGAGAGCTGTAAATTGTGTTAAAATTGAAAAACGAATAAACTGCTTTTTAACAGCGCTCATGGCAAGAACAAAAGTATACAGTGTAACTACCAACCTTTTTGACCAACACAGTGGGAGCAGCAGAATGTCAAAGGGTTCCATAGCAGTTGTGACATTCAAATGGATATTTCTATGTTCCTGTTTCACAGTATTTGGTAAGTTAGAGTTATGTGTGTTTTTGAACGCGCTGTCACAATTTATAGCACAAATACATATTGACTCACTTGTACAATTTATTTATAATCCAATTATTTAAAATTATTTTTGAATTAAAATTTCGTTAATTCTCTAGCAAACGTCTTTTAAAATAAATTTTTAAATTCTAAAAAAAATCACAATCAAAATTTTATTAAAATTTCGAAATATATTTAGAATTTTTCAAATTTATTACAATTTGAATTTTGACAATTATTTTACTGACGCCACACACTAAGCTATATATATAGTGTAAGCGCCAAATTAATATTATTATTATTATTATTTATTTTCAATACAATTAACCGCAGTTTTTTATGTTCAAGTAAAATCTTTCAAGTATCTAAATGTATTTTTAACTTCAAAGTAATTTTTTTTCGAAACATCTTCTTCGTATTAAAGACCATTTTTATTTTTCCCTATCATTTATAGTTACTCCAGAACTCTGTTTAAAATTAATAAAAAGTTTTTGTGTCAATTTATGCGGTTTTGAAATTAATCTAGTTTAATGATGCTTTAGTCTAAATGAATAAAAAATACCTGCATATTGGTCACATCCATTTTTTAATTTGTAAAAGTTGAAAATACATTTTTTTAGAACTATCTTTAATAAGAGTGCTATACTCGAGCTTTCTATCTCAAAAAATATTTATTTTCATGGCAGAAATACGCTCATAGGTTTGCTCTTGCCTGCCGAGGGGTGACCGCTATTCGAAAAAAAAAACTATCTATGATTTAGATTATTCTAACTATTGATATTAGTGTTTCTTAGCAGTTACGAAATTCCTTTATATTTTCCAAGTTATTACTATTAACAGAGTTGAATGAATACGCCAGCTTTGATGACACCAGCCTCTACATTCCTCTATTCTCCTTGGCATATCTAGCACCTCGGTTTCTAGGACCGATGATATCATAGTCACCGGCGTAAAATAGCAATGGCACCCTCTTGTGAAAAAAAACGGCTCGTGTAAGTAATTTCAAATTTAAACGGCGCTGGTTGTGTTCATAAGCACGAGTTTACACTCCGAATAGCAAGCGATCGTGTAGGCAAACGAGGTCTCGCCCGTACTACGGCATCACGAGAGCGTACGTGGGTGAGGGAGGAAATAGAAAAGCGTGTTTTTTTGATTATTTGTTTTGATTTTAGATTTGAAATTAAGTCAGCTTAAGCCTCTTTATTTTGATACCCATATTGTACTAATATGTAATTTATCTTGCCATGACAATTTAATTAAATTCGTGAATCATTTAGAAACCTAGCTCGAAAATATTTAAACACATTGTTTTTTATTTCAAATAGTAAATTTACAATACAAATTATGTAAAGAAACTAAAAGGGCAACCTACAACGAGGTTTTGTGCCTAGTCAATAATATTTGGAGACATGTGGTGGGCGTAGACGTATTCTTCTTATGTGCTTGGTTCTAACAGAGAACCGATTTTTGCGACAGCTGGAAAATGAAAATGACTCAGACATTCTCTAGATAAAAACGGATGTTTGGAATGTACTCAGCGTTCGCAAGCTTATATCTGTGCCCCAGTTATATAAGTTTGAGATTTGGTAAGAACGTTTGGAAATGGTGTATTCCAAAATGCCCACAATGAATATCTAATGTTCACAATTTATAGCACAAACACATATAGACATATTAACAATTTATTCATCCTCTAATCGATTAAAATGAATTATTAATTACAATATCATAAATACTTCAACAAATATTATAAAAAACTATTTTTAAATCATATTCAATATGTAGAAAATATTGATCAAAATTTCACCAATATTTCGAACTTTTTGGAAAGGAATTTTAGAATTTAAGTAAATTACCATTGATTTGAAATAATTTGTTTTTGTTTTACATTCTTTAAAAAATAATCGCGATCTTTAGTTGTATGGAGGAAACTGCCAATAAAAAAATTGTGAAAAACCAGTGACAGCTTGTAGAAACTTAAAACTTGAATAAGCTCAAAAACTGCATACTGAAAAACTTGTTTTAAAAACTTCGAAATTATGTTTAATTATTGTACAAATTGAAAATATTTTAAAAAATTGTTGTTTACGATCTTTCTGCTTGAACCATATTTTATGTATATGAAAATTAATTTTATAGTCAAATATGTCAAAATGTCGTTGTGCTCTAATTTGTGAAGATAGTACAGTATATTTTTTATGGAATTTATGATTTCAATAGATAAATAGTAGTGCTAAGGTGTGCAGTCCTTAAATAGTTAGTTAATTTAATAAATTCTATAATTAACAGAAATGTAATATTTGTGTTTTATTTAAATTCATTTTTATTACATTATAATCAAGGCACCCATTTATTTTGTTAAAAAGTCATAACTTCCAATCAAGCTCTCTTAAACCTTATTAGCTTGCTATCCATTTTCTATTACTTCATTTACTTTTATCATATATTATCCATTTTTGTGTATCTAAATATTATTGTAAAGAGTGTTTTCTTTTTGACAGCTGTTACTTGATTTGTACTCAGTTTGGTTTGCCATTTTATAATGAACAGACTTACTCCGAAACAACTTTTGCACACGTTCGTCGAATGGGCCCAAAACAAGATGGCCACTGATCCCGATTTTTACTAGAAAATTTTGTTCAGCGATAAAGCTCACTTTTGGTTGAATTGGTACGTTAATAAACAAATTTGTCGCATTTGTAGTGATGATAATTCACAAGCCATCGTTGAGACGCCGTTACATCCTCAAAGAGTCAATGGTTGGGGTGCTCTATGGGCCGTATTTCTTCAAAGATGAAGTCAGCCATAATGTTACAGTCAATGGGGAACGCTATAGAGCCATGATTATAGACTTTTTCGTGCCTAAATTGGAGGATGTTGATGTGGACGAATTTTGGTTCCAACAAGACTGCACTGTATGACAGCCAACGAAACAATCAATTTCTTGATGGAAACTTTTGGTGAGCGCATTATCTCGCGTCGTGGGCCTGTGGCGTGGCCTCCAAGATTGTGCGATTTAACACCGCTGGGCTACTTTTTGTGTGGTTATGTGAAGCCGGTTATCTTGAAAGAGAATATTTGGGGCGTTATTGCTGACATACGGCCCCATTTGCTGCAAAAAGTGGTCGAAAATTGAGTCTTTCGGCTGGAAATTATTCGAGTCAGAAGCAAAGGTCACTCGCCCGAAATCATGTTTAAACCATAATAGCAAACCCTTATCTTTATAATAAAGCTAAATTCTTGGCCATAGCATAAAATTATATGCGTTTTATTTCTTTTTAAAAACCACATGTCTAAAAAAAACACCCTTTATAACTGCTTCAATGCCATACATATTATTAAAATACTGTACATATAGTATGTACTTTCATTTAAAACTGCCCACATATTATCATATATTAAGAAATTTATATAATAGTGTTGTGTTTTTATTTTTATCCTGTGTTAAAAGGATGCAGGAGTAAGTACCTGCTTACAGCCATGTTTATAAACACACACTTTTCTTGGGCTTAACACATACATATGTATATATACGAGTATATGAATTTAGTTACTAGTACAAGTACATTTATATGTATGAAAATTGAAACGTAAATTTATTCCATTTTACCAACTCCTCCTTAATTAGAAAATATTATTTCACCGAAAGTTTTTGTGTTACTAAACCGTTTGAGTTGTACTGAACTCAATTTATGTTATAATTCTAATTGATTTTTGACTATTGATGGTTTCGAAAGGATAATAACTAGGGAATTAAGCTAATGGCATTATTTCTAATGCGTATGAATTATTGAAATCAATATCTTTAGAATGTAACGGAGTTTATTGTACAAATATCTTTTTAAGCGATAAACATAAGTTGTTTGCTATTCAAAGGAAAATAATTTTATACATAAAATGGCATATGTACATGCATACATAAATGATTAGACACGCTTGGATATTAAATTTATGTGCCACATAAAAAGTACATTAATATAATTGGTGGCTTTCGTTTTTGGTGCTAATAAAAACTGGAAAAAAGCGATAATAGCACTTTTCACAGGATGCAATTGATTGGCGGCAATTCAACAGATTTCACTTAATACACTGAATCACAAAAAATTAATTTAATTATTCATCACAATATGTAATAAAATAATAACAAACCAAACTATTATGAAAAGAAGAAGTATGTAATATCAATTTTTTCAAATACCCAGATCATAAGGGTAAAAAGTTGAAGTAAAAGTTTTTCAGCTTTGATTTTGTAAACATTTTTTAACAAACATTTCCCTCAACAAAAAATTAATTGTTATTGGATGAAAAAATTAAATAAACATAGGCCATATATGTAGTATGTATGTATATAAACTTGCTAGGTTAATTTGAAATTTTTCATAGGTGAGTTTTGGAAATGAGCTTTTTTCTGAATCCCTAAATTTGTATTGAATATATTTTAAAAGAATCAAATTAGGTCATAGAACAATTTAAGCTTTAAAAGTCAGCATTAAATTATTTAAAAACTTTTTCTACGGAATCATTTTGTCAAAATAATTTTGGATGATCTTTTTAAAAGACGGGTTTAATAAAATAATCAATGGGTATCAAATTATCTCGCCCTTTTTTTCTGTGCGACAGACTTTTTTACGTACATCTAGATCGCAAAAATTAGCATATTTTATTTCCGGAAAATGTTTTAACAACTTCTAAGCAGACTCTTTAAGGGCCTTCTGTATTATCAGCTAACATAATAATTTTATAATTCCGATTAAAATAAAGTATGCGATTTTTTTTGTTTATTGTATAAAAACATATAAAAGAAAAACTTTTAATTTGCCTTTGCACAATATTTTGTGTAAACCCTTTTTCTTTATATATTTTTGGACTTAATCTTGGAATGTTTGTAGCCCATACAATTTAGGTATTTACGCACTATATAATATCGCCGTCCCTGTGACTAAGCTTATTGTGTTCTTTAACTAAGTATGTAGGTGAAATCTCCGGAAAACAGTCCCTTTATAACGGCTTTAGGACAAAATGTATTAAAAATTCATTTATCTATATTTTTACTTAAAGCCGGTATTTCAAAGAATTGTTTGATATAAACCAAAAGGGGGCAAAACAACCACAAATATTCAAAATCTGAAATCATAGCACATTTTTTTTCTACAAACGTTCCTGCCTCGGCAGGCAATGACAATTATGCGAGGGTATTTTTGCCATTAACTTATAAAGACGTATGTAAGCGCCAACATTTTAATGTCTACTGAAATGACAAGGCTCATGAGCTTTGGTTTTAAAGTGAACTATACTCTAAATATCTAATATTCGACTGAAATTTGGTGCGCGGCAATATGTAGACGTATTTGGTATCTCAACTTTATTTGTGCAAATAATTTATAATAAGCAGCACAAATGCTTTGAAATTTGACACTCTTCACATCAGTTCAAAGCTCTATACAAATTATTTTTCTTAAAAATGTATAAGTTTCCATGTTGAAACACCCTGTTTAGTTATTCAAGTAGATTTCCTAAAGTGTAAGAAATTGAATATAAACCTTTTGTAAAATGTAATTTTCTTGTATTAAACTAATCAATATTTCTTCTCTTGCAATACAAAATTTCTAGTTACTTTTTTGAATTTTGCAAAATAATGTGATTTTAGTTTGGTTAGTTGGGAGAAAAAATTATTTACTTATAACTAACTTAGAAATAATCGTTTATATGAGTGAATTGGTAAAACAAGAAAAATTAGCAGGAAAGTTGAGCATCTAAAACCCGCCAGCTATTGACATCCGATAGATATCGATTAAGTAGGCGTATAGCTCTCTAGACTCTACAGGATCCAAATTACAGCTTCCCGACGTGATTATATGCACGTAAAACTGTGGAAATGAAGGTCATTCAAATCACATTCTCCGGTTGGAATGAAATAAGCTCCAAACGCGCAACCTCTTCGCCTATGAACGCCTGAAAGGACGAGTTCCAAAGACGCGATGTTTGAGAAGTTGAAAGGAGGGACGTTCTTTTCCTGCGTCATGTATTCTATGTATTCTGCATGCTTTGCTTTAGCATACATTCAAAACTCCCGAATCGTCATTTCGGAATCGAAACTTCATTAGCTATTTGTGAGTTGAAACCGAAAAATAAGTCGCACACTAATTTTACATTTTACCACCAAGTTATAAGTCGCACCCGTTCATAAGCCGCACCCAAGTTTCCAAATTGCAAAATACGGCTAATAAGCGAGTAAATACGTTATAAATAGTACGTGAATTTACAAACATTTTTAGAACTTCAAATTGTGCTTTCGACTTGAGAAACAAGAATGAACTAAAAAAAAAACACACACATAATATGTATATTTAAATATCTTTTAAACTTTAGCTTGGGTATAACATCATTAGCATAATAACGAAACTGAGCTTTTCCCTTTTCATAATTTATTCAAGGGTATAACTTTGCGTGCCAGTTATTGCTATTTAAATTTTAATTCACCGCAAAACTTGAAGTTTGCTTGCGGTCTCTGACCACTTAAATACCACTCCATACGCCTCGTGCAGCAATCATAATGTAATGCAGACATCATATTTGAGAAGAAAAAAAAACTAGCTTTGAGAATCGTCAATCTACAGACAAACAAAGGCGCTAATAAACAATAAACAGGCCGACAGACATGCAATTAACATGGTCAAAGCAGCCACTGTGACCGAGCAAACAACTCCGAGTACATCAACAATCCCATCAAACTCACTCTCTCTCTCTCAATTATCATCATTCTCTTCATCACTTCGGGCAACCAAAGCGGTTACATTCGCCCCCCAAAAGCGCGTCGGTGTCGGGACATTTGGTGTCACCGCACGCTGTGCAAATAAAGCACCGACCACAGCACCCAATTTTAATTAGTGAAATTATGCTGTGTGTACCCTCGGCAAACGCCTTGCCACTTACGCAACGACCGTCCCCCGCCATTGAGTACCGTTGCGTTTCGTTGCCGAATTACTCACAAATACACCCACCGTCATTACGTACACTTGGAGTAGGCGTACTTTGTTCATTTAAGTTTTGTCCACTCGTGTGTGTGTTTATACGTACATATAAATATGTGTATAAATGTATACGTATTTAGGTGATTGCGTGCCTTAAAGGTCAGTTGCCTTTGTCGAGTGCTTGTTTAATTTTATTTCTTCCTTTTTAGATATCTGTTTTTCTTTATAAAATACATTATAACCGTAATGACGTAAAGTACATTTTGTTAGTTGTGGCGTCTGGGTTAGGAATGAGCAAATGAAAAAAAATATATTGGTATATGCGTAGTAAAACGTATCGATATGTATCGATGCGGCTTGGGCGCTTTCTTAAATTATTGTAAAAAAATTCGATAGTGAAAGAATAACAATTACTAGCAGACCCGACCACGCGTTGCTGTGTCTAAGGCTTTTTTAGTTATACATATTTCATTGTCGTAAACTATTCAAGGGAAACGGTAGAAGAATATCAGTCATGGAGACCATCATGCTGCTGTTTGTAAAAAAAAAAAAACATGGCGACCTCTATGACTGATTTTTTACTACCGTTACCCTTTAATACAATGAAATTATTATTTACGAACGAAGGACGGAAACGTTAAAGCTAGTATACAAATCCACTCCATTGTGATTTGAATATAAAGGACTTTGAACATGAATGATCAAAATTTTCGTACAGTTGATATTGAGCAAACTTCAATACAAAAGTATTAAATTTAAAATTAATAATTTTTTTTATTCAAGTTTGTAACAAAAGACTATATTACAAAGTTGTTAGTAAATAACATGTGTCACTTAAACTTATAAATGAGGTAGGTAGGGCAGATAATTTTAAGTAATTAACAATAATATTTATGATTTTAAATTATAAATACTTTTAATTTCAATTTAATTTAGCACTAATCGGTTCACAATTGTTACTGACTAAACCACTATACCTACTGTCTATACTATATATATAATTACATAAACTACTTTACTGAAATTGTAAACTGAATTAACTAATGTATGTACTAAACTTGAAATACCTCCATATACTAAAAATTGTTTCGTAATATTTCTACTAAAAAATACAACAGTGCCTAAATGTAAACGCCTTTGAACTTACCGAAGCGTGCCCTTGAAGTTCAGTTGCTTACGGTTATTCAGATGCGCACGAGGCACGAAAAGATATAAAAACCCCACTAACACATTTTCAAAAATACTTACAAAAAATAACCTAAAATTTATAACCAACTTTGTTACAACGAATAAACATATAAAAGCCAACTCTGTTAAAGTGTCGTTATTTATACTTTCGAAAGCCTCGTATATTTTGAGCCAACGTTGCTTCTGCCTGCAACATCTTTTTATATCTTTTCGTGCCTCACATATATATCGGTACGGAAGTTAATCGCGTCTATATATATTTGCATAAATCGGAAATATCGTTAATGAAATCTTCGAGTGACCACGCCTGTGTAAAATCTACCGGAGAAGCACCGCGTTATAACCTGCGTAATAGAAGACCCTTGTCGAACATTCGCGAAACCAAAATGGCCGACAACAATAGTGGGCATAGCTCCTGCAGCGACGACGAAAACGTTCGCTCATCAGTCCAACAAGACGAAATAATTGAGGAACTACGCGAGCAAATAAAAGATTTACGCAAGACTTTAGCTTCGTCGGAGAAGGAAAGGATTCAATACAGGGAAACCCTTGATCGCCAAACAGCTAACGACGTCAACCGTGCCGACGTACCTAGCATCGAAGCTATTTCTGCCAGCTTCAAGCCAGCCGAAGTCACCTTTGCTAACTTCACGACAGGTCTACCCGCAACCGACGCATCCTGCCCTTCAAATGCATATCCGACAAGTCTTAGAAACTGCATAACAGCCGGTGCTATTTCTGCCAGCACCAGTTATGCCGGCGCTACTATTGCTAGCACCAACTATACCAACGCTACCGCTGCCAGCACTGCTGCACATGGCAGCGTTAATTCTGCCAACGTCAAAGCCGATGCTGTCGGTGGCGCCGATATGCAGCCTGCCACATGCCGGACAGCAATAATGCAGCCACACTGCTACACAAACAACCCTTATGGTGCAAATTTTCCGCCAGTAAGCTACATTCCTGCTCCGATGCCTACAGGGTTCAGCCCGCACAGTACACCAAGCATGAGCCAGGTACACCCGCCTTGGAGCCCGGGACGCTATCCGCCTACACGTAAGATTTTAGATTTGCCAGAGTTCCATGGCTCGCCCGAGGAGTGGCCTATGTTTTCTGTGGCCTTTAAGGAAACCACCGAAATGCATTTGTACTCCAAATTGGAGAATCTGTTACGTCTTCAGAAAGCCGTAAAAGGGAAAGCCAGACAACAGGTGGAGTCTTTGTTGATACACCCGAACAGTGTAGATGCGGTCATGAAAACATTGGAATATCACTACGGCCGACCAGAACTGCTTATAAGAAGCCAAATTGCGAAAGCACGAGCCTTTCCACCTGTCACCGGAGGACGAACCGGCGATATTCTCAATTTCAGCTCGATGGTGTCAAATTTAGTTGCCTTTTTAGAAAATTCGAGTGCAACACCGCACCTGAATAACCCCATATTACTTGATGAGTTAATCAGCAAACTACCGCAGAACAAGAGAGAAGAGGGGACTCGCCACATATTCGAAATGCAGAAGCCATATCCCACTGCGCGTGAATTTTGCAATTGGCTGCAGAATACCGCCATGTATGTATCCATGGCAATAGATGTTATGCCAACAAAGTACATGCCCAGCGATCCTGCGTACCACAAACCTAAAACACCATCTAAGTCCGTGCTGACTGTAACAAAAGAAGAAAAAAAGTGTTTAATGTGTGACCAAAGCCATTATCTAAATCAGTGCTCAGAATTTAGAGATGCCGATTACGCTAATCGCTGGGATATAATTAAAAATAAACATTTGTGCTTCTGTTGTCTGCAGCCTGGTCACAGTGTACAAAACTGCCGAAAGCGACGAGTATGTGGTATATCGTCATGTAATAAATTCCACAATCGCCTACTTCACAATTCCAACTACAATAATAAAAACAATTCTTCATCAGCCGATACAGCTGTGGCAACTGTGTATCAAAATCCACAACATCTACTCGCTCGATCAAATTCACCACGACGTAAACAAACACTTCTGAAATACTTGCCTGTACGACTGACAGGTCCCAAAGGGGAAATTAACGTCATCGCTTTCATTGACGAAGGCGCAAAAATATCGCTATTGGAGGAAAGAGTAGCAGACGTTGTCGGTCTCAAAGGCAAATCTGATTTACTTCGGCTGAAGTGGATCGGCAATCAAAGCATGAGCGAACAGTCGCGGCAAGTGTCACTTGAAATTGCGAGCACAAGCGAAGCAGCAGCGAGTTATCAAATAAGGGGAGTGCGTACAACAAAAAAGCTGTATTTGCCACAGCAAACGTTAAACTTGAACGAATTCAAGCAACGCCACGAACAATTGCGAGATATACCAATCGCCGACTATTGCAATGCAGTGCCGCAAATTCTTATTGGATTGTCACACACAGATTTAATAAGAGCAACTGAAACTGTCAATTTAGATGATGGTTTTGCAGTCCACAAAACAATGTTAGGTTGGACATTATTTGGATCGAACGAATACCGTTCAAGTGATAGCATGGTTGGCCACGTCGGTATTGAAAGCACACAATTAAATGAGATTAACCAACTAATTGCAGAGTATTTTGCGGCAGAAAAGTTTGAAGTAAAACAATTGCCAAGTGTTCGTTCAGAAGCCGATATTAGGGCGAAAAAATTACTACAACAGACGACTAAGTTCGTAAATGGTAGATACGAAACTGGTTTGCTTTGGCATATGGCCACAAAGCGTTTAGAGCAAATAGAAATGAAAATGGCTCGGGACAAAGACTTTGCGGAGTGGTACAAAGCAAAAATTAACGAGTACATAGAAAAGGGATATGCAAAGCGGCTTTCGGCCCATGAAGTCAATGTAAACGCGGATCGTACGTGGTATCTACCGCATTTCGTCACATGCAACGTAAACAAAGGAAACAAACTTAGACTTGTTTTCGACGCCGCTGCTAAAAGTAATAATACGTCGCTGAATTGTGCCCTTATGAAAGGGCCTGAAGAATACCAACCAAAATTATTGTTAACAATACTGTGCAAGTTTAGACAAGGCAAAGTCGCTGTATGCGGCGACATCCGTGAGATGTTTCACCAGATCCTGATTACGGAAGAAGATCAAAACGCGCAGCGCTTCCTCTGGAGAGGGGGCGATCGATCGAAATCGCCAGATGTTTACGTTATGTGTGCCATGATATTTGGGTCGATTAGCTCACCGTGCTCGGCACAATTTGTGAAAAATGTACACGCGGAAAAATATCGTAATACTAACGCCAGAGCCGTCAACGCTATTGTCGAACGGCACTATGTCGACGATTATATGGACAGTTTCGACACTGTCGAAGAAGGTATTAGGATAACCAAAGAGGTAATCAAAATTCATAGCCGTGCTGGGTTCGAGTTAAGAGGGCTGGCATCAAATTCAAATGATCTTCTGCAAGCTACACTACACAATGCGCAACCGCGTATACAACAACACAACTGCATATGCCGATCGGAGAGTGCTACCGAAAAAGTGATTGGTATGCACTGGAACCCAAACGACGACTACTTCTTCTTCAAGTTGCTTTTCGCAAAAGTGCCAAAAGCAGTTTTGGACCATAGCAGACCGCCAACGAAAGGTGAGATGCTTAGCGTTACTATGTCTATATTTGATCCGTTTGGTTTTGTTTGTGGACTGCTGCTACGAGCAAAAGTGCTGATGCAGAGTCTGTGGTGCAGGGGCGTAGATTGGCATGAGCCAATTCCTGAAGATATTTATAAGAAATGGCTGCAGTGGTACAAATCGCTAAGCGGCATCGAAATTTTTAAAATGCCAAGATGCTATGGCACACAATTTTTAAATCCGAATGCAGACATACAGCTACATATTTTTGTTGATGCGAGTGAGATCGCGTTTGCTGCAGTCGCCTTTTGGCGAATTTATCACGCAAATAATACAGACGTCGTATTTGTTGCTGGCCGATCCCGGTGCAGTCCGCTAAAGCAACTGTCCATCCCAAGGCTTGAACTACAATCTGCCGTCTTGGGAATAAGGTTGAAAGAATTTGTCGTCAACAGCCATGACGTGAAGCCTCATAGGGTATCATTTTGGTCAGACTCGAAGATAGTCCTTCAGTGGATAAGGTCGGACGCCAGGTGCTACAAACAGTTCGTAGCGCACCGTATAGCTGAGATTCTGCAAACTTCCGATGCCCATCAGTGGAGGTGGGTACCGGGTAAGGACAACCCAGCTGATGATGCAACGCGTATAAAACCGTTTTCTCAAAATGGTAAGTGGTTAAATGGTCCGCCCTTTTTGAAATTGCTTGAAGACAGTTGGCCAGCCATGCCAACCGATGTTAATAATAACGAATGCCAAAAAGAAAAACGCTCGAAGCCAATATATACGATAGCGTTAGCAGACAGGGTAATCCCCTTTAACAAGTACTCAAATTATTATAAACTTTTAAGGGTGATGACATATGTGCGATATGCCATAATGAAATTCCGTAAGGTTGGCGCATGCGAAAATGCCAATTTGTCAATGTTAACTATCGCAAATGAAATTAGGCAAACTGAATTACGAATATGCCTGTTAGTACAGCAAGATGTTTATGCCGAGGAAGCTGAGTCTCTGAGCAAAGGTGTGCCAATTAAGAAATACAGCTGTCTGTTTAAGTTAAGTCCAATGTTGGACAATGAGGGCATTTTACGATTAGGGGGCCGGATAGACTACGCCGAATGTGTACCAATGTCTACTAGGCGACCAATAATATTGCCAAGGGATCACCCTATCTCGCGACTTATAGCAAAGCATTTTCACGAACTTTTTCATCACCAAAGTCTTGAAGCGGCAGTGTGCGCCATGCGTCGGAAGTTTTGGATTCCTAGTGCGCGCCGTTTGTTGAGGTCGATTAAAGCTGAATGCCAAATATGCAAAAATGCGTCCGCTGTCCCAGAATCGCCACTCATGGGCCAGATACCCAGAGATCGAATCACGCCGTTCGTGCGCCCGTTCACATATTCAGGTGTTGACTACTTTGGGCCGGTGTTAGTAGCCATAGGTCGTCGTCAAGAAAAGCGTTGGGTTGCACTTTTCACGTGCCTAACTATTAGAGCTATTCACTTGGAACTAGCTAGGGATCTGTCAACAGATGCTGCAATTATTGTCTGCCGCAACTTCATAAACCGAAGAGGTGCACCGGTGCGGCTCAGAAGCGATATGGGAACAAATTTCGTCGGCGCAAGTAAAGAAGACTGGGTTAGCGTTCAAAGTGGTATGCAAGCAGAGTGTGATCGTCGAGGCGTAGAGTGGCTTTTCAATACGCCTGCTAACCCATCAGCGGGGGGCGTTTGGGAAAGAATGGTCAGAAGCGTAAAACGGGTTTTGATGTTCACACTTAAGGAACGCGCACCACAATCGGAGACGCTACAGAGTCTCCTCATTGAAGCCGAAAACTTGATAAATTCCCGCCCACTAACACATGTGCCGATAGAAAGTACAGACGCTGAACCTTTGACACCAAATCATTTTCTGTTAGGCTGCGCGAACGAAGTTCAAACTCCTGCACTGTCAGAGAGAATATGTCTACGCAAGCAGTGGCACATAACGCAGCAACTGAAGCAGACCTTTTGGAAAAGGTGGATACTTGAGTATCTCCCCACCTTGACCCGGCGTACGAAATGGTTTAAGAGGGTGAAGCCGATAGCCGTTGGTGACATTGTTATAGTGTGCGACGACAACGAGAGCCGAGGTCACTGGAAACGGGCTATCGTAACAGAAGCAAAGCCAGCCCCGGATGGCCAAGTCAGATCAGTTTTAGTCAAAACGTCAACAGGAGTCCTGCGGAGACCAGCGTCCAAAATTGCAGTACTCGACGTAAGAGGTGATTCTCTCACCAGTGATGCGAATCACGGGGGGGAGGATGTTACTGACTAAACCACTATACCTACTGTCTATACTATATATATAATTACATAAACTACTTTACTGAAATTGTAAACTGAATTAACTAATGTATGTACTAAACTTGAAATACCTCCATATACTAAAAATTGTTTCGTAATATTTCTACTAAAAAATACAACAGTGCCTAAATGTAAACGCCTTTGAACTTACCGAAGCGTGCCCTTGAAGTTCAGTTGCTTACGGTTATTCAGATGCGCACGAGGCACGAAAAGATATAAAAACCCCACTAACACATTTTCAAAAATACTTACAAAAAATAACCTAAAATTTATAACCAACTTTGTTACAACGAATAAACATATAAAAGCCAACTCTGTTAAAGTGTCGTTATTTATACTTTCGAAAGCCTCGTATATTTTGAGCCAACGTTGCTTCTGCCTGCAACAACAATATTTTTGGCTAAAATGTCTTTAGCTGACATACATATATTCGACGGTTTTCCTACACTTGAACACGCAAGAAAACATGGATTTTTCAAATCTATACCACAAATGGGTATTTGATCTTGAGACCTATTTATAGACATGGCAAAAGCGGAACAAAATGGAAATTGTTGCCTTCTGAAGGGTATCGTAGAATCAGATGGTATCATAGAAATACAGGACCACTTCTCCTATAAAATTTTCAGTTAAAATGGTTGCTTCAAGAATATTTCCGGTGATCTCTTTGATCATCACACGCTTACCGTTGCATAATCGAGGTGGATTCAAATAACGCAGGAGAATAATGGGTGAACCAGTTTTTAACCGAAGATTATGTGGTGCTATATTTTCTTCATAAAATTATTTACCAATAAATTTGTATTCTTTTTAATTTTTGCTGAATATCAATTAAATATGTTGTACTAGAATAGAACAAAAAAAACTAAAACTAATTGAACTCTGAACTCAAATGAAAACCCGCCTTTCTGCAAGTAAATCCTAATATGCTCAAATATAAAATATTTGTGTGTTTTGATAATCGGACTTTGAGTTTTATATTTTGAAAATTTATTTTGACAAGCACGAGGCCCAATCTAAAAAAATGAATATTAAAGTTGTATTTTAAACTTCAATATACGTTTTTTTAGATATTTATTTTTCGAAATTATGACCTCAATTTGAAAATATAAAATATAAAATCAAAATTTAATAAAAACTGTAAGTTATATATAGATTTTTAATGAGCTCAAGGCCGGAAAAATAAAACAATTGAATAATATGTAAATTATTTTATTTAATCGTCAATATTTCGACTTCAATACAATACAACTGAATAAAAACTGTAAGTGTTCGAGCGGGGAGGAATTAGGGGCCGGGAATTCCTCGCGAATTCCACGGCAACGGGGTTCGAAAAGTAGGAAGCCGATCCTCTAAACCTTTTTAAGAAATAATTTAAGCGGCTGAATGCTATATTGCTTTCGCAAGTAAAAACACACAAGTTAATTTAATTTTAAAATGCCAAAGATGGCTTGTCAATGGCAAGCAATTTATTGTATAATATAATCACTGCTGAAAAAGAATTGGGGGTTAAATATATAAAATCAAAGCAAGACCTTACTTGTTGCGTTATGGGCGTCTCTTCACAAAGTGAAAGAGAGCTAGATTTTCGAAAAAGGCGAAACCCATAAAACGGTACGGTTAACAGGACTTGAGAAAAAGGAGAGAAAGTAACGAGTCCCTGTTCCCGCACTGTTACAGCGACATCTGCAAGTGGTATTATAATAATTAACAATGGCAGAGTCAATTGTGAGTGCTGGCGTAAACAGTAAGTTTTAAAGGAAAATATGCATACTTAGTAGACCACCCTGTATTTCGTTCTGTCTAGTTACCTTAACTGGGTGAGAACTTTAAGTACATATAGCCGTCTACTCGCTAGCATTCCTTTCGATGCAGTCAATTATATTTTTTTATACTTTTGTGACCACATTTTTAGCACGATCGAGCGATGCTCTGAATCAGTTGGCAGAGATTCGTCATTTATGTTACTCTGTAATAAAACAAGCGAAATGAGAAACGTGCTTGATAAAAGCTTAAAATACAAGGTATATTTTTTTTTTGCAAATATATGCAATTTAACGGTTAACACTCAAGAAAGCTCACTCCACTAGAATACAAACTAAAATGGGAAAGACATGACTTCAGAGCTAAAGAAAAGTAAATAACAAGGCCAGATTGGTATTGACAAGTGCGACTCGTTGTACATCGATAATGTTCCCAACTCAAGTAGCTGCAAGTTGTATTACACGCTGCAGAAATCAATCCATTATTTAAGTCTATTCAATTACCCGCCAGCCACACTTCAGTACCATTCAGTCAATGCAATGCAAAATAAGGGCCAACATGCAGGGCCATGCAAGTAAGAGTTGCGAATAAGTAGCTGCTACATACTCGTATTTCAGATAAAAGGCACGAGCGAAAGTGTACTCGTATATGCGTGGCATACAAGCTAACAAAGTGAGAGGCAAGAAAGAACACTTGACGTGAATCTCTAGGGTTCATATGTACATATGTATGTATTTATGTACCTAGTTGATTTGGAATGAATTGGATAGCGTCGTCGGCAAACGGCGGATGTTGGCCCTTAAGCCATCATCGATGTACCCCGGCAGCACATTCATCTTGTAGTTACGAGTATTACTCGCTATTATTGTCTCGCTGCGGGCAAGGATGGCAGTCTAGCAGATAGGGAGTAGCGTGTCTATCCAGCTTGTTACTGCTGCTGATGCCACTCTATTGTCATGTTTCACATTACCGGTATTTTTTTTCGCAATACCCGGGTAAAAGTGTCGCACACAAACATGCGCACAACATGCATCGCACAGACCGAATGAACGTGTTCTATCTTCAATCAAAGACGGAAGTTGAAACATTTTTATTTCTTGTAAATAGCAAACCAAAAAAAAAAAAACAACGAAAATGTATGTTAATGCATTAAAATGCAAGAAACCCGTGGGCGAATGCTGGAGGCAGTGCAAAGGCTGAGTGGGGTAAACTTTGAAGATAGGAGAAAGTCTTTTAAATAAGTTCATCACACACGAGTGCATGTGTATGTATACCATTTGCTTAAGTAAAATTTTTTTCTATCACTTAATCCTTTCTATCTCAGCAAAAGATAATAAAAAACAAAATCACTTGTTTTAGTAGATGTCAGCATTTATTTGATCAAATAATTTTCAGCCATAATTTAACTTGCATTTATTTATGTACATACATATGTTGCTCGCAATTGACCTAGGCAAATGTAATAAGGTGGTGTCAATACGATGTGAACTATAAAAACTTGCAATTCTTTTTTTCCTTTTTGGCATTTTGACAGTATAATAAGCGAGCAATGTCTCAAAATAAGAAGAAAAAAAATATGCTTGTTTAAAAGCTCATCGAATATTTTTGTTGTTGAAAAAAATTAAAAGAATTTCTAATTTTAATAATACCCGAAGGAAATTGTGGTAAGTAGAATATAATTATTTTACGGAGTATATTAACATAAATTGACAAAAAGAAATTGGCTTTCATTTTAGTTTATTTGTGCAAAAGCAATCAGGTCTCACACAAAGTGCGTTGATTCGATGTGTTTTTTTAGTTACTTGACGAATTTGCAAACAAAGAAAAACAGTGGAAATTACATGCCGAATGAGGAATAAAATCTATTTAAAAGTTCACACTTTGTGTGCAAAGTCAATGTAGTTTGTTACTTAATTTAGTTTTTAAATTTAAGATTTTATAATCAAATAGTTGAAGAAAGTTATGAACCAACAACAATGCAAAAGTTTGTAATTAAAATACAATTAATTTTGAAAAACAAGCACAAATTTAACTCAAATTTATGGCTTAGCTTACGAGTATATTTGGAATAACACAATTAATTTATAAATTATACCAAGACATCAGTTGCCAGGATAACTTTTGACCTAACTGGTAGCAGAAAAAACGATCACTGCTTTTATTTATCCAATTTAGAACCAGTTCAAGGATTGTTTCCATGCCAAATTTTAATGCGATGTGATTTATTAGACATCAATAGTTTTAGTGTAATAAAATTGAAGTATGAAAATCAAAGAAATTTGTTCATTATCCGTCGCTATAGACCTATTTTGAGCAAACCGGCTATAATCGTTTTCGGCCCTTGCTGGTCGTAAGTGAAACTTGCACGAGGGGATGTCGATTGGAATTCTAACGAAAATTACGAAAAAAAAACACATAATGTTTTGCAGCTAACCAAATTAAAATAAAAAATATTGTAAAAGGAACCTAAGTTGACTTGAAGCAATCTTCTTATTAATCTAAACCAATTTTAAAGTATCTCAGTTAGACTATAAATCTACCACAATATTTTATGTAAAAGTTATATAAATATATTCAAATGGCTGCAAAATATACAAGTTTTCGTTATAACACTTAACTTAACTTTATGAGCTGATTTCAATTAATGCATTCAAATGTGCCAATTTATTTCAGCAACCAAATTTTTTGATTTCTGTGCCATTTTGCTTCGGCATGATGCTACGAAGGTGTTATAATCCATTTAATTTTTGCCCCATATTACTCACAGTGTTTGTAAACATTGCTTAGTCCACTAATTAAAGAATAGTACTAAGATTATGTTTTCTTTGCGATAGGATTGTATAACGCCTGAAATCCAAACATATTCCAAATTCTAAATGCGATGTATATTTACTTATTTGACTCACCTGAAATAATAACAAAATTTGTTTTTCAACATACATATGTAGATAAACAAGGCTTTTAAAAATACCAAACAATATTAAAGTTCCTTTTAAAATAAAAATTTTAAACAAAATTCTTGTGGGGACCGTCGTAGAGATTATGCAGTGACTCCAGTTAATGAAGTTGAATGGCCATCTCTAGAGTGACATAAGTATATCTTTATTTATTTCTCAATTTGCCTACCAATTAGCCTTTTCATATAAAACGCTTTATATTCCCCTTGAAAGTAGTCTGCTTGATATATTTCATATGATTCATAGAGAAAATTGTGTGCTTGATTAATTTAAAATTAATAAATGAACTTAAAATTAAAGACAAAAAATAAAAATGAAATTAAAATTGTAAGATTTCGTCACACCAAAATCAAGAAATCCTCGGAAAAAATCATGTACTTTTAGGAAAAAAACAAACAATTTTAATTGAAGAATATTTCTGAAATATTTCTTGCAGAGATTATGAATTAATTATTTGAATGCCCTCAATACTTTTCCCTTGTCTATATAATTTTTTCCCCCACTCTTAGACCGTGTTCCTATAACATTTGTCCATGAACGCTTTTTCAAAAACAACATAGGTTAATGTCTAGATGCTACAATACAAATAAATATAAACTTTTATTGATCAATTTACATAGATTATGTGCACAGATGCTAAGTAGGAAACAAAACACAAAAAAGGCTGTGTAAAAGAAAAATAAAAGATTAAATTATAAATATTTTTTTTATTAACATAATATGCTTGCGAGGGTATACGGCAACTAGGACGAGGGCGAAATACTTGAAACTAGAAATATATGCGTCCAATTTTGTGTACCCAGCCATTAAAGGAATTTGCGCCGCACTTACAACCATCTAAATAAATAAAGAGAAACAAGAAAGATAACAGAAAAGAGGGAAAAATTAAAGAAAGCCATGTAGAATTGCCATGGTTACACCAACATGCCTGGAAGGCGACGGCATTGATGGCACTTTTGACAGCATTGTTGTCGAAAAATTTAAGCTCAGTAATCTTTTATGCATGATTGCGGCGGCGTGCCTCAAATATCGAACATCATACAAATATGCAGAACATGCGTCATATTTGTATTTGTTATTCTTTTTTGCCACACTTGAGGGAGTAGAAAAAGCGGGAGTTTTAGTGCTTTCTTTAAAACTGAGAGTGGAATGGGTTGAAACAAAAGCCAACGCATGTTAACTTAAGTACAAGTATACATACACACACACATATGTATGAGCATGCATGTTTAAAGGTACCCAGTCGGAGGAAATCAAAGTAATTTTAAAGCAATTTAAAAAGTACTTTTTTTCTAACTACAAGTGGTTTACATTTTTCCTCTTTTCTTGTAATTAAATAACTTTATTATGCCAAAGCCCGCTCCTTTTCCTTTAACAATAATAAATATAACATTTTTTCATAAATATACTAAGTCAACTTACTTTTTGAACACACCTCGTAAATTTGACTGAAATAACATAAAAATATCTTTTTTCCAGCTGCAATAATAACATATTACTTTTCTAATAGTTTAAATTTAAATGGTACTTTTTTTCTAACTACAAGTGGTTTAAATTTTTCCTTTTTTCTTGTAATTATCTAACTTTATTATGTCCTATGAGCAAGTAAACTTTTCGAGTTTGCATTTAATTTGAACCACTTTCATATACATTCGAGGTGGGTTGAAAAAGTAAGGTAAATTTCAAATTTTCTTACATTCGATTATCGACTTCTTTTGTTGTTGCCTTGGTACACATGTCCAGAATAAATGTTTACAGTTTCAAGTGCATAGCATACTTAGTTTATTTTTGACATTAAGTTTTATGTGAAAAATGATATCAAGTGCTCTTAAACACTTGAAATGATCACAGTGGCGTACGATGAGTCTGTTCTAAGTAATTGGTTAATTGATCAAGTCCAGGCTCGTTTATCGCGAAAAGAAGCCATAGCCCGCTCCTTTTCCTTTCATAATAATAACAAATATTTTTCATAAATATATAAAGTCAACTTACTTTTTGAACACACCTCGTAAATTTGACTGAAATAACATAAAAATATCTTTTTTCCAGCTGCAATAATAATACTTTCCTAATACTTTTATTTTAAATATCTGCCGTTTCCTAACTTTTTAAAAAATAAATATATTTTATAGTAACGATAAAATTTTTTTTTGTTGTTTTAAGTAATCTAGAGATTTTTGTTAAACATTCTTCGTAAAAATATCAAATAATTAAAAATTAATAATAAAACAAAAAAAATATTAATTAGTAAAGACAACAACTGAGTGCAAGCGGTCTGGCAAATCAGCTTTCTTAATTTTTGGTAAAATAAATTATGAAAATCATTGTTTAAGGAAGATGGAAAAACGCAGCACTCCACTCGGCTAGCGTAGCACAGCATTTAGCGTGTTCGCTTTGCAACTCCGAGCTCCTTGGTTCATAGCTTTGGAGAAGTGGTTATGAAGAATAAATTTAATTCATTTAATAAAAATAAGTTTAATGAGGAGATGTGGTGATTTCCAAAATAGCACTATAACTTCTACCATTTTAAAAACTGTTGTTGCTTTTCCAATAAGATCTTCTATAAACTGGCCTCGAGCTCAATAAAATTGTCAATTATTGAAAATCATCAATATCAAAGATATATATAAAAAATTATATATCATATATAAATAATATTATAGGCCATATAAATAAGGGCATATATGTCGTTTATACTTTGATTAGCAGAAAATCTTTTTTACATAAACTTATTGGTAAATGTGAATTATATTTAGTAAGCATAATGAGGTTTTAAGGTTTTGAAAAGGATTATTAAAACAAACAAAAAACATTACTACGCTGTCTAAAATAAATGAAGAACAAAAGACTCGCTCACTGCATTTGTTTGAAGGCACTTTATTTCCGAAAACTTGAAAATTGGTTAATTTTTCAGACAGTCTGCATTTTTCCGGCAGGGTATAAAGTATTTAAATGAGTATATTTATCTGTATGCTGTGCACTTACATACATATACAAGAATTATGTAGGATTGTGCAAGCCTTTTGGAGAGCTGAATTTATGTATAAATAAGTATTAACGTATGTTAGTCCAAAAGTTTCTGACCTAAACTAAAAATTAAATGATATAACTGAAGCCATTGTTTTAATACGAGTATTTCAACCGCCCTGTGCAGTTTATTTATAATGGCAGTTATTAAGAATTTGAATTCCGTTATTACGTAAACCGGGCGATTTTCAAATATATCGTAACATAAGAAATATACCCAGTTATTGTCCCATTTCAAAAATTCGAAATCGTTAATTAATTCCATTACATGTAACTCGCAGAAAAGTAAATCCGCTCATGACATTTATGAACTTTTTATAGTAAATAATTATATATTCAAATAATACACTGAAAGTTTTTGTCGACGACTTAAAAGCAAAAAAACATCTGTGCTAAAGGCATGATTGTCGCTTTGACTATAAATTTGTGTTTAAGTTGAAATAATTAGCACACTTGGGCGTAATAACTTATATAATTTGACACGCATAGAAATTCGATATCATCTACTAAGACCTACAACTTTCATTTAAAAATATCCATGATCAGTTTTGATATAATTTTCTGTTTATATTTATGGGTTTCAGAGTAATACGGTTTTCATAACTGCCATTCTTATTGATGTCAAAATAAAAATTTGTAAATACTACATTTACATGTTTAGAGAGACTTATTTTTTATTTTAATGCGATGTTGGCTAAACATCGATAGAAATATTTTTTTAACGTTTTCTCCAATGAATTATCAAATGCCTATTAAAGTAAGATCCATAATCTTGATAGATTCATAGCATACTTTTCTAAGATCTCTAATTGGGTGCCTCTGCGATATAGGTTAACTTTCTAGAGTTAAAAAACCATAATTTTTTTTTTAGATTTTCACCATTCCATATACAGCATAACTTTATTTCCTCGCCTGTATGAAAGCAAATAAATTTACACTTAACAAGAACCGGTGACAATATAATAACTCAATAAGTTTATGAACGTTATATTGAATTTATAAGCACAGGCAGCCGACAGTAAATAAACTCGGTTTTTTCGTACAGGTCGTATGAGTAACCTGTTCGGATACGAAACGTTTTAAGCGCTCATCTTACTGCTTTTAGTGTTCTACACTATTTATTGTTCGGGGCGCTTTGTGCCATATTTTTCGTATAACGAGCAACAAATTATATCGGTAACGAAAAATTGAGTTGCCTAATAATTCGACATAGGCTAAAAACTTTTTGATTTTACTACACAAATATACATCTACATATTTTGAAGTCTAGCATCATTTTAACGTACATACGAGTATGTAAGTACAGCTGTCTGACAAAAATTACCCTGCAAGAATCGAGCCTGACCTTGAAATAACTTGATGTTTATATTTAAACTAAAGGCAACTTTTATCTATATATTTTCTTTAAAGCAAAATGAAGGTAAAAACGCTTCTGCACGATTTTTTAACTAGTTTCAAGTTGGCCCTTTAAATTGGACACTCTTTTGAATTTGATATACATACGAGTATATTTTCAACAGGGCATTGTTCGATGATTGAGGGTAATGGATGTGCGCATGTATGATGATTGAATAGGATTGTGTGTGTGAAGCGGGCGAGCATTTGAGCATTAAGGCAACACACTCGAGTACATACATACACAAATACTATTTATCATATAAATGACATCAGGCGCTCGCTGTCGCAAAGTCACATTTCTATTCAAAATGCCTGAAATATGCACGCGTATTTCTATGTTTATGATTTTCATAATTTAATTTTCCCTTAGACATGAAGATCTTAAATTTAAATAAATGATGCAATCCATTAATAATAAAACAATTCGCATGTGATTTTGTATGAGAGCATTGTTATGTTGCTTCAACGGTTAGAGGTCACATAAAGTTAGAGTAAGAAAATTTTCATATTTAATGTTTTTTAATATTAAGAGGAATTGTAAAAGGCACATTATAATTATTTCATTTAGAAAAATGCAAGGATGGTAGGAAGTTACAACCAAAATCTTGGCACATATTTTTAGTATACGTATGTATATAACTTTTTTCATGCTATACTTTTACCTCGTATACTTATACATTTATATTTTTTACAATAAAGTTATCATTACTTCATTATTAAACACACTCTTGAGTTGAAAAGTGAACTAGTTGTCGATGTGTTTTCGAGTAGATATATGGATTTATTTTAGCAAAACAAGAGTTCTCTGTGGAAATGAAAATCAAGGAAAAATAATTTTGAAAGTGATGTCGGTATTAATAATAACCGTATTTGATGGCAAATACCTTATTGCAGATGTCAAAAATGATACTGCTATTTAACAAAATAACTACGAAAAAATATCAATATTTGTGTACCTTCTGAATTTATTGGTATGTTCACAAATTATAACACAAACACATATTGATTCTTTTGTACAATTTATTTGTCCTCCAATAATTTAAAGTTATTTTTCAATTGAAATATCGTTAATTCTCTAAAAACACAATTTAAAACAATATTTCTAATTTCATAAAAAAATATATGAAACCATTACATAATTTTTTCGAACTTTTTCAAAAAAAAATTGTTGTATTTATTCGAGTATGCAGAGATGTAGTTCCTACAATTTTATAACGAAAATGCAAGTTTCTAGTCGCTACGAATTAGTACTTATTTTTGGAAAATTTGTTTACTGACGCTCTTTCGCAATTGCTTCTAATTAAAAAATAAGTTGCGGTTTTGCGTTGTAAGGAGGAAACTGACTGTAAAAAATAGGCAAAAATCGGTGACATCCCGTAGATACTTAAAACTTGCACTTTCTTACACTAAAATTGAATGAGGCAAAGAACCGCATACTCCAAAAATTTCTAAAAACTATTTTTGCAAAGACCAAAATTTTGATGAATTTTTGTTAAATCATTGCACATTTTGCAAATAGTTTTAAAAATAGTTGTTTATGGTTCTTCTTAGAGAATCAACCATATTTTACTTCAAAAATAATTTAAATTAATTGTGGGTGTGTTATGAACAGAGTATATATCTAAAACAACGCGAATGTCACAGAACTCTACGATGTCACATAAAATTAAGCCTGAACGCAGAAAAGTTGATGCCAAAGTTACAAAACGTAAGTAAAATTATAAACGCTATATTGGTAGCTGACGAATATTAACAGCTAGAAAATGAGATATGCAATTCTTAAAATAAATTTTACCAATAATTTCATCATAAATACTTAAAAAAAATGATGAAAGTGTGTGATAAATATCTGTCGAATCCAGGGACGGATACAGGGGGGGATTAGGGGCCCGGACCCCCCACCCGAAATATCTAAACCTTAAATGCAGACAAATTTAAATGTATGTAACATCTATCATGATTTGTCTACAAAAATGATTTTTTGGACCTCCCCCCAAAATTACTTTCTGCATCCGCCCCTGTTCGAATCGGCACATATAGGCGAGCAACGAAGTCAAGGGCACCCACGTACACACTGGAAGGACCAAGAGCAGAAGGACCTGTCTTCACTTGGTGTGCATAATTGGCGTAACCTAGCGAAGGAAAGAGGGAACTGTCGGAGCTTTTTTGGTCTCGGCCCAAACCGACAAACAATATTGTGCTTTAAGTAAAACAAAGCCGAATTTGAAATGCACCTCAAGTTTGCAAATATCTAACAAAAATATTGAAGAAAACGATATTGAGGTTTGTTGACAGCAAAAGTGTGTATGTCCTACTTACATACATACCTCCTTCCCAGCGAGAGCTTCTTGCTTGCGGATGTTGGTTGTCATTTTGGCAGCGATGCAATGCCATCATCAGCACCGAACTTAGTCAAGACAAGTCAAACTTTGTCGTCGTTGAAATTCTGCGTTTATTTATCTGAGTTTGTTCCGAGTTTATGACGCTTCGGTTGTTTTTAAGCTTGCTTCGTTATTCCTGCTGCAGCAGCCGTTTTTTTTGTTGTACGTGGTTAAAATTAGTTTGTTTTATACGAAAATTCTACAGCAAATAACTCAAGTGCATTCAACTGCTCCCTTCGAGTAACTCCACTTTTACTGTTATTTCTTATATACATACTCGTATATGTATATATTTTTTTGTTGTTATCATTTGTTATTGTTGTTTTGAGTTGTTCAGTTGCGACGTTGCATTGTCATTGCAATGCGATTTCTTTGGTTGTGGTTTTAAGTTCGCCTTTTGGTGGTTTATACCCTTTTATCCATTTTTGTTATCTTTTACTTCTATTTAGTTAGTCCTTTGTTGTTCATTGTCATTGCTGTTATTTTATTGTTTATTGTTGTTGCTCATAGTTATTTGCGCTTCTTACATACACATGCACATCAAGTACACACACACACATTACTTTCGTTTTTTCTTTAAAAGTTTATGGTGGGTTGCTTTTCTTAGCATAAAACACTTGAGCAGATTTTTGTTTTGTTGTCATTGTTCTTTTCTTTTTTATTTGTCCTCTGCCGATTTCATTCCAAGGTTTCTTGAGTACTTATTGCACTCGTGTCATTTCATATTGAGGTCACTGCACACAGCTTAAGCAATTTGTTTTTGTAGCTTTTTGCTAAGCTAATGTTGCTTTAAATATTCTAACGTTTTCTATCTTTTTCCCTTTAAATGCACATGCCAAGATAATCATCGTTTTTCAAAAAGGTTTCAATAATTTTATATGACTTTGGTACTACTTTTACGTAGCTTTATTAGCTTTGTCCGCTGCTGCCACGGTAGAAATAAGTCGAACATTTTAAAATAAATTCATTAAAATATCTAAACAAACAAGTGAAAGGGGGATATTTGGGTGTTCGTTATTCCGTTTTAATGAAAACACTTTTGTCAGGATGAATTATCCCTTTCGTCAAATGTTATAGAGTTATATATATTCACCTTAGTATATCAAAAGTATGGTGGACAAAAAATTTATGGAAAAAGTAAGGAAGGGTATATTTCTATTATTAAAATAAAATATGTTTATTCGAACATATATATTTCTAATTTACGTACATATATAGTTCATTGTTTAGCCACACTTTTTGGGTTGTTATGGCAGAAATATACTTGTTTTTCTTTTCCTGTCGAGGGCTAAACATAATTTAAAAACAAATATTTAGGCACATCGAATTATAGCATGCACGTCTAACAAACGAAGCATTTCTGTCATATAGTACTATCGAATTCTCATAATAATCGTATGCATTCGCAATTGTTTTTTTTTCAACGCTCTTTATTAGTAAAAAGAGGATACATTCATGCATACATTAGCTCCAACTAATATAAATATTTAAAAAAAATTGGCATTAAACAACCAAAATAGTTGCTAGATCATATAAAATGATGCGGTGACCCATTTCGGATTATTTTATGTTTTTATTTTTCAAATTGGTTTTAAATTATTTTTTTATAAAAACTTAGCTCGTTCTTTAACAAAATCCCTAGCAATTCAAATTTCAAAAAGCTTACAAAAATCAACAAAGTTTCATCAAAATTTTCATCGCTTTATTTCAGAAGTAATAGAAAATGTTATAGCGTGTACCTTTATAACTCCATTCTAGTACATCGAAGTGCAAGTTTGAATGATGTATGTATGTATGTATACCGAATATAATTAAATTTTGATATTTTTTATTTTGACTGTGCTAAGCAATTTTAGATCAACAACAAAATTTCTAAACAACATCCCTTTTTAGCTATTTACAAATATACAAATTGTGTGATCCCTGATTTACAATAAAGGTCCGCATCAATTAAATAGTGAGGAAATATTTCAGGACTATCGATGGTGCATTAATTATTAAGAACTATCGATAAAAATTAAAACTATCGGTATTACCGATAGACTATCGAGTTTTTCCAGCTCTACCGGAGTGGCGGTTGTTGGCAAAAATGTGTGCATGAATGAGCAATGAATTCCATGTTTTGAGCCGCACGGTTTGCGATTAGATCTCCAGACACAGGGAGATATTCGAAAAGTTGGCAGAACAATACACATTGTTTTTGGGCTCAAATGACAAACTGTTACAACTATAAATAATATAATAGAAAGAGGATAGGTATATATTATCGATAGCTTAAGATGCCTTTAGTGCTACGCTATTTTCGTGGACCTTCTATTACTTTTCCCGATTATTGTCATTAAACCGCTTAGTTCTGTTGATGAACAGTTAAGGGGGTCCAAAAGTCTTGACTATTTTTGACTAAAATATTGTTTGCTGGAAATATACAAGACTTATTGAAACAATTCTATAGCGAATTATGTTTAACATACTAACCGGAAATAGATTTTGCTATTTTTTTTATGAAGAAAGTAGAAAAATAATTGATATTTGCAATTGATATTTGCAAATTTTAAATTTGAGATTTAAAAATGGAGGAGAGGTCTGGACCCGAAAAGCCCAGTGGATCCGCCACTGTTCGCTAAGCATAGCGCCTACTTACAAAAGTTAACAATTCGGGAGTTTGCGTTTAGCGATGTTAATACCAATAGAGCTGATTTATCCGCACCCACAGGTCAGTAGCCGGGACAAGAGAATATCCCAGCATGAAAGCTCTTACACAAAGTAAGGTAGCTAAAGAAAAATGCTTAAATAAATATATTGGGTTTTCTCTAATGCTCATAACCTCATGGAGAAAAGTTTATGCCGACAAGCGCTTAATGTATACAAGTTAAGCTGGCGATAGCAAGCATGCTGTTAACATTCCTGCAAAGAAACAATGAAGTGATCCAAATTATCATTTGGTGATTTCAGGGAAAATAATTTATGTGTAAGGTTTCGAAGCAATATCTATATGAAAGTAAACTTTTTTTGTATTTAATACCTAAGCGGTTGCAGTTATCATTTAACCGGAAAATGTGCAAACAAAAAAAGAAAATTATTTCAAAATCTCTCTTTGTTGTCGTTGTCAATGTTTATAATTTAATATCTCAGAAAATACAAAAATAAAAGTATATTGACACTAACTATACCATGACTAAGTTAAACTAACTCAAGTAAACATTCTTCAGACGTCACATTTCTGATATGCTGGGTAAAATATGATTGACAGCTTACAACCAATATACAAATTTTCACTCGACAGCTCAACGATTTAACAACTTAACGCAATTATACCAATTTAGCGAGTACGTATGTCTATCTTGATTTTCTTCTGATTTTCCGACAGCTTGCTAATTTTATGTATATTGGAACGATTTCCCGTCATCCCTTGTCAAATTTGGTTTTGTAAGATACCTGTTTTGGCGTTGTGCAATCTTCAGTGTCGTTTTAGTTTTCGTTTTGTATGTGTATAAATTTACAAATATGACCATAATTTCATTTCACAATGTTGCTAGATAAACAAATTTTAGGTTGGGTGGCCACTGTGTTAGAGTGGGTAGCGCTGCTTACTATAACTCGACATGCTTCTGAGTTCGAAATTCGCATCTCAGCGAGGGCATGTAAAATCTAAATCATAGAAACATATTTTTTCTAATAGCGGTTAGCCCTCGGCAGGAAATGGCAAACCTCCGAGGGTATTTCTGTCATGAAATAGCTTCTCATTAAATATTTTTGCCGTTCGGAGTCGGCACAACAACTGTAGGTCCCTCCATTTGTGGTAGAATATAAAGACGCACACCACAAATTGGTAGGAGAAATTCAGCCAAACACTGTGCTGCATAGTGTAGGCGTCAAAATTATTTAATTAATATTAATAACTCAATATCGGGCAGTCAGGACTCAGAAAAGCATAGAAAATAAAATAAATGGATATATTATTCGAAAACCACAATTATTCGTTAACTCGAATGAGTTTTCTTTTCATTAGTTTAGTTCAGTTCGATTTTTTGAGAGTGCACTGTTTATTTGTTTGTTGTGTGTGCGAATATGTATGTGGCATGCAAAAAATGCTTGAGTAAAGAGAAGAAAATTAAGAACCGTAAAACTTATTTATCAGTTAAAATAAAATAAATTTCATAATACCATAACAATTTTGAAGCTTCTAAAAATCCGAGTTGAAATTATCAGTACGTGATTGAATAAATATGTATTGTTTTCGGGTTTATTTCCTCCCTCTTTGTTTTTCTGTACAGTCAATTAAGGTAAAAATCAGCAGTTAGGTATTCAGTTTGGGTTTGAGGATATACCACGGTATTGTCATTCGATATCTTTAAGTTAACGAGTGAATATTTCCGAAAATATTTTCCATCTTCCTTTAAAAACAAATATGACTACAAACTTTCAATCAAATTTGTAAATATTACAAAATGTTCCAATTGAGGAGAAATCATACATTTGGGAATAAACAAATCGCAATTTCCCAAGAATCACTCGTATATGGAAGTGCAGCAGAATACCGATGGCAAACAAATTATTAGAAGTTAATACAAAGTCGCAAATGCTTTAAGCTCGAATTTTGTTGATGAAAATTCGAGTAATTCTTTTAAGGTGTTTAAGAAGTGTGATATCCGTTCAATATGGAATCGACTAGAACAAAGAATATATTTTTAATAAAAATTAGTAAAAAAAATTAATTTGCTCATTTTTATTATAAATAAATATAGAGATACTTATTTTCAAAAATCCTGCAGACTTTGTATTTACTTATTTCTGATATTTGTTCCAACATTTAAAACTGGAATTGCCATTTACGACGAACGAACATTTATGAAAAAATATATTTGCATATTTCTGTAATTTGCTGTCGATCATGAAATATTAATAAAAAGAAATTTAGCTATTCCATGTAGTCAGAAATTTTAAATACTCTTTCACTTCCGGCTTGCTTTGCGGCAACTGACTTCGTATAGCCGCAGTAGCAATGAAACAACGCAACCAGACTTGCCAGCCATCAAAAACATAGTCCCAAAAAATTCAAATTTACAAAGCCAAAAGCAAAGCGCTCGGGCATGATAACAACAAAAACTTAACTTCATAAAACGTAAAATACAAATGGCAGGCGAGTGACTTTTATTGAACTGATAATTCGGTGGCGGTTTGAATGTGCCACAGGTTTTTGTTGCCGCATATCTTCTGAGTTTTTTGCTATTGTTGTTGTATTTAGATATGTGTTTCTATTGTATATTTTTGTTAGTTTACCATATTTGCTGCACAGCCACTTCATGTTTACTATTTCCATACGTGGTGATTTTCTTTTTATTTCACTTTTTTTGCGCTACGTTTTTTTTTTTTGTACTTCCACTTGCCAATCAATATCTGAATTTAACTTTTATTGTTTGTGTTTTTGTTTTTTTTTTACAGATACCAGCCTCAGTCTGTCCATGACGGAAGTGCGTATACCGAAGCACATCATGCGGCATGAGGACGCTGTGTTGGGTTGCAAATACGATTTGGACGGCGAATCGTTGTACTCGGTGAAGTGGTATAAAGACGGCTTTGAGTTTTATCGCTACGTACCGCGAGATATGCCACCTGGTCAAGTGTTTCCACTGCCGGGTGTTGATGTTGATGTGAGTATGCAACTTAATGTTTATTCATTTGCTCTTTTTTAAGGATTTGTTTTGTTTTTTCTTCGCCGAATTTTTTTTTTAAATTTATTCTTCGCGAACTTCACTTGTGTTTAACGGTAGCGAGATTGCTTTCGTCATTGCTTTGCAATCAAAAAAGGCGTAAATTGTAACATCAATCGAGTTTCGTGACTAGTTTTAAATAAATGCATTAACCCTGTCATGTGCAAATTTAAATGATAAATGAAATAAATATTAAAATGCAAGTTGTTTTCCTATTTTTATGACATTAAAAACTTAAATAGTTTTATATGGCAGTATCAACGCTTTAGCCATTAACATTTAATTGATGAACATAGTCTTGCTAAAACGCAGCTGGTGTTCAATACAATTTTCATATCTCAATAATTCCAGTCTTAGATTGATAGTTTGATTTTATCTCTAAAAACGTAAACTTTGTGGGTAAGTGCTTGCAATTTAAAATTTTAAAATAGTCAAAAGGGAAAAATGAGCATTTCTGTGCATTATTTCGAATAATTTATTTTGATTAATTTATGTTACTTGAAGATCCTGTTTTCTTCATGTATCGAGCTGAATGCCATATATTAAGTAAATTTTTTTTGCATTAAGTATTTTCACGTAGTTACCAAAAAAAAATGATTCAAATTGGACTACTGAAACCCTTTCTTGTATAACTCGATTTTAGCGGCGCTAAGTGGGTAAATTTTTCGCGAATTTATGTTTTATCAAGTAAGTAACAAATTTTTCGATTTTTACGTAAATTTAAGTCAGTGAAACCACATTCAGTTGCGTGCAGTAGGAAGTTTTGGCGTGAGGAGCCTACAAACACAGGCAGCCAGACAGGCAGACAAAAAAGCTTAAAGTTATAGTTTTGGCTTCGGTTGCTCTACTACTAAAAATCATACAACATTTTTTCAATATCGACAATGTACATATAAACGGTGTATATCTATAACTATATTATTTCTGAAAACTTTCCGATAAAAGTAACTTCTTAAGACAGCTTCTCATTTTTCAAATAATCGACCAAAAATCTTCTCTACGGGTTTCTATATTTAGTGTTAAGTGCTACAACGATTTTCCACGATTATGTAAACATATTAGTTCGGTGGTTAAGAATTTGTACAATAGGATGCTGTGAAATAAATGTTTTTTTTAACCTTCTAAAATAACCACTTATTAGAAACGTTTGCGTTTCTACATAAGTACACTTTTATTTTACAATAACAAAATTCATAGAAAACTTTCAAAACAGGTTCAGTTTCTGAGAGAATTACCTTGGTTTTTTTTTTTTTTTTTGAAATTCGATGAATCAAAAATTTATAAGGTATAACGGCATAGGGCATATTTGTTTGCATTTTAAAAATCTTTGCAAATATACATTCTCACTTTTTGTCTTTAACAAAAACAAATTTGAGCATTTTTATGTTTTTTTGTTGCAATTTCCGTTGCTCTTGAAATTTGAATTTTATAAAGATGATAAACCTAAAAAATAAATCATAACAGATGACTTGACAGAACAGTTTTAGTTTACAGTTGTACCATACAGAAATCAATCGACCTAAGGCGTTTGTTTTTATTAAAACGAAGTGAACATCGAAGGATTTTTGCTAAATATTGAGTTGGTTGAAAAAAAGGTGTGTTTGACGTAAAATTTGTTCCAAAAAAAACTTAAATACAAATAAACATAAATAAATAAACTACAAAATGTAATCAACAAGTTGCATTAACGACTTCAAGCCAATCCGTTGTAAAATTGTAGGCGTAAGTGTTCCGGCCAGCTCAAAAACGTGGTTTTAAGTAAATCTTATTTAAAATTTCATATACGAGAATAACGGTGATGTGACATCACTCTGAAAATCGACTTTCCATATGCCTTCGGGACTTTGGCTTGGCATAAAGCCTTTTGAATATCATTGGTCGATTTCTGTAGTAGCATTTAAGCCAAAAAAAAACTTTCATCGATCAAAATGCTGTGTTTTGTTTAGTTCGATCAAATAGATGAAAATTTACACCCCTATGCTGTTAACCGAATGTTCGTAGTTACGAATTCGTAGCTCCGTTTCGAAAGTTCGAAAATTGGTATGCTGAAATCTGATCGTAACTATTAACCGCGTTGCCAACCAAAAATAAGAATTTCGAAGTTCTTAATTTGACATATTGACAGATATACATGTACACGTACCGATATTATTGCAAGTGAAGAATGAAATTTAATATCAACATTTATAAGCCATTTGGTAAGAAGGTTTTTGCTAATTAAAGGCAGAATTGCATGAATATGCATCGTATGTATGTATGTACATTGTTAAGAGATGATCTTAATACAGATTTCTTAAATGATGAAATGGTTGATATTGTCGAATACTAAAATTTATTTCGCCCCGACACCAGTCACTGTACGAACAAAAATTCCGAAATTGACAGCTCCGACGGATTCTGGCATACCGATATTACGAATTGTGAAAATAGTCTACGAATTTCGAGTTTCCGATTACGAAAAGCGGATTTGAGCATACCGATTTTACGATGCTTAGCGTAATCGAACGTACGACGGATTCCAGCATAGGGGTGTTAACTTTAAGCTGAAGCATTTTATATTTCATAAAACGTGTTCGTATTGTATGAGTTAGTTTTCTAGGTCGATAAGTTTTACCAAACGGCAATACATTTAAAACAATCTGTTGAAGATAGCAGTTAATTGGAGGATACTAGTCAAATTATACGTACTGTTCTAATCTAAGATAGGGAAATTTTAATTTTTATTAAAAACTTTGTACTTACTCGGTTTCAAAAGTGCTCTTTTCTAATACGCATTTTTTTTATATAACCGAAGGTCTTCTCTTTCGCAAGCAAGAAAAAGTCAAAGAGAAGTAAATCCACAATTCCAAACCTAACCACCTTATTTTAATAATACCAGACGCTACAATAATTGACTCTCCGCATGATAAGTATTAACAATTCTTCAAGTATTTTGGAGCACTTTATTCCAGATTTATAAAAAATTAGACAGTACAGTACACACATCGAATATATTTGCATCTCATAGAGAAATTAAGGATTTTATATAGTTATATAGCTATGTTTGTCTCTCGTGTGCAATGCAAACAAAAAAACACAATTGAAATGAGAATATTCGTTGCGCGTCTAATATGAACACACCTCGTTTATGTCTCTGTCTTCATTATAGAATGTTAAGCAAAATGTAATAAAAAGTAAACTAAGTAATATAATAACGAAAAGTTTATGATATTAAATAAAGTTTGTAAGGTAAGCCTGTCATAATTCCATAAAGGTGAAAGTGTTGCTGACAGTCACTAAGTTACCAGAAGCAACAATAAAAACCGCAGCTGACAGCTACAAGGGTAGAAATAAATTTGAAACATTTTCGCCCAGCTGTCAAGTTGTACAACTGTCGCACTCAACTAAGTGGGTTTAAATATAGATTTTCTAAAGAATTGCTGTGGCTTTTTTTTCACTTCCACTGCATTATTTTCACAATATAAAACATATTTTTCAATATTGCACTAGTTTATTTATACTAAGAACGTAAATTGTATACATTAAATAAATCATTAAAAAAACAAATTATACTTTATAATCTAAAAAAATTATGCGCTCATTAATTGTTTCACTTAATATTTTTTTTTATTTTTAGCTCCTTAACTCAACTGACAACGTGGTTGTATTGCGGCGTGTAATTTTACAGTCAACTGGTCGTTATCGCTGTGAGGTTTCTGGTGAAGCGCCTTCTTTCCAAACAGTTTCTGGTCATGAAGACATGATTGTTGTTGGTAAGTTTCGTAACTGAAGTAAATTATTTTTGATTCCTTCCCTCATTTATGCTAATGCTGTCAAAGCCTTACACGCAATTTAAATAAACAGGTACAATCTGTTCTTCCTAGCAAAGTACGTACATAGGTACCTCTTCATTTAAATTTTATTTCTATTACATACTATTTATTATTATGTATAATTAATTGTTTTCCTGACTACTCTCATTATTTTTCACGGCAGCTATTATTTGCAAACCGCATACATACATACATATATCTTCCGCGAATGTTTGATGCAATCCGTGTGTTCATATATGAATGCGAACAACAGATATGAACATTCGTGGACTGTTGGATGCAACGCTTACGCTTACGGGTGCGAACAATAAGACAATTTTTTCTACCTATCATACACGAACGCGAAAGAACGTGGTTGGTTTTCTTGTTTGAGGACGTCTAATTTTGTTTGTATTGTTCAATTTACACGCGAATAAATGAATGTACGTGAACGTTCTTTAATAAAGTTTTGCGAACCCTGGTATCTAGTTATAATAAGAATGTATGCGTATATGTATAAGGAAGCAAAAATAATCTTTAATATCGATGACTTTTACTTGGAATTATTTTTTCTGTGGTCGGCGCCCATGATTTCATAAAATTCCCGTTTCTTCGTTTCAAATCGCTGCTAATATTAAACTTTACTCAATTTCTTCCAATACATACTGAAAAACGAAGTTTTTGCATTTTTCAAAATTTCCGTTATATGGAAGTTGGGCGTGGTTATTGTCCGATTATTGACGATAATGCTAATGGTATCAAGGACAATATTTTCACCAAATTTTGTGACGATACCTTACATCGTTAGCGTGATACCTAGATACGCTTTTTTATAAGTGGGCGTAGTAACGCCCTTTTTTTCAAAATTTCATAAACACCAACTTTCTTAATTAACTATCTCTCTAATTATCAAACTTCAATTAATATGCTTCAATAGATAAAGGAAAAACAAAATTTTGCATTTTTCAAAATTTCCGTTATATGGGAGGTGGGCGAGGTTATGGACCGATCTTGACCAATTTCTACTCAAGTAATTGTAACCACGGGCAGACGGACAGACAGTCAGGGCTAAATCGATTTCTCTTTTCAATCTGATTATTTTAGTATATATATGTCTATATCTATCTCGATTATTTTTTAGCTATTACAAACAACCGTTATACGAACAAAGTTATAATACCCTCGTGCACAAGTACGCTCGGGTATAAAAATGTAGATATATACATAAAAAATTAATAAAATGTTTTTCAATGAAACCGATTTAATACCTCAAATGATTGTATACAATATCGGCCAAAATGGATTTCAGAATGATTTATATTAAAACTTTATAGATATTTGTTAAATGGTTGACGCCAATTTAAAATATCCAGTCCATCACAAAATTGATGTGAAGACTGTTAGTTTTATTAAATTTTAAAAATTTATTTTAAATTCGTTTTTTGAAGAATTTCAATTGTCAACATTTCGACCATATTTTGAGATCATCCTCAGGTATTGTTTGTGTTTGATTTATTTATAAGCCGTGCATAAGGTTTTTATTTTTGAAGTCGAGTGATGCCTTATGCAATGGACATATGTTGCTAACGAAACAAATTTGAAAAAAATTATTTACGATTTCATTTTACGCTATTTCGGTTTCTAAGTTATTGTTCATAAGCTATACACATCCTTAGTTGTATTAATGAAGCAACTAGTATACAAACATTTTGCTATATAATATTTAAAAAAATTAAATTTTTTCATCAAACAGCATATTTTAAATATGCCAATATTTCTTGGTAGACAACAAAAATCGATAACTATATGCATATTTAGTTTACTTGCACATATAGTAACATACATATGTACGTACTAGTTGACGTTTGCATCTACTTAGTCTAGCGTGTAATCTATGCCAGCTGAACGGTCGTAGAGGATACATAACATACAACATCAAGTGTACGCTAGACAAACCATAACTTAGCAAATGTGTTGTAGATAGACACATGAACATATACTCACATACACACACATGCAAATAATTGCTTTATGAACATTCATATATATATATTAATGTGTATGCATACGAATGTAATCATAAGTATGCATGTTTCGTAGTTACATATTGTTGAATTTACTTTGTATTATTCTTCTACCAGAACACTGAAGCACTGAATGAATGTCCTACCGTCACACAAAGCAATTACATCAAGATAAATTTTTTTTTTGTTTGTACTATAGGTATGTATGAAAATATGTATATTTATATACGTTGTATGTATATATATATTTGGCAGAGCTCAATTGTTGCTACATTAAAAATGTTACCAACGTATAACAAAAGCCTCGGTGTGCTCTAAGTCTCAGTGGCACAGCATAATGATAACAACAAAGACAGCTGTGACAATAGCGAAAGCAACGACAAAGTACTATTGCTCTTACTCTTGCCACGCCAGTATATGACTTTTAGCTAGCCTTCAATATATGTAAAATATATGTACATACATACATATGTAGTTCGACCCTACTATCTACCAGCCATACACTGACTATTTACCCCCCACCCTTTTCTCATGGCTGAATAGTGCATTGCCGCAGCACTTCACATCAAGCACACGGATAGTATTGTCTGACCTGGATGGCTGCCATTTAGGTCAAAATGAAAATAATTGAAGTTTTCTACTTTTACACAAACATACATACAGAAATATATGTACATATATAAATATATGTAGATATACTTTGTATATGTGTGAACATACGTAGATAAGTGTAGCGTTCGCCTAACTGTCCATATGCCAATGTGACATATGAAACTCAGTGCAATGAGTTGTTTTAAAACAAACAAGGCAACGAAGTATGGCATGAATTGAAAGCAGAACGAGACCCACTGGGCGTATACGCAATACGGACGGTTGTAACGAGATAAACGCAGCGTGTCAGCAAAAAAAAAAAATAAACAACACAATTTTATGTCGGCTTGTCTTTAATGTACTTTTCTACAAAATGGGCAGATTTATTGTATTGTAAAATAACTTGCACATTACACATATACACATACATACATATTGTTGGTTTGATGGTTTCGCATTTTATTTATTTTTTGAACCTGTATGATGAGGTATACATATGTATGTATGTACATGCACAAATGCATTTGTAGTGGTTATTCAATTTTAATATTCTTTTGAGGGCTCAGTTAGAAATTGCAATAAAAGTCCTAGTGCGTAAGAGATAAAATGAAGGGTATGTGTAAGCAAAATATGTTTAATCAAAATAGTTTTATTAAATAACTTTTTGGCTCAAAGCTATATCGTCTGTTTAACTATTTGGCTAGCAAACGTGTGTGTATTAAATTTTTTCAGTATTGCAATAGTAATAACTAGCATGCAGCTATTTTTTAAATTTATTTAGTCAGTTTTAGTGCAAAGTATAGTTCAGCAAAACCTTTTAAGTTAAATAATTAGAACACGTAGGTGTTTTAATTTGAAGGAATTTTTTTTAAATTAATTTTTATGAATGTGAGTGATTTAATTTGTGAACATTTTTTAGTCTTAAAACCGTTCTTACCGTTTTCAACGCATTTCATTCTTTTGGGGAGTTGAAAAGAAAAATAATTGATTTTTTTATTCATTCATAACAAACACAACAACCAGATAGTTATATTTCTAAAAAACTTAAACTTAAAAAGTGATATCTTACATTGCCATTATATTTACATGAAATTATTACTATTCATTTATAAGTATTAAAGTTATACTAAAAAAAGGTTAATAATAGATATTAATAGATATTAATTTAATGAATGATAGTAATAGGTTGAGAAAGAGGATACGATATTGGGTGATAAATGACTAAATACTTTCATGAGTGCTTATTCTTGTGAGAACCGAATTAGCATCCTTGATAGAACCGAATTAGCATCCTTCTCAATTGCAATTGCATACACGAAAAACTAACGCTCCGCTATTTTGTAATTAAAAGTTGTATGAAGAAATTGTGTGGAATACGAAGATCGAGTTGCGTGAAGTCGTTCGAATAGATAATTTGGAGGGTTGGGATCGCAATTCCTTTGGTAAAAAAATTCGAAACACGAAATTTTGCTTAACAAAATTCTGGTTTTCAAAATTCTGCTTTTGCAAAATTCTGCGTTTTGAAAATTCTGCTTTTCAAAATACTCGATTACAAAAATATGTGTTATAATATAATAAAAACAATGTTAAAGAGGACATAACATGATTGCTGCATTTAGGTTGCGGATTGATGGAAAATCGGACCATGAGTGGGGGCCGTTATTATAGTAGTGAAATTCTCCTACTAGAACTATTCTTAAAAGTTACATTTGCTTCCTGTTTTGTGCTCTATTCTTATCGTAAAGCGTGGTCTATTCTATTTGTAAAGATGGCACATATAATCACGTTAAAATCCAATAAAAACAGAGACATGTTAAGTGTTAATGGTTATTTCTATTATTTAGAACGAATAACTAAAAAAAGTTCATATAATTGGTCTTGTTCCGAATTGAATAATGTTCTGAATTTAGATCTTTCTCTGCCAACTGCAGTAATCCGTAGTATATTAAGTAACTATTTTTAACTATGCATAAGTATCTTTTAAGCATTTGTGATCTTTAGTCAGTAAGAAATTAGTGTTCATTTGACTAAAAATAAAATATGAAAAGGGCATATAGGAAAGTAAAGTTTGGTTATGATATGAAAGTAGGTAAAACACTTGATAAGGCAGCAGGAAGGGAAGTAAAGAGGGACAATTGAAATGGACGGTAAAAGAAAGATGATGACAAAATAAACAATTAAACTTACAAGTTATAATCTTACAATTAAATTCGGTTTTTAATTCAAAAGTGTAATCTGAGCTCATACTTAAATTCGTTAAGACGAGCTGGATATTGATAGTGCACGGACATCATTAATGCTGGTCACCTTTACTGCTTTGCTTTTAGGCTTAACTCGAACATAAACCCACCCACGTAAAGAGAACACATATTGTACTCTACAGTGTATTTAGATATACATATGTTAGAACTGATATTACATATTCAAAATACATAAATTTGCTAATAATAGTTATATTATAAATACCATAAATTCACTTTATTCATGAAACTTAAATTACAGTAAGTTAAATACAGCCGATTTTGATAATGGGTGGGAACCCAGTTGGGGAGCCCCGCACCGCAAAGGTCGAAGGAGCTCTATTACGTGATTACCACGTCCTATATTTTTATTTTATCCTTCAACACTTTTCTACGGAGCGCACCAAAGTTAATTGATTGAATAAGTTTACACCAAAGAAAACTCTAGTTAAATGCATGCGAAAGCACTAATGATATTTCAATTGCACACTTTGCAAATCCATTTCTTTTTTGGTTTTGAGGAAGGTTTGATCTGAGAGGAAGATTCTGGGCTAGTACTACATACTCGTAGCTTCAAAGCTGTCCAGCTTTTTGGCGGCAATTACAGCCTCCATTCATTCAAAGAATTGTAAAATACTCACTTTTTTATTAAAAAGCATAACTTCTACTGAAGAAACTTTCGAACTATGCGTCAATATTTTTTCCCTCTACTCGACTAAATTTTTTGAAATATATATTATATAATAATTATTATTATTTCATGTAACATATTTCTTTGTTGTTGAGTACCTGAACATTTGTAAACTCCTTTTTTAATATTTGTTAAAATTTAAAAAATATAATTTTGATTCATACGTTATTTCGAGAGTTAAGAGGTAAATTTTTGGCAGTTCGCATTCGATTGTATTGAGAATTAAAACGTAAATCGTTCGTTTCGAAAGTAAATATCCGGTTTTTTTTTATTTTTTCTATAAATAAATTTGTGTTAATAAAACATAATACAGTTTTTTTTTAGTTGTGACTTTTTTGTTGCAATTTATTTTTTCTATAAATAAATTTGTGTTAATAAAACAAAATACCGTTTTTTTTTGAGTTGTGACTTTTTTGTTGCAATTTAAGGCGAAAAATTTATACTTCACAGCTGTTTGCTAAAAAATAATCAATTAAGCTTAAAAATCAAGTTGCATCTGTGTTTAGGTTTTTGTTGAGTTTTGTTATTACTTAAAGTAGTGTGGCAAACTTGAGCGCTTCATTGTTCAGAAAAAGGCTAAACCTGTTCTCTGTTTGCTTCACTCTGAGTTATTTTTATATCTAATTTTGTGTTTTTTTCGTATCAAGTATCAGATATTTAAGGATTTGAATGTGGAATAAAACTTTGAAATAATCTATTTTTAATTTTGTTAAATACAATTATTTTTAAATTCGACAAAGAACTATTTTTTCGCATTTCCGTAAATTTGCGATTGATTATTTTGCATTGGAAGCAAAATATACTAATTGTTATTCATCAATGTGCATTTTGTAAAGTTTAATTGCACTAATTATTATTATTTACGAATTTGTAGAAAAACTCTACTCTACTTCGCATAATAAACTCTGGCGTAGACATTTAATTGCACAAGTAATGGGCTGATTTGTCGTTTTCGTATACTCGCTACTCAATATTAAAATTTAGTACACAGTTAATTTTTGTTATCAATTACATTGGCTTTAATTATTCTTTTTTTGCGCTAAATGCCTTTCTTCACGCTCTGTTTTTTCAGAACGTTATTACCACAAGCAAAGGATGAGCTCGCAAATCAGCTGAAACAAATGTTGCTAGAAGGAAATTTCAAAAGTTGTGTATACATATATCGTTTCCATAATTGTTTATAAACGATAATTAACAAATATTTTCCAAAGTAAATGTAGTTCAATTGGGAAATATTTTCATAGAAATGAACATAAAAAGATTATTAAAAACTTTTAGACATTTTGGATGCTTGGAAATATTTTTAGAAATCCAAATATACGGCACCGTGTATCAAAAGTATTCGATACTATACAAAATATTACATATCACTGAATTACAAGCACAAATGCGTTTAAAAATTTGCTAAATAATTCGAACAAAAAATTTAGTTTTTCTCCTACATTCATTTTTACGTAATTTACGCACAACCAACTTTAATTGTATTTAAAGCAACAAAAGCAGACAGAGCTTTTAAATATATTTGCATAAACTAAATGAATGCCAGGTGGAATGCCAAATAACTAAGAGTATGCGTTTTTTTGTTTGAAAAGTTATGGCATACATTAAATAAGCTTGTTTTTGTAAACCAAACGTCACTCACATATATACATTCGTAAACATTACTATATAAAGTTGCACTGGCAATATATTTTAAGTTTTTTTGTCCAATGACTAATGCGCATTTGTGCTTTTTTACGCTGCTGTTTTAATTTTTAAGTCAAAAATGCATGCAATCAATCTTTTCGCCAGGGCGAAAACTATACTATAGCTCATTCATTTCCTTTTCCTGGAGATCTATTGCCTGTTAACTTGTTAAGACCTAGATTATGTGACCGGATAGTATACTAAAAGCACAGTACACTCGCTAGAGGCTAAGCATTTTAATATCTAGTGATTACATTCATCCGAGTATTGTGACTTTGGCTATCTCTCTACTATCATAGTAAGCGGACTGTGGAAAATACACTTGGACCGTAAGGAGTATCGCTACTATTCTAAGCATTAGACAGAACACATGGGTTTTGAGAATATCGAAATTCGAATATTTTTGAGTCGGAACTCAAAAACTTTCAACTCTTTGTCTATGCTTTTTAATTATTTTTGTCCACTATTTTTTTCAGTATAAGTCGATGTTATATCCAAAGTATTCTAGAAGTTCGTCAGCTGCCTTTTGTAGCTTTTCACATTTTTCTTTGGGGTTAAATAGAAATCTGGAGCTTTTAGTGCGAACCCTTCGACTTTATTGTCGTTGTCGGTTTTTTGATGTAGTTACAATGCGTTCAGTAATGATATCAAAAGCCTTTGTAATTGCCGTGCTTTATATTTAAGTTAAGCTCCAGTGTTTTTTTCAATGGCATTGCTCGACTAAGACTTTCTTCATTTTCATTTTGGTTCTGTGTTGAGTTCATTTTTAGTATTTTTAAGAGTCTCCACGCTATCCCGCGATTATCTGAATAATCGTGCATAAATAAGGCATTTCTAAAATCATATCGATTAATACTCGAATTGTAAAAAATTGTGCCAGAAAGTAATGTACCATAGAACCGAGAAAGAAGTACACTCGGGCGTGCTTAATCATCACAAAAATTCTGACTCTTGCCATTCTTGTAACCCTGCGAACTACTATTGATTTCGATAAATATTTTTCAAACCAAGCTCCAATAGCCCTCCTGTAATTTGCGACAAAGACTCCACTGCGACAATCACCTTCATTTGTTCCCAAAAGTACGCCGTCAATAATTGCTCAAAAATTTCTCCATTATATACAAATTGTATGGGTTCAACCAAACTGTAACGGCTTATGTCTAAATCTAACTCTTTTATTATTACTATATACTTTCTTTTGTTTTGTAACACTTTTATTTGGACGCAGAGGCGAGCTGCTTAAGCTCGTGTATATCTACAAACATATTACATTTACATACATATAAGAAGAATCAATGCTAAATTTTAGCTACTGCTTGTTTGGGGTAGTGCCCATGAAACAAAAACTATAGCAAACAAATCAGGCAATCAGCCAATCATTTACGAGTATTTGTAATTGTATTTGAGAAAAATGTTTGGGACGTAGCCCTTTTGGTTATCGGCGTTTTGTTGATATTTTTGTGTTTATTTATTCCAAAGTATATTTTATAAACCTTTTTATTGATTTTCAGTCTGTTTTACATTTCATATTTGGTAATAATTGCCGCAAATAAAAACAGTGCTTGTTTTGTTTAATTTGCGTTCGCTTTCTATGCTAATGTAACAGAAATTAAGATTTTTCATTTTCTTTTAAATACATGATCTTGTAATTCTGAAACTTTGGAAAACACACGAGCGCAAATGAAATTTTTCGTTGTTCGTAAAAAAGCGGTATTTTAATTAGGTGAGGCTGCTAGTCTTGAGTATGCTTTCACATTGATCTGAACTTGCAAAAAGCACCACTGATCCATAGACATTCGTGGTAAATCCTCTAAGTACATTGCATGCTAAAAAAGAAATTTGTCGTGTTCTTGAAAAGAATACCAAAATAATACATTATTATAATGCAGTAGTAGTGGAATTTTGGATCAGGATTTTTTAATATTTATCGAAAAGAATTTCATAAGTTTAAAAAAGTTAATAAAGTATTAATATTTTTGCTCGCCCATGGCACCGCCAGTAAGTATAGGTGCTCCAGGAAAAATCTCGGTATCGAGAATTTTAACACCAATTTTAATTTTTTAATTAAACACATCAATCTTCAAAAAACTTGTAAAAAAGTTTATTTTAGAACAAATCAAGAAGCTCGAGTCTTATATTGATATCTGAGGAATTTTGTATCTTCAATGCATGTGGCGAATTTAAACTCATATTCATAAAAAATACATTTAAATATCAATTACAACCCTATTAAGAAATTGGGTGGCACATTGTCTAAAAATACAATTTTTTCAAGAGAGAGACAGTTAGGGCTTTGTGTTATTGTGGCTCCCGCTTTAGGAAACAATCATTCACATGAAACTGACGATGCAATAAATAGCAAAAATTAGCTTATATAACAGTGAAAACATTGATATGGCAAACTCCCACTCTAAAGGGTTGCTTTTACTAGTGCAGACAAATACATTGCTAGTTAATTAGACTGACTGAAATTATCTTTTTTTTTTTAAATCTAGTTTTCTCTTACGTTTCTTTTTAAGTTTTTGTTTTTTCTTTTGGAAATGTCCTGAAGGTATCAAAAGTATCGATACTTACGCGGTATCGGAGTGAAAATCATCGAATTAAAAAAATACTTGGTATCGCAAGAAAGGTACGGAGTATCTACTTGTACTCGCTGGTAACGTTAAGGGTATATAACAGATTAGCACTTTCAAAAAACTTGTTTAGCTTTTTCGATAGCCTATACCTTCAAAAATATCCTGTGAAAGCAGCAAGGTCGTATATTTAATAGTTTTTGAATGCCATTCTAATTTCTGTTATAAAGAGCGATCGATACTTGAAGGTATAAACCGCTCCACCTGCCTTTAAAAAATTTTAAACGCGATTTTCTCGAAATGACATTTTCAAAATTGCTGACATCATAACTCAACGAGAAATTGACCGATAACTTCAAATTGAAACTGAGTATTCTTGTATATATTTATTATACAATAATCTACGATGGTTGAAAATTGTAAATTTGGCAAAATAAAAAGACCATTTCTTTACCCCAACAAACGACACTTTTTTTAAGACGACGCCATTTTGTTAATTTTGATATTTTTCAAAAGTCGTCGAAATACCTTCAACTTTAATAACCTTTTTGAATATTTTTGTTTCAGCTACTCATTTGTGCGAAATCATGTCAGCAGCTGAGGAATTTTTTTCACATAATTCCATTATTTTTCAATATTTTTGTAAAAAAAAATCTTAAAATATAAATAAAAGTATACCTAATTATGTCCAAAAACCTTCAAAACATTCTATTAAGTACTTTCTTTTAAAAAATTGCCGAAAGTCGCCTAAGTTTTCAAAAGTTACACTGGTATAGCCCTTTGAGTGGTCTCTTCATGTAATGCTAAAAAAAAGGGTGACTTTTGGGATTTTGTTTTCGATAACAAGGAAATTATATAAATTGCTTATTCGAAAGATATTTAGATTTGAGACAACGTTTGAGCAATATTTAAAAAAAAAACTTGAAAAAGTCAAAAAATGGCAAAGTAATCAAAAGTGCACTGAAGCGCGTCGCTGATGAATTGGTCCAATTGTGTACACGATAGCGTCCGTAATTCTCAACTGAAACATACATAAATACTTTGTATATCGATTATATCATTTATGTTTTTACTCTATATAAACCTTAATAAACCGGCAGAAACCGCAAATATTTTTTTTTCTCGTTTTGAATCTGGAAATCAGATTTTAACTCAAAATTTTTGTATATTTTTTTTTGTATACATTGTGAAAAACAATCAAAGTGGCATGAAACTGTGGTTCATATAGAACATTTTATAGTACTCTACAAAACGCAAGTTGAATCAGGTCGATAAGTCAAATAGTTTTACCGTAATCGTGTACACGTCACCGTATTTGTATGTACACCGAAGTTCGACACGTGCACATATTATTGGTAATATTTCATAAAATATTTGAAATTCAGGGCTGTAATTTTAAGGGGATGTTAACAGATAATTTTGGAACAGATTAAGCTACAAGAAAATATATTTTTTTAGCATCACATTAAGAGACCCCCTTTAAGTGCTCAACAGGGCAGACCAAAGCAAATGCACTTGCAAAATAGCTGACAAGTCTAACTGATCACAAAATGTACCATTAAACTGCTAAGCACACATTGCCACATTAAGATAAATGATTACAAAACCAACATTTGCACAACAATAAATAATCAAAATTGCTGTTGTAAAATGAATGCGAAATTACAGTATTTGTGTTAACTGCATATCAAATTTCCAAGTGTTTTTTTTTTAACAACAAAATAGCAAACCAAATTAAAAAAAAAAACATTTCATTGGATACCCTCTATGTATGGCTGTTTCTTAATATATCAAATTGATGAATGTGAGTCAATTGTTAATTTATTTATGCTTACTGTTTGCAGTTACTCTTGAATACTCTTACTGCTGTTACTAATATTACTTTCGGTATTTGGCTGTGTTTGTTACAATTGTGATGGTAGTTACCTGTACACATAAATATGTTATATATGTATGTATTTATGTATGCACATTTTTAGGTACTTAAATACAGATGTTGAAGTAAGTGGGGGTGATTTTTAATTACTTAATTTTTACTATGTGCACATATATAAATACATATAAATTTTACAGTAAATAAATTTCAATGGACATTTTATGCTGCTGAAATTTGACTTGCAACAACGTAATGCCACAATGCGATCTGCATTCCATTATGTGAGCGGTCGTTTCCTAGCTCCTTTATGGAGTGGTCGGGCGCTGCGTTGCGTTTGGCTATCAAATTTTATGACGCATATTTTATGGTGTACAATAATAAATACAAGCAAGTAAGTACAAAAGCTGCTAACATTTTAAAACAGCACCAAATGAATGTGATGTATAGAATTTGTTGCAAGGGTGAAATTTAAGAATATAAGTTTACTACTGTTTTAAACCCTAAGGATATACTAGTATTGTCCCGTGTACCTAAATGGAAAAGGACTGTTTGTCTGTTTTTACAATTTCAAGATATGTATGTAAGTATGTAAAGTTGAAAATGCATTCAGTATATAATGAAATGTTTGCATTTACAATATTTTCATTTGTGTTGCTAATATTGAAGGAAACAATAAAAATCTATGTGTGCTTAAGTTGGCAGTCATGTCTGCAAACCTGCATACTTACATACGGTGAATAAAATTTGAATGTATTATATTTGCTATTACAACTTAAAAGCGTTTGAATTACTCAGACTAATGGGAAGCCATTTGAAACTCACAGCTCGTTATACCAAAATCAAATTAATTGCTAAATTAAATACTCAAATTTATTTTTTTTAATTCGGCTTGAATACAACTCTTCGAAATACTAAAAATATGTGTAATTTTCGACACCAGGTTCGTGTTCAGTTTAAAAAATTTACAATAATCACTCCGACTGTAATGGAATAAATCGACGGAAATTAAAAAAAAAAACTACAAAACAGGAAATAAAACATTGTTCACTAAACATATACTTTAATTCACTAAAAGAATTACCCATCGTAGAACTAACTAACTCTTTGAAATATCTCGAAAACTGTTCTACTTTTGTAATGTACGACTATCAGAATACAGCGAAAAATTTAAAATAAAATTGTTGTATTTTATCATAATTTTTCTGATATTGAAAGAACGCATATTGAAAGAACCGATGATGAATAGGAAAAAGTAAAAAAAGCTGTCTTTTATGCAATGCCGAAGGCTTCATACATTTCATGAATGGAAAAATGTATGAGAGCCGAATGTAATATTAATTCTGTAATTATGATTTTGACTGCTATAATAGTCCCAATAATAATCAGGAGTTTTGGCTCAGAATGCATTATATGTACATATATATATATTTATCCAATCTTAATGATTTTCACAGCTAAAATTGTTCTTATAGAAAATTTTAATTTTTTAGCTGCTTAAATGGAGGCGTTTTCGTGCTTATTGCAATATCTGAACAATCGGTTGTATCGGTGCTATATGTTACAGCTCTTTGTTCTTTATGATTTCCAATTTACACCTATGTCTAATAATGTTTGATATCACTGCGTTACAAACATCGCGTTACACACGTTCTGTCCTATGAACCAAATATACTTTTTTGGAAAGGGAGAAAAAATAAAAATACACGTGTATCGGCGATTTTCATGTACACGTCAGTTTTTTTTTTTATGTATAAAGTATTTTTTCTATATATTCTTTATATCCTTTTATACATAAAAAAATCGCCGATACATGTTTATTTTTATTTTTTCTCCCCTTTCCGAAAAAGTATATTTGGTTCATAGGACAAAATTGATCATTCAAACTGTTGAAATTTTTCTTCAGTTTTCTAATAAATAGGAAATTATTTGTGTCAATTGGTGCTGATAAGGAATTCCACAAGGTACCCACTGTGGGCCTTTATTGTTCCTTAATGACTTGTCCCAAAAATTCAAATTCTCTAAATGCTTAATGTTTGCAGACGATGTTAAACTGTGTTTAAGAGTCCGTGATATCTGTGACTGGATAAAACTCTACCACTCTTTTCAACTATCAATTAAATGCTTGCTCTCTAAACCCTTCTTATGAGATTAAAGGTTTGGGTATAATATTTGACTCTAAACTCTCTTTCTCTAGTCATATTGACTTAATTGTTTCGAAATCTTTTGCAATGATTGGATTTGGCGTTACTCTGGAGACTTTAAAGATCGCATGACATTGAAGTCACTATATATTTCTTTGGTAAGAAGTCGTCTTAAGTACTGTTCAATAATATGGAATCCATTCTATGAAGTGCACTCATACAAAATTCAGAGAGTTCAAAAAATGTTTACCAAAATAGCATTGCGTAAACTTCGTTGGCCTGATGGCCTACCATCGTATACCAGCAGGCGTAAATTACTTGGCCTCCAAGCTTTATATGAAAGAAGAACTTGTTCCTCGCTATTGTTTGCCTACAACATAATTAATTCTTATATCAAATGCCCTGAGCTGCCTTATTTATTCGTTCCCTACATTCCATCGCGTGATCTTCGGCATAATAGATTATTTGTCGAAGACACTTATAAAACAAAACGTCTGTCATCATATTTCCATACTCGTCTTTGAAGGAACCAGCCCCTATTTTGAAACCACTTGGTTGCTGTCTTATTTTCTGATAGAATTTTCGGGCCTCATTCCTACTTGCCTGCATCTCTAGCACTTCAAACTAATGTATTTTTGCCTCTTGATTCTCCTTTTTAAAAAGACATCTCACAATAAGTCGATGAAAAAATTCACTCACTAATAATTTAAGTTGACGAATCCGGCTCACAGTTAATAGTAATCCCAAATATATTAACATATTTATACATATAGGTCGTACATATGTAAATTTTTATGTTGGAATACCAACTTTCATTGTTAAATACTAATCTTTATTAAACAAAAATTTCGATTCGCGTCAATGCATAATCCTTCTATTTGCTGATAATAGCTTATGGACTTGTGAAATTCACATCTTATAAAATAAGAAGCTCAATCCTTTCTATGCTTATACTTACATACTACGTGATCGTACATATAAAACAGGGTAACCTAATATTTACGCACGCCGTAAATTTCTTGTCAAAAATTTCTCATGCTCATACAACTTGTATGGGACTAAATTCTTGCGTGTCATTTTAATTTGGCGTTTTTGACAGTAAATGCGTTGCGTACATAAAAAAATAAGCAGAAAAAACCAGCACACAAATTGATTTCGGTTAATCAAATGTAAAAAAAAAACTAGCTTAAGAAACGAGCGCGTGGATATTAGATTGAGCTGTAAGTAAGTATGTATTTATATTTCAGTGCACACAGCCAGTTAAAGCGAAGTTACTCTAATCTCTATATGAACCTTGTCAACCAGTCACCCAAACACTCTACGAATGCTTGCTAAGCACGTATTTATTTATACCTTTCATCTAATTTCACTACCTGTGGGGCCTTACTCCACATTCTGCTCTTCTCCTTGCAGTTACGCCAAAGCATGGACCGCAACTAACCGGAGGTCGGCCTCGATACCAAAACGACGACATTGTGCGTATGAACTGCACGTCCGGGCCATCGAAACCGGCGTGTCATCTAAGTTGGTTAATTAATGGCGTACATGTGAACCGGACATTTCTGCGGCTATACGACCCAATCATTGTCGGACGTGAGGGTTTGGAAGTGGCACGATTGGGATTAGAATTTCGCGTACGTAAAAGATTTTTCAAGCATGGCGACATGAAATTGAAGGTGCGTAATTGTAATTAATTTAATTTTCTTAACTTTCAAGTATGTACGAGTTTGTTAGCTTACCACATTGTTTTTGTAAAACAACTGTTATAAGAGTGTGAATTTTATCTTGTCAATTGTGTCTAATACTAAGAAAAATAAGCTGTCATCGATTGTACTACACGTAGTTTAAGCAGCCTCTAATGCACTTCAATAAAAAAACATATTTATCTGTTAAAGAGTTTATGCTACTAATTTGACGGTTACTAAATTCAATAACAGCCTGGAGGCCCATGCCGTAATAAGCGGCATCTATCGTCGAAGTGTCGCAGTTTCGAAGTCGAAAAAAAAAATATTTTCGCATTGCTCGAAAAATTATGGCACATAACTCAAATGATGCAGTCTTGAGTCACTAGAGACGGCAGAGTATGTTAAGAAATAGTAAATAGTTAAAACTTTTTTTTGTAATAAAGTTGGATGAGCTGTTGAACAGATTTCTCTTTAATTTAAAGGGTTAAAAAAAAAACAAATTTATTTAAAGAAAAATAAGAAAATATACTTTAAATATGAAAGTCCAGGTATTTGCTTTAAAGTTGAAAGATTCTTAATTAACAGTTTTCTCTAAAATTGATCGTTGTAGAACGATTCGAGAAACTTTTGAATACTAAAGCGTACTCAAGTGCAACTTATTTTTATTAAGAATGAAGCACAAAATCCGCTTATCGATATTCCAAAAAAAAAAATCGGCTTGCTCGAGCCTGACCTAGTCCCGACTTAATGCCGAACCGATTCTGAAATAGTCTCAAAATAATCCGAAATGGTACTGAATAAGTTTTCTTTTTAAGGACTTGGAAACTTTTTGTCACTCATAATTATTATGAGAAACATTTATAATATAAGTCTCATAATTAAAGTTGAAGACTTAACAACTTCTTCCTACCTCCGTTTTGTTATGAGAAGACTTTTATAATAAAAGTCTCAAAATAAAGGTATTTCAAGGCTTTAAAATATTTGTCCCGCTAATAAATATTATGTGAATACTTTCATAATATGAGTCTCAAAATAAAACCGATGGCTTTAAATATTTTTCTCAATCATAATTATTACCATAAAATAAATCTTTGAATAATAGTTATAAACTATTCGAAATATTTGTATCTTACTATAATAATTTTTGATTTGATCTTACTATAACAATTTTTTACCTAATACATGCAATCTACTTGTTTCATTTTTTATCATGCGGCTGCATCATAAAAACAATAGTTTCATTCTTTTTGATATTTTTTCTAATACCTTGAGAAAAAAACATGAAAATTTAAGTAATCCCTAAAACGTAATTTCACTAATTATTTCTATTTAACTTCTAAAAAAAAGTTGGAAAAAATATAGGTTTGCAAAAAAGTAAAGGATAATGAGTAAATGTAGATAACATTTATAGGATTTTTGGGGCAGAGTAAAAAGATTCAAAGAAGATTTTAATATATTAGAAAATAAAGATAATTATTATTAGTGTTAAGGAAAAGTTGTAAGGAAAAAACAACAATACGCGAAGCGGTAGAAATTATAGAATTATTTCGAAGATCACCACTTCTCCTCAACAGACTTATTTTTTCTTGGCCTCCACGGTAGTCGAACCAACGAGAACTAAGCAACAATTAATCCGGCAGCTAAACGCGCTGTGCTAAACTCACGCTGTGTGAAATGTTGTGATTTTCCCTCTTTTCTTTCTTGGGCATCACCAGCAGAGTTTTCATGCAAAAGCATTAAAAATTGCTTTTACCAAATCTTGAGAGTGCTTTGGACGTCTGTTCTTAGATTTTTACCCCTTTGAGGGTACCAACCCGGTATTTGATGGCTGCTTTATTTATTTAATTTAATTTTCGGGCCGCATTCCCGTTTGATAACATCGCATCATTTTCGTACTCACGTCTTTTTGCCTGTAGTTTCTTCTTCCTCCATTTTTTCCCGGTACCGATCAGCATTTTAGGAGTCGCTGTTAAGCTTATAAATAACTAAAATATTATTACATTTTTATCGGCAATGAATTTTAGATGTTAAACATAGCAACGTGTAAATAGTGGTAGCTTAACTACTTACTTGGTTGTTTAATGAAGATATAAATTTCGTCAATACGAAATAAGGCGGGTTGGCTTTGCAGCCCGAGGCTTTTTATTTGATGTTAGTCGAAGAAAAAATTTAAAGGAGATGTGATGAGGAATTTTGGTGAACTCCAATATATAAACTTTTATTTCTATCATTTAAACCTTTGTTGTTTTTCGCATAAGATCGTCAACTGGAAGAATATTCGTGTAGATAGTTTGTTCCTAACATAGAAATCAGACTGCTTATTGGAAAAAAATCGGTTGTTTAAAGAATGCCAGTGTTACATAAAGTAAAAAAATAATTAAAGCACCGTTTGCGATTCGTGTATTAATTAATGTCTTGTTCTTTTTAATTATGATAAGTTTAATTAAATCTTAAAAAAAAAAGGCTAGCAAAAGCGGAAGAAGTATAACTTAGCTTATAAGCAAAATTTTATTTAAAAGTTCAGCAAAACTTTAGGAAGAAAGCTTTGCTCAAAACCATGTATGGTATGTGCCGCGTTATATTTTTGCGTTTCTTACCATAGTTGCGATATAAATACACATGTGTGTGAGTTAAGTTTTTTATGGTAAAGAGAACCAGAAATTGAAATTCTTCATGGTTTTCACAACCTCATAGTAAATATAACAGAGAGTCAGTGTAAACATGCATATGCAATAAATGTATTTCATGCATGATTTATCTGCGAAAAAGTTCAGAATGACCAAGTTTAGCGTGACAACAAAGGGTTCCTACACACAAATATGACAACATACAAAAAAAAAACAAACCCAGTTGAACAAAACACAGAAGCACAGAGCAATAACAATATAAATCTTCGTATAGATGAATTCATTGACACACTAACAGCTAAATAACACACAAACATAAAAGTTTACTGACTACCATATCAGGCTTATGATACTAGCTCCTGTACCCATACAATAAAATGCGCTCAAACTCTCGTACAAACAGCGTGAGTTTGCTGCGTAAGCGCTCAGGGCGTATTTATAAAGCTTGTTGTATTTGTATTGCGGTTGTCCGCACACTCGGCGGCAATTGTGTTAACAGTATACTGTGAGTCATTAAAGTGCGTGGCAAGCGGGAGAGCATGTATGTACATAGATATGTAGCTACATATGCCAGTGCGCATTCTGTTGGCTCGTGACCAAGTGTGGTATGCCGTGGCGTATACGTAACAATTTCTTAAATCACTACGCATTTAAGTTCCAAGGCATGAATGCGGCACGTATTGTACAATTTTGGATGCTTGCAATGTTTACACTGTTTTTTTTTTTCTTTTATTACTCTGCCACTTGTTTGCTGTAGCAATAAAAGTGGGGAGCGAAGTGTGCAAGTACATAAAGAGAAATATGTAGGACAAATATGAATGCTATTTGGCTGTTATTGTTGTCACACGCTTGTTGTGCACAGTGGTTTCCCTTGTGGCGACCAATGGTTAAATCGGTATTATCTGAATGTTAACCACAATTTTGCCATGACTTGGTGCAATTTGTTAGTCCCTGTACAAGCTGAGACCAAGCCCATCTTCATTTAGTTCTAATTTTTTCACGGGCGCCCCTCTTGTCTTTGTCTACCAATGTGTGCCAAGTGTAGGATCTTTTCACCTTAAAATCATTACCAATACGAGTGTCATTGCCAAGCCATCGCAATCGCTGCATTTTAATGCCTTTATCTATGTCTATTTCATTGTTTAGCTAATACAGCCAACTATTTCGTTTTATACTTGGACCTATCCAGGGGTTGATCCAGAAAAGATTCTTAGGGGGGAGAAAAATATTTTATACCTCTAAACTAAAAAAAAACATTAAAATTATGATTTGAATTTTAGTGGTATTTTTTTATGTGTTATTTCTAAATGGTATACAAGTAATCTATAAGACGTTGAGCACTTGGGGGCGGGGAAAAGTACCGCCACTGTAACTATCACCAAGGCGAACTGGACCATAAATTGTTTGTGCTGAAACGTACACATATAATGTCTATCACTGGTTGAAAGTTTAAACAGCTTACAGTAACCCAGGTCCCAATGAGCAATGAATTTTATTTGTTGCCAGCAATAAAAAAAAAAATTTACATTAATAAAATAACTATGTGTCTGCAAGTAGGTGTTTAATCTAAAATTTAGGGCCTTCCACTCCATATAAAATGCCCAAGCAATTTAATATTATTTCATTTCATTTAATTGTTAGACAAATAATTCAAGTTTTCTGAAACTTGACTTTCTTAGCTTTCGTTTAAAATGATCACTCATAGCATTTCTAAAATAATAGCTATATTTTAAAAATCAATTCTTTTATTAGATTCTGATAAAAAAATTTAAACTATACATGACTTTATTACTAAGAACTGGATGAAGTAAAGATTATTCATCGAAAACATAAAATTTATACCAAAATATAAGAAAACACAGAATTGTGTTTGGCGTAAGATCTCAATTTGCTCTAAATTTTTGTCTATGAATGGCAATTCATAAATATTTTTTGCTGAATCTCCTATGTATAACTTGAAATTATAATGGAAAAATTTTGCATTCTAAAGTCCACAAAAAAATTGCATTCTCCTAAGTAGTTGCGTACACTCTGTTCACAAATTATAGCACAAAGACATTAAGACACATTTGGAAAATTATTTAAAATTATGTATTAATTAAAAAATCATTAAGTCTGTAACAAACACCATTGAATTTAAATTGAAAAAAAAAAATTAGAAACATTTGTGTCATATTAAGAATTTTATGGAGTACGCAGATAGGTAGTTCATTTTAATTTAGTAACAATAAAAAAAATATTTAGAATTTAATGGGGTACGCAGATAGGTAGCTCATTTTATTTTAGTAACACAAAGTGCAAGTTTCTAGTTGCTACTAATTACCAACAATTTTTGACAGTTATTTGGCTGACGCTAAAATTTAATTATCCAAAAAACTGCATACTCAAAAATATTCTTAAAAAAAACATTTTTTAAAAAGTTCAAAATTTTGATGAAAAATTTGTTCTTAAAGAATGAATAATATTTTACTTTAAAAATGATTTTAATTAATTTGCAGAAAAATTAAGTACCTTAATCTGTCAATATGTGGTTGTGCAATAATTGGTGAACAGAGCATATTAGCATTGTAAACAGGAAAATTATTTTTTTTATTATTTTACTCTGGCGGTGACCACTGTGGGCTGCCTTCAATATTTATGTAACTTACTAGCTGTCGAAATAAAGAAATTTATATTTGTTGCTTTGTTTAGTTAGTGGCAATCTTACTTAAATAAGTTCAAATAGAAATAGCGTCAATAATGATTGCAAACATGTGCTTGTGTAGATGCCGTGAATGTGTGAGTGTGTGAGTGTGCGAAGAGATGCTTGTGTGCGATTAGGTCGACTTAATTGAATTACATAATATTTTGCCTTTTTTTCTATCAGCAATTGATTTAATAAAAAATGTTTTTCTTCACAGTGTATAGCGAGAATATCTACGATATATTGGCAAAGCAATGAAGAAAGTGCAGCATATGAAAAGCCTCAAAAGATACCAGTACTCGAATCGCGTGAAACTGTTGTCGCAAAATCAAGATTGCGGGACAAAACGTTAGAAGGTAAGATGATATTTTCAGAGTATAAAATATATGTTCATTTAAATTTTTTCGCAAGCAAAGCTAAGTACATAAATACACATCAGAATGATATATTGATGGGTAAGAAGTTTTACAGACTCCATATACACGTATATGAACCAAGTGATTATAATATTTGATTATCTCAACTACTTTGCAATGAACGATCCACCACAGGCTTTGTTGTTTAGTTAAACCAGCTAGGTTTATTCCATATCTCGTCTTATGTTTATACACTTTACTTTATTTGCTCAAAGTTCAGAAAGTTTTCCGAGTCATATTAAGTTTTTGGTCCTTTATTGATTCATTACCTGTAAGTATTTCCCGTCAGAAAAAAAGCCCCGACTCCCAATGAGTTGCGAAAAAAAAACTAATGCGTAAAATGGAAAAAATTATAATTTTGAAACAAAAGTGAGAAGCATTTTATTCGCTTTATCGCTCTGAAGTACTTACTATATATATTTTTATTATTCGTTGTAAAGCTTAATTTTCACAAATTCACTAAGGTTGCCAAACTTTTTTACCCAGAAATTCAGTATAAGCTCTTTCAGCGCTAAAAAATCAGTACATTTCATTACACTTGATGTGATGTAAAGACAAGAATGATAGATAGAGCTGGAAAACTAATGATACTCTAATTATTGATAGTTTTCGATGCTTTTAAAATTACAGCAATTATAATTGATATAACTATCGAATTCCATTAATAAATAAAATCTTATTTTTAAAGGATTTTACTAGTAAGGGATTAGAAGAAATATATATAATAAATTTTTGCACATATTTAACACTTAGCATTATCAATTCATTGCTGCAAATGATTGAAAATTTGTTTACTTAATTTTAAGCCCCCGCTATGGTTATTAAACGATATGTTCTCGGTGACGAGTTTTTAAACGATTTTTTTTATTTCTAGACATTAATATTGCTTATAAAATTTAAGTACATAAAGTGCCGACAAAATAACGTTGATTTTTGACAATTTTGTTATTTTGCACTTCGTTAACGTTTTATAATACCAATTATTTTGGAGCAAAGCTACGACTTATATAGAGTAAAATTATTATTAAATTAAATTTACTTAACGATATATTCCCAGCAATAAAATAATACAATCGACGATGTTTTTTCTTTCTAATTTATTTAAGATATGTATTTATTTGTTTCAAATTATATTTACTTATTATTTTTTTTTTAAGTATAGAATTTTATTTAACTAAAATCGTATATGTCTAAAATTTTGAACACAATTAAAAAAGCAACAAAATTAATTAGAATTTCCTTGTTTTTTAAGAATTTTTAAACGATTTCGTAGCCCATTTAATTTTAGGAAAAAAGAGCAGGTTTTAAGTGCCGATTAAATACTGTTTTTTTTTTTTTCAACAAAATGAAAGTGTGCAATTTATTTTAATTACGTTAACTTCTAAAGCACGGCTTAAAATATTTTTCAAATTTTCTATTGCTTGAAAAAGTACTTTACCGTTGCTGTAAATTTCTTTGTAATTTTTTTCGTTAGAGCTTCAAACTGATTTGAGAAATTTTTATAAAAGAAAACTTCTTTTTCATTTTTTGGGGCATCATTTTATAAGAATTTTTCGATTTCTTTGAGAACTGAATTTTGTAAGTTTAAATATTGAATGACAATTGGAATACTGTCGATAATCAATAAAAACTATTTAAAATTTAATAAAGTGAAAACTATCGATGCTATTGATAGTGCCATCCATTATTTCCAAGCTCTATTTCTTCATTTTCTTCAATTGTGGATGTGTGATGTCAAATGATCAATACGCTTGTACTAAGTATATATAGATATGCAATTCATTTTAAAATTTACTTTTATTTGAGAGTGAACAATTGATAAAACTAAAATGCGAATTCTCTTTTTACCCCACACTGCAAACATTAAATACAGTTTTTTTCTAATTAATTTTTCCGAAAATTAATATGATTTGCGTACGGAATCTGGAATTGAAAATTTTCAGTACAGCGAGTGACAACTCAGTATTGTCCTTCCCAAATCAGTATATATATTTCATAATTACTCTCGTTAAATACAGATTTATTTTGCGAAAAGCGTTTTAATAGCAGAAATACACTCAAAGGTTTGCTTTTTGCTGCTATTAGTTTTAATAATCACTAAAGAAACAGCCGAGAAATAAACGCCAAAATTTTAATTTACCCATTTAAAAGCAGTCCACGATTTGGTTAAAACTTTAAGCGATTTACAATACTTACACAAGTAAATCCACTTAGCCGTATCTAATTCAAGAGTCAAAAATCACCCTGTACTGCTTAAAAACGTTCAAATTTCAAAAAAAAAACATTGTTTCAAATATGTAGAGACGACCAGTCTTTAATTTGACACTTTATGTACAAACTTATTTATTTAAGTGTCCTTTTTTTTGGTCTATAATTTGCAATTACTTTTTTCATTACAACTCGTATCTTTTGCCCGTACAAAAAAGAATGGCCGTCATTAATTTTAAGTTAACCCACACATGTATTATGTATACATATATTTGTATTTTAATGACGTATTGAACCTAATCTACAATAATTTTTATTTCTCTAGTTTAACCAAAAAATATTATAAATAACTATTTTTATATCTTTATATTCTTTTCTCAGATTGATTTACATCTCTTCGTTTAAGAATGTTAACTAACTTTTGAATTTTTTTTTCCACTTAAAAATAAATCTCAGCTTTTTATATTTTTGATCTAACATGAAAATTATTTTTAATTTTTACATTTCTTCTTTCAGGACGAGGTGAATTCAAATAAAGTACTGTTCATTAATAAGCTTATTGGTGGTTGGTGGTCATACTCGTATATCAATAGTCCTATTTTGGTTATAGGATTGTACTACTTAGAATGCTAGATAGCAAGAGGTTTCTTTTTGATAATTTGTTAGTTGCCTTTTCTATTCCACAAAAAAAAAAAAAACACGAGCATACATAATATGAAAGTAATTGCCAAAGCACACCGGTTAAGATATAGTAAGTTTGGAACTTGAACTTTATTGTACAAATTTTAATGGGTTACAAACCTACATTCTCAAAAAAACCTCACATTTTTTTTTAAAACAAATCTTCTTTTTATGACAGTGTGTTCAAATTTAAAGCTTTGTACAAAGCTTGAAGTTCTTGGACTAAGGTAGCGTAGAGAGCAAATTGTCTTCGTGTATTTTGATTGGGCAAAGTTTACCAATTTACTCAATTCAACGCTGTCTAAACGCCGCATTATGTATTTTAATGCAAAACTAACAAAAATGAATTAATATATATTATTATTGATTAAGACCCACTGAAATGATGTATACATTACCAGCATAATTGCCAGTTGTAACACAATATTCCTTTAATATTTATCATTTCACATTTTCCGCTATTATTCAACTCTCAATTCGATATCTTTGAAAAAATAATTCGATCCTTATTTAATATAAAAAAAATGTATCTTCTTTATTGCAGATAATCAACTTAAGTATGCTGGCACTTCATCAGCAGCCACATCATCAGCGGCGAAGCTTAGTCGTCCATTAGCCGCACGATACACTATTCTACTACATTTCACTCCAACACTAATTCTACTCTTGCTCCCTGCTTTAGTAGCTATACTGCCTCTATCAATAGCATTTTTATGTCAATATTGCCAATTTAATATTAATCTACGCCAACGAGGCTATCGATTTCTGACGTGTCACGGATGCTCCAGCGTTTGGCAATGTACACATAACCTTCACTCGAATGCCAGATGACAATTAGCTTTGACATATTAATTATTATGGCAGTTACATAAGCAGAAGCTGCTGCAACAACAGTAATAAGAGTGCTTAGCCGTCGCCAGTGTATTGTTGATTATGAGTTTTTTTACTTTTTTTTCATTAAGAAACCCTTTTTTTTTTACTTTATCTCAATTTGAACTGAATTGTGAATGCTATGTAAAAGTGTATGTAGGCATGTTTAAAATCACAAAAAACGATGGGTCGGAGAAAAGTAGCATATAGAAAATATTATAGATATAAACATACTATTTTTATGTAATAAGGTTTATTGTTTTTTTTATAAGAATTAACATTTGACTTGCTCTTTCTCATTGCTGAAGTTTAATTTATTAAAGGCTTTTTTTTACTTTGAAAATTGTTCCGTTCAATAAACGTTGAGCAATGGCCATGTTTATCAGTAACATATCCTTTTCATTGAAAAAAAATTTCCGAAAATAAACGTTTTTAGATCTAAACAACAAAATATCTTTAAAAATTTGGTTGGACTCAATAACTCATTTAAAATTTTTTTAAATTAATTGGGTTCAAATGTTATGCGAATAATTTGCAAATTTCAAATAACAAATAAAAAACTTTCGAAGTAGAGCGTCAACAAGAACCAGCTTATTATATCCTCGCGTATATCAAATTATGCGGTTAAGTCTACACACAATTTCAATGTTAAATGATGCCAAATCAAATTGTTTATATTAAACTAATTTACCCCGAATTTAACCAAAATAAATTACACACAATTATATATAAATAAAAAGGGTGTTTATGTGTTAGCGCATGTAAAATATAAAACGTAATTCTTTTAAATTCTCAAATTGTTTTATAGAAGTTTTAAAAATTTTCGAGTATGCAGTTTTGTAGTCCATTCTCTTTACTCAAGTATGACAATTAGCAAGTTTCAACCGGCAAAATATTGCCGTTAATTTTTGAGAGTTTCTTTGATACCCTTTTTTCACATAACTATTGTGGCACTGCAAATATTTGCAGATTCAGGCCGATGACACTGTGCTACAAAAAAAAAAAAGAATCTAATGCTATTTTTCTACACCCCAAAAATAATATTTTATCGTTTAAAAACTGATTTATCGTATTTTTATGTATTTAAAAAATTTTAATGATTTTTAATTGTAATACGGTTTAAGAAAGATCAGTGTTTGCGCTTTTGAAATAAGAAGGTGTTTTTTTCGCAACAATCTAAAATTTCGAATTTAAAGCTGATTTTTTGTATGTTTTTTAAACTAAAAATATAGGTGGCTTCAAATTCTTATAGTTCCTACGCTTCCCAACAAAACAAGCGTTAATTTATGAAAATTGGCTCAAATTAAAATAATAAAAAAGGTATATAGGCTGCAACTGCGCTCAAATGCGCCAGCTAGTGCACGTCGGTTTGTTCAAAGTCCCGTCGAAAAAATATATTTCGATAGAGAAAACGCTGAACTTTCTTAAACCGTTGTAAAATTGAAAATCGGTTATAAAATGGCTTCGTTAAAAAAACACGAAAAATCAGTTTTTAAGCGATAAAAAAATATTTTAAGGGTATAGAAAATTTTTCGAATCCGGAGTTGTATTGTACTCAAACAGACCAAGGGCTCTGCCGCTGTATTGCTACCAAGCTCAAAGTATGATCAGCTACCAAGCTTTATTCTTCATTTCATCTGCAGGTTAGCTTTCAAATTTAAAATAAAACAATTATTAGTTACCGACTTTAGTTTTTACTAACATTTTTTTTCTTGTACTGACACAATTTATTGTACATAAATAACGACATATCCTACTAACTACTCATACATTATTACATTCGCACACAGTTGCTATCGCCGTATGTAAATACACTTGAATTACTTTAAAAGTACAAAACTATTAATTGTAAAGCAAAAAAACAAAGCAAAAATACTTTCTAGGTATAAGTGTTTAATTAAATGCATAGGTAGTGGCTCTTTGTTAGACTAAGTTAATAAACAAAATTGCTTAAAAATAAATAATGTAATACACAAAAAATGTTAACTAAAATAAGTAAATCTTGTTTAGATTTCAAACTTGGTTTTGATTGGCAATACGAAAAAACTGATGCAAAGCATTAAGTAAAAAACTTTAATTATCGAGAGGATAGTTTAAATAGTCAATCGGTTTGTTTATACGAATACATAAAGCCTTATGAAGGATGTCAATTTGAAACCGTATATCGAAGCAATTGCTCTCAACCAGTTTTAATCTTTGTTGTTTAGCTTTAAGTTTTAAATATTTTTAAGCTAGTGATGCAAGTCAAAAGCATACATGTATTTTCGATCTGATGAAGGCCATGAAAACATTAATTAAAATTGAAATGAAAAGTAAAAGGAGGATACAGTTTTACGTATTAAACAGCAATGAAATGTCTTTATTGATTTATATGATCACAAATCACAGTTTCCTTTGTTCTATTATGTTAAATTTTTAATATCTTTTATTTTTTATGAAAAGATCTTGAATTTTTCCCAACTAATACTAACTGGCAGGTATCAGGGTATGCATACAAGTATTTTACCCAGTTGTAATATTTGCGTAATTCCAAGTTAGACTGTAATGCTTTACGAAAAAATGTATATAAAATGTACGTTAGAATAAATTTTAACTGCGGAACGTTTGTTCTTATGTCAAATTATTTTAAAGATATGTACTGATTAATGCTGCAGACACGAACATACATAAGGAAAGTGTAATGTAACTTCAGTGGCAATAAGCCATTTTGTGTTTCTATGGTTGTTGAGCACTAAGCAGTTTTCATTAGTAAAATACTAATTTATTGGTTCAAATGTCTCATACCTTTTGCAAAATAATGCTAAACAGAATAAATTTAAATATATGCTAAACAAGCTAATATGAATATACCTTATTTAAAACTGTTTTTTTTTGTATTAAGTTTTGGAGCATATCAAGTTTTGGGACATACTGTAACAAAACATCAAAACAAAGCAATTCGATAACATCAAACTTATTCGGTGTATCGAATATAAATCATCGATGCATCGATACTTTTCTGCATTCCTATTTTAAAGTCATTCGAAGTTTGAAATTATCTTGAGTTATGTTAGGCATAGTTAATATGAAAATTTATTTTTTCTTTTGTATTTCTTTATATTCAATATAACAATCAAGTTAGATGTACGCCAGTGCTAGGTATCGCTGGCTTAGAGTGCATAGATACTAAGTCAACTTTTAACACATATTAGATTTTCAGAAAAAATTAGAGAGAAAATATGTTATACTTACGTATATAAGGAAAAGTCGACTTAGCGCTTTTGCACTCAAAGCCGATGATATTTGAAATTACTTCAATTAACTACTTACTACCAAAATATTGATAGTTAAAGGTAAATCCATTTTATTAGTTTTAAGCTAGCGTAAATAAATTTAACTAAACATAAGTCATATCAGCTGACAGTGTATGTATAAAAAAGAATCGTGAAAAAAACGAAAATTTCTTTGAAATAAATAAATTTCAAATGTCTATAAAAATTTCGTTTCTTAATTTTAAAATAGTCGCAGGTAAGTATTTAAAATTGAAAAGAGTTGATGTCGGTCCTCATATAAGAGCATTTTTGTATTTTTTTTTTGTTTTTGATAAGTAATTCTTGGTAAACACATTTGTCTGCGCTTACGTTTTTTTAAATTTTTGTATGACGCTTTGTTTTGATTTTTGAGTAAAATTTTTACGTTATATACATCTGCATTTTTGATATTCACTCTTTTAGTGTATCTACAAAAATTCACTATTTGATAAAAATTTTTAGTAGATACTCAATTATCATACCGCCATAGAAAAACTTCAGTTCTATCAGGGGACTTACATTATCGCATTAGCATTTTCTTCTGTGGTAATTAGATTCTAACATACCAATTTCTAGATTAAAATTTTACTATGCAACAATTTCAAAGTCATTGTCTGGGGCGGAATGATTCCAACTCAGGGAAAAAGATCTAGACCCATTTAGTAAAGTCTCCAAATCTTGTTGAATTCACACGTCACCGCTTTTGACAATTCTCTTGTTAAAGTAGACATACTAAAATTCGATAAAATTTCACTTTTTTTAATGACACTATTAACGCTTAAGCGATTTAAGTCGAACTTAACTTAGCCCACCATTTTTCTTTATCAATCTCAAAATGACATCATTTGGTATTCTCAAAGCAGCCGAGGTCTCAATTTTTCTCTGCCATCAAAAACGTATACCGCGTCCAATACCTTCAAGATTAAAGCGCTATAATCCAATCGAGTGAAATTATTTAGAAAGTAAAGCCACTGCGGCATTCATCTGCTGTATTCGCAGTAACAAAGACGTTAGGTCTATACATTTTCCAAATTAACTTTCTCTTGAACACTCCCATAGTTCGCTGATACTGTAATCGTCCCAGATTCTCCCATAAACTATAGGACGGCGAAAATAAGAAACTTTAATAGACTAGTTTTTCTTCGCCCAGAGCGGACTTAAGTAAAGTGTTAGTTATATTTCTTTTAAATTAAAACTGTCAATAGTGGTATGCTTGCGTAGACCTGAATGCGCATTGTATTTTTCGTCAAGTTACTGACAGGCTTGATCTCTAGCTCATCTCTTCTTGGCGAAATAAAACTAAACGTTCCCTCCAGAATTTCAAGACATATCCGGCCTCTCTTTCTGAAGCCATGTAAAAGTAATTTTGAGTTAAATGAGCCACTCCGTAGTTTGTGTCAGGACTTTAACACTCACTCCGGTTCTTTTGATATTTCAGACTCACATAAAGAAAACTATACTCAATGCTCTCAATAATTGATACATACATACATAAATATATATTACTATTTGATCAGCTGATTAACATTTGTTCTGTAGCTGAACAGTTTTAGATCTCGACACTTAACAAACCTCTGCCTTTCATGACTCGGCGCAACATATATGAAAAAAAACGAAAATTTCTTGAAATAAATAAATTTCAAATGTCTATAAAAATGTCGTTTCTTAATTTTAAAATAGTCGCAGGTAAGTATTTAAAAATGAAAAGAGTTTATGTCGGTTCTCATATAAAAGCATTTTTGTATTTTGTTTTTGTTTTTGATAAGTAATTCTTGGTAAACACATTTGTCTGCGCTTATGTTTTTTAAAATTTTTGTATGACGCTTTGTTTTGATTTTTGAGTAAAAGTTTTTACACGAGATTAAACGTGTACGTTATATAAATCTGCATTTTTCGTATTCACTCTTTTAGTGTATCTACAAAAATTCACTATTTTATAAAAAATTTTAGTAGATACTCAATTATCATACCGCCATATGAAAACTTCAGTTCTATTAGGGGACTTACATTTTCGCATAAGTAATTTCTTCTGTGGTAATTAGATTCTAACATACCAATTTCTGGATTAAAATTTTACTATGCAACAATTTCAAAGTTATTGTCTGGGGCGGAATGATTCCAACTCAGGGTAAAAGACCTAGACCCATTTAGTAAAGTCTCCAAATCTTATTGAATTCACACTTTTGACAATTCTCTCGTAAAAGTAGACATTACTAAAATTCGATAAAATTTCACTTTCTTAAATGACACCATTAACGCTTAAGCGATTTAAGTCGAACTTAACTTAGCCCACCATTTTTCTTTATCAATCTCTAAATGACATCATTTGGTATTCTCAAAGCAGAGGAGGTCTCAATTTTTCTCTGCCACCAAAAACGGGAACCGCGTCGAATACCTTCAAGATTAAAGCGCTATAATCAAATCGAATGAAATTATCTAGAAAGTGAAGCCACTGCGGCATTCATCTGCTGTATTCGCAGTAACAAAGACGTAAGGTCTATACATTTTCCAAATTAACTACCTCTTGAACACTCCCATAGTTCGCTGATATTGTAATCGTCCCGGATTCTTCCATAAACTATAGGACGGCGAAAGTAAGAAACTTTAATAGACTGGTTTTTCTTCGCCCAGAGCGGACTTAAATAAAGTGTTAGTTATATTTATTTTAAATTAAAACTGTCAACAGTGGTATGCTTGCGTAGACCTGAATGCGCTATTTTAGAGAAATGCTAGACATTGTATTTTTCGTCAAGTTACTGACAGGCTTGATCTCTAGTCCATCTCTTCTTGGCAAAATTAAACTATACGTTCCCTCCAGAATTTCAAGACAATTCAGGCCCCTTTTTCTGAAGCCATGTAAAAGTAATTTTGAGTTAAAAACGGAGTGGCCCGTAGTTTGTGTCAGGATTTTAACACTCACTCCGGTTCTTTTGATATTTCAGACTCACTTTTTTACATAAAGAAAACTATACTCAATGCTCTCAATAATTGATAAATTCATACATTAATATATATTACTATTTGATCAGCTGATGAACATTTGTTCTGTAGCTAAACAGTTTTAGATCTCGACACTTAACAAACCTCTGCCTTTCATGACTCGGCGCAACATATATGAAAAAAAACAAAATTTTTTTTTTTATATATCCGTGCGTCATGTGGATGCGGCTCTCGCGTCAGTCGGGCGAGTATGGAGGTATAAAACCGTTGGGACTATTATTATTATTATGATAGGAAATACTCGGTTTTTCTCTCAATTAACTCCAGCCAAGTTCCCTATGCTTCTTCAAGCTGTTTCAAAAAGGCAGAGTTTACAACGCAGCAGTAAAGTCCGATGATGTCATTGAAATTGGATAGTAGACGCCCGCTGCAACATTTAACGCTGCAACTCGAATTATCTTCTCCATCAGGTAAATGAAAAAGCAAATGACAGAGAGTCAGAGATTCTGTCTAAAACCTCGTTTACTATCGAACGGTTCGGATAGATCCTTTTCAATTCTAACAGAGCTCGTGGTGTTGCTCATCGTTATTTTTTATTGCCATATTAATTTTTCGGGGATATAAAATTCAGACATTGCGACGTGTAGATAGTTTCTTTTTGTGGTGCGTGGGCATTGCATCGCTTTCCAAATTTTATTAAAATCGATGCTTCGTTAAACAATGTGGAGGAAGATTTCTCTCATAATTAAAGAGTTATTATGACCCCTGTCGGCGTTAATTATTTTTTCAAGCATTTGTCCCACTCTTAAATACTCCTGTTATTCGTTGCACCATCTGATAGCCTCTTTCTCCTTCTCGCACAAAATGCATCTCTCCTCTTTCCGCAACTTATGATATCATTCCTACTTAGCCCACATTACGTCTAATCACAGCGTCTACGGGATCACGCGGTATCTATGCGAATTGGCTCGTCATATCGGTGGTATGTAGAGAGCAAGATATGTGTTTCTATTGCTTAGATTTATGTTCCAATTAATATTGCTATCAGGGAGCAGAAGTGCAAATCTAGCTACAAAGTGTCTGTTGTAATTGCAACTTTTCGACGTGGAGTTTTACTTGGCGACCAAGTCTCTCTTCCACCCAAAAATTAGAAACCAAATTTGCGCTCCTTTAAACTACACTGTGGTATTTAAGTGTCGCAACGGCCGATTGATTTTTTCCCCTTTACTTCAACTATCCCGGTAGATGCATGCCCCTTTATGGGTCCTGACATACTAGCCCCCAACTCAAAGCCCTTTAAATTTTTGCCATAGTCGTCATAAGAAAAGTCGGATTTCATTCGAGGCTTTTTTGCTCTTCAATGGTAATTCAGTTAACGTAGCAATCTGATCCTGGGGTGTTTTAGTAATCGACACAACTTTTAGCGAGCCTCGCTGGCTTCAAGACAAACGCGCATCTTAGTCGCATCAACTAATGTACAGGCGCTGAAAACCCTGGTTTAATAAAATTGTTTATGATTGTAAAGAATAGCGCTCGTAGAACAAAATAAAGAAAATTGCTTTCTTTCGCCATATAGAAATATCAATGAGATTGTTCGTTAACCCAAAAGTATATTTCCTGAGGTTTTGTTATACTAAACGACCACTATAGAAACCCAGGTTTTAAACTAAACCACTAGATTCACTAAAAAACCTTATGGGTCAAATTCTTAACTCCCTCCGTGTCAGTGCTTATACATTTATACACATGCATGTATGTATAAGTAAATATTAAGAATTGCCCTTTGGCCTCATACAAATATTAACCCATCTTCGGCCGCTACATGAAATCACAGTATGTTTTTAATTTCCTTTCGAAGGGGTGGTTTTATGATCATAATCAAGAATAATTTAAAAAAAAAAAAAATTTTTGACCAACCGTTTTCTTGATATGAACTGGTCGAAAAATCGACCGCTGGCCAAAAACCGTCAAGTATGAAAAAATATATTTTTTTTATTTTATTTTCTTCAAGAAAAATTTAATGATTTTAGTTCAAATTATTTGCTTTTATTTAAAAGATATGTATTTTTTTTTATATAATACATGTATATTGTACAGACGTAAATTTAAAAATTTTGATGATATTCATCAAAACATTTAGTATGTAAATAAACGTTACACTTTTTGCAAGTAAAAATAGTAAGTTTCTTGCATAACTTACAGCGCCGATATTTATTTTCAAGACTTCTCGTGACGGCGTGTACCTTTTCGTTGATCCGAGAGAGGTTCGATGGATGTCCAGAGTCCTCATCTTCATCTCCATTCTCGTAATCTTCCTTATTGTCGTAAGTCAACAATTGGTTTGTGACTTCAGAACGAAAATCAATTTGTGAAAGTGGTTTTGTCTTTTGAAATTTTGCTAACATACAATGCCACTTCCATGCATTGACCATTGCGTTACCAAGAGCATTAATCCATATTGGCCACCACCATTTTTTTCCTCGTATACATATCCGATAGTTGGCCACAGCATTGTCATGAAGATCCACTCCACCCATACCGTGATTATATTCTTGAATCACTTTGGGCTGTGGAATGGTGATAGTTTTCTTTTGCTTCCGACAATATCTTTTAGCATATACCATTTTTTCGGCTATGGAGTTATTAGTAATAACATTGACGACAGCGTTATCGTTCCACCGTACAGTCAATATTTCTTGTTGACCATCGAGAAGCTGGTCAAATGCCCCGCGTTTCTCTTTTTTTAAATTCCTCAAGGGCGATTTTGCCATTCTATTTTCACGTATAGTACCGGTTGCAAAAAATCGACGCTCATTCAATAGGCACATAAGATGATAGGATAAAAAAAATTGTCAAAGAAAATAATATGGCAGTCCGGGTCAGTTACGTTAGCAAGCAAATCTAAAACAGTTTGTGCTCCTAGACCGATATTCTTATCATGAGGGGTTGCTGCACCCCCATATAGTATACTAGAAAATAAATATCCACTTTCTGAACATAAACACCACGACTTAAATCCAAAACGAATCGGTTTTCCTTTGATAAACATTTTGCATGAGTGTCGACCAAAGTATGGAATCATCTGTTCGTCTACGGAAAGAATATGGCTAAAAACTCCGAACAGCATAAATTTTTTATTGAGAGCATCAATAACCGGGCGAACCTTGGCAAAACGATCTAGTGTACTTAAATCGGTGTTATCAGCGAGATGTAAGAACCGTTTTATTATTTTAAACCGATTACGACTCAACGCTTGTTTTACAATTGGAATTCCCATGTCGGGCCGAACAGACCAATAATGGTCAATATGAGGCAAGGTGTGATACCCCGAAATGTACAAAATACCAATAAACCTACGTATTTCTACTGGCGTGACGTTAATGGCAGCATTGTGTTGATTCGCATATTCGTTTGTGAAATGCGTTATCTCTGCAATTATTAATTTATCAAAATACAACGAGAAAATATCATACGGAGATTTAGAGCCTGCAAAAAAGTTAAGTATGAATAAATACTCGTATACGTATATGAATTTATGCATATATAGAAATGGCAATTTAAACTAAATAATAGAAATAGTTAATCAATTGCTTACCAATTTCAGAAAAAATTTCTTCCATTTTGAAAGCTTCAATGTTAATTGGCGTTCGGCTGTATTCGAAATTTCTGGGGTTTCGCCATACGGGGGCAGCAAAATCAGATTTCCTCTTAAATCCGCCAGTTATCATAACATTTCCATGTGCATTAGATGTTGATGGATTTTCAGTTTCACTGAGTTCATTACCTACATCCTGAATGTTTTCTCCTTCCAATGAGTATTGTAGTTCAACATGACCAGCGATTTCATTTAAAAAATCATCATTGTTGTCATTCAGATTAATCCGGTCATCATCCAGATCTTCTTCATCTGTCATACACTCCACATAAGGCGGTGGAATGTATACGACGTCGACATCTGTTGCATTCAATACACCTTGATCCTCCTCATCATCTGAAGATGGCTCATTTAAAATGGCCATGATTTCACTAATTTTTATTGCTTTATCTTCACCAATTGATTTTATGACACTTACTACGCAAGTTCGAAATCTTTCTTTTTGCAATAACAAAAGCAAACAGAATCAATTCGGGGAACCCCCTTTTTAAATTTTACGTTACGATAGTTAGAGGGAGACTTAAAACGATAAAAGTAGAAAATTCGAAAAAACTAAAGCAAGGGCCATTAAATATTTGATATTTTGAAGATATATACCTGCCTTTTATTTAATAATAACAAAAATCATGCTTGCAAAAATGTTGTCCTACTTGACGATTTCTGGCCAGTGGTCGATTTTTCGACCACCAAAGAGTATGTAGTTTTAAAAGTTAAAAAACTTGTAATATTGAGGTGAGTTTCTTTTGATTGTTAAAAGTTGATCTCTTGTCTTCGTATACAATTAAAAATAAAAACTAATTTTTTTTGTTTTCCCAATTTTTTTAAGTTAAACAAAAACACTTTAAAAAATTACTTTTTTTATGATTCTACCAAATTTTTCATTTAATGTTTTAACTGAAAAAAACTATCCTTTAAGTTTTAATAAAATTCAGAATTTAATTTTTCTGAAAACAAATCATGAAAATAGCACTTAGCTTCAGAAATATGGACCTTCAAAGTTGATGGTCGAAAAATCGACCAGCGGCCGAATATGGGTTAAAAGCCTACTTTACAATTCCAAAGTGTAATAGTACTTCCTCATTTCTTTATTCATTTACAATGAGTGCAAATTAGCATTTTCCGTGTTTATGGATTTTTTTTTTTTTTCAAAAAATATTTCAAAGCATACGCAAACAAGCAGCACTTATCCATTATTTGTAATTCCGGCTCATTAGTGCTGCATTAATGTTTTCAAAAAGTGCTCTAATCCCTTTGCCTGTTAAAATGCATGAAAAAACACATAAACACTGCGGAATACCTCATTGAAAATGGGCGCATTAAGCCATACATATGCCCATGTAAATATTTTATCAATTAGTTTCTCATTTATACATACTGCATTGGTGCTTTAATTACGGATAATTAGTACGTTATCACCAGTTGCATAAATATGTACGAGTATGTAACTGCCTGCATGCGTGTATGCATATGCAACAATGCTAGGCAGGATGCGAACGAGCCAATTTACTTACGCATGTATGTATGTATGTGTAGGTGTTGTTAAATCCTACATCATATTCAAATTAACAGTTTCTTACATAAACATATGAACATACTTGCATGTTGCATAGCCAAATACTAATTTAGAAAACTGAATAACAATAATAATACATACATTTTAAATAGGGCGAATTATTAATGGCAGCATGTAACTCTTTGTAAATACAAGCAGTCATATATAAATTTAGAATTAGCATGATTTCGGCAATCGCATTTAATACAAGCTCGATTCAAAATTATAGATTAGCATTAAATCAACTAAATAAACGTAGACGTACACATGGTATACGAAGCATTCTGTGCTATTTTGAAGAAAATCGATTTTTTTCTTGATTTTCATATAAATTGAGTATGTTGTAGAAAAACAAATTAGATATGACAGAATGCAAGGTAATGAGTTTTTTCTATCAAAAAAAAATGTTTAAGTAATGTTTTTTTTAATAATTCGCAAATTTTATTGAGCTCGTAACCAGTTTATGGAAGATTTTTATTTGGAAAAAATAACAAGAACTTTTTTAATGGTAGAAGTTATAGTACTATTTCGGAAATCACCACATTTCCTCAACAGACTTCTTTCTTTTTAAGTAAAATTGTTCATACCATTGTTAACCCATTAAGGACAGGACCCCTACAACTTACGTAAATTGTTTAAATTTGTAGCACATATTAGTTTTGAGCCTTAAATGAAAATAAACATAAGTGAAAAGAACATATTGTTGTTTTGAATTTAAGTTTTCTTAATTGCTTTTTATATTATACATAAGTTCTATAAGCTTTATTTATTTATTGAACAATAAAAGGAACATCACTTAAAATACAAAATTGTTTTTCAGTGCAATGTTAGGCCTGCTCTTTAAAACCGAAAAATTGAAGTCAATAAATTACACTGTCCAACAAATGAAGACTTTTTGAATGGAACAGAATAGCCCTACTATTCTGAAAGGGTATATTGAGTAGATCATTTTTGTAGAACAAATTTATGGTCCAGCACGTCTGAGATTATTTTTACAGTGGGTCAAAGTTTTCATTTTTTGGTCGAAGGGAGCATTATACTAGTTATATGAAAAAGAGGTTGTAAGTTAATGTCTGAGAGAATTCTTATGTTCAGAGTTTTATTGTGGAATTGTATGAGGATTACTTTTGTGGAAGATCTTAACCCTCTAACTGGTCTCTTTATGGGTCAATTTGACCCTTTTTCGAGAAAATCAAAAAATATCCTTTAAAAAGGACATTTAAGGATTAAAATATTGTACGAAAATGTTTGGCGAAAATTTCAGTGGGGGTCACCAAAGACACCATTGTTGTAATTAAAGCTCTTTACGATTAATTGGCAAAATTACACGCCAACATATACAAAGCAGGTGAAAACGTCGTCAAGTTCGGCCGGTCCAAACACCGAGTTCTCGCTTTGTATATGTTGGCGTGTAATTTTGCCAATTAATCGTAAAGAGCTTTATTTACAACAATGGTGTCTTTGGTGACCCCCACGGCGTTTTCAATTATCTTGATCTTCACGCATGAAAATAAATGGCACAGAGTTTTTTTCGTACATTTTTGGAAGCTCTACATATATTAATACGTGGATTTATACCTTAGTACATCTCAAAATGTATAAGGATTCATTGAGGCGTATTGACTCACCACGATTTGTATCCGAAACGCAACGATTTCGCATTTATTGAACTGATTGTAACCTTGTCGACCGTAATACTACACCATACACTCGTCGTAAGATAGAACCTGTGCAGGATGAAAATGTGTTGCTTTTTCACTGCATCAGAAATTGGACAAATTTCCTTCCGATTTTTCAAGTTAATACTCGTATCTTTGTAATGCATATAACGAAGTATGATCTCTAATCAATTAGGTCGCATGTTACGTTAACCTTTGAATACAGCATTACTGAATCTTCAAAGTAGTGGTCTCTTTATTTTTATTGAAGATGTGTACCCAGTAACAATAATAATATCAAAAAAATACCTTCATCTCATTTATGGTAATTTTGTAGGATTTTGGTCTTCGACTTGAACCGAATAAGCATTGGATTCATCACATAACATCTGTAGGACCTCATCATCAATAAACTTCTCAAATTACTGATTTTGCGAAAGTCCCGAAAAAAAGGTTTGCAATTCCATAACAGCGATGCTATTAACTTATTTCATTTTTTCGCTCGATACCTGCATTTTTGGAAGTGTATTGCCTTTTTCTGTTTCTATTACATTCTTTGATATTTTTAGGCGTTTTGTTAGACGCACTGATATATGATTCTTTTTAGGTGGTCGTTGATTCGATGACGAAGTAATTAATGTACTCGCACAGTATTTGGACCAACGTGTCTTATACGCCGCAGTAATAAATAAAATAATCAAACAAGAGCAGAACACAACAATTTTTGACTTTTTCTTTTGCACTACATATCTACACATATTTCTCAATAAAACTATATAAAATATTTTTTATTTCGTTACTCATATAGTTTATACTTATTTGTTGGCCTTTGTCCTTTTCGATAATTTTCTTGGTTTTTGTGTCTCCTTATACAATGCGAAATATTAATTTTTTCGTGAAGCATTATTAAGCAAGCAGTTGCTATTACTTACTACTCATTACTTATTACTTCTAAGGGCAATATTTTTTTGATAAGAGTGAATTCGATATACATAAAATCATACACACATACTTAAAAACTATACAAAAAACGATATAATCTTAGAGTATTCAAGTAAGTAAATTTTTGGAATGTGTAGTTTGAAAACTGAGTAGTTAAGGTGGATCGATTTAGATCCTGAGGGAAGAACTTTTCCTTAAGCAGTCTGAAAAAATTAAAAAAAATTTACTTATAATATATATTTTGCGGGCTACGAAGTGATAAACTCCTTACAGTTTAAAAGTTTCATAACCTCTGGAAAACAATTTTTTTTTATTTTGCATTTACGGATGTTTAGAATATATTGTTCCAATCCAAGGATAGAGCTTAAAAGAATAAATTTCAGGGTGTGGATAAAGTGCGATGTGAAAATGCATGGACTTAACCCAAAGGTAAATAGTATCGGGTGGAAAGACTATGCCAAAATTATGTTATCATATGAGTTCTGTCAAGTTGCTTTACTCCCGTTATCAATTACATATTGGTTTCAATTTTCTTCCATTCATTATTCAGCGATATTTTATGGCTTTTATATTGTTCGTCCTGCTTTCGTTAGGAAACAACTTTTTAACAATTCGAAAATTGTTTAGAATTTATCGTGTAAGCTCTCGCATATTTGTACGGCTTTTTTAGCAAATATCACTAGCGCTCTCATTTAGTGTACAATCAAGTATGGTCTTCAAATTTAGAGAGTTGAGGCTAACTAAATTATCTATTGATTGGGTCACCACGATTAACCCTAAACGGTCTCAATTACCAGTAGTCTGAATCTGAAAACTACATATCTCCCTTCATTGGTCCTCGCATTGGCCATACTATCATAATAAACGTTATTCAAAAGTGGTCATCTAAGCCAGTGCCCTTTTGGTGAATCAGAAGGAAAAGTATTAGATTTACATGTTGTTTGTCCTGGGATTAAAAACCTTAGACGAGTTTATTTTCAATATGTTGGTCCAATTCAACGATTAATGGACATCTTCAAATTTTACAAAATCTTGAAGTATTTTCGGTTACTTCTACATATCAAATAAAGGTGAATGAGACTCACCAGTTAGCCGAAAGCCGAAATAAAACTTTACTTTAAGCTAAAAATATAAAATTTGAACTTTTGCATTTATCGTATGCTTTGATGATTTTGGACGAAGGAATGGTGAAAAATTCGTTATGAAGCTTGGAAAATTTCGGATAATTGTGAAATTCCTTGTGATAAAAGACGTTTTGCGTGGATTCCGGGTGAAGACGGCAAGAAGAAAAATATTGGATGGCACTGCGATCAATGTCACAACCCGATAGCTGGCGTCATACGTTGACCTAGGCTGTGCTCAATTCGACAGGTGTCCTCTTCATTGTCATATTCTGTGTATTGAGAAAATGTGCTATTTTTCTCTCTACAATTCATTCAAGTTTTGCGTATTATTCCACTGATTCTGGATAATTGTATATCGCCACTACATCCGCAAACAGTACAATAATTACGATCAATTGAGATGCATTATCAGGGATATTTATCAATTCAATAATTTTTTAAGGGAATTAAGTACGAGTATACGTGTTAAAAGTGAGGTGATCCAATTATGTTGCGGGCATTCATTGCGAAAAATTCATGTGACTCGCACATCTGTGGCGGTCACCTCGCCTGTGATTGATGAATTTAAAAGGTAATTTTTAAATATATTTAATAATAATATCTTCTTCTAAGTGAAACTGAGAATATGTAATACAATTATGAAAATTAAAAAGTGGAAAAAATATATTGTAGGTCAAACTATGAACATAATCGATCTGAAAAAATTATCTGCCTATAACCTTAACACCAATACATAAATTTTATATTTATTAGAGACTTCATAAAAGAGTAATATTTTAGCGCCAGATACACATTTTTTAAAATCCCTAAATGTTTATACTTTTAATGAATTTTTTCTTTCATTTTTCTGTCACAAAATGTATGCCATAATTTGAAGCTACTACGTTCAAAACTTTTATGCAGATAAAAAACTTCACCGTTTGTCTCGTTTTACATATGGTGTTTCTACCTATATTTATATGGAATGGAATGGATATGCGTATGCTTCTTTTATGCTATGCACTGTTGCTTATAAAACACCATTTGCTACAGTCAGTTCGGCTAAGCAACTCATCAGTTGTTCGTAAGCATCAGCAAAAAATGAAGTTCACAAAGGCACAAACAAAGAAAATACTTAGTAAATGGTGACCAGCTAGATGCTGCTTTTGTAGAAGACTAAGTTTGAGAAATGACAATACCGCCTTCTGCTTGTAAAAAATGCCAACAAGCTTCTTGCAAATGACACACCACTTGCCGCTAGTTAGCCAGATAGACAGGCGAACGCCTGTAAGTACGCTACTTTTGCGATAATTTTTTGTAGCATGTTTGCTTATTTTCGTTTGCATATGCGGGTGGAATTAAGAGTTTATTTGCGTTATGTGTCGGCTATAGCTGAATTTTGATGTGAATCGTCTTTGTTAACATTTTATTTCTTATTTTCATATATTTTGTTGTATATACATATGTATACTAGCGTTGTAAGTGATGGTTCAATAAAATTTGCATTCACTTAAGCTATTTTCAAAAATAAGATTATTTGATCGTCGAAAAAAACCTGCTGATACAAATGATTAAAATATTTAACATGTACTGACTTACCTTATGACCGAGATTCATTCAAATAAAGGGTGTGAAAGAAAAAAAAACTTAGCTATAACATACGTTTATGTCAGAGCAAAAAATTTGTCTCATTCCCAAATGTCAATTTCTCGGAATACTTTTATTTTTCCTCTAATAAGTAATTTACACATGCAGTTCGCTTAAATATTCCTTTCGTTAATCTGGAGGCCATAAACCAAATGCACCATGTTCCTTCAATACGCGGGTGGCTTTGACCTACTACATAAAAATTACACAAGGTTTCCTACGAGAAACTCTTTAAGATACATGATTTTGGTTAAAGCTCACATTTTTTTGTAACATTAAAATGAGAAATTCTAAAGTCCTTAGCGCACTTTATGTTTCTTTTCCTGCCTTTGTCTAAGGCTTGAGAATTTATTTGTATATTCAATGTTAATTTTTATCAGAATTGTTTTGTTATTTCCTTCAAGAAATTCTGTATTTACATATATACATATATAGGCAACATACTTTCAAAAAGGATGTTAGCCTATGTAAATATTAATGTATATCTTAAAGCTTGACATAATTATATCATTACAAGACTCTGCATAAATATTTCTTCCATCACAACAGTGGAAGTTTTATTCGTCTAAACCATTTCCGATGCGTTGTTGTGCTTTTGTTTCTTAAGTTGTCTGCAATTTTGTATATACGAGTATGTTTATATAAATATATATATTTTTTGTATAACTTGTGTACATTGCTTGTATGCTGCTATTTAATTTTCTTCGTACATCTGTGTTTATTCGAAAGTATTGTACTTATATACAATATAAATGCTTGGCTGTCAATCAAGGAAACAGTATTAAATAGATTATTTGCTTAAAATTTTGCAAACTATGACAAGGAATGGAAATTCAGATCGTTTCTATGCTAGCAATGTACGTGAAAGAAGTATTACATTTTTTGGCAATGCTTCCGCAACGGAATATATTACAACCAATCGCAATAAATTTTTAATAAATTAAGTAAGCGGTTTCTTAAATTATTATTATTACCACATAAACAAATAAGTTTATTTATTTATATTATTATTTTTTAAGGTAAAATTTAAAATTTTATTTTGGAACGATTTTCCGTCATCCCTTGTCAAATTTGGTTTTGTGAAAACGATACTAAATATTGTACAACGCCGAAACCGGTATATCAAAAAGCCAAATTTGACAAGGGATGACGGAAAATCGTTCCAATATAAATCAAATTTCCACCCTGTTGGAAAGCAGAAGGAAATCAAAATACAGTAAAATTAAGAGTTTTGTATGCAAGAACTGTGAACTGTAAAGGTATACAACACTCGAGTAAAGTTAGGGGATTTGAGGGTAGGATGTGTAAAAATATTTGAAATCTTGAGCGTAAGCGCCGTGTTATTCACCCAAAAATGCTGAAACTTCATGATAATGTTTCACGTATTGAATTCTACATTACCGATAAGTGCCTGGAAGTTCTTACGGTTGTTGGATCCAGATAAGCCGTTGAGTCCAGCGGTCCTGTCGCTAAACAATAACTCTCTTGAACTTGAACTAAGACAAGTTGACAAGACTATCGCGAAAAACAGCAATGCCACCACGCAGTCATACTGTGGTACCAGTGCACAGCAAATCTAGGGCAGTCCCGGCTGCTCTTCGTTCCTTAAGTGACGAAGGTCACTTGGGGAGCTTAGATATCAGCAGTCGAGGTAAGATAACTAACGTAGTTATATGATATATATATGTACAGAGCCTTCTTCATTTGTCGAACCCTAAAGAGATTTTAGACTTAGCATTATGTACTGATAGTCCACACGATATGGTAACAAGCTGGAAGGAGCCGCGGGTTACTACGCCAGTAAATGGCATCAGCTTGAACTTCAAGAATAAAGCGAAGATCCTGGGCGTTTCTCAAGGTATCAAACTGAATTTTCGGCGTACAAGAGAAGCTTTTAATTGGAACTCCTGTCGCTACACTAATTGATCAGCAAGTGGCAGCTCTTTTGCTGCAATTCAGTAAGGAGAGACATGTGAATGAGAGCCAACACAGACCGCAAGGTCGTAACTACGCTTCTGGATAGAAATAACCGAAACGAAAGGGAAAGTGGGAGAGGGCTTTCTCTGGCCTGCTTATTTCGCTTACTAAATTACTGTAGTATTCTTCAGGCCGAGGTTATTAAGGAGGCTTTTAACAAACTTCTAACCATTTTAAATGGTAGATATTTTTTATCCTCAGTGACAGCCAAGCAGCGATTTTAGCTTCTTTACGAATAAGCGAGTAATTTTAATTAGGCTACCGAACATCTCTATAGGAAATGGCTTCGCTCATTTGCGTTCCCGGTCACATGGACATAGAAAGTTACTGTTAAGCAGTTTAACGAACCGAGCCGGGTAGGCCAAGCTGATTCTTCTCGGAGAAGGAGGCAAAGTACGAACTATTAGTTATCTAAGGAAACATGTCTAAGGACACTTATTCTCAAATAATTTACACTGTAATTGGACATTATCTCGTATAAAAACGTGCGAGGCGTCTCGTAGTTCCTTTTGACAGATACTGTAAAGCTGCATAAATTACTAGAGAAGGTTCTTAATTTTATATTTTGCTATTATCCTTCGCTATTGAGATGCAGGTAACGTTTTTGAGCAAAGCGGATTGAACATATTGATATCATAAAATGTCTCTTTTTCATGACCTTAGTGTGTCACTACTTGCGGGAGGCAGCCGCACGTACCTATCTTAAATGAAGCTTTCGTTCGTGAACTCCATTATTTCACAAAACTTTAATTTTTAATTAGTTGAAAACTCTTTAAAAAATTCCCTATATATGTAAGTACTTTCATTTGCCAGATTTTATACAAATCCACAAAACCTCTCGGTATAAAAAGCTAAGAACAAATCTACATTCAGACTTTCTCCCAGCTCTCATAAACCTCCCTTAAAATAAGCAAATAATATCAACCGCGTAAAGAAAACTAAAAGGCTTTGCCACAGATATTTTTGCGGTGATACAAGTAGAGCCAAATTTATTTCGCGCAAGTGAAAAAGCAAAGGATATGAAAATTAACAATATTATTTGCTACCATCTCATATAAAATCGCCTTGATACGAATCGAATAAAAATTTTATATCAAACACATTTTAAATGAAGCACTCTCAACCTTTCGTAGTGTGGAAAAAAAAAACAAATAAGAAAAACAAAAATGCAATGAAGAAGGGCATAAAATCAAACTGTTACTTGAAAATCAGGTTGGCAACACGTCAATGCATTTGCAGTCAGGCTGAATGCCACACTATTGGCGTCGCCTTCGAAATGAGGACACGACCGGCAGCAATAAGCGAATGCACACCTGCACACAGCTGTGACAGTAAATTTATTTACGTATGTACATACATATTTCACACTCTTATATTTTCATATTTTCATGTGAATTTTTTTTGGCTATGGCGAGAAACGATTCGGAAGGAGTGAAAAAGATACCTGAAAAAGTTGATATGGAACTGCAGTGCGGACAAACTAATTCACATATGAATATATACTTAGTTTTGTTTACTTCTGCTGTTACTGTTATAAAGTTTAAAATTGGAATATACAGAATTTTTAAGAGAGACAGCAACTGTGAAATAAATCAATATACACATATATGTATGTACGAGTATGTGTGTTCTTATATGAAAAGCTCGGTTAATTTTTGTCCAATGACTAAAGAAAAGAAAAAGAAAAGGCAAAATTCAATTCCAGTTTATGACTAACTAGCGCATTGACACATTGTACTGCAAATATACATAAATGCTAGCAATGTTATTTTATTAAAATAGGTATGTTAATTAAAAATTTTAAGAATAATGTGATGGCATTAAAATGTTAGCTCCTGAAATATTTAAGGTTTTGAATTAAAAATTTTGTGAATATGCATATTGAATCTCAATTCGGAAAGAACGAAAATTATTAAAGTATTTCTGCAACCCGATTCGATTTTTAACTGAATTCACTAAAAAGAGGAAATACAATTGCAACAAATACAAAATTAAAATATACTAAACTTCAAAACATTGTCTGAGGATACTCCTAGTGAAATTTTCTGAGGAATAATTTTCTAGAAAATTTTAATTCTCTAGCGACCTTCAAAATACAACTTTTCAGATATTTCGTGAGAAAGCTAATGTGTAAAAATGGTCTTCAAAATTATTCCTCACTCAGTCAAATCTTAGAAAGTAAAAATATGTGGAGGTTTTACTAAATGGGTCTACGTCTTTCATCTTGATTTGAAATTATTCCACCCCAGAAAATGGAACTTGAAAATATTGCATTGTTTCTCTGTAAGAGTTTAAATACAAATTCAATATTTTAGTAATTTAAATTGTATGGGTTCTTATGAAATTATTATAACGAAATGATCGACCGACCTCGATGAATTTTATTGCAAACACAATAAATGTAAATGCATTGAAAGTAAGTTTATTTAACAAAGTAAATGAAACAACGGAAAAATAAATATAATGTGTAAGATTATAGGAATAAATTAACAGCACTGCTTTACAAATTAAAGAATACTAAAAAATCATATCCGGCAACTGTGTTTTGTGCGTTTTGCCTTCTCTTCTGCTTTTTCCTACATTTCAACCAATCAGAACTCACTTCGAAAGTACGTTATTGGGGGAAACCAAATTTTTGACAGCACCTTGTCATAACCTTCTATTATACGAGTACGAACTTTGGTTTTGATTTTAAAACACAAAGTAACGTTAAACCGTTCTCGAATTGAGTATGAAGTTTTTTTAACGAAATCAAAGTAAAATAGAAAATGAACAATAAAATGTCGAAATTGTGTTTGGTTGAGATTACCTTGAATTCCCAATTACTTCCCTTGTAAACGTTATTAATGCTGAACATTGTTGTCAGCGGTTCTACCATATTTTACTTGCAACATGGTATTTGCTTTCGCAATAACGCTCATTGTTATTATTGGTAAATATACTTTGTGTGCGAAGAAAGAATCACAAATGCTTGTGAAGAAATTAAACAGCAATTAATTTGTTTGCAATCTTCTTCAGTACGAGTATGTATTATAAGTTAGAATGTGCATATTTTTGAACTATTTACTATTAAAAAAAAGACAACCAATATTCGAAAAAAATAAGATATTACAATTTCAGGCAATTTGTATAAAAATTTTCATTAAACTTTTGTTTTCTGTAGAAATAAATTTATTCAACAACTATGTGTGCATAAAAGGTAAATGCTAACATTACACGAGAAGAAAAAAGATGCGCGCAGCTGTTCTCAAAACGTTAACTTATATTTAATGCTTACAAAAATAAAAAAAATTAATATTCATGATAAGATAAAAAAAAATTGTTTAAAAACCAAATAAGCGCACGTTGCTCTTAAGCACTTTGCAATTATTTACGGCACCTCAAAAAGTTTCATAAATATTAATTTATATTGGAATAAATGGAAAATGCAAAGATGAGCATAATAATAAGCAGAAAAAAATTAAAATTAAACTTAGCCAAACTGTAGAAGCATAAAAGGAGCAGCGTAAATATGCAAATTCGCAGCATGAAAACAGTAATAAGAATAGCACGAACAGTCGAACAGAGGTGTACAGGGAAGGTAAAACGTGCGTTGGAATAAAAAATAAATTAATATTATAAGACCACTTGTGGTCTGAAAAATTCACATCGATAGCGTTGTGTACTCGTACAACATGAATGCAGACGTTCATATTTATACTTATAAATTCCAATGTAGTGGTGGAGAGGGTGTGCGAACACATCCATTATAATTAAAATGCATCTAGCATACTAAATTTTTTTGTTGTTAGCAGGTGTACGAGAATGCAGCACTTAACTTTACATACATACATATATATGTACATTGTATATACATACGTTTTAAGTATATATTTTTTTATTTGTACTTGTATATAAAAATTACAAAAAAAATATATGTACTATTTAACATTAGGTATTTAATGGGTCCATTAAGTGGCCAGTCGGTAGTTGAAGCGATAGGACATGTTATCTGAACGATCAGCAACCAACATTTTTCCACTCTTCTTCGTGTATGTTCTATATCCCAAAGGCACGGAATTCGTTCTCCGAGAAAACACCGCTGTTCGCACGACACATTCGTAAATCGCTTTCGATTTCTTGACTGTTTGTATTTATAATTATGTATTCCCTATATACTCTTCTTCTTTTATGGCGCTACAATGGTTTGTCGGTTTGGGCCGAGATCAAAAAGCTTCGCCAGTTCCCTCTCTCCTTCGCGAGGTTACGCCAATTACTCATACCAAGCGTAGACAGGTCCTTCTGCACTTGGTCCTTCCAGTGTGTTCTTGGGCGTCCTTGCCGTCGTTGCCCACCCATGGGTGCCGTTTCGAAGGACTTTTTCACTGGAGCATCATCATCCATGCGAACGACATGGCCAAGCCATCGCAATCGTTGAACTTTTATGCGCTTGACTATGTCCACATCATTATACAGCTCATACAGCTCGTCATTCCATCTTCTTCGGTACCCGTCGCTTTCGCGAACAGGGCCATAAATCTTGCGAAGAACTTTTCTCTCGAAAGCCCCCAAGGCTTGCTCACCGCTGGTCAACATCGTCCATGTTTCTGCGCCATATGCAAGGACGGGCACGATGAGAGATTTGTAGAGCGAGATTTTCGTTCGTCGAGAAAGGGCTCTGCTCAACAAACTTAAAAAGACCTGACATGTGGTACAGGCCAGGCTGAACTTTCAGACGTTATTTTTTTTTTAAGTATTTAAAAGAATATGTTTCCTGTAGAGCTGCAACTGCTTTTAATGTATTGGAATCGTTCTACTGACAAAATTTGGAATACTGTTGAGCAGTTCAGCAGCCTTTTCAGCGCAATAGGTTTTTAGCAATTTTTTTTTTGCTTCCATTTTTGTAAAAACTGTGTTTTATTTTATATTCAACGTTTGTTTACTTTGTTCCTATGAAAGGAATTGCGACAAATTTCTGATTAGATAAGAGACGACAGTCATTTGTAATTCACTACCAAACTTTTGCATAGCGAATCAAGTTGTTTGGTTCATATTTGGAGAATTATTTACAAATCATTTCTTGAAATGAAGATAAAAATCCTAATTTTTAATTTTTCTTACATTTTTTTTTTCTAGCGTAGTTTTGAAATTACGTCGGTTATGTTCGAGCATATTAGCTTAAATCTGAATTAATTTATGTACGTACTCCCATACCATCATGAGTGCGCATAGTGTTGATCCATTATCATTACCAAAGAAATTATAAAGCAGCTTCACGAAGTGGTACACCTATCGATGATATACATATTTGATAAATTTTTAACCGCTTTTAATGAAGCAGGCTTCTGAATGACTACATATTCCAATTTTTTCTATTTGGCTTCATTACTTTTTGCGGTTCCCAAGGGAGAACCCAACTCAACAGTCATACCCCAAATATTGTATTGTATTGGTTTTTCAAGACCTCCTGCAATGATGAATATAAACATTCGTAGGAGAACAAGGATTGATAGTTGCACAATTGGATGTCATAGAACTTTGGTAAAAACATGTCACCATACAAAGCATCTTTGGGAGAGAGCATTAAGAATAAAGAAATGCGTATAAGGCACAAAGTCTGAAAGAGGCATAAAAATCGAGGAAAAAGAGGAAGGTACAACGAGTAACACAAGCTAGGGAAAGTTCATCAAGCAAGTCGGAAGTAGTTTGTTTCTGCCAAATTCAGATAAGGGTTGTTGGGCCGAAACTCCACCCAGCAAAAATGCTGTGAACTCTTTCCGCAACAGATACTCTTAACCTAAACGCCAAGCGATATTCGATATTGCGAGTCTTGTGAATAGCTTTGTAACTATGAATAAACTCGTATAGTTTTTATAATTTTTGTACTCTCTTTTATTTATTTCGCTTGTGTTATTTTTTTTGGGTATGCTTTTAAAATAATGAAATTTTTCTGGTGTTTAGTAAATTAAATTACTAGTAATTTTCATAAAATTTCGTATTAATTTAAATATTTATAAGACATTATTCTTAAAGGCGAATTTAAGGCCAATGTAGAAAGGTACATATATAAATTTTTCCGATATGGTATATCTCATTACTCCTTCAATTTTGACAAAACGATTTTTTTACTATTTCTGGGATTAATGGCATACCTGCTGAAGTACTTAATATAATGGAAGCTTGTTTTAGAACATGCTGCACAATACATTATTCAATTAAATCGCATGGTCTTTTTTAGGTTTATCTTAAAAATGTTACAGAAATTGTATGCCCTATATCACAATACCCTAAGTTACTCTATTAAAAAAAAAAATTAACTCTATTGAAAAAAACATATTTTTTAAAGATGGGATAATTCGATTTTTTTAGCAAAATTTAAATCGCCGAAATGTATCGTAAACAATTGTAAACCACCAACACTCAAATAAATTCAAAATTGAAAATTTTTTCTATCACTACTAAGCATAATAAAAAATATGTATATATGTATATGTACATATGTACATATGTAAACGTATGCACATTGCAATTCAGGTCTTTGATACACTTTTTTCCCATTTCATATGCAGCACAAATTATCAACTGACAGGAAAATAAGGCAATCTTATGACAAAGTAAACGGAGATTTGAAAAAACCCAATAAAAATTAAATAATAAATGAATGTATTCGATTCAAGTTCATAATATTTTATATGTTTGTGAACTAAAAGTCTCGCATAAATGCATACGTGCATATGTAAAATTACATAAAAGTATGTATGTGCGGTCATATACCCCACAGTAAAAAAAGGTTCTAAGCTAACAAGAAAAATGCTTATTAAAGGAACTGAATGGGTTTTCACATTTATGTAGAAGAGAAGTAGATCATTTTTAAATGAGTAAAATTCTATCAATGATTAATTTAAACATTTTATCATTTCCTGAATTCACAATTTACTGTATTTAATCAACTACTCATCAAAAGGTAAAATCGAGTAATTTCGCTTTTCAAGATGAGTTCTCAGAATGATGTTTATTGCGTAGAAAGTATCGGTAGTTAGGACGGAAAAATCGATATTTTCAGAATACAATTTGATACTCGGTAGACTTGGTTTATAACTATGGTATAAGTGGAAGAAAAGATGTTTGATGAGTTTACATCAAGCCTGAGATAAAGACAAATTTAATGCTATCGAAGAAATGAAACACATTTTTTAATTTTAATTTACATTAACAGCTAAGAATTTTATTTTTAATATGTCCATTCCTAGGGAGTAGAAGGATGTCTGAAAATAATTTACTATTCCGTCTCAAGTAATGTACGATAGACTTATAAAGGAAAACTCCGATTTATCATCATATATATGTATGAATGTAGGTATGTATTTAGGTATCTAAGGGGATCGACTCCCGAAGACTAATGATGAAATGAGCAAGAGTTTTATACAACAATAAAAGAAAAAGAAAGATAGTGATGTCAGCTGCATGAACTATATTTTCAATTTATCCAGCTGCAAAAAGACGAAAAGCTACCATCGAATAATAATTATAAACCATATGGAAACTTATCTGAAAGGTCGCAAAAAATATTAAAACAATAACTTGAGGAAATTACTTTCCAAGAATATTTGCGATTCCATAACGCGAAAAACGAATGATGTTGCACCAAGGCTTCAACGAAGCACTTCACTTAATAGCTTGCGGCAATATCGGTGAGCCACTCTGATTTTATTATTTTTTTTCTTCCATCTTAGTTCCCTCTGAAAGTTAACGCCGGCCAGGTGAACAAGTCATCTCATGACATTCACTAAGCAGAGAACTCCTAAACGTTAATCATATTCACAATGTAAAAAATTCGATTTTTATAAAATTTCTACAGAAAAATCATTATTAATGGTAATTTTTAAAGAGAGAAGAAATTTTCTTTCTTGTTGAAAATCTCACAAAACACGACAGAATGCCCGAAAATTTGAAAAAAAAATTTCAAAAAGTTTTATCAAAAAAATTGTTAAGTGCGTTTTTATCGACAAAGAGTCGGAGATATATAAAATAAGTTTATTCTTTAATACACATATACATACATTTTTTTTTAAATCTTGTAACCTATATTTTTCATCTACTTTTTTTTTATTAAGAAACCTATTCAAAATTTTTTATATTTCGTTTAAATTCAATTTTTTAATAAATATGCGAGTTATGAAGTTATAACGCCGAGACACCTAACATCTTTATGTTCCATAACTTAAAAAAAAAATTTTGATTGCTTTACAGTTTACAGTTTACGCTTACGTTTTTAACCAATTGTTTTAGTGTGGAATGTCTCATATACGAATTCATATCACACAATTTTATTTGTCGCAAAGTATCAGGAACAAAAAACATGTACACACATAAGTAAATACGTTTCAAGTACTATTTGTATGCATAGTTAAACTAGTCCTCTACAAAATGCTGGAACAGAGCGCATACGGATAGTGGAAATCAAATATTACATTTACAATAAAAATGGCAAATAAAATACTAAATATGCAGAAAACTTGGGCATCAGCACAATAAGCGGCAATCAAAAGCAAACCTGTGCTTTACAGAGTTTTGTATTTGAATAAATGTCTACGTCTGAGTATTCGAACTACTTATATTAGTAGGGAGTAAGTGAAGAAGAATGTTATAAAGTTAAATACAGAAAAGAAAGTTTTGCTGATTTAAGCTGAATTTAACTTTACAACTTTTCAGTGGCAACATATTATTACTTTTTCTTCTTCTCATTTTGCACCATTTTCACAACTTTTCACATCTTTTTGAATGCCCGTGGACGTAAAGGTCAACATGGAGGCCAACCGATGCCCATAACTTGGTCAATAAATATGTTAACTATGTGCATGAAACCATAGAATGGTCGGCTAAGCAGATCCTTGGGTCAGCCGCCAGCTGAAATCGCTTTTCTACCGCTGTGCTGATGTGAAAGTTAGCGACTAGCATTTTTAAGGCAGCACGATAAATGTATGTGTGTAAGCTTGTGGATTGTTTTCTATTTCACATGTGAGCCTATAAAATAGCAAAATATATGGATCCTTTATTTAACCTTTAACCAACACCTTAGGCGTAAATGTTGTCCTTTCTAGTCTTAAATTGCCTTATCTTTGAAAGACGCGACAGAGCGTTTAGAGTTTTTGGGTTTTTGGGTTCTCTAAAGACTGTCAGAAAAGTTAAAGGTATGAATGAAAGTACTCTTACAAATACTCTTACAAATACTCAAACTACTTATTTAAGAATATTTGTATGCACATAAAAGATGCAGACGGAGGTGAATTTATTTCTGATTTCAACTGTAAGTTATCTGCTATAAAAAGAGCATTTCTAGACTGAAAATTGTAGCAGTATGCTATTAGATATCCCTAGAAAATACATTCAATTATCCCGTAACTAAAAATAGGAAATGAACAAGAAAATTCAATTACTTAAGTAACGATACATAAATTTCAGTTAAGTGGTTTTCAAGTTCCAAAAACCAACAACTACGCAAACACATAACTCGAACACCTGTGGCCTACCGATATGCACTATTACAGCTTCCAAACCAGTTGACAGTGATAAAAAACTGTAGTAATTTTTAATAGTTTAAGAGTATTTTAAGTAAATTTGCCGTTCACCGTCGTTCACTTCGGTATACAAACATCTCGCCACAATTCGCGTCAAGACAAGACTCTGACTCTTTAGCTTCTCCTCAAATTGCGGATACGATTGGACGACTTGCCCCAGAAGAACTACGACAAGGAACGCATCTTTTGTCCCACAATCGGTAATCGGAAACGTTTGATAACAGATTAAGACTAATCGACTTCACTGAAACCTGAAACACGGTAGTCTGTAGCACCAGGTTCGAACATACGAAAATACATCAACGAAAACGAAGACAAGGAAAGCTCGTCGGAAAGCTGCATTTCGCTAATCGACTCCCACTCCTGCGCTTCGAGAGCACCAATCCACAGATCGATGCTTACGAAGATAGAAACTACATATATATCTTGCTCCACACGTAGCGCCACTGAACAATCCATTGGATTTCAGCAAGTACGAAACAACAACTATTATGATAAAGAATATGGCGCCGCTTCGTAAAATATGCTGCCTACAGGACCTCAATGCGATCAAACGCAACAAGAAGCGAAACGAGTATTTCAAGAAATGAAGAGTGAGTGCGAAAAGCTTGAGATGTTAAATGACAGGAAAAGTACCCAAAAAAAATGTTCAGAAGGTGCGGCGACTTTCAGACGTCCTGGGGAATAACATTTAAAACATTCTAAGATTATGGCAGGAGCTCTTCTTAATTTTACTAAGTGGCGCGAGCAGGAACCGCTTTGGAGAAGATGGTGAACCAGAAACAACAATCACTGAAGATGGAATCAGCGCACCATCACCCGACTGCTCAGGAACTCGTATAGCAATTGCACGGCTGAGCTATTCAAATAAGGTGGCGAAGAGCTGGTGAAGTGAATGCACGTCTACTGATTGCAATTTTAATTTTAAAAAGTTGAGTAATTCATGTACGTTGGCACAAAAAATAAATGTCAACACTAAAATGCAGCGCGAAATATTTCCTGCCAACAAATGCTATTTTAGACTGAGTAGTCATTTGAGCAGTAAAGTACTCTCACGACGAAAAAAAAGCCCACTCTATAAGGCACTCATTATGCCCGTTCGATTGCATGGAAAACAAAGATATGAAATGCGAGAGCTTTTGGATTATGCAAGAAAAAGATTTTTGGTAATATTTTTGGACTTTTGCCCTTTGCGAATGTGAGCGTTAAGCCGTATATGAACTTCCAAAAATACCCTCGAAAAAACTTTTTCTATGATTAGGATTTTACCCGCCCTGGTTCGAATCTCAAACCAGTTGTAAAATGCAACGCTACCCACTCGACCACAGCGGAAACAAAGTAATATTAATGCAATTCAAATAACACTGTCAGGACGTTAGTAAGCATATAGTACCCTTTTTGCTTCTCTGTCAAAATCCAAAGAAGGAACCAGGTTTTTTTGTGGTGTACAGTGTAAATAATATAGGAGGAACCTATAATTTCATGCCGACTCTGAATGACAGATGTTTATCAGGAGCATCTTTTTCATGGCAGATATATCCATCAGCAGTTAGCAACTGATAATTCACAACTTATTTTATATGCAGAACAATTTACCAGCAAATCCATTAAAAATTAACAAAATGTATGAAAATAATTATGCAGGTGTATAGGTAAGGAAATTAGCTAAATGTAAGTAAGAGAAACATTTGACCGCGTGCATAGAAATACGCTAAACAAGATGAATGTCCTAGACGATGCCAAAATAATTTATTATTATTGCTTATGTGAGCGGCGAGGAAATGAATAGCTGGAAATGCTTGCTAAACATACACACATCAATTCAAACGAACACAAATGTAATGGACAATGGATAATGGCGAAGATTGCCATTCAAGCAATATTTCTGATGATGGCACGACCAGTAGTTATGGTCGTTGAGTATCTAGGAAATCGAACAGACGTTCCGATTCCACCAATGACCAATCGCCATAGAAGCACGCAAAAGCAATTTAAGCGAATACAAGGGAATTGATGGGCAAGACAACTGTGAGCAGGAAAATCGTAAAGAAAATTAGTAAACAAAATGCATAACAATAAATTTCAACGAGACTGCTACGACGACGAACAAAATAAATTGCGTAAGCACACCGATGCGGTAGGTAAGTGTTGGCGCTGGCTGGACGTGCGGAAAATTAGTTAGTGTTGCGGTTCTCAAATGCTTATACGCGTAGGTGAATGACATAAGAAGATACGTATAAGTAAGTATTATTTTCAGATACTCGTACATAAGTAAGTAGGTGCTGGAAGTACATTTCAAAAGCATATTTGAGTTGAAGTTGACAGAAGTATCCTGGAAACGAAGTCTACTTTAGTTTAATATTCGAATGTACCTATGCACAAGTTCATTAAAATTTTGTTCACCTTTTGTTGGTAATATTCTGATAGAATCGACATATTTTTAAAGATAAATGTATATACAGTGACTCACAGAAGTGGTGCCTGTGGTTATTTCTGAAATATTCAGAGTGTTTTTTTAAATAATATTTTTAGTTGATTTTTAGTAAAATTCCGGAGCATTCTATAATCAAATCAAGAGGAAAAATTTAATCACTTCTTAGATATACAGTCATGCTCCCGTTTTCTATTTCATAGCTGAAAATCAGATGATTGAAAGGGAGTGAAATCTAAAGTAAAAATTATATTTGCTGCATATCTGCTGAAATAATCAAAACAGCTGTTTTAATGTTGAAATGAATAGTAGTAAAAAGTAAAAAATAAAATAGCATTATTCCATGATTTATTTAAAAATGGTTTGGTAACGAAGCAGTTAGCTCCCTCACTTTTTGTCAAACGGCTCCCTTAGCATCAAAACCCTGTTGCCTCTTTAAAATAAGAATAGTAGTTACTTCAAAACTTTTTAATACCAAAAACTAACAGGCAACACTTTTTCTTTCTTATGTGCGTGTAAAGAGTAAGTTTAAATTCGGATTTTAATGACAGCATTTTTTCTGATTACAAGATTGACCCCGTCTCGTAAATATTTCATGTAAATTTGTATAAATGACGCGCTTTTTCATATAAATTCGATGTGGCAGTGGAAAGTTTTGTAATTCTAGATGGAATGGGTTTAAATAAATTAAAAATAATGTGACATAATAATCATCCAAATCCCAAAAACAAGAATTTGTAAAAACTAAATTCTTAAGTAAGTTTGATTTATTTTTCTTTTAATATATAAAGATTCTCTTTCTAAAATATGAAATTATTGTGTTTTTATTACAACTCCATTAACTCTACAAAGTCACTTACTATTTATCGGAATAAAATGTTTGGTCCTGTCAACGTTGAGGGGTTCATCACAATATTAAGAATAACCGCGATACCGATGGTAAATAAATAAAAGCAATAAGCCGAATAAATAACTTATATTTGCCTTATACCATAAAATCGTTTAGTTCATGGGACAAATACATAGGTTGAAAATTTATTTGCTACTTGAAAATTAAAAAAAAAGTATCTGCGAGGTAGTACATAATTATTTAAATTTTGTTAGCGTAGCTATTGTATTTCTTAATTTAAATTAAATGTCTTTGAAATTTTTAATTAAAAAAGTCACAAACATTTTGCTACTCATTATATACTTTTTAAGAAAGGGTAACAAAATCTAACCCGATTTCCATACCTTGTAAAACAACCCTTTTTAGGGGAGTGTCAAAATTTGAATGTCATTATTTACCCAACATTTTATAATTGAATCATAGCATTATTCAACATAACAATAGGGAGATTCACTAAGTCTTGCAACAATACCAAAATATGCAAGAGTACGAGAACACCTCATTGCTAACAAACAAATGTAAATTATATAAAGGCTTGTAAAAAATACACTTGATTTAGGTTTTATTTGAATATTTTTTTTACGAATTTCATACATCGCCGCTATTTCTCTCATTTCTAACTAACTTTCTTCTATTTCCGTATCTCTGTGATATTTCTTTTCTTCTAAATCTAGTTTTTTTTCTCATGGTAATTTTGTGTGTTGAAACAGCTGCATGTTGAATTATTGAAGACTTTGGTGTACGGGACGTTATGATTCGTGGTAACGAGGATTAGGGGGTGGAAACTGTCACAGAAGAAGCTGCGACCTTTGATGGCGCAGCACTCGGTGACTCGACGTTCGCTGGAACTTCCACATCAATGATTTCGTTGACTGGGGCAGGACTCGCTGGAGACAGCTGCGACGAAGACGAGGCAAAAACGTTTGTCGTCACTAGCACCGGTTCTATATCCGCAACACGTTTGCCAAAATCCTCCTTCAACCGGTCAAAATACAGACACTTTTTATCAATTATTACAGAAATTGTTTAAGAATTGGCTATTTACTAGCAAGTTACATTTTTTACACAAAATTTTGGAAAAACTTTACCACATGTGCACATTGTGACAGATCGCTAGGATGAGTGCGTTCTAATATATTGTTAAGGTCCACTCATTTGAACATAATACCCGAAAACAACGTCGCCATAAAGTTGAGTAAAATCCAAACTTTACCAACCTTCGATAGTTCTACCATCAGCTTCATCCAAGAGTTCTGCGCCAAATCACAAAAGCCGCCTCCTCATGAGGAGCACCTCTCCGTAATATATTAACAGTAGTACGATTTCATTTGGCTAAATCAGTTGATATAAATAAGCCCCTTAATTGTAAGACAACAGCTAAAAATTTTGAAGCCAAGCAAATCACCTTATATAACTAATAGCTACCGACCAACATACTTCATTCCTGCAATGTCTTGGTAAATGATTTAATAAAATAAAATAAATAATGTTCGAGATGTTTAAACGATCGAGAGAATCCCAATCGTTGCAAAAGAGCAATACAATTAAGTCAACAATCGACTCCCTTTCCGACTGTACAATCGAGAAGTTTTTCGATTCATTCGAGTCGACTGGCTTATGATCGACGACGTCGTGTCAACTCAATCAATAGCTTTCGTAGACTTGTGCAGGTGTGTATTTGATGGTTTTTAAAAATTGACAAAATTGAAACTTGCATGACCACCTCAAATCGAAGCATCCCATTCAACTTACTGAATACCAGTAATTACTATAATTGGTCTCATTTACCAACCAACAAGGATACCCTTTTTTGTTTATTCTTAGTTTAATATTTGTTAATTTGAAAGATTAATTTTTTCTTTACAAAAAGTTATTGCTTGTACAAAGAAAGGTGTCATGTGTCACGCACGATGGCCGTATATCTTACGTGTGTGTGTTCATTTAAATAAAACACCTTTACTTGTCAAGGTTAATTAGTTTTTAATTCAGCAAATTCATATTTTAGAAATATAAATTTATTAGTAATATATATATTGGATTTTTAACTTTTATATTTTCGTATGCAAGCATATGCTTTCACGAACGCGTATCGACTACTTGACTTTTCGTCATTCTATTCAAAATTGTTCGTTAAAAAAGAGTTGCATTTTGAGTCAGTAGTTTAGTAGGGCACTAAATAGGGTGGCTCTGACACACGGGCCACAAGCTAGCGCGAGATATTTTAATCGCGACTGGCAATTCGTTGCCAAAGACTGCAAAAGAGAACCATCGTGATGTTCTAACAATCGCTGGCCAGGAGCGAGTCCGAGATGTTTGGGTCGATTATTAGCTAATTTAAGCACCAGTATTCGCGACTGGCAATCCGTCACAAATTCGTCCACAAGAGAAAACATCGAGAACCATCGAGATGTTTGAACAATTAAGACAAACGACCATAACATCTCGGACTCGCCCATCACTATGCAAGTTCGCCCACACATGAATTGATGGTAAAACATCACAAGGGTCCTTCTTGTTGCAGGATATGTTTAGCTCAACTAAGACTTTTCTCCAAGTAACTATTGATTGGTTAAATCATATCGTACTATTTTATGGCTCGTAATCGTATATTAATTTCGCCAAAACCATACCTTCTTGTTTTCAAAAGTCAAACAATTTATTTTTCTCTGTATCAACGCAGAGGCCACCGCCAGGGCACCGCCTTCAATGCCTGAGCAGTTTTATACTTTCGAAATTCATGGGATAGCCAGGAGACCCACTCGATCCTAATGAGAGACTTATTGAAAATCGCATACCAATCAACATTTTTTCTTCCTTTTTATTAAGCTCTACAGCACAAGATTTAAAAAGTTTCGCGAAATTTAATCAGATTGTCTCAAACCCTTCCCATCTTATCGTCCATCGCTTCTCATATCTGTGGGTGTTGATGTGACCCTTATATTTACAAACGACATATAGCAGTTGGGTTGTTAAAATGTTTATTATAAATAATTCGGATATTTAAGGCGAATATTCGTAAATCGTATTCCTTGTTTCCATTTGCTTAAGTTGTAAACGTTTGTCGAAATGGCCTTACCAGTTATTCACTATAAGCCGTCACCTCAGTCTTTACACAGACTTGTTCATGCATATCGCACATTAGTTGCTTACGCTGCTCAGGGTTAACGAGCCGGGGCATAAAAATGAGTATCTACAGGTCTGCGTCTTTAATTGCATACTGAGAAGAACCACCGTAATCCATTTTAGTCAGTATTATAATCATCAAAAATTAAATTAACTGATTTTACATGATTTCTTATCAACTTTTCGATGAGTACATATTATTTATGCTGGCGGAATGGACGAGATTTCGCCAGTCTAATCAGAAAATACGAGTTTTAAGGCCGTATTGATTGATCGTATGGAAAAGACTAGTTTCCAAGGCATTTGGTTGCTGTGTGACAAGTGATCTGAATGAACTAAATCCTAAATCATACTGGTATAACGGATGGAAAGATTTATTTTCCATGCCGAACTTGTGGGTCTAACAGGCAAACTCCCGCAGTGATTTACCATACTAGCAGTCTCTTGAAATTAGTAAATAATATTAACGCAATTTTTTATTAAAGCTGAAAGTTCGTTAAACACATCAATCCTTTGCAGAAAATATTTTCTTATCTACTTCTGTTCTTAAATAACTGGCTTCTCACAATAAATATGAGTGTGTTTCATTAATATATCTTTGGTTATCACTCAGATAATCTTAACGCATTGGTCGAGATAAACAATCAGGCAAGATAGCAAACAAGTAAATGATATCGTTTAAAAATCCTACAGACAGAAGCTAAATTTTTCTCTATAGAATATTCACTAATGTTTAATTCAACTTTCGGAATAAGCGCAATTACCGTTCATTGGTTGCTTTGTTTCAATTTCTAGAATTGTTTGTTTGTTTTTTTCTTTGTTTTTGAAATTGTATTTGTTTACTTTTGAGTTTGTATGTATGTACGTTTCCCTAACACCATCTTAACTGCGTTCATTTAGCCTTAAGTACACAATAAGTGCTAATATTTTCAAGCATTCTAAGATTAAATAAATTTGTAGCTGAACATTAGTCCCCTGTTTGTTGTTACTTGTGCATATTTGCTATTGTTTGGTTGTTAATGTTGTTTCACATCAAATTACATACAGCAGAGAAACGATGATTATCTGACTAAAATCATTCAAGAGGAACTCTTACTTACTTTGGTTTGTTCAGGCGGCTTAAAACAATAACAAATTGGCTGCGAGTGGCTCTTCTTTGGCTGGTTGAATTCAATAATGCAACAGTGGAAATGAATGTGAATAAAGGAAACCCATCTACAGCAAGATAATGAAAAGGATGGTAGTTAAATGAGCGGTGGTATTGGGCGAATGGATACTAATTGCTTGTAATTAGAGAGAATTTGTATTCAACATGAAAATCACTTCAATGCCGCTGAGAATACTCGTATAACTGTGATGCTGCTTTTGGCTACTTAATGTTACCGCCACCACTGTTGCTGCTGTTACTTTCGTTATAACTGAAGCAGCCGATGAAATCCTGTTGTTACTTTACTGTGATTACTTAATATTTTAGTGTCTGGCGTTAATGGTTGAAGAACATACATACATATATTTCTCTAGTGTAGTAAATAATAAAAAATAATGGTACGTAATTTGGTAGATCCATTGGCAGCTTTAATTAAATGTTCAAACTAATTTTGTAGTGCAAATTAAATGCAAATTTTATTATACGAGTATGTAACAAGTGCAACAGTACTTTTCACATATGCTATAATGTATAAGTACACGGTACTAGAACTCAAAGTTAGTACTTGGATCGGCATTTTTAGTTTTCCAATATCACGAGGAATTTTTTTAAGAATCTGGCGCTTGCAAAATGTTATGTTAGCATGACAATCTTAGCATACAATAATTGCCTACACAAAAAAATATATTTTTAAGTTTTCTGTCTTGCAACAAAAATATTAATTGCCTAAAATGTGTTGGGTAAAATTTTTTAATGAAAAATTATATTAATAATTAACAAGTTTATTGAGCGCGAGGACAGCTTATGAAAGATTTTATTTGAAAAAAACAACAACAGTTTTAGTGGTATAAGTTATAGTCGCTATTTCATCAGAGTTCTCTTAATTTAATTTTATTTATTCTGCATCACCGCTTGCCAGGTGTGAACTCGGAAACTCGGCTTAGTATAATGTTGTGTTATTTTCCATCTCCCTCAAACTATTGTTATTTGTCCTACTTAAATAAAATCTTTTATAAACTGGCCTCTAGCTCAATAAAATTCTCAGTAATTAATCATTGAAGGTCAATGAAAAGCTTAAGAAATTGTATATGCAATGAGTGAGTCCGCCAATAAAAAATATAATTGCTAAACACACAAAACAACCATATAAGCAAGTTTAAATAGCGACAGATTAGCTGATCTTTTTTGTAGTTGGCTTCTTTATGTCTTTAAATATTAACACTGAACAACAGGCAAAAAATCCCACTGGGTTTCTCAACGGTTTCTTAAGCTTTCGGCTCTACTTTACAGTACATGCTTTGTCCAGAAAGCAACATTTGTATACAGAAATTTGTTTTTAATCATTAAACAAGTGTAACTAAAGGTTTTTGCTTAATAAGGTGGGAATTCGAATCCTTGTCACCAATAAAGCTTATTTTAAGTTGTTATCTTATATATTTTGTGATTTATTCACACTAAAAAGCATTTAGTTACATTTATTCAATTATTAAAAAAAATGTTAGACCGTTTTTGTACACATGCCTGTTTCTTTACAAACCACATACATACCCTAGGGCTTGGGTTGCCTGAAAATTCAAACTTCTGATTCAGTTTCTGCAGATCAAAAAGCTGTAGATACCATTGAGAAACCCGGGGGTATTTTTGGAAACTTAAACAATTTTGTCGTACTGTATGTATATAGATCACTCGAAAAATTTGTATCTTATCTACTATAATTTATAATTTATTGAAAATAGCAATATCTAAATTAAGGTTTTGCAATTAATACTTCTCAGCAAAAAAATACTTAAATTAATATTTTTTCATTTCGATTTTCAAATCGAAGAATGCTATGTTCACATTGATTCTTATATGGTCGCCGCTGCCAGCGTTAGTTGCATACACAAATTTAGTTATTCAACTGGTAATATTTAGAGTCTCAAACAGCAGCACAGAGAATCATAAAATGTTTAATAGAAATAACTCTATTAAAATGTGGTAAAAGGCAACGATTGCAACAATAATAAAAACATCAAACAAGAACACGCAGCAAGAGAAGTCGGATTGGCCTGAATGTCCGTGAATTGCACACTTGCATACAAATCGATATTGACAAACGGCACGCATACACATTAAGCATAATATGTATGTCTGTTTCATACACTCTCTTCCATACATACATACATACATACACAAACATCTATTTGTGGGTATATTTTCGTAAGTTGGCTACTTTTGCTTCAAACTTGAATATTGTTTATTGACGCGCCAAAAACATACTAACAAAATATATGACAACAAAAACAAAATCACATGGTGGCAAATGCATTCGTTTTACATATGTCCGTATGTATGCTAATATCTGAATTTGTACGAATGTGTGTGTGTTGAGGTATGCCAACGTCCTAGCCAAAAAAGCTTTGTGCTCCAGCTGCAGCTATTGCTACTGGGGACAGTTTTGTTATTGATTGCCTACGCATAATTGTCATTCTGCATGACTTTTCAACTGCACTGACCACCGACCGCTGACCGCTGTACTACCATTTAAACACATACAAAGATACCAATGAACATATGTACATACATACCCAGCAGGAAATAGAAAACGCAAGGGTACATAGGTGGCTACTTTAAAGAATTAGATGTTGAAGAGGATATCTTGATTAATTCTTTAATAATTTTTATTAGAGGAAACTAAAGATCCACCTTACGAAAAGCTTAAATTAATAATAATGCAATAGAAAAAACAAAAAATTTACTGAACGAAATAGAGTTTCGCGAGCTTGTAGAGATAAAAAAGTTCAAAAATGAAAACTGAAAAATGGAAATATTAAAAAATATGAAATACGTTTGTACAATAAGCACTTCTTAATGTATAAAAACATCTAAAACAGGAAAGGAAACTGAAAATGGGAAAAATATAAAAAATATATACATACAAATACATATAAACTAAAGATAACCCCGCAAAAATGTAAAAATTATTAAAAATGTATAAAGTGTAAAGGCATAACTCTAAAAAATTATATATCAGAGAAAGTGCATTTTTTAAATGAAAACATTTTCTTCGAATGTGCTATTCTTAAACCGTTTATGCTTCTCCAAGCATATGTAAAGTAAACAACGGAAAGTCATAATGTGAGCTCTTCGAAACTGCTAATTTCAATCTCTCACATCGAATTTTGAAAAGTGTTGATTAAATTTTTCTTCGTGTTCTTGTGTTAGTCGATTGTAATTATTTCTTGTAAACGGTGTAAGAGCATTTTGAGCTCCGAAAAAGTATTATAACTTCTACGACTTTGAGTATTGTTGTTTTTTCCTTATAATTTTTTTTTCCAAAAACCAGTCGGCCTTGAAGCTGATACCGAAATAAAAAAAAACAGCAAATCTTGCGAATGGATGCGACCCAGACAGAAGAGTGCAATCTTTAATTGCAAATGCACTGGCAATTGCTTGAGCCGATTTTAAATCTGGATGGCTGCATTCGAAGAGTCACCCAACATTTGATTTATACGACTGTCATAAAAGTTGGGAAGATAATTTTCACGTGATTGCACGGATTTGGAAAATGGCTGTTTCTTTACGATGACATTTGAAGTCGGAGTGAATTCAATTAAGATATCGTTTTTCTCATATTTACTTTGGGGCGAGCCTGAAATTTTGAAAAATGTATTCAAATTATTCATTGTAGATACTTTATTCAAATGGCATTGAAAAAAATGATATTCAAGACTTTTTTACTTAAAATTTTGCTAAGCGAAAGTTGATAAAATATGACAAAGTCTAAATGTAATTCCCATTTAATGAATCGGTTAAAAAGATGTGTCGTTCTGTGAAAGATCCGCAAAATTATAAAGGCACCGATCTCAACAGTGCAATGTACGATTTAATTTTTATAAGAAAGTTCATATTGCACGTGCTGAAAAATTTTGAAAACTTATGTTGTACCACAAATATAGAGAACTACAGCTTTATGTTTTATTCAATTTCAGTGCCACTTGGCATGATTATATTCACCTTATCAATGTATTCATATAATTTTTGAAACGGACCATAAGCGGTATATGTTCTATTACTTTCAATACAGACAACTTTAATAAATTAAATATCATATTAGTTTGCTAAAACTTGTGGTACATAGACGAATTTTTTTTTTTGCATGACTTTGTTTGATTGGAATATCGGCGTCATTCTGTGACTGTTGCTTTTATAAGACAATTTGGCGTTGCGTTTGAGTAACCTGTTGACATGAATTGGAAAAATTTAAGATGTTTCGTTAAATCGACCAGTGTATTAACGAATAAATTCAAAATTTGATTTAAATTAAGTAATAAAATGGAATATCAAATAAAGTTTGCTTTTTAAGCTAATTGTATTAATAGATATAGCAGCTAGGCCTTAAGCTCGATATTTACAAGTATGTGCTTCTATTTTCATTATTAAATATAGTTTAATCTTATTTTAAGGAATTTTGTTATTAATAATATTGATTCGACAGAAGGGACTGAAAGGTGTGATATTGGATTTGTATTAGTTAATATTTGTTCTCTACATTTGGCATGTAGTGTGTCAGCTCAGGATAAGGTGGGGAAGTGTTGCTATCATATATGGTTTTCAGGTACAGTGTATTGGGTATGCGTTGTTCATGAGATGACCGCGTTTTTTTTTTTGGTGTGTCCTAACCGAAAACGTTTGAATTTTATATTGTCTAGTTGAGTATGCGTTTTTTTTTTGGCTTTTTGTAGGAAGTCTGTTATATGGGTCCTTGCGTAGTTGATATTTTTGAACCAGTCATTGGTTTGATTTCATTCGATGCGTTGTTTGTTGTAAAAGTGTTGTTTAATATGATTTTTAATGTCAAGTGAGTTCCACTTGTCTGTGCTAGTTACTGCATTTTGATGTGCTTGTTTAGCGGCTTGGTCGACGAGGTTGTAGGCAACTATGTTGCTATGTCCGGGTACCCAGGTGCAAATAATTTTTGGATAGTATTGAGTAATAATGCTTTTGATTGTGGTTGTGTAGTAGTTGGTGTTGTAAGCAAAACTATCAGCTATGGAATTAAGAGCCGAGAGTGAGTCTGAATATACAGCAATGTTTTTGCTCTGGCGCTTTACTTGGTTTATTGCTTCAGATATGGCAATTAATTCGGCAGATTATACAGAGCTATAGTATGAAAAATGTTCAAATTTATAATTTAATTTTCGAGAGTTATGCTATATAAGGTGCTTTGATTTATCTTTGATCCATCAGCATAGATAAAGCAATAGTTTTGATATTTATTTCTTATTTCGTTTAACATTGTGTGGTATTGAATCGGGTTGGTATTATTTTTGTTAAGTGTATGAATCCTAGGTAATAAATTTCCTAGACGGTAACTTATTTAAATATTTCGCTGCAGGTATTCGTCCCTTTCACTATCTCGCACTCCCACTGTAATAAAGCAAATAAAAAAAAATAACTTTGACCACATTTGGACATTTTAAGTTCTCATGTTGTTAGAATTTGAATTGGGCATACACCCAGCGGCAGCAGCGGCACCAACAGCAATCCAGTGCTTTTGAATTTTATTGTTTCAGCAAGCTTTTGTTATTTTTGTTGTACTCTCTCGTACATTATTGTTGCCCCAATTGGTTGAGCCTCATATGGCGGTGGAGAAGAGTATACGCAATAAACTTCTCTGTTGTCTGTTTGCGATTTATTGGGGAGTTGGTAGAATAAAGTGCTTTGGATTCCAGCGCCATTGCAGCTACCAATTCAGAATTGCAGAACTGCTTTTGGTTTTGCTGCTATTGGAAGAACATTCGTACTCACATTATTCCTCCGAGATGGATGATGTTCAATTTATTATTGACAGCTTAAAAGTGTTCTCTGTGGCACTGTTTGCTATTGGTGGAGCGTGTGTGCATATTTACTGGTATATATCTATCATATGTATGTACTCCCTTTTTTAATATTACAATTTTACCTCTTGTCCAATATCGATAGAAAGTAAACGTAATTTGTATTTAAACTGGCACGCAGAACGATTTCAGATACCACAAATTGCGTACATAAAAGTTTGTATATTTCGATAGATATTTTTGCAAACGTCCCCTTGTTTGGACACATCAGTTGGAAAGAGAAATTAAAAAATAGTACCTGAAAATTTAATACCAAGTTGCTAAAGACATGATATATAACATTTTTCAAGGAAACCTTTTTTTTGATGATTTACGGCAAGATTTACAATATTTATAGTTTTCCGGATTCAATATTAAAATAAAATCATTCGATTATATTTCACTATAGGTAATCGATTTAAAGACAAAGAGGAAGTTATTGAGCCACCTATTTTTAACACGCTTATATTAGCTTCACCTGCATGTTTTCATCTGTGGACTCGATTTTGACCCTCTTGAAATGGACAGGTTTAATTTAAACTTTGTACACATATGAAGAATTGCTCACAATATAATAATTCGCTAAGTTTCTGTACGAAACATAGAATCCATTAGAGCACAGGTAGCTGACAGTTAATTAACTCGAATTTGTCGTACATGGCGTATGAGTAACCTGATCGAATACCAAACGCTTTTAGTGCTCATTTTACTGCTGTCCTGCATTATTTATTGTGAGTATATTTCATTGCTGTGATCTTTGCTTTTCTAAAACCAAAAACGTAAATAAAGGAAATGTAAATAAAGTATTGCGTGATTTTTATAGAACAAATTTTACACTCGAAAAACTAACGAATTTTTGTAATATATTAACCTTTTTATTAATAAACCGCAGAAAAAATATCCATACGCTGTTTTATCACCTAGTCAGTGCGCTTTATGCGCATGATTCAAGAAGCTCAAACAACTTACTGATTTTGAACATTTTTTTAAGCTTTTCATAATATAAAATTTTAATTATTTTATTTATTTTACTGCATCAACATAATCAAATGGCAGCAATTTTTTTTAAACTAAATTTAAATTTAACTTTGTAAAGTTTAAAGTAGTATCTCTCTTCAAAAATATTTTAGAAAATACATCATATTGATCTAATGTTTCAAATAAGTGCCAACAAATATCTTTTATTTGGCAAATCGGTTCATATGTTTTAAAGTTTTGTTAAAGGAATTTATTGCGGATGAAATTACCCTTTAAGAATTTAAATGTCTAAAACATTGTCCATATTCTTGGCAAAAGCACATTTGTACAAACAAATTTTTTTGGATAAAAGTAAAAAACTTTAGAAATTTCTTAAATCAAAAAAAATTTGAAGATTATCGAAGGTTAGTATTTGTTTTTTATAAGTTTACCGCTAAGCAATGCGGAAATATAACGAAATTTTTTAAAAAGACAACACAAGAGACCAGAATAATGCTGTCTTATAACTCCTTTAGATCTGTGAAGCGCAAGAATTCAGTTAATATGAGGTGTGTTCAAAAGGTAAATAAGCTGACTGACTGTTCGAGTTTTGCAAGCTTCCTCTATTCAAGTCGATAGTTCGTATTAATAGCATTGTTAATCTTTTGTGAGAGGAAAAAAGTTAGAAGAGTTTTGTGCTCGTCGATTTTCTACTGTTGATAAGATAATACAGATTTTATATTCAATTCGGTGTGATAGTGAAATTTTTTTTAATATATGTCAATCACGAAACTCGCTGTGTACGCCAAAGTGTGATGAAATCGTTTAAGGAATAAATATAGTGTTGAGGGGAATCCGTCGAATCACCAACAAATATGTTGCTGATTACGTAAGCATCCACCATTGAATTTGGATTTAGCTACCTGTGACTGTTTTGAAATCTGAAGAAGCCCATGAAATGGCGGGGATTTGCTTCCATTGATAAAAGCTCCATCGCTGGAAAAACTCGGCCTATACTGAAAAGTGCTTATCAGAAGTTGTTTGAAGAACAGGCAAAGTTTTGGCATAAGTGTGGTTTATTAAAGAGCGATTAATTTGAAGGGTACAATCTTAATAAATATAAAGATTTTGATTTAAATAAAAAGTCACCTTACTTTTTGAGCATACATCGATTATGATTACTCATAAGTATTAAATTAAGAGTAACAAATGAGAGCTGAAAATTTAATAATATTTTAAAGTCCCAATTAGAATTTATTAATTTACTATTTCTAAGGTCGGATTAAGAATGTGGGGCCCGGGGCCGGCATACGGGTGGGGAACTTCTTTGAGGTCATAATTATAAACAATTCATTAAATAATTACGTATCATTTATTTCAATATGGTCGTAAATTATATAATCAGATTTGGCGTTTCATTAGTAATACAATAATCAATACTTTGACGTGTATACAGTATATAAGACTATATATATTGCCATGAAACTACTGAAACAACTGCAATAATATCGCCAAAATATAGTTCACGCGGTATATCTCTTTCTGAACTCAAAATAACTAAGTCAAGCAGTCGGCCTTCCCCAAACATGAACGGAATCGTTTTTTTTTTTATCAAATTCATCTTTAAGAATGATCTTTCACTTGTGCAATTCGTTACCGTCATAGGTATAATCGTACAATAATTTCTGAATAGACAAACGTAGACTAGAAATTGTTTTCCTTTATTATGCGGTACAAAAACATCTCAGTTGATGCGTTTTCTCCCTTTGTCAATAGATTTGCAAAATTTTTGAGTAGGATGAACTCATTCCCTAAAGAGGTTTCTAAGTCTCTTGGGTTTTTTCTACAAGTTTTTTTGCGTTCAAGTTGACATCATCTGATTTCATGTGTATCAGCTCACCAATTAAATTAAATCGTTCTTAAGCCAACTCGTAAGCGGAAATTTTGTCTTCAAATGTACTTATCAATTTATCAATGACTGGAATGAAAGCTTCCGCACAAAATTTATCGCACGCTGAAAGTTGCACTGCCGATGCCTGAGAACCAAGAGATTGAAGGCGAACATTGGCTAATCTTGCTCGCAAAGATTCATAGTCGCTGATTTCGGAGAATTCTCTGACAGTTTGTTTTTCGTACGTCTCGAACTCATCTCTATTGGATTTCACGAATGACTGCAAAATTAACAGACAGTTAACAGCAAACCGTAGTGTAATCGTAGGACTTTAGACAGATGTAATAGTTGAATTTCATTTTTCAAGAATGTTATGCTGTTTCAAGGGTGCCCCTTTTCTTTGCCAGTCCCCGAGCTTGACTTCTAACCACATCTTTCTGTTCACTGTCATCCTGAATTGACATTAACGCATATCTGATAGGAACAAGAAACCTGTTTCACAGCTTCTGTTACATCGGCACGACACAACCAGCGAGTACTACTCAATCGCTTGAGACTGATAGTTCGACTTCGCTGCTTACACTGAGAGGTGGAGGGAAAATTGAACGAAAAGTACCTATTTGTAATACGATTTTAACCAAAAATTTTATTATATCAAATTAAAATAAAATGATAACATCAACTATGTCAAATAAAATAATAAATTTGTGTTTAAATCCCCTGAGTATCGAAAATGAAATAAAATAGAAACGTTAAAGCAAAACTATCGTTTGTAATGATAAAAAAAAAATTATTTTGTTCTTTTATTTTGTGCCTCGTCGGCCCTGCCCTTAATCCGGCCCTGACTATCCACATCAAGTTAAATACATTATTTAGTATGGTTTTAATAAAATTATTCTTTATTTTTATTTATGTAGCTAAGTTTAAAGAAAACTACTTTAAGCTATGTTCCTTTTAATGGCTAAGAAAAAGAATACTCATCTATTTTAGCTATTTTTTCGATAAAATGTCGCTGATATACTGTACATACATATGCACCTTACAACAGGTGGGAGGGATATATTAAATTTAATAAAACGAAATCGTTCATTAAAAATACATTTTTACTTTCGTTTAGACTACCTATTTATTGCATGGCTCTATGAAAGTTTAGAATGTCCCGCTGTCAGAAGTAGCGCATCACTTGAAATTGTCTTGATTTTAATTGAAATATCACTCAAATGCAGGTGGAAAACTGCCAGCAATCAAGTCATTAAATGACAGGTGCAAATTTTTTGTAATAATATGACTATTTGCATGTAGAATTTTGTATATTTATAAGTATATACATATATGTTTATGTATTAAATTACTGATGGGTGGGTAGGTTATGCCGCTCAAATGAAAAATGGAAAATAAACTGAAAATTTAAATCATTTGGGTACAATTTAATTTTATGTATTTATATTTTTTTTAATCATATCACCAACATAATACTCTCAAGATGAATATTTAATACTTTAATATCAAATAAATTTAATGTTTTCAAAACATCGCTCAGCCCAACCAAATGAAAATGAAAGCGGGGTCGTTTTTGTTTTTCGTGTCAAAGTTTAAAATCCAAATCAAAACTTTTCGCTATATTTTTTTGTTTTTAATTTTTTTTAATTTACTATATTTGCTAAAATTTCCCAGGGCAAGCCCAGCATTTGATGGAGGCACAAAGTCAGAATTTACCGATATGAAGTTAAAAGGTACTTAAATTAACTAGGTAAATTGAGAAAAGTCAGAGCTGAGACACCAGTTCTTTTTTTTTTTTTGTTGGTATCAGACACGAAAAAACGCTTGCAGAAAACAGCACTCAGACTACATGCCGTCCATTGTACTGTTTTCATATTCATTTTAATATGTTTTAAATCTGGAGGATTTACGAATAAATCTTAACAGATTTTTGGGTATCAAAGAGCTCAGGTACTCGTCTCTCAACACGTCGCAACCAAATGCCTCATACCTATTTTTTGCAAAGGCGGGGGAGAAGCACAGAAGGTGTTCCGCCGTCTCTTTCTCTTCAGAACAGCGAGAGCAAGTGTTTTGATAGTCCTTCTGAGATTGGAGGTATTATGTCAGTCATTGCTGAGGATTGAGAATTTCTGTACAAGCAAGGATTTGTACTTCCTCTTAATTTCCAGCTAGGTCGGATTCTGCAGACATGGCAGATTAGGCATCCACGATGCATAAAAAAGATAATTGCTTCCTGGTCTCCTGCTAGTCATCAGCAAATAATAACAATAAAGATAACACTATTAAAGGTATTAGATATAACTCTTACTTTTGAAAACTGAACCTCATCTTAAAACTGAAAGGTGCCCAGCAGACCTCGACCAAATTATGTGTTCAAAACTCCAAATATAACAGAAACTCCAAACGTAAACAGCGCCCGTGTTTTTTTTTTTTTGCGACATATAATAGAAAGCGCCTGATGAGGATTTGTACAGCGAGATTTTTATTCGTCGAGAAAGGGCTCTGCATTTCAATTGTCCACCAAACCAAAAGAAGCACCAAGGCAAAAAAGAATAGCCATCAAACAAGGGTAAATCCAAGCTAAGGTGATGAAATTCTGGCCACTTTCAAGAGGCAAATCAAGGAATTCTTAAAGTTATAGAAGCCGACGAAAGCCATGCAGTGTTTGCGACAGTAAAAATATTGACCTGTAAAATAAGTACCTGTGAAAATAAAGAGAGTTCTTCCGTAGCGCCAAGGTTACGAAAAGTTCTGTCAGAACGTTTTAATTACAAGAACCGATGACGGAACGTGGCCCCAATACAGTTCCTGTAGTTATTACTTAACGCACACTTTCGAGAAAGCACATCATAGTCGAAGCTTTTAAATTAGGAAACTTAAGGGTCTAAACTTAGTGCAGATAGTCTTGTAAGACCGGGATATATCGCATGAACGTTCTAAATTTACTCACGAACTATGTAAATATTACTTAAGAATCTATAAATAGGACAAGCTTATGCGATTGATTTGTCCAGTAGAAGCAACCCTTGAGCTACAGCAAATCAGAAGTTAAAATGTATTAGCGATTGAGCTACAGAAGCAGAACTTTTTTTTTACAACGAGAATGCCCACTAAGTACGATTTTCACTCCACCTGAAATAAATCATAATTGAAAATGTTGCAAATTCGAAGTCTATTGCGGATTGTAGGAACGCTGCAGGAAAGCTAGCTGCGGTAAAAGCCCTGGATTTGGTTACTGAAAGTAAGTTTGCGAATGGAAATGTAAATGCTAATAACCAAGTCAAAGAAGGTGAAATTTCAGAAGATTTGCTTACTCCTCTTTAGAAAATCAAATGACGTTAATCCACGTTCATATTTCGCCAAGGGAATAGGCTGTGGAAAAGAATTCCTAGTTGCAGGCTCACAAAAATTATGTTTAGTACCTACTATAAGGGACCTACAAACTTTCGTTCAGGCTCAAGGCTACAGGTGGGTTTATTGCAGGACATTCTTTACTATCAACACATGCGTTTGAATTAACCGGGGAACATATAATTTGCGAGTATCTATCCTTCGGCTGGCGAAGACTCAAACTATTCGGAGAGCTAGAGTTGCAGGCTACCAAAGAGCCAAAGTGTTTACCGAAATACACGAAAGATATGACATTGCTCTTCAACGATGAGTGAGTATGCAAGTTACTGAGTCTTAAATTAATTTGGCAGAACTACGGATGCTGCCTCCGTCTATGTGAGAGCTTTTTCTGGTCAGACAACATATATTGATTTGATTTTCAGAACTCAGAAAAATTAAAGTAAGATATGTATGCATAAAAATGTATAGTTTTAACGCAGTTATATTTATTTTTAATATTTATATTTTATTTTTTTGCAACCAATATTTTTGAGCGTCTACATCACATAAATACACTGGTGGCAAAAACTAGACTAATAGCCTCGTTTCATATCCGAACAGCTTACTCATACGTCCTGTACGTCAATTGGAGTATATTTACTGGCGGCTACCAAGTAAAAGCCTTTTGCCACATCAAAGGAAATAAAAACACCTTAAGACAAGTTTGCGAACAGTTCGTTATCGTTTGAAAGGTTCAAACTTATCAAGGCGGATAGCAAAAAAAAAAAAAGGGCGAAATATCCTATGCCTGATGAAAGCAAATATTATCTTTAAAGTAGTGATGACCGCACCTGCTTTGACAATTCATGTCAAAGGAGTAGTGTGAACGAATCGTGAATTCGATGCCTCAAAGACGCCCCACTGTTATCCAAGTCAGTAAATCAACAATTAATTATTAAAAATAACACGGTGCTACGTGGCTTTGCTTATTTGAAGTGACATGGTGGAGTTGGTTGGTCTGATTTTACGTGTTTTTGAGTACATAAAAAATTTTTAACAATGGCAATTTTTAATTACAAATTTGTTCAAAGTTGGCCATCGCATGCGCTAGCTTGCGGATTTCAGCGCGGTTGCAGTCTATAAACCTTTTACAAGAATTTGTAGTCACTTTTATTTTTAGTTTAAAAAAAATACGAAAAAAACAGCTTTCAATTCGAAAAAACTGCAAAATTAATTCATACATTTTAGATTGTTTCGCAAAATTCACCTATTTTTTTTGTTCAAAGTTGCGTTGAAAAATTATATTTTGAAAGCACAGACGCTGACCTTTCCAACGCCGTATTAAAATTAAAAATCGTTTGAAAAATGGCTTAATAGTTAAAAATTTAAAGTACTCAAAAACACGAAAAATCAATTTTTAAGCGATAAAAAAATATATTTAGGGTCATGAAAATTATTCGAATCCGGTTTTGTATTGATTTCAATCAGACCAAAAACATACACTATGTGACTTCAAAAAAGCATTCGATTTGTTTTTTTGTAGCACAGTGAAATTTATAAATATTTAACCTTCTGTTTAGGTAAGTTGTTTTTTTTTTGCAAAAACTATTGGAAATAAAATGAAAAGAGCCTAATGTATTCGCTAACCTCTGTTGATAATTTTGTGTATGGTTCGTGTTCTCTCAAATTTTTTTGACGGAAAGTTAAATGTTTGTGCTTTTGCTAAGGACAAGAAAGATTGAAAACAAAAAAACCGGTATATGAATGATGGAACGCATCGTAGATCTTTTACATTCATATTGTATGTATGTATGTATGTACATAAATTTATATTTTTTTTCATTTCATTTAATTTATATGTATTTATATGTGAGGTAGCATAAAACATTATGGGAGTATGCGGCTGCTTCGTAATCTTCTCTAAATACTATCGTTAACATTTAATAAGGCTTTATCAATTCACATATTTTTTCAAAAATTCCAAGAATTCGCGAGCTTCTTACAATTCATGTTAGGTGCAACGCGTAAACCGTTGGCAAAATAATGTGTGCCGGAAAAATAGCTGAAATTGTAAAACTGTTCGCCTCACAAACCGTAACAGGAAGTATATACAAACAGAGATATATATGTACATACATATGTTTGTATATATATATAATTACAAAAGTACGTACGTACGTTAACTAGGCGTACAGGCAAATTTCTGCATAAAACTTCGCATGCAAATCGGACTATTAGGCGGGAAAATCTATGACAACTCCAACAGCAACAACAGCACAACAATTCTATGAAAATGAATGAAAATTCTCGCATTTATCTATGTACGAGTATGTATGTACATAAATATGTTATAGTCAGCGCAAAAATAGCAGCGTTAGCAATTTATAAACAACAATGCCGTGGCAAACAATAACCATGACCATTGTAAACCAGTACACCAAAGCAGTTCGTATATTTGCGATTGTTCATTTTTTAACGTATTTCTATGTATATTTAAGTAAACGAGAGTTGAGTTGAGTTGAGTATGTTTTTTTTTGTTTTTTTTTGTTCGTGCTATGTTGGTGCATGTCGTGTTAGCGGCGGAGCGCGTTGCACCGTCTAAAAACAAAAACTAATTTTAGAACCTGTCTACGTATGAAACAAGTTTATCAGTCAAAACTATCACAAGTCACAACAACTCACGCCAACGGCGCCTCATTCCTTTTCCTGTTTTTGCAACAATTCGTTGCGCTTTTTATACATTTGTGCCTTCTGCCATATATATTTACATACATACATAGAATACGAGTAGTTGGCTGAATATTGTCTTGGTGGCACAGCGCGCAAGGATATAACATTGCACAAGTTGCACTCCACGTTTATCTAGGTGATGGTTGTTTTCGTTTTGGTTTTTTTTTTTTTTATTTTTTGTTCTGCACATACTCCGAGCAGGGAGTTGGGGTCGGAGTGGCTAGCTTGCACAAAGTGTTTTACATGCATTGTGTCTAAGTCAAAAGGAAATGTTATAATATGGATAGATGAAAGAAAGTTTAGGAAACTTTTGGTAGCAATGATGACAGTTTCAACGATCAGAATACATAAAATGTTAAATATTTAACTGCTCTAAGGCAAGCGAAGGTAGGCTGCGGGAAAGCAAAACAAAATACTAAATATTTCAGAGGAAGTGAGGGTTAGAGCTCGCACTGACAGTTGCACATAAATGTACTCCTAAGCAAATATTAAATAGCAGGTTAAAATAATTAAACAAGTTAGAGAATAATGGGTAAGCGATTTTTCCGGTCTACAGGAATCACTTCGATTTGACACATATGACTAAAAACCGAAGTTTTCTGGTGCAGTTTTTCTGCATAAAAGGTAGGGCTTAAAAATATATTTAAACCTAAAATATGGTTTCTTCTCAAGTCATTTTTTTGTGCCAGCATAAGCTTGGCTATATGCGGACACAAATTTCTGCCGCATTTATGAAACAGATATAATTTTCCATAACAAAAATGTTAGTGTGTGTCACACGCATACACGTACACCTCGTATTAGGCGTTTAAGATATCCTGTTTTTATATAACAAGTAAGGAAGGCGAAATTCGGTCGAAACCGAATTTTATATACCCTTGCGATGTATTTTTGTATGAGCGATGCCACGATCAATTTCATAAAAACCCCATTTTCCATTTGCTTCAAATCGCTGCTAGTAGTAAGCTTTACTCAATTTGTTCCAATGGTTAACGAAAAAATGACCGTTATATTGAAGGTGGGCGTGGTTATGGTCCGCTTCAAATATCAAATTTCACTCAATTTTCTCTCATAGTAACCAAAGCAAAGGTTTTCCATTTTTCAAAACTTCCGTTATATGGGAGGTGGTAGTTATTAACCGATCTTGACCATTTTTATTACCAACATATCAAAAAAAATTCACAGCAACTCTTTATGGATCGTTGAAGTAAGTTTTCGAAGTAAGAATCAAACAAAGGGTTATCGCTAAATAATCTGGAGTAATTATCAATTCACATGCGCATAACCACAAATAAAATTAAAGTATTAATATTTAAATAAAACTTAAAATTAAATAAAATGGAAAAATATAAATTTTAAACAAATAAATAAAAAATATATAAATATGAAAACATTAAAAAAAAATTCGTATCGGCACTTACGGGTGAGCCACGAAGGCAATGGAAGTACCAAGTGCAGAAGCACCTTTTTCCACATGCTAAGAGTGCCAAGCATAAGGGAGTTATTCCCCTGTTAAACTATTTTGGATCCGATTGAATAGTTCGCAGCAGATTTGCGAACGCGCGGTTGAAGAATGATTCCATTTAGTGAACATGACCTAATTGTTCCTGAAACAACTTCAAAATCTGCCCCTAATGCACGACATATTAGAATTTGTTATATAATGGCCGTGTACATCCGGAGGACATACTTCGGCTATAAGCCCTTGTTTTTGCTAAATATTCCTATTAAGCGCCTTTCAACATTTTCCTTTCAGCTCAGTTTGGTGTCTTATATGAACTCCCTCTTAAATTCCAATAATCATTAAAAAGAAAACTGGTACTGCGTCATCTACATGTGCGAATAACTTCACTCAACGCTTCTTAACTTACAATGGAATGTTGTTTAGTACGACTGACTTTGGTGGATCAAAAAGGATTCTCCTTTTGAGAGTGCCTCCTTTTGCATATCGTTTGTATTTGTTCAACATCCTTGCATATATAGACAAGAGACTTTGTTAAAACAAGTAATGCTTTTTTTTTGACATTTTGAGCTACAGACAGCTTGGAGTTTCCCAAAAGTGTCTTATGTACAACGGTTTCCCTTCCTAAACTTATTGGTTTGAAGTTCCCAGCTTTTTCATGATACCTTCTTATCATTTTAGAATTAAAACTTTGTTTGAATATTTTCCAGCTTTGAGTGAGTTAAGCCAATCTGATTCTGGTTTTAGATATACTTTTCAGCAGCGATACTTAAAACTCTTCCAATTTCTGCGGTATCATCGCCAGAGGACTAACGCATATGAGGAATTTTATCTTACCTCTGCCAACGACTGGGTCTTAAAAGTATGTTTTGCGATGGGTTTCTAGTGATTTTTTAATTGCTTCTGTTCCTTCGATACGATTTTTAAAAGAACCCAAACCATCCAAATTCAGATACTTTAACGACTGGGTCTTAAAAGTATGTTTTGCGATGGGTTTCTAGTGATTTTTTAATTGCTTCTGTTCCTTCGATACGATTTTTAAAAGAACCCAAACCATCCAAATTCAGATACTTTAACTTGACATCAAACTCAATTCAATGTTACTAGATTGATGATGACGTTGTTGTGTTGACAGTAAGAATGGCAGCAAAATTTAAATGCATTGACCTTTGCTTCTAATGTTATTTGTTTGTTCCCGTTCGTCGCACTGCGCAAGAGATTTTTCTTCAGTATCGCTGCTCGTCGCTTTAAAATATCTAAAATACGAACTGTTGCTTTTTTCCAAATAAGATCTTTCAATACGATAATACAAGGTGTGGGAGGAAAAAAGCTCAAAAGCTCTTATTAACCCGAACACGATTGTTACTTTACTTGATCAGTCAGACTTTTAAATGGTGTGTCAACTTGCCGAAGTGAAAGTAATTTTTTTTATATTTTAACTGTGCTGATATAAAACGTATTGGTATTTACCAGTTGTTTGGGCGCAAAGTTTTAGTTTTTGACACCTTAATGCTATGGCTTTAAGTTGCATTAATTCATATACATACATACATACATACACCCAATGGACTACTTATATACACACGTCGTATGAGTAACACTTGGTAAGAGCTCAAAGTTAAGTTATACAAACTATTGCATATGCACCTAATGAAGGCAAAATAAGACATACCCGCACATGCCTACATATATGTACATACAAACATATGTTGGTATGCATACACAAGTTTATATATAAAGTATACATGTAAGGGCGTACACATTCACAAACTTAGCTGGCGCCGCACATAAATAAACGCAAAACCAAACTCACATACCAGCCAGCGGTTGCGCAAACACAAACACACACACACACACACACACACACACACACACACATACACGCTCAAACAATCTCAAACGCTGGCGCAAAATACTTGTAAACATTCTTTAGCACAAATAACCGCACACAAAAGCACGCTTTTAAATAGTTCAACTAACATTGCTGGCAGGTTTACCTGCAGGCACTACTCGTATACACCCCTTCTACAAAGTAAGAAACGCACGACCAAACTAAATATTGTTTGGCCCATATTTTTAGCTTGCACCAAAATAAACAGTCAAACATAAATGCACACATACTAGATACTTCAAATTCCAGTACTAGCTAAACACAAGCAACAGGATGAATATCGACGGTAGTACAAACTTGTACGTAGCAAAGCGTTGGTTATTCTCTGAAGTAGTCATCGGTTGTCGGTTGTTGGTTGTTGGTTGTCGGTTGTTGGAAAGTGATGGTGATGGTGATGGCGATACTGTGTTGATTATGATGGTGTAAATTTCGATGCCTAAGTGTTGCTTTTGCTTTTCATTATCTTTGTCTTTGTTTGTTTTGCTGCTGCTATTTCTTTCACTTCAGGCAAGAAAGTTTTAACATAAATTTTATGCATAATGAATAAATTATTATGCGAGAGTATTAAACAAACGCACATACCCGCGGACAGGCTTGTAGAGTACTTCGGCAGCCAAAAGTGCTTTTTGCAATGCGCGTTTTTTTTTCTTCTAGTCATAAATACTCATGCATGCTAACATATGAATGTACATAATAATAGATAAAAATATATTTAAGTAAAAAGTATCCAGTATCGAGCAATGCAGAATGTGGTTCCTTAATTAATGCACTTAAATGATTTTATTCACTATAAATAGTAAGCGTATCTAAATTCTTTACGAAAGATTAGTAAATATCCATAAACGATGTAATCATCAAACATAAAAACGTGTCTCATATATGCTACGCCGACGATGTTTTTCTCTTTAGCAAAACTAATGAACTTAACATTGTAAAACTGGCATTTAAAGATATAGTACTTGCAGAACTATTCAATTGGTCGAAATATTCCGGAGCCAACATTAATATAATAAAGTGTAAAACACTTCATATTTGCCCTAAACTATATATATATAATATAAAAATGTTAATATTGTCAACACAAATCGTCTTAAGTTTTTGGGTATAATCTTTGATAGAAGACTGAACTTCAAAGAACACTGTTTGTATATTAGAAAGCAACTGGCTCCCAGACTTAGTGTAATAAATTACTTAACTTCAAAACATTGTTTAATTAATATTTCCACACTCACAAATATTACAAAATTATTTATGCTGTCAAAATTGATTATGGACTAGAAATCTACGGCAACTGTGCCAAAAGCAATATCAAACTACTCTACGACCCCTATCATACAGCCGTTCGCCGCAGCATTAGGGCATTTCCAAAATCGCCCACGAAGTTTATTCTTGACGAAGCGGGACTGCCATCTATTGAAGATAGATTGGAATTAAATACAAAAAAATGAGTTCCAAAACTGTTGGTCTGTAAAAACAGCCTACTTCATAAAATGGTTCTCACGGAATTCAACCGCAAATGCTCCCTTTGGCGGAAATCTAGGATTTTGCACTGTATCGAATTTGCAAAAGACATTGGGATCAATAAGCCTCGTTTACATCCACAAAGTAGTTTACCGCCATGGGCAGTGCAAAAATCAAGTTTTATTCTGGACCTAGGAAAATATAAGTAAGAAAATACTTCCCAAAGTGTCTACCAACAACTCTTTACCGAACACACAACACGATTTTTGCCTAAATGGCACCTAGTTTTTACTGATGGATCGAAGTCAAAAAATCATACCTCGTTTGCAACACTTCCGGCGATACCGTTTCGTCAGGCCATATACACAGCCGAAGCTGTCGCAATCTGGGAAGTAATCAAACACGCTCAAAAAAAAAACACCAAAACCATTATCTGCACCGAGAGTATGTCGACGATATCATCAGTATTAAATTCCAATAACAAAAGTTATATTATAACGTCAATACGTAACAAGTTGATTGAAAGTCATAACCGCCTACAAAAAATGTGAGTTCCCGGCCATTGTGGCATACAAGGCAACGAATTAGCAGATCAAGAAAGATTGGTCAAATTTCGTCTCCTCACTCCAAAAAGAAAAAAAGGACATTCTATGGAAGTCCATTAAACACCATTATACTGAAGTCAACACAAACAAAATAAAGCCCGCCTATCCATCTACGGGTAACTGCAACGACATCAAAGCATTCACACGACTCCGATTAGGACATTCCATCGCTACACACTCTTTCCGGCTAACGGGCCTCAACACACCATCCTGCCAACATTGCGGTGTGTCACCTTTAACAACTACACACATACTAAGGGATTGCTCTCATTTTGCTTCAATTAGACATATATTAAAAATTACTTCTTTGGAAAATATTCAAAAAGTTGCAACATGTCTAAAACTAGCAAACTTAAGACAATCAATTTAGATCGATGTATTTGTCAACACCCGTGTAAGTCCAAGTAACGTAACGCCTATCCATATATATACCATGAGCAAAATGTAAATTACTCTTTATTTCTTTCATATCTTACCAACTTAATGAAAATATTCAATATTTTTAACCAGCGAGCCGAAGGTCCTGGCAGCCAGTGCTCCTTTGTTTTTAGTTCAACCAGAATTGTATTGTTGTTTCACATTTAATAAATAAACAAATAAATAGTAAATATCCATAAATATAATATAAAAACATATGTCAACTTTCTTTTCAGATTGGATATACAATTTGTTTTTCTAGTGGATAATTTTATAAATATATCATGCAAGTAAGCTGGCCCTCCTGGGCTTGCTTTATAGCGTACATACGTAGGTTGCATTTTATATTTTGCGCCTAATAATGAAAACACAGTCAAATATTAAGGAAAATAGTTTTATTGTGTTTCACATGACGATCTTGTATTATCAATTGACGCACAGCGTCCACTGTTTCTGGCACAACCACCGTTTTTGGAGTAAGTTGATTGATGCACTCCTGTCTCGATAATCCACGTCGAAAATCATAGTAAATCATCGCACGAAAATGTTCACGGGTTAATTCCATTTTTAGGTAATATGAATTTTTAAACTCACTATAAATAAACACAAAGAAAACTCGTAAGTGAAAACGTTATATGTAAGTTTATGCCAAAAAATACCAAACTTTACGATAAAAATATCTAATTACAGCTAATCACATGTAGTAGTGCGTACTTCCCAACTCAGTATTGAAATATTGCAGTGATCGCAAAAAGCTGCGCTTGCCTTTATGAATGGAAACCGTTAGTTCGAAACTAATGAGAATTAAATTCAGTTGTTGACATAAACAACAACAAAAAGACACAATTATGGGGCCTTTATGATTTGTTTTTTTTGTATATAAGTGATTGTTCGATCGTGCGTGATATGTGCAACAAGGATATATATATAACACTGACAATTCGTAGTGTATTGCCATTCATAGAAAATCAATTGCATCAAATGGTCTAAATAAATCATTGGAAATTGACACCAAGCAATGATTCAGTAATTTCTCAAGTCCGCCGTTGGAAAGGGTATTTCGAGCTGCAGAATTTAAACAGTCTGGTATACCATATTTTTTAAGACGGCAATTCTACGCCGATGACATTGAAATCTTCATCTTAACAGCCACGCTGTAATTTTGTGTTTTACAAACTGGATAGAGAAGTGAAGCGAATGAATCGGTAGGTGAACGAACACCAGCCATTGACAGATGGTGGACCAAGGAATCAGCTTTCACACCAACAGAAATATCAGCCTTTAACCCTAGAAAGATAACGTACGTCGAAACGACGTACACATTTTTTTTTTACGCTCTCACACTTTTATTTGTTTACTGAGCAACTTCTTGCGCTCATTTATCTCAGTCGGTAGCAGCAGCTTATTGGTAGTGGTTGATTTTTTGCGGTGAGTATTTTCTTATCTGAGTTATGATCAAATCGTACGTCGAAAAGACGTATCGTTATCTTTAGTGTGACTTTTTGGTAAAATATATAATGGCATTTTCAAATTCACTTGATGACTCACAAATAGCTGCTCTTTTGGAAGAGTTAGATAATGAATCGATTTCATCTGATCAAGGAAGTGAAACGGAGGATGTAGTACTAGAGGACAATGTTCAAAGTGATTTTGAAGATCAGTTCGTTGACAGTCCAAATGAGATTATGACGGGATCTGAAACACCTGATACAATTACTTCTGATGGACGCATTATAACAGATTCCGTACCAACGCTAAGGAGTAAAAGTGGACACTGTTGGAGTACAACAAAAGGAACTAGTTCTTCCCGATACGCAATGATAAACATAGTTCGAACTGCAAGAGGACCTACTCGGCAGAACAAATCGTTTTATGAACCTCTGGAGTGCTTCAACATATTTTTTACGGATGAGATTATTTCAGAAGTGGTTCGCTGGACAAACACCGAAATTATACAGAATCGTCGTGACGATATGACTTCTGCCACATTTAAAGAAACAAAGGTCGATGAGATACGTGCTTTAATGGGAATACTAACACTGACCGCGGTTTTAAAAGACAATCACCTTACTACTGAAGAATTGTTCAATGCATCATACTGTGGAGCAAGGTATACGGCTACTATGAGCAGAGATAGGTTCGACTATCTGATCAGGCATCTAAGAATGGATGACAAAGCATTACGCCCATCACTTCGACCAAACGATGCATTCACTCCTATCAGAAATATATGGAATATTTTTATAAAACAGTGCCAATCTAGATACATCCCTGGCTCACACACAACAATCGACGAACAGCTTTTGGGATTCCGTGGACGGTGCCCTTTTAAAATGTATATTCCTAATAAACCGAAAAAGTATGGAATCGAAATACCTATGATATGCGACAGTTCTACAAAATATATGTTTAATGCAATTCCGTATCTTGGAAAAACAACGACAACCAGCAATCTTCCTTTAGGTGAGTACTATGTAAAAGAACTTTCACGGCCTATACATGGTACATGCAGATGTATTACCTGCGATAATTGGTTCACATCGATCCCACTTGCTAAAGATTTGTTAAAAGAGCCCCACAAATTGACTCTTGTCGGCACCGTTAGATCAAACAAACGTGAAATACCCGAAGAAATGAAAAATTCATGAGCCCGACCTGTTGGAACTTCGAAGTTTTGCTATGATGGCCCCTTAACCCTAATTACACAAAATCAAAGCCATCGAAAATGGTATACTTGCTGTCATCTAATAATGAAAAGGGCACTATTGATAACACAAGTGGAAAACCAGATATGATATTGTACTACAACCAAACGAAAGGGGGGGTAGACACTCTAGATCAAATGTGTTCGCGAAAAACTAATAGGTGGCCGATGGCAGTTTTTTATGGCATGCTAAATATAGCATTCGTTAACTCATATGTAATATATTGCCATAACATGATAAGTATTAACCAGAAACCTTTCACACGTAAGGATTATATGAAAAAGCTCTGTGCTTCGCTAATAAGTAAATGGATGAAAAAAAGAATTGAAGTACCCACATTGTCAAGAACTTTGCGCAACACTATTGAAGTCGCTTTAAAAAATTCCGGCGACGGAGTCAGTGCTACGCAACAAGAAGACCCAATTGATATTGGGAATGATCCCGAAGGTAGTAGCAATCCGAAAAAAAGAAAATACTGCGGTTTTTGTCCTTCCAAAATAAGACGCATGTCGAAAAAAGAATGTGTTAAGTGCAAAAAGCCCGTGTGTGGGGAGCACCAGAATCAAGTTTGCAACGCGTGCATATAATATTGCTTGACTTTATTTTTTTTTGTTCTAAAACAATATACAAAGAGTTATTTTGTAAACAAAATAAAAAAAATTTGTTAACCTAGATTTAAGAACGAAAATTGTACCTTTTTCTGAAGACTTCCTTATTTTTGCTACTTTTTATGAAAAAAAATGAATTGCTTTATAAATTTTATATTATCTTTAATTTTATGATTACATGTTTCAAAATGAACTGAAAATGAATGAAATAAATGATCTCAGTTAAAAAGCAAAGAGTTTTTATATTTTTAGGAAGCTCAAAATCCATTAAAAGGAGATACGTCATTATGACGTATCGTTATCTTTCCAGGGGTAAAAAATAACGTTATCTTTCTAGGGTTAAAGTCAACAATCAAGAATCTTTCTTGACAACTGGCGCTACTTCGGTCGTTCTTGTTGCGAGCTGGAGAAGCATAGTCTGATAAGTAAAGTGTTCGAGTGAAAGTTTTGTGGATCTTTGCGTCTTTGCAACGGCGAATACCGCAGACGCTGGAACTATGAGCAGTTCTTGTTTTACATAGACCTAGACAATGCAGCGAATTACGATCCTGCTAGCTAGATCTTGTTGTTCGATTGGATGAAAGCACTTTAGTTTTAAAAGGTTTATGACTTGGTACCCGTTAGTGGTGTTAAAAGTATAGACTACACTTTGTGTTTCCAACACTCACCAGTAAGCGAGTGTTAGATAAAGCTGGTGTGCTATATTAAGCTCGATCAAACTCGCTAGGAGGTACAGTGCCAATCGGGGAATTTAGATTAATCCAATTAACTAACTAATCTTGTTTCTAACTTATCAACTTATTCGATTAAAATATTAATTACACATGCATACCTACAAAAGAGTAATGCATTTTTGAAAATAAAGTGGCATGAAATGATGCTTTTTATTAAATAAATATGTCTTATAAATAAATAAATAAAAATTTCCTATTAAATATTAATCTACGAATATTATTATACTTTGCATTTTCATGATCTCATTAATTTTGTTGGCGTGTTTTATTTTTTTCTTTCTATGTTTTGTATGTATGAATAATATAGACCTTCTTTGTTTTAGTTTTTGCATATTTAAATATATGGTAATTTTTTACGAATACATTTTTTGTAGTAGAAAATTTTTCAGCGATGGGCTAGGAATGAATTTTTAAATTTTTTCCATTTCCTACGTATAAATCTAAAACCTCCGTAGCATATTGCTGTATGTCATAAAATGTATGCATAACCAAACTACTATAGTAAAATAAGAATAAGTAAAGCGTGCAGTTCTTTAAGGGTTTAATATATTTTTTCAAATTTAACTGTAAATTAAAGCAGAAGTATAGTGATAAAATTTTAAAAATTTACATTTGAAATGAGGCTTTTTATAAATAGTCCTGTTTATGATCGACATCTGCGTGGCCCGAAACATGCTAGCGTGTAGGACGAGTTTCCACAATAAGAAAATCCATCAGACAACGTAACCAGATGGTACAATGCAAAGCCATATCGATCGAATTGTAATATACGGTGTCCTTAATGTGCGCACGTTCCTACGAGCTTACGTCGACTCAGATCATTATCTTGTCGCAGCCAAGATCTACACGCGCCTCTGTGCGGCAAAACGTGCTCACAAATGGAACCAAAGAAAGCTGCACTTTGCTACTCGACTCGAAATCTTGCTCTTCGAAATCATCACTCAACAGAGCGATATTTCCAAGTACAGAATATGGTCGGGCGAATACATGCCTACTGATTGGGAACTAAGTGTGCTCTGTCCAACAGTCGCGGTATCAGCAACGAAGTTTCAGAGAGGAGACTCTTTGTTGTGCAACTTCTTTGACCTGATGCTAGAGAAAAAAGATCGAGTCGCAGAACTAAATCGATAAAATTTATTTTTAAAGACACCCATTATACAAAAGCTTTTTTTTTAATTTTTTACTTATTGTTGCATGTTCGAATTGAGTGCTTTTGAGTGCCTTTCAATTTAAAACTTAATGCATTCATCGGCTAAAGCAAACTATTCAATTACAAGCTAATCAGAAAAAAAAACTTCGTTGGGCTTTAAATAAGCGTATTTGTATTCAATGTGAATATCGTATAGTGAAAATGTCACACATTTCCACTTTCACTGTTTGGTGCACACATTTTTAAAGTACAACTTCTACCAGGTTAAGCAAAACTGCGTTAGTGATTGTGACAGTGGGTCTTATACATACATACATACACACATACATACGAGTATGTATGCAATTGTATTGGTGCGGGTATTGCATTTTGCGTGCTCGACACGTTTTCCTGCATTTCCGCTTGTTTGCCTGATTAGGCCCAAACGGTTGCGGCGCATGCACGCAATCGGCCAGCGAAAGAATAAGAGCACACTGAATGCTGCACGACAATACGGGACGTTCCCATAGGAAGAATAGGAAGCTATATAGAAAAGTTGAGGAGGAAGAGTCTGCAACTTGGTGTGTGTGTGTGTTTCATTTTTATTTTTATTTTTTCGCTAGTAATAGCAAAGCAAACACATCCACCACTTGCTGGTTGAAATGCATTGAGCCACAAACGCATTTACGTTTGAATGGGTGTGTGAGTGTGCCCATTGGCTTAGCCAATGTGTTAACTTGCCTGTTAGCAAAACAAAACAGCAAACTACAAAAAAAAAAACTCGTCACTCTTAATTCAATGCGCTTGATTAAAAAGGAAATCCTTTCAATTTCGCACTATGCGCTTATTTAAATAGAAATAGGAATGGAAGAAAAAATTGCGTCCAATTACGTGACTGGAGTTAGTAGGTACAGAGGTTGAATGTTTATACACACACACATATATGTGTATGTATACGAGTATGTTTGCACACATATGCTGATTGTTCGCCGGTTATCTACTTACTGATCCAGTCACACACACATTAAGTTTATACCCGACGGCGAATATCAACTCGTCAAAAACGGTTGAAGACATCTGCTAAAATAAACATTTTAAATTTAAGGGGTCGGATCATTTAAATCGAAAAAATTTAATTTTTTTTTTTGCTTAGGACCGTCCTTGGGGTGCTGGGCTCCCCAACCCAACTTTAGTGACTGATAAGATAAACTTTTGTTTCCAACTATTATCAGAATCGCAAGTATTTAACACATTGTAATTTTAGTTTCATGAATGAAGTGAATTGATGTTTGTAAAATAAACTATTACTAGCAAAGAAATGTATTTAGAATATACAATATTAGTCCAAACATGCATATAAAATACACTGAGGCTTACAACTTCCCCAAAAAAAGGAAATGCGTTGAAAATGGTAAAGACGGTTTTAAGGTTAATCGCTTCCAAATATATATCTAGGGGCGTATGTGTAACATATTAGCTTTGATTTCGAAGTGGTTTAAAAGATATTTCAGGTAATAAACAATTGTGTCGACGAATATTCTTTTTTCGTTGCACTTTATCAAAACTTTGAAGCGCGTTTTCTAAAAAACATGTTTTTGCAATTGGCATATATTTGTAAAGTATAGAAAACTGTTCTATGTGAACCAAATATATGAATAATTATATTGATTTTTGTAATTTTCATAGATAAAAATATGCACAAATAAAACGTTGAAAATCAATTTCAAAGTTCAAACATAGGGAAAAATTATTAAGTTTCAGTTTTCATTGATTTTCTGAGGTAAAGACAGAGTAAAAAAGTATACCAGTTACAAGATATTTATAAGTACTGTTACAGTTAAGAATTATCGACGCCAATGGACGATATCAGCAGTGACACGTTCCACTGCAACATGGATTCCTCCGCCATTTTTCAACATTTTTAAGTAGTTTAATCATTAAATAAAACTTTCAGATATGCTCTAAAATATACTCTTTAAACGAATTATCTACAATGTTTCTTATTCTAAAAATAGAAATTAAAAAAAAGCTACTTTTTTCTGACCTCTCCGATCCCCTTAAAGCAAAACTTCAGAACCAAATCCGAGACATAAAAATTAGATTTCAGTAACGTACTGATAAAATGTTTAAGCCAATAAACGACTACATCAAAAATAAACCCATGGGGTTGGAATTTTAGAGTCGAAGCTTTAACTGAAACTCTACTGGTATCGCAACTACGAATCTATACACGACCTCTCCACAGAAAATAGCTGATGTTCTAACGTCTGTCATTTTGACAGAAATTGCCAATTTTTATATGTGGGCCGTTTTCTGTATTGACATATGCATTTGTACCTTAGCGTTAAACAAATACGATCACTTTATTAACTATGCTTAAATATATTCAGTGAAATAAGTAATTTCACTTCCAAATACACAAACATTTGTGAATGCATTTGAAAAAATTTAGTTTTTGCTTCTGAATGAAACTAGCTATGATATTGACTTCACGAGATTGGCAGACAAATGAAATAAACTCTGACATACATATATTGCTTACATAAAGAAATGCGCGGTCTTCGTTAACAATATATCTTCTGACATACAATATTTAAGGAAATCAAATTTTTTTTTGTGGAAACTTGCAAAAGGTCCTTAAACGGACATAAGTGTACACACTTACACAGTGTTTCAAAGGAAATTTAGGGGCTCAAAAGACAATTTAATTATTTTTTCATAGCAAAAATCATCTTGTGGCTTTATATAAAAAGTTATTGAAGAATTTGTAGTTATACTCATATAAGTGATCCAGACACAGTGCAATGTAATTTCAGTATGAAAAATGTAAAGAAGCATATAATCAAGTTATATTCGAACGATTTTATTTTTTTGATACAACTTTTTCTTAGCAGGCAATAAAGACAAAACCAAAGAGGAAGTGAACCAGGAGAGTTTATTTTGCTGTTACCGTGTATGTGTGTGCTTATTCTCTTTTTTGCCTTACGTTTCTAATCGAAAGTTCTCTATTTTCTCTCTAAGCTAATGCAAATGCATTGAGAAAAGTCAAACCATTTCAAACCCTGACTTGAAAAGTGACTTGAAAACTTTCAGCAGAAATCAAGCTTATTATATTTATTGTTTTACTTCTTTTATTTGTTAATAACATACAGAAAAATTTGTATTTGGGTTCTGAAAAGTGAAAAAAAAAATGTCAATGAGTTAAATAAATATACAATTTTCAAAATGACTCAGGCATTTCATATTTGCAATGATATAATGAATCGCATCATTAAATTATTCAAAATATAAAATTTGAGAGCTATAAATTTAAAAAAAATATAAAATTTTTTTTATAATTAAAAATAATAATTTTAATTTTAATGCGAAAACTATCAAATTATTACTCCTTTTATTTTAAAATTTTGTTGACCATCGATTTTTGCAATCCATATTGTATAGTTTTAAATTGCATTAGGTTCGAAAAATCATTGGCCCATAACTTTAGTTAGTGTACACTAAAAACATAAGACCGACTTTATTTTTAAGTATGGTATATCATAGTCAGTTTGTGGCCGCTGTGGTAGAGTTGATAGCGGTGCGTGCTATAACTCGATATGCCGGTGAGTTCGAGGTTCGAATCTCAGTCAGGGCAAGCAAAATCTTAATAATAGAAAAAGTTTTTTCTAATAGCGGTCACCCCTCGGCAGGCAATGGCAAACCTCCGAGGATATTTCTGCCATGAAAAAGCTTCTCATTAAATACATCTGCCATTCGGAGTCGGCACAAAACTGTAGGTCCCTCCATTTTGTGGTACAATATAAAGACGCACACCACAAATGGTAGGAGAAGCTCGGCCAAACACTGAGCTATATAGTGTAAACGCCAAAATTATATTATATATCATAGTCAGTTTAGTACCATGCTCTATCAGGGTCTTGCTTTTAACAATTTTTATTGCTTGACTTAGTTACATTAGTAATGTTCATTACTGTCAAAAATATTTGTTCTTAGTTGTCTTGTACTAATTTACTTGGAACGATAAATGGTTCAAAATGATCAAAGTAAATAGTTTGATAAAAAATTATTTAAGTCTTTTTTATTTCGTAAAAACTTTGTAGTTGTATATTAGTTGCCACAGAAAAGCATCTATTAACTATATGTAAATTAATGTTTATTTAAAATTTCAATTAAAAGGCGATTAGTGGCTTTTCTAGCTATAGAAATCGCCTTTTTGACAATCGAACAAATCGAACAGTTCCTAATATACTCGTATACATATTTATTATACTCGTATACATATATAATATTCGTAAATCATTTTGTAATACCGGAATGGCTTTCGATTTGTTAAAAAATATATGTACATATTTTACCCTAAATTTTATCACATTCCCAATAAGAACGCTCCGTACACACATAAATATAAATGTATTTTTTTCTACGCAGTTAATAGGGGCTTAAGTAGAAGTTTTTCGTCACCCTAACATTAGAGAGACTTTGAAAAAGAAAATTTAATTTTTAATTAAAATAGACAGTAACTTATCGAACCAGCAAAAACAATAGTTACGATTAATTTATTTTATTGTGATTAACTTATGTACATCCACAGCCTCTATAAAATTTTGTAAATTTTTGCAAATATCTTAAGTGCTAAAAAATTATGATTGCAAATAACTTACTGTGTCCCTGAAGTTATTAACAGCGAAGCATTTTTCATAGGATAATTTTACCGAACTTACATGCACATAACTTACTCGAATACTGAAAGGTTATAATTCAGAACTTAAAAGGCGTGATTTAACATGGCAAGAAGAATCTAGTCACACTTGTTGATGTCGGCATTTACGACATAGCTAACTATGTATTGCTACAATTAATTAAAACTACATAAAATACTTTCATTTGACCATTGCCCACAAAATACACTTTGATAATCGCAAATATCGTAAGCATGCATTTGCAGCTGTTATATCCCTAAAGGACTATGACAAATTAATAATTCGAAAATGGCTCAAGTAACCTGCAATTAATTTTCTATTGCTAAGCATTTTTTTTTTGCTACTTGCTGCTTACATTTTGCGTACAATAGTTTTATTGCATTTTTTCTAATGTTTTGACACGCACAAGCTACATAGCTGAGCTGAGCAAGCTCGTTAGCACGCCGCCACAACAGTTGTGTTTTTATGAACCTAACCACTCGTCGCGTGTATGCCCGCATTACATACACCAACACACTTGCTACCACCAAAACAACCCAGCTGAATGTTTACATACCAAGTAAAGGAACAATTTATTAACATCATGAAATCAACGCATATTTTTACATAGGCGCAATAAATCATGCTAGGTGTAACCTTTTTTTGTATTTTTTATTTATGGCTTAAATAGCTTTTGAAACGCATTTCAAATTTTAGCTTTGTATTGAAAAATATACCAACTGTAGTTACAGCTCTGATATATATTTAATTAAGAACCTGCACAAGTATGAACAACCAACTTATAGTTAATTTTTTTTTAGCCTCAAGCCTTATAAGAGCCAGCGGATTGGACCTTATCTGTGCGGCTACAGACCTGTTAAATGTATCATTGACCAGATATTTACAGCACGCCAAACCTGGAAAAACCCTAGATAAGCAAAACGAGACACAACACCTTTTTGTCGACTTTAAAGCCGCTTTAGATAGAATGAATAGAAGCTATCCATACAAAGAAATATCTGAATTTGGAATCCCCAGAGAGCTAAGCCTTTTCTCGACGAACAAAAGTTGCGCTGTACAAATCCCTCATCATGGCCATCCTTTTATGTGGCGCGCAAACATGGACGATAGTCGTCATCTTTTGTAAGCGACTAGCAAAAGAACTTCCAACTCGCTTATGATCAACTCTCTTATATTTTGAAAACACTTTACAACACTAGTCTGTCAAAATCATTGATCGTTTGTAAAATATGCTAGCAAAACAAAACAATATAGAAATTCTTATAAGAGGCGATTTTACTTACGTCTGCTCTATCTTGTTTTTTTTTACTTATTTTGATTGTTTAGCGAAAATTTTCAATATTCCCTTGGTACTTTCCAATGACTATTCACTTTTCACTCTCCAACACTTTTAATGAGGGCGGCTATTTTTAAGCGAGTTTATTTCAACCCCCTAATTTCAACTCAACTCGCTTATATTTGTTATTGCTTTCCACGCAATACGATAAGTTACCTAGTGTGCTTTTGCAAGTCGCTTACAAAATATAATGGCTGATGTTGAACAGCGATGAGAAACCTTTGGGGGCTCTCGAGAGAAATGTTCTTCACAATATTTATTGAAATATATTAGCTTTCTTGTTAAGTATTCTATATGTAAAATTTGTCTTAATTTCAATATGTAAGATATATTTTCAAATAACGAGACTGGTTAAGAATTTGCAAATATCTTTTATAGAATAAAGGAGAAATAATTTAATAATCTTCTCCCTTCTTTGGCTTTTTACGCAGAAGGCCCACTTTAATTCACTGCAGTAATAATCGGTCATGATCTGCATTTGATTTTCACTCAACATGTCAACTCACAAACAGTAGAACACATACGACTGACTTTAATTACAAAAAGTATAGAAACATATTTCCGCATTACTTGGTAATTCGGTATAACTAAATGCGATCTTAGGAAAATCGCTTCCCAAAAGTTATGCTGGGTAGGGTAAAGTGTAGTCAGCACCTTATTAGATACACTAAGCCAGCTTATGCCTACAATTAAGCATAAATGTGTGCGCTCATAGTATTTGTAAAGTTGTGCGTGATATTTTTGCGTCGCTTGGCACCGTAACTGTGACCAGGCTTAGCGTGCGCGCTCTTAACAATGTTTAGATTGTGGGTGTACGTACGGTACGTATGTATGTACATATCTATGTATGTGAATGTGTGAAAAGAGAGTTTATGGCACAAGGTTTCAATTAGTTGCGGAAATGCATACAACCGCGCGTAGTTGAGCTTAACTATTCAACAAACAAATACTTGTCTATGCACACATATGAACATACTCGTACATACAAACTACAAACAAACTTATACTTAAATATGTACATATGTATGTGCGAGTATATAGTTGGTACCTTTAAGTATAGCTATGTATGAGTACATATGCACGAGTTTCCACACAATATTTCACATCACCCCGGACTGAGTTAAAGTGTGAATAATGTACCGCACTACTTTTTCCTTTTTACTAATTTTTTTTTTGCGTTCATCGTGCTACTATTCTTTGTGTTTGTTATTTCTCATCCGCCCGAGTTGGAATTCTTGCATTCCGTTCGCTTTCAGTTGAAATTTCATTTTCCCATTTTCGTTTTTATTCTCTCTGAATTGCATTGAAATTGAGAGTGTCATTTTAATTAGACAAGCCTATTGTGTATGGCGTGTTTAATTGTATGCTTTCTATTTGTTGGAATGATGCGTGCGTATTAATATGAATGTAAATAGTTGCACTTGCAAATAGTACATCCAATCACACAGTAAATAGTAGCCCTGTAGTAAAAAGTTATACATTTCATGGGCTTACATAAATTTGAAGGCATTAAATTCGATTATTGATTAGACCAAATTCAATAAACGTTGCCGGGTTTCGCTTGTCGACGTACATACATAAATCAATGACTCCAACTGAGGTTTTGCCTTTCTTATACAAGCCTGAAACTTTCACGGTCGTCAGGATATCATTTTGTAGTTTGGCACGGCCTAACTAACTGGTAACTCTCTGCAGAACTCGTAAAGAACACCGTTTCATCGCCTAAAACATTTGTAGTCTTCAATGCGTGAAATGAACACTAAACATTCATAGGAGACTCTATCCATTTCAAAAATGATAAAAATGAAATATGTTGTTTTAAGGTTGATTGAGACACGTATTTTTTTTTTTGGCTGAAAACAATTTTTTTCTTCCATTCTTTGAAACTATCGTTTATGCTGTAAAATTCGATTTTTCTTGTAGCTCGCGGGAACTTTTGTTTAAAATTCGCATAATTTTAGTAAAAATTTATGGATTTTAACCGGGCTAAAGAACTCGCACCGTTGGTAATCCTCTTGAATTTTGACAGTCCTGCTAGTTGTTCTCATTTTAACTTGTTTTTCCCCATGACAAGTGAGTTTAATCAACGAGAATTTATGAAACGCTTGAACTTTAATTTTTGATCATTTAGAGTGAATGATAATTATTTTAATGTTTTGAATGCCAAATTTAAAAATTTGTAATTTGCTTTGATGTTTGCAAATTTCATTTCCTGCAGGGTCGCGATTTTAGTGCTTGAAGTAGTTGAGCAAGAATAATTTAATTAAAATACGCATATTTCGCGATTGTTGTATGATTTATATTTTGCAGCAACCTCCGGTAAAAAATACTCGTAAAGACATAACAAGTGATAGGGGAATAAAGCGTTATATTTTAATTATTCATTGCTTTATGTGTATTTTGATTTTAAAAAGTAAGTTAACTGTCTCATCAAATAAAACCGGATAATAAAATATCGGCCAATTTAATAATAATTAAACAATAGAAAAGAAGATGAGAAGCTAAATATTGTCATGGTAAATAATATGCAACAAACTAAAATGTTGCGAGTCTTAAAAAATAATGTGTGCTTTAAATCAAAGCCTCGCATAGGTGTTGATATGTGTGTTCAATCATATAATTACAGTAATTAATATATGTAAAAAAAGCTATCACAAAAAGTTCCTAATGTGAAAATATCCTTAGAGTATCACAACAATTAAGAAGACAAGAAGAGCGACATTGCTAAAACAAGGATATTCCTTCATAAACTTCGGTTCAGTATTTGTTGTCGTTTAAGAAATAGTTTTTTGCCACCTTATTTAGTCTATGTTAATAAAAATATCGCAAAAACAATTTCGAATTAAATAAACTCAGCAGTAGTTCACATTTTGATGTGCTGTTGTTAAAAAAAAAAAAAAAAATTTTAATGTTCAAAGAAGGAAAAGCAAATAAAAAAAAACAAATCTTTTTGTTAAAAAATGATTTCATTAATCTTTTGGAAACTGTTAATCTTGTTCAGTTTTTTAGACTTTAAGAACTGATTGTTCAATGACTTTATTTTAAAAAAAGATACTCGTACCTACTTGTAGGCGTTCATCCTTCTTTCAGAATATTATCTGTAACTATGTCTTTTGCCCACAGTTTTGGATATAACGAGCAGTGAGTAAGTTGATAAAGTAGTGTGGCAATGCAAATTTTACATTAGCCTTTTGGGCTTAAAAAGAACGTTTTTTAATTTTAAATTGTTAATGACCTTTAAGGTCGTTTAGTTTTTACGTAAAATTATAAGGAAAAATCAACAATACTCAAAGCGGTCAATAGTATAGTACTATTTCTTTCACTTTTTACGTACTTAGTATGTCAATTTCAGTCTCATATCATATCGCTTCAATGTACAGCGTGCCTTAATCTGAAGTATAGCCCAAACATATAACCTAATTTTTCCATATAAACTGAAAAAAACGTTGAAATTTCCATATTTTAAAAAATTTCAAACTTAACTAAACAAATGTGGGAAGTTGATTCGAGATGATAATCTCTTTAGCCTAAAACTGACAGCCATTATTTTCTGATATATGTATGTTGTGATACTTCAATGTTTATTATTTTTCTGTTGGCCTAATAAATATTTATAATTGACAATTAATTTAATAAAAAGAAGTTTGATGAGGAAAAGTGGTGATTTTCGAAATAGTAATAGTACTTCTACCATTAGAAAGCTGTTGTTGTTTTTTCCACACAAAAATCTTTCATAAACTGGTCTTGAGCTCAATAGAGTTGTCAATGATTATCAATACTTTCTTTTCATCTACCATGTAAGTGTATATTAGGGTGGACGTTAAGAATTCAATTTTTTGCGACGCCCCACAGTGCAGTGACCGTGGAAAAAATGCAAAAATCTAAAGATTTGGAACTTGGAATTTTTGACATCATTTGAAAGCTAAAACTCCAATTAAGAAAAGTTTATAACTTGCTTTGTGTTAAAATATAATTTAATCAAAAGTAATTTGTACACACCATTTTACTACTACACTTGGCATGTAGAAAATAGCTGTGGTAAAAAATTTGTTAAAAATACAATTTTTATCTATAACAAGATGTAAATATTTTTGCACATTTATGAAACTAATTATGGTAAATCCAAAAATATATCTACATATATATAAAAAAATGTATTTAATTTTTGCAATCACCGTGACGTTATCCTTCGTAGAGTAAAGTTTCACAAATTCCGACTACTCCTTCTATTTGTATTCATTATTTGTAAAGAGTCGGTGCACTGTGCGTCCCCTAAAAATCTTGCTTTTGATGAAAAACACTGGGAATTTTTTTTTAAATTCAAAACAACACGTTCCTTGTGCCGATCTATGTTAAGTTATGGGTATATTCTTGTGTTTTTGGGAATTTTGATAAAAGTTCAAATTGTATTTCAAATATAAATAAAATTAAAGAAACCAAATCAATAAACAAAACAATAGTTAATCAAAATAACAATAGATAAAAATTTTTATTAAATTATTATTTTAAAACCAAATTGGTACATAAGTAATTTTGATACATAAATATCTTCACTCCAAGGGTTTTAAGTGAACTTTCTTGCGTATTTTTAATGCTTTTACCTCCATGATCATATAAGATTTAAATAAGGTATTGCTTCTGTTCTTCATCTTTTGTGAACAAATCGTTGAACTCTTGCATTAGTTTAGATCGTATCGAGGCCGTATTTTTTTTTTTTTTTAATTTCCCAGTGTTTTTTCATCAAAAGGAAGCGTTTTAGGGTGCGTCGCAAAAAATTATATTTTCAATTTACAAAACTAGATATTTGGGTTGGAAATTTTACACAGATTTCTACTTATATAATTGGAATTCATTTGGAGGATAAGCGCTTCTTTAAGTCATTGTTAAGTGACACCTATTTGTATAACCATTTTATACAGACGATTTATCATGCAAAATTAATTAAAGTGTTAAACTTTAATTTTCTCTTTTATTGCATTTATACGTAAAAAATATTTAGATATACATATGTACATACATAGACTTACCATTAACATGTCGCTCTGTAAATCTCACACTGCATTAATGCCCTTATCGCATAAAAAGGAAATTTGCACTTTGGGTTCGTTGAAATGCGTGTTAAACCACACTACGTTAACTATTGCCGCAGCCACAGCCACTGCCACTGCTCTCCTCTCTTTATGCAAAATAGCTCGCATTTGCGTGATAAATTACAAACTTGGTCAAATGTGTGCGAATTGCAGAGTTCCGCGCGCATGGGCAACATACGCATAGCCAAATGCGTCCTTCCGCCCAAATATCCAACTATGTAGCTAGCAGCCGACCAAACTGTGGCCGCTGGCCATAACCGCAAATAATTCATAAATTTTATTTTGATATGAATTTTCGCTGTTGCAATTATTCAACGAAATGCGATAAAAGCAATTTAATTCAGGCAAAATTGTCTACATCCGTGTAATAAAGGCTTTGCAACATAAAAAAAAAACATTACTTAATTTTTTTACTATAGTTTGAAGTTCAGAAAAGTTATGTTGTAGTAATTTTTACAATTTCAGGTGTTTCATACTTGCCACGCTGTCACATACTGTGATGGCAGTTAACTTTGATTATTGTAAGTATAAACGAGTATCGACCACGAACAAGCTATGCACTACTACGTCAACAAAACAAGTACCGCGTCAAAAGTTGAAATGCAACTCAATGCTCTCTGTACACTGATAATGAAAAATAATTGCAAAAATTGGTAATACATGTAATTAAAATTATATTAATATTATAAGTGACAGCAATGAAGCGCATAAAATGTATTCATTTTTATATTTCTAATCAGAGTCAAATTCATTGTGAAATGTATTTCAGAAATTCTACCAAGCGGTCATTAATTACCACAAAATTTATTTTATTTTTTTTCAAAAAATTGTATATACTACCAGTAAATTTCATTTTATAATAGTAGGAGCAAACTTATAATACACTCTCGAAATCGGGTGACCCCGCCATTCGCAAGAACTGTTAATGTATTTTGGAATATTTTTGCCAATATTTGTTTTTAAAAACGTCTTTAACAAATTTAATTTGATCGGAACTGACGATAAGTTCATGAAAGTATCTAACTTAGTACTTATTGTACTTCTACAAACAAATTCCTTTTGATTACCTCCAGCCACGGAGTACCTTCAAGCCATTTATTATATGTATTATTAACTCCACAACTTTCAACAACTATTGTCTTATGAAAAATTAATTTTAATTGGATTACAAATTGTAATATTATAACGCATCTTTATACTTAAACAATATTACTTTGGTTCAGCTTTTTTAATCTATGTAGTTTAAACAACCAACATAAATAATTCCGTCAGGTATTTTACTCAAACGATCATTTTCATACTTGTTACCACGGCTAGATTTTTTAGCCAAAAGTGTGTGTTAACTTATCTTTAGAGTTGGCTTTATCTAATTTTACTCTTCTAAAAAATTGACTTACAGTAGCTTTATTTTTATCAAACCAACTTTTGTAATGACGAACTGTATGAGCCAACGTATATTTAACAGGTAGCCGCAGTGGAAAAATTTTAAAAATATTCAATTTGTATTTTGCTTTTGCTCTGTCTGTTTCATATGCCTTGACATGTGCTATACGATTATATTGGTAAGGACATTATCAAACGCCTGAAAATGCATCGAAATCCATAACTTGTATATTTCGTTCGTTTGGATGACGATGATGCAGAGAAAAAAATCTTTCTACTCGGAACAAATGGATGGCCAAGAAGATAAGGGTGCGCCCGAACACATTGCAAGGGCCAAGTGCAGAAGGACCTATCTTTATTTGATTTAAGTACCTAGCGTAATATTGCAAAGGGAAGAGGTAAACAGACACACGGTTCTAGGAACATATAAGAAAAAGGAGTACAAAGTTTTAACAGCTAAAAAGAACTCTGTCGCAGGCAAAACATCTCAAAAAATTATTCATGCAATGGAATATGAAACAGTGAGCTATCAATGGCACACTCCATTAAAGGAACCTGTAAGCCGTTAAATTGTTTTTGTTGTGTTTGGTGAAATGATAAATTCAATCTTAAGTTTTTCAGTAAGCACTATATAAGATGATCCAATTCATAAATCATAAAATACTATATTGTAAATGCTACTCATTGCGTACTTGCTATTATCGCTTTCATCTAATTTTCACTTACGTATATAAATTTCGAGTACGAATTGCCTTATGGAGTTCACAACATATTTTATAACAATGCACAAATATAAACAATGTAGCACGAATTGAATTCATAAAGATTTTTTCTCCAAAAATTACCAAAAAAAAAGAAGTTCCGTTTTTCTACAGTACAACTGAAATTTGAGAAGTTGGAACATTTGCCGAGGAAAAGATCATATAAATGGTTCTCTTCATTATCTTAAACATTATTTTAACGTTCCTTTGTAACTTGGATTCGGTCGAAGATGCTTACATTTATTTCTCTTAAATATTCCTACTTTAATTGTGATTAGTCATAATGATTGCAAATTTGGGCCTTTGTTGTTAGTCTCAAAACGCTTTAAGAACTACTTCTGTCTTTTCATTTGCACTTACTTACTTAATTGGATTTTGGCTGCGCTTAGCCTAGCACGCCAGTTCGTTATATCTTTCGCTAAATGGCGCCAGTTGGAAATACCAAGGGTACCCAAGTCCTTTACCGCTTCGTCTTTCTAACGCAGAGGAGGCCTCAGAGTTGGAGAGTTTTCATCCATTCGAACGACATCACCTAGCCAGCGAAGTCGCTGGTTCTTAATTCGCTATGTCTATGTCATTATAAAGCTCGTACAGCTTATCGTTCCATCTTCTATGGTATTCGACATCGCAAAAGCGTAAAGGCCCATAAATCTTGCGGAGAATCTTTCTTTCGAACACTCTTAGCGCCCTATTTTCAAATGTCTTCATCGTCCATGCTTCTGCGCCATACAATAGGACGGGCATAATGAGAGACTTATAGAGCGTGGGTTTTGTCCTTCGAGAGAGGACTTTGCTGCTCAATTGTCTACTCAGTCCTAAGAAGCTCTTGCTGGCAAGAGCGATCCTCCGTTGGATTTCGAGGCTGACATTATAGTTGTTGTTAACGAAGTCCTCTACTTTTTCAAAGATACAACTGTCAACAGTGATGTTAGATCCCAGTCGTCAATGTGCTGACTGTCTATTTGATGACAGGAGATACTTCGGGTTGCCCTCGTTCCGCTTCAAACCCACTCGCTTCGTTTATGTATTTAGTTTGGCGAAGGCGGAAATTTAATTTGCCAACAACCAACTAAATCAGCACAAGTTGGAAATTTGAGCTTGCTAACTGTTCATAAGATTTTGTATATGCACATAGTACATATAAATATTAGCATTTTTTTAATTTCGAAAATAGTATTTTACAATCACATTTTACCATTTTTATTAATTGTGGAAAAATTAGAATTGGAATTCCTTCTCAAATTAATATTAATTATTTTGATGTATATTAATAAAATATAACTAAGTAATTACTTCTAGTTGAAATAGTTCCACTTCTAGGTTGGCATGTAATGAGCACAAGGGACCCCTGTAATTGTTAATATTTCTTAAGTTTCCAATGGACGAAGGTACTAAATTTACCATATGAATATCAATAAATGTAACCGTCTATTACTTGTTTACCTGACAAAATTACTGTGATAAAATATTATATGCAGACACGATGTTAACAAATTAAAGAAGACTCACAGATGATGGATATATGACACCTATGTATGTATGTTGGTACAATGCGAAAAGTTATGCCTTCAACTTTTCCAACAGATTTGCCCTTATCAACTGCCAGATTTCCCAATATATTTTGCACAATTTTCACATACTCATGCATTAATGAATTATTGTGTATATTTGAAAAGTTTGTATCAACGCTCTATTGACAAATGCGCATAAATTTTTAACCAAATCTAATTAAAATTTTCAACAACTTCAGATAACTTGGTATCCACATGCATTTGTATGTTTACTGGGGTGGTTCTTAAATATGGATGGAAAATATTTACAATAGATTTCATAAGGCTCAACCTTTATGTTGATATTATCTACTATAGGTGAAGTTATCACATGTTGATTCCGATCAGAAATCGTTAAGACGTTGCTAATTAAATTTAATTGATTAAAAATAAAGCAGAATTTATAGTCTCAATACTGCAATCATGAAACCTTTTGGTGTACTTGACAAAACAAAACAAATTTTGTAAAGATGGCAGTTATTTGAAGAAAGTTGTTAACTTTTTATAACGTAGAGAGCTCTATTCTAACCTTAAAATCTATATGGTTACATTCGTAGTTCTGTTGCTGGTAATACAAATAGGCTTCACAAAATGTTGTTGCAATATTTGCGATGGAAAATAAAATTGTAAATGTAACGTTATGTCTAATCATGAGACACTTCAAATAAGGCAAGAAAAAGGTAATAAATAATGCACAAAACGTTTTACGTCCACCAATACATATTAAACGAGGACTATTAAAAATCTTTGTAAAACCAATGAAAAAATTAGAGCTAAGAAATTTCCAAGATTGAGTGAAGTTTGTGCAGGTAAAGAAATATTTACATACATATACATATATGCCAACCATTTATTTAATCAATCACTTTGACTCAGTTCTAGAAGGCATGTAGCAAATCCTGGGACGATTTTCGTCTTGTATCGTAAAACTTTTAAGGAATTAAAAGCAGTGGCAACTATGCTGTTCTTATCCTAAATATCTGTGGACATTTGACAAAGTAACCTAAGTCTAGTTTCTTAATTTTACAGGAGAGCAAATATATTTTTGCTTGTGTACAAAAAATTTTGTATGAGCTTTTTAAGGAAAATAAAATTATTATATTGTGAAACAATGTCAAGCTGAAATTTGGCGATTAAAATTTTTATTTTTACTCTAATGTTTTATTTTTAAATTATTTTTATAGGAGTTAAGAGCTTTCGTCAAACTGAATAGTGCTTTTGTCAAAATTACAATTAAATAAAAATTTGTCCCATTAAAGGAGTTTAGTTCTTTTGCCGAATAAATTTTTTATATCGCTTATTCGACAGAAGCTCCTAATTTGAATTAGGTTGCTTTGTCAAAAGCATATTGGAGAATAATGAGTTGCCTTAATTTGACTTAAGTTCTTTATTTAATTTTTAATTTAATTTAATTTTTAATATTTTTGGAATTTTTATATTATCTGACAGTGGCCGCTGTGGTCGAGTTGGTAGCGGTGCGTGCTATAACTTGATATGCCGGTGAGTTCGAGGTTCGAATCTCAGTCAGGGCAAACAAAATCTTAATCATAGAAAAAGTTTTTTCTAATAGCGATCACCCCTCGGCAGGCAATAGCAAACCTCCGAGGGTATTTCTGCCATGAAAAAGCTTCTCATTAAATACATCTGCCGTTCGGAGTCGGCACAAAACTGTAGGTCCCTCCATTTGTGGTATAATATAAAGGCGCACACCCACAAATGGTAGGAGAAGCTCGGCCAAACACTGAGCTATATAGTGTACGCGCCAAAATTATATTATATATATATTATCTGACATAAGCTGTTTTTATAAATGCTAAAGTTAAAAAAATCGAGTTAAGTTGAATTTTCATTTTTTATAACTCTTAAACTAATAGTGCTATCAAAAAGCAGATAAGACAGAAAGTACTGGGCTAGGAATTCATCTTTATGATAAAAAAACTTGGAAAATTTACTTCTCTCGACTTAGGTTGTTCTTTCAAATTTCCACATATATGTATATTGCTATGATTTCAAAATTGCTTTGTAACATATTCTTAATAATCCACTTTTTATGTTCTCATTTGGACTTCTTTCCGAATAATTTTGACGCGTAGGCGTTTTCATCTGGACATCGCAAACATGGAAAAGTAATAATTAATTCCGAACGAAAACTTTTGTTGTAAAAATTATTACTTTGGAACCGTCACAAAAAATGTTCCTCTAATCCTTAATATAAATATGCATATTTTATAATATTTTTATAAAATTCATACCAGCCTAACTTTTAATGAAAACGGCTGCGTGTAGCAAAAATTCTGGGTTAAAAAGCAACTTTTTTCGCTTATGTATTCATCTTTGAGTGCCAAAAGATGAAATAAGGGATTTTTTATGGTCCCAAAAGGAACATTCAGTAGTATTAACAAAGAAAAAAATATTAGAATTTTTTTATGAGATGTTTGTCAAGTGTTTCAAGTTCTGGAATGAAATGAAATGCCAGATACAAAAACCATCCACTACCCCAGAATCCAACTTCGCAAAAAAATTTGTATTCAAAATTAACAAATTAGCAATAAAACATTTTAATTATAAAAAATGTATTTGCAAATATTTGGCTAAACAGAGCTTATCTAAGTAAATTTATTTTGGAAGTTGCTCAGGGGGTAATTTTTTGTTGCTCAGTGATTTAAATTGTTTTTTTTATTGGAAGAAATATTTCAACAACGTCACTAAAATTGTTGTTTTAATTTAAAAAATATTTTTGTACACATTTAAGCATTTGTGATGCTTAAATATATATTCCAAAATATATTTTCAGACTTGAAATTTTATCCAATTTAAATTAATTACGCTTTAAGCTTGCGACTGTGAAATAAAAATTTTTTGCAGAATTTGGAACTAAGTAAGTATATTTTTATAAGAAATGAAGAAGAAATATTTGCCCTAATTCATAAAAAACACTGTACGTAAAAACAATATTCTTATACTAGCAATGGCCGTTAATTCACTTATTACGTACCAATTGGACATATCCTAGCAAATATGCTATGTACATATGTACCTGTGGAGGACAACTTTTATATTAGGGGCAACATTAAAACTCTGCGACCATTACGGATGGGCTTACTGTTTAGAATATCATTTATATTACAATGCTATGGTAAACTTTGTTCGGAATTTATTTTCAAATTAATGTAGTCAGTGTCGCACTTCATGCAACATTGAGACCAGAACAATCGATGACGCTCCGTTCACCAAAAATTTATGACTTTTGGGGTGTACGCACAAACATAAATGTTGATTGGAATTTACGCTTGAAAGGAAAGAAGTAAATATATTAGGAGATATTTGTATATACATATGTTAGTATACGATTACAATATATACGTTCTAGATATATTCTCTGTTCACAAATTATAGTACAACTACATATTGCGAGATTTGTTAATTTTTTTTTTTCTAATGAACTAAAATTATTCGTCATGTATAAAATCATAAACACCCATTTTTTGGACTATTTACAAAGTGTACAATGTTTTAACAAAATTGCATCAATATATCCACCTTTAACAAATAAAATTTTAGAATTTATTTTGAGCATTCAGTTTTTTGGCTGATTGATTTAAGTGTAAGAAAGATCAGGTTTCAAGTGTCTAAAACTTATCACTGCTTTTTGACAATTTTTTTACTGGTTGTCAGTTTCCTCTATACAAGCCGAAACGCGATTATTTCTTATATGGAAGCATTTGCGAAAGACCGTCAGTGAAAAAATTGCCATAGAAACAGTGGTAGTTCGTAGCTAGTTTCTAGTACCACTTTGCGCTACTAAAATTGAGAGAGCTACATATATATCTGCATTCTACATATGTTATTTTAAAGTTCGAAATTTTTATGAAATTTTGATAATTGTTTTCTACATACTATTTTATAAAATTCAAAACGTAGTTTTTAATGGAATTTGTTAGAGAATTAATGCTGTTTTAATTAAATAATATAATTTGTGAACAGAGTGTATACTACATGTGTGTGTACGTATGTTGTTTGTTTGCATATTTAAAATATGTATGTTTGTATACTCGTATAAGTAAGCCAACGCAAATGTTTGGGCATGTACAGTCAAATACACACAATTATATTAAGTTAAATAAATACTCGTACGCCCATAAAAGAATGAAAGAAATCAGAATTGAAAAATTGAGGTAGAATTGAAACGAGCACAGAAGGCAACAACGTTGCAACAAATGCGAAGTAAAAGTTAAATTTGAATATAATAGGAAAACTTTCTAAAAAAAAAAACAAAAAAATTCTAGCTCCGCTATTGCCACACTGCGAAAACGGTCAGAAGCAACAAAAAAAGCCATTGTAATAACAACAAGTGCTAAAGCCATCACCACAACTAAAGCCGAAGCTCTTCTAAAGAGCAGCTTGCGCGGCATAACAATAGCCGGAATAACAAATAACAACCACGTCGATGGCGATAGCGGCAACCAACTCCAACCAGTGTCAATAGCAACACAAACAAACGGAAAAATATTGCGAAAGCAACAAATGCAGATATATGTATGTATGTATGTACATATGTATATGGAAAGTAGTAGCAATAACGTGAAAGCATTCAAATCGACATAAATCTAACAAAAATAGTTCTTTGTGAAAAAAAGAAATGTTAAATGTTTTATTGTATCCGTGATTGCGGTTCAATTTAACTAAAATCCACGAACGCCTCGAGTTCCAGTAACATACACACATACAAACACAATGGAAAACATTTTTGTTTCAGACGCACATATTTCTATAAACTTACATATTTTCGTACGCATGTCCATACAAATATATATAAAATCGGAAAGCAAATATATTAACGGAAGTACTATACCCAACGCAAAAAATTGCTTAAGATTTGTATATGAACAACGGTTGCTTAAAAGCGAAGAATAGCCACACTCTGATAGAATTTGTGACATTCGCACATACCAGGGAAATATATACATTTCGATCGTGCAACTAATTACATTTCCGGTTGGTTTTCGAAATGTAAACATATTTGAAATTTAATACACTTTAACCTCCTATTTTTTTGGTATATATTTTTATACTTTTTGATTGTTCGAAAATTACGGTTCTACTAAAGCTACAGCAGATTTTCGCTATTGATCAAAAGTAAAATTAAATCTGACTCTCGACAATGTCCCGTGAAAGCAGCCATGTCGCGAACAAACAAAACCTTACGTATACTTGAGAGAAGGAAAAAAACAATTAACAAGAAGGAAGACACAGATTATATTGCGGCCACTTATACTCGTAAATATGTTATGTTTATGAAATTGAAAAATTAGTATGACAAGTAAACCACAGGAGGATGGTATGGATTTTTTAATGTTAATTGTATATACATATATTGTATTGAGCAGAATGTAAGTCTTGAATTTTAATCTTTGTTTCTAGTTAGTATGTAAATTTATAAAAAAAAAAAGTCATGTTGTTTGTTCTGTCTATAATTAATGTTTGTAAGCTAAGGTGTTTAGCGAAATGCCGGGCCGTTAGAGTTAAGCAAGACTTGCACTTTTTTCAAAAAAACATGAAAAATCGTAACAAACAAATTTTTATAAAATTTTTGTATAATCATTACATAAAATATATGTATGTATTTCGGAATTATTTGTTATTTTATTATCGTGCATGTTGATATTTTAAAATTTTTTGCAAATAAAATAAGTAACGTTGATACTTTAAGCCGATAGTAACTTAAACTCATGGTAGGCTAAGGCTGTCTTATACAAATAATTTATTTTTGGTTTGTCATACAAAAATTAATGTTTCAGAAACAAACTTTGGATATTTATCTCTTTAACAAACAAGTTAAACTGTAAAATGGAGTTTTCCTGTTTGTTTATCAATTTTGGAATCACGTTGTTTATGAGCAATAATATTATATAATATTTAAAAATATATATTTAAAAATACCTCGACTTACAAGGTTAACTGGCATCTAAAATATATGCTGGAAAATAACTAACTTTTATTTAAATCAACCGTTATGGTAAAATTTCTAAAAACATTTGTTAGGGCATTCTGCATAAAAACAACCTATTAACTAGAAAAACTTTGTAAGTAAAAGTAATTTTGAAATACACTTATATTAAAGCAAAACATTCTTACTTATTAAATGACTGAAGCATAAATAAATACGAGTGGGTTTATACGTATAATTTATGTTACTTTGATGTATGGCCAAGCAAAGAACATTCGGATTCTGACCCAGAAAAACATTTCTTAGATTCATTACACTCACTCTATTTCTTGTTTAATCAAATCTACTGCAAATAAACAGCTTTCTTTGTAGTCTACATATTCATAGTGTTCAATTTTATTAATTCAATCGTTCGGCGTTAATGATAATATTATTGTCTGATGTAACACTATTTCCGAAAAACTCGTCAATATACATACATACATATGTACATAAATATGAAAAAATCAGAGTTTCCAAATAACAGCTAAGGAAAAGCTGTTGATTTAGCCCGTATATTTGATATACATTTTTTATATTTATTAGGTCCATTTCTTATCTACAGTTTTTTACAGGATTTAGTCTAAAAAGCATTTCCGTACTCAAAAAAACTGAGAGCGCACGTGAGAGAGTAACTGGGACTCTCTTCTTGTCCGAAGTTACAGGATTTAGTGAGAAGTTTTTTGCCTGTAAATATCCAAAAAGTGTCAAAATCAGCTGTTATCAGTATTGTTATGAAAGCACAAAATAAAGAAAATTACGATGCTCAAACTTTCACCCGTCTTCACATCGGACACACAGTTTTGACACACGAACACCTCCTCAAGGGTATGAATCCACTACCGTGCCTCCTGTGCAATGTAAACGCTACATCAGTGGATCACATTTTGCGAAGCTGCCCTGCACTTGCTGCATACAGACCATTTTTTGTATAAATATTTTGACATTCGCTTCTTGGGCGAAAAAAATTGTTTTTTGCATTCCCGTACTTTTTCCCGTAATTCTCTATTAGAGAGCGTTTTTACCTTACTCTCTTGCATTTTGACACTTTTTAGGAAATTATCTACAGGAAAAGTAAAGGAATGGACCTATATATTTATTTTTTTTTTTCCTTTCAAGTTGACTTTATTTGATTATTTCGTATATAACGAACTTGTTTGCAGATACTCTGATAACGGATGACAATTTCCTGTAAATATTCATTCTGTATTATACAAATAATAAATGATTTATAATATGCATATAGTATATAAATATAATAAGAACTTACAAGTCTGTTCTATTTTTAAATACTTTGCTGTTAAGCTTACTAGTACGTGAAATATGGATTGTAAAAATAAATGTTTGATTAAAAATTATTAAGTATGACTTTTTGAATAAAATATATTTTTTTTCGGCAAAGCAGCGTTATATTTTTTAACATAATCTCCTTTTAACTCTATGCGCTTAGTCCAGCGTTTTTCCAATTTTGTTATGCTTTTCAAATAAAAGCTTTTCTCAAGACTCTTAAAATAGGCTTTCGTTTCTGTGACGACCTCTTCATTTGACCAAAGCCTCAGCAACTTCTTCAGGTTGGAGGATAGGAAATAGTCGTATGGGGCTAGGTTTGGAGAACAAGCGGAATGGGATAGCATTTTGTAACTCAACTTGTATTAACATGGTTGCGCGTGAGCAATCGCGGCATCTATCGTGCGGTCAGCTTTTTCTTATCCAAATAATCGTGGTAGATGAAATGTGGCCGCTCCTTTGAGATGCCAATAGCCCCAGCCACCTCGCGCACTTTCATTCTCCGCTTATCCAATAGCAATACATTGATTTTATCGACGCTTTCTGGACGACCTCTTTTGGGCGACCTGAACGTTCGGCATCACTTGGGCTGATACGACTGGAGTTCAGTAAACCACATATCAACCATTGAAATTGATGATGCAGCATTCGCATAATATTTATTAAGCCTTTCCTTGGTTTCGGGGATGATTTTTGTTACGCAAAAAATAATGCTTAATCAGCACAAGAAATTCACTTTTTTCCTTTCTTGTTAAAAGTCAAGAGGTTATATGCTTTCAAAGGCTGTCAAGCATAAACTGAATGAAAATTTGAAAATTTGGCAATATAATATTCGATGTCAGTTAAGGGCAGCAGTGATGAATTGAAAGTTTTTGCGCTTGAAATTCAAAAATCCACTGACTTATCAAATGTTCTCGTATTATTTTATAATATATTATGGATAAACAGCTTTATTTTTATATAAAGAAAAGAAATGAAATGAAAAAGGAAGGTTGAAAAAAAAATATTAAAATAGGTGATTTTAAATATTTTGGGTTAAATTGATGCCAACAGCAAACACTTGAAATTTCAATTGTATCAAAATTTTCTTAAATATGATTGCTATAAAGGAAATATATGATATTGGTAGTTGTTTCGGTTTTTCAATTTTTTTTCGTTTCTTAAAATATTCAAATTTAACAAAACACGTAATTTTTTCACATATTCCATTAAAAGTGTTTAGTAAAAATTATTTTAAAAATCTTCAGAAGTTTACATTTTAGGGCGCAAATTAAAAGTATTAATAACTAGTTTATAATTCATAAATGTTTTAATGTGAAAATTCAACCTTTTGAGTAATAGAGCCAAAAGTTCAGTGAAGATCTGAAATTACCAGAACAGCTAGATAATTTTTTCCATAGTTATACGATGGTAAACAGCCTCCTCTGAGAATTTTAACACTTAGTAAATTGTACGCTTATCTAACCTCGTGACTTACTGGGTTGTAGGAAAAACTTTCGACACGCTATTCGTCACTAAGTTATTGCGGTAGCTACTATTGAAGTTTTCCATTGCATTTTGTATTTACAGAGCACATAACTGTGCTTTTGTGTACATTTGTATGTTAGGATGTGCTAGTGTTATTGTTGGTCAGGAAGTTTGTGGTTATTGAACTGTTGTCATTTATATAAAGTAAAATGTATTTATGTATTTTTTGCAAAGTTTTTTTTTTTAATTCTAAAATTACATTTTTGCATTCATGTTTGTATATTTTTCTTTGTTTCGAGTTTTGTGAGCGTTTGTAGATATATGTATACCCACATATGTATGCATACCCTGTCGGAAATCAAAGTACTTTAAAAGCAATTTAAAAAGTACTCTTTTTCTAACCACAAGTGGTTGAAATTCATTCTATTTTCTTGTCATCAACTTACTTTTTTAACATGGCGATGTCCTAGGAGCAAGTCAATTATCCGACTCTGCATTTGATTTCAATCACTTTCAAATATATTTGACTGAAAGAACATTAAAATTACTTTTTTTGCAACTGCAATAAAATGTATGTATTTATTTCCAGCTACTTTAAAACTGCAGCTACTTACAACTATTTTAAACTCGATTTGTTTTTAAACTTCTTTATTTTATACCTACTCTTTTCTAACTTTTTAAAAACGCATTTTAGTTTAGTTTTAATAAAATATATTTACATATGTATTTTTGTTTAAACTAAGTAAGGGATTCAGTTCATTTACACGTTTTAAATAAAATTCAATTTAGTTTCTTCTGCATACATTCTTCGTAAAAACTTTGTTTTTTTTACCGCCTGAATGGCCTTGCGAGTAACTTCCTCTGGGTCACGATTTTTGATACAAAAAGCATCTATGTTAATAATGACAAAGAAAAAATTGAAATATTTTAAGAATCACGCATTTTATGGGCTCACCAACTGTCTTACTTTTCTTTTTTTTCGTGAGTTCCATCGAGGTTGAAATTCATTACAACGTTCTTGGACAAAAGAGCCAAAATCATCTTTTTAGGTTTTCCTATCATTAGAGACTTTATTCCATCAAGCTATAGAGTATATGGGAAAAGGCGTTAGATAGATATTTATAATATTAATTTTTCGACAACGGCTGTCAATTCGTCATCTGTTTTTATTGAAAATTGTAAGTGAATGACACAACAGCCTTCTGCTGTCGAATGAGAGTTTTTATGATTACAGTGTATGTATATACTATACACATATGTATACTATATGGATTCAATTGAAAAACTTCCTAGTTTCTCTTCACTACAAATGTTTTTAAATTATTTTGTATTACGTTCATATAAATATTTGAGTACGAAGAATTAAGGACTCGCACGCTGCATTTGTTTCAAAGTAGTTGATTTCCAACTACTTTAAAATTGGTTAATTTTTTCAGACTGACTGCTTTTTTCCGACAGGGTAACATTACTTATGAATGTATGTTTATATGTAACATATGTGTGTATGAATAGGTAAGTGTTTACATACAAGTACTACATACATATGCATATGTTATTTTATTTTGGTTTGATTTATTGATTGTGGTTTGTTATTGAGTGGTGTTTGTGTTTTGCTTTATATATTTTTTTTTTATTGTTGTGCATTTTGTTGCAACACAATTGCAAGCATTTTCCATTTGCTTACATTAGGAATATAAAACGACAGCGGCTGAGCGGACAGTTCAATTGAATAATCAGTGAAACTAGAAAAATTCGAATGAGTAATAATGCAGCAGTTCAATTGAAAAAGAAAATATACACTTATGTGAACATACAGACATACTTAAAAGGTGTTAGTCGCAACCAGTCCGTTCCGACAGCTCTTAAAAAATATGAGTGTCGTACTGTAAAACAATTTTATAGACTTGGCATCCAGATATTTAAAAAAGCCAACAAGTGCACTTCTCCAAGCGATACAATATTCTAAATATTAATTTAACCGAAAAGTTTATGAAAGATTTGTGAGAAAACTACACCCCAGTAGAGGTCAAACTAGTGCTTCCGGTTCTTTATCCTTAAACGAAGCCTCTCAACGAGGCTGCTAAGAACCTCGTCCGTTCCGACGGCCTCCTTTAGCACCACTGCAGTCTGCACTTATTCAATCAGCGGCGAATAAATATTCTATTATACTAAATACTTTATATGAAGACTGCGGTAAGATACAATTTTTCCTATTTCTTAAACCCTTTATTGTAAAAGACGAACGGCGTAATGATGGGCTGGGACGAAGTACCTGACTAGGGAGGGGTTTTTCAAAATTTACTAACGGGGGATGGTTTCAAGTTGATGCAACTTCTTACGGACTGCATCAGGACAGTAACGAACTTAGAGTCTAGTGCACCAGGAGAGTAGGGGGTTTAGTGCTGTTTAAAGTCCCACACTGACGGGTATAGGCTTTCGATGCTTACTGCTCGGAAAAGCAAAAAAAAAAAAAAAAAACGTACATACACAATGCATTTAAATACTTACATATGCAGTAGATATTTATGTAAATTTGTTCATTGCAAACGAATTAATAGTACTTAGAAGTATTTCTTCAGGCGATTATGAAGCTGAATGGATAACAAAATTTTTTGAAATTATACAGCCTTAGATCGTTTATATGTATTTACATAATTACACTCTGTTCACAAATTATAGCGCAAATATGTATTGACACATTTGGATAATTTATTAATCTCAAATTATTTTTTAATTAAAACATCTCTAATTCTCTAACAAACACCATTACAAACAATGTAGACACATTTTATACAAATTTCATTAAAAAAATGTTAAAAAAAATTTTCGAATTTTTTTGGGTTATGCAGATACGTAGCCCACTTAGTTTTAGTACAATAAAGTGCGAGTTTCTAGTTGCTACAAAGTACTACTGATTTTTGACAATTTTTACTGACGCTCTTTCGTATAAATATAATCATTAAAAAAATTTTCAAAAATCAGACGTATTTTGCAGACACTGTAAGCTTGCACCTTATTATATCAAAACTGAATGAGCCTAAAGACTAAGTACTCGAAAAAATTTAATTTTTTTTAAACAAAATTGTAGTTTAAAAATGGGTTTTTATGGGTTTTTTTTAGAGAATGAACTATATTTTACCTAAAAAATAATTTTATTAATTTGAAGAAAAATAAAGTGCCCAAATCTGTCAATCAAATCAAATCAAATCTGTTGTGATATAATTTGTACATACTCTACATACTCTATATAAAGTATATCTTAAAAAGGCGAGCTTTGAATATATCAGGTTACTACTGGCCTTACCAATATATTGAAGCTAATGAAATTCATCTATGTAAGTACGTATATATGTTTTTTTACGATACACTGTTAGCCTACGGGTGCTACCGCCAAGTATTTCGTCGGGAGATAGCTTGAGCTTCAAGCTCTAAGACCGTTACTATCTTGACGCAACCCGTGAAAGTTGCATCGACTTGTCACCTTATCTGTTGGTCTAAGTAGGCCACCAGTGTCGTGTCCATCGTTTCCGCCCACTTAAGTAATGTCCGCCTTCTTTCGGATAATGTACGTAGAGATCAGATTTGTAATGATCATACATTATTTTTAAATTATTTGTTTATTTTATTATGTTTGTTTTTGTTCTTCGTTGAGGCTGTCGGATTGAACAAGAATCTGAGCAACCATTCTCTTAGATTACGTGTATTGGTCAAGCATACTGCCGGATGAAATAGAGATTTTGCACCTCTTTTTCCTTTTTTGACTCTATATTTTAGTGCTTTAGATTATAGTTTGCCGAAGTCGTCGGAACGGGCTTGTTTCCGGCCATGTACTCTGTGATTGCTCTGAGAGACAACAAGTTCTAATGCTGCACTAACTGAGCTTATGGGATGAATTGGGTTTTCCGGCAAACGAGTACCATTAGCACTGAGTTTGCGGGTTGAGTGCGTTTCTTTTCAATTGGACGCTGATGATTTTCTACTATTTTGTAAAACTCATCTCCAATAGTAGCTGTTGAAATGGACGATATTTTTAGCAACATCCCTTAAGGCTATTCATTGTGTAAGTGGTCTAACGTACGGGGTTGGAACCGCACTGAATTTGCGAATACGATAAGTTTGGTTCTAAAATGGTTATTCCCCTGACTTCAAAAGATCGCTAAAAATTACCAACTTTTTAACTGCTATGCGCATTCCTAAAGAATTATTAGTGGTTGCATAACTTTCCAAACCCGCCTAGAGCTAAGCCATACGTTAATTATATTATCTGGGCTTAGCTGGTTTGCAGTTAAAGTACTTGTGTTATTTGTCACATTGGACAGAGAGCACACTCATCCAGTCCGAAATGCATTAGGTATTGTCGGTAGCAGCCATGGCCTGTTAGGAACTACGTAAGGTCAAAGTTAACATCACCGTGCTTCTTGTTGACCAACTGTTCAATGTTGACTATAAGAGCATATGCCCATCTTTCTATCCGGAATTATTCCAACACTCCAGCAATTTTTTAAGGATGCCGTTTTTTCTTGAAAATTCAGTGTTTTTGTATCTCTTTAAATAAGTAATATGTCAGGTAAGATGTCTGACAATTGTTCGTTCAGACTGAGCTTAATATCGGACATTTGTATATGCCGCGATTATGGGTCCCAAAAGTACCCAATCACGTCGTGGTGTTGATAAAGGTGCGATAAAAATTCGTCCAAGATTTTAGAAATTAGTTTATTTCTTTGGATTCAATTCGTGTTCTCATATTATTATTTTTCTTTCAACCATTTTCTTTTCTTTTCTTTTAATTCCCTTACGACAATTAAAGTTTGTTTTTATTTAATTACATTTTATTCATTTTCAAATTTTTAATTTCAAAATTCATTATTGTAGTTTATACAATAACCATTTTTGAGTGTGCCTGCCTCTTCTTCTTTGCATTCACTGTATACCCAAACGCAGTGTACGCAATCAGCTGTACAACGACGCAGAGAGCCGTCAATCGCAGTTTCCGGCAAATCGTCTTGATTCGGTCTTTCTTTTAGCGACCGTCGGCACGTATGGAGGGAGAGAAAATTTGCAAAGTTTAATATTTTCCATGAAATGAAACTTTGTTTTTAAATTCTAAAAAATAATCGCAAAGTTTCCGGTCTAGCGATCGCGAAAAGTCAATAATTGAGCGCTATACAGCGATAAATGCCGTGGCACGGTTTTTTTGGTGTGTTTTCTAATCGTTGCGAACCCAGCATCCGGGTAGGAGAATTTCACCAGAATTTATCTTTTTATACTTAATGCAGCTCTAAAGCGCATTAATTACGTATTTATAATTATACCTATTTGTTTCCTTTTGTTATCTTAAATCAAACTTCTTTAAACTTACCATTGGTTTGGAACCCAATCCGTAGTTAAGGCATTAAAACTTAAAATATTTTATTCGCTAATTAACAGCTTATGTATATAATCCAAATATGAATTGAATTCTAAAAATAGCCTACGGACAATAATGTAAGTAATAACAAAAAAAAATCTGAAAGCGTTAAGTTAATTTTATATACCCTCGCGATGTATTTTGGTATAGGCGCTGCCATGGTCATTCTTCAAAATTTCATAAAAATGACGTTCCTTTGTTTCAAATCGCTGCTAGTATTAAACTTTGCTCAATTTGTTCCAATAGATATTGAAAAAACGATTTTTTTTGCATTTCTCAAAATTTCCGTTATATGGAAGTTAAGTGTGGTTACGGTGCTGTTAGTGATATTAAGGTCAATATGTTCATAAGATTTTGTGACGATACCTTAAACGGTTATTGAGATACAGACATTTTTTCATAAGTGGGCGTGGTAACGCCATTTTTCAAAATTTCATAAAAATCAAGTCTCTTAATTAACTATCTCTCTAAATATCAAATTTTAATTAATATGTTCCAATAGATAACGAAAAAAACGAAGTTTTTGCATTCTTCAAAACTTCCGTTATATGGGAGATGGGCGAGGTTATGGTCCGATTTAAAAAAATTTTAACGACGATTACAGCGCTCCAAATATTAAATTTCACTCAATTTGCTTTAATAGATACGAAAAAAACGAAATCTTTGAATTTTTTTAAATTTCCGTTATATTGGTGGTGGGCGTGTTTATTGACCGATCTTGATTATTTGAAATACCAACATACCCTGTGCAAAGAGCAATATATGTACCAAGTTTCATTAAGATATCTCAATTGTTACTCAAGTTATTGTAACCACGGACAGACGGACGGACGGACGGACAGACAGTCAGCGCTAAATCGATTCCTCTTTTCATTCTGATCATTTTGGTATTTTAGATATGCGAACAAAGTTAATGTACCCTTGTGTACAAGTACGCTCGGGTATAAAAAAAGTAGGAAAATTTGTTTTGCATTTATAGCAACAATTTTCAGTTCTCGCCAATACATACTGAGAAGGCCTTCAACGCATCGTGGGAGATCCAATAAAGTTGTTGTGTTCTTTACTTCTAATAATTTCTCTCTACTTACGTACATATATTCTATTTGTTTAACATATGCTTATATATATATTTACGTATATCTCTTTGCGCGTAAATATGTAAATTTCATATCTTTTCATCTTTTCTTTATCTCTATTCTTAAGTAAGCAACTGCGTATACCTACGCTTATACTATATATGCTTCTAAGTATGTACATATGTATGTTCGTTTCATTTCCATTTCAATTACCATGCTCTTGCATATATGCATGTACATACGTATGCACATCTTTAACCGGGTCAATGAACTCTTTGCTATCAGCTCTTGAGGCAGGCCAGGCTTTCAAAATTTGAATTATTAAGCTTACAACGGAGAGCGAATGATTAAACCTTAGAAGATATTTGTATTATAATTTAGAATGGAAAGTTAGGAAAACAAAATAATAATAATTTAAATTTGTACTGCATTAAATTACATTCATAAACTATGTTTTGCGTATTATTATAAGTAAACTAAATTTAGTTATGATTTGAATTGTTTAAAAATTCTATAAGAAAATGATTTGCTAATCTCCTTACTGTCGGTCTGATATCTTGGGAAGTGTAGGTGGGTTCAGCGTGGCCTTAGATTACCACCGATGAGGCCATGGTTGGGTGGATATAGAGGCAGCCACCCACAACACTGCTAGGCAAGGGTGTTGGGACGCAATGAATTTCTGTTGATATGCTCTTGGTATGTTGTTGTGCAGTATTTCACGTATAAGTTCGCTAGTGTGTGATGTACGTAGATCTGATAGGATTGCTGATTGAAGAGGGTGGATTATTTGCCTGTAGCTGCGCTGCATGAAACTGCGATGCTGAAGCTCCGGGCATGAACGCCAGCGCACACATTGGCCATGAGTATGGCTGTTGCCAATACCAACCAGCGGGCCTATAACAAGGCCAAAAATACTACGAAAGTAAAGTGATACATAACACAAAGGAACATCAACATTTCTAATATTGGGTAGAAAGAATGCTCGTATGTATTAAGCGTAATGAAATTGAGTTAGAAACCATGTTGTCAAAAATTGCAAAAAAAACATTCATTCGTCTTTTTTTTCAGGAGTGTGTATATGACGCACCCTCTTTCCTCTTACTTGACAATGTGACATGTGCGAAATGACGTTATACGCCAGCGGTCACAAATAACACAAGCCACGCATGCAGTCACACATACATGTGTAAGCTTTTATATCGAGTTAAGGGACATTGCAATATGCCAAATCTTCGTTATCTGCGCTATTTTAAACCACTTCCTGCTCTCCGTTGTTTTGTTTTTATTTCCATCAAATTGTTGCTTCACTCATTTCATGCTATTATTTTTGAGTTGTGCTAGACGAACAAATCGCTCATAGTGAGTTTCCTACAATTTGCTTCTCCAACCCAGAGAAAAAAACTTACTGTCCCTGACTATTATTTTTGATTAGATATCAACTAAATAAGAACAATACTAGTAGATGTTTTCCAGTGAGTTTAGCAAATTAGTTGTTACAAAATTTTTTATTCTATACAATATGATTCTAGTGGTTGTATGAATGAGAGAAAAATATACTTCTGGGTTTTTTTTCATAAATTCATATCAGCTGTGGTCATAGTAGTGAATTTTAACTTATATTTATTTAATTATTTTTGATAATTTTTATTTAGAATTCAGTGGAATCTATAATCGAAGCCACATAAAGAAAAGTTTCAAAGCTTGTACGAAATTTGCAAAAATTAAAAGAAATTCTAAAAATTCTCATCAAAATTTCAATCTATTTAATCAGGACTTTAAAAAAAATTCTGTGTTTGCAGTTTTGTAGCCCAATCAATTTTATTGCGATCAAAATGCAAATCTTATTTTGCTCAAAGGTATCGTTGATTTATTAAAATTTGTTCATCAAAGATCTTGAGCATTTTCTTGTGAGAATTATGCTTGCCACGGAGCAATAGGGTGAAGATTTTTTTTTAAATTATTTATACTAATACTCCAAATCGAAATTCATTATCGTCAATTATTTTTGCATACTTGCACCATTTTCGCAATGTTCGTAGATATTTCGAAACAATTTTTGGCTTCCTAGTTCTGGCAATTTAATATCATATTCTATTGAATGGTTTTCGCAAAAAAATGTTTATATATTTATGTATTAAACTTTTCGGTACATATTTACGTCTAATTCTCTTGTGAAATTCTGCACAGTATTTATTCAATAAATTTTGAATTCATATTTGCAAAGTGTTAAAAAAATTTGTATTCGGCTTTAAAAAACTCTTCTCTGAAAAATCCCTTGCCAGACAATTTTTTATTAGCACGTGTATATATCTATGTATGTTTGTTTATAACCGACTCCTATGGACTCGATTTTGATCTACCTTAAACGGACAGATTTAATTTAAACTTATCAAGAACCGTTGACAATACATTAATTTCATAAGTTAATGTACGTTATATTGAATTTATGAGAACAGGCAGTCGGCGGAAAATTAAGTCGAATTGGTCATACACGGCGTATGAGTAACCTGATCGGATACGAAACGATTTAAACGCTCATCTTACTGCTTTTAGTGTTCTATATTTTTTATTGTGAAAATTTCAGAAATTATTAAACAATATAAAATTCGCTACCGTTGTTTGCGTCGAAAACATAAAAAGAAAACAAAAAAAAAAATTAGAAAAAAAGCTTAAAAACATGCATTCATAGCACATCAAATTGAAAAGTGAAAAATAATTCTTAATATAAGCTGAAAATTATAAAATTAGCGAAAAATACTAGAATTATTGTACAAAAATAAGTTGCACTTTGAGCCATATTTTTCGTATATCGAGCAACCTACGCTTTTTTTACAATAATACAGTATTTTTCGTTCATACGACTGTCTAAACATGCTTCTGAAGACTGTCTCTGTACACTACGCCCTCAATTTAGCTTAAGCAAGTTCTGAGGGCGTAGATTTGATGTATATAAGAATTTTTTTTCCAATTGAGATCAATAAACGTCCTGAAAATTATACAGACCCAGTGTTTTCTAAAGTTTCTTTGGAACAGAAAATAATTCTTAAGTGCTTTATTTGCCCTGACCAATGTTTATTAAAAATAATTTATATCCGTATGAAAAATAAATCTTATCCAAATATGCTTCACGCTATGTACATATGTACATATATATGTCAGTGATGTATACTCCTCCCACTAAAATGAAAACCTTCAGTTTTCGGCTGGGATAATAATCGTTACTTGCTTACTCATATTTTCCCACATGTTTTTATTTTCTTTCATATTCGTGATTTTAGTTTTCCTTTTGCAGGCACATGTGACTTTTCAATGATTGTGTCAGTCAAGTGAATATTTTTGTATGTCCGTGTATTTATTGTTTTCGTTCTATTTTATTTTTCCTCCCTACGGTTGTTTGGTGTCACTGATTACTGACACCGACTATTGTAGTTATGATCTCTGAAGTACAAGCAATAATAATAAAAGAAGAAAAAATGAATTGTACGCCAAGGGCCAAGTTGAAATTGTAACTCTCGAAGTATTACATGAATGATATTACCGGAGGTTTAATTAATTATAAAATATAATTGTTTTCGGAGAAAAAAATTTAGCAGTTCTTTGATCTCAATACTCAGAAAGAATTAACTACAGACTCGTTTAAGAAAAAATAAAAAAAGTTTCAACCTTCAAAAGTAAAAGCGTCTAAAGCCGCTATATGTAGCAACTAGAAACGATGTCGTCTCCGCTCGTTTAATTCGGTTTCACTTCAAAGTAAAAGTTGCGAGTGGCAATATAAGGTGTTGGTAAGACTTTCAAAGTAAAATTTATAATATAGACAACTTTTTAGCCGCCTTAACAAGGGGCTAAGTAGATACCATTTGTTATATCATAGTAAATATACCTTATCGAAGTAACATATTTCTAATTTCCGTCAGTAAAAAATTTCTTGAATTCGTATTTTGGTAAATATGGGCCATATTCAGAGTCAAGTTGAAGTCGACTCTAAAGTAAGCATCAGCAGTTTTTACAGATATCTCATCGAACAGTACGTCAAAAAGCAGCCACTAACTTTAGAGTCGACTTCACCTTGACTATGAATATGGCTCTATGACTTTAACTGTCGTTTTTCAGCAAAAAAATTCGTGTTCGGTTATTTAAAAAATTAAAATAATTAATGGCCCAAGCAAATTTTCACACTTATTGCTTAATATGAAATTTAAGAGTAAAAACACCATAAAAACATTTTCACTGTTCGCTACAAAGCAGCCCTGATTGATCCTAGATTTAAAAACGATGGTTAAAAATACCTTACAAATGCTGTTCAGACAGTTAAGACTTTGCAGCAGGAAAGGTAATACATTTTTTCAAGAACTACAAAGGGAGCACTCAACACCCGAACCTTCTCAGAATCCATATTTCTCTTTTTTGCAAAACATAATTAAGACAAAAGTTATATTTTCATGAGCGAACGCCATTATTATTATTTTCCGACAGCATCTGGAAAATATAAACAAACCAGAGGAAGGACAATTTAAATATTTAAAATACAATATTTAAAAAATAATTATAATATTTTTAGGTGATTTCACAAATCGTGATACCTACATATTGACAAAGTTAGAATATTTATTATTATTTATTTTTGAATTACAATACAGATGATTCTCAAACAATAAACATATTAACCAAAGTTTTAAACTTTCTACAAGATTAAAAACAATTTAACAGATTTTCATTAAGAGTACCTACAAATTAGTTGCAAAATTTTTTTTGTAATTTTTTTTAATAAGCAGTTTTATAACGAACTCAATTGTAGTGCAATAAACTGTAAGCTTGAAATCGCTAAGAAGTACTATTGATTTTTGACGATTTTTTTTGTTGCATAAAGTTTTATATGGTTAGAAAACGTAACAACCTCCAAAAAAAAATTCTTAAAAGTCAACCGTAATTTTTAGTATCTTGAAATTAACACTTTATTTGCCAAGATTTAATGGGCTGCAAAACTGAATACTCATAAAAACTCTAAAGTTTTTTTGAAAATATATATTTTTATTTTTCCAAGTATGTCAATATGAGGGTGTGCTAAAGTATCGTCGTGGACGACTAGATGCAATTGGCAAATTTTGGTAAGTGTTGTAAAACATTATACACGAAATGAAATAAAATTTACCAACAATGCAGTTTGTATGGATTTTGACAGCCATTTCACGTGAAACGCGAACTTACGCAACTTGCAAACCGACATTCGAAAAGTTCGACATTTTCTAGCTTAAGTCTCTTCAGTCAACTTCTGTCAACTCGCATTAAACATTGTTTTTTATCAAGTTGAAAAATTCAATTCATTAAAAAAATGAAATTATCTCGTAAAAATTTACGTGCCATGATTTTTTACGACTTCCCAAAGGGGCTAACAGAACAACAGTATTTCGAATCACTTCATTTAACTTTTGGAGATCAAGCGACATCCAAAGCAAGTGTACAACTGGTACAATGAGTTCAAGCGTGGACGACATTCGCTCAAAGGCCATGAGAAACCAGGTCGTCCAAAATCGGTTGTTGTGCCAGAGAACATCGATGCGGTGAGAAAACTGATTGAGCAAGATCGTCATGTGACAAATCTCGAGATAGAGGCAACCCTAGGCATATCGGCGACAAGCATACATAAGATTTTTCATGAACATATACATACATAGGTGTGCGGAAGCTGTGTGCGCGTTGGATTCCACATAAATTGGCAGACTCTCAAAAAAAGAGTCGCGTCGATTGGTGCCGAGAAATGATTGAAAAATTCGACGACGGTACTTCCAAAAGTGTCTACTACATTGTTACGTGGATTTATGCGTATGAAACCGAAACCGAAAACTGTTTGGGTCTTTCAATTCGAAGAAAATCGAACGAAAGTTGTGCGAGCGCGAAGCACTGCGAAGAAGATGGTGGCGTGTTTCTTATCCAAAACTGGTCATGTGACAACTGTGGCTCTTGAAAATCGAAAGAACGTCAATTCAATTTGTTTGCCAGAAGTTTTCGGTAAATTGCGAAAGACCAATCAAAAATTACGAATCATTTTGCACCACGACAATGCAAACTCACACACATTACGTGAAACAAAAGCGTATTTGGACACTCAAAAGATCGAATCGATGGGTCATCCACCGTGCAGCCCCGATTTGGCACCCAATGACTTCTTCCTGTTTCCAACAATTAAAAATAAACTGCGTGCTCAACAATTTTCATCGCCTGAAGAAGCGGTTGAAGCGTTCAAAATCCATGTTTCTGCGGTATCCTCTTAGGACTGGCAAAAGTGTTTCGAAAAATGGTTTGAGCGCATGCACAAGTATATAAATCTTAAAGGCGAATATTTTGAAAAGCAATAAATGTGTTTAGAATGAAAAAAAAAAATGCTCTTTCTTACATTTTTAAATGTATTCGAAAAAGTACGCTACATATTTCGAGCAGATTTCTTTTTTATTGAACAACTTGGACAGTATAATATTTACATACATTTATATTATTTGGTAATATAAATTTGTATGAACTTAACTTTTTGGTACTTTCAATTTTTATATGCTTCAACAATTTTTATTTGAAAGCCAAAGAAAAAATATTGCAAATACTGAGCATTAAACTTACAAGTAAATTATGCAAAAAGTAAAATAATGTTCGAATAAAATTTTAAAATTACAAAATCTAAGCAAAGATATATTGATATTACTAGAAGGTGCGTCAGGTCATGTAAGTGATTTATAATTTCTCACCCCAACCTCTTAATTCTGTGGTACCCACCCCCAATTTTTGGTGTATAAAAACCTTTTTCGAAAAGAAATCAATTGGGATGTTTCATTCATTTTGGCTTTTCGTTAAACGAACTGTATTGAGAATTTACCAGGCGTGACGGATATTTGACAGACAGCTTGTAGCTTCACTGCATCGGTTGCGTTCCATTAATTCCATTCATGGCTTACCAGCCGATACGCCAAGAGCATGTTTGAATTCTTGAATGCGACTAGCTATGTACATATTAATGTTATTGTTATTGTTGTTTAAGTTCATTTTTTTTTTGTATTTTTATTTTTTTGTAAGCAATGTCTGAGTTTTTAGTGCTACCACAGATTCTTTTTCGACTTTAGCCACCGACCTCATTGTCACTGTAAGCATGTTTGAATACGCTGGGAAATGACGGGGAAATAAGTTTTATTGACTTCAATTTGCAACATGCCACATTGCTGGCGGCGTCACAGTGTAAATTATATACAAACTGAATGTTTTTCTTTCATTTTCTTTTCCACTTTGCTTTTGCTTCTAACTTGCGCCTTTCCCACCACACATACATGCATACATATACGCTCAGTGCAGTGAGGCCTTTTAAATCGTTTGTGTGTTTTAAATACGAATGTGAGGCTTAAGGACTTTGCTTTCTTATTACAAACGTATGTTTGTGTATAATTTTGTAAGTTTCGCTGCGGTAATGGTTTTTTCGTGTTGCTGCTTTTTTCTGCTAACCGGACTACTTTTTTATTTTTTATTTTATTGTTGCCTTTTTTACCACACCATATTCAAATGAAATGTATAAATAAATAAAAGTTTTCTTAGAAAGATCTCACTTTCTTTATGCTGTTTGTTGCAATAAAATCATAGTGTTAAGTAAATTACGTCGTTGGCTTTATGCGATTTTTCGACCAGAGGTTAGTCGCCAGTTAGAAGTAATTGAAAAATCACGCAATAGATGGCGACTATCGCAATACTTATCTAGATCATATCATGGATATTCACTTTAAACATATTGATATCGAATTGATATTACGACATATATAATTTTTCTAAGCTTTTTATAAACAAGTAACAGTTGATTTGTGCAATACTTAGACAAGGTTAGGGTAGGTTTGGTTAAACTGCTTTATTGCCAGCGTACCCATTAGCACACTTAGACTATAAACTGGGTTTATTTTGGTATAACGCGGATAGGAAACCACCATATGCAAACCATCGTTAGATTGTTCATATTTTAATAACTGGTGTGCCTCTACCATAACCTTCTCACTGATGTCATTAAACAACTCAGAACCTATAAATTTTGTTCTCCTCCCCACGGTTTCAAGTTCTTGCTCGCCATGGAAGCTTCTGCAGAAATCATTGTAGAGAGTACCCAGTCCCTCTGGCATGCATTACAATCGGTATGTGAGCCGTTAGAAGAACTATAGCCAAAGGCAGGTTGCCCCTGCTTAGCAAGAGTAAACGCTGTGACTGTTTTATTTTCCACTCTGGCCATATCAGTTTTGAATAAATACAAGTTTAGTTGTTTTTCCTACTTTCTTTTGTACTAGTAACGATCTGTGGTTGACAGAAACTGTTGTTCAGGTAAGTGCAAATATTTGTTCACTCCTTCCCACCCTATTCTCTAGTCTTAAGCCATCGGTGTTAAAGTGAAATGTTGCTTTCACCTTAGGACTCCATTGGAACAAGATTGGTTTAACCAAAACCCTACAACTGTAGAGGGCTACCCTTTCCTTCCTAACGTGTTCTTGTGCTCATGTTCAAGGCATCCCTTCTGCTACTAGTTACAGAGACGGGCCTACTGCCCCTATTACTGATAACTGATAGTTCAGTTTTATGTTAATATGAACGGGGTACATTCGCGTCACCTGTGAGTACCAAAGCTCCGTCGCCATGCTCAACGACCCTATAAACGCTTGGTGTTGGGATCGACTTATCATGACCTTGTAACATGGAGGTCAGCCCAATCATTTGACCTGCCTTTAATGTCCAGATTCATAAGTGTTGCATCCTCGTCCCTAAATTGGGGAACAAACAAAATTTTTAATTTGGAATTTACAATTATACAAGGCCTTGATTGCCTCACTTACCTGTGTAAGCTTAGCCGACTTGAGTTCGTAATTTCTGTGCTCATTTATCCAAGGCACCTGTAGTAGGCGACGTCTGCTACCCCTCCCCTTCTCGCCAACAACAACTGAAGCAACAAAGCTTTAGACACTGATTTACTTTGGTGAAGATTTATTTGTTAACGCTCAGCGTCTTGGTCGTTTGCTTTCTTCCCCTTCAATACCATCAAGTATGAAATCATTGTATCCTTCTGTAAAAAAGCTGTAAAAGTTAAGTTTAATTAACTTTATATTGATAGATGGTTAAATAAGGTGACAAAACACAATTGTTTGCTCCGCAAGCGTACCATAATATCTATTGTTATGACTTGTCAAACGGATGTTTCTAGGTTGAACCTTGAAAAAGTGTTTAACGAGAAAATAATAACAATTACGTTGAGTGAATGATATGAAATCGAAAATAGCAGCAAACAGCAATAACTTCTACCATTAAAATATAGTTGTTGTCTTTCCAAATAATCTTGCAACCATGTAAACTGGCCTCGAGAAAGATACCAGTCAGGAATTAAACTTTATCAAGCATAATATACTGTTAACGATTCACTGCTTAGAGTTTTTAGGGCAATCTGGTTGTTTCAAGAAATCGCAACAATTCTATATTGGAAAACAATGACCGAATTTTAATTTTTTACTAAAAATTAAATAGTCGTAAATAAACGAACTCGACTTTGAGAGATTTTAAGCTTTGTAATATGAAAATCATTAAATATAAATTTGAGTTTTTTAAATGTGTTAGAACTTAACAAATGCAATTTATTTTTGGATATATTTTATTTTACATGAAATATATCAAAACACTATGTCAAGCTGCGAATCTGTATTTAATCGTTATCGTGTTTACCACAATTCTTACATCAAATTCGCCAAAAATGCGTAAATGTTCACATATTTTATATAACTCATTTACATGCCATAGATAAATTACTTGCCTCCCAACCTACGCCGATACCAAATGAAATAATCACATTTTCCAATACTATGGCAAAGTGGCGTTGTAAATCACAAATTCCAATTTAAAGGTATTAACCACACTGAAGGATGAAGCAGCTCATTGAGTAAATGAGAAGCACTCAAACGCTAACGCTACTTCAAATTTGTAATGAGGCAGATATTAATAGAATGAGCGAGCAGGTGCTGATTTGTTGACGGGCTTTTGAAAGAAAATGCGAAAGTAGATAAGCGAAGCGATTGTGGGTGGCATAAGTAACGACAATCAATGGTGCCGTCATTTTATTTTAAAGTCAATTACAGTAAGTACATACTTATGTGGATACGTACATACATACATAGACACGTATCTACAGAGTTGTAGAAGGAGAAATGAGTAAAAAGCAAGTACTGCAGAGCTACTCTAACATAAATATACTCGTAGTTGGCCTTACCATCTGTTTAATTTCTTTACTAGTTTTTATATGGAACGGGCTAAATGGGAAGGCATTGCGTGCGAGAACAACAACTACTGCAAGGTGCTGAAGACATTTTATTTGCTCATCACATTACCCACTCACTTCTCTAGAAGAAAAACTGGAAGTACTCTCTGTGAAGTGTTGTTTCAATTTGTATTGCACTTACTTGGCAGCTGTTCTGCAATGAATTCTGTAGTGAAGGTCTTGAGAAATTTGCTTCTGGGTATAAACCTGTTAATGTCTTAAGTTATGTACTAATATGTACGAGTATGTTACCGAAAGAACATACATAAATACATACAATCGATTTTAAATTTGATATTGAAGTCTGAATTTGTGAATGCGTGTACGTACCAGCAATTGAACTTTTTAAGCATTGAGCTAAGCTTTGTCTATCACACACTTACATTTATTATTTATTTTTATTTATTTATTACAAATTAACTATAATTGATTAAGACTATAATTAATGCAGCACTAGCTGCTAGGGCTATCGGCTTACGTTACAAATACAATTCATGTGTCTTAAAGCAGCTTTTCTATGTGTATCGTTTTGCAAAAATCGAAGATCTGTTTAATATTTTTTTCAATACTAAGAATGTCTAAGGGGTTGTGGTGTTGGAAAATAGATGCTCTATGAGTTCTTAAAAAAGGGAGATTGTTATGGTAGTATTTCGACAAAATTGACACGTTGGCTCATTTTTGAGTAAGTGAGCGTTGTGAGATTGGTGTGACATAATCTTAGACGAACGAAGCAGCTGTTCATAGCAGTGGTCGTGGGTAGAGTAATTTGCGGTCTGTGTATGTTGAACCTTTTGTAGAAATCGTTCTGGCTTGTCCATCTGATGGCTAGATTTACATATATTGATTTGGATGCCATTTTTGCCACACTTTTGTTTGAAAATGGCATACATGAAATGAGAGGTGCTTTTATGGCTGATATTGCGGCGGTATCAGCAAGCTTGTTTCCAGCTATGCCTGCGTGCCCTGGTATCCACATCAGTTTAACTCTATTATGTAGTTGTATCATAAGCTCCTTTACAGCGGCTATTGGTTCTAATGGTTTGCGTTATGATCTCGTGGCTTCAAAAACCGAAAGGCTGTCGCTGTCAGTGCATATATTTATTTATTATATTTTTAATCAACTTATCAATTCCAGCTGAAACCTCTAAGTAAAAGAAATGTTGGTGAAAAATATTTCGAAACTAATTAACAAAACCACGACGTATTAATATACAATTAAAAAAACAGTTATTATACTTTTCAATTACATTAACATTGGTCCGATGTTTGTTAGTACCAGAACAATAAGAATTGGAACCATCAAAAAGTAGACCGATATGATCAGGTTGATGAGCTCAGTCGATTTAGCCATGTCTGTCTATCTGTCCGTCTGTCCTTCTGTCCGTCTATCCGTCGTTTGAACGCAAACTAGTCCCTCAGTTTTTGAGCTTTTGTCAGCCAGGTGCCTTTTTATTGGACATTTGTCGGAACCGGCCAGATCGAATGACTATAATGTATATAGGAGCCGATTGTTCAGATGTTATATTTTGATTCATAACTAATACATTTAAGCATCACGAAGCTTGAAATTTGGAAGAAGGTCCGTTATTCTAAGCTCTATAGAATCAGTAAAAATCAAATATATCAAATATATGTAACATAATGCTTCAATACAACCGATTGTTCAGATATTTCAATTAGCACAGAAATCCCTCCATAATATTAATTATTATTTGGACTACCATAGCAGCCAAAATTATTAATATCGTATTAATATTACAAATGGCTCTCATACAATGCTTTATTTCATGAAAGGCATGAAGTCAACTTTGTTTTAATTGTTTTCACTTATTTTGGATCGGTGGATCAATTTGGTCAGTTATTGCTGAGAGAAGCGCACCCAAAAATCACCCAAGGAAGAGGAGAGCTTTACACAACCAATCTATAAAATATATGAAAATTTTGTCAGTTGTTGTACATCTTCTTTATATGACTGCCAAAGCGACGCACTTATGTGGGTTTTATTTTCAACGTAACAAATACAATTTTTTCGTCACCCTTTCTCAAAGTCATAGTACGACAACTTCTTCTTCTTTCATTCTTCTCTCCTACGCTAACTGGCGCCAGTTGGAAATATCAAGGGTACCCAAGTCCCTTACCGCCTGGTATATCCAACGCAGAGTCGCCCTCTCTTTTCCTCTGCTACCACCGGCGGAGCTGGAGCGCTTTCATCCATTCGAATGATATGACCTAGCCAGCGAAGCCGTTGGATCTTAATTTGCTGCACTATATTTATGTCGTTATAAAGCTCGTACAGCTCGAAGTTCCATCTTCTCCGGTATTCGCCATCGCAAAGGCGTAAAGGTCCATAAATCTTTCGAATAAACCTTCTCTCGAACACTGCTCAACGTCATTTTACAAATTCAGACATTGCGGCATAAAGGCAACTTCTTTTTGTGCTGTCGAAAGCGGCTTTGAAGTCGACCAAAAGGTGGTGCGTGTCGATTCTTCATTCTTTGGTATTTTCCAAGATCTGGCGCACTGTGAATATCTGGTCGATAGTAAATTTACCAGGTCTAACATCACACTGATAAGGTCCAATCAGTTCATTGACGGTGGGCTTTAGTCTCTGACACAATACGCTCGACAGAATCTATATGCGATTTTAAGAAGGCGATAGTTGGCGCGAATTGCAGTCTCACCCTTCTTGTGGATTTGGCAAAGATTCCAATCAGCAGGCATACATTCGTCCGACCTTACCCTGCAGATAAGCTGGTGCATGCGGTTTACCAATTCTTCTCCACTGTATTTGAATAACTCAGCTGGCAGCACCTCAGCTCCGGCTCTGAAGTTTTTGCTTTGTTTTATATATGTCGAACTCGACACTCAAAAATATTATATTGCACCGAGTCTTATCGAAATTAAGGGTTGTATACCCATAAAAGCCAAAGAAGTGGTGTCCTAGGTAAAACTGCTCGTGAACTCAATTAAATGGCCAAATGTGAATGTACTTTCATTTTCTCAATTAAATGACAAGAAACTCAAATTTAATATTAATGAAATAAATTAAATATTTACACCTATGTATGTATATCAGTGAAGCAAATAAGCAACCGTCTTTAAAATTACAGGAAGAGTTTTTAGAATTTAAAAGAGCAATTTCGCTACTTTTTGTACATTAGCTTTTAATAATTTAATCTTAGCGCTCAGCAATACGAAAGTTGAACGTATTTCTAGCATATTACTACTGTCAAAACAAAACAACGAAATATATTTAGTGTTGATATATGTTTGTTTAAGTATTCGATATTTTTTTAAGAAAGTCGATGAGTGTTATTAAGATTAAGCAGTTGAAAATGCTATCGCCCATATAACATACCCTTTCAAAATATATTATTATATGTCTACACATAAATTTATAAAAATATAAAATACATAAATACAATAAAAACATAAATTATTCTTATACATATGTACAAACTAGCGTATATTTTCAAAATATATCCAATTTTGAAAACCGCATTATATTTGTTTTGAGATACTGCAACATTTTAAAATAGTTTATTTATAAGTTAAGCTCGTTGCTTATCCTGAAAACTTTTGTATTTTGCCTTTTCCCCCTATTTATTTTGTCTGTTTATCATTTTCTCTCAAAATATTCTCGCAAAATGGTTGAAAGCGAAAGTTTTCGAATATTTTCGTACTTTCAGCATCACTGTCCTATCATCATCGAATATTCGCTGCCGTAATCTAAAACATATATAATCCTAATGGGCAGGGACGTCTGGAGCCTCCCCCACCCCGCCCCCTAAAATATCGGTTATCTCAGCAAATTTCAACCCAGTTTTCAAATTCATAGCACACACAATAACTCACTCTAGACAAAAACATTGAAAATAATTACCCAGTAACTGGAATACAAATGGATTGCCTTATTCAAATTGAATTTAATTGATTTAAATTTTGTTTGTGAATTCTCAGTTTAAGACAATTAATTACAATTTTTTTTTTTTTATTATATATGATTTACTTTAATTGAGTGGTACATATAAATGAATTAAATAAAATATAATGATCGCTATTCTAATGGCCTTAACTGGCGTCTATTATAGTCGTTATAAATACAAAAAATCGTCGATAAAATCGATGGAATGATATTTGATGACCGGAGAATGAAAGTGCGTGAGGTGACTGAGGTTGTAGGCATCTCAACTGAGAAGCAACATCACATTTTATACGAATATTTGGATATGAAAAAGCTATCCGTGCGAAGGGTGATCGCTTACACACGAAAAAAGCGCGAATGTACACGTGTGTTGTCAACATGACGAAAATCCATGCGACTATTTTATATTTCCAAACCTGAAGAAATGGCTGTGTTGTAAGAAGTTTGGGTCAAAATAAAATAATTGGAAAAAGTTGGACTAAGTGTAAAGGCTTAAAAAGAGATTATGTTGATAAAGAGAATGTTGTTTTGCCGAAAATGTATATTTTATTCAACAAGTAAATGACTTATCAAACCGCCTTCGTAATTTGCAATTTCACAAACACATTTACCGATTTTTTTACATCAGTGCCACGTTGCCAGTCACGGTGGCTTCGAGTGAACGGTCCTTTTCTACTTTACGGAGATTGAGGACGTATCTGCGCTGCTAAATATTCAACGAAACATTGAGGTTACTAGTGACGAAGTAATATACATTTTGGCAAAGAAAAATAGGAGAATCGATGAAGCACTTTAAATCCCTGACGTTTTATGATTCTAACGAAGGCTTTATTAAAATGCATTCAACATTTTTCCCAATATTATTATGTTCATGTTTATAATGGATAAAATATTTTAAATATGTAAATCATCGTAACAATTTAAAAATAAATGGACCCCCCAAAAATATTTTCTGGATCCGTCCCTGCTAATGGGACTACGCACTTACATATGTAGTGAAAAGAAATTTTGTTTTTTGGAATTAAGTTTTAATGGCACGTTGCGTAAGTCACGATAAAATCGACTCTAAAGTCAGCAACAGCTTTTTGATATCAATTTCTACAGAATATTTGTCAAAAATTACTGTTTATAACTTTATCGACCTTATATTTGGTAGTGATTTTATTCACTAGTAAATAAATGGACGTATACGAGCTGTTGGCGCATTATTTTAGGTCATTTATTGCAATAAACGTGCCTCTTACGACGACCTTATTAATCTTAAACATTTTTTTTTTCTAACATTAGATTTTACGTAAACTATTCCCACATATGTAAAGCCTCTACTCAAAGATAACATCAGTAGGGCAATAAAAATTTTTTTATTGCTTAAAAATTCACAATTTTTAGCTTAAAGCAAGGACCACTTCACATTTTTTTAGTTAAATACAAAGCAACTAAATAGTAAACAAAATTTCAGTGGTCAGTAATAAAAATCTCTTACCTTCCTATTTAAAGAGCACTTTAATCCATTCGACCTTGGTTTTAAAAAAAACAAATCTCTTTGGAAAAACGTTTTCACATTCAGTGAGAAACTGGTAATCGTAACAACTTTTACAATCAGATAACTTTTTGTGAATTTACTTGTATAAATGTACGATATTTCTAACATTCCAGACATTCATGGCTTGTTTAGGAAACAAAATCAAAATATATTTTTCATCACATTTTGAAGCACATTCTCGTATGTACTCGTACATACTTATTTGTTTCAGTCCTATCTCAACCAATTTATTATTTAGTTGTTAAACTCTTGCAGTTTCATATACACACATACATACATACATGCTTATATTCAAGTGTATATACAGCCATTGATGTAGCTCAAGCTTTCGCTCACCGGAACGCCTTTAACCTGCCAAAACGATGGTTTAGCACTTTCTTTAACTTCCTCATATATAAGTTCTCCCCTCTCCCCGCCCGACCGACAACAATACGTTCATTGTGACAAAAAGAAAGGGGCGTAATGCTAACTGCCGTGAACTATCTCACGCACAATAAAATTGTGCTCGTCATTGTGGAAGTGTTTAGTTGAAACAGCTTCAGCACACACAAATTAAGCTATGTATACAAACATATATGTATATTTATATGTGACTCAATAATGTACATATGTACACATGTATGTATGTTTAAACATACCCTGTTGGAAATCAAAGTAGTTTAAAAGCAATTTAAATAGTACTTTTTTTCTAATCACAAGTGGCTTAAATTCATTCTTTTTCTTGTCATCAACTAACTTTTTTAACATGGCGATGTCCTAGCAGCAAGTCAATTTTCCGACTCTGCATTTGACTTCAACCACTTTCAAATATATTTGAAAGAAAGAACATTAAAATTCCTTTTTTGCAACTGCAATAAAATTTATGTATTTATTTCCAGCTACTTTAAAACTGCTTTTTTTACAACTATTTTAAATTCGATTTGTTTTTAAACTTCTTTATTTTATACCTACTCTTTTCTAATTTTTTAAAAACGCATTTCAGTTAAGTTTTTTTAAAATATATTTACATATGTATTTTTGTTTAAACTAAGTAAGTTCATTTACACGTTTTAAATAAAATTCAATTTAGTTTCTTCTGCGTACATACCTCGTAAAAACATTGTTTTTTTACCGCCTGAATGGCCTTGCGAGTAACTTCCTCTGGGTCACGATTTTCGATACAAAAAGCATCTATGTTAATAATGATAAAGAAAAAATTGAAATATTTTAATAATCACGCATTTTATGGGGTCACCCACTGTCTTACTTTTCTTTTTTTTTCGTGAGTTCCATCGAGGTTGAAATTCATTACAACGTCATTGGACAAAGGAGCCAAAATCATCTTTTTAGGTTTTCCTATCATTAGAGACTTTATTCCATGAAGCTATAGAGTATATGGGAAAAGGCGTTAGATAGATATTTAGAATATTATGAATACGTAAATTGTTTTGTTTTCTTCGTAAATATTTTCGACAACGGCTGTCAATTCTTCATCTGTTTTTATTGGAAATTGTAAGTGAATGACACAACAGCCTTCTGCTGTCGGATGAGAGTTTTTATGAATACAGTGTATGTATATACTATACACATATGTATACTATATGGATTCAATTAAATAACTTCCTACTTTCTCTTCACTACAAATGTTTTTAAATTATTTTGTATTACGTTCATATAAATATATGAGTACGAAGATTTAAAGACTCGCACGCTGCATATGTTTCAAAGCAGTTTATTTTCAACTACTTTAAAATTGGTTAATTTTTCAGACTGTCAGCTTTTTTCCGACAGGGTACATACAACATGCTTAACATTCCATATACGAGTACACATATAATATTTATAAAGCTTAACATTTTTTTTTTATATAAATAGCTTGTAGGTTTGTACAACTTGGTTTAAATATACATATTTACATCTATGTATGCTTGCAGCGTTCGCTCGAAATGATGCTGCCCCCACAAAAACTAAACTAACACCAGTGAATGCCTGTACTTTCAGTGTCTATCAGTTACCTTCATCATTTGGCAAAGCCTTTTTTTAAGTCTAGTACATTTTTCTGCGACGAACAGTGTAACATTTGATTGAAATCATAAACGGTTGTCTTTTGGTCGGCCAAGTCGACCCCGCCCATAATTTTGTTATAGTCACTGATACCTTTAGGGCATTTAATTTTCTTCTTCGATCCGTCTTTTTGCTTCCTCTCAACGTCTACTAGCGATGGCTTATGACAATTCGAAGCTAAGAGGACTTCTTTTGAATCCATCCAGCGAGCTGCCAAAATTCCACCCGAGTTGATTTGCAGCTGACTTTCTCCTCTTGCCAACTTTCCGACATATTTAGGTGTATTCTTTCTGTTTTGCATGTATGTCGCAAGTGCGGGATGTGGGATAGTTTCTAACAGTTTAATTGAGGTAAAAATGCGGTTAAAAGCTAAACAAACATCCTTCTTACGAATTGAAGAAACCAATTTCAAAACGACTTTTTCTCCAAGAGTGGTAGGTACAGACTGTACAGCATTTGCTTCCTTACCAGTATAAAGATTAAGAGTCACATCGCATCCAAATTTTGATTCCGCGCTTTATTGGTTTCATTGGCATATATTGCATAGACTGAAATGAACTTTCACTTCGAGCAGCTGCAAATGTTTGTTTCTGACATTGCACAACATCGGAGATATAATAATATCTATAACTGTCGGCGGGCTTACTGCAATCATTGAAATATAACTTTAATGGCAATAATAAAAAGCGATCTCGTGATGAACACTTTTTTATAACAGAATTTCCCATCGGCCGATTTTTGCTCCAATAGTCCTTCAGAGATGGCAACTTATTATAATGCATAATCAATGAAAATACCATAATTTCATTCAGATCGGTTGAATTTCGCGTTGACTGAGCCCGACGATTCAAAGCTGTCAGACGCTGATTATTACATTCCGCAATTCGAATGCACAAACTGTAAGGAAATATCGTGGAAAACACGATTGCACCGAAAATCGTAAGTATAATCAAGAAGGATTTTGCAGTCTCTCTCTGTTGGGATTTCATACTTTGGATTGAACTTCTGAGAATCGTCCGCTGCAACATTTACCCACTAGGCAACTGGCAGTATCTCGTCGTTAATTTTTGTGGGCTTAGTCGACGCATTGATGCTATCGTCAGTTTCTGATGCAGATCTAGTGGTTTCGGAACTCTCAAGCAAATATTCACTCCCAGAGTCCTCAAAATCAACGTCCGAGCCTGACTCTTCAGACATAATACGCTCAAGATCCTCTTGAGTTAGATTCCTTTTCGTCATCTAAAAAACATTTAGGGACAATGAATCCCACGTAAAAAACATATTGGGATTATATGTCCCAATTTTATAAAATGAACTCTCACTTACCCTGTAATAGCAAAAAAACACTACTAAACAATTAAATATAACAAACCGAACACTTTTTTATGCAAACAAAATGCAACTTTTGGTGGGATGTATTATCCGAGTAGTCCCGAAAGGGTTAAATTGAGTAGTAATGAGCAGAGAGATGAAAATTTTGTTTCGTAAGCTCTATAATTAATCCGTACGCATCAATAACGTACGTAATTTTATTCCTCCGATAATTTTAGTATAATTTTTTCTTTTGACTTTCGCGATCACTTTAACTAAGCTAAATTATTTTATTAAGAATTTATTCAGTGTAGCCGCCATTTTTGGTTGCATTTACTGTTTTCCTAAGTGAAACAATCTTACCAATATTTTGTATATGTTAATATGTTAAAGGCATTGAATAGGTAACTTGCAAAAACGACGTTAGGCAAAGCTGATTTTGCCATCAATAGATAGAGAGGCCAAATAACCAAAACCTTAATAATAGAAAAAGTTTTTTCTAATAGCGGTCACCCCTCGACAGGCAATGGCAAACCTCCGAGGGTATTTCTGCCATGAAAAAGCTTCTCATTAAATACATCTGCCGTTCGGAGTCGGCACAAAACTGTAGGTCCCTCCATTTGTGGTATAATAGAAAGACGCAAACCACAAATGGTAGGAGAAGCTCGGCCAAACACTGAGCTGTATAGTGTACGCGCCAAAAATTATTATTATTAGATAGAGAGGCCTTTGCACCCACCTCTCTCACCACAACCAACTTTTTTTACAAAAGCCTATTGCATAAGCTTTGGATTTTTTGCACGGATTTAATGTTCCTGACCTTACGGCAGCACACTTACAGCGGTGAAAAGAATTCCTTTCAGTAAATTTCTTAAGAAATAAAAAAAAACTAAGTAATTAATATTTAATTGCTGAATAGCTAGGAACAAAGTTAAAGTAGAAATTAAACAAAAATTTGGCTTTGCTGATTTCAGATGTTCAGACCAAAAATGGTCAATGTTCGTTACCATCATCAGGTTAGGCTCAAGCGTTCTTAAAATAATATAACATTTATTTCGAATGATGGTATACATTACGACCTCAAAGATCTAATATTATGATACCCCTTTTGTTTTTAAAGCGACGGTAATTTCCCCTGAAGATCTTCAATTGGATGGGCCGAAATTTGGAAAAGAATTTCCAGATAGGTTATATTCTCTCCAACATCTAAGTCTTACGTGCATAAGCATTTCGCAATGACCATTCAAAAACCAAGTGAGAACTCCTTAGCTCTTCTAATCTCCAAGAAAGGCTGTCTTAAGCCTGGAAGAGATTACCATATTTGACGTCTGATAGCCTGCGTACAGTTTTTAAGAAAACTTACAATTTTTTTGGATGATAGCCCACAGAAGAGCTTCGGAACGTTGAATGGTTGCCCTTAAACGAGTTTTTAATGCAAATGCGATATTATTAAAATTCAATTCTTACGTTTATATAATATAATTTTGGCGCTTACACTATATAGCTCAGTGTGTGGCCGAGCTTCGCCTACCATTTGTGGTGTGCGTCTTTATATTATACCACAAATGGAGGGACCTACAGTTTTGTGCCGACTCCGAACGGCAGATGTATTTAATGAGAAGCTTTTTCATGGCAGAAATACTCTCAGAGGTTTGCCAATGCCTGCCGGGGGGTGACCGCTATTAGAAAACACGTTTTCTATGAATAAGATTTTGCTTGCCTTGACTGAGATTGGAACCTGGAACTCACCGGCATATCAAGTTATAGCACGCACCGCTACCAACTCGACCACAGGTTTTCTGGATTTAGGTTTTTGATACAAAAGCATCTAATAATGATAAACAAAGAATTTAAATATTTTATGTAGCCCGCTGTCTTAACTTTCAAAGGCGGATACAAATTAGCAAAAGCCTTCAATCTTTTTTTCGAGTGTTCCGTCGAGGTTAAAGTTCATAGCAACGTCCTTTGACATATACTATAGGTATTCATGGATTGGTTTAGTAAGCAAATGAGGCTTTACAAATTTCAAAAGGATTAAATTAAATAACTTCCTAGTTTCTCTACACTACAATATTTTTAGAATTATTTTTTATTACGCTGATTTAAATAAATGAATCACTAAAGACTCGCTCACTGCATTTGTTTGAAAGAAGCTAATTTCCAACAACTTTAAAATTGGTAAATTTTATAAACTGTTTGCTTTTTTCTGACAGGGTATGTACAAAGAGCACAGTTTCGCAAATATCTTACTTAGTATATGAGGCAGATCAATATAGAAAAAAATAGTAAGATCCTAACTTTAAAACTATAAGATGCGTTCGGGAACTTTTTGCGAGATTTGGCGGAGAAAATTTTTGTGGAACATATTCAAATTTTAGGTACTTAAAAGATTTGGACCTGTTCTAATAATAGTGTGTAGCCTACAATTAGCCTTAAAATAATGTAAATTGATTGCTCAGTAAGTTTAAAGCTTTGTATCACAATTTGCATTATTATAGCAATAATTTTAGTCTCTGTACATATTCATCATTAGTACCAATGTACATACCAAATGTATTTAAATCCTACTTATATTCTGAATGAGTTTTGTTTCCCCATTCTTTATCGATTTGCAACTGCTGCACAGTGTTTAAGATAATGCCCGAATCCATGTGAAAATTTGTTTGTAACAACCATATAAATCTTAAATTAAACTTTGCTTTCATCAAAACTAAAAGCATTTTAATTGTAATTTTTAAATATTTTTTAATGTACAAATGTGAATCGGTTAGAAATTGAGGTTGAATTTTAAGCAGTTTTTCTAGCAGTGTTAAGCACTTCCTACCATAGAAACTTTGTTCGATAATATCTGTAAGAAGAAGTTTTTTTCCATTTTTGAGCAACTTCATACTTGCACTTTATTAAACTAAAATTAGGCTAAAAAATTGCACACCTAAAATTTTATGGAAATTATATAACTTAAAAAGTTTTGAAATTTTAACGAAATTTTTGATTTTTACAATTCAAAAAAAAAATTGTTTATAAAAAGTTTGAAATTTCGTTATATTGTTTTAATTATAAAATAAGTCATTATTTTAATAAAAATTAATTAACATTAAATGATCAGAACTTAAGTAACTTTTGCAGTATATGTGTAGCTGATTTAAACATCAAACCCAAATATTTTTTATTTATGCAATAAAGAGCTCAGGATATTTTTCTCTTCATTATAATACAACAACGGAACTTATTCTCCCTGATTTCCTTAGAATTTTGAACGAAAATTTGACGTATAACGATTTCTTAAATTGCTTTTAAGCTTCTTTTTATGCGACCAAACTGACTTGAAATAGATATACGTAAATGACGAATGCAAAAATTATGCAATTTAGAACTCGTCTTACGACTCCTTACATATTGCATTTCAATTCAGCCAAGATAATATAATAGATTGAGCTTCAGTGGCGGTAACAATCACTTAAAAAGGCATTTCTAACTTTAGTTTGACAACTCTTCAACTGAAATGGATTGATGCAAGCAAGGGCATTTAAAAAATAAGTGAAGGCAGTATTTCATCGATTAAACATATACGAAAATCTCTGAAAAGGACTTCTGAAAATAATGCAGTCGCAACTGCTTGTTGCCCGAGTTCCAAGATCGTTTAATATTTTGAGTTTATCTGATTTAACCACACCTTTATTATTATTTTATTATTGAACTAAAAATATATATTTGACTTACAAGGTTCGCCTTGATATGTAAGTATGCTTTTTTTCATTTCTTTTGGCGCTTATTTATATTCTACCACAATTGGAGGGACCTATACTTTGTGCCGACTTCGAACGGCAGATGTATTTTATGAGAAGCTCGATCATAGCGGCCACATGTAAGTATGTATCAACATCTTGACTTATTGCAATCATAATCAAATAAGTATTGAAATAATTTCAATTACTACCTTTTAAAGCCGTTGGCTGTATGTCTTTTTTGTTTTAATACTAAACCATAAACTTTACATGCCTCTTAGGTCATTAGAGTTGCCTGTTATTGTCATCGCCACTATTTAAGTATTGAAATAGTTTTAATCACCAGCTATTTCAGTGCATCACACGATTTTATCATTCAAGAAAATTTACTTACCTTAAAATTGCCACACTAAATCATAAACGTCACACTGTGCATTGCCTCTTAGACGGTTGTCATTCGAGTTGCCTGTCATTGCCATTGCCGCTATTTGTGTTCTGTCATCCTCATCGTCATCGTCACCATAGCTCACCATGGCGTAATTTATTTTCGTTGCTACTCCTTAAGTTCATTGCGACTTCCTTGCGGATTTGGTTTTGGATTTCATTTGCTTTTCTTGGTTGCGGGTGTGTTTGCCGCCAACTGTGGCAGCGGCTGTGGCATGTGAGACGCTGAGACGCACTAAACTGGCGGTGTGGTGTGGCAATGAGCAATTGTGAGTGTAAAATACTTTTAGCTAACAAAAGGGGTTAATTAACGTGAAAATGATTTCAATTACGGAAAATTGGATTTTCCCCCAGTTCACTCGATTCGTGTGCAAAATGTGCTGATGCTAGTGACGGGAAATGGCAGTGATGTACCCAGTTTGAAAAGAAATTTTTACGACACACGTTGACTGAAAAAGAAGTATATATATATATACATATTTGTCAGGTTCCCAGCCTAGCAGCGGAGTCAGTATGGTGCGTTTTTTTCTCATATGCAGGCTTTAAAAAGAAACCTATTGGAGCATATTCGCCAGAGGAAATGTCTTTAAAACATATCTAAGAATTGTGTATATTGGCACAACGTGTAATTTAGGAGTTCTGAAACGCGTATTACGAAAAACCCATAAAGATTAAGTGCACTAAGGCGTTTCTATTACCTTACAATTTTGTCAAATGGTTTCTTTAAATCATACGCGGGGTCGAGGTGCGTTTCCTTTTCTCACTCCTTTTTCGAAGCGTTCACAAAATGATCCGGGAGGAGTCCCTCTTGACGCTATTGCCGAAGTGCTCCCACATAATTTTTTCGAGGTGCTGATATTTGATTGTATTTTTTTACTCCTGCTTAGGAGCGCTCAGTTTTTGACTGGCTGGGATGTACCTGTTTGGAAATGAGCTTTTTCGAGTACCTATCTGTTGGTAAGTCTTCCGATATATTGCTTTGCCTGCACATACATACATACATAAAAGTGTGTAATGGTGCGGCAGCGATTCATATGCAGAAAGTATCAGCGTTTTCTCCACTCTGTGCTCTGTTCGAATCATTCCTTTCATTTTTCTATATCTTGTCTATTTATTGGATTCTAGGCTAGCGACTGAGCGTTTACTCGTGCACTTTTGAATTGATTACAGCAATTTAGACGCACAATGGCAATTTCAATGCCTTTTCAACTTAGCACACATACATACTTATCTCTAAATCACCCGCTTACTTTTGCTTCAACCCTTCTCGCTTACCTTCTGCACTCCCCCTGCGGATTTCTCCTTGAGTACTGGTGAAACCGCGTCGCTTATTACCGCGTGTTAGTGAAGCGTTCAAGAATGAATTTACATAAAATGCGCGCACAGCCTCGCTTGCTACATACTTTGGTACACACATACATATGTATGTACATAGAAAAATATATACACGTGTACGAATTCATCTCACTAAATATGTACGAATCGTACAGAGCGTACTTGTTTTGTTCAAACATATTTGCATCATTGCCACAACAGCTTTGTGAGCCGCCGTCACTTTTCACACTGGATTAGTTTTGCTTTATTACGCGCCTATTTGCGAAGGGTGAATGAAATATCTAAATGAATGAGTGATTGTGCACCAGATTGTAGCAAGTCATAAAATTTACACACATTTTTTTTTTTTTGCTTATGATGGAAAATACTGTACACATTAAGGATGTCAATTTTTGGCATTTTGTTGATCCCGAAATTTTCAAGAGCTAAATACAAAATCTCGGGACAATCTAGGAATCCCGAATTTTAGGAAGTTTTGATTTGAAGTGCCTAATTTGTAAAAAAATTTACAAATACGAGTATAACAAAGAAGAACACTTTGTTGTAGCTCTAAAGACTGTTTGAGATCAATATTATCATCCGATTCTGGTTTTTGATAAATTATCTTTTATATTCAAATTTGAAAATTTAACAAGTTTTATGTATTCTAATAAAAAAACGGTTTATAAAAACTGTTATTTCCAAATTATAAACATTTGAATATTTGTATACGTTTGAGTATCCAAGAAGAACACAGAATCGGACAGTAAATAAATTATAAAAAGCAAATAAAAATTCTTGATCGAAATGCAATATTAAAAAAATTAAAGCATTAAATGTGTTATCCTCCAACCTGTACTTAAAATTGTTGCATATAAAACCTGTATCGCCCCCATAATAATAATTTCTTTTACCAAAAATTTTATGAAATTTTTCTTTGAGGCTTACTGCCTTATCCACCTAAACCACCTCGTCGTTAGTGTTCTTAACATCGCTTTCATAGTAAGGCTCATTTCTACATCAAGGAAAATATTCTCCAGCTGTTTTCTAATGACAGTAAAATTAGAAGCTTCAGAAAATCATATTTAAGAGTATACACATTGTTTGGATTAATTAAAAAATGTACACATCTGCCAAGATTGTCCTCTGTCATTTGATTCTTGAATAGAGCAGTAGCAAACCGTATGTATTCGTAACCGAGTAACGAGTACAACGCCTGACTCGAAACACCGAATCGTTACTTATAAAATCAATAAATAAATATGCGAGTATACTCCGTATATGTAGACGTTAATTTAATTCGGTTAACGAATCAGAACGACGCAACATGTTTACATTGAGCGGAATGAAACAGTTTTTTGTACAAATGAACTCTTACTTCTTTTCAACGCAGCGATATCATTATACACCTTCCAAGGCAATGTTTCAGAAACTTTTTCTATGTTACAATTCTTTTACGTACATATAAATTTTATCAAACATTTATTTAAAAAACACACTGTTACATCTGAATTTTAAAATGTAAATAAAAACGTTTAAACTAATCATTTCTCATAACTAACCATTTTGAAATTTCATATTTTCATTAAGATCTTAAACGATAATATTCTTAAGAAATATGAGGTCATAAATGTACGCAAACATCGATGATTATATAGCTCGTAGAAGATTCCAGTGTTTGATTGTATCAAAAGTAATGAGTAACGATACGAAAGTAACGGGTGCTGATTATTTTAGTAACGAGTACATACGGGTATCGAACTTTTCTCTCCTTATTTTTATTTCCTCAGCATAAAATTTAAAGCGATGCCATATTTAAATAAGTCCATGTTGCGAGCACATTAAGATTCAAGAGTAACTTTTACTGGGCGGAGGTGTTTTATTAAATAGTGATATAAAGAATACTTTGTTTTGCCCTTGAAAGGACTATACTTATGATAAAAAATTTTAAAACATAAAATATAATATACAAATTTATATTAAATTAATTATTTTTAACATCCCCCGTATTTTAATAGAGTAATCCCGGAATATTCGGGAGTTAAAAAAGTTAGGGATCCCGGGATTTCTTCATGCCGGCATTGACATTCCTAGTATACATAAATATACGTTTTCATATAAGCACAAGCATATACCCAAACTTTATGTTTGAATGAACTAAGCTTTTGTAAATATTTACAAATATGTAGTTAATGTTCATACAAATATGAATATTTAAAACTTTAACGTGGTTCCTTATCATTCTTAATATTTTAGAGCCGCTTCCTTAGTTTAATAACTTGCACTTTGCCTTTTACAGCCTAATCAGATGAATATCGTAGCCATTGCAGCTAAATTTTATGTAAAACGACTAACGCTTCCCCTCAACTTATCTCTTTGTCGGAATTTTCCTGAATCTTATTTCTTAAACATGCTTAACAAACTTTATTTAACAGACTTTCTTTATTCTTTTCGTTGAAATTACATGCAATATGGACAAAAATTGACATACTGGTTTGAAAAGCTATAGTAAAACCTGCTGCATTCAAGAACAGCATTTTTCAAAAGCGGAGAATTTATGAGACATGACTTTTGTTTTGCTTTTTTTGGTACCAGCTAGCTTTCGCAGACGCGCCAATGTTTGAGGAGAAGGGCCCATTAGTTTCAAGTTTCTTTAATTGGTTCTGAAATTACTTCAATTCCCCCTTTCTTTTGTTGGGCGAATGTAAAAACTGAATTCAAATTGAACTTTTTAAAAATGAAAAAAAATACCATTTTAAAATTTGTTGCTTCTGAAAGCCGACTTAGCCTTTACACGGGTACTTTAAATGGGACTATACTTATTATTTTCATTTTTTTGTAAATCTATTTTTCTAGTTAAGTGCGAAAAACGTAAATTGGAAATCCCCAATTCGTAGTTTTACAGTCGATGAAAATCGTGTAAATTGGATTTTTTGGTAATACATTCGTATAATAATAAAAAAAACCGTCAGTTGGAAATAAAAAGTCAAAGTAGCAGAAGTTGAACTCTTTATTTAAATCAATCGCTTGTAACTCTGTACAAAATGGCATTGCGAGAAGTCGCCGAAGAAGTTTCGGAGACCGCAGTAGTGACGCGAAATAAAAGTTTATTTAACTTTGTGTAAGTAGGAGTATATTTTAATTTAATTAATATTTAAAATTTTAGTGAGCTCAAGACCAGTTTATGAAAGATTTTTAGTGAAAAAACAACAACAGTTTTTAATGGTAGAAGTTATAGTACTATTTCGGAAGCCACCACATTCCCTCATCAGACTTCTGATCATTAAATTAATTAAATTTATTTTTTATAATCACTTCTCCCAGTCTTTGAACCCGGGAGCTCGGAGTTGCAGAGCCAATGCGCTACATATTGTGATACGCTAGCCGAGTTGGCTATTGTGTTTATTTCATCTTCCTTAAACAAACCAACTACAAACAAGAGCAACTGATCTGCCGCTATTTAAACTTGTTTGTGTGGTTGTTGTTTGTGTTTTATTTGCAAATTCTGTATTTAAGTTATTTACTTTATATACTTGAGCTCAATAAAAGTGTAAATGATTAACATTTACTAGACCAACAGAAAAATAAACAAACATTTAATTTTTAATACTTTTTTAAATAAAACACTAAAAAGGTGTATTTCTGAAATAAGCTTCTACTAGCGTTTGTAGTGCACGTATTTATGTTGTACCACGTTACTTTTAATAATAATACTCCGCAAGACACACGAAAACATGGAAAGCGCCTTGGCTTCTGCTATATTCCGATAGGATAGACCAAGGCTATGGTTCTTTGTATTCCTAGAAGTGCCAGAATCTCATATGGCTTCTTCGATGAGTTCAGACCCGTGAGCTTCACTTTATTTGCCCAATAAGTCCAGATATACAACTTCTCCGCATTCGACAGCATCTTCTGTTTGGTATGGCAACATGTTTATTGATTATTGAAAAATAGTATGTGCTTAAGGAATTTATTCGAGGAATATGTGTCAAAAAGGAGGACGCCTCTCTTCCATCCATCCCGTGGCTTGTTCTGCAGGTATGTTTTACTCTTGAATCGAACAATATGTATATACAATTGTGCTAGGATTGCAGAATACCGGCTTCCACTACGTTGTGAATTGGCAAATACCTGTTGTTCAGACGTTCAAGGAGCGATCAGACTTTCATCGTGTAGCAGCACTTCTGTTAATGTTACCGTAAAAGTCATTTGGGTAGTTGGTCACAGAGACATACTTAAGAAGTCGGCGGGAAGAGGGGCTGGTTAAATCTTGGCGAGCTTAGTAAGTTGTTGCTGAAGTAAGCTCCTCTTGGAAGTACTCAGCCTGTCCATGACTGCAAACATATATCGTCCAAAATATGCACACTAAAATTTGTCAAAGTATCGTTTATGTATATAAACTTTGTATTATTATATAGTATTGAAATGGACATTTGATGTGCAAATAAATATACGCAATTTAATAATAATAATATTGCTTTCCCAAATTTAACGTACCAGTATAATTCAGTCTTTAAGAAACCGGACCCAATTGGTCTTCAATACCACGTAAAATAGTTTCACAAACTTGTATTTGCTGTCCTCCTTCTCTTTTCGGTTGTACTGTTGCTATACTTTTTTATAAAGTAATTCCCCTCTTCAGTTTCACTACCTAACTATCTACTTTTGCGTCAAGTTTCACCAAGTTGGTCAACAAATTTAATTATAACGAGCAAGCCGTAGTGCTACGCAACCTATTAATATTGTTGTTAATAATTATCATATTAAAGAAAATGTAGAAGGAAATATATGGAATGGAGTTCACATGTCACGATGTTAAAACTCAAGGTAAAATCAAAAACTTATTTAAAAATCGAATTGTTTTTTTTTAAATACATTATAAATATATTTAACAACCCTTAAACCCAAAAAACATTTTCACTTAATCCTTTGTAAAATCAACAGAAATTTATAAAAATATTTAAGTGGCCTTTTGAAGACACGCATAGGTATGTTGATTTTCATTATCTCCGAAACTATAACTGATACAAGAAAATAAGACCACTTTTAGAAAATTTCCTGAGGAAAACGGTATTTGAAGTAAAAATCTAAGGCCCATGCATTGTTTTACCCTCTAACGAGCGCTCAAAAGCCAACGAAACAACGACGATTGCTTCGCAACATCAACCAATTAAAAATTTGTATCGCACCAAGCTTGCCGTCAAAAATATTTAGTCATGTAATTTAAATAAAACAAATTTTTAATAGTAAATGCAAAGACGTTTTGGTTACTTGGATGCCAATGATTTCATCAGATGAGCAATTAAAATTTGAGTATCTTAAATTGACCGATTTCTTTGCATTCGCTGTTATCAATAATACGGCTCAAAATATATTCTAAAAGAGCTTTTTCAGCTACGTATTTCTTTTGCTTTCGAAAAATTGTTTACAGTTAACAGCATTTGCTTAACTTTTATTAATTTGGCTTAATACTGTTATTTTTTAAATTAAATTATTCTTAAAAAAATTGTTTGATCAAATAGGAAAATGTTTGAAATAGAGTAAGTAGCATACCTGTGTAAATCGAGTTTTGCCCATGCGAATATTATTTTAAAACTTTCTTATGTATACCAATTTTTTTTTCGAAATAAAGAAGATCAGAAGGTATATTTTTAAAGACAATTTAAAGGTTTAAAACGGAATTTGTGCTCAAAATTTGATACAAAGAAATGAGATGGGGACCTACTCGTATAAGGCGGAGGTGACGGGGGGATATGCTTACAAAGAGCAACTTCTGTAACATTTTTACTTTAAAATTTTACCTTAAAATTTTCCCAAGTTTATCGTCAATCTATTTCTTATTTTTCTAAGCTTTTACAAATGATCGTCATGCATATAATATTTATTGTGTACATTTACACCGGATTTTTGTAAAAATGCAAAACGAACTGCTAACTCTCTTTCCTTACGAGAAGTCGGTTACTCAGATGAACCAAAAAAAAAAATCTGGAAACCTACTAAATCACTTGCGTTAGTTTCACGGTCGACCGTCGACCATATAATTATAAATTTTGGCAAGCGACGTCAGTGCTCACGAAAATGTTTATTACGAAAACTTTTGGATATATTTCACACTTTATTATGAATGCACAAAGTCTTGCACAGTATACCTTACCAGCAAAACAAGTATTCAAGATATCCGTAGCCACTGAATAAGATGCTGTCCATCGCACATTTTTTGATACCTGATTGGACTACTTAAAAGTTATTTTAAAATAAACAGTATTGTCAGACTACGTTAGTAAATATATATAAGACTGAATATTGCTTTTATATTGTACGTACGTGGGTACTTTGAGATACATGTATGCCTTACTCTTAAATACTTATATATATTTATTTATAAAATAATTTATTGTATGAAAATAAGTTCATTGAATGACAATATCCTTTTCATAATCGAATGCCTGTGGCAATGCACTATTTGTGTTGATTGCATGAAACAGTTTCAAAGTTATGGTTAAATGCTCAGTTGACCTTCTCCTCATCATCATCGTAAGTCAGTAATCTGCAACTTTTGAAAGGAAAATATGAATATATGTCTTTATACATATATAAGTACGAGTATTTATGTAGCCTTTTCTTACAGAGAAAATCAGCTATGTGTATGTAACTTTTTTTTTTTTTTCAAAACATAGCAGCGCGGGAAAAATTTTTTTGCAAATCTTTGCAATGACGAGGATAGCTTAAGATAATCATATTACATTTGAAGAAGGTCAGCAAGTCTGAAGGTCGTTATTAATTTTCTGCTGACAAGCAAAGAAAGCTTAGAGATTTAAACAAAAAACAACAACTTCACAAAATGCCTACACAAAAGAAGACAGCAAAATTTGTAACTCATTTGAACATTTTTGTCTGTCCGCAACACTCACACCAGGCAAATGATGACAGCCCATGGGATGAGCAATGTCAACGCTCCCTTTTCTCCCCCGCCCAACCCATTAGCTAAGTGCTATCAAACCCCTGTTACCGCCGACATTATCGACTGTCTGGCATCATACACTAAATAAATCCAGAATGTCTACATGAAGATACAAATTATTTGCTGCGGGCGTTGAAAAGGATTAAATTTTTGCGGTTTTTGTTGCAATTCACATACATTTTTTGTACCTAGACACAAGTTGACTTAGCTGGCTTGCTTAACTTTTGATTTGGCCTCTATGTTGTGACTGAGAAGTTACAGAGCATTTATTTTTCGTTACGTTGAATCATCGTTGCTTTGGCTATGAACTACAACTATTTAATTTGGCAATATCAAGAAAACATTCAAAAATGCCTTCTACTTAGAAGACTTCTTAGAAGTCATGTGCGGCTGTTAAAAAGCGTTTATTAAATGCTATGTTCAAATTATATGCAAATGTTTATAAATCTGTAATCATGTGTTTGTATGTGTAAAGATTGTGTGGAGATTATATATTCAAATTTATAGGTTAGGTTTCAATTCAATCCATTGGCTGCATTTAAGGAATGCCTTTTTCATGCGAAAGAATTTATTTTGTATTTTTCATCAAGATGCACATCACTTGTTGTAGCATTAGGTCGGCCAAACGCTGAGCTACTCGTATTTAGTGCAATGACTGTTATGCGTTATATTTTTCTAGATGCGGAATGTAATATTTTGTAATTATATAAATGCAAAATAAAGTACATAAATATATAAACGAAATGCAGCAAATATTTTTAATATTTCGGAAAATCGAGAGAAGAAGTTTTATTGGTTGAAGTTATAGCCGCTATTTCGGAGGTCACCTCATTTCCTCATTAGACTACTTTTATTTAAATTTTATTTATTCTTCATCACTGCTTCACAGGTTTGAACCAGGGAACCTTGGAGTTGCTAAATGCTATGCTACGCTTGCCGAGTGGACTTTAGTGCTTTTTCCATCTTTCCTAAGCAACCCAAATAAAAACAAGAGCAGCTAATCTTCCGCTATTTAAACTTTCTTATGAAGTTGTTGTTTGTGTTTTTAGCAATCATATTTATATTGATTACACGGTCCTCTCAACGGTTTCTAAAGCTTTCGGGTCTGCTGAATCCTAATCGAGTCACCCTAAGTTTTCTCTACTGTACGAGGTTTGTCTAGAAACCGCTATTTGTAAAAATAAAATTCCAACATTTTTGGTTTATTATTGAACCAGCTTTTTGCGGTCAAGGAATCATAATATTATATCTATTTTTAGATTTGACCGTTGAGAAACCCAGTGGGATTTTTTGTCGGTTGTAAAGTGTTATTTTTAATAATTTAAAATGCATTTAAGCGGGCTCATACTTGCTTATAAATTAAAATGTTTTTTTATTGAAAATATCACAAAGCCTAATTTACATAACTAATGGAAACAGATTTATAATGTTTCTGCTATGACTAAATTTATTTTTTTCACATGAAAATCATTAGCACTAAGTAAATAAACTCACTTCTTATTTTTAAATAGTTAATTAATTTAACAATAATGTGGGTTAGTTTATAATGTTTTTTATACATACGAGTATATATTCATATGGCGTTAATGTTGTTTGTGTGCATATCTTATAATACAGATTTAAAATAAACAATTGCTCCTGAAGATTCTAATAAGTATTAGCGTACCGTTGTGCCAAAAATTGGAATATCCAAGTCTTATTCGCACTTTAACACTTTGACCAAAGAAGCTGACTTAAAATTTCACTATATGAGAACCCGATTTGTATTTTAGTTATGGTGTATTTTATTAAGGTTGGAACTCAAACAACTGTGCTAATTCATTCATTTCAATTTGATAAATAAGTTACTAGAAATGTGTTTGATTAACGTTTATACTAGTCTGTAAACCCCGATAAAAGAGTGTGCTTTTCTCAACAGTTTAATTTCTTTCTTAAGAACAATTATAATATTTATTTTAATATAAATAAAAACTTGTTGTCAATTATTATAAATAAAAACGAAAAAAATATTTGAAATTTGTATATCTTTTCACGCAAATATTTCAGGAATAAACAAATTGATTTTCAATTTGATAATTTTGAGCAAATGTACTTATCAAGTTCTTGCATTTGATTTATATTGCATCCCTCTAGCTATTGAAGTTGAGTCAAGCTCGTACTTATATTAAGACGATTATCTATTTATGTATAAAGAAAATGTGAAAAAAATTGGAGTAGCCAAAAAATCGCGAAGTGTAAAGCACTTGTGTACTGCTTTTTTATATCAGTTATCTTATGCTTCAAAATTTATTTAGAATCTGGTCAGTTCCTTTGTCTGGTATATTCCTTTATATTTAATTCAGTTTTAAAACTTGCGGCACGTTTTCATTTTAGACGAATGAGTAAATTCCTAGCTCTTTTAGGGATTTCGAAAAAATTAGCTTGTACACACAAACAATTTGGCCATCAAATTATTAATTGTAATGAACACTTAAGAAGTTTTGGTAATTAGCCTCAATACTTGTGTCATGGGACTTAAATATATTATAAAATTTTTTTTTTATGTTTTTTGTATGTAAATATGTATTAGCAAAAAAAATTGTTTTTTTTTTTGACAAATTGAGCGCTCTGAAGGATGTGCTAATAACTCTTAACTTTATTATTGGTATCAGAGTAAACACGCATGTGCCAGAACAAACATGCATATGTGTACGTATGTACATGTGCTAGAATTCATAAATGTGTGTAAATATAACCCGCAGGTTTACAAGCTGACGTGAGCGTGCGTTAATGCAAGCGTGTGCGTTTTTGGCATATGATTATTATTTTTGATACTGACATGTCAGTCACTGAATGTTTGTCGCTGGTGGCGGTGACATTGACTCATTTACTACTTGTCATTTTGCACACCTCTCGCCACAGTAGGTGGTTTATACATATTTCATTGTAGCGCGTAATACGCTGTCACTTTTGTGACAACTTTGAATAATGTCCATTCATAAATTGCGCATATGCATGCACACTTAGTTCCATATGAGTTTGTTTATGTGTAACTAAAATATTTTAACACCTGCTCATACCTACGCATTTTTCTTGCATAGTTTGTTACAAATATAAAAACATTGTCAGTTAATGCTGTGAAATATAGCAGCCTTTGTATGCAAATACTATGTTATAATCAGAACAAAAGGTTAATGAGGTCAACGCTAATGTATTTTCGTAGTTTAATGCGCATTTATTACCGTATTTTTAAGTTTCCGTTAACTTTTTTTTGCTTAAAAAGAGCCTAATTCTGCATTTTGCTTACTCATTACGATGAGGACTACTTGTTAATTGAATAATTTTCCACTTGAACTTATACATACAAGAAACGTTGTAAAACAGTCAAATAAAGCAGCAGGACGCAAAGGATGATAGAGAACGGTTTCAAACAAAAAAATACGTTCACCAAAATATTAAATTTTTTTTTACCACAATTTACTTATTTTCCTACTAGGTTGCTCATTCGAAGCAATTTTCATGTACTCGTCAACTCAGAGTTTAACCATTTTCGACCACTGGGTTAGTTACCAGCTTTATCTCATATGGTAGTATATTTGTTTATTATGTTACACTAGGTAAGTTACTAACTCAAATCGTAAGCTATTTTTGGTTTATCACTAAGATCTAACCAAGGGGAAATACAACCCTAACATGTACTGTGTTGTTGTGTGTGGTCCAAGATACGTCAAAAAAGAATTGTCAAATTTGATGACTATGACAATTGAATGCAGAGAAATACAAAATAAATCAAAAACGCAAATAGTATCAAAAATGGTTAAAACATATTTTGTAGGGGCTCAACCGTCCATCGAAGTATTTGCACATCTAATTATACACAACATTTAAATAACTAATTAATATACGCAAAACAATCTACCAACAGCATTCAGTTTCGACAGCGATGCAGATCTACGTCGTGATTATGAAAGCAATGCACATACTTCGATATCTTTCTAGCAAAAAGACTTTGGTTCAGTAAATAACTGAACGCAGCAATTACAGTTGACAGCACATAATCACCAGGTAAAAGCAGTATATCGCAGACTGACGATGAAGTATCAAATGCAACTCACTTTGTCTTAGGTTTAAAATAGCAGCTGCAAAGTGTATGTGGAAGAATTTGATGCTGAATGGAAGTAGTGTTGGGTGGCCGACTCGGAATAGTGATCGAACCAAACCCAACCCCTAACAGGAAGTTTCATACCACAAGCTCTGTTCCAATTGGATCTTCTCCATATCCTGCGGAACTTTATTAAAGCGATTTTGCCTTTTCCCCTCCAATTTTTACGCAGGAAACACTTTCTTATTTTGAAGCTTTTAATAAAATTGCAATTCTATACTTCAATATACATATATATTTTCACACAAATATTTGGTATAATGGCCGCTGTTGCCGCTGAGTTGCAGGTAAGTAAATCCTAAATCACAGAAAAGTTTTCTTCTAATAGCGGTCACCCCTCGGCAGACGATGGCAAACCTCTGAGGGTTTTTCTGCCATGAAAAAGCTTCTCATAAAATACGTCTGCTGTTCGGACTCGGCATAAAACTGTAGGTCCGTTCATTTGTGGAATAATTGCTATTTACTCGTAGTGTAAATAAACAAAAACAAATTTTGAAATTTATAAATTCAAAATTCTTTTGATCTAACACTTTTGAAAAAATCTCGTTTTTTTATAATTTTTCTTTGCTGTTAGCGATTCCTTGCTTATATAGTATGTAGGCTAAAAAATCAAAAATTATTTTTATTTTTAAGAATAGAATAATAATAGAATTAAAAAAACGAAAAAATATTTATGGTTCAATAAGAAGGGCTTGCTTGTATGTAAAAGTTACTACAAACTTTTAAACAATGGAAAAGTTTCGATTTCCCTTCAAATAAATAAATTCAGCAATTTAAGATATGAAAATACGCTTCTCTTTAAAAATCTTATATTTATTTTTAATCTGCGACTGTTTTTGAATAATTCTATCAAGCTTAAATTGATTATAATTCGGGTTAAAAACCTTAAATCCTCTACAAGCCTGATGCTCCAGGAATTAGAACCACTGAATGAAAATACCTGCGACTTGCTACTTCGGGAAAATTCTGATTCTTCCGAACTTGCAGATATAATAATAGAAAGAAGTATTTACCGACTAACTTATAAGTTTTTTAAAAATAAAATTTATCATATACTAAACGAACATTTTTTTTTATGAAATAGATATAAAAAATTTAGTTCGATATTTCGATATTTGTTTAGATTATTTATAAATCGAGTATTCAATGAATCGTATCTTAAAAAAGAAACTTGAACATTTATATTTTAAAACTTAATGCTTTACAAAATTAAGCAAATTCGCTGCCAAATGATATTTATTCATTATTATTCCTTGGCGGAAATCACACAAATATGTAATCACAAATATACTTCATCTAAATCTTACCATTTCCCTTATCCGTGAAAGATGAATTGTCTTAGATTTCGAATAATATATAAAATAATGATTACTTCATTTTGATAACATTCACGTTATACTAATAGAAAACAATCAGTTGCCCACAAAAGATTTAATTTAACGCACTTCTATGTATTTTCCGTAATTATATGCCTACCATTTTCCGGAAGGAAGTGGCGAATACCAGAGAGCAGAGCTCTTGTGTGAATGTGACAACAACAAAAAAAATGAAGCTTGATTTATTCTACTTTAATTTAATGGTAAAAAGCATATATGAGAGAAGTAAGGGTGAAATTATATTGTTGTTACGTACTCATACGTACACTTATAAGTATATACGAGGACATACGTATATTTATGAAGAAGCATCAAACACATGTGCGTTTGTATTAACTCTACGGTGAAACACCAAACTAGTCAGACAAAATACTAGTTAACATCTAGAACTTCCTAAATGTAATTAAACTAGTCCGAAAAAGAACAAACTTTTGCCAAATGCAAACCGATTTATTCATGCCTTATTTTATTTGACAATTTTTATTTATATGTATGTACATACATATATGTACATAAATATGTTGTAAAAAAGAAAAAACTAACTAACTACAAATCAACTGAAACGTACTTCAACATCAAATAATACAATTACATTGAACCCAAATGCGGGTATAAAATATCAAATACGAAGCCAAATCACGCATTTTCCTATACAAATTGGCATTACTGAAATGACTCATTTCAACGCATTTGAACAAAATAATGAACGAAATGCGTTTCAATGTGAGATATTTTTTGCCACTGATAATTGAATGTCAACGTATTTAATAAGAGGGCGGTTTGATGAGTCAGTGACTTTTTGAAAAAAAAATATTTTATGTTCAGAAATGGTTCCATTTCTCATCATAATCTTTTTTTAACTCTATAGCTTTAGTCCAGCGTTTTCCAATTTTTTTATTCATACCAAATTAATGCCTTTCACAAGACTCTCAAAATAGACGTTTGTTTCTGTGATGGCCTCAGCCGCCTCATTCTCTGCTCATCCAATATCTTTCATTTCTGGTGTAACGATCTCTTTGAAATGAACACAATGGAACACAGTAAACCACTTCTTAACCATTAAAATTGTTGGCGCAGTGTTCCCATAGTATTTGTCAAGCCTTTCCTTGGTCTCGGTGATGGTTTTTTTACGCAAAGAATAGTGCTTAATCAGCGCCCAAATTACCTAATTTCCATTTTTGTTAAAAGTCAAAAGGTTATCTACTTTCAATGTATATCAAGTATAAGCTAAATTACTCAGTTTGGTCGAAATTTGAAAGTAGTTTACTAATAGATACTAATAGTTTCTGCGCGGGAAAATTCAAAAAATGCGATTAATACAATATAAACGGTTTTGAAATGACTCATTCGAAATGCGCATTTGGGCTCAATGTAAATGTATTATAATGAATTTAATATAATTTAATTTAATGAATTCTTGTATATTTATTTAAGTTGATGCAAAAACTAACTAAGGATATTTTATTTATAATAACATTTAATGAAAATTGCTTAAATTTATTCTTCTGACTGATACCAACTTTGAAGTATTTATGTATTTATTTTTCCTTTCTATCAATACTTAGAAAATGTAAAACTAGTGGTTCCACAATTGGACTACTGTTCGTTCATCTGTTTTGAACTAGTAGGAGACTGGTATGTTTGGTACATAATTTGACTAAAATTTTTTCGTATATTTTGTTGGGCTGGCGATGCATACTACACCTTTTCAAACAGTATTTCAGAAAAACACAAATGTATTTCAGAAAAGAACAATTGTATTTCAGAAAAACACAAATGTATTTAAGAAAAACGCAAATGTATTTCAGAAAAACACAATTGTATTTCAGAAAAACACATTGTATTTCAGGAAAACACAATTGTATTACAGAAAAACACAACTGTATAAAATAATAGGTCAAATGTATTTCAGAAAAACACAATTAAAGTTCAGAAAAGCCCAATTGTATTTCAGAAAAATACTTATTTATTTTATTTCGTGTTTTCTTAAATACATTTGTGTTTTTTGAAATACTATTGGGCTTTTCTGAATTTTAATTGTTTTTTTCTGAAATACATTTGAGTGATTATGAAATACATTTGTGTATTTCTGAAATACATTTGGCCTATTCTAAAATACATTTGTGTTTCTCTGAAATACAATTGATCTTTTCTGAAATAAATTTGCGTTTTTCTAAAATGCTGTTGGAAAAGGTGTAGTTGTGAAGTAGTTGACAACTAGTACACTTGACTGCAGGGAATGAATATTAATAAAAGTCAGCGTAGGAAACAAACAGCTTCAAAGCTACCAAACACCCACTTAAAAGTTATACCTGCACACACGTACACACGTACATACATACATACCAAACTGGAACCACAATACACACTGACAAAAATAATTTTTCAGCATGAACTAATTTTTGGCGTTTGCATAAAGGAAAATTTTCCAAACATTTGTAACTATAAATAAGCTTTTGGTCAGGAATATACATACATATGTACATATGTATGTATGTATTGATAAAACCGCAAACACACAGAACTTTCGTTTGCCAGGATATATTTAGTAAGTTTTCGATTTTAGCTTACAAAATTTTTCATTATACGTTGAAAACTGAATCAGTTGAAGTTTTTAATGAATACGGAAATATGACTGAACTTAGACGTTAGGTTTTTGTAATAAATAAACAAAAATGTTGTAAAATGCCAAAAATCAACGACACATACATAGAGGCGCTCTTGTTTATTTATTTATCTCTTCTTTGTACGCTTACATAAGTTTATGTGTGTGATTCCTAACATATGCGAAAACACATAAGCTGATGTTCATGCGTTGTGCATTTGCAGTTGCAGAGCAAGTGCAATTTACTCGTATTCCGGTAGGCTCTTGGTAATAAAGCCGCCTTGCTGGCGTTTGTACTATGTATGTATGTGCGATTGGTTGGAACTTTTCTGACATTTGAAAATTTCTCTTTCACTTTTTGTGAACGCTTTTATTGCTTTTACCTGCACACATTCATTTTGTCTAATCTTACTTTTTCGGACGAAAGTTAGTTCAAAAGTGCACACAAACCATAAAACAAAGTACATCTTTGCATCGAAGTAGCTGTGCACCTTACTTACATACACAAATATATATGTAAGTATGTAAGTTAGTGGTCTTAAAGCTAAGTCCACTTCGTAGGTTTTGCACTTGCCCTTTTACAGCTGCTTTTGCTGAAACCATTACTTCTAGCCTTCAATATACCATATATACGAGTATAAATATGTATATACATGTACTACTTACTATGCACTCTGTTCACAAATTCTAGCACAAACACAAAGTGACACAGTTGGACAATTTACTTATCCCCCAATTATTTAAAACTACGCGGTGTTTTTTTGTTTAGACATGTGGTTTTTAAAAAGAAATAAAACGCATATAATTTAATGCTAGGGCCAAGAATTTAGCTTTATTATATAGATAAGGGTTTACCATTATACACGTCTAAAAAAATACCCTTAATTCTCTAGGAAAAATGTATCAAAATTTCATCGAAATTTCGAAGTTTTTAAAAATAAATTTTTGAATTTTTTAGGGTACGCAGATATATAGCTCATTCAAATTTAGTACAGCGACGTGCTTGTTTCTACTTACTATGAGTTAGCACTGATGTTTGACAACCTTTTTACTGACGCTCCTTTGCTATTCCTTTCATATAAAAACTGCGGGTTTGCGTTGTATGGAGTAAACTGCTAGTAAAAAAAATTTTCAAAAATCAGTACTAACTTGTAGACAATTCAAACTTGCCCTTTATCAGACTAAAATTGAATGGGCCAAAAAACTGCATACTCGAAAAAATTCTAAAAACATTTTTTAAGAAGTCCGAATTTTTATGAAATTTTGTTAAATCGTTATAAATTTTGTAAATAGTTTAAAAAAGGTGTTTATGGGTTTTATTAGATAATGAACCACATTTTACTTTAAAAATGATTTTAATTAATTAGAAGAAAAATAAAATGCTCAAATCTGTCAATTTGTGATTGTGCTATAATTTATAAACAGAGTGAGCATAGGAGTGAGCTGAACTACTGAAACGCATTCCTGGTTCAGTAATGGTTATGAAGACTATTTAGTTGTTTCTAAATAAACACATAAACACAATTAGCACTAGCAAAGTGGTAAAACAATAAAATCATTTAATTACATCTATACATTAGACTGGGCCAAGAAAATCGAACTTTTTTTTTGAACGGTACTCTGAAATTATCATTCTTGGTGAGAAAATACAAGTTTTTATGAAAGTTAGAGCCCTTAAGATATATACCATTGCGACTAATAGTTTATTTAACAGTTGTTATTTTTGTCTAGAACTTTTAAATCATTCATCTGAAAAAACTAGGTACTAACAAGTATACAAGCATCTCAATGCAAGAGCTTCGACTTCGCCAATACCAGCTGGAGCGAAATTTTAAGCAACTTAGATATTCTTTCCGCTGTTATTTATCATTTTTAATTTTTCGTAAGTTATTTATTTATATACTCTTCGTATGTATACCGATGTATGTGTGTTTCAAATTATTTTACGAAAATGAGAAGCGAGTTGATCAGGTATGAGTTTCCTATGTAGGACATCGCTCACTTTTTCTCGTACCCACTCATTTACTTGCTATTACCTTTTGCTAGTGGGTGGTTCCGTCTCTTTCTCACTAGTGTGGGAAATACCAATCGCTCTTGTTTGCCATATTTTTATTTATTTTTATTTTTAAAGTGGAGAAAGCATAACCCTTAACATTGCTCGTGTTAAAACTAAATCCAACTTAATCTGCTAGTGTCGTACACCGTGTCTCTCTCGTAGTTCGATAGGTTTCTAGATACAGCGCATTTGTCTAGTCGCTGGGTTCCGTAATAGGATTTCTACAGGTACTAGGTCCAACCTAGGTTCAAATATTGGTCAGACAAAAATAGAAAATAGAAATGGTAAAGTCAGTGACATAAGAAAATTTGTTTGCCTGAAGGTTTTTCAAATATTATTAGCCTTAAATGTGTGTATATAAAATTCAAAATCATTCATTTAATGAGCATTGCAATTGTCAAGGAAACTTCGATAACAAACCTCCTATTTTAAATCTTTTTATGTGTCACTTAAGCAATTTCGCGGTTAAGAGTCGATATTTGTATGAAATTTTCGAATGTATACACAGCTGGATTTCGTTGTATATCGAGAATTTTGTGAAAAGGACTTAATTACCGCTGAACGTAGTTAATACGAGGTACCCTCTGGAGGATTTCCCCGTTTTTTTATTGGGTGTTTGGACGTTCCAAATCTGCGGATGATTCATTTTTGTAAAGCATTCATAAAAAAGATTCGAATTCATATTAGAAACCTCACCAAATTTGAAATTAACCGTTTTTGCCCTCTTGGCGAGAGTATACAAAACATTTTCCGTGTACTATATGCGTTGCAGTATCAATCATAATTCTGCATGTGTAATAATATATATCCCAGCGAACCAAAAGTATCCTAAAATTATCTTTTATGACCAGACAGCCATCTTGTGAGTATATCGGAGCTTTTCTGTCATAAATGAGCTCGTTTTGGAGTGCTAAATAAACGATTTTTTGTTCCTCGCAGTAACGCTGAAAGGAGTCTAAAAATACTCGACTCTAAACCCATTGAACTCGGTAAATCTTTTCGGAATTTTATTTGAGCATTTCTTGGTTTTTTTTAGAAGGTTTATTGGAGTATTTTTGAAGTCATGATCGAGCATGTCGTTATATTTTTTTAATGTTTTTTAAACCCATTTTTAATGGAATCAAATTACTTTCTTTAAATTTTTAATTTCAATTTAAATTTATTTAATACTGTTTTTTATTAACAAAAATTGCTAAAAAAAAAATTGAAGATAGTTGTAATATTGACGAAATGTTTGTAGAAAATACTTACTTTTAAGTTTCTCTTGAACTAATGAAGTACTCAATTTTTTTGGAAGTGAGGGTAGATATAATAATAATAATTTTGGCGCGTACACTATGTAGCTGAGTGTTTGGCCGAGCTTCTCCTACCATTTGTGGTGTGCGTCTTTATATTCTACCACCAAATGGAGGGACCTACAGTTTTGTGCCGACTCCGAACGGCAGATGTATTTAATGAGAAGCTTTTTAATGGCAGAAATACCCTCGGAGGTTTGCTATTAGAAAAAACTTTTTCTATTATTAAGATTTTGCTTGCCCTGACTGAGATTCGAACTTCGAACTCACCGGAAAAACCAGTTATAGCATGCCCAAAATTTTGTTAATGATCCCTTTAAAAATAAAATAAATAAAAATACCCGTAGGACAGAACAAATTAGTTCATATATTTTTTTCCCTGACCAAGAACAGACTTAAAATCTGTAAATACTTCTCTCTTTGCTTGGATGAGAGTATCGATATCAATAATATATGCCAGTTGCTTGTAAGATGTTTACTAAAACTATAAACTTTACAAAATTACTTTTGCAACGTACTGTTTGTCGAGTGGGAACTTTTACGCGTACCCAACGTATACGGAAAACTGCATACATTGACTTCGGACATACATAGTTGATGTAAATGTATTCATATTAATGAATACAAGGGTAAAATTAAAAGTGAAATGCAACCTCCTAGTCAAACACCCGCTTTCAGTACCGACGTACGAATTTTGATGGGATAGTGACTGAAGTGAAAAAAAAAAGATTTTCTTCCGGTAAATCACACAAAATGAAAAGATACGCAATTACACTTTTAATATATAATTATTCGCCTCTTATCACACAATTAAATAAAAACTTGTGAACGGCTCACAGATTTACTTTAAACCATTCATGTTACTGCACTTAAAAAGACGAAGCATCAAATTTTTTTTTAAATTCCGTTTGATGAAGTCTTACACTTCAAGAGCCCTCAGAAAAAGGCGCATTTCTTGAAGTTTTCATAAAACATTTTAAAATAGCCCCTCGGATCCTTATTTCATAACGCTCACTCTTTCGTTAGCCAGGTATACTAGTGCATAATCACAACATTCACATGACCAACTTAAAAAATAAATACGAATAAAAAATTATTTTAACAAAAATCAAATACTCGTACAAACGTTAAACTCATTCACCGACATTTGCCGTTGGCCTGGTAGCTCATACTTTCATACTCGCACATAAAGGCTGGAGTGCATTTGGTTTTATTGCTAAAGTGATTTGCATATGCACGTTTCGGCAACGTTTCTAAGTAGCCTTTATAAATTTCTTGTAATGGTTACGTTTATTTTTAGCGTTTCGTATGCGCTTTATAATTTTAGAATACTTACCTTGTGTTGAGATTTTAGTAGAGAAGAAGATGAATTCTACGACTGTTGCGCTTTTCATGTTCCCAATTTTGCACTGCAGTTACTTTTTGTAAGCTCTTTGTAAATATGTAGATATATATAGTTTGTGCCTTATCCATTTATTACGACGCACTGCAACGTAATGTATTTATTTTTGATTTAATAAATTGTATGTAAATAATTATGTATATTTAGGCAACATTAAAATAATATAATAAAAAAAAACAATTATTTCAAAGTCTAGCTTGCTTTAAAACCAAAACCATATAAATCCACATTTCAAATCTTTCACAAAAATTATGCGATATTAACACATTTTCACTAAACGATCAAACTTTTTATTCAGAATCTTTAGAAAAAATATTGAAATGCAGTTTTTTTACCATTAAATTTTAGTAAAATAAAGTGCAATTGTTTTTTAGTTTTTTATAATTTTTGTGCAAGGTTTTAAATATGGTTTTTCTTATAAAATGAGCTAGACTTTAAACAAAATTGTTCATTCATTTAAACAAACAAAAAACAAATAATCAACTTCAAGGTGGTATTATTTTGACAACAGCTAATATACCTGTATATTTTTTTTCTGAACTATAAATTTTTTTTAATAACTGATTTTTATTTTGTTAATTATCCTTATATTCTACACTTGTAAGATAAGAGCTGCAATTTGTTGTCAAGAGCTGCAATTTGCTTTGATAGTTTCGACCTTTATCTGGGGTTTTCAGCATTCAAACGTTGTTTAAACTTAAGCTATTTAAGCTTGTCAAACAGTACGGAAATACAACAATTTTTAAAAGCTATATAATTATTTTTGAAATGCTTAAATATTTCAATACAATCACAGTTCTTCCATTCCTTTAAATTATTAAATACATACGTATATATATTTTCTTTCCTTTTTCATTGAATTATCTTACATTTCTTTTAACCAAATTGCTAAATAATCAGTTCCAGTACTTCAAAATTTTGTTGAGTTGTTATTAAATTCATGATTAGGAATGATTTGTCACCGTAAATGTTTAAATATCCTGCCTTTGTCCCGCATTTTATTCGATATTTAAACTTGAAAAGAAACAGTATATGTATTTTCGTGTTTTTCTGTTTCGAAAAATAGCGCAGGACAGACGATAAATAATATGTTCTGTTTTATATTATAAGTTAATTGTGTTTTGTTGGTAAATTTTAAGAATACCATATTAATAATTAAATTATTAATGCATTAAATAATAAAAATAGGGCATGTGAGGGAATCATTAGGTGCGTACGAATCAGATGTTTATAGCAAATAAGTAGGTACCATTTTTGGTTCACATTTTTTCTAACCTATGTAGGTAAGCAGAGATATATATATTTTTTTTAAGGTATTAGCTTTAACCCTTGCTTGTCATATTAAAAAAAAAATTTACATATTAATCAGCTTGGGATTAGAAACACGTTTGTTTGACGGGTAATGATTTTATAAAAGATCATTCGGATAGATTAAACAAGAATCTAACTGTTCAGAAATAAAGACATTTTTTTATTACATTTGTATTCTCTAAACTTGGACTACGAGACCTTTGTTTTATAATACACTCGCTAGCGATTCTAAAACTAAAAATATAAAATTTGTTGAATTTTTTGAAAGATATAATATAATAGTGAATATTATTTAAATGAGCCAAGTTTAAGCCTTTAGAACAGTCTTAATCTTTTTTGACAGATATCTCATCGAAAAGTATGTGAAAAGCTGCTCCTAATTTAAGAGTCGACTTTAACTTGACTATGATTATGGCCCAATATCTTCAATTGAATAATGAAATAGTTCTTGTGATACAACCGCATACGAGTATGTACATACATAAATGACATATGTGGATTGCATGTTTTGACTTTTCTTATAAAAACCCAAATATTTATTTTTACATTATTGCAACCACTTCGCATTTGTAAAAAAAATAACCATTAAATAAGTTCGAAGTTTTTCAAATCAACTCTTAGTAAGACAAGATGCTAGCGCTAAGTTTGGTAAAGATTGGAGATGTAGTGACTAAAATATAGCATATACCTTAAATTATTTAATAATATTATTTTATTCTCAAAATATGTTTCATAAACAAACTTTCATTATTGGTCGATTTTTGTTCATTTGAACAAGTAATAAGTGTAACATATTTGTTGAATTCTTCTTAATTTGAATTTTGAAAAATTTTTCCAATGGAAGCTGATAAAACGAAATTTTGAATTTTTCAAAATTCATTAGTATGAGAATACACGAAGTTATAGTATGATTTCGACTATTTTTAATAAAAACCTACTTCGGACATAAAGTAATTTACATACATAGTGATACCTCAATTTGTTCTGAAATCTTTGATCTACTGGATTCCTTAAAAATATTTGCTAAAGTCTTGTACGCGAAGAAAGTTAAGCTAAGATTTTTGGTTTTCATATTTCAAATAATGGGACTTACAATTTATACAGACACTGAAGTTTAGATACGTTTTATAAAAAGCTTTTTCGTAACATAAATACACTCAAAGGTGTGTCATTGCCCGCGAGATTTCGCAGACTTTAAGTTTTACATTTTTTAGCTAAGATTTGAACCTTGAAACTCATCGGCATACCGAGATTTTATACGCACTTCCCAACATTCGTCCACAATGGCTTACATTAATTAATGGAATTAAATTTCATTGTAAAACTCTTCAGTTATAAAGGGTTAGATGGTCATACGTATTTGAGGAAAAAATGTATTTTTTTTTTAATTTGCCTGTGTGTAACCCACATATGAAAATTACATCTGTTGTATGTACTTCTGTGTCGTTGTAGCAATAAAAGGCTAATTTGACATGAACAAATACTTACTTGCTTACACACTTATGTCATTGTAGACACGAGTTTCCATTTAATTTTATAACAATCGTAAAAACACCTACATAATGAAAATTTTAATGCTAAACAAACCCAAAGACCAGCGAATAATTTCAATAAAAGTACACAAACGAGCACATATTGCAAATGCAATCGGATTAACCACCAACTGGTCGCCTGTGTGCCCTGCTGGTGAGTGACGCATACTTGCTAGCTTCATTTCTAATTCTTGTACCAGTGATGCTAATACCTCAATATATGAGGGTCATAAACTTGACTTTTTGCATTGTCATGTCGCGTGTCAAAGTAAACCGAAATGCATGAAGTGCAAAAAAAAACAAAACATTCGGTGTATGAAAAAATCAACAGTAAATGGTAAGCTTGAAAGAATTCCTGAAAAAAGGCAAAAAAAAAAAACAAGGAAAACAGTAAAGTAGGAAAACGCTGGTGACTAATTTTGTTAGAGTCACGAAAAAGTGTGCGCGCGTTAATTTCCAAAGTAAATCCTCGTAATGGCGAGCTACCGTCGAAACTGGCGGAATAAAAGCAATTATGCTGAGCCTTGCACACGTACGGCATACATACATATGAATGTAAAGGGTGTTTTTTTCAGACATGTGATTTTTAAGAATAAATAAAACGTACAATAAACCAATCGGCCTTAAAGCTCAAAAATATTTAAAAATAAATAGTTAAATGGCCAAACTATAACAAATAAAACGTATATAATTTAATGCTAGGGCCAAGAAATTAGCTTTATTATAAAGATAAGGGTTTGCGATTATAATTTAAAAATGATTCCGGGCGAGTGACCGCCGCGGCTGGCTCGAATAAATTCCAGCTGCGAAGCGAAATTTTCGACCACTTTTTGCAGCAATTGGGTCCGGATGTTAGCAATAATGTGCCGAATATTCTCCTTCAAACTGAGTATAAATCAAGCTGTCAAAAAGACCAACTCGGAAAAAGTATTGCCTTATTGAAAATCACACGACTAAAAAAACACCCTTTATGTGTGAAATAAATAGCAGCTGCTTGCATATACATAACATATACATTCATATGTACATATATGAAAGAGGAAATTAAGCTATTTTCGCACGCAAACACGCTTACATATAAATATACAGTATATTAAGAAATTCTTTGCAAATTTAAAAACTGCAATAAATTTTAAGCACAATACTTAATTAAAGTAATAAATTAATTCACTTAATTTTCTTTTTTTATAACCAAAAAAAAAGTTTATTTTGCAAAGTGTAAGATAGAGAAAAATAAGCAAACAAAACATAAACGACAATTTTCATTGTATCTAAAATACTTTAAAAATTTGGGTTAGACCATATAACGAAAACAAAAAAAAATACTATTTTCGATCAAATTATTATTGTTAATACCTTGGCTGGTTCCCATTGCCATCAATAATGTCTCATTGGCATAGAGTCAATAACTTTTTTAAGGTCATACTGCCATTACTCTTTAATAATTCGTATTAAGTAATTTTATTTGTTGGTGCTTTTCCTTTTCAAATATGCCCACAAATTTTCGATTGGGGTAATGTCTGTTATAAATCAGCCAAGCCCTACATAGCATCGACTTATAACTTGGGATCGTTATCTTGATATAGCTCATATATCAGTTTTTAGGGATTTTTGGGACCTTTAAATCCCAATATTTGGGCATTTTTGTACACGAAATATCCAAATAAAATTCTTTTATCATTGTTTCCATGGCTTCCGCCGCGCATTTCTGGACGAATATGCATATGTGCTTTTTGAGTAGTTTTCGAAGTGTTCCAGGCTATAAATCTACACTGCAGTCGCTTTTTATAGGTCTATCGCTTACTTTCAGGTGCTAATTTGAGGATTTTGTTTAATTGAATGTATAATCCTACTTTCATTTCTTCTTGTCAACTTTTTTGGTCAATCCGAGAATTCCTCAGTTCAAGCCTTTTTTTCTTTTTTAGCGCGGTTTAAAACATTGTAGATGGTTCTTATCTTTAATGAGAACATCATTGCAAGTTGTTTTGCGGATTTGCCTTTGTTGTAATAAAAATAAACCAACTGAATAACGTTGTTATCAATGCGCTTTCCTGGCATGTTAAAATATTAACTCTAGCTATACTGATTTAGTGAAAAAGTACTCATAATAAAACGACAGTTTCTAACGCGCTACTTCACTGTACAGTGTCGCCATAAATACATTTTCGCAGAATTTCAACAGAAATTTTGTTTTGCATATAAAAAGAATATAAACTGAAAAATTTATTTCAAAAAATAAATCTTATTCGTTTCTTACTTTTATTAATTTGAACTCGAAAACTATTATGATCTTTAATTTCGCAAAGAATTTATTGGCGTACTGTACTTATTACCACGCCGAAAACAAAAAAAAAAAATTTTTTTCGTTGGACATATTAAGTTTTATTTGTGGTCTGCAATACGTTAAAAATGCGCCGGTCCAAACCTGATTTTCAAAAATATGCCTTCAATTAAATGATGGAAAATAATAAGCCCATTTAAGAAAAAATTTTAAAAGAATCAAATAAATCGGATATAATAAATTTTATATTGTTTATCTTTTTATAAATATTTCATTACCTCAATTAACTCCCAACGAATTATTTATAATAGTTACGTATTTTCAGGTTATTTATTATTGCATCAAAGTAATCGGTTTTTCGTAAACAGTATGTACAATGATGAATTTAACCTTCGATATATGTTTTTTTTAATTTAAGCATACATGAGCACACTTCCAGGTTAGGTTTTAACTGACATACAGTAAGCTGGTTTATAATAAAAACAAAGTAGCATATGTAAAAATTTTGATTAACAAACCACGAAAAATTAATTAATACTTTTTTGAGATATTTTTTTTCAAAATCCCTCCGTATTGTTTGTACCGTTAACGTTCGCTGCAATGGAATTTTTGTATTGTTTGCGGGCTCGTATTACATACATAACTGGGTAAATACTTGTTATAACTTGTCGCATTGAATTTTGCGTAAAGCTTCTTTTGCATAATTTGCGTGAATAAAATTAAGATAGTATATATCTTCATATACATTTTTGTAAATAATCTAATAAAATCAACATTTGTTTGCTTTCTTAAAGATTTTCTTAGCGAGCTTACGCTGTCTACACATGTAGTTAATTCGAAACAAAATATTATTTTGTAACACAACAACAACCACGCAAACGTTTTTAATTAGCGGTGGATAAGCGGTGCTTTATTGTAGTAGGTTTATTCAAGGAAGATGGTAATAACAACTGGTCAATCGGCAAGAGAAGCACTGTATAAAGTGTGTTGATAATGAAAGAAATATAAAGAAGTCTGATCTCGTATGGCGATCTCTTAAATATCAGCTGGTAGGTCAATCAATGCAACCGTTGTTGGTTTTCGAAATTGCAGTCTTTCCTAAACGGGTATTGAGCTAAAGTAAATGGCATAACAATGCTGAAAATGTAACCACTATTTATTACCAAATATACATTTTTTTTTTCAATTCCTAAACAGTTGAAAAAACTTAATAACGGAGCAGAAATAATTTAGAAAATTGTCGAATACTCTCTAGCGAATAAAATATCTACCTGGGTATATAAATACTAAGAAATTTAAGCTAAATTTTGCAACATGAATATCATCAAAAAATAGAAGAGAAATTTAACATAATCAGATTTAAAACTTCCTTCTAAACACGCCTTTTAAAAAACTCAAACAAACAAAGAGATTTTAACGCATTTCAGATTATTTAGATAAGAGTTAAGCTACATTTTTGCTAACTTTAAATACTTTTGAATGAATTTGGGATATGTAGTACTAAAATTTTTCAATAAAAAAAGATATGTAAGTTTGCTCAGCGATTTGATTGTGTTTATTTTACCAGTAAAAATAATTTTACAAAAAAAAACAAATTCAAACAAATCTGCATAAGAAAAATATTTTTCCATGGTAATTCTTATTTTTGAGCAAATTTAAAAGAAAAGATGAATGCCCAACAAAAGACTAACATTAATTTCAGAACTATTAATGTTAACTGAGAATGTAATAGTTTTTAGTAATATTTTTTTTTAAATTGGATGCTATTTCATACATTTCTAAAAAAACTTCATCCAATATTACCTGTACAAATTTAACCACTTCTTGAAAAACTATAATAATTCGTTAATATGTATTGGTAGTGGATAGCAGTCTATTCCCAGTTTCGTATTTAAACAGTGGTGTGTTTAATAAAAATCATGGACGAAATTTTTTAATAAAACGGTCGCCCTTCAGCAGGAAATGGCAAATCTCCGAGTGTATTCTACCGACTTTTTTTTAAACACAGCTGCCACTCGAAGTCGGTATAAAGTTGTAGGTTCAAGAAAAGGAACATAACGAAGAAGTATCACGGCGTTTCATTCCCTGGGGTAAGAAATGTCAGACAAATTTATTCAACACCTACTGTTGTTTCCTAAATGAAAATTATCAGCTCATATTGATTTCTCTTAATGAGCTTCTGCTACCGAATTTTGTACATTTTTAAAGTGGCTATGAAAGCGGGACTTCATTGTGAGCTTTAAATATGTGTGTGTACAATGTACATAAAAAGATGTTTTGAAAATATCGTCCTTAAGTTAATATGATTTAAACTACAGTACATTTGTATATTCCTTTTTCCAGCAACTTTTGCAAAACTAGCCGAAGTTCGCTTCGGTTCGGCCTTGTCCTCAGGGTATTTATGTACGTATGTTTGTATATACTTATGTGCGTAGGTATGTATGTATTTGTATTGGCGAAGGCGTCAGGTATTAATTTATCAGCAGGAATTAACACGCATTAAGCGGAAAATAAAAAGCTCACATAAAATAACACTGCGGCTTTAGTGTGAAGTAGCACTCATACCAGTGAAGGAAGGACACAGAGAACACACAGAAATCAACTTAAAAAATACGACTATGCGTGCATGTATGTGGTGTATGCATGTACTCTGTATGTACATACATATGTATGTTATGTTTGTATATGGATACAAAAATAAAGGGATTGGCTGGATATTAAGGTAGTTCGTAACAAAAGTCACCTAAAATAATGAATTAGAAAAAAAAATATATACTTAAATCGTTACTTTACTGTCAAATACCTCTCATATATGTATGTAAAATACGAGTATCGATGTATCTTATAAAAATTGAATACAGAATATATTCACATTAGATGTAATATAATTTTGATGAAATATGGATTAGAAATTCGATCAACTTTGCAACTAAAGAACTTCACTAAAGAACTATTCTAAACAAAGCTTGAAAGAGGCAAGTTTTAAGCTGAGGAAAATTTGAGATAAGGATAAAAATCGGAATAATTTTATAGTAATGTTTAAGAGGTCGGCTTATTCGTGTAAGTTTACATATAGAGATGTTGGGGTATTGTGATATATGTATGTACGTATAACTATTTCGACTATTCGACTATTTCTGTAAAACTTTGCAGATAAACCTAAAAAACATGCAATTTAATTAATTAATGTATTGTGCAGCATGCTCTAAAACAAGATTCCATTATATTTAGTAATTCAGCAGGTATTCCATTAAAACCAGAAATAGACAAAAAAAAATCGTTTTGTAAAATTTTTGTCGGGAAAATTGATATACCCTTCTATATTGAACACAACTTCGCCTCTATGAATAATGTCTTATAAATATTTAAATTAATACGAAATTTTATGAAAATTACTAGTAATTTAATTTACTAAACACAAGAAAAAGTTCATTATTATGTTAATAAAATACACAAAAAATAACACAAGCGAAATAAATAAAAAAAATATACAAAAATTAAGAAAATAACTATACGAGTTTGTTCATAGACTCGCACACGAATATCGCTTGGCGTTTAGGTTACGAGTATCTGTTGCAGAAAGAGTTCACAGTATTATTGCTGGGTGGAGTTTCGGCCCAAGAACCCTTATCTGAATTTGGCAGAAACAAACTTCTTCAGACTTGCTTGATGAACTTTCCCTAGCTTGTGTTACTCGTTGTACCTTCCCTTTTTCCTTGATTTTTGTACCTCTTTCAGGCTTTGTCCTTTATACGCATTTCTTTATTTTATTTTTAATGGTGATACGCTTTTTCCAAAGTTCTATGACATCCAATCGTGCCACTTTCTTCCTTGTTCTCCTATGAACCTTTATATTCATCATTGAAGGTGGGTTTGAGATGCCAATACAATACAATATTTGGGGTATGACTGTAGAGTTGGGTTCTCCTTTGACGGATTTGTGAATTGCAAAATGCAATCAACCCACATAGAAAAAATTGGAGTTTCTAGTATATTATCGATAGCTGTATCACTACGTGTAGCTCTTGGCTCCTCTTAATCTCTAATACTTACTTGCCGAATTTATCAAATCTAATTTTCTAAGACTAAACTCTTTTTACGTGTATCATAGTCCATAGATTTTGGATTCCTCTCGATTACAGAATCAGTTATCAATAATCGTTTTTTTTTTGTTCTAAATTCTTCTTTAAAGTATGTTAATTTTTCCTATTCTTGTATTATATTTGTATTGGTTTTAACTAGATACTAATTTGAGATTCCACTGAAGACTTCTAATGAAAGTTTTACTGAACGCTATTAATGGAATGAATAAGAAATATTACGTAGTTTGTTAAATATGACAACTTAGACAAACGAAAAAAAAAATAGAAAAGCAAAAACAACTATTTTATTTTTGCTATGTAAATAATATATTTAGTAAATTTTTGATATACATATGTATGTACTTACAAACATACATAAATATTTATTATTTCTATTGCGTTTGCTGTTCGCATCAATTTAACTCAAAATACAAAAATCACAGATTTCATCAAAATTTCATTTACTGCTCAGACTAGCATATGTTATTATTTCTTGTTTCATAATTGAAATTATAACAAATTTTCCAGTTAAGTAAGTTAATAAAAAGATTTCCTCCAAAAATTTTACAATTACAGTGATTCAAAATATGAGCATGAAAATGTACAAAAAGCGTAACCCAGAGGTATAAAACATCAGGTTTATAGTGGAACGAATTCCAATAATTTTAGTACTCGATAATTTTTACTGCGATCCAAGTAGACGTCGACAAAAAAGTAATTGCATCGCAATTTGAAGTAGAACGCAGTCTTGTAAAACAATTTGAAACATGGAAAAAGGGCAAAAGTTGTTTTCTTTGAAAACGCACTACATTTCCACCGGTATACTCGTTTAAGCAAGTCCGTCTACATATATTTGCCAGTAGTTGGATCATGTGCCCCCTGAGAGGGACGTTCCCTAAAAACAAGTATATACAACTAATAGCGGTCACCCCTCAGCAGGCAATGGCAAACCTCAGAGGGTATTTCTGCCATGAAAAAGCTTCACATAAAATACCGCTGCCGTTCGCAGTCGGCACAAAAACTATAAGTTCCTCCATTTGTGATACAACATAAAAGTCGCACACCACAAATGGTAGGAGAAGCTCGGCCAAACACTGAGATATAAAGTGTAAGAGCCAATATTATATTATTATTATTATATTATATAGTACAACTATATCAAAATCTCGAAACCGGTTTTTATGAAAACATTAGTTATTTTCTTAAACTTATTTTATATAAAAAAAACCGCCTATATTTATCTTGTAAAAATGTATTCTATTTAGAAATGAAATACTATACAAATACAATTCATGTTTTAAATTTTTGTTTAAAAAAATAATGATTTACTTTTAATGTGATATTGTTAGGTAAAAAAAAACTTGTAAAAATTGAAAGAGATATTTATGTATGTAGAAATACGAATAGTAAGCTCATGACCACACCCAACGCGTAAGTAGCGCAAATGCATCCAGCTCTTGTAAAGGTATTCCATAAACACATGGCATAGCCTGAGGTAACACAAATTTACAGACGGCTAAAAGTGCTACAATGAAGAGCGGTTAAAGCAAATGGCTATATGAATACGAGTATGTGAGGCGGCATGCAATGTGAAGTGAACAGAATTTTTGGAACAAATGACCTTTCACACCGCACATTATGTTCGCAGGAGGGCATGTGAAGTACCCTAAATCTAGTTCTCGGCTTAGCGCATGCGCAGCCACTGGTGGAGAGAAAAGAGCAAGGCAGGGTATAGAAAGTGAAGGAGAATAAAAAAAAAAACCTGTATATGCACGAGTATTTATATGTATAAATGAACAACGGAATTTTAGCTGGCCCGCACACTTTCATGTCGTATAAGAAACCTAAAAGTAGTTTGTTGCAGAAAAGCATTTGCTGATATAGCACACTGTTAATGCCATAAAAGGTGTCAGACGACGTGGCCATGCGGTGTGGCCAACCACGACATCCCAAGTGCAAGGCATACATCCATACATACATACATATGTAGGCGGTGAGGGGAAACGAGCATCAGGCGTAGAAAACACGATGGGAGGCAACTACTTTTTAGGTTGCGTTAAGATATTTATTGTACCTCAAGAGAACAAAGGAGTCTGCAGTGTGGCACAGCTGTTACTATGTTTTCTAATAACATTGACGTGAATGCAATGCAGCTAAAAGCTCTTAAAAGGTACGCTTTTCCCATTGTGTTTTTCATACATTTTATATATGTACATACATTTGTATGTATAGTGTAAAAATAAAAAAAACAACCGCAACACCATAAACGCGCATATGCCACACATGCCACAAACAAACTCAACATGCAACATGCATCTATATACACACCTTTCTGATTATACTCCGAATATTTAAGAGAAATGAACGTGCAGCAAGACATGCAACACGCGTTAAATTGACCTCAATATTTGTAACATGTTGCCTTAAATTTTCTACTTTAAAATAGTATACTTCCTTTGTTTTATTTTGGTTTGCGTTTGCGGCGAAGGATATTTCCTCATCGAATTATTGGCTTTCATTTTGCCATCAAATAAGCTTGTCGCACTTAAAGTGGTTATACATACATACATATATACATAAGTACATGCGCTTTACATATTGCTAGCAACGCCAGCTCCCTGTAGAAAATGCGTTTAGTCTATGGAAGATGCGACCAAAACATGCTCGTACATCTACGAACAATTTTATATTCGAGTATGTCAAAAGACTAACAGCTCTATTCTATGCACTTGACAAATTCAACATCTTGCTTATTTATCAAGATTGACAATTTATGAATTATACCCGTCAGGCATTAAAGACTGCTATCGAAACGATCGATGTTGTCAAAGATTAGGTATTAATTTTGATCCCAAGTTAACTTTTATAACTGATATCAACTGCTGTGTCTTTTTAGACATGTTGGTTTATGAATTTAGCTTTATTATAAAGAAGGGTTTGTCGTTATGTTTTAAAGATGATTTTGGGCAAGTGACCGCCGAGCTGGCTCAAATAAATTCCAACCGAGAGGCCAAACTGAGTATAAATCAAGTAACAGCTGTCAAAAAGACTAACTCCGAAAAAAGTATTGCTTCATTGAAAACCACACGGCTAAAACAAAGTCTTGTTACATTATTTCTAAATCGCTTTCGATGCTGGCATCTGTGAAACGTAATTCTACGAATTTTTAGCACCCGTATACTCTTAAGACTCTTTACTCGGCATTTGTTTGGTCTAAATTGGAATCTGCCGCTGTGATCTGGAGACCATATTATGCTGTACATATTAACCAATTAGAAAGAGTACCGAAAATATTTCTGCGTTTTGCTTTACGTTCTTTAAATATCTGAGTGTACCATTTTGTGACAAATACAGGACTACTTTCTTTAGATATTAGTTGCACAATTTTTTTGGTGGGCCGCAACAGAAACAACAGAACTACTACGAGTGTAACACATCTGAAAGCTGAAGCGAACATAAAAAGCGACTGCTAAGCCAAAAGTAGAGGCATCAGCAACACTTCAGACATGATAAATATTCTTCAGTATGCAATACAGAAACACATGAGTGATGGCACTTGCCACTAGGGTGGTCATTTAAATTTGAATTTTGTGTAACGCCCGCTAAAGCTTTGATTTGATTTAGCTTTTTTGGGAATTATTCATGAAAAAGACAATTTTATCCAAATATATAAAGCACGCCCGCTTAAATGCTTCGATTTGGTTCATGTTTTTTTAGGAATTTTTGATGACAAATACAATTTTATCCAAATATATAAACAAATATTGAACCCAAATTAATAAAAATCAATTTTTGAAGAAATTTCTCTAAAAAGCACAAACATATAAGAAAATATTAAACGTGAGCTTGAATGACGAAGCATTTAATGCTTTTCAAGAAGCTTTAGTTAAATTTCATCACTAAAATTAATAAATCTGAAGATTTTTCATTGTTAATAACTTTCAAATCTCAAAAAAAAAAAAAATTTATTATTTAATAAGATATGTTCAGAAAAAACATGATTGTACCAAAAACTTAATTTATGTAGATCCCCTTGAGGCACGTGCTGTTTTTAATTAAAAAACAAAAAAAAAAAGTTTGCCACTGTTTTTCCATCAAATGAAAGTTTTAAAGGGCGTCATGAAAAAAATTAATTCTGAACGATCACCCTACTAACCACACTTGTATTCAAGTATAGATTTTTATATATTAGCGAACATTAGGCAAGAACATTTTTTTTTTGGGCAACCGAGTTTGGGTAATGTCAAAATTTTAGTTTTGACACTCTAAAAATCATTTATAAATGGATAATTGAAGCTCATTGAAAAATATTTCGTGAATGTAACTTTCAGAAAGTCATAAAGTTTCAACAATTTAAAATCAATTTCCAAAAAAATATATCTCTTCCGCTTTTTATAGTTAAAACTGGATAGGCATTTTAGACGTTTTCAAAATGTTCAAGTTATCTAAAAATAAAATGTATACGTAACTAATCTGCCGATTCTTTCTAAATTTTATTAAGACAAATAAACTACAAAAACCAGGGCTTTAGAATGGAGTTAAGATTAATGGACCTGTATGTGAAAGAATGTTAAAAAATTGAAGCTAAAATGTAGTACGGAAGAATAAGTTTGCCCCTTAGCGCCTTAAAAGAATGTTGTTAACAAATATTACAAATAATATCTCTCTAAAATAGTATAGCTTTTCACCGGCAAAAAATTATTTTACATATGTAGGTCAAAAATTATATTAAACTGTGTTGAAATCAAAAAATGCTTGATTGTTTCAGATTTCAGAAAATAAAATTCGATATACATAACTGGTATATGGTGTGTACTTATCAGATCTGTAAAAATCTTTCAACTTCATTGGTTTTCAGACAGCTAGTCAGTGATTCTGACTCACAGCTCTGATATCGAACTTTGTGTGACATTGACAATGACAGTGTTACGGAAAATATAATGCAAATCGAAAAAAGTTTTGTCTACACGAAATTCCATTTCCAGACTAACGAAAGCTTTAACAGGAAGGAACACGCATACTGGCTGCTTAAACTGTCCGAATAGATTTTGAGCACAACATACTGTTTAGTACGTACGAGTATGTATGTATCTCTTTTGGTCTTGTCTGATAAATTGGGTTGTCTCGCTGGAGTAGTCCTTCCCTTAAATCTGCACATACACCACTTCATATCAACACATGCAGAAAAGTGACTAAAGCTAAAGCTTACACTGAGTTGCTTCAGTCGCAGTACTCACAGTGGTGGCTAATGAAAAAATGCAAGAGATTGCGATTACGGCGACTTGGAATTAATATTTGTTACTATCAGAGGCGTAAGTTTTATATGCGAAAATAATAAAAAAAGTCAATCAATAATTATTATTGTAAGATACGAATTGTTCGACTAATCTATTAACTATTTTTCTTTTTATAATAATTTTGCGGGAAACTGATATTTTTAAGTGTTCCAAAACTTTTATTATGAGGCTTTTAATAAAAAAGTTTTCTTATAAAATTTTTTAGTGAGATACAATTTTTATATGCTCAAATACTGATATTTTGAAACTTGCATACATGTGTATATATTCTAAAAATATTCTCATAATAAAAATAGTTAACTCTTGCAGGACAGGACACGTTCGGGACTAATTCAAATCCTTTTCGGTACTAGTTAGGCGTTAGTTCGAAATCATTTCGAGATTAATTTGGGACCACCTCTAGACAATTTTAAAATTTTTTTAGAACTCCACGAATTTTTTGAATTTTTTTTGACGTAAAACCGTGACTTGGTCAAATTCAAAATGCGGAATATTAGAAAGACTTGGAATTGAAATAGAGTGCAAAGTCCCGAACTCTCAAACTAGTTCCGGGCTATCCCCCGAAATGGTCCTGAACAAGCTAGGTCAGTAAACATTTTTCTGGCTCGCGGTCGACACCACTTTGGCGTTGGGTTTAGCTACATTCAGCCAAAAAAGTTTGGTCGATTTCAAATAGGCTTCAATGAAAAATAATCGCATTTCTGCCTTAATTTTTTTTACCTCTGTTTGCCCAAATAATAAATACTTTTGGTTATAATCAGTTTATATTTAGTTCACAGTGTCTGCGTCGATTTAAATTTGGATTTTAATGAGGAGGCCGATATGTACGATTAAATATTAATTGTTCCCAGCGAAATAGAGTTTCCATTTTCAGCTGTTTTTTGTTTCGAAAATAGTCACTTAAGATCAACAAGTTTAATTCCTATTGTTGACCTTGCAAGGCAAACGCCACTGAAATTATAGCGCTTCATCGGATATTTAAGCATTTTTAAAATTTTTAACACATTTGAATGTGGAAAAAAATATCAAGGGGCATTTGCTTTGTAAAACTTGATGGAGGTTTCGTCATCACACATACTCCACCTTCCCCGTTTTGCTTATATTTAGAATGTGCACAACTTTTTTCATTTGCCAAATCAGTCAAGCTTTTTTTCATTACTTTCTTCTTTTATTATTTTATAAACACTTAGATAAACCTTTTTCTCTTTTATGTAACCTAACATAATTGTTTCGCATGAATTTATATAATTTGAGACCGAGATTTCGTTTAACAATTAAATGGGCTAGTATACACAGATATGATTAACTCACTTTATGCTTTGTTTCCAACTTAAACTCCGTATTGAAATGAGAGAACATCTCAATATTTAAGTCCTCGACTGTCAAATGTTCCTAGTGCAACATATGCAAAGTCATATTTTGAATATTGAGCCAACTAGCAAATGTACGATTACGATGCTTTCAATGTGCTCTTTTCTCAAAAATAGATGAATGAACGGTCGAAGTATACCAGCAGGGTAAAGCAAAAATCTCGAGGGCCTGAAGAAAGCCAATGACTTGAAGTAAGCAAATTTTGGACGTTTCAAGAGTGAAATGAAAATGACAAACATATTCAGAGTAATGTATGAGTGCACGAGCTGCTACGGGAAAAAGGTACATTTGTATGTATGTATGTATGCATATATGTATGTATATACTCGTATGTGTGCGTTGCAGTCAAAAGATGACTATCTTTGGATCGCATACTCTAAAGGATAATGAATAAAAAACAAGCGGCATATGTAAGAGTATGAACGAGTATACATTTATGTACGTGCATATGCAGATATATTTTTCTTGGTCATAAATTGTATCAGATATCTACCAGTTTTATATATATAGTATGTATGTATTTTAAAAACATCTTTAGGTCGCTTTTATTTACTTAAATAAATGTATGTTTTGTAAAATTTATAAAGTCATAATTTAATGGACTATGTTTTTACTAATACTCGTTGAATTTTTGTGCAATTTTGACTAATTTTTGGTCGTCATTACTTTTAAAAAATTCAAGAAATTCCTTGCGCAATTCATTTTAAATATTACTTTTATTTTTAGTAGACTTTCAATTGATTTCACTAGATGGCGATTTCTCTCTTTCGTTTGTGATAAAATTTCTTAAGGCTCCATATTTATCAAACAGCAAATAAGTACATATGTATATACATATATCTAATAAAAGGAATTCTTAAAAGAAACCGTGAATTGAAAGAAATTTATTTCACTTTCCAAACAAAATACTTTCAATTTGTCGAATTGAATTAAAAATTTTTTTTTTTTTTTTTTTTGTTAGAAAAATCAATGAAAAAGCACTATTTCAGAGATCACCACATCTCCTCATCAGATTTCTTTCTTCACGGCTTTTGCGGGTGTCGAACCCACGCCACCACGCAACACTTAAGTCAGCAACACCACGTAAGACTTTAACTAAATCGACTCTGTGAGCTTGAAAAATAACAACATTTTTTTAATACTGTGAAATAACTTTCGATGTTTAGCGCCGAACATAAAGACATTTGCGTACTGAATTAGGAATTGAAAATTTCCAGTACATCGAGTGAAAATTCAGAACTCTCCTTCCCAAATCAGTACTTCTGGCAAACCCAGTGCGTGTTTACACGACTAGAAGCTCAACCTAAGTGCAACATTAGATGCCATCGATGATTTATAAAGGAAATTGATTCGAGCTTTGGAATATTGGAGCGATCGGCATTGAGCTGCATTATACTGAGCGCTCTCAACTGCACAATTTAACGATAATACTAATTTATACTCAGTACCAATGGAGGATTGAAGTCACCATCATTGTTACAATAGATGAGAACCATTTGGCCATGAAATGGCGCGCCACCACTAGCTAATATCATTCAATATAAAAAAACATTTTCTAAGTGAGTTATCCACTTTCCTATGTTGGGCAATATGCGCCCGACGCTTAGTTCGGTGCGCTATTTGTACCATTTGTGTTACATATAACTTTTTGCTATTATGTACATCTCATCTGCGGCCTGTTGGGGGGCTATTGCAATATACCTGAAAAATGTTGCACGACTGCTGGCTGATTTGTGTATACCACGAGATGTGTTAGCAGTCGCTGCATATGAATGAAAAGAAAAAAATGGCAACGTTTAAATTTTCACTTAGGGGACACTATTTCTTAAAGCCCGGAGTTACCAAACGCTTTATTCAGCATTAGATCTTTTAAACAAGTGAAAGATAAGTAGTCATAGTTACTTAACATATGTAAAATGCATACCGCATAGAGCTTTTAAGCAATCACAACTACATTTTTTGCAAAACTAATCTAGAAGAAATTAATCGCTATTCATAGCTAAAAAACTTTCGAAATAAAACCTTTTTCGTAGCGTAAGTAAAATAAACAAATACCAAAAATCTCTGTATAAGCCACTTTTGCAAATTATATTGTGAACTTCTTCAATATGTATGTATGTATGTATGTGCTGTGTATAATGTCACTCCACTTGCGTGCTGCACAACTAAACAAAGTAAAAAATCTTTGTATAAATTCTATTGGCAAATCCAATGCAAATCTGTTGCCATTTGGTTTAGTGGTTTTAGTTGTTGGCTTAGATGTAAATTGTTTTTATTGGACTTTTGTTAGTTGCTCTTCGTTTTCTTCGCAAAGCAAACTCTTATTATTGCACACAGCGTGTATAAATACAAAACAAAGCTCATACTCCTTATCCCTGTAGTAATAAAGCGGAGAGTTTTCTGAAAAGAACCGATGCTTTGCCGGCTTATATAAACCGGTTAGAATTGGACATTTGTTTGCATCGAAATGTTACTTTTTTAGCCAGTGCTTAAGAAAAAAAAAAACTATTATTAAATTTCATTATTAGAGAATCATTTTTAAAGCTTGTAATACAGCTTTCGAGAAAAATCACAAGGAAAATTTCTCTGATACTAAGAAAAAGCAGCCAAAATATTTCTCTAATTTTGCCAAACAGGTCTCAAAGCTCTGGAAAAATAATTTTCGAATAAGTCAAAACGGCGTTGCAGGTTAATTACTGCCAATAAAAATTATAATACAAAATTCAACATTTTCATTTTCAAATTTTAACTGCAGAAGCTTATAATAAAAGAAAATTAACTACAATAGGACTATATTTCTGTCATTTGTAGAGTGAACTGGTCCTTTTCCAATGGCACACTGTTCTAAAAAATTACAGCTGACACGATTTCGGAGTAGCCCAAATTACTGCAGGGCTACTACGAAAATTGTTTAAAAGTTTCTGATGCTTCGCACTTTTTGTTAGTTGCAACATTGCCTGCGTGTGGTGTTCAATTGCGCCAAACAATTATTTCTTTTTATAAAGTCGCTTCCCTCACAAAGAATTTCATTACATTGGGATTAGTGTTAATTTCTACAAATCTCTATTGCTTACCCAAAAAACTTCTTTAGTAACATACTGTTCATTGAAAATTAAGAAGACTATTTCTGACGAAAAAATTATCAAAACTAAATAAAATTCTTTACAGCAAAGTAGATCAAGCTATAGCAATTCAAATCACTGTACAATTTATATAATTATAAATAACACAGTGCTACAAAAAAGAATGAAGTCGAAATAACTGGGAAGTAATGTTATTTTTCTTGTAGGTCTTATCGAGTAGAACGAGAATCCAATTTTGGAATTTGTCAAACACCCCCAAAATCTCGACTTAACCTTAAAAAACCGATTTTTCGTGCTTTTGCGCACTTCTTAGCCCATATCTTAGCTAATTAACAACCGATTTTCCGACATTCTAAGAACGGTTTAAGAAAGAAGAAACTCAGACCTTTTGAAAGATATATAGATGTCTTAAAAAAGCTGAAGAAATTTACTTGTTTTTGCACAACAAACTTAAAATTTGCTACCCTTTTTCTTCTTTTTTTGACTTTGTCGATATTTTCACACACTATTTTATAAAAACACAAAATGAGTTTTGATTAGATTCAAAGAGTACGCTTAATACCGAGTTTAACGAATGTTTCTTTTAAAAAATCGGCCAAAAAGTGACTGAGTTATTTTACTTTTTATAAGAACGAAGTTTTTGCAAAAATTTACAACGAACTTAATTTACTAGTAGCCATTCAAAAATTGAGTAAAAACTCAAAAATTAAGTGATAATTTTCATGGGAACAACAGAAGCAAATTTTTGCAAAAATTTCGTTCTTATAAAAAGTAAAATAACTCAGTCACTTTTTGGCCGAAGTGAGTTTCATTTAAGTCAAATATTTTTTTTTCTTATAATTTTGACCATGAGACAATGATTGAGTTGAAATTCGCTGCCAATTTTAAATATTTAGTAGCATACCGCTGTCTCCTTCTCAATGTTTCACAAGAGCATATACACACGTACGTTTTTATATTCCCCACTGCTATAAATCGAGCCACAACCACATAGACAAATGAAGGTAACATACTCATATCAAATCAAAGCCGGTGTGTTAAAAACATAACCATATCCTTAAAGTGCGAGCTATGTATGTGTGTGCAATTTGCTTGAAATGTTCATTCGCTATTAAATAATGCAAATATAAATGTGGAAAATTCGACACGTCCTAGGTTCGATATTTCAATTGATTAGTTAGTTAGTTAGTCCCGATTTAATCTCCATGTATACATTTCTTGCGTCTCTTTATTACCATAATTATGTAAATTACACAGTACAAGAAAATGTAATATTTCGAAATTCCGCCCGCGATCTTCAAGGAATCTGAAGTCAGGCTTTCTCTACAATACGTGGTTTGTCCAGAAAGCGGCATTTGTAAAAACAAATTCTAACATTTTTGTTTATCATTGAACAAGTGTAACTAAAGGTTTGTGGGGTCAAGGAATCATAATATAATATTTAATTTAAGATTTAACCGCATACAGATGTCACTATAGTTCATACAGAAAAATGGTGTTTTAGTATATTTTTTACTCATTTTATTATTGAAATGGGATACAAAAAATGCACATATTTGAAAAAATTTTAAGAGTTGGAAGAAAAATCACCTTAAATTAGCTACAATTAGCTGAGGTAGGTATTTTGTTGAATATCACTTTACCATCATCAGACTTCTTTCCGAGACAAGGATTCGTATTCTCACCTGCCTGTCCGCGGCAGTTGTGAGTAGGTGCTAATCAACCAAATCGGCTATTGATGCAAGCTGTTTGTTACTTAATAAACCTAGGCAAATAGTACCAAATACAATTTTTGCTTTCCAATAAATAAAATTTAATTTTAAACGTTTCCATGAGTAGAAGATGTACTAAAACTCCAATTCTTCGCATTACAGCTAAATCTGTATGCGGTCAAGTTTAAAAATAACTATTATATTATGTTTTCTTGACTTCAAAATCTTTTAGTTACTCCTGTTCAAGCAATAAAAAAAATTTTATTTCGTGTTTTTTACAAATGCCAATTTCAGAACATACCACTTACTGCAGAGAAAACCAACGATGATCCGAAAATTCTGACATCAGGTTCGAATTCAGCAGACGCAAAGGCTTTAGAAACCGCTAAGAAACCCGGTGGGATTTGTTTGCCTGTTGTTGAGTGTTATAAGACCTGATACACTTATCAGTAAATGAATAGCAAAAGGTTAGTTGTCTCGTATTTAATTTTTGTGCAGAATTTGGTTACGAACTCTAAGTAAATGTGGCAATGCTAGTTTCACGTCCTGATCTAGAAGTTCACTCACAGAGTTTTTGATGGAATAAGCTTAAGTTTCTATAAATAAAGTGTATAAATTCTTTTTATATTTTTTTATTCAATTGTTTTTTTTTTTTTTTTTTCAAAATTAGAGTATACATATATACATATATATATATATTTTTTCGTTTTTATACCTTTCATGGAAATGGTACCAGAACGATAAGAGTTAGACCTATCAAAAAGTATACCGATGTGATCAGGGTGACGAGCTGAGTCGATTTAGCCATGTCCGTGGGTCTGTATATCCGTCTGTATTCTAAGCTCTATAGAACCAATGAAAATCGTATAGATCAAAGATATATAATATATAGCTCAGTGTTTGGCCGAGCTTCTCCTACCACTTGAGGTGTGCGTCTTTTATGTTGCACCACAAATGGAGGGACCTACAGTTTTGTGCCGACTCCGAATGGCAGATGTATTTAATGAGAAGCTTTTTCAAGGCAGAAATACTCTCGGAGGTTTGCCATTGCCTGCCGAGGGGTGACCGCTATTAGAAAAAACTGTTTCTATTATAAATATTTCGCTTGCCCTGACTAAGATAGATACGAACCTCGAACTCACCGGCATATCGAATTAAAGCAAGCACCGCTACCAACTCGACCACAGTGGCCAGCAGTGTAAATCAACATATACAAATGTACATTAATGAATCCACAAAAAGCTCCAAAACTAAAACTTATCTGCTTTAGTTTCTATTTTGGCTTAAATATACATTGCGTTAGCAATACAGGCAATAACCGTCAATCTTAATTTAATTTAATTTTTACATTATATGCTTCTGACAGGGCAAAACGAAAGTTTTACTAATTTGTATATTTACGTACTTTGTCGTTCGGCACATCTTTGTGTAAGTTCTAAATTTTTTGAAACAGTTTTTTTCTATACCCGAACGCAACTGTGCACAATAATATTGAATATAACTTTGTGCGCACAGCGGCTGTGTACATGAGCCTTAAAAATTAAGAAATATATATCCATGTGTACATGTCTACATTAGGGATGTCCATTTTGGGCATTTTCTTGAACCCAGGATTTTTGAGATCTGAATACGAAATTCCGGGGCATTCCCGGAACCCCGAATTCCACGAAATTTTTCTTAGTAATTTTTAATTTGCCAAAAAATTTGACACGTCTGAAATCGTTGAATTATAGAAGTATACAGAATAATATTTATATAACAAAGAAGAACGATTTGTTTTAGATCATGTATGTATTTATTGGTATTTTCAAGAAAAAATTAAATAAACGTAAAATTTGACACACATACATACAAGCACAAATATACATGGTAGAGAAGCAAATGCACCTACATAAAGTAAAATTATCTTTAACTTCTGTTTGACACCAATATTAAATATTAGTATACGAGTACGAGTATTACCATTCATTAAAAAAAGTAAAAATTAAATACATCACCATTTTGAGCGAGGCAGAATTATTCCTTATTTTGATCAAAATGTATTTTCAAAGAAATAAAAGCCTTAAGTGTGTTATCCTCCAAGCCTGGGATCCCGGGATTGACACGCCAAGTATACGTACATATCCACAAATTTTATAAAAAAAAAAAGTTGATTTTAATTTTAATTCGGCACGCGAACTGTTTTTATTATAAAATAGTTTGGTACTAAAAACGGGCGGAAGCGGAACATAACTAGGTCCATCTCGTTATAAGTAATGCTATTTAAAAAAAAAATTCAAATAGATCCTTATTTTGATACTTACTTTACCAAAAAGTTGGAATTTTAATTACTTTTTTCCAATTTCAGTCAAAAAAATGTATATTGAAATAAACATTTTCAGAATTAACTTTTGTAGAAAATTTATAAAATAGATAGAAATACTCGTATATAATGTTAACCGTAGAAATAATTTGTATACGTTCACTAATCAGTTCTACTTCGAAAATTTCGCAGAATATTTTTTCTCATCAGTTCAAAAAATTAAAATTGAGAAAGAATGTGAAACCATTTGTTTTCCGGTAAACAAAAATTAAGGCAAAACATTCCAATAAAGCCTCAAACTAATTATCGAGTGCCACTTGAAGTTGCATCAAATTCAGGTAGTCGTGCCTTTAGTGCGTCGAAAAAGCGGATGCCTTTGTATTCGCGCTCAATTTTTTTACTCTTTGCAGCCATCCGACTCAGCGCAGAAGTTTTGTTTTTCATTATCATGGTTTTTAATTTAGAGTTTCTAAAAGTTTCGCATTCATTACAAACTGCCAACTTGAAATGCACAAGAAATGAGTGTGAAAACAAGTAACTAAGGAACAGTAAAAGGTAAACGTAAATGAAAAAAAAAAACAGGCGCACGAAATAAAAGTTAGTTGGCAGCAAGAATAGTAAGCAAAATACAAAGAAGTCTAATATATGTATGTATGTATGTAAAACTACATTTCAAGTCTTGGATTGGTGAGACTTCCAGCAACACGTTGCTAAACCTGTCAGCACACCAACAGCTGAGTACAATGAAAGGAATTAAAATGTAAATTAAATTAGTAATTGTTTGTGCGTACGTCAAGTGAAGAAGATTTATTCATTTATTTCATCTACACAATTACTATTTAAAACATGAACGTCTATGGTGTGTAACTATGTATGTATGGATGTACTCATAGTTAGTGTAAAACTTCTTTAAAAAAATATTAACGGGGTGAAATAGTGTTTCTGTATATGCAGATACTTTCAGGCCAATTCGCACTGTTACTGGTACAGTAGATTTTGTTACGCGCATTTATAACACCCGAATTTTGTATTCTAGAGCAATGGTTACAAAAGTTTTGAGAAACAGTGACAGCATTTTTACAATCGAAAACGTAAACAAAACAAAAATTGATGGTGGTGCAGATAAAGTTGTACATACCCGTATGTCGAGTTTGTTAAAATGCATCCACAAATTATTGTTTGAAATAATACTCCAGCGGACTCTAAATAAAAGCTGGAATAAAAATTTCGTTTTCCAAGTTCAGTAGGTCGCTAGATTGTCGCAAACATTTTAATATATATTTTTAGATCATTTTCTTCTTCATTTTCAAGAAATTCTTGGAGCAAAAATTGCCAGAACATCTTTGATTTTAATTTTTTTTAAATAACAAAACAAAACTAACTTAAAAATGAAATGAATATCTCTCAATTCACGGTAACAATTAATGATTTTTATATAGGGGACAAAGATTTGGATTTGCTATTTGATGAATATGTTGCCTTAATAGGCCTCAATAGTTAAAGTTTTCAAAAAACAAATGGAGTAAATTTGTTAATAGTGGCTCTTTTCCACAGTTTAAAAAAAATGTGTAGCGTTATTTTATCCATTACACATTCCAACGCAGCCGTATTTGAAATTTAATGTTTATATAAAAATTAATGTGTTATGTAATGATAATGTATGTTTAATATAACTAACAGGAAATTGTAGAATTTTTGTGTTTAATAGCAGTGTACTGAAATTTATTGATTTTGGACTGGAAATATTCTGATTGGAGGTGGAATTAAATGTACTCCAATTTTGATGAAATTTAGTATGTATTTTATAGTAAAAAATGCAGACAATCTCTCTATCAAAAAACAAACACAAAAATCAACGGTTATTTTAAACCACTTACAATTGGTACTTCCACGGTAGCGAAGCCTATGCTTTTGAAATTGAAAAAGCAAGAAAAACATAAAATCTCTATTACCGATAGAATTTTACCAGTACTGTTTTTGATGCAATAGAAGCCTTTTTCACTTTTAATTTTTCTATTGACATATTAACATATTTGTTAGCAATAAACTAGCGATCGCGAAGATAATATTCTAAAGCAGTTAACCTTGTTGAAATATCTTCATTGATTTATTACACCGGTCTACAGCATTTTTGCGCACGGGTTATACATACCTTATTCTTGCTGCTTTTATGTCTCAAAATAAGAATAAAAAATAGTTGTGAAATTGCTTTTATGTATATAAAATTGAAAAATTCAACTCAATAAAAATACCCAAAAATTATACATTTAAATCATTTAAATAAAAGATACCTATCATTCATTTAGAATTCATTCTTACAATAGACATTTTAAATAATACTCTGAATGTTTAAAAATTATTAGTTTTACTTTTCCGGTCATGTTCCGTCGAAATTTCTCTTATTAACCCCCAAATATAGTCCCATATCATGCTTTCAGTATACTGAATTATATCTTGATGGAAGCGTTCTCCTTATTATCTAAGTTCCCATATTATCTTTAAATTTATCTAAATGAGACTGTAACATGTACGTCTTTAGAGACATTCTACATCCGATGATTTAGAAATTCGTAATAATGTCAGAGATCAGTTCGTCATGATTGTCAGCACTATGGTTTCCAAGAAAACCATGCACTACTGCCTTACAACTGTTCCAGACTTATTTCTCCTCATTGCTAAGTAACTACGGGAAAAAATCACAATTCATATTTTTTTTTTATTTAAGGACCTACAAAGAGTCAAGCTTTTATTTTCACCTCTCAAAGCTTTGGAAAAAAAATTCTTCAAATATTTGAAAGCTTCGTACTCATTATTAAGAGCCTTTACAAATTTTTTAATAAGACGCAATGACGGCATAAATATAGTTTTAGGATCGACAATTGCTTCCCATTTAATATTGCATTTTCCCACTTCATAATCGGTACGTACCGGCCAATGTTTTCGGCGGTAGTGAGCAGCATCATTGCTACTATCCCACAGGCAAAAATAACAGAAGTATTTAGTATACCCACCTTGCAATCCAGTCAAAAAACACACTTCAAGATGAGTCTCCAATAACTTCACACTTGTATTCCGTATATATTTTTTTGCCGTTAATAGCATTTTAATACTGTCGTAATTTTCTTTGAGATATACGGAATGTGCCAATAGAATAGATGGAAATTTGTTCCCATTGTGTAGCAAAACAGCTTTTAGACTTTTTGTTGAGCTCTCAGTTGTATGACAAGGAATGTCAATATCTTCAATTTCTTTAACTTCTTTCCACTCTTTCGACAGCAACAGCGCACGAAGACCGACATTATATTTATTAACCAAAATATATAAAGTGAAACCCATAGGCAAATAAAAAAAAATTTTGTTGACAGCTTGAGTACCGGTCGCGCACGAAGGATTTTCCATCATTTGCTTAATACAACTTTAAGGACTTGAATAGCCGCCACTTTATTTGCATTTTGGACAACTATTTTATGGAAGGATTTTCCATCATTTGCTTAATACAACTTTAAGGACTTGAATAGCCGCGACTTTATTTGCATTTTGGACAACTATTTTATGGTCCGATTTCAAAAATTTTCTACGGTAATAATAGCGATATCAAGGAAAATATGTCCACCAAATTTTGTGACAATAACTAATACTGTTATTAACATACAGAAAAATTTTCATAAGTGGGCGTAGTTCAAATTCGCTCCAAATACCAAATTTCAATCAATTTGCTTTAATAGATACCGAAAAAACGGAGTTTATGCATTTTTCAAAAACTTCCGTTATATGGGAGGTGGGCATGGTTATTGACCGATCCTGACCATTTTTAATACCAACCTACCCTGTCCATAGAGCAATCTATGAACCAAATTTCATTGAGATATATCAATTTTTACTCAAGTTATTGTAACCACGGACAGACGGACGGACGGACGGACGGACGGACAGAAGGTCAGGGCTGAATCGATTCCTCTTTTCATTCTGATCATTTGAGTATATACATATATGTCTATATCTATCTCGACTATTTTTTGCTGTTACAAACAACCGTTATGCGAACAAATTTATAATACCCTTGTGTACAAGTACGCTCGGGTATAAAAATAATTGAAATATTATTTAGGAGTCTTTGAAAGAATAGACATTGAATATCACCAAACAAATTAGTTTAATACAAAATTGTTTCTAATATGGTAATTACTTCACTTTATTTTCATAAAAACTTAAAGCAATTTACAAACACAGTTAAATCAGCTTACGCGATTCTCCCACAGCTCTAAGTTTCCATAATTTACGCGGTCTCCTAAAGAGGATCGAGGAAGAACATCGGACATTTTAAAAACATGGAACGCGAAACAATAGCATTAAAAAAAAAAAATTATATTTGCGTTGTGCCGGCCCGAGGTCAAAAATATTATATGTCAATAAAAGCACAATATTTTATACATATTTCCCAATTTCGGCAATAGTCTTCAGGGAAAATACGTTTGAACAGTCTGACGTAGAAGTCAATATACCATTTAATTAATATATCTAAACAAATTTTTCCTTTAGGCTTGCCTTTTCAAATTTTAAAATGAAGGAGGTCGACAAAACCAGCAGCACATAAAAAACATTGTAACATTGTTGTTGGCAAGACTATGAAATTTATAAAAGTAATCTAAAAAAAATTCAAAACTTAGGAACACACACTTAGGAAAAACTACCGGTTGCTGTCAAACTCAGAATAATCACCGTCTTATACTTATTTGTTATGATTGATGAGTTATTTTGCTGCAGAAGACAATGAACGCCAGCCAAAGTATAAAGCTGAGCCTCAAAAGCGCAAATAATATTTTTTTTGGGTAATTGACACTGAACGTGCATATGGTAAATGCTTTGCGAAAAATTATGGCATTCAAAGCAGTTGGATTTGGGAATGAAAATCGATCTTCCGTTTATTGTTGGTAGAATTTATGCCACAAACAATTAAAACACTTCACAATAGGCGAAACTAAATAACGTGTGACTTAAAGCGCTCAAACATTGAAGCAAATAGGCAATAATTTAGATATACAAAGTATGAACTGTGTTGTTTATGGTAGCAGAAATTGCAAATAAATGCATACCACAGCAGTAGAGTTGCAAATTTGGCGCTTTTATTGCATGATCAACACGAGGAGACAAAGAGCTTTTGCGTAAATTCAAATATAACGCGAATTCGGCAATTATTTTGTGCAAGTGCTAAATCGAGTACGCCCGCATTCATTCTGCGGTTTTTTGCAATAACAACAATTGGTTAATACAAAAAGGTGGCCACGCTCGTGGTTTCAATACCAAAAAAAAAATAATTGATATAAATTATCAATACGAAAAGTTATACGGAGGTTGTCACAAATGCAAATTAGAAATATTTTAGAAATCAATAGTACATTTGTAAAATTTATTTTTAGCAAATGATTCGTAACTGATTCAACGCATTTTTTTTTTTGATTTGTCTTCAGATTTTGAAAAATTAAACTATAAAATACTTCCTGGCAGTAACAAGTATCAGAAATCAGGATTTTTGCTTTGAAATATGTCTTTACAAATGAATGGCACTTCTGGTAATTGTGGCAACCAGCGCACTTTCGCGTCACTGCCGTAAAAACGTTGCAAAAATCAAAAGTTTCATGAAAGATTTCGATAAAATAAAACTAAAAATTATAATTTCCAGAGACTACGAATACATAACTTTAAATAAACAGGGTTTATTATTATTTATTTATTAATTACAATTAAAAATAATTAAATATCTGTTATAGCACTAGTTACCACGGCTACCGGCTAAAACAGGAATTCATACTTAACGCTCAGAGTTAACAATTTTTCCATATGAAGAAAAATATCAATTTTTGGATCTTTTTCGCCATATTAAGATTGTATTGTCTGTAAGTAATGCGATTAGTTGAAAATTACTTGCATTGCAAACATAAATTTTAGGTACACAAATTATTACTGTTTTTTCTAAAAGTTGTTAGATCTACCTGTTTTTCATAAATACTCTGTTTCGAGCTTTTTCCAACATTGCTAGAATATAAAAAACGTCCGAAAAAGCCTTCGGTAAAATAAAGGGTACTTATTTGTTAGGAATTTTCATACAATAACTCAACATTTTTTCTTCCCATGCCAGCCCCTTTACTCTTTAAATAAATTAAACAAAAATAACCTTGGATGAAAAATCGCGGCAAAGCAGGCATAAAAAGAGGACACGCATTTCGTATGGTCACAAGGCCGCTTTTTGTTGTAGGAATTTGTATCTTAATCCAAATTTTTTGTTTTCGAACTTCATAATATAATTTTCATGTTTCGCTCATTTATTTTATGAAAAAATGTAACAAGTAACGAAATGTTAGATGATTAATGATTTGAGAATATTAACCACTGTTTAATGCGGTGTTTAACAACAGTCGTTTTTGGTCTTAAGATATTAAGTATCCTGAGTAGCTTTTGAATAGTATTTTTAAATATAATGCAACATTTGTTTCATAGTTAGTTAAAGTAGATCAAATATCGTAAAAATATCCCTAGAAAAGTCTAAACTATTTGAGGTGTTTAAGCTCAAAATGGAAAAATCTGGTTTTATGACATTTTTAGGTTTGATTGGATTGAAACAAAAAAAAACATTGATTTATACAATTTTTTTTATTTTATTTGTTTCAGTGGAATTAATATGGTACACATATGTGTACCTCACGTCTTAACACCTATAAAAAGTTCACATCGTAGTAGGAAATAGTATGATATTTTCAAAAACAATTGTGTGTTAGAATGCATAAATAAATATAACATGTTGCGCAAATAGTACGGCAACATAAAGAACAATCTTCAAATCTGCATTTTGATGTAAATTTATCATCCAAATACCTAGGTATATGATTTATTGCATCAAAAAGGGGTTCCTTTAATGGTTGGGTTACAGTTGCTTCGTTTTTTTTTTGGTAGGATGATCTTCTCCTGAAAAAACCAACACCACTAACTTGTTATGCATCAACATCGACTGACATGAAACTTTAATTTTTAAAATTCAAATCTTGGACCACAGCGGCAAGAGACACACGGCTGCATACAATATCCTTTAAAAAAATCCCAAGCATAATATTGAATTAGACAATTTGAGTTTTTGGAAAACGGACACCAGACTCGTTATAAGCATCTTAAAAGCCAGGGGATTTCTAGAAAAGTTTTAGCAGAAAGCAGAACGAAAATGACACTGAAGATAACACAACGCCGAAACTGGTATGTCACAAAACCAAACTTGACAAGGGATGACGGAAAATCGTTCCAATATACATCAAAAGTTTAAGTATTTAAAAACCCAAATTCCTTGAAGTCAAATTGCAATAAATTATAAAATTCTAAAAGTTCATCTTCCTCTATATGTAGCGTAAATTATTTCATCTTGAAGAACAAGAAAAGACGCGTCCTTTTTCCCATATTTTCCGAAGAAACTTGAAATTTAAATGGGTGTAAAATCATGTCGGACGATGTTAGGCAAACTGATTAGGCATTTTACTGACCGCTGGAGAGGTGTGCTTGCTTAAAACGCATTCCAGCAAAAAACACCACATACCAACTAGGTTTTCGCCACACACGACCCAAGGGAAAAATAGAAAATTTAAACTTCATTACTAATCACACCACAATGACAAACGAAACAACGCAACGAGAACAATCCAGCATTACGCTTAGTCCATTCGCAGCTTTCGTTTTTACGTTTGCTCTTTGATTTGAGCATTCCTCAAATGTGTAAGTATTTAAAATGATGGCGAACGCATCTGCTCGCCTACTGATGGAATGCTTTTATACGTACATACATATAAAGCCAAACAGTGCTGCGGGCCATACATATGGCACACGGTTTCACCAAATTTATTCGCATCAATCTCGACTTACTCGTTCGTATGTATGTCCATCATTTGACAGCTCGACTACGAAGCGATGCTCATGCCCGCGTTTGCCGCAGTAAGGCATACTCATTATGTCATTAGCATTTCCGCTGGGATTTTCATCAACATTGTTTGCTGGCCGATGCATTTGCACTTATGCTGTTGTTGTTGTTGTTATCTGCTTTTAGGCGTTTCAACATCTGTTTACGTTCATCTCCATTGTCAGTGTTCGTTCGAACGGTCTCGGATTGGGTGAGAGGAAAATGTCATTATCATCTGTTTACATTGCATTATTGACATCACAGATATCCAAACCATCGCTGACGCATATTGAAGCACACTTGCATAAACAAATATGTAGAGTCTTTGACAAAGTGACAGTTCCTTTTTAGTGTACGTTTGTTCAACATACAAGTACACATGTTCACAAATAGTAGTAAGGACGACAAGCGCAAATGCGTGTCCACTTTTAGCTCATTTTCGCTCGTACATCTACACATACACATGGACACACCTTTGTTTTGGTTTGTGTGTATTGAGCTATACAAGTGATTGCATTGTTTTACAGTCAATGTGTTGCCACAGACAATAGCAAAAATTTGTATATCACTTGTTGTGTAGCTACGAGTTGAGTGGTCACTTTGCATAAAGCACTGCTATATGTTAAATTGAAACAATTACTGGTAAAGTATACATAACTATGTACCAATGTATAGTAATAAATTAGTTAACACAATGTATTGGCATTATTTTGTTATACACTTGGGCAGCAAGTGAGTGATTTCAACTCACTTAAGAGTCAAGGTCAATTCCATTTGAAATCTGTGGATGGTAGTGTGACCTACAGTATCGTGATTAAATTTAATTTCTCTAGCCACTTGCCATTAAAGAAATGAACTGCTTTTACTGATGTTACAGAGTAGACCGTTGTTAGCGCTTTCGGTTATTCTATGCCATATGGCTAGTCGCTTTTCAATGCCCTTTTGATATCAAAAAACTTATGTATACATTTATTTAATATTTGTTCAAATTTCTTTAAGGTTTTTTAAATAAATTCATAGAAAAAATATTTTGATTTGTGTATGCAGGAAATTGTTAACGTTCAGAAAACAGGAGAGTTTCGTATTTAATATAAAAGATGACTTCATATTTGTGTACGTTTTATTACAAAAATTAGGTTATTTGCTAACGTTGTGTAAATAACGAAAACTACTTTGAAATTAATTTTTTTTTAATTTTTCATTACGTAGTCTTTAATGGCAAAAATATGTAAATATTGTTTTTTTATATTAATAACGAAAAAGAAGTTACTAAAGGGTTAATTCATTCTGAAGAATGAGGTATCCCAAGCAAATTTGTGTCAGAAATTTATCTGACTATTTCAAAAACATTCTGAGAAAACATCAAAAGGTGAGCGTGACATTATTTAGTTTCATCGAATTCGAGGAAGTCAATATTTTTTGGAGCGTAATCAGTATTTTTAAGGGAGAATACTTTTGAACTTTACTAAATATCGAATATCGTTTTACAAATATCTAATTGTAAATACTTTGTAAATATTCATTTCGACACGACGGGGCGTATGAGCAACATGTTGAAATGTTATGAAAAATACTTACATATCTTGTAAGTATGTATATAAAAAAGGGGTGTGTGTCTGTGGGTATGTCCTTTATAGATTCGAATGATATTCAACCGATTGAGTGCAAATTCATAACATATATTCGTTCCATGCACGGTAGATGGCGCTGGAGTAGAGAAATCTCTAAAAACTTAATTAACAGTCCGAATTGATCCAAATTCAGAACATGTATTACTCTTATGTATATAATTACTTCCCTTTGCAATTTTGACTAATAGGTGGAACAGAAGCCGAAATATTTCTAAAAACCATTTTCAGAAATGCTCACATTTTATTCATAAATTAGCCACGTATTAGTTTGACAGGTGCCACTGGTATCAAGTTTTGAGCATATAATAAGAAAATATTTATAAATTTTATTAAAACTCTTGAATTAACTATAAAATTTGAGAGCTTATATTGATTGCAAAATATTAAAAATTGAATACGAGAAAAAATTGGCACAAATTGTCATACGCTCACGAAATAAATATTGATATTTTTAAGAGTTTTAGTATTCTAAGGGCCAGTTTTTCAGTGCAAGTTGAACTCTGTTTGTCGTTTAAACTAAGTTTAAACTCAGTATGCAGTTTTTCAGTCAACTTTAAACGGAGTTTAAACTGAGTTTAAACGGCCGATTGCGCACAGTTAAACTTAGTTTAACTTATCAGCTGCATGCTGACTATTTCGTTTTGGTTGCAACAAATTTAATTGAGCGCAAGAAAACTAAGTTTAAATTTAAACTGAGTTTAACTAAACTCAGTTTAAACTGAGTTTAAACCAGCACTGAAAAACTGGCCCTAAATTACACGTGTCTACCATATCAGAAAATCAGCTTTCTCAAATGTCAAACTTTGTAAATTTATAAAATTAAAAAAACAAATAGAAGTGCGAAATGGGAATATTAAAAATTTAAAAGGTTATATTTATAGTTTTGTAAATAATGGTCTTCAATTTTTGAAGCATCTTTAGTAATGCGATTATCTCTCTGCCTCATGACAAATCGTCGCATAGTTGCAATTCTGAATTAAAGAAAATAATCATATAATCTTTGTAGAAATGGTAGTAAACGAACAAATAACCCGCTATTAGAGAAACAACTTTTTCTATGATTAAGATTTTGTTTTCCCTGACTGAGATTCGAACCTCGAACTCACCGCCATATCGAGTTAGAGCACGCACTGCTACCAACTGGACCCCAGCGGCCACTACTACCAACTCGAACACATATATGCAATAAAAATGTATTGCATTTTAACTAACCTCGTCTATACTTTTTTTGTTAACAATTTTACCAAATTATTTTGAACTTCAAATTGTAGTTGATTACTATTTAAATGTGGTAGATGTATGTACTTTTAGAGACCACTTTTGATTTAAGTCATTGAATTGCTGCTTTTTATTTTCTTTGTTATTATAGTCATTTGGTTTATGTATTTACATTCAACGGCTTTCGCATCCACAAGCTGCTAACTATTTTTAGCCGAACACCAAAATACAAATATAAAAAAGAACGCACTAAAAATATAATTTAGTTATTACGCATTAAATTATAATTCGCAATACAATTTTTTCTCTAATGCTAATGCATTCTTTCGTTTTTAATATATTTTCTAAAATCGGTATCATAAGATTTGTTTCCTCCCTACTTCCCAAATCCTAATGCAGGAGTATCAAATATTAATTGTCAAAAATTATACAAAATTATAAGAGAATTCCACGAAATCAGTTTTACAATACATTTAGTGTTTTAATACCATTTGGAAACTGACTTCCACGTTTGTGGATATGGCGATTCGGTGGTAATTTTAATAACTTCTCCTTATATAATATTTTTAAATTTAAATTAAAATATGTATATGCTGGTTGCTCTTAAAAATTCTCAGAATAAAGATTTTCATTGTACATACTAATTCCTTGAAGGAAACTGCCAGTAAAAAAATTGTCAAAAATCAGCGCTAACTTGTAGACACTGCAAACTGCACTTAACGAGCCAAAAAACTGCATACTCAAAAATGTTCTTAAGATTTTTTTATAAAAGTTCAAAATTTAGTTGAATATTGTTAAACCATTGTACATTTCGTAAATAGTTTAAAATATTTATGTTTTTGTTTTATCTTAATGAATGAACTATATTTTACCTGAAAAAAGTTGTAAATAATTAGAAGAAAAATTAAGTACCCAAATCTATCAATATGTGATAGTACTATAATTTTTAACTAAGTATATAATTATATAAGCTGTATACAAATCATATTCATATTATACCATTTATATATTTAATAATTTAAGTCCTTCATAAGTTTTACGCATATGTGTGTTGTACATACACATTGTAAATGGGGAATTGAGAATGCCTATAATAGCAACCACAACTGTTTTATTAACTAGCTCTTTTACTTTTACTTTCACTTTAATTTTATATTTCCTTATTAATTATAGCAAAATTTATATTGCACCAAAATGTCTCCACAAAAAATCCTTTAAACT